>JANFAM010000015.1:5730000-6980000 GCA_024362665.1 Prunus padus
AACATCGTTGTTATGGCCCACACAATTTTTTTAATGACCTGGCTCAAAACGACTCTGTTTTGAGCGAGGATTTTTTAAAAATGTTTTCTTTTCTTCTCCTCAAGCCCACCCGATATTCATTCCCCAAAACTCCAACTTATATTATCCTCTCCTCATGCCTAACCACAACCCACACCCCTCATCTTCCCTTGTCGTTGGGGTGTTTGCCGCAATCCACAACCTTCTGTGTCGTCATCGAAGGGTTGCTGAAACTTTTTGAATCCGTCACTGTGCTTATATTTGTTTTTTTTTATCAAGGAGAAACTTCATTATATAAACTTCAATAGTATAATTAAAGACATAAAAATGACATTTGGTGTGTTTACTAATTATGAATTGGAATTTGAATTTGGAATTGAATTCCAATTATGGAAGATTCATGTTTTTACTTCACATCAATGAATTAAAACATAAATGGGGCCCACACAAAATTAGGAATTGAATTCCTGATTTTGGAGGAATTCAATTCTTAGGTGGGAGGTGGTGTTATAATTTATGGAGAACTAACCTATTAGGAAGGGTAGTTATTTTTCCACTCCCCTTTTATCCACTTACATTCCCTATTAACATTTTACTATAAGATATCATGGGAATGATAACATACAAATTATTAAAAAAGGGAGTGTAAGTGGATAAAAGGGGAGAGGGAAAATCATTACCCATTAGGAATTCATCTTTTTTATCAATTATATCCTCACACAAGTTTTTAATTCTAAATTTGTCATCTACCTTAACCCAACAACGAGGATATTTTAATAATTAGTATCACTCATACCCAAATTCCATATTGGTAAACAACTTTAATAAGAATCTAGAATCTAATTCTCTTCAATCCAACTTCTGCTCAATTCCATTCCTCATTATCCAATTACAGATTAGTAAACATGCCACTAAAGTACCGATTCCTAGAGAGTCACTCTGCTTATATGAGCTTTTCATTAAATGATATTTTAAGGGTGTTGTTAAACAAACCCTAAAATTAACTGAGTACACCCTATGATATAAGTACACTTTAATAATTAAATCAAAATGTAAAATTAAATAAGTACACCATATTTAACTACCAAAAATACCCATGATACATTCTAACACACTCTATCACACAACACCCTAATACTAAGTACACCCTATTTTACATGACTTGGTCGTCTTCATCAAATATGTTCCTATCAACTTCTTTTCCCTTCATCAAATCAAAACACTCAGGGATAAGTAAAAAATCAGCATATTAGTTTTATTGATCATTTTTTATGTTATCGTCTCAGTTACGAAGATGAAAATCTTGGCTGCCATTGCAGAGGAACATAATGTCAAATGGGATCCTGAATCATTTGAAGAGAAAGAGTCCAAGTCTTGGGAGGACCTGCTGGTAAGATTGGTTCAGCTCTAGCCTGGTTCATTGATTGCTTGATATTGCATAGCTAACATAAAACTATAGCTTCATCTGGGTCGTATTACATTTCATTGTTTAAGGCACATCTGTTTATCAAGTTTTAGTATTTATTAGTGTTATTTCGAGTTTCTCTTTTATCTCATTATTAATTGGATATTTACATACATGCAGTATAACTAATGGGACGGAAAATAGGCATTCATTTCATGGGGACGGAAATGCTTCTTCAACGAGTAGGCAGAATTGGAACGTGAGTTTTAAGGATGTTGCCTATGCAGCGCATGCAGCTACTGAATCAGCAGCAATGGCAAGCATGGCTGCCAGAGCAGCTGCAGATCTTTCAAGGCAACATTCTTCAGAATCACAGCTTCAACTACTACAGTTGAGTTTAGTACCCAAAGAAAAAACCATGGCTTTTTGACAAGGGGTTATGTTCAGCATCTTCAATATGTCAAATATGTTTGGAATCAAACTCTGAAATTCTAGAGATTTGAGAATTTCGACCAAAAAAAAAAGAGATTTGAGAATCTTTCCCGAAAGAGGAACAAGAGTGCCAAGGGATGAGAGGTCACTCATTCTTCTTTTTCCATCACCTGACGTGGCCCCCATCAACGATGCCAAAAATCTTAGATCTCAACGGTCAATCCATAGCTCAACAGAGAAACTACTAGAACCTGTTATCATGCTGACCGTCCCACCACACTATCACCCGTGGTAGCACTCAGCTCGCGACAACACCGATTCCAACAAGAGACACCCGTAGACAATCCCAGCTCCACTCGTCCCCACACTTTAAGCCCCATAGGGAGAGTCCAAATTCGGAACGTTCTCTGTCTATAAATACACGAACCGTCGGCCTTATAAATCTCCCTCTTTCTCTCTCCTCTCTCTACACCGTCGCGTAGAGCTCCCACGCCAGCTCTATCTATCCCTTTCATGGCCGCGTCCCAGGCGAGCCTTCTGCTTCAGAAACAGCTCAAGGGTATTTCAAAAACTTCAATTCAATCAATTTTTTGTGTTTAAAGCACTCATCTTGGGTCCTATTTTTGATTGGTTTATCGGATTGGATTCTTCTACCTGTTCGTTTGGTGAATCTGATTATCTGTTTTGGTTTTGGCAGATCTTTGCAAGAACCCAGTAGACGGGTTCTCGGCCGGTCTGGTCGATGAAAACAATATCTTTGAGTGGAGCGTCACGATTATCGGACCGCCCGATACGCTATAGTATGTGCCTTTTCGGGTTCTTTTCCGCTTCAATTTTGTGCCTTTCTTGATTGGGTTTTGTGGTTTAACTGTTGTGCATAAGATGATCGATTTCGGTGGTTATTTATGTCTTTGAGTTGGATTGGATCAAGGGTGATTGAGATTCTTGTGATTCTTGTTCTGTTTAATTCAATTTTGTTTTGGGGATTTTCAATTTGATTGTAGTTTTCTCAATTTTGTGTTTGACTTTTAAAGTTGAAGTTGAGGTGGCAGATTTAGCGTTTTGCCCAAAGATCGGATTTATCTGAGCTTGTGATATGATTCTCTTTCAAGTTAGAAATTGTGAAAGTTCCATATTTGGAAGTTAGTCTTCAGTTACAAATTGCTTAGTTTGGTTCTTAGGGTATGTGAAGGTAAAGGTGAGGACTTTTAATTAGTTGCACAGTTAGACTGGATTTTTTTTTTACAAATTTCCTATATTTGGAATGTGGTTTTTCAAATTGGGCACAGTATTGGTTTCAGCAACGTATTTTGTTTGTATTATTTCGTTACTTTTATGGATGGGAGTATCTTCTGTTTTCGCTCATAAGCAGAGCATTTATTTGGAAAATTGCCATTCACTTGAGATTTGTTGGGGCATTTAAAGCTGTGAGTTGTGTCCATATCACATTCATCATTACATATAATCTAATTCGAATTAATCATTACATGTTACCTAATTGCAGTGAAGGGGGATTCTTCAATGCCATCATGAGCTTTCCTAATAATTATCCGAACAGCCCTCCGACGGTTAAGTTTACTTCAGATATATGGCATCCCAACGGTTGGTTTCTATCCTAAGTATGTATGTTTGATAGGTTGCACTTGTTATTAGAGGACTGATCCTGGTTGTTGTCTATTTGAAGTCTATCCTGATGGCCGTGTTTGCATATCAATTCTTCATCCTCCTGGTGAGGATCCAAATGGTTACGAGCTTGCAAGTGAGCGCTGGACGCCTGTCCATACGGTATGGTATTACGTAAAATAGTGTCCGCATGTATCACACTCAACTCTAATCCTAAAAATACCCGTAACTCAAATTTTTTAGAATGAGAGTGGAAGTCATAAAGCTAAAAACACTAAATATATTACGTACCTTCTTTGTAATGGTAGTAATTTCTCTTCACTAAGGTAGCTGGAGAGATGAGAGACCAAAGTCATAAGTTGAGTTTATGATTTGTCAGATCATTATCAATACATCACATGGTTGTTAAATCTATCAAGTCTTGTGCCTGAGGCTCACCCTAAGGTTCAATAAAAGGCATTTTATGTCTTAACTTGGGGCTCTTCTTGTGTATAATATATTACTGAAGGGCTTGTCTCCAAGGTATCATAACATGCTGTCATTAGGCAAGTTTCCAATTTTCCTTCCTGCTGGTCAAAATTTGTGGTTTTGCTGCTATATATTGTTTGTGAAGCAATTTGGTAAGTCAAGGTGCTCGTGAAACAAAAAAACTAAGTAGATGTTAATAAGCATCTTATTTTTCTGTTTTATTGTTTAGTTTTATTAAAACTATAGTACTGCATTAACAAACACAGAAATGTTGTATCCAGGTTGAAAGCATAGTTTTGAGTATAATATCAATGCTATCCAGTCCGAATGACGAATCTCCTGCAAATGTTGAAGCTGCGGTAAGTGATCCCTTGTTCTATTGTCGAAACTCTTTTCTCTTTCTGAACTATCCTCTACTTCATGCTGATTATTATAACTATGCCCCACATGGATTTCCAAAATTTTATTGAAAAGCAATATGTTTCTTTTGTGCCAGTTGTTCATATGTTAGAAATGGACATGATTGTACTGTTCAGTGAGATTGTCAATTTTGGCAAAGTTGCAGATGATAGATTTGTATCTTAATGAATTCTTCTATTCCTATAAGACAAATTAGGTGTATGTGCAAAGCACCTTGTAAGAATTAAATTGGATTGTATCTTGTTAAGAAGATATGTTGGTTTGAGAGATATGATGTGTGGATGTAGTTTGCTCATCTGAATCTAGCCATTTGGATGGTTGGGAGAAGATTTAGGCTACTACACTAAACCATTCTTTATGTGTACAATGGTGTGCTGTGGCAAGAGATTTCGTCATGTTTCTGTTTTAGGATCGTGGTGTTGATCAATCCAGCCCTATTTTGCAATTTGTTTACTGCTTCACAAATGGAAAATTGGAACCTGTTTTTAACTTACCCTCAAAACTGATATATAGGCTGATTGTAGTTGTAATTTTTTTAAGCTAGTTTTCCTTTTTATTTGTGCTTTTGTTTTTGTTCTGTCTGTTGATAATTTAGTTAACTACTGTACCTTGCATCTTCTTTCTCTTGCACATTGTGTTAGTAGCTGGTGTTTAAGTACAAACCTCAATTAGTAATGGCGCATGAGTGTTGTACTTGTCTAAGTATTCTAAGATGGAATTTAACTTAGTTCCGCGTCGACTATTCTAAGATTGTGTTGGTATTATGAATATTGCAGAAGGAGTGGAGAGATCGGAGAGACGATTTCAAGAAAAAGGTGAGCCGCTGTGTGAGAAAGTCACAAGAGATGCTATGAATGAATATGACGTGCTACCAAATGAAGCATTTTCTCTTCTCTCTGCACAACTGTGTCGTCAGAGAGGATGTGTTAATTGGCAAAGCCTTGGCCCTTGTAGAATGCCATTGATTTTCTCACTTTTAAAAATATCTTCATTTGTTTTTGTTTTTGTATCTGTTTTTCTTCTCATTGTCTAGTAATTGTTAAAACGTGGAACATCTTTGTATTCAATTAGTATTTGCCCATTTGATGAGCAAGTGTTCGTCTGGTGTCCTGCCTAGCTCACCTGTCAGCGGATGTGTGGGTTTCTCGTGGGCCTCACGAGTCTCACACACGTGTAATTGCAGCACTTATGGCAAAGGGCATATGATATGGCCTAAACGTTGCATTACACATTCATATTTTACCTTATTTACCAAAAAAATTCAGTTGGCCTGAATTGCACCATTCAACTTCAAAACAGTTAGGTTAGGTCCATCAACTTCTCATGTCCATGAACTCAATATTTGTTCAAATCGTCATGATTGTTTTCCAATACAAGTAAATTTTGTAACGTGTATGTTGTGAGACTTTAACAGGTATAACTGGGAAAATCGTACACAATGCATTGAAAAAAATTACCAGAAGATGCTAGAAGTTAGAAGCAAATTAACCTTTGACTCATATTTATCTCAAATTTGTACTCAAATCTGGGAAAATACTATTTCTAGTTCATTTATTCATCATTCATCGGCACCCATGGAACTAGCAAGCTGTGTCCTTATTAATTTGCAGCAGCAGCCGCAGGAAGGAAAGATTAAGATTGTGAATCCTACTTTGTTGTTGGTGGGTTGACGTAGCTTCCCAACCTGACCACGATCCCATCAGGATCTCGTACATAACCCACTTTCTGTCCCCACTCCTTCTCTTCTGGCTCACTCACCGCCACCGCCCCATTCTCTACCGCCCTCTGCAGTAAGAGATCAGTTGAAGAAAGTCATGAGTTCAAATCTTCTGAGAATAATTGGTAATTAAATCGAATGGAAAAGAAAACCACATGGGCAAACATGCCTTACGAAGTTACGAGTGAGAAAGCACATGGTACCAAACTGGAATTGACAACCGAAAAAAAAAGAGGTTATTATATATGATGCTTACTTTGTAGGCAGCATCAACGTCAGGGTAGGCAAAGCACACCTCAACCGGCTGCCTCTCACGGACAGAGCTTGGGGTTTTAACTGCACCCGTCAGATCATCCGTCTCGTGCTGGTGCACCGGCGTGAACGCTATCGTCGTTTGCCCACTTTCTAACTCTCCCCCATCTACCATAATCATCATCATCATCAAAGACTATATTGTTAAGTATTGATTAATTAAACCTCTATTCTATCAACAACTTTAAATACAAATAAAAATAAAAATACCTGTTAGAGTCGTCTATACGACGAATGTTGTAGCCGAAGGCCTTGGAGTAGAAGGCTGTGGATTTAGCAACGTCCTTCACGTACACCACCGTGTAAGCAAACACTGTGTTCATCTTCGACCCCGTCGTCGCCATTTTTATTTCTTAATTAATTCTTTCAGCTATTAACTAATTAATGGCTTTGCTGATGAACGGCGATCCATGTGTTTGCGCTTTTATTCCGGCGCTTTCAGTTTCTGTTTCATGGATTCTCTAGTCTTCATCATACAAGTACGTGGCGAGTTGTCGAGATTTTGGGGAAGTGACACGTGGAGTTATTGCATGTTGTGAGTAGGCAAAATGCTGTCACGTGGAGTTAGTACGAGCACAAGTGTCAAGTACTGTCCTGTCTCTTGACCAGGATTTGCTTTTGGGCCAAATGTCCTAGGTCTATTGGATGGTACACCAGCCACGTGGTGTACCCGATACATTTAAAAATTTCTCCAAGGCGGGTAACTCTCAACCCCAGCCATACGAACAATCCATCATGATATATTAGGTGGGATATAAAATTTGGTGGGATAAGCCACAAAGAGTTCAACAAAAACATTGAGATGAGAATCCTTAATTGAATATTATGTAAGTCTAAATGGGGAGATTGGGATGAGAATATTATTCCCGCCCCACCCCGATCACCATGCTCGAAAGTTCATCATTTGGTGATTCACGAATCTCTTACCATCACCTTGAGTTTGACCGCCAAAACAGTCCCCACACAGTTTAAAAGTTACCCACCGCACACGTGTCAACCAATGTCTGCAAGTCACGTGCGAACAGCTCCACCTGCCTCTCTCGCATTCATTCGGGTTTGTTCCTTCGTCCTCCCTCTGCTGCTGCTACCCGATAGCGATGGAGATCGAACTCATATTTATATCCCAACCAAAAATCCACACATTAATTCGAAAAGGCTTCCCTACAAAATAGCCTTTGATCGCTTCCTCCGATTCTCAGAACCGCCAAATGCTCCCAACCCTAGCTCATCCAATTCGAGCACAATCCCCAGATCGCTAATAAATTGAGGTGAGAACTGAGAACTGTTTCTTCGATTTCGAGCTCCAATTATAATGTTTTCATTTTCAATTTTATACAATAGGTCGCAATTGAGATTAGATTAGCCTTTGAAGGAATTCACACACTGGTTATCAACTTATCAGTGTTTGGCTGGTAAGAAATTGAGAGAAAGCGGAGAGGGAAAAGAAAAGAATTTTTTTACTGAAATGAATCGGAATGAGTAAGAATTACTTATCGCACCCGTGTTTATTTACACATTTGCTAAATACACCCTCCACCACCAATTGCAGGTGGTTTTCCTTTTCCGCACAATGGGAGACATTTTGCGTAGAATCCCTCAAGAGGCCAATGTTGCTATGACTGGAGGAAAAAAGAAGTCACATGATCATATAGTTGCTTCTCGCCCCAACGCCTCTTTGCAGCACATAAATTCGCTTCGAATCGGGAATGGAGCTGCGAGCCAGGTGGCATTGTTTTTGCTCAAAATGGCCGCATTGGAGACAGTAAGGAGGTTCTCAAGGGCCAAGTGCCCTTGGGCATGGCGTGGCTTTCAGGCTTTGCAATTTCTGTGCTATCCACCGTTCAAGTGGTTTCAACGATTTGCCCCCTTCAAGGCTTTGGTCAATGGCATGCAGGTCAAATTCTTGAAGTCTTTGTTTTTCTTTTTCCCATTTTTGTCATATTTCTACCACAATTTAAGAACCCAAAAAAAGGTCTTATGGGATATACACTACTACTTCATATTCTTGGTTTTTGCGTATTTGGATGGAACTTTTTGATTGCCAAGTTCTTTTTACATGAATCATCATGTGGGAGATTTGATGTAGTTGCATGCTTCCAGGTAGTTTCGAAACCATTACTAGTGCTCTCCATTGCAACGGCTTTCTCTGATGAAGCTGAGCTCTTTAATAGAACCTCTGATGGCATCAACAATTCTGATGCATGTTCAGAAGTGGACTCAGAAGTATCCTCTGAGTGTATCAACGATTCTACTTTGGATACAAGGTAAAAGAAGAAATGAGCTTTTCAGTTTCTGCACCTGATTCATTATCTGACACCTCATCAATTCATTTTTTGAGTATGCTATAATAAGGGGTCAAGTGTTCCTTATAACTTTGTATTTCAATAACATCTCCTAGCTTTGGTCAATTGGATTTGTGAAAATAATGGTTCTGCTTGCTAAATGAAAAGTCATTTTAAATGTCCAAAAGCAATGGCAGTTACTCATATCGTTATTGATTGGAAGACCCATTTTACTGCTTTCATCGGGTTTCTTTTTTCTTCCAAGGGTTTAAGACCAATTTTACTGCTTATGTAATGCGCAGGATTCCTGATGAATTTCCTCAAAATGTACAACCTGAAATGTGGTTGACACAACTCCACAAAGAGCTGGAAACACAAGGGATTACATTGCCAGAAAGGTGATTTAATGCATGTGTCCATTTTTGTTTCCTGATAGTAACGTGCCAAAAATTCTTACTCTGTATATAACATGTGCTAATATCCAAACACAAATTTTACTTGAAACCTTTCTTTCTCTTAATAGGTTTATGAAATTTTGTTACAGTTTTGTATGCCTCTACAATATTATTTTGTTTGTCTTCTTATGTTCCCTTGCCTTTAAGCTCAAATTAAAGAGTGGGGGTAGGGTTGAGGTTGATCTTAGTTAACAAATTTCATCAAGAGAAAATAAAATACTTACATATGGGTATCATTTCCTATATTTGTATGGAATTCTCTTAATCTTGTAGATGAATTATGTTCACCAACATCATTATCTTATGATTATCTCCCTGTTGCATTATCCACTCTGCTTTACTTCTTGGCAAATGATCATTTTCACTTGGTAGGGTTGCTCCAAAAAAAAAATTCTGCACCCCTGTTGTAATGTTATTTTCTTACATTTCTCTCAAAAAAGGCTTAACCTTGTTCTGAGGTTTCACCTAATGTTTTGTTCTGCTTGCCTATAAGCATGAACTTCTTTGCTTCTTGTTGCAGCAGACCATGACATGCTAATGTTTATGCAGAATTGATGAGGAGGAACTTCGCAGGTTTTACACTGCTGCAAACGGAGACTTCTCTTGCTTGCTATCTTCAATAAAGAAGACGATCAATTGGAGGGAGACGTATGGAATTCTGTCTGTACAGGAGCTTGAGATGTGGTCAAATATGGTTTTCTGGCATGGATTTGATGTGAAACACCGACCTTGCCTCATTGTACGACTTGGGCTAGCTTGCACCAGCTTGCCATCTCATGATAGACCACGCTTTGCTCAAGCAATCAGTAAGTTTATTTGTCCCCTCTAATGATTTTCTTTGGTTCTCCCGTTGAGCCACTCCTATTGCTGTGAGATGGATCTGTTCAGATCTACTCAGAATCGCTCTTATTCAGCCCTTTGTTTATTGAAGCCCATCTTATTTATCTGAGGATTTTTTTCCCTCCTTCTTCAAAGTGAATTGGAGCCTCCTATTGAGCATAACAAACTGAATGTATTGATAAGTATCTAAGTGCTTTCAGCAGGACCATTAAGAAATGGCCTGTATATTCAGTTAATTAACTTTAAGGCTTGATTCTTTAAAATACTGAAGCATTATTTACATTAGCTTACTGTAAAATATAGTTTTTAAGTGTTGTGGTCATGCTTGATTGACTATATTCGGTTTCATCAAGTGTGCAATCCTCAAAATTATTTGGTGCTAATGACGAAGGGAACTTTTCACGGGTGATATGGTTCAATTGAAGTCTTAAGCGGTCTATCTCCTTGTGGTCTTGAAGTATATAACGCATGCTTATTTTCATGTATATCTTACCCATTACATTTTCTGACAGAAATTAATTTTTTTAACTGCAGTTTCTCAAGTAGAGCACGGTGTCTTTCATTTGCTTGATGGCAACAATGCTCAAATTACAGTTGTGGTAGATTGTGAAGGTCTATCTCCATTGAAAATTCCCATGCAAGTTATGAGGACTTGTTCTTCCCTTTTGCAAGATCACTTCCCCAACCGTCTTGGCTGTCTGTTTGTTATACAGCTTCCTCCAGTGCTTCGTGTTATTGCCCAAACTTTTATTCAAGTAAGTCTATTACTCTGATTAGGATCTGAATGTTTGATTTACGGGGTTTACAGATTCTCTTTTCTTTTATGAAGTTCTAGTTATGATTTTAGTAGGTAAAAGCTTGGCACTTCCTTGCATTTATGAATAAACATTTATCTGTGGTCTCTTGTCAGGTTTTGAAACCTTACACCCGAGAGAAGTTGAGAATTGAAGGCGAGATGTACCAGAAGATTCTATCTGAGTACCTTGAGACACTTCCATCATATCTTGGTGGCAAATGCATGTGCAAAATATGTTCAGATATTAGCATCACAGATATGCAGCAGCCTCACACAAATGAAATGGCCATGACAGAGCAGAGACCGAATGTGCATGAGGGTGGGAATCCAGTCACAGCCCTTCCAACTTATGAGGCTGAGGTTGACATGGACCGCAATTGTGATCAGGTGCTGAGAACTGCAATAGTTGGCATTCTTATGATTTGGGTTTTCATAGCATTTATTGCTGGATTTATCGACCCTGAAGGCCGTCCCATTTTTCCAAAGTGAGGTAAGAACAAAAGAACGGGCGAGGTTTTAGCTGATATGTTTGGTATAAGTAGCCGTCCCATTTATTCCCCATAGTCTGTTAGCACTTAGCGCTTCTTCAAAGTAGCCAATGCATGTATGCTATAAGTTTTTCCACGGGTGGGATTTGTTGTCATATATTAGTTGATATGTTTGGGTACTAGAAGCTGTATAATTAGCTTAAGTTTTGTATAAGCTAAATATATAGTATGAACTTTATATGTTTGCCTCTACTTGAATATATGCTTTTATGTCTAGCAGTTAACCATTGCTTCTCCATGTTGGTATGTTACTGTTAGACAGATGAAGAAGTGTATTGTATTCAACACTTTGGTGTCAATATTTATTTGTCATATTGTTAGGATTGCACCTTTTCTTTTCTTCTTTTTTTTTTTTTCCTTTCCCTTTTTAGCCTTTTCCCCACTGAAGTGTGGATTTCAATTGTGGAGGTATGACTGTAAATTTGATTCGTGGAATATCCTAAATAGCAGCTGTCCTATGCTTTAGAAAATCATGGGAGTCAGCCTAAAAGATTGGGTTGTTGGAGAATTTGTAGGCTTCTAGCATTGATATTCTTGGATGAAGATGGCTGAAAATCGCTAGTAGTCGAAAAGGGGTATTGAAAGGAGTCAAACCATTATGGGTACTCAGATTGCATCCTGTTAAAAGCTGTCAATTCATTCTAAGGGTGGCAACTTCATCTCATGATGATGGAGAAAGTCGGTCGGGTGATCAGCAGACTCTTTTGACTGAATTAGATGGTTGCAAATTGCAAAATTTGTTGAACTTTTCTTGTTTTGATTAGCACAAGTATTCAAATCTCTCTCCCATATTACAACATATATACACACAAGTGCTCAAGTACTAACTGGTTAGTAAGTTTTTACAGCACTAATCACTCATTTGGGTCCACTCCGCAACGTCATCTCATGATCCGGATCTTTTAATTTTTAGGTCAACATTCAAATATCACCCATACAAATTAGCCAAATCAGAAATCCCTTAACCATTTGATTATTATTGTGAATATTTGGATCTAACGCAATGTGTATATCTTAAACATTATTTTTTCGAACAGTATATATCTTAAACTCAGAAGATAAGAACAAGTGAAATATTGAAAGCATGTCACAAGGTCTTATAGATAATGATTTTGTTTAAAATATTTAGGCGATCACACTCCATACACTTGAAATTGAAGATCACCTTTATTTTCCCATCCCCATTACCATGCTTGGAAAACTTTGGTTATTTTTAACTCTATGCAACAAACAAACTTTGGTGGTGACCTTTCAGATTCTGAACAGATAAAACACATGCTTTGATACATATCTATATAAACTTTCCATTATTAAGTTGATGTTTGGAACCTGAATTGCACCATTTTATACAAATTATAATGAAATTTGTTATTAAGCAAACCTAAACCTGACTTTATGCTGATAGGTTTTCTTGCAGCATGATAAATGATAGGTTAATTTTGCATGATAGGGAGCATTAGTAATTAATATAAAACATATTAATTCCATGGTAGAGGATAAGATATAATATATTAAGAATAGTCACTGCCAGATAGGCCAACTGCAGTATCAGACAAACAAATCTCACTTTCTTACATAGGATCCCCACCACATGCGCCTAGAATAAGGCTGCTAGAGGAGGGTGCTACCATTTCCCATGAAAACTCTCCTAATCTTTTTATCTGATGTCAGCCAACACAAAGTTCGTTTGTGGCTTGTGCTTGTGGATGCATGGAATGTAAGAATTATGATATAGTGTGTGTAAGTCGCTTGCGCATGATTGTGAGCCTTTGATGTCAGTGAGATGTTGATATATATAGGTTCCTACATTTCATTGAGTCGCTTGTATGTGTGTGAGCAACTGAGGTTAGCATTGTTCCATAACAAAAATGTCCTCCCATGACACTCCTCCCATAACCATTATACGAGTAGTGGACTCATGACCTTTGAGCTTTGTGCAACTTCCTTCAAACACGTAAGCACACAAGGGAGTGCTTCATCTGTGTGCTAAAATTAGGTGAGGTGTGCTACATAAGAAGCTGCAACTTTGCTTTTGAACTAAAAAACTGTATTATATATTATATTTTGATAAGAGCAGTCCTTAGCATCCCAAACTTGACCCTTGCCATCAGGGAGGGACAAAATCTAGTACAATACAAGAGACAGAAATGTTGAGTGGAAACCTAGGGAATTCCCACTTTGACTCTATTTTAGTCTTTATTCCCCACTATTTGCTTGCTTTAGTGCTTAGATTTATGCTTTGCTTCTTCAAATTGTAAAAAGGCAAAGTTAATTCCCTGTTTCATTGGAATTTGAGTTGGTGTTGCATTCAAAGGCTTCAACCAGTGTGTAGAAATGCAAGAGTTTCATGTTATGTTTATTTAAGCATGCAAAGATTTCTTTGTTGAAAACAAAAGATAGTGGTAATTTGATGAATTTACACAAACAAACTTGACCTGCAAGGAGTTTTTACTGTGTCAAAAGTGACAGAGCCATCACTGGAAATCAAAATCATCTCATTCACCACCAACCATCATCATTTACTAGCAAGTACCTACCTAATATTTAGCATCAGTACCCATTCACTACATGGGTTGGTGTGGGTCCCATTGGAGCCTTGCGCATAAGACCTAAAAAACCAGTCACCCTTTTCCCTCACAGAAACTCCACTCAACCCTCAAACCCTACACAATATATACAGCTCCATTTCCTACACAGCCATCACCAAACACACCAAACACACCTTACAACCATTTTCATATAATTTTTTCCTAAAACAATGGCCACCTCTCCAGACCAGACCAACCGAGCACAAGCTCTCTGGCTCACATGCCTATCCTCTGCATTCCGTACATGCCTGGCTTGCACCATAGTGGCCCTCACCACCCTCTATGGCCCACAAGCTCTCCAACACCAAGTAGCCTTCCCAGCATTCTCTTATGTGACAGTGATTCTCATTGCACCCGATGCAACTCTAGGTAACACACTTTGTGGCTTATGGCTGGGGCTCTACGCCACAGCCCAAACTATCGGACCGGCCATGTTGTGCTTGTGGCTAATAGGCCCGGCCCGGCTTTCGAGCGGCATCACCGCCCTGGCGGTGGGCCTTGCTGCATTTGTGGTGGCTCTGCCAGAGTTTACTCACTTGGTGTGTAGACGCATCGCCTTGGGACAGATTGTGATTGTGTATGTAATAGCGTATATAAAGGGTGGGGAGATACAGGCCATCATGCACCCTGTCCACGTGGCAGCAAGTACAGGGATTGGAGTCTTGGCCTGTGTTCTGGCTTTTTTGGTTCCCTTCCCACGCCTGGCTTCTCGAGAGGTACTTCTAATATGTCCATACCAATGTGAAAGTTTATAATATTTTATTATATTAAAACAAATGTGTATAGAATTGAGAGTGCGGATAACACTTCATACTCACTATTTATTATATAAAATAAAGAAAATATTAACAGTGTTTCAATGTATTGTGTAGGTTAAACAGAACGCAAAGCTACTTGGTGAAAATGCTTCAGAGAGGCTCAAGCTCCTTGTGAAGGCCTTTTGTGCAGAAGACAGCACATCCGCACTTGCATCAATTTCTCAAGCAAAGTCCTTGGCTGCTACGGCAACCAAGCTTTTCCAAACTATCAAGCGCCACCAAGTAAGCAACCTTATGTATACATTAATTACACAACAACTAGTCTATATATCATGATTCGAAATAAAATTATTTGTACCACATTCTCGTAACACATTACTATTAATACAGATTGGACTTATCTTATCACATTTTTTTTCTTTGCTCTCGGCTGCTGCCCATTTCATTTCATTTTGGAGGAGGAGACTTGTTATGCTCCCTCTTACACGATTGGCTATTTTACAAATAGACTCTCACACGTCTACCTCACCGACTCTCATTTACTGGTTGGATATTTTTCCTAGTTAGATAACAAAAGATAAGGCTGAGGTTTTGCTTTAGCCAACAACCAACTTACCGCAGACGTGGTCTTCTAATTCCCATGCAATCCAGGGAGGACTAGATTAGACTAGCAAAGTGGCTACATGATATCTCATGTGCAATTAAGGCTAAATATGGATATTGTTGTCTAACTTGGAGGATGAAGGAGGACTAGGGATAAGTTTAGTCATCAACCTCTTACAGATGGTCCCCATTCTTCCTCCAAGTTAAACAAATATTTATATTATGCCTTGAATTAATGTACATGAAATGTACATTTTGCTATTCTAGTCCAGTCTAGTCTAATCCTCCCTAACAAACGAGGGCTAACAGTAGCATTACTCGACATAAATACCTTTTTGTCGATTGATCCGTCTCTAATTTCAGGGGTGCTAATCGCATTGATTTGTGTTTTTCTTCTGAGCAGGAAAGTATGAAGTGGGAGAAACTTCCTCTGAAATTTTCGAGATACAAGTATGCAAATCCAGGAGATAGATTGCAAGGCCTTGAGATACCCTTAAGAGGGATGGAAATGGCATTGACCAGTACTCCTTCATTCCCAGTTAAGGTGGTAAATGGAGAGCTCAAAGATGGCCTACTTAGAGTAAACTTAAGCGCACCTTGTGATTTAACAACTGTTTTTGAATCAAATGCAGAAAATGTTAGGTTCCTCCAAACACTTAAAACCATCCCACAAACCCACCAGGATTTACCCCCAATTTTCTTTCTGTTTTGCATAAAGCTCTTTCATGGAAAATTATCAGCCACAAGTCCCACAGAGCAAGGCAAATTATTGGTTCACCAAAATGAAGGAGCAATCGATTCATGTAAACAAAATGGGTTCTGTTTCAAAGAGGTATTGAGTAACTTGTCCGTCAAGGTAAGGAGCAAGAGGCTTATGATAGCTTTCAAATGCTCACTTTCCTTGGGTCTAGCTGTGTTCTTTGGTTTGGTATACAGCAAAGAAAATGGTTTTTGGTCTGGACTTCCAGTAGCTATCAGTTTTGCATCAGCCAGAGAAGCAGCATTCAAAGTTGCAAATGTTAAAGCACAGGGGACTGTCTTAGGCACTGTGTATGGAGTTTTGGGTTGCTTTCTGTTCCAAAGGTTCTTGTCCATAAGACTCTTATCCCTTATTCCTTGGTTTATTTTCACCAGTTTTCTCCAGCGTAGCCGAATGTATGGCCAGGCTGGTGGGATTTCTGCAGTAATTGGAGCTGTACTAATTTTGGGCAGAGCAAATTTTGGTCCTCCAAGTGAATTTGCCATAGCCAGAATCACAGAGACCTTCATTGGATTATCTTGTTCAATTATGGTTGACTTACTCTTGCAGCCCACAAGAGCTTCTACTCTTGCAAAAACTCAACTTTCTAGGACTCTTGAAACATTGCAGGAGTGCATTAACTCAGTGAGTCTTCAATCAGGCAGAGCCCTTTTGGAAGAGAACCAGAAGAGACTGAAAAATCATGTTGAAGAATTGGGTAAGTTGATTGGAGAAGCTGAGGCAGAGCCCAATTTCTGGTTTTTGCCTTTTCATAGTGCTTGCTATGGAAAGCTCTTGAGGTCCTTGTCCAAAATGATGGACCTCCTACTCTATAGTGCTCATGCAGTGGAAGTTCTTGAACAAAATTCACAAATGCTCGAGGCTTCCTGGAAGGACATTGTACATACAGTAGAATGTGACCTTGAACTTTTCAAGAAAATGGTTGTCTCTTTGATAGAATGCTTCAAGGAGATCACCTTGATAAAATCAATCACAGTTCTTGACCAAAAAAGTGACTTACCTCGTGATCTTGAGTTGGGGAAATCTGGAAACCCAACTATTTTTCGGATTTGCGGTTCGAAGGATGAAGAGATGGATACGATTATAAGTTCTTATCTCCAACACTCAAAAGAAGTAGTTGATAAGATTCATGTCCAAAGTGAGGAGCTCAAGAGTCAAATGGTTTTATGTTTGAGTGCTTTAGGGTTCTGCATAAGTAGTATAATAAGAGAAACGAGAGAGATTGAAGAGGAAATCAAGGAACTTGCTCAATGGGAGAATCCCTCAAGCCACATTAATTTGTATGAAATCTCCTGTAAGATGCATGCTTTACAGAAATAATGAAAACCATCCATGCAAAATTATTTAGAAGAAAGAAATACAGAACACTTAAGACATGTTGTTTTGTTTGCAATGTTTTTGTTGAATTAAGTCATACATGAAATTGCAACCATTACATGAACATGCTCATTATTTAGTAAATTTGGCAACTACAAATCAATCGGATTGAAATTTTGTTTTATTTATAATAACTCCATTCAAATAACTTCCATCCTTCATCATGCAGCCCTCTGCCTTTATCCAGATGTGCCATTTCTGCATTTTGAGAAATAATTGGAATGAAAATTAAATTAATCCAAAATAAAAGGGAATAGAATCATATTCATATTCATTCTCTTTGATGAAGGGAATTGCAAATGCTTTCTGAATTTGTGTTTCATTTATTATGAATTTGTGAATAAATGGAAAATTGCCTATGTTAAATGAGAGAAATCCGCTTTCATTCAATCCAAAATACATATAAATGCAAAATCCTATAAACATGATATTAGAATCAAACGGGGAATCTTCTTATCAAGACATCCCTTTGTCCAGTTGAACTGTACGCGTGGCAGCACCCCAGATGCGTAAGCGTATAAAAAGACAAACACATACATACACGAGAGCATCTTATATTTATTCGACTTGATAACTAAGCAAAGAACTTCCTCACCAGTCTCAGACACTAGTCCCACTAGATCATAGGCACACCAAAGCATCTTTGTCTACTTAAATTTCCCCCTTAATTATAGCTCAGTAATCACTGTAATTAGTCACAAAACCCTTTAATTAGTTAATCCCATAAACCCCTCGTTTTAAATCCCAGATTCTCTAGCTTCACAAGGTAAATAAATAATTGCCATCTTTTTCTTTTTTTTTGGGTTGAAAGTTAATAATTACAGTTGTATCATCAAATGGGAATTTTTTTTTTGGGTACCCTTTAAAAGAAAATGATTTCTAAAGGGAATATAGTTTGGTGTGACTTCAAACTTAATTATTGTTATCGAGGAGCTATCAGTAAAGGCCAGGACTTTCCGTGAATTTGAAGGCTTTTCTGTTTGCTTTATTTAATTGATTTATATTTCTATTTAAAATTCATCGTTTGGTGGAAGTTTCGGTTTTGGGAGTTCTGTTGATGAGAGGGGGACTATAAATAATGGGTTCTGATAACTAAGCTTCTTGGATCCAAAGGTTATTTGGGGGTTTGGGTTATCATCCTCTGAAGCTTATTTTCAGGTCCACTTCAAACTTCAACTTCAAGCTCTATCTTTCTTTATGATTCTAGAGTTTATAATTTTCTTTGAACTTCTGATTCTGAACAAAAAGAAAAGTGATCTTTTAGTCTGTGTGTAATTTGAAGGCTTGTCAATATGAGATTACTCATCTAAAAATGTGTTTATAGTGTTTCCCAGAGTTTGACTGTTTGGTAAATTTTGGTAGGTGTTTGAGTTCTAGAGAAGATCTAAGAATATGGCAAACAATTCCTCCAATGGGGTGCACCAGACCACAACAAAGTCTCCTCCATTGCCATCCCCTTTGCGTTTTTCCAAGTTTTTTCAGGTCCTGCTCGCCAATTTATTTGATTATTTATTCATATATCTTTCTTGTGGGTTGTAGTAAATTTCTTTTTGCAGTCTTGTAGTACCTTTCTGTATTGCCATTTTATTTTTGATTGTGTGCTGATATTTATGCCACTGGGTTGTTCCATTTCTCTATCAGCATTTACTGATTCCAACCTAACTATTAGAAGGATGTTAATTTCTTATTTTGTTTCTTTTCCATGCATCTTTTCCCCTAGAATAGGTTTGTACTATTAGATCTTCAAATTCAGCTCAGTCTCTCACGAAGCAATCTTTAACATAAAATTGAGAACATATACAAGAAAGGACTGTGGAGTGTATTGAAAATCTGTATTTCTTGGTTCTCTGTTTTACCCTCAATCTACAGAAAGTCAAACCCCATGTCTTAATTCTGCGAGTCCACTAGGAAATATTGCCTATCCTTATAATCTTAGCCCGTTTTGAGATTTTGGTTAAATCTAACTTCGTCATGTTGCTATTTTTTGCTCCTTTGTTTGCTTGTTACAGTTTTGATTTAAATCATGCTACTATGCATTTCAAGGAGTATGTTTTGTTCTTTATTAGATGGCTAATAAATGTCATCATTCTGACGAAATTGTCATATGGATCATATAGTTATTCTAATGCTCTAATTGTGTACTTTTACTGTGGCAGTCCAATATGAGAATTTTGGTTACTGGGGGAGCTGGATTCATCGGTTCTCACCTGGTTGACAGATTAATGGAAAATGAGAAGAATGAGGTCAGCATTTTATTTCTCTCTTATAAAAGCTCAGGGTCAGTTTTTCTGTACATAATGAGTTCAAGATCCAGTTGAATTTATATATTTTATGATAGGAAACTTTTGTTAACATTAAGCACCTATGATGAACAAAAATTGCAATAACTGACACAGTGTGAGATCATACATCAAATCATTTGTTTCATCAGGATTAAAATTGTATCCAATTTCTACTCAGGTTATTGTTGTTGACAACTACTTCACTGGCTCCAAGGACAATCTGAAAAAATGGATTGGCCATCCCAGATTTGAGCTAATTCGTCATGGTACATACAATTTGGTTTATTAGCGAGTTTCTTCCATATGTTCTTGTTTATTTGTCACTTACAAAAAGTATGGTTTTTATTTAAATGCATTTATGTTTAATTGCTCTCTTTTCTTTGTTATAGATGTCACAGAGACATTGTTGGTCGAAGTTGATCGAATTTACCATCTTGCTTGCCCAGCTTCTCCAATTTTCTATAAATACAATCCTGTAAAGGTATAAACTTGTATTCTTCAATCATTAAATAGCCAGCAATCGATATACCTGTCAAGTGTTATTTGAATTGCCTACAGTTTGACAGATTTGTCAGGGGTGGGGGGGACATATTAACGTGTTGCAAATTAAGGCAGGCAATATGTCATTTGCCCTTAATCAGCAATGACAGGCCTTGGCTTTTGTCTTTCAACCTGACTAAAAATATGTCATTTGCCCTTAATCAGCAATGAAAAAAGTTGTTAGATATTTTTGCGATCAGCTTATATGGTACTTACGCATATGTATGATATTTTTACTTTCCTTTGCCTTTTCAATCATATAAGATCTATTTTGTCCCTTAAACAGAAAGACTCTTTATTTATTTTTTATTGAAGTTGTAATCTAACATTTGAGCATATGATTCTCCAACAGACGATAAAAACAAATGTGATTGGCACGCTGAACATGCTTGGACTTGCCAAGCGAGTTGGAGCAAGGTGGTCTATTAGTCTTGCATTTATAATAAATTTATAAATTTATTCCATCAAGTTGTCTTACATATATATATTTGAGCAGGATTTTGCTGACATCAACTTCAGAGGTATATGGAGATCCTCTTGTGCATCCACAACCTGAAAGCTATTGGGGTAATGTTAACCCAATTGGTAAGTGCTCATCTCATTCGAAGCCTAAAGTTTGCTGCATTCTGATAGATCTTAGAAGATTGTCGCTGCTTATATATTCAAACTATAGATATAATTTGTGTGCAAATATATTTGGCAAGAAGTAGAATGACCATTTCCGTTGTCTTTAGATAGCTCTTAAATGTTTTACCTGATTTGAGATGGACTTCCTTGAGGGAGATTCTGGAAATGCTGAACTGTTTATGGGCTTTACTTTTGGAAGTGAATAGAAAAGTGCAATCTTTAGGACCCTCTATAGTGTGGATCTTTGATAATATTTGGGAGAGCACTCAATTAAGTCCCTGATTCTAGCTTTTTGCAATCATGTTGGACATATTGTATAGAGGCTTTGGATGAAACCTAATCTGCTGCATTTTCCCATATCAAACCTATTTGAGTACCAAGGAGCAAGGATAATAAAAGATGTGTCTGCATTCATGATAGGAACTCATAAGCATACTTTGATAGAACTTGCCATCTGTTCTGTATGACATGCTGATACATATCAACAAAAGCCCTAAGCCTTGCCCTTTGCCTGTATAACCTAAACTGAAATAGTTTGTAAATGCTAGAAGTTAGAATGTTATTGGTTTTTTTTTTGTAGTTCAAGGATTTATTTAAGTTCATGAGACCATGACCTCAATAAGTACATATTATAAACCCAGGAGTAAGGAGCTGCTATGATGAGGGGAAGCGTGTTGCTGAGACCTTGATGTTCGACTATCATAGGCAGCATGGGATAGGTATTGTGTTGTCTCTTTTTCCTTTTCCACCTTAACAAATTATTGTTTATTCTTTCCTGTGCTGAAATGGTTACAAGTTTGCTCTATAGTAGTTTCATGTATCTAATTTCCTCTGTTCTCATTTGACAGAAATACGTATTGCCAGAATCTTCAACACGTATGGCCCTCGCATGAATATTGATGATGGGCGTGTAGTCAGCAATTTTATAGCCCAAGCACTTCGGTGAGTCCTTAGGATGCTCCACGATTTTAATGATGGGTATATCAGCAGCTTGCCTAGTGCCTACATGGAGAAAATCATGACTAGCTAGTTTAATCACTTATTAATTCAGTCTCTTTCTACTTAAAGATAGCTAGCCAGCATGTTTTTGGTATTGATCGGGTAGTGGTTGGTGTCTGACATAATAAAGCCAGGAATGATGTGTTTGATATTCACACATATTTGTGTAGTTGCATTGTATCTTGAAATTAGCTTCCATACCTGCATTACCGTATAAGCTTAATCCTTTTCCTTTTCCCTTGAATGCTCATACATTTGGATCTATTTTTACACTCTGTTTTCAATATTGTAGTGATGAACCCTTGACAGTCCAAAATCCTGGGACTCAAACTCGCAGTTTCTGTTATGTCTCTGACATGGTGTGTGAAACATCTTTTCCTTTTCATTCTGTTGCCGTGTATTGAAATGAGTTAGGTTATATATGGTAACCTGTTTAAAAAAATTTAGGTTGATGGCCTCATTCGTCTCATGGAAGGAGAGCACACTGGACCCATAAACATTGGAAACCCAGGTTATCTACCATACATGTGATAGTGTGATGTGTTTGTATCTCAAAAGCTATACCAAGTATGTGCTCTAGTTGCTCACATAATTACTGACCTAGGTGACTTTTTTTTATACTTTCAGGTGAATTTACAATGCTTGAACTTGCAGAGACAGTGAAGGAGGTCAGTTTGTCTTCGCCATTGTCTTTCTCCATTCGTAGGCTGTTATGGTATTCTTTTCTAGAAGCTGTCTTTATTTCTTGAAGCGTCTTTGAAAATTTTCAAATGCATTTGACTTTACAGCTCATCAACCCTGGGGTAGAGATAAAGAGGGTGGAGAACACTCCTGATGATCCAAGACAGCGGAAACCCGACATCACAAAGGCAAAAGAACTGCTGGGTTGGGAGCCAAAGATCAAGTTACGGGAAGGCCTGCCTCTCATGGAGGAGGATTTCCGCTTGAGGCTGGGAGCAGCCAAAAAGAACTGATTGTCTATATTGCTGGAAATATAGGTGAGCGAGCACGGTTTGTTCTTTCCTTCCTGGAATATATGTTTGACGACGCTGGGGTATGCTCGTCTGCAATGATTCATGTGACCACATTGTGATGAGCAATGATTCATGTGACCACATTGTGCTTCCTTGTTCTTTCTATTTCATTGTGTTATAATAGAAAAATAAGAACTGGTGCTTGTTAAAGGGTTTTCTACCTTTTTCATTCCTTTCCAAAGTGAGTGCTAAGATGCCAAGGAGAATCCTTCAAAATGTGGCATTTAGTGCTGTTTTGTAGTTAAGATTGTCCTCAGCTGAGTGTGCTACTTGGAACCCCCAGTTTTGGTCATCAATAATTCAATTTAATTGTTATTCCATTGAATCTCCATGCGATGTTAATGCTTGTATTATTGGTTGGTTGCACAGTTGGTTTCATATTCCTTTTAAGATTAGATGAACACTGACCGTCTGATTTGTTTTTCTTCACACAAATCAGAGTTTGACACATATGAAAGGGACTCGTGTCTAAGACTGATTTGTTAAGTGTAAGAAGCCAAAGTATTTTTTTTCTTGTTTTCTAAGACGGTAAGATGCTTGACAAGTTGCTCAGTAAGGTAAAAATGCTTTAACTCATCCCAGAAACAACTACAGATTTCGTCTTCCTGTGGCACTTGTTTTATTAGGAAATCCCTCCCACTTGCATGGACAAAGGCAATTATCGCGCAGACTAGGCATCACTCTCCAGGGGCCTGGATGAGGCTTATTTCAACTGTCAAAATGTCAGTTTTGTTGTGTTCCCCTCCCCCACCCTCCAAGAAATTTTTCCTACTCTTGCGTCCTGGTAAAGTTTTGTCTCCAGACCCTATAAAACACTTCTTCAGTGCCATGCTCTACACCACACCTAAAATAATATAGCACTTTTGCCCGAATGAGGCATGAGAGCAGACACAAAATTAAGAACAAGAATGAAACGACAACAAGATTATAAGCCTATAACAATAACATGGGCGTAACACAACTTTCGTTTCATTTTTGAAGATTGTCTAGCCAAATGCACCAAGTTCAAAACCAATGAACAGAAGTATTTCTTCTCATGTTATTCAAGTCATCCAAAACATAAAAGAAAATTCAAGAAAAAAGAGTATCTAAAGCATTTCTCTTTCGTTATTAAAGTCTCTGAAAAAGCACGCAAATGTCCCCCTCCACAACAAGAGAAGAAAGGTGGCTACAACTGCATCCAGAAATCACCTACAACACAACACAAATGAGTACTGAATAACTGACAGACTCATAAAACTATATCCAGAAATGGTATGGCTTCCTATGGATGAAATACAAACATTGATACATGCCAAAAAACACAAAACTGAAAAAAATAGCAGAATCAGATTATTGAAAAAAAACAATACATAAAAATATAGCAATCAAAAGAAATCGATGCCAGTACATCCCAAGAAAAGCTGAAACATGGTATCACTGCCAACCCCATGTTACATGTAAAAGTTGAGTATTGCATTGACCATGTCTCGGAAAGGTTCCCATTTGACTTGCATCCTTAACTGCATAGTAGGGAACTTAGACATTTAACTAGACAGTTACTTTATAATTTTCAGACCCTTGTTAACTGCAAGTACGAAACCTAAATTTTTAAATAGGCTCTCACTTTAGAATCTACAAAACCTCCTAACCCAATACAAATGCAACTCATCATATTAGCAACAGTCTAAAGATGAAGAAAGTTAGCTCAGGATGACAATAGGAATAGTCTGAGTATTGAAAATTGTGTAACCACCAACCTGCCAAATTTTTTTGGTTTAGTGGCCAAAAAGGTATTAAACAGAATTATTAAGGGTTTCATGTCCAAGTGACTTCTTTTCAGATATATAATCAATAAAAATAAAACAGAAACCGTCATGTGGTCTTTTGCTACAACATGATAAGGTTGAGATGATCAAGGTGATTGGACAATTTCAACTCGATTATCAAGCACCAGAAGACCAAGTCTAACCATCTGATTCTAACCCTCACCGGGAATGTCATCAACCAACTCAACACCTTGAACATGTTGTTCTTTTTATAATGAAAATATGTCAAAATTATAAGTTCTGAAAACACATCATTTTTCAATTTTGTGGCTTAAAATGCACAATGTATGACGACCTCCTCCTAAAGACCATGGATTTAATTTAAGCACCATATAAGAAAAAATCAACTAATTTAACTCAGATTCCAAATGCCTACATCTAATTGATGTTTTCGCATACATGAGAAACAATACAAATTGCTAAAGTAACAGAAGCAGGATCTAGATGGCATTCATTATATACACCTTATGAAGCAATCAGTCAAAGTGCCCATGTAACTTAAAAGAGTGCATTTTTTCACCTACTGTATTGCCTTCATCTGAATAATAACTAGTTTCTCTCTTTATCTAAATCCCAATAAATCAAAGGATTAAAACAAAAGGTACCTCTTGTGCCTCTGAACGAAAGGTGAGTTCTTAGCGTCTTCCTCTGTGAACAAATTAAGAAGAAACAAATGGGTCAGCGAAATTAGGGTTTTGTTTTTCAAAATTGAAATGAACAGATCGGGACGAAGAGCTTACCAGTGAGGCCAAGAGAGAACTTGGTGATGAGGGTTCCGGTGATGGCAAACCCAACCAGGAACGGCCAGTTCCTGTTCCATTCTCGCTTGAAGAAAATCGGCCATGGATCGAACTTCCTCATTTCTGAATTGTCTCTCTCTCTCCTACAATTGCTCTCTCAGTCTCTCCGTTTGTGGGTTGTGGCCATTTCGTAGCTACTTGTAACCGTTGGATTTTGGCGTTGGTCTAATCTGATTTTGATGCTTGTGGGCTTGTTGAGTGAATTGGATCAAGCTGATGGCATCCGCTCCCATTTCTTCATGCTAAGCCAGTTTCAAGCAGCCAAAGTAGGCCCAATGGACATGGTTCAAGACAAGATAAAGGGCTTCTATTCCTATTACCAAGTTTTGTTTTGCTATCCACTCATAGTGTGTGGGGTGCCCCACCTAATCCGAGGGGATAGAGCATGATTAATGCAACAGCACACTATACGTGGCGGTGATCTAACTAGACCAATCTTGCTTGCATAGTTTAACTCCGGCACAAAGTAATCATGTCAATGTCATGCTTAGTTACAAGTCCTTGTTACAAGGCTCGGCCATAAGATGATTTAAAAAGAGTCAAAACACTTACAACAAAGCTACACCACAAATATGATTTCACCCAAAACAAAAACTACACCACAAGTACAATCCCGAGTTTTTTACAAAGGCTTTTTAGTTCAAACTGAATTGGAATTTTTAAAAAATTACTAACAACCATACCATACTTGAAGGGTTTATTTGGTGGCTCAACTTGGATGGGTTGAATTTTAGTACAAACAAGTTCTTATGAAATTCATTCATTTCGATGGGACTTGTAATGCATAATATATTGAATTATTGTCCAATTTAATAAGCCAAATTCCAACATACCAAATAACTACCATAATATTTAAGACACTGCTTTCCTCATTTCCTATAAAAAGGCATTTTTACTTCCTGCAAAATCATAATTTGACACATATGCAAAAATAATGCATCAAAAACATAAAAATAAAAATCTCTATACATATGTCAAATTGTGATTTATAGAAAAGTAGGAGATCATATTTCTAAGAGAAAGAGGCAAGTATTTTCCTTATATTTATCTGATTGAATTGAAAATAATTCAGTCCAGTCAACCACACCAAAGGTGGCTGAAAGATTTATTGGTACAGTATACTTGATTTATTGGGCACAAATTCATTGGTCCATCCTATGCTGAAAATAAATTTTTAAAAATTGTGCAATACCGTATTCAAGGGTGTTTTAGTAATTCACCGATTCAAAAATTTCAAACTCAAAATTCGCAGACTCCCTTTGCGCTCTTCAGCTGGCCTTCCAAAGTACGCCAAAAGACCAAACACCTCATTCACCCTCACTAAAAAAGCACAATCCGTGCCAAACCAAATTCAACATCTCCGCATCGTAGATTCAAACATAATCAACGCTTCAAAACCAATTACAGAGTTTCACGCGAATCGACTCTCTCAGCAGTCGATAAGCATACACATCCAACGGCCACTATCAACCCCGTCAGACTTATAAAATTCCAAATCCCCGACTCCCTACAATATAAATACCCAAAATCCCTCCTCTGCTTAACTCATCGAATCATCTCTATTACCTCATCTTCTTCAAAACTCAAAATTTCCCAAAGTTTTCTGAGAAAATGTCAGGCCGAGGGAAGGGCGGTAAGGGTTTGGGCAAAGGGGGAGCCAAACGACATCGTAAGGTCCTCAGAGATAACATCCAGGGCATCACCAAGCCTGCTATTCGTCGTCTGGCTCGCAGAGGTGGTGTGAAGCGTATCAGTGGTCTGATCTACGAGGAGACCAGAGGCGTCCTCAAGATCTTTCTCGAGAATGTGATTCGTGATGCAGTGACTTACACTGAGCACGCCAGGAGGAAGACTGTGACCGCCATGGATGTGGTGTATGCTTTGAAGAGGCAAGGAAGGACCCTCTATGGTTTTGGGGGTTAGATTGGGAATTTTGCATGCTGTGTATTGCGTATATTAGGTTTAGGGTGGTTTCAGATCTTGGCTTTAGATCTCTGGTCTTATTAGATATTTTGTGGTTAAGAATTAGCGTTGATATAATTTGCACCCTTAATTTGAAGTAATACAAGTTCAATTTGTTGGCAAAGCTTGTGATTTTGTTATGTGGTGAATTTTTATCCAATTATCTTCTGGTCTACATGTTTGGTTGCTGAGAAAATTCATGGAACGATGCGAAAATATATTCGTACTCTTCGTCTGGACTTACATTCGTCTATAAGTTAAAAAGTTTAAATCTTGCGATAGTGATCTGAAGACGTGAGAAAATCTGGTTCAAACTGTATGCTTTTGGTTAATCTTATCAGTTGAAAACAAATTAGGGTTTATAATTAGGAATTGGGTCAAGCTCATAATGCATGATGATGGGCAATCAGAGCCGGCCCTGGCCCAGGGCAACCAGGGCCTGCGCCCAGGGCAACCAGGGCCTGTGCCCAGGGCCCAAGATTGAAGGGGGCCCATAAAAATATATATGCTCAAATGTATGTATATGTACCTGACCAAAAAAATGTTAAAAAAACCTAGAAGTCCTCAAAACAGTCGTATTCTCTTCCTTCCCATGTGCCTCTCTGCTCATGGTTTCCAAGTTGGGCATTAAAATAGTATAGAATTGATTGTACCAATATTCACTCCTCTTTCCTTTATTCTTTATTTTTTCTTTCCTTTCCTTCTCCCTTTCTCTCTTCTCTCTCTCCTCCTCCTTTCTACTTCTTCTTCTTCCTCTTTATTCCCTATCTCCTCTCTCTCTGTCTTTTTTTTTCTCCGATGTTTCCCCCTTCTCTTTCTCTCCTCTTTCTTTTTTTCTTCTTCTACCCCTGACTGGCTTGGTGCGGTTTCTCTATCCATTTTTGTCTATAATCGCACTATAGGCAAAAATTTTGGATTTTACCCATCAATGACCCTCCTCACTGCAGAACTTTCTGCTAAACTTATATCACAAAATTTAAGTGATATATATATAGAACGAATAAAGCCCATAAAAAATTAAGTGAGCCTTGTTAAAAAAATAAAATTGAGTGAACATCTGTAGCAAGTTTATTCTTCGTACAGTTGGGTTGTTCATGAGGTGCAAAATTCTTCTTGCTGGTCTGGTTGGCCATACCCGTTTTACTTAGAAGAAGGAAAAAAAAAGGAGAGAGAGGAGGAAACGCGGAAGAAGAAAAATAGAGACAGAAGAGAGAAATTTGTGGTTGAATGTAATGTTCTCTTTTTTCCTTCTTGTGAGGTTTTGTTCTAATGGGTTTTCTCAAATAAGATTTTCATGGCACCCATAGTTTTTCTATTCCCTTTTATAAACTTGTATAATTTTAATAAAATTAATTATTTGATAAAAAAAAATTATAATTTTAATAATTATAGGGCCCACTCTAATACTTTTGCCCTGGGCCTTCAAACACCCAGGGCCGGCCCTGTGGGCAATTGAGGCACCCATTTGGTATTTTGTTGGGATGTGGTGGTTGGTGATGCTTGTGGGGTACCCAGTTTCTCATCCGAATGCTTATGGGTCTGGTTGGGTTTGAGGCTCTAAATTCTTTATGGGCTTAGATTGAGTTTGACAAACACGATCTAATGTTAGAGACCGTGATCATGAACTCTCAGTTCGATTCTTCCTTTCTCGTGAATATTTTAGAAACACCATGATCATGAAGTCTCAAGTTCGATTCTCCCTCTCTCGTGAATATTTTAAAAACATGCATACCATATAATTTGTATTGAGGAATTATTATGTGTCTTTTATGAAAATTTGGAAGTTAGGATACGACTTTAAGCTAATGTGCCAAAGACTGGAAAGTGTTTTGAATCATTTGTTTATGTACAAACAGGAAAAGACTATGTTTTGTCGCATTGAAAATTTTTGACCCAATTTTATCAGAAATAAGAACCACTCCACCGATGAGCCCGGGGCTGGGCTCAAAAGCTGTTTCCAGCAGCAAGGGCTGGCCAGGTCAGATGCTGGGGCCCACGAAATCAGGCTAGCTCTTAGGCAAGATGAGCCAGAGTTCAAGTCCGGGTTGTTGACATAAAAAACAACAAATTTTTTTAAAAATAATAAAAAATTCAAAAAATTCAGAAATATTTTTTAATACATACCTAAGAATTTTATACATACAACTAAAATACCTAGTAATTTTATTATTATTAATTTTATACATACAACTAAAATTAATCACATATAAAAAATAAAATTAAAAGTAAAAATGAATAGTAGTTCTTTCTGTGTGACGGGTGGAAACATACATTGTTTTTGCGAGGCCTACTATTCACGTAAATAAGAATGCTTTCTCCCTCCCCTTGCCATGACGGGCAAATGGGTGGAGTTGCTCTAACAAAAGCCTATTTCTCTAGAAAAGTTGGGAAAATGGAGTCACTTGCACATCACTACCTACCCCGTGACAATTAGCTCACAGACATTTTATAAGAAGGTGAATGTGATTGATCCAAAAAAGAAAAGGTGAATGTGAGGTCCGGATTTTAAAAAGAAAAATATATATAACATCACTCTATGGCTCCTTATAACATAAAAAAGAAGGTAGTCTAATGGTTAGACCGACGATTGTGTCTTTATATGTAGTGTAGATGAATTTGCCTAATACTTTCTTACCTGGATTTTTCCCTTGAATTGTATCCTTATGTGTAGATGAACTCGCCTAATCCTTTCCGACCTGGATCTCTCCCGTGTACTACAATCCTTTTATCGAAATAATTTATAATCCAATGAATTTGTTTCTTTTTTCCAGTAACATATGAACCCTTTAAGAACCTTCTACCTAGTGGAACAGCCAAAGCTCCGACTCCACCACCACCATCCCGCACGTGTAAATGATGACGTGGAGTTTTCTATGGTACCAGCCTCAGCTTTTGAAAAGGACAAAATTAAAGCCCAAGTTCCCCGCTTACATTTTGTCCTCACATTACCTCTCTAAAATTTTAGTGGCGCCTGAACCACCGGTGCCTCCAAACTCAACCCAAAACCCGAAACTCTTGCCCCGTCATTTTACCGCCCCATTTTGATCGGCCCTTCCAGGTTTCCGGTATGGGAGTGCCGAGCGACGACGTCGTTGTGATCCAGAAAGGTAACCGGCCTGGCGAGCCTTGCGTCATCACCGTTAATTGCCCGGACAAGACCGGCCTCGGCTGCGATATTTGCAGAATAATCCTCGATTTTGGCCTTTACATTAAGAAAGCAGGTACCTTTCTGTAAATTTAACAATCAAGTAAGCTCATTTATAAGGATCATTAGTTTTGTTATTTTTCAGTGATTTTTTCATGTGGGTTTTGTTTTTTAGATTAATCTGGTGGCTTAGAGATACTTAATTGCATTTGGAATTAATGTGGTTGAATTTTACTCATAGTTTTTTTTTTTCTTTTTGCTTTGTGAATTTCTTGGTGTAGATTTTTCAACTGATGGGATATGGTGCTACATAGTGTTATGGGTATTTCCTCATTCAAGCTCACCAGTTGTGAGATTGTCAAATTTGAAGAACCAGCTCCAATCTGTATGCCCATCATGCACAGTGTCGTATTACTTCTTCCAGCAGACCACACGACCGTCATCCTCAGCAGTTTATCTATTGACGTTTGTTTGCCTTGACCGCAAGGGGTTGTTGCATGGTAATAATAATAAGAGTAAAATTTATCTGTCTCTTAATTGTTTTGAGGTGGTTCTAACTTCGAACTTCTAATCTAATGTTGCCTTAACTTTGTTTCTTTTAGATGTTACAAAAATTCTCTCTGAGCTTGAGCTTTCAATTCAAAGTGTGAAAGTGACCACAACCCCAGATGACAGGGTCTTGGACATCTTCTTTATAACAGATAACATGTGAGTTTTGCCTTGGGACTTATATTTTTTTTCATTTTTACTTTGACAATTTGAAGAACTTTTTCTATTTTTGTTTAATTTGTTCTTATTATGTAAAGAATTTACCAGTTTTCTACTGCATTGTAAGCGGTAAGACGATAATGTGATGTCTACAATTTCCATGATTTGTCTAGTTCAATAAATAAATGTTACATTTGTTATATTTGTCTTTTATATTACGTCTTGACTGACTTGTGCTGCCTTGGAGTTTTAGAATTATAGTATGATTACTTTTTGGTTTTTTCTTTTCTCATTTTTACATGAGTTCTAAATGAATGAACTCAAAGGCTTATATAGCTTAGTTTATCTTGAGGTAATATAATGGGAACTGTGTTTTTTCTTTTAATTATTTTTACAAGCATGCCCTCCCTAAGAGATTGGGAAAAAGATCAAACATGCCATTGAGCAAACCACTTAGACTAGGAACGACTGCATCTCATCTGAATTATTGTCCATATTTTATTGTTTTTTCCTGGCAATTACATGATTTTATCAACTTTCAAAAGTTAGTTAAGATGGAATCCTGATGTAATTAATAATTGAGATGCACTACATTCTCATTTCAGGGACCTTCTACACACGAAAGAGCGCCAAGATGAGACATTAAAACAATTGCATGATGTATTGGGTGAGTCATGTATCAGCTGCGAACTTCAGTTGGCAGATCCTGTGTATGAATCCCACCGTGGCATCCCTTCCCTTTCTCCTGTGGTAGCTGAAGAGCTATTCACGTGTGAGTTATTGGATAAAGAAACCCTCACTCAAGCTCTCAGTCCGGATATGACAAAATTGAAGGAAAGCAACGTGACAATGGACAATTCATTGAGCCCAGCTCATACATTACTTCAAATCCACTGTGCTGATCACAAGGGTCTCTTGTATGACATTATGAGAACTTTGAAAGACTGCAATATCAAGGTAGAAATTCTTATCTTTTTTATAATGAGGATATTTCATCATGTTAGTTTGGTCAACCTGTCCTGGAATGGGAATGGCCCCCCAGCCAATGAGATGAATGCAGTTTGCTGGTTCCCATACTCCTAGTTTACAGGTTTCCCTACATGGGGATGGCATTGGGCTCCAACTTGGTGATAGATCTAATACGATTTTCCCACACTTATAATGGGGGTTCAAATTCATTCTTTTCCTCCATGAACTCCATATAAAGATATGCATTATACTTGCCAACTTCTCATGATTGGCAATATGTTTGCAGTTTCCTAATGTAAAATGTTTGCCATCTCTTCTTGTTCAGATATGTTACGGTAGATTTTCTCCAAGTATAAAAGGCTATCGTGATTTAGACCTTTTCATCCAGCAGAAGGATGGGACAAAGTTTGTGGATCCTGATAAGCAGAGTGCACTGTGTTTGCATTTGAAGGTGGAGATGCTTCACCCCTTACGCGTTATCATTGCAAACCGAGGGCCAGATACTGAACTGTTGGTTGCTAATCCAGTGGAGCTATCTGGAAAGGGACGACCACGAGTTTTCTATGATGTTACATTGGCTTTAAAAACACTCGGGATTTGCATTTTCTCGGTAAGGAAATGCAGAAGTGATTCAAAAATGCACACACGCATTTCAAACTCTGAAAGTACTATAGCAGGATAAGACAGGATGAGATGCCATGCCATGCATTCTGATTTAGCTCAAGTGTTAAATGGGAAATTTATTGTGATTTACCTTTTTTTCAAGTAACAAAGTGCAGTGCTTGGCTTAATTTTGAATTACCAAATCAAATTTTGCAGCAGTTTTAATAGTTTGCTGTCTTGTCTTTCAGGCTGAAATTGGAAGGGTCTCAGCATCAGATCGTGAATGGGAGGTTTATAGGTTTTTGTTGGAAGAGAACCACAAATTTCAATTATCAAATATGGTAGCTAAGAATCAGATTGTAGATAGAGTTAGAAGAACATTGATGGGCTGGTGAAGTAGATATATTTATCATCTATCTACCAAGAATCTGAGTCTTACTGTATTTATGAGCTTTCCTGTCTCCCCTAGTGCATTTTGGGCATAAAAAGATGTATGACCCATGTATATATGTGATGTGTTGAATCACTATTGTGAATGCCCTTGATGCATTTCAGTTTTCAGTCTTTGCCATGAGCATGCAAATTCCGGATTCAGATGTAAATCATATTGTACTGATCATCTTTTACTCGGTTTTTTTCTTTTTTCGGTCCGAAACTTGACTTGGTCATTAGGGCAAATGAGGTATAAAAAGAACAAATGTATTGTTTCCCTAATTAATTTAAGAAGCCTTGACCTATAATTTGGAAACCATGAGAAACATGTGAAGTCCTCTTTGATATCTAATGTATGAAGGTGAGATATTATTAATATAGGCTAAATGTTCACAAAATCTGCTAATGTCATTCATATCAGTATCATATTGTGCACTTTGTTTCAGAAAATAAAAAAATAAAGAATAAAGGGTACTGTGCACTTTTGGTTTGCATAATAGATTTGGCTAATATGGATCTCATAATCAACCTCCAGAGGAAAAACTAGATTCATGATAGGATCATTTGCTTAATGCCTGTCCACAAGAAAGACTAACCTAACATGTCCTGCTACTTGCGTGGACGTTATTCAGTTTAATAAGATATCATACAAATTGAGAATAAGACCAACCAAATTAGAAGATAAATACAACAAGTATAATTTGGTATTTGACAGGAAAAAACATTGCTGATTGCAATTTGCAACTGCATCAGAAATTCACTTCCTATAATAATTATGAAGACGATGAGAATTAAAATGTAAGCATGATCATCATCACGATGACAACATTACTCAAGTGGTTAAGAACATATACTAAGTCTTTTAAGATTATAAGTTTCACCAACTGCAATTGCTCACATGACCCATCGCTTAATAATTTACAGTCATTCACTTGCGTGTAAGCAAATCAATTATATGCTTTTAATGATTAGAGTCATTTTTATTAATTGTTTGATGTCATCCGAACTGTAAATACATAAACTTAAGAAGATTTGAACTTAGTTAAGTTGGATTAAAAAAGATGTACTCTCCGCTATGCACTGAGATCGAATCCCCTTCCCGTAATTTAGATTAAATTAAGGTTAAGAAATTAGGCACTAAATTTTTGATAAAAAATTCGCTGTGCTCTTTTTTTGGTCGTGCTTATGATAAAAGCAAAAGTGACGTGCGCAATTCAACGTGTAGTAAATCCGTACTGTCCACCACTCGACTTCCATTACCATTACAGAGGGAGAGAAACTCTCATGTAACGGGCATGTAAAATAACTTTTTCATATATCATTATGTTATTCACGAGATAGCTAAATAGTACTATCTCCGTTTCATGTAAGTTTTTTTGTTACAGAGGCCCTCCTTCGGCTCCACCCGTCCACCGCATCTTGCTTCTCTGTCACGCCATCAACAGTACCCCCAACCTTCCATTCAATCCCCTTTTATTATTTTAATATATACTAGTTATACTTTTAAATTAATTCATAGGTAAAGACCAAAACAGCTTACTGTTTCACCAGCTCTTGTTGTCGACAGAGGCTTTCATTTTCAATCTATTTCAATAATTCAGGACGAAGAAGCCGAGAACCGTATCGGTTTCGGTTAAGGCCATGTTTGGATTGGATCAATCAGAGTTAGGGTTTTTCTCTCTGTAACTGTAATGCTATTGCTATTCTCTTGGAGATTGAACTCCCTATCAGAATGTCAACGCCTCGAAGCTCTGCCTATCTCGATGCCGTCACTCTAGAAATCGAGAAGAAGCTCCAGCGGGTATTAACTCTTCGTTTCCCGTTTGGTTACTGAGAAAATCCAGGACGAAATGAAATGAATACATCGAATTTCTAATTATTGAGTTCCTTTTATGGTTGAATTTTTTTTGTCTTTTTTATGATTTTTTTTTCTCGGCAAGCAAACGGAAAATCTTTCATGCGCAAATTTTCTATTGTAATGATGGAAATGCTTGATTTGGCATTGTGTAGATAGCTGTTTTGCGTTTAGAGAGCGCTTAATTTGGATGCTGGAGTTTATAATTTTATTGCCGTCAGATTTATGTGCGTTTAATGTGTTGTTGTAGGCGCTAGCTTCTCCGACACAGCGGCGCAACTTGTTGCAGGAGTTGTTTGCTGACATAGCTTTAGAGATCGATGAGCGAGCCAAAGGTGAGTCGAAATTGTCCATAGACTTGTCTGTTTTCTGAATTAGCGCTCACCTGTGTTTGATGGAAAGTTGGGAAGAGTATTTTCATGTTGAGTAAAACTTTGTATGTTGACATCTAAAATTGTTTGCTCTTATTGTGATACTGCTATAATTGGATTGTATTTTAGAGTATGGTTGAACAATTCGCGTATATGATTAAGATGGCATTTATTTTAGTAAACATATTAATGGTAGTGGTTGAAGGGTCATAGTGCAACTGCCACTGATAATACTCGGTATTGGCTGAGAATAATTTATTTGTCAGCCTAAAAATTATGAGAATGCTAGAAGAACATAGTTACTTTACTTCCATACCTCGGAAATATGTGCCAAATGAGTGTGTACTACTGTTACTACCCCATATGTGATGTGTGGGACTAAAAGTGGCCCACAGGCATATTGACTATTCATCGCTTTACTGCAGGGTGATTTGTATGTTGTGGAAATGTGTTCACTACTTTCCCCAATTCACATTGGTTGGGTCTTAAAGGATTTACGAGTGGTGTTCTCATTTATGGTATTCAAATTGTGTGTCAGATATGATTCTCAGCAGGGAAGAGGATGCAATTTCTCCTGCAGAGGATAGCATGGATGGTCAGCTATGCTTTTATGATGTGCTCACTGACCATTATGTTCTGGTGCCTGCGAGTGGAAAACGCATCCTTGATTTGATTGTCCAACTATGGAGCCAGTCATTTGCATCTCATATTTTTGCCTTGTTATTCCACAAATGGGTATGTAAACATGCATCCAGTGTATTGATCTTTTCCATTCTATTTTTGAAGTTGCCCTTCTGGAAGCATAATTGCGTCTACTTGGTGATTTGTTTTGAAAAAATCATATCCAAATGTCTTGTCTTTTTAATCTCTTGAAAAAATTAGAAAAAACCTAGTATTTGAAGCCTGCTTATTTATGGTCAGCTATGATCTTGCAAAAAGTGCCTTTTGCCTCAGCCTAGGCACTAGACTACATTCCATAGGGCAGTCGTCTCTCTCAAGACCAACTACTATTTTCCTGGAGTATATATATATGGGTCAGCCAGACTTTCAAAGTAATAAGTTATATTGTCATCTGTTCATTTATGGGGGATCTTACCTGTTGGAACTTTCACCTATAAATCAGGTGGATACAGCAGAACGGCTTTGACAATTTGTCAAACCCATTGAACATGATGTGGAAATTTGTCAACATCCTTAATATACAAATTGCTTTTCAAAATGAATGACAGTTGGTTTTCAGACATTCAACGAATGAAGTTCGGGTTTGCACACTTTCCTAGGTAGTATTCATATATCATTTGGGAGAGTTTACAGATGGTGAATTGCTTTGCATGCATAGAAATGTGGAGCCTAGTTATTGATTATAGTTAGATCAACAACAAAATCTGAATTTCAAATCATTGAGAGCTTGAAGTTGACTATTCCTTCTTTACTCTTTTTCCTTAATTAAGTCCCTGCAATGCCGAAGAGTAAGTCTTCTATTTTTTTTGGGCAGCTGTTTGAAGTTCAACTTGACAACTCTGAAGTTCTTCTTCGTTATTCATCTGCTCTTATTGAAGGTGCAACAAATGTTTTCTGGTACGGATACTAGTTTATGCTTGTTGGTTGTTAATGGTTGATTGGAATTACATGGAAGTGGTTATAGATGGCTTTTGGAATGGCTTTGCAGCAATGTGAAATGTCTACTGAATTCTTAATGCTTTTTCTACTTTACTCCCATGATTGATGATATATGAAAGAAATGAACTTTCTTGTTTCCTTAATTATTTTAATATTCCTAATTCATGGTCCCCTTTTATAATCTGTTCCTCCATTGTGTAGCGTTAGTTACTGTTTGTTCTGTGAAAATAAATTTCATACGTCCTGGCTTTCAACAGAAGCAAAAAGATACAAATTGGGTTTGAACATGTGTTGGTCTCTGGTCGCTGTGGATGATATTTGTTTTGTGATTTTATGTTTAATTACTGCCTCTTTGAGTAGCCATATGAATTGCTTTGGATTTCATATATGGCTTAGTTAGGAGGCAGATATTAATTCAGTGTTTTGTGAGCGAGGCCTTTTGAGGGGACTCTCTGTCTCTTTCTCATCAATTGTCCTCCAAGCAGCCTCGCACATTCTCTATTTAACCATTTTTTTCCCTTTTGGAAAAAAAAAACAGCAGCAAAAAGATTTTTTTGGACCTTTTTAACGTTCTATTTGCTTAGTTCCCATTGTTGTCCAACATTATGCATTCGTCTTCTGGCTGCTCCTATCCATATATATATATGACAAATAGCATATTTGGATAATCAAATTTGTTCTTTTTCTTCCTTTTCAAAGTTGCTAGGTTTAATTTGTGCTTGCACACAATATATTATTTATTCTCCATTTGGCTTAACAAACTTATTAATGGTACTCTCTGCATGTTTTCAGGATTGATACTCAATCAAATACAAGGCGATTTCAATCCCTCTTTCGTGTATGAGCCCTCATAAAGATGACATTTATATGCTTTTGTTGAAGAACTTTACGAAATATTCATTACATTTTTGTGTTGTTTTACCCCACATTGTATTTCAGTATCTTCTTGAGGATGTTGCTTTGGAGCCCAAACGGTTGAATAAAATCCCTGTACAGGTCAGGAGTTCATGCTTTTTTTTAACTTTTACAAGGAACTTTTTACTTGATGTGGATAACTGTCATTCTAGCCATGACATTGATTGAGGAGCCAATATGTTTAGCATTGGAATTTAAAATTAACTTTAGAATTCTTCATTAATTCTCAGGTCCAGCGAGATCTATTTCTTTTACTTTCGAGGTTTATATTTTTTTATAACTCAGGTGGGTTTTCTGGTAATGCATCTTCAGCTCCTGAATCAAGAAATTGTAAATTCTCCAGTAATGTGTTGATTCATGCAGTTGACAAACTCGGGAGCTTCTTAAGGCAATTTCCTCTTTTTCCAAATGCTTTTCTGGTTGGTGGTGCAGACGACTTCTTTGTTATTGAACTTGCAGATCAGGTAAATTTTGAAACACCCTGTGCTGCAAGTACTTTTGTTGAGTTTTTGTTCTCACGTTACATTGAATGAGGTCAATATTTTCTTTACTGGTCAGCTTCAAAAACTGAAGGTGGAACCAGTGTTGCTGCACTATCTGTCGCACATAAAACTTCTCCAGGGTAATATTCTAATCAATTTTTAGGTTTAAGATTTAAGGCATCATGTGAACCTGGTATTATGGTCGCTAAATATTCTAGTTAATGTATTATTAATTTAACAGGAATGGATCTGAGAATGGCCACAAGTACAAGGTTAAAGGCTTGTTTGTATAGCTTCACTTCTCCTGGTGGTCCAATGTACCCCACAAGAGCTGTTCGTCATGCTGCCTGGGATGCATTAGATTTGCTTTTTCCCGTGAGTATATTTTTCTCTATCACAGTTTTCTGTTAAAACTGGATATCTTGCTGCATTTTTAAGTCTTAGTTTTTTGTTTGTCTGCTTTGGCATTAAGCTCAAGTATTTTGCTTTACCAAACGATATAGGTTGTACTAGTAATCTTCAGTTCTTTGCAGACATCTTTCATCCTTGATAAGCTTATGCTAAGTTCTAACACACTATACACTTGCTGTTTTCCTTTTTAAAGATCTAAACCTAGTATGTTATCGCCAATCCTCCCATCTGTTGTTGAATGAAAGCAAAGTGGAGACCTTTATTGATGACCTGAAAGATCCATGATAATATATCTAAACCTTTTCGGTAAACCTGTAGATAGAATAAAAGTATAGGACCTTACATGATGCTTTGAGAGAATCCTTGGTTATCGTGGCTTCAGATGGATTATAGGGTTACGCCTTTTGTTTAGCAAGTGTGGGAACATAACTTTTGTTTGTGGTGCAGGTTGGGAGATATCCGCGGCATCTTATAAGCCTGTTCTTCCGACTGTTGTATCCATGTTACTGGCCCTCTTCTTGTTGGAATTTCATAATGGATTGCATAAAGGCAGTGTTGTATTCTCTGTTAGGATTAATCTATTCAAGTTTGGAGAAGCTGAGGAAGCCAAAGTTTTAAATGCTGAGAATTTCGAAAGATTTAGCCTCCTGTATAGACTGAAACCCCCACGACCAAAACTCAAAGTTGTTTGATGTGCGTTGTATAATTGATTTTGCTCGGTTTTTGCCCTCGTCTGTTTTAGTTCGACGGATATGGAATCAAATATTGTTTCTCCTAATTAGATTTCGCAATTATTTTGGTTTAATGTTTTTCTCTTTTAGCCTTCAATTAGATTTTCTCAATATTTGTATTGTTTGCTTCTATTTGCTAACCTTGCCGGATATCTTAGTGTGAGAACTTTCCATTGTAAAGAAAATGTAGTTTCCCTTGACATTAATTCTTAATAACTGATAGTTCATCTAAAATCTTTTCAAATTGCATATATTAGTATATTAAGTTAAGATAATCTAAAGGTTAACGAATAAAACTCGAACTTCTCATTTCTGTGCAAAGATGATTAATCAATTCAAAATGAGACCACACCATTTGGCTGAGAGTGTTATCAAATGAGTTCTACTGCTCATGCTGTTGGTTCCAAGAAGCCCTGTTAGATTCAGGCTTGATGGTTCGACTGATACGCCAGACAGTAGGATTGGAGCGGAGGCTTGGCTCTGTGGCTAAATTGCATGCAGGAGGCTAATTCTTGCTGCGCTTTTGGGGCTTTTTTGGGGGCTACGGTTGTTAGAATCTGAAGGTTGAAATTAACTCCAACTTAATTGCTAATGATCACCAAAGTCTCCATTAAGATAGAGCTCTTTCATAGACCAAGGGTACAAGACTAGTTTTTTTTGGGTAAAAGAGTGCAAGGTTAGTTATAGCAAGCTTTTGTCGTAAGGGCATTGGCCTCCCATGAAACACCAAAAAGAAAAAAGTTCCTAAAAAGTGAGAACAAAACAATCCCACCATCTGCGTTAAATTTAAAATCGAGGATAGAATGTGTTCTAAAAAAAAGAGTAGATTCTTCTTTATCTGCGCTTCTCTTCCGCTCACTTGTCGTAGGAAACCATTTTCAGTCAATTATCGAGATCGAAATGAACCAAACAGCAAAAGCAAGCAATTCTGGTTGAATATCTATAATTCCCTGGTCAAAATTTGTAACGATTTACAAAAGATCACATGATATGCGTGTCAAGCTACTGTTAGAATTTCAATTAACTTTACAAAAACAAATCAAAGCAAAATTTAAGAATTCTAATTTCAAAACTCACAAGGTTATTCCAGTCGCTAGGACGGAGGAAAAATCAATGGTATTCTATATTGGACATGAACTCCAACCATGCAAAGATAGAACCTGATTCATGCTCCAATGATCAACGAAAATGTGCTTGAGAAGAATTCAACCACTCATACCATTGCAATCTAGCCAACAGTGGGGAAATTCACAATCAAGCAGCAACTCACTCACTCTTACCCAAAAATACATTCAGTATTAACAGTCACCCCGCTGTCTTTAGCGAATAGACTGTCAAAAAGCAGGCGTATCTGGAACTCCCCCCAGGACTATGAAGCCCGAAGGCAATGCATATCTCTGAACATCATCGTTGTGACTCCTGTTACTCGATTCTACATGTAGAACCGGTCGGTTGTTTAGTCCACACAATTTCTCTAAACACATAATGTCAGGATCAATGCCAAATAAACATGGAAACTATCATTTTCTGAGGCAGGATATTAGAGAAAGCTACCATAAAATAGCTGGAAATCTAACCAGCTAAATCAACTGCACCAAACACAAAGGACAAAACTTAAACAGTTAACAAGACTTCAATGCCAAGGAAAACAGAGATATCTACCTCATGTGAAGTACGCCACTTTACATGCAGTAGAACCAAACACATTGCAGCAGTGTGGGATTTCTTTAAGGCTCAATCCTTTCACACCTTGCAGCCAGTTTTGTCTTTGAGTGTGGAGAAACAGAGAGATAAGCTTCCCAATTCCATACCCCAACTTGTTGAATGTATAAAAAGGGATTGAAGAAGCTAACGGTCCAAAAGTGGGAGTTCAGTTAAAGCACTGAAACTGTCCATTAACCCACATATTTCATACCCATGTTCAAATAAACATAATAAGATCCCAAACTCCATAAGCAAGATTCTATAAGTTCTTTCTACGCTTAATGTCTCTCTCTAGAAAGTAGGACTTCGATAGAAATACAGAAAATAGATGAGGTTGTCAAATCACCAAGCACCTAATGGGCCACAGAAGATGTAATAAAGCCAACACTAAAACACAACTGCTTGCGTTTTACTCTTGCATTGCTTCTGCATGGTACTTCTCCAGCTCAGCATCAAGATCTTCAGCAGATACCTTTTCACCACCATGGCCTCTTCCACCTCCATTACCACTTCCACGTCCACGTCCCCCTTCTAGGACCACGGCCACCCCCGCCACGTATACGTCCAAATGCACCACCCCTACTCTGTCCACTGCTTAACAACCACAAAAAATACAAAATTTAGGACTCTGATTAATTAATATGTAGCACAGATTAGATAATGAATATGTCACATCCAACAACAATACAGGTTCAGTCTTCCTGACTGCTACATCTCATGCCTCATACACATGTATGAGGCACAACAAAACATCAGCTATGTTTGCAGCAGTAACTGAGTTATGAAGCAACACCAGTTTCAGCCTCGTACATGTACAAGCATCAACAAGTAAATGTAAGCCTGCATAGAGTTATGTAATGAGCACAGACAAACTTCCATGACTTTCAGCCCCCTCGATAATAATAATATTAAAATCTTATTGCTTCTAGCTTTATCCACTATAATAAGAGACTACAAGCGAAAAGATAATCAAGACTGCGAGTCTAGGTTTTCCCATTACAATAAAAGCATAGAAACTCTTAAGGTTGCTTCAGTATGGACCACAAAATAGCTCCTAATAGACCCAACCCAATCATGCAAGGTCCCAATATGCCCAACATCATCCAGCATATGCCAAATCAATGCTTGGGCCTTAGTACTCTCATATCCCTGTCAATTCTTGGCTAGAAAGATTAGTTATTACCAAAGGAAAAAAACATTGTTGAAACTTTTGAACGAGCCAAGATGTAGAAAATAAGCTGTTACGGAATCTTAAGATCAGAAACAGGACTTGTCATTGTAAAAACCAAAGATATAATGCCTCAATTCAGAGTCATTCATCTCTGGATACAAGAGCTTCTCATAGCAATCAAAATTTAAAGAACTCCTTAATCCATTCAGGCATTTAACAGAAAATTCCTTGTCAGGTCACAGGTTATTTGACAACTACCATCCACGATATCATTATATATATATATATATATATATATATATATATATATATATATATAGTCATTCTCTTATCCGGATGCATTAACGTGCGGGCGTGCGGATGCGTGTGTAAATAGGCAGGAAAGCAAGGTGGGGGTGGTACGAATACACTGCGTCCGCACGATAATAACGGCCGGATACCCGCATAAGAGAATTTCTATATATATATATATATATATATATGAAATCTTCTAGAGACATTATTTCACGCTTAAAAAACATAGTAAATTAATCCACATAATGATTTGCAGACACAATAGACTTGTGACATTGACACAATAGACTTGTGACATTGACACAATAGACTTGTGACATTGTCACAACATTCCGCATAAAAACACATAACTCATAGAAATTCACAAGAAAGGGAAACATGGATAAGCACACAGACCATGGAAAGCAAATTCTAAACCAAAAAGTAGGGTACAAGACATACCCCCTAGGAACTCCATTCGAATTCCCAAAGTTGCCATTAGCAGCAGGAGGCAAAGTAGGAGGTCCGCCAGGTGTCGACATGTTCGTTCCTACAATCTCTATCTTCATCGGTTTCCCATCAAGCTGAACATTGTTGTATCTTTTAACCGCGGCCACAGCATCTGGTCGTCGTGAGAAGACTACTTCTGCCGTTCCCTAAGAAAAATAATTTTTGTTCTAAACTACAGCAGAACACAAAGAATTCTCCAGAAGGACCAATTTATGTGAAACATGACAAGATACCTTCGATCTCCCACTTCGGTCATAATGTACTCCATATCGCTTCAGGTCACCAACCTCAGAAAACAGTTCCTGCACATAGTGAGTTGACTTTAGAAAATCCGAAATTGTAAAATGCAATATTCCCCAAAAAGTCCAAATTACTCATACTCCAATTGAATCAATTAAATTTGTAAACAAAAACCCAATCAAATTACAATATAAGATTAAATAAAAACATCTCAATACAACTGAACAAAAAGGAACTAATGTAATAGTGAAAAAAAATTTCACTTTGGATATATGTATTCAAAGGAAAGATTTGGGTTTGCCTTCTTAGTTCAAATTGTTTGCCTCAAATGTCGAACGAAGGCATAAAAAGGGAGTTTCAAGTTTATTGCAAGTACTTGATTTGGTTAGCATACAAAATTTAATGTTTATAAAGACTGATGAAAAATTTAGAAAAAGAATCCAAATCCAAACCCTCAGTTTCAAAAGAAATCCACAGGCTACGAAAAAAAGAAACCCAATTACGCTAAATCACAAATCATCGGAAGAAATCACCTTGTTAGAAAACAGATCCAGCTATAAATTAGAATTGTGAGATAGCTAAATTACAGAAGCTTAAAAAGTACAAAGCTTCAAGTTATTTCAATAAAGAAAAGAGAAAATTACCTTAATGTCCTCGTTGGAAACGCCATAATCGAGATTGGAGATGTAGAGCTTGGTTCCAGTTTCAATGGCCGAGGCTCTTCCAGCTTGAGCCGGGAACGCCGCCGCCCCCTGATCCGCATACAGGTCGTGTTGCCACGCGGTCTCCGGCGCCTAAATCCCCAAAATTTATTATTAGTTTAATTCAACTTCAACTTGAGAAGATAGATCAGAGCCAAAGCCAGAGAGATTTGCTTCTACCTTGGCCGCCGCATACGGCGTCGTACGATTGGCGGCGCGATTGGGCAACCGGCGGGCGGGTCCGGGTCCTGAGGCCCGGCCACGGCCTCGAGCGTTGCCCGATCCGGATTTCTTGCTGGTCTTGATGAGGTCGTCGAGGGACATGTTTAGAGGGTCCTGCATCTTGTTTGACTAGAGAGAGAAACGAAACCCTAGGAGACAGAAAGAGGGTTAGGGTTTTCTAGCGGAGGTGGAGAGAAAGGTTGAAAGTTTAGAAGTTTCAAAGGGTAGGGTACGTGAGTGAGTGAGAGACCAAAGGCGATGAGAGAGAAGTCAGAGAAAGAGATAACAGTGTTTGGAGGCTGTGCATAATATAATGTAACAAAATATCCATAATATTCTGATATTTTCATAAAAATTTCTGTATTTTTACTACCGATATTTATATTATCGATATTTTAGATCTTCATGGACAAAAATATCGATAATATTGATGACATGTACCGAAATATCCATAATATCCCAATATTTCATCGAAATTTTCCGTATTTTTGGACTATCAATATTTCCAATACCATCGATATTTTATTTTTTAATTAAAACGCACAATTGGACTAGGGTTTACTAAGAAATTGTTTGTGATTACTTTTGAAAATGCGAATACTTTCGTTTCTTTTTTTAGGTAGAAAAATGCTAAAAATATGTTTTTTTTTTTGGTCAAAGAGATGCTTCATTGAAAAAAGAGAAAGCAACAAAGAGTGTCCAGGAAGGAGGGAACAAACGCCTCCACTCAAGTATGTTTAGATAACCAAAAATGTTTCTGACGACCCAAAAAAATGAATTGTAAAAGTCCTACTAAAGTATTCCCATAGTTTGGAAGTAGACACGGTGAAATTTTTTAATCCGACTTTTATAGTTTTTTTCTTTTTTTATAGCAGAATTAGGAAGAGATTTTCTCACACATAATTTCTCATAATTTGGAATTAGAAAGGTGAAATTTTTCATCTGACCTTTATATAGTTGATTGACATAAGATATTCCTTTATCGGATAAATATACTTATTAGGTTGACTGTATTTCACAAGATAAGTATTGGCAATGGCTGCACATTTTATGTGACATAAGTCCATCATTCATAAAATATCTCATCCTGCAAGTGCATTTTTTATGCTTGGCAAATGGTTGAAATATAAATAAAAGGAATCCACTTCTTATTAATAAGTGAAATGATATTATCCGAGGACATGTGTCATGTCCATGTGAAAGCTGGTTGAGTTGGTAAGACATAGAAAAAGATTGGAACAAAAACAAGAAATCATCAGTTGCAAAAAATAATACAAATATATAAGGGCCCAACCGGGTTCGAACCGGTGACCTCTTGATCTGCAGTCAAATGCTCTACCACTGAGCTATGGACCCATTTGCTTGTTAGCTTTCCTCGTGTCACGTTATATATTTGAGATTTCTTTTCTTTTTTGGGTGTTTATCAGCCCTTTAATTGGGCCTGAATAGTTTGACTTATTATGAGGCCCACCAATAATGACTCAGAAAAATAAACGTATCCTGTTTTGGTTTTTCCAGCTGTGGTTGGCATTTTTCTTGAATTTTTTTTACTGATTTTTAAATTCCAGTCTTTTGTTTTTTATGTTTTTTGTCATTCTCTGGAAAAGGAGAGGGGAATATTATATTGGGTTGTCTCAAGATTGTTTCTTACGTGAATCGAATCCGGGTGCACTTGAAGGGCGAGGAGTAAAGTTTGACCCACTTTTTCAATATGGTGCCACCCATGTGCATTTTAAAATTTCAGTTAATCATGGTTAGTTTCTAAATTATGCATTTAGAAACTGATGATGTTTTCATTGTTCGAATAATATTGCATGACATGGTCTTTCAACCTTACCAAAAACTACGGATTAATTAGCTAGTGAGAGCTACCAGTGGCCCAATCTTAGGAAGCTACCAGAAACATTCAAACATTTAACACAGCCAAAACAAATCAAAATAAAGAATGAATACCTAATATTCTACTAAAATTCGCCATAAAATTAACAAGTTAACTATGGATATAATCTGAAATGTAATCCAAGAAAATAAAGAAGTAAAACCATTGAGCTATTGAAGCATCTAAAAAAGAATTACATGAAACTTTATATTAGTTTCTAGAGAACAACATCAAGCCATCATCAACCTCTCTGCGTCTCTCTGTCCCCTCCCACAAGGCCAAGGACCGCACCACAAAAGCCGAACCCGCCACAATCAAAGCAGCAAACACCGTAGGCACAAAGAAATCCAAGTTGGACCTCCGAACCATGTTAGCCGGGAAGCACATTGCCTCTCTTGGATAATCCAAGGGTATTCTAACAAACCCCTCTCCAGCACAAGACTTGGAGAAGGGCGAGGAGGGAGATATGGCTGTGACGAAGGCAATCTCAGGAGAGAAAGATGCCACGGCCACTGTCACCGTCAGAAAAAGTGTCCAGGTGGCCGCATAGAGAAACACCAGCCACCTGGACGTGAGGGCTCGGAGGAGTGAGTGGAAGAACGGGAGAGACATGTCACAAAGTTGTGGAGGTTTGTGGAGGAAGGCGGGTTTAGGGTGTTAACAACATTTATGGGACGGAAGAGAAGGGGGTGGAAACACGTCGTTGAGTGTTGCTGATCATTTTTAAGTTTTCATGGTTTTTTTTATTGTTATTACAAAATTGTCCCTTGGTTGTTGGTTCAGTTGCATCGTTCGCGCCTTTAGAGGCTCTCACGATTTTCTTCTGTAATAATTAATTAAACTTTCATCCACCACAAAAAAAGGTCAATTAATGAATATTCAAATTTATTAGATGAACCAGTCCAAGTTCCACTACCAAGTCTAGGATGGAGAAACTCAGGTAGTGTATGAGGTTGAAGATGAATTCTGAAAACCAAATCATGGAATGTGGCTGTAGTTGGCAAGCCAATGGATCTTCAAAGGTAATTATTTGTAGAGAGAAGTTCATCTCTTTGAGACCAAGAAATAGTGGAGAACCAAAAAGCATGTAAAGCAAAGCTGAGGCACGCAAATTGGTCTCTTAGAAAGAAATATTGGAAAACAATCGACCACTATTTTCAGTTGTTGGTTACAAACCAAGATTCCAAATAAGCTTTGTTATAGCCTACGAAAAATTACATACCCCTTTCAACTTGCCAAGCCTATAGCTGCTGCATCAGGGAGGTGATCCCCGGGAACTTCTGGGACCGTGCATATATCATATCACTGCTCAGGATGTGATGCCATTACCATCAAACCCATGTTGCAGCAATGGAAATGAACTCAGATGCAGCCAGGAAGATGTCCTTGCAGTTGTCATGTGAACTATAAATTGGACATCTGTGGAATGTCCAAGCTCACCATTCTTGGCAAGTAGCAACTTGCATTATCACATGTAACAAGACACCAGAATGGCCGTCTGTACCCTCCTGCAAACTGTCCACAATTATTAAGTAGATCTCCTTCTCTAGTCTCCCGGCCATTTTATTTTTCTCAGTTTTAGAAAATCTGACTCAAATGAATATAAGAGGTGAAGAATGAGGGAGCATTCAACACGGCCACCTTAGCTTCACGCTCCACTGTTGTGCACGTTAAACACCTCAACCTTGACTCAATGGGAAATATTTCATTTAAAACTTTAGAAACCAGTAGAAAAGGACATGTTTATCCTTTCTGATATCAGACAAAGTTACCATGAACAAATTTCAAGACTTTGAATCCCAAGTTTTCCACCAAGTTTGAGAGAGAGAGAGAGAGAGAGAGACAGGTTTGTAGAAAACTTATGATTACACGTGAAGGGAAGGATGAATTTACCTTAACAAGGCAAACTCCACGAGTAGTCCTTGCACTCATCATGGCTTTAATATGATCGTTACCCTGAAAAAATATTTGTATTCCTTCATCACAGTCATTACCAAACACCATCCACGAGCAATCAGAGGTTCAGCCATCCATTTTAGCACATTGTCAAGTTTTGACCAGCATATTTGTAGATTCAACAATTAACAAATCCTGCATGATTCCAACTTTATTTACTCCAATAAGCATTGCAGTGCCAAAATCTCCCATCTTGAAATTTACCTTCACTTTGCACATGTAAAGCTGGGGAGCCTTTTGTTTTTCGTTACTGGGACCAATGTGCACCATTTGTTGTAATGACCTTAATAATAAAGGTGCCAATCCTTCTGAAGATGAGCAGGTTTACCCAAGTCAAATGATCTGAAGAGAATTCCCTAACAAGGTGCCAATCCTCCTGTTATAATGTAAAGCCTCATCAATATTTGTCACTCAGATTTATTTAGTCAATGGGCAAAGGGTTAAAAATTACAAAATAAGAAGCAAAAATCAATGGCAATGAGAAGGTCAGATGAAGAGGACCAATATATGTTGATTACCATGCATGATCATAATGAATCTCCTTACATTGAAGACTGATAAAAACAACTAAATGATTCTGTGATGGAAAATGGAAATAGCTAAGTAGGTTGAAGGGACTTCACCCTGCAATTTCAGTAGTTCTAGTATTTGAGGACCAACTGAGCAGTAGGGCTTCCAGTGAAAGAGTTCAAAGTCATTACAGACCAGATTATAAATCTTGGGAACAAGTCTAACTGTTTTGGCGTTGAATGCCAACAAAAAATACCACAAAGAAACTTTCAAGAACAGAGACAACTTGAAGGTCCAAGACATGTACCAGGCAGAAAGTCAGTTCTACTGTCCCTGGCTTTTTTCTTTTTGGCAATGGGTGGCATCCTTCCCCCTCTCATATACTGCACCTCCCTGTCGGTCCATACTCAAATGGAATGCATACCACAAGATAAACAGTTGTATTTTCTACAACTATAACATACATAACTAAGTTGGAAACTTAACAAAACAACAGTCTGTGCCAGGATGAAATACTTTACCAAATTGCTCAGTCAACAGCTTGAAATACGGGAATTTGAGTTAGAGAACAGTAAGATGTGAGGTTTCCTTCTAGTTTTCCCACCATCCGCTTGTAGGTCCATTGACACCATCCTCTTCATTCCAACAATGTGCCCAAATATTAAAGAGAAGGGATAACTTAGTCTTTTAATCTGAGGCTTCAGCCAAAGAACATAACAGAGGCAAATGAAAAAACACCATACAAGAAACCAAATAACGGTAGTAAATACACAGGAGATGACCATTTCTGCCATCGTTCCAGTAATCAGGGCCAGAATAACAACAATGGCATGCTTATACTGAAGGTCTTGATGCTATTAGGTAGCATAAACTAATAATACACTACCAAACAACGCTGATTCTCAAAATTAGTCATGAGGTGATGCAGCATTGAAAGAGAGACCCTATAAGAGTTTCCCAACTCTTAGCTAAACCCTATAAGTTAATATGTGAACAGTAAAGGATAAAAGTACTTTTGGAACAATGTTGATGAACCAAACTCTCCACATTCAGCTATAAGAGCATTGTCAGGAAAAATATGAACATGAAAGTGATATTTGCACAACACTTTCCACAGGCAGGCTCAGCAACCAACAAAACATGTCAATGCACTCCCTGCAAAAGGACATACTCTTCTGGTAAATTACACTCACAAATAAAAGAAGTGAATCATGTTACTCCATGAAGAGAATCGCTTTGGATCTCAGTATCCCATTGCAAAAATTGAAGTGTTTTTGCAGTAATGTCATTGCAAAAATATGCATACTAGCATGCGTTGGACATATAAAACCATTAACTACAGCAACCCACATCAAGCAAACAAAAGACCCAGACTTCAAACAATCAAAAGGACCAAACCCCAACATCAGAATCATAGAAAACAAAAACAGGTATGAATTTGGGTAAAATTCATAGTGAATAAAAATATTACAGCCCCATATCACATATATAAACATTCACATCAGAGTACGGCACAATTTAATGTCGCATTTTCATATTATGAATACAAATTAAAGAAGAACACTCGTAAATTTAAATAAAGATAGGCAATTGGGAAAAACGAACTTCCATTAGAAATTTAGACTACGACAGAACAATCAGTACTTACTTACATGAAAAGCATCAACCCACAAACCCTAACCCTAATTTCTTCACACCCCCATCCCTAAACCCAAAACACATAAACAATCCAACTCTTCAAGAGCTAGTAAACTTGGTAACAGCCTTGGTCCCCTCAGAAACAGCGTGCTTGGCGAGCTCACCAGGAAGCACAAGTCTCACAGCTGTCTGGATCTCCCGAGAAGTAATCGTGGGCTTCTTGTTGTACCTTGCAAGCCTGGAAGACTCCTGAGCGAGCTTCTCGAAGATATCATTGATGAAGCTGTTCATGATGCCCATGGCCTTACTGGAGATCCCGATATCAGGGTGGACCTGCTTCAGCACCTTGAAGATGTAGATCTTGTAGGTCTCTACGCTCTTCTTCGATCTCTTCTTCTTCTTATCTCCGGCGGCAGCTCCGGCTTCCTTCGGAAGCTTCTTGCCGGCCTTGGGCTTCTTCTCAGCTGGGGCTTTCTCAGCCACCGTCGACTTCTTCTCCTCAGCTGGCTTTTTCTCGGCGGGCTTCTTCTCAGCTTTGGGCGCCATCGGAAATTTTCTCTTTTTCTCGGGGAAAGAAATGTAAACTTTGACAAGGGGAAATTAAGAGGACTTGCAAATTGTGAGATGAGGAGGAACGGGTTAGGGCCTGATATTTATATTAGGTCGTTTCTTCGTCTTTTTGAAGGAAAGGTGCGGATCGGTGACGTGGTGAGCAGTGGCCGTTGGATTTTGTGGAGTAAAATTGGAGATCGACGGCTTCAATTGATGCGTAAAGTACCGGTTTGCTTGTTTATTGGGGTGTGTACGTGGTGTGTTTTGCTTGGATTAAATGAGAAGGTGCGGATCGATGAGCTGGAGGGAAATGTTCGTATTGTTCGCCTGGGAAAATCGTTTTATGTGATAATGTTTTAATACATATAGATTTCAATTACCATTATGTGCGTCCACAAATGACCGAAGAATAATAATAATAAGTTACAAAGAAATAAATCCAAATTACAAGACCTGTTTTTACAAATAGTACATAGTTTAATAAGGGGAACAAATCAGGGGCAGAACTACGAACCTACGAAAAGGCTTATACAGGACAACTTTTTAAACTTATTGTAGCTTATGTTGTTTTGTGGTCTTCTTGGCGGTTTCCCATTATTTCTATAAAGACATCTTGTCATATAAAAATGAAAAAATTACAACACATTAATAGGGAAATATTATTCTTCCAAAGTCTAGTTTGTGGTTTTCTTGGCAGTTTTCCCCATTGTTCTTATGTTAATCTTTTTGTTGCATTTAATATGTATTTGTTTTATGCTAAATTTATTGGAAATTAGTTCATATGGTTATGATCTAGCATGATTTATATGATTTAATGTATACTTTTATTTCTATAAAAAAAATATAGAAATTGTAAGTTAAAAATATCAATAGATTTTCATGTAGGGTCATATAGAACGACTTTTTCATGCAGGGTCGTTTGGTGAATAGGGTTATGTAGTTAGATAAGATTTATAATCCTAAACATGGTCTTAAATATCGGAAGTTTTAAATATCGATGCTCAAAAACACTAAATATCGATGGAAATATCGGGAAAATATCGATATCAATAAAAATTGGATAAAAGCCACAGAAATTCTAAGAAAAACTTGGAAATTTGTATTGAAACTTTAGAGAATGTTTATTTAGTCAATTGTCTATTAGTTTATCACACAAAATTGGAAGGAAATTCATTGCATGATGTATTTAAGCGATTTAAGTTGATTATATAGCGGTAAATACAAACACCTGATCGTAAAAAAATATGTTGTAATTAATGAAAAAGATTAAACACACCATAATCATTTATATATAATGATTTACTACAATATTAGGTGAGTGTTGAATGGTAGTGTGTAGGTTGAAAGTTAACGTGGGGAGAGTACTTCAATTTTTATTTTGAGACACAACTTGGGAATTGTTATATAAATATGAGTTTTGATAGATAAATAACGAAACTCACCAACAAATGGTGATATACGTAATATAATAAATAATTATTAAACTATAAGTCAAAAAATTTCAGTATCCAACACAAGTTGGAATTTGGAAATTCTATTTCTTGTTTTGTTTTGTCCAGAATCATATTTCAAAAAGAATTCTGCATGTCCAATAATAATTTTAAAAAAACAAGAATTCTACATGTACAACATTTTATCACGGACGTAATTCGCTTAACCCATTTATGATTGGAAAAGTATCAACCTTCTCACTCATATTATAATAAGTTTATAATACATCTTATAAATACATGTATTATAAGTATATTATTAATGAATAAATACATGTATCATAAGGGGACTGTAACACCACATAGAGGAGTATTTTTAGGTATTTTTAGTTATTTATAATTATAATGAGGATTTCTAGATTGACAACCAGAATTACCCAATAGGCAACAACCGATGATGATATATCACAGACCAATCATAATATGACACCTTGACCTTGTGGAAGGTTATCTTCCCAAAATTTGGTGAACTAAATTCCTACTTTCCCAGCAGTTCTGAATGAAGGCTTTTTGGGGCTAACTTGTGCTCAAAAGACTTCCAATGAACAATAACAATTCCAACACAAAAGCAGGCAGCAAAGAAATTGCTTATTTTCATTAGTGTTTTAACCAAAATATGACTCTGGGCTTAAGTCTTTGTTAAGGGAAAGTCCTGCATCAATCCCATCTCTTTAACACCACGTCAATCAGCTCTCACATACATTGGCAGCGTGCCCATTCCCATTTATTTGTCTTAGAGAACCATACCGCCCTTTTCTGTCTATTGTTCTCAAATCTCAAAGCTCCTTTCCTTTATTTTTCCTCTGCAAATTGAAAAGAACCCAAAGCCTCTCTCTTGTGTAGAAAAATAGAAAAGCCCCCTTGATTTCTCTCATTTCAGAACTATCATCTCCTTCATCTCAACTCTCTGTGGTTTTCAAAACTCAAAGCCTGCCTTCTCTCTGTCAACTCATAAACCTGCTCTCATTGGTCATTCCTCTCATGAGTCATTTTTCTCAAAACCACCGTTCAGCTCACTCTCCCTCATCTACAAAACCAAAAACTGAAGCCTTCATCTTTGGCATTTTCTTCAACTCGTCAGCTCGCACAACAGATCCAGTGCTTTAGACCAGATCCGATATCCAGGTAGAACCTTCCTTAAATATTGTAACTTTCGTTTCAGATTTAATGGTTTGATCAAGGTCTAACCCGTGCATGTATGCGTCTTTGTGTGAGGACCACCCCCAAACTTGTCTCTGCACAAATCCGAAGCCAGCCATGATGGAGTGAGGCTCAAAGACCAGATCTCTGAAAGATGGGGACGGTGTGCTCAAAGTTCAGATCCATATCACCTTCGATAATATCGCAGCAAAAATATCGCCGAAATTTCGGCGATATTTTCGAAAAAAACCACGAAACTGAAATGGAAGTTAACGATAATATCCTTGAGTGAAAATTACCGAAATTTCGATTTTTCGGACTATGATCCTAACTAGCCTCTCCGAATGCACTTCCGCCGAAAGGCTTTTTATATAAAAAATTTAATTTAATTGAGAATTAAAAAAGATAATGGGTAATTGTGTTCCATAAAAATAGGATCAATTATCTTATTTTTCTTTTAATTTAAAATTTTTTAAATATGAAAAAGTGTGAATTTACTATATTATACTCATTTAATTAATAATTTCAATTCTTAATGTTTAGACAAAGGCGTTTTATTTTGAATGTTTTATCATTCTCCGCCTTTTGCTTTATATATATATTTAATATGTTTGGTTGCCTAAAAACAATTATATATAATCCTACTAGGGCCAAATGTGGTAGGATCCAATATATTGGGATTGGATTGGATTGAATTATATATAATCCTACTAAGTCCTATAATAGCGCATTTCAATTCATTCAACCCCTTAATGATGTGTGTACTATCAAACACATCCTTAGATTAGTGTTATCATTTCCAATCCAACACAATCCAATTCTTTTTAATAATCCAATCTCATTCACCAAAACATCGAAATAGCCTTCGTGGGCTACATATGTGGCTCACTCTCTCCCTTTCAATTGGAATCTTGTGCAATCAAAGATTCCATCACGCGTTGCAATCAATTAGAATGGTAGATGTAATGTTGGCTTTTACATGTGCTTGAAATCATTGAGGTTGTTAAGTTAATGATTTTCGCTTCATAAGATTATAAGTAAGAAATATTTGATACCTTTTTTTTTTTTTTTCAAATTTCAAGTATACAATTGATGTGTTTAACTTCACATGAATATTAGATTTGAAAATGTGTAAAGATTTGAAAATGTGTATAAGTTTTGGAAAAAGGAAAGACAAAAAAATATAAGTGTGTATTGTAATTGTGCTAAATAACCAAAAAAAACCTAAGAGCAAGTCCACCAGTGCAGCCCAGGCAGGGGGGATGGGTCCCACGGCTTGAGCCCAAAACGTTGTTCAGCGGCACTTTGTTGCCAGGGCAGGCAGTGGGCCCATGCAGACGGCTGGCTGGCTCGCTGCTCTTGAGCGGTGACGTCGGCGATAGTTTCTGACGTCAACGACATAAAAAAATATTTAAAAAATCAAGAAAAAAATCTGAAAAAATCCAAAAAATTCAGAAATATTTTTTAATACATACCTATCAATTTTATTATTATTAATTGCATACATACAACTAAAATTAATCCCATGTAAAAAAATAAAATTAAAATAAAAGTGAATAGTAGTTGCCCTTTGCCATGGCAACGGGTGGAAATGCACATTACTATTTGCAAAGGCAGCCACTATTCACTTGAATAGTAGCCCCCTAGCTCCCTCCCCCTCCCCCTCCCCCTTGCCATGGCAACCCCCCAACGGGTGGAGTTGCTCTAAGAGAATGAAAAGAATAATTGACTTAGGCCTAAAACACAAAGCCACCCAAACCAAGGCGCCCAATAGTAAGTTGGTTTCATATGGCTTCTCTCTCATTTTAGCTCCACCAAAACTAAATCGCATTGCTTAACAATTGACTAGCTTGTTACATTCAATAAGTAATTGTCATGTTAAACAATCGATACGTAAATTCCTTTTGTTACATTCAATAAGTAATTGTCATGTTATAAATGAGTTGGTATTAAAATGTTACATTCAAAAAAAAAAAATATTAATGTTATGTTATGTGCTAAATGAGTTGGTATTACAAAAGCTAGGCACTAAGAAAGAATATGTATACTGAGCTAAGCTAATTGGTAATTTATAATTAAAAAGCTTATACTTTCTTTTTGATAAGTTAAAAATAGTAACTAAATAAGTTAAGAAATAAACCAAGCTTTATCTCTTTTTGATTATTCTGAGTTTGCAATATTAGTTGAAATGCCTATGACAGAGTTTCTTCAATCCCATGTTATCGTTTGTGGAGGCACATCGGATTGTCTTACTTTTGATGTTAGACCACTCCGTTATTGTAATGGCCCTTTGTGACTAGTTTGTATTGACCCTTTGTGGCTTGTTGATAAAGAGTCTCTCCTGTAATATCGAGGGTCCTGACTTGGGTTAAGACTCAAGACCAAGAAGTGCCCTGGACTATAAGGTTGGGTTGATCTTTCAAGCTAACCTGCACACTTTAGGCAACTATCAGAAGAGGAGTAAATTGGCTGGGCACCAGTCGAATCCCCTCCGATGGCTAAGTTAGAAGTGGGTTTAAAGTAAAGAGATGGATAGAGAGTTTCTGGATGAGAATATTTATTACATTTGTCTCAATGCATGTGAAGAGTATTTATAGAGGGAGAAGGAGAGATCATATCTCCTTAAATCTTGCCAAAAAGGAAATCATCAGCCATTCCCAATGATGGGATTGGAGAGTGGTTATGAGCAGTAGCAGAGCCAGAAATTCTATCAAGGAGGGTCAACTTTAAATAGCTTTATAATTACAATAAACTTAATTTTTATATAAAAATATATTTAAGAATTCATTATAATGATTAAATTTCAAAAACACAAATTTAATATCTTAGTAAGTATAACTCAAATTCTAGCAACCTAAAAATAATGAAAGAGTTTCAAAAGTTGATTTTAGATAGGATGAGAAAATCAAATAAAATCCATGACTCATACATATAAATAACATATGAAGACATGAAAACAATTTACATTTGTGAGAAGGGTCAACAGTAAGTATAACTATAAAACAACTTGGATATAACATAGATAAATATAAGGTTTTCAAAATGTTGAGAAGGGTCAAGTGACCCTTATGGGCCTTAATTGGCTTCACCAATGGTTATGAGCACAGTCATTATGCTGATTATCAAGGATCAAGTAGCAAGGCGACACTTGGCTTAGATGTGAATCGCATTAAATGATCCATTTCATTCACCATGCTGGTATTAGGTGCGTGAAGTGACATGGCCTGACAGGGATCTAGTCGTATTAGAATACTAGTGCTTCTGCCTTTCTGGTCACAAGACATCACAGTGGACCATGGGCGGTCAATTTGGTCGGGTAGGTACACGAGCACCAAAACTCTGGGTTGCGCGATGTCTCCTGATAAGCCCGATTGGAAGGCCTACTAGCAGTACCTGGGGTGGTCAACCTGGTCAGGTCGGTATATGAATGACCTAACCTTTCTTGGCCACTTGGTGCTTTCTGATAGGCTCGGTTATATGACCCATTAACATGACCAGTGGCTTTTTTGGCTGAATACAATCATAGGATTTCTATATAATAAAAATAAACCAATTATTGCTTTTGGTAAATAAAAAAAAATCCATTATCTTCCTTGGCAAAAATTTAATCCCTTCTTCTCTCTCTCTCTCCCTCCATAATCAGCAGCATCCATAATCCAACAAGTATATACACAATCCACAGTCACCTTCACTCCCTACAGCGATAAAAACCGACCAATTACCCAGTCTCCCAATCCCCAACAAAATTCAAACCAAATCCAATGAATTTTGTTGATGCTAAGAACATCCCAACAAATCAAACAAAAGCTACTCAGAGCCCAATTGACTGACGACTGTGTATGAGTTGAGTACATCTTCAACCTCAGATGGCTCAAATCTAAACCCAAAAGTAAACACTTTCATTTCAAACCCAAAATGAAGATCACTCGCCCTCATCGTCCTCTCACAAACTCTTTCATTCACTCAAAACCCAGAAATCTCTGCTCCTCTTCCAAACCCACCTCCCAAGATAATGACGAAAATGACGACTCCCACTTCGTTTCGAGCGTAACCGACGTCGTTCGAGGAAAGCAGAGCTGGAAAGTCGCCTTCAACTACCCCTTCATTTCAATCGCATTGAAGCCCCATCACGTTGAGAAGGTTCTGATCCAGAATGTAAGGAATCCCAGGTTAGCCTTGCGGTTTTTCAATTTCTTGGGCTTGCACAAAAGCTTCAATCACTCTACGGCGTCGTTTTGCATTTTGATCCATGCCCTGGTTCAGTCCAATCTCTTTTGGCCTGCCTCCTCGCTTTTACAGACCCTCTTGCTACGTGGGTTGAACCCAAATGAGGTTTTTCAGTCTTTGTTGAATTGTTATAGGAAACTTAACTGCTCGTCGAGTTTGGGTTTTGATTTGTTGGTTCAAAATTATGTGCAAAATAAGAGAGTGTTGGATGGTGTTGTGGTTGTGAGGCTCATGAGGGAGTGTGAAATTTTGGCTGAGGTTAGAACCTTGAATGCCCTCTTAAATGGGTTGGTGAGAATTAGGCATTTCAATTTGGTTCTGCAACTTTTTGATGAGTTTGTCAATGTAGGTCGTCGGCCAGATGCTTATATGTACACAGCTGTGGTTAGGAGCTTGTGTGAATTGAAAGATGTACACAAGGCTAAGGAAGTGATTCAGTACGCGGAATCGAATAAGTGTGAGTTGACTGTTGTTACATATAATGTGTTGATTCATGGACTCTGCAAGTGCCAGAGGGCTTGGGAGGCTGTAGAGATCAAGAAGTTATTGGGGCAAAAGGGATTGAAAGCAGACATGGTGACGTATTGTACATTGGTGCTTGGGTTGTGCAAAGTGCAAGAATTTGAGGTTGGTGTGGAGCTGATGAATGAAATGATTGAGCTGGGGTTTGTTCCAAGTGAAGCGGGTCTTTCGGTTCTCATGGAAGGACTGAGGAGGAAGGGGAAGATTGAAGATGCTTTTGATTTAGTGAATCGAATGGGAGAAGTTGGGGTGGTGCCTAATTTGTTTGCTTATAATTCATTGATCAATTCTTTGTGTAAGGATGGGAAACTGGAGGAAGCTGAATTACTCTTTGATAACATGGTTAAGAAGGGTATGTTTCCCAATGATGTAACATATTCTATTTTGATTGATTCGTTCTGCCGAAGGGGAATGTTGGATGTTGCACTCTGTTATTTTGGTAAAATAACCAATGCTGGGATTAGAGTAACTGTGTATCCCTACAATTCTTTGATAAGCGGGCAATGCAAGTTTGGAAAATTGAGTGTGGCAGAAAACCTCTTCAGTGAGATGATGAATAAAGGAGTGGCTCCGACCGTTGTAACCTATACATCATTGATAAGTGGATACTGCAAAGAAGGAGAAATGCACAAGGCATTTAGGCTGTATCATGAAATGATGGCAAAAGGCATCATACCAAACACTTATACCTTCACTGTAATCATTTCAGGTCTTTGTCGTGCAAATATGATGGGTGAAGCAACTAAGTTCTTTGATGAAATGGTGGAAAGGGGCATTTTGCCAAATGAGGTCACTTATAATCTTATGATTGATGGGCACTGCCGAGAAGGCAACACGGTTAGAGCCTTTGAATTGCTTGATGAAATGGTCAAAAAGGGGCTTGTACCAGACACATATACATATAGACCTCTAATAAGTGGTCTTTGTTCAACAGGTAGAGTGTCTGAAGCCAAAAAGTTTGTAGATGACCTTCACAAAGAGAATTATAAGTTAAATGAGATGTGCTATAGTGCACTACTACATGGTTATTGCAAGGAAGGAAGATTGCATGATGCATTAGGTGCTTGTCGTGAGATGATTGAAAGAGGAGTAGACATGGATCTTGTGTGTTATGCAGTACTTATTTGTGGAGCTTTAAAGCAACAGGATTCTGGAAGATTATTTGGTCTCTTTAACGAGATGCATAATCAGGGACTGAGGCCTGATAATGTAATATATACAAGTATGATTGATGTATATGGGAAAACAGGAAAACTTGACAAGGCATTTGGAGTTTGGGATATAATGGTTAGTGAAGGATGCTTACCTAATGTTGTGACGTACACTGCCTTGGTGTATGGGTTATGTAAGGCAGGTTATATGGATAAAGCAGAGCTTCTTTGTAAGGATATGCTCGTCGGTGATACCCTTCCTAATCATGTTACATATGGTTGTTTCTTAGATCACCTTTGCAAAGAAGGAAGCATGGAAAAAGCTATACAGCTGCATAATGCCATGCTTGTGGGGTTGTCGGCAAACACTGTCACATACAATATACTTATCAGGGGTTTTTGCAAAATGGGTAAGTTTCAGGAAGCTTCAGACCTCCTTGTTGAGATGACAGCCAATGGTATTTACCCAGATTGTATCACCTATTCAACATTTATCTTTGAGCATTGTAGGAGCGGCAATTTGCTAGAAGCTATTAAATTGTGGGATATCATGCTAGATAGGGGTCTGAAGCCTGATATTCTAGCATATAACTTTTTGATATATGGTTGTTGTGTCACTGGAGAACTAGCCAAGGCTTTTGAGTTGCGTGATGACATGATGAAAAGAGGGTTGAAGCCAGATCGAGTTACATATAACACACTCATCCATGGAACTTGCCTGACAAGTTGAGTTCTGTCCATCAGGTGCTAGAAATGCTGGAAGAGTCTTCCGTGTGTCCCATATGGAACCAGGCATGCGTTCTGTTACCTTCAAATACTGACATTTTTTTAGCTTAGGTATACTTCTAACATTGACAAGATGACCAGGAATTCTTTTATGTACATTATTCCAACCCTGTATGTTAAGGTAGAAGATGTAAGAGAGAAACAATGTAATGTATCAACAAGCGGATGAGCAACATAGAGCTGAGAGAAACTTTGAATTGATTGTTTGTCAGCAACATGAAATAAACCCTTAAAACTTGGGTCTTCCCTTGGGGATGTAAGTTATTGTTGTCATTCTTTATACAGAAAGAAACCTCTAACAAGTTTCGTTGCTTAGGCAGTCGAGAAAAGGTAAATCGAGTCTAACTCAGTTGCACATATTTTTCCACATGCCTCGTGAGTTTATGATCTTTTATTTTGTTGTACAATGATGAGAAGCTCAGAAACAAAACAATTGCACTGAATGGATATGGCCTTTCCCAAACTAAAGGTATCAGCAGCCATCTGAGAGTTTATAATCTGATGGACAATATATATGTATTATGTATTCAGTGTTTTTCTTTTCTGTTTGGGTATTAAACAGGGAGAGTGGTGAGTGTTCTTCTTGCAACATTATTTTTTCCAGCACTTTGGGCCGTGGCTTTCATCTCAGAGGTTAGACTCAAATTGGTGTTTTTTAGGTATTGAGTTTGATAGTCACAAGTAGAAGCCACAAAATTCTAAATGGTGCATTTGCCATTGGCACCAATTATGGTTACAAAATAATGCATTGCAAGGCAACTAAACAATGCTTTGTTTAGGCTTTGCAGGGCATGTTCATTAATGCTGTCGCTATAAATGACAGGGATTTGGATCCTCTGCTATGATTTTCTCTACCATGATTTGCTTTACTTTCGTTTTCCATATGCAACCTCATTAAAATTTAATCTAACGGATTTAAACTTGACACATCATCCTTAAAATAAAAACTCAATTTAATTTACTACTAATTTAAAATTAATTAAAAAGAAGAACCAATTATAACAGCATACAGCTGGTTTCTGCATGGTTAAAAATAGTAAAACACTTTTCTGCAGTTGAAAAAACAAATCCAGTGTTTCTACCTTCAGGAGATGATATAACTTAGCATCTAGATATAACTATTAGGAGAAACTCAAGACACTCATTGCATACGTTCTGCCATCTTCCTATTTAAACTGAGATCACAGAATTTGTTCTAGACGAAGGCAAGACTGTAAGGTAAAACTTGAACAACAAACCAAGTATTATAATTCAGTCAGGTTCACGGCACCACAAACTATTAACATTTCACTTAAAAGAAAAACAGAGGTTGAGAAAAATGGCCATAAATAAACGCCAGACAACTTAGCTGGCACGACTTTTGATAACATCAAGACCAATCTCAGTTGGATCAGTAGCCTGCAGCTCTACTTGTATACCATCCAGTTCTCTCTTGAACCTGTCCTTGGAGCTTGCATAAATCATCTTGCTTCTCACCCTTGATGTATCAGGAGACCTATAAACAGTAACGAACATAAGCAAAAATGAAGAGAAAAAAATAGGTTTTTTTAGCTTATATAATATTACCATGCAATGAAGAAAATCCTGCTTTTCTGACAATTCTCCTCAGTCACAAAGTCAAAATCATAGACAGCATATCTGCATTCATCAGCAGGAAGGCTTGCGGTAAAGTTTTCATAGCTTTCAGCTGGCTCGCCAAGTTTCTCCACAATCACCTGCTTTTGCTCCTCCTCAATCTTGAATACTATGAAGCGGTACGTTCTTTTAGCCTTCAATTCCAGAAACTTCAGCTTGCAGTCATCATCCACAGCAAATCCCGACGCTGCATTAGCCTGATCAGAGAACGAAACACAAAATAGATGTTATTCTCATGCATCCACCCAAAGAATACCATGCAACTAGGGAAGCCAACTTCTTTCCCAAAACCAAGACACTTTCATTTCTAAACACTAAACACATATTAGTTCTCCAGCTCATCTAAAACAGAATCATAGAAATTGCCAAGAAAACAATTAATGATATCTTACAATGTTAAACCAAAGTTATCAAGTCATGACACCAGATATTACAATGTCAAGGTGTCATTCCCCGAAATTTATATCCCACAAAGTTTTCTATTCACAACAGGAAAACAGCTAGTATGCAGTGATCATTATAAAATCACTGATGCAGATCCTAAAAAGACTATTCCAGCGATTTGATTCCTTTTGGGTTTGGTCTGCCCATTAGGCATACTGGACTTGAAAATAATTTTAAAGTCTGTAGCCTCCTTCCTCTCTTTCTCTCCCTCAACTGTTTCTCTTGAGTAGTAACCAAGGAATAAAATATTCATAACATCCCGATATTTCCATCGAAATTTCTGTATTTTTGGACTACCGATATTTTCGATACCATCGATATTTTTGATATCCATGAACCAAAATATCGATAATATTGACGACATGGACCGAAATATCGATAATATCCCGATATTTCCATCGAAATTTCCGTATTTTTGGACTACCGATATTTCCGATATCATCGATATTTCCGATATCATCTATATTTTATTCCTTGATAGTAACTAATGATACAGGGCTCATCTTGAAGCCCTTGACTCTGAGCCTGCAGTATGCAGGATGGCCTAGAGCTCAGACATCTAAACTACACAGGAATATACCAGAAATGTGAAACTGAGACCTAAGCACGACCCAAGTTTCATCATTAGCAATGAAAATAAAGGAGTAAGGTTACTTGAGGCAGGTTTCCTCTTTGGTTTAGCTTCAACCCAGGATTACAGACTCTCCATGATGCACCCAAGTTTTACACTGTCCTGCACCAGGGTGCACAGAATAATAAGCTCAGCTCAGCTATCCCAATCCCAATTTCTAGACCAGGGCAAGTAAGCGCACTTGTGCTATGCTAGCAATATTAAGATCAACCACAATTCAGAATTGCAACATGCATAAAGGATCAAATTGGTTTGCCCAAACGAAAGTGTCGATGAGTGCTGCCAGATGAGCAACCTAGAATTTAGTTCTGATCAGCTAGTTGACATAATTGCAATAGTGAGCAATTGAACCCCAACTCCAGGTCAAATGAAGAATACAGAAAACGAGTAATCAGAACTAAAGTATGTGTCTTGACATTCAGATAAGCTAACTCTTAAATCAGTTATAAATGTCAATCAAACAATGTATCTAAGAATTGACACCAACAGCTTTTTTAGACTAATGGTGCAATGCAACTATGCACATACTTCACAATCAACATGACAACATTGAACTCAAACACATGTGCGCCACCAACATCAACAAAACCGACATCAAAATACCAAACATAAAAGAAACCCAAAATCCCACCAAAATGAACAGAAAACATATACCCACAAATCAAAAATAAAAGATTAGTACAACACTTCGGTTGGTCATGAATCCCATAAACCCAAAAACAAACAAAATTAATTTTTTAAAGCAAATATCATCATCTAATGGCAAACTAAATTATATAAAAATTAAAACAAAACCCAAATTCAGATCCATAACAATTCGATTTTCAGAAGTGCATATAAAACCCATCACAGATCAGAGACAAGAGATCAGAGATCATAACCCAAATTACTTTAACCAGCAAAAAAGATAAGAGAAACAAGAAAAAATTAAAACCACTTTGTACGGAAAGGGAAATGCGAGAGAGAAACTGACCATGGCGGTTGCAGAAAATCTAGGCCAAAACGAAAAATGAGCTGAAAATCTGTGACTCTCAGAGACAATGAAGGACTCTCTGCTCCCTTTCCACGTTGCTGTGTGCTTTGAGCTTTTGCTATGGAGACGGTGGCTGTGGCTTCTTCACCCACCTCCACTTCTCTAAATATAATCATGGAGGTCATGTCATGGAGAAGAGAAAGTAGGTCTCTCCAACCATGGCGCGACGCGTGGAGGATATTTTGAAAAGACGATTATACCCTGGGTGTTACGTTGCGGGTCGCGACTTGCCACCCATCCGGGAGTCGGTAATCGAGCCATTTACCCGCCCGTGATATTTAAATTGGGAAAATCCAGCCTCATTTGTTCTTGCCGGACCCAAAAAGAAGTTTATTGAATAATACTTTACCTTTTTTGGGGGTAATTATTGGAACCAGCAAAGAAATTATTTTAAATTGATCATAATCTTTTATTTTATTTGTCCTATTAGTCCCTGAACAAATCCAATTTGCGTTTGATTCTCTCAATTTCTAAAATCGTTTATGTGGTCCTTCAACCTCAGTTTAGTTAAGCAAATGGTCCTGCCTTTAATTTTGTTAACTTTTTGTTAAATGCAAGGGTAAAATGATATTTTAATATTTTTTTAATTTTAAATTAATTAAAATATGAATTTAAATTATTTTTTAAAAAAATGCAACATTTTTGTATAGATATATCGAAAAGGTTTTGATTGACTAATTTTCAATGTGAAAACAAATGACATGACATGAATACAACCACAAACCATAATTGGCACCCACTTACATCAACATTTTTAAAATGGGCCTCGAATATATTCATGAACAAAAAAAAAAAATCAAATTATTTGGGATTTCTTATAGTGTTTTTCACTTGTTTGTTTGTGCTTTAAGTTCAAAGCGCTTTTTGTTGAGTTTGTGCAAATGATTCAAACAAAGATATTTTATGTGTACACCAATCAGCCGAAATGCTTAGAGAAGGATGTTGGCGAGGATGTTGTCAAGCTAATCGACACTATAACCCAACCAACTGTTTCATGTCACGAGCACTTTCTTGTTTTGTTCCTATGTGAATTTGATTCCTATTTGGATTATAACTCTACCCATGTAACCATAAGTCTTATGTATTATAAATAGGACTTTTAGGGAGTCTTATTCGTGATCGTTTGTGAACCCTAATTACATGTGAGCGTGAAGTAAACACTTGTGTGTTTGTAATTGTTTATCATTCTTCTTATGACATGTTTACTTATCATGAATGAGTATTGGATCAATTCCAATTCATGTTTGTCTTATGTTTACTAACACTGAGTATTAGAATGATTCCACTTCATGATTTCTCTTACATTTACTAACACATAAAGCATAAACAATTATGCAAGTTCCGTGTTAATTTTTTTAATCAAATACACTCAAAATCAGGAATATGATCAACTATGAGGGAGTAGTTGATCTATTTCACACTCCTTGATTTCTCTATCTAAGTTTCCCGATTTATGACTTCTCCCAATCCTGATAAATAGTGGACGTAACTCATATTGCACAAACCTTGTAAATTATTGTGATCTCGTTTATATTACTTTTATAGGATATCAAATGCTCAATTTCCTAACATTTTGTCCATATAAAATGGGTGTTGTTAAACGAATCATAAAATTAACTAAGTACACCATATAATCTAAGTGCACCCCAATAATTAAATGAAAATGTAAAATTAACTAAGTACACCCTATTTAACTACCAAAATTACCCATGATACACCTTAATGTCACACAACACCTTAATACTAAGTACACCATATTTTAACTACTAAGACAATTGCATATGAATTATTGTTTCCATTGCCAAATAAAATCATTTGCTAACGGGAAGTAGTACTATAAGAAACAACAATGTAAAATAAAGAAAGACATAAACCCAAATGACCAAACATTGCATCCTAAGAAGTTCAATTCAATATATGTTTGAAGAATTATTAGTAAACCAATTTCATTACAGTTGAAGTAGTACAAAGTAAAACTTTCACATAAATAAGAACATATGGCTCTGTTATAGTTGAAGTAGTACGAATTATTAGTAAACCAATTTCATTACAAACCTTCTTTGTTTTACATATATTGAATTGAATTGAAACCAATTTCTTCAAACATATATTGAATTGAACTTCTTAGGATGCAATGTTTGCTCATTTGGGTTTATATCTTTATTTATTTTACATTGTTGTTTCTTATAGTTCTACTTTCCCGTTAGCAAATGATTTTATTTGGTAATGGAAACAATAATTCATCTGCAATCGTCTTGGTACACGCCATGGGGGTTCTAAGAACAGATGGGTCTGTTACATCCCACATTTCATATGAAGGCCCCTTGGTTTCAGAACCTTCAGATGAATGCCTTGAGTCATTCTCCTTCTTCTACAAGTCTTTAGATCCATTTTGACTTTAATTCCTTTACCCATAATTCTCATCTCTAGTTTTCAGAAGTTAGAATTTTTATCTCAAATATGTTTGGAATCAAACTTTGAAATTATAGTTTGATTAGGGTTCAATATGTTCAATAGGGTGTACTTATTAAAATTACTTATGTTTCACAATTCAATATATCATTTTTTATCATTTTATATTTGGGCAAATTAGTAATTCACTAAATAGTTAGGTAGTATGATGTATTCAGTTAATTTTTAGGTTCGTTTAACATCACCCTATAAAATTATTTGATTTTTGGGTGACATGGTACGTTTGAAAATTGGTGGGTTGGAAACTTTGTTGGCATTAGATAATACTTACTTTCTTTATCTTAAATTATTTTAAATGGAACTTTGTTTTCTTTTTCATGTTAAATAATAGGGAAGTTGAAGCGGTTGTCTCATTGGACTCATTTTAGGGTTAATGCTCATTTTGAATTCAAATCTAAACCTCATTAAAATTTAAACTATAATTGTCATATGTTTCAAGGAAAATTTAAACTTAAGGCGATCACCTCATTGAACTCATCTAATGATGTGTTTACTAATCAAGAATTGAATTCCACCTATGGAGGATTCTTGAGTTTACTTCACATCATAGAATTAAAAAATAAGTGGGGCTCACATGAAATTAGGAATTGAATTCTTGATTTTGGAGGAATTCAATTATTGGGTGAGATGTGGTATTCTAATTCATGGAAAACTAATCCATTAGGAATTCATCTTTTTTACCCATTATATCCTCACAAAATTTTGAAAATCCCAAATTTGCCATCTACTTTAACCCAACAACGAGGACATTTTAGTAATTAGTACAACTCCTGCCCTAATTCCATATGGTTTAGTAAACAACTTCAATAGGAATCCGGAATCTAATTCTTCTCAATTCATATGGTTTAGTAAACAACTTTAATAGGAATTCGGAATCTAATTCTCCTTAATTCAATTCATCCTCAATTCAATTCATCATCAATTAAATTCCTCCTAATTTAATTTATGATTAGTAAACACACCATAAAAGTCTAGCAGTTTAAGTTGTGTTTCAAGGTAAGAGATTATAAATAACAATTTGTAAATTTTGGTATTGTGCCATACAAAACATACCCTGAAAGGTTAACTATTTATAGGAATATGATTGATTTATCGATTTTAAAAGTTTCTTCAATCATGTGATAGATTACTCAACTGTTATAATCCTAATTAGGGATTCGAGCCTTTACATTTACGTATTGTACATTTACCCGCATTTCACTATACTCAACCATCCTAATGATCTAACCACTTAAAAAGATGCCACGTCATCAAGCATTTGGTTAATTTGTTTTCCCCTAAATTAATGTGGAGCTGACATTAATTTTCTTGAGCTTCCGTTTTTTTTTTCAATATTCGTGCATTCAACGTCTTTATATGCGTTTACTATGTTTCTCATAAATCTTTCTCATGCCTTTGTATACAATGGAAAATGGTTGCAAAAATCTTCAATTCCAATCAGGTCAAATTAGTTTTTTTTTTCCTTTTTCAATGCACTTATTATTATTATTTTTTTGCGCCTTTTGGGAAAGAAAGAGTGATGCCAATGGAAGTTTATATGATTCCTGAGTGTGAACTTTAATTAGAGTCCCTTCTTCTTCCTCCAATGATAAGGAAAAAAAAAATCATGTTTTGATATCTTTCAATCAAAAGAGGAAGGGGAGAAAATATGTGCAAGAAAAAAAATGAGTTTTACCTGATTGGAGTTGAAATTCTTGCAATCATAGGAGATATTTCATTGAACTTCCATTGATATAAATAATGGAGAAAGATGTACAATGAACAACATGGGAAATACACTCATGCCATGTAAAGACGCTCAAAGGCATGAAACTGATGGCATAATTGTTAACGTCAGTTAAAAAAAGAAATTCTAAGCTTGATGACGTGGCATGTCTTATGTGGTTAGATTATTATGGTTGAGATGTAGCGAAATGAAAATAAATGTACAATACATAAATGTAGAGGCTCGGGAGTCCCCTAATTAGTTATAGATATATCGAAAAGGTTAAGGGTTACTGGTTAAAGATAATTTTCATCATTCTTTATTATTGAATTATTGACACTTGTTATCAAATAAATTACTGTTTCATAACCTCTCTAAAACAAATTTCACCTCCCAAAAATTTGAAAGTACTTTATAGAAACTTCAGCGGGAAATTGGAAAAAGAAAAAGAAATTGGCGGTGATGCTTAATATGTGTTACCTTTTTCAATCAAAAAAACCAAAAACGGAAAATAGGAAAAAACAAAATGTGAACCCTCTCCCATTGGTCAATTATTCACTACACGGATCGCAGTCAGATGTGTCTCAACCGTCCATAGGACAGCCATCGAACGGCCACCGTGCACTCACAAGCTTCCCAAGCCTTCCCTGAACAATATGATCCACAATACATCTCCCCTATAAAACCAATTCTCTAACAGGTTCCTAAATCCACTGTCCGATAATTTTCAATTCTCTCTTTGCCATTTCTGATTGGGTTTTTGAGTCAAAAGGGTGTCAGTGGTTTTAGTGGGTCTAGGGTTTGAGAATTTTCAGAGCTGAGAGATGGAGACTGGTGGTAAGGTGAAGAAAGGTGCTGGTGGAAGGAAAGGTGGGGGTCCAAAGAAGAAGCCGGTGACCCGGTCCGTCAAGGCCGGTCTGCAATTTCCGGTCGGTCGTATTGGACGGTACTTGAAGAAGGGAAGATATGCTCAGAGAGTTGGGTCTGGAGCTCCGGTTTACTTGGCCGCGGTTCTTGAGTACCTCGCAGCTGAAGTAAGTTTCCCTTTCGATTTGTGGGTTTGTTTTTGTTTTGCTAGTTAGGGTTTCAGCTTTTAGTTTCTGGGTTGTGCTCAATTTGGAGTGTAATTGTTTATGTAGGTAGTTTTTTTATTTTTTTATAAAATTTTTTGCTGAAATTTTGACCTAAATTAATGTTTGGTTGCTGAGAAAATTTCTGATGTGGGTTTTCCTTCAGGTGCTTGAATTAGCTGGAAATGCAGCTCGGGACAACAAGAAGAACAGAATTATCCCAAGGCATCTGTTATTGGCTGTGAGGAACGATGAAGAGCTTGGGAAATTGCTCGCCGGTGTGACCATTGCTCATGGTGGTGTGCTTCCAAACATTAACCCAGTCCTCTTGCCTAAGAAATCAGAGAAGGCTGCCGCCAAAGAGCCTAAATCTCCATCCAAGGCCACCAAGTCTCCCAAGAAGGCTTAGGCTTCTCTCAATGAATCCCCCACCACATGTTTAGTTTTAAGAACCCCCACATGGTTAGTTTTAGGTTGGGCTCCTCTCCATTTGTATGTAATCTGTGTTCAGATCTTTGTTTTTGTTGGTTGGTAGGCTTAAATGCTTAATGAATTTGAAAGCATTTGTAACCTCTCAAATCTATGTGATCATGACCAAGTTTTAGGAACTTTGTTTTTCTTGGAATTCATTAATGAAACCTCTTGTACCATTGTCTTAATGGGTATTGTCTTGATGGGCTGCTTTATGAATGCTTTGAAGAAAGGAATATCTTTTTGTGTGTGTGTTCTTCTCAAGCACAAGTTCCACTCTTTATCCCATGCCCCTTTTGCCTTTGCACCTTTCTTTACTATAATGCTTGGTATAATGACTAGGGTTATTTGGCATAAATGCTCATTAGTGAATTGGCATTTGATTAGTGGATCTTGTGGACGCAAGTGTTCTTGAATCTTTGATGGTTAACCAAAAAAACAATAAAAATAAAAAATAAAAGAAGAAAGCTTGGGTGAGTGGTTCGCTTGCAATTTTTTTCTTCTTCTGAAACATGTAAACCTTGCGTGTTCATTTTTGTTCTTGTTATGTATTGTTGTTGTGAGTTGGATTTGACATTTGCATGACAAAATCTCTTAATTACATAAAGGTCCAATATTGTTGTTGATGATGAGAAAGATTGGATTGTTTTTATTATGTGTACTTAGTATATTTTCAGATTGTGAGGGTTCTGTTTGCTTTTTGATCGTTGGGGAGTTGAGTGGTTGAGAGCTTGCACTTCTTGTAGTGTGTGATTGATTTGGGTTTGCCCCATAACAAACTTCCATGACAAATTAAAGTCCCTTAATTACACAGAAGGTCCTTTCCTATTTTTGATGATGATGATGGAAGCTTGGATGAGTCTAGTTAGATGATTTTGTTGTTCGTGTTCTGTATTTTAGGAGACAAACTTACCTACACCGGAGTATATATCATGTTCTTTCTATCTCTCTTCCCGCATGATTTGGATAGATTGCATTAGGGTAGTACTAGTAGGGAGAGTGTATGCATATTTGGGTTTGCCGCATAACAAACTTGCATGACAAAGTCATAAATAGGATTATAGTCTTGATTGTGTGTTTGTCACTTTGCCTACTATGACAAAACACAGAGAATAGCTTGGATGATTTAAGAAAAGTGGGACTCGTTTGGCAGTGGTCATTTGCTGAAGCTCCTTTTTCTGATAGCCTTTTGGTCAATGCAAGAAGGTTCTTGCACAGAAACGAATCATTAACGTTTTTGGGTCTTCTGTTGATCATGATATATTGAGCTTAACCAGCTGCCTGGATGCTAAGTTTGCAAAGTTAATGCAGCGTTTTATTCCTTAAAATGTCAAGGATTATACTGACTCTTGCTGTTAGTTGTAGGAAGTACATTATCACATGCAAACATCCTGACTCATCTCCGGTTGAAAATTAATTGATGTAAGACTTGTTGCGAGACTCGCGTCAATGGTTGAGTTCATAGCTCCTTTTTTAGTAACATCATAGCAAACTTTACGTACTCGATAAGGAAATGAAAATACTTATCTTATCTTCACGAGATGACACTCTTGTCACGTGTTTAAGTGTGCGTTGATGATTCTCAACCATTAGTTAATGTAAGGTGAAAGTTATGGACTCTACATTTGATTCTACAATAATTTCAAAATCCCCCATTTTTTCTACTAACATTATAACAACTTTACTTACACATAAAGAATGAGTCACAAAATTTTAAGTTAGCTGCTACTGTTTTCTTCTCGACATTTTAACCATTAATTTATGAATCTTCTTTATTTAGCGTTTATAGAATTTTACATTTTTTTACACCCAAGTGTTGTCTCTATACATATTTTTTTGTTGGGGTCAACTTTCTCCCTATACATTCGATCCCCAAATTTTTTGTCCAAATTTCAGGTTTACCCATGTAATTAAAAAAGAAAAGAAGAATAAAATAAGTTGGCAAAAATCTTGGGACTTTTTTAGGTCGCAAATAGTCAGGCCCAACTTGGCTTGGCCACCCAAATTTGTTTCATCTCCACTTTCCAACTAAGCAAAACCCAACCATAAAGACATATTACTTCCACCACAACCGCTGTACATGACGACGCCGTTTCGTGTCCATCTTCTTTCTAGTAGACCGGCGCACGATAAGGGGAAATGAGAGGCTCAAATGGCGGATTTGGGATTCTGCGCACGTATGCCTTGGGCAGGAGTTTCTGGGCACGCCATTCTTCAACCAATTTGTTCGTTGGAGGTTTTTAAAACTTCATCCGTTTTCATTTTTTCAGTCTGAGAATTTATTTTTCATTTTTTATCAGTTCATATTATATTAAGTTAATTTCGTGGTTAAGATCTTGTTTCTATGTATCAATGAGCCAAATTTATCATTATCATGGGTTTCATTAGAATTGTTGATAAAAGATGTAACGATGAAATTTTGGATTTCAACTAGAACAGCTTTAAAGAAGGGAAGTGGTTGCTGTTAAAGTAGTCAAAACTCTGAAAAATATTTCTGTTTCATGTTATCTTGCGTTGGATATAATTTTGTTATAACATAAGTTGGATGTAATATACAGGGCTTTCCTATGATACAAATGAACCTGTTCTTAAGGAAGCTTTTGGGAAACATGGTGAAATAATTGAAGGTAATGTTATTGTGATTGAGGCTGTTATCAACTTTTTAGGTTTTTTTTTTCTTGAAGATCATTTACTTACTTGAGGGGATAATGTTGTCCCATCTAACAGTTAAAGTTATATGTGATCATGTGAGTGGGAAATCGAAAGGGTATGGATTTGTGAAGTTTACTTCTGGAATTGAAGCCAGCACTGCTCTAAAAGAAATGGATGGTCAGGTAATTTTTATTGTTCATGATTAATTTCTTTGTAATTTATATGTGTTGAAATCACCTTGTTAAGTGTGAGAATGTGAGGTAAAGAGTCTCATATTGGAAAGTTAATAAACCTAGCAAGGGCTTATTAGGAGTTGGGCTACTCCCCCATTGCCAATTGATTTTGGGGTGGAACCTCAACTTCCTTTATGGTATCAGAGCGGGTTAGCCCACGTGTGAAAGCCCAACGGCACACGTGCTTCACGCCACCCAATACGTGTTGTCCACGTGCTAGGCTTGAAAATTCGCCACACGTGCGGGCGTGTGAGAATGTGAAGGTAAAGAGTCTCACATTGGAAAGTTAATAAACCTAGCAAGGGCTTATAAGGAGTTGGGCTACTCCCCCCATTACCAATTGGTTTTGGGGTGGAACCTCAACTTCCTTCATTAAGTACCTACCTACCTACCTCCTCTGGAATGCAAAGAAAGATCGTTGGTTAATGTTTGTGATTCTTTTTCAGTTGCTAGATGGCAGACAAATCCGCTTGGAATTTGCACACAAGGGGTAATGACATTGATCTCAGGTAAAATTTAGTTTGTAACTAGAAGCTTTGCTATTGTTTTTTTTCCTTTCTCTCTTTGAGATAAAGCAAATAGCATTAGGATTGAGTTCTAACTTAAGTGTTTGGTGAATCTACTCTATGTTTTGGCCAACATTTCTTTGCTTGGAGCTCCTTAATGATGCTCTCTCTATACCATCTAATCTGTGTTGGTTGGAATTCCTTTTATGTGTCAGAGGCTGTGTATTCGTTGGTTGCCGGGTTTTTCTATCATCAGCTTGTTATGCCTTATATAAAGTTATAAACATTATCCAATTTTTCATGTATGAAAAGTTGCCCTTTTTTGTGTTGCGGAAACCAGGGCAATTCAACAGTTTTGTAAGGGTTTTCGTTTAGAAAAAAAAAAAAACGTTTTGTCCATCTCAGAAGATTGCTTTAGTTTGACTATTTAGTTGTTGCTGTTAGAATGACGACTTATAGGAGGATAGTTCATAATCGTCTCGTGTCTGTAGATATATATATCCTATAAATTGCATAATTTGACCATGCATGTTCTATGGGCGTGTATGGATGGTGGTTGGGAGCATAGCACAAACTTTCTTCCATTTGCTCCCATGACATATTTGTCTTGAACATGTAGGTACCCACTATCTCAAGTCTTGTTGCTTTCTCGAGCAGGTACAGTGGATTGGAGGGGGCATGTTGTGGTGGGTGATATTAACCAGCAAGGCCAGATCTCAGTTGCACACTGATTTTTTTCCCTTCGTGTGGCAATTCTGTAAAATTTGTGATATAAATTTTCTTCTTGCCTTCAATGAAATCAATATGTTTGAAGAGATTTGATCAACTTTATTATGACAAATCTGTCTCCACAGTGGATCAAGGGTCATTCTTCCCCAAATTTATATTCCCATCATGTGTTTAATTAAATGAGCTGAATCGAACACTTGAGTTATGTACATTTAATTTTAAAGATTTGAGTTTGAATGTATAGGGTATTGTCTTGACAAAAATCTCGAAAAAAAAAAGACTTGAGTTTGAATGTTTCGCCACGGCAGAGGTATTGTCTTGACAAAAATAAGGACAGGAACTAAGACCTCCACCCCATTCTAGCCCTGCACCATTGTCCATTTTGAGGAAGTTTGGCGTGCTATGAAAACCATGAAGTTTATAGCATGAAGTTTGTGTGATATATATATATATATATATTCTTGCTATAAAAACCATGAAGGTCTTAGTTCTGCAATAAAAATGAGGATACAATGTATGCAGATTTTAGTTTGTAAATTGTTTGTGAGATTAGACCCCAAAAAAGTTGTTTGTGAGATTTTGGAGGCAACTAAAGTTAACATATAATCATAACCTAATCACAGCTTACCTAACTGGAGGTTGGTAAATTTGAGTGTAAGCTTTGAATTGCGTTGGTGGTGAACTAAGTGTTGGATACTCATGAATAAAGGTTCATTAAGTGTTGGATACTCATGAATAAAGGTTCGTCATGTTTATGGGTAGTCACAAAAGAAATTCCATCAATTTTGTGTTAAATACTAATATATTTTAGGGAACAGTTACGCAAATAAATCAATAGTCAATATACTTTGATGTCGTTCTAGTTTTGTCTTGAACAAATTCTAGTCAGAAATTGCTGATATAATAGGAAAGTAACCTTGTATAAAGGTCATTTTTTCGAAATCCAATTTGTATTCCTAATAGGATGCCTTTGTTTATGAAAATCTATCTTTTAGCGAAGGAGAAGTTGGAGTCTTAATCCTTCTTTCTCAAACTTGAAGTAACAAAGCAATGATGAGCATACAATAGTAATCTGATATGTGTTCAATCTTTAAAAGTTAACCCATCTTGAACAACATAGAGAAAAAATTAGCTCATTATCTAGATTTGGTATCCTCTTCCTGTTTTTGAGTCTGGGCAACTTCAACAAAAATCAGCCTCCCATCAACCATCTGGACAAATTTTAACAAAAACTTAAAAAGAAAAACAAGACTGAAGGTGATTCACAAAAAAAAAATACAATTTAAAAACACATGACAAAAACAAAGACTGGGAAATTTGATCAACCAAAAACACATATTCAGTACATAAAAGATTAGAATGCACAAGTATAAGGGTTATATGATCTGCAATTTGGCACAAAAACAATTATCATATGAGTCAATTTACCATTGCAATCTGAATAAATAAAGTTCATGAATTGGGTTTATTTATTTATTTATAAATAAATTTAATTTTAACCATAGGGAAGAAGGAAATTACCCTGCCATTCATGGCCTTCAAAGCTTTTTGTGCCTCAACATCTGACTTGTAAGTGACAAAACCGAATCCTTTGGGTCTTTGAGTTATACGGTCCACAACCATTCTAGCTAAACATACAGTTAAACAAAATCATCACCAAGGTAAAAAACAGTCAGTAATTTCCACTAATTACAGAAGAAGAAAAATAAATAATCGGAGCAAACTAATAAGAAAAGTAGAAATACCATCTGTAACATCTCCAAAAGGAGAAAACAGTCTCTTGAGTTGTTCATTATTAGTGAACGATGATAATCCTAAGCAACAAACCCAAGAATCAAAACAAGCGTTTTAAACAAAAAAACCCTAAAAATAGATGAGAGGAAGAAAGGGAAAGAGAGAATACTGCTGACGAAGAGCTGCGAGCTCAATCTTTTGGCCATCTCTGTGTCAAACCCAAATCCCAGATATCTGCTTTTTCTTTGAGCCTGAAATGTGAAGAAGCACTTTTTAACATTCATAAGCTAAAATCGGTATTTATGGTCCTCCACTTTTAGTATCTGTTGGGCCTTTGTTGGGCTTTGGTTTGAAGGCTGCTGGGTGGTTGAAAATAGGAGCTTCGATTTCAAGGGGATTCAATGGAGTTCAAGGGGAAAATAGGAGCTTCGAGTTCAAGGGGATATATGCGAAAACTTAACCCAAAAAACAAAAAAAGAATTGTAGAAAAGTCTTTGTTTGAGTTCAATTTTATCTTTTAATTTTTCCTTAAGATGTCCAAATTTTGAGTGAGGAGCCCAAAAAAATTTCCGTATTTACACAATAGTAAAAGAAATTTTACTTCGTTTCTTAACGAGTCTAGATTTTCTGTCCCCATTTTATCTATCATTTTATTTTCAAATAATTATAATGTATAAGCCAAAAAGAAGCACATATGCATGACATATTGAGCCTCCTTTTGATGTGGTAACTATGAGTGTACACAAAACAACTCATTTTAGTTGCTCGCACTAAATATTATGCAAAATGTTCGATAAAATATCTCAAGGCTAATGTGGACAAGGAGTCAAAATCAATTAAGTAAAGGGAAATCTTAGCTTACCACATTTCTCATACCACATTTATGGGAAGCATTTTGCTCACCACTTTAACCATAGGTGTCTCACCACTACCTTCAATGCCGACACGTGTCCATGGCATAATCATAGTTAACTTTTGCTTTGTATTTATATGGAACCATATACCTATGGACACGTGTCAAGCATTGAAGGTGATGGTGAATGACACCTATGGTTAAAGTGGTGAGCAAATGCACCCCCACATTTATACCACATATCTAATAGAGATGTGGGCTCCACCTCTATTAGTGGGCTCCACCGTATTGATGGGCTTCACCTCTATTGTAGAGATGTGGTATGAAAAATGTGCAGTTCTTAAGATTACCCTAAGTAAAATGGTGCGCGAGTTTCGTCTTGCCCTTATGTTTTGTGTGATGATAGCATGTTTATGCCTAGAACAAAGTTGCTTTTGGACTAGTGTTTAATACTTGAAATGTATATTGAAACGCAAAATTCAATTAAAACTAAGCGAAAATAGTATCAGAATGTGCATTTTAACTAAGATACTGGTTAAAAATACATTTGTTCAATGAGCTCATTTGCTACCATTCAAGCATGCATACAAACCATCTACTCACTTACTTAAGAGAACTTCAATTAGGCTGCGTTTGGCTGCACGATCGGGATTGGATTAGAACAACCTTTATTTAAGATATGCAGTCAAACAACTACAACTACAACTATCTGTCATGCAAGATTCACGCCATTTTTGTTCCCTGCACACTAATCCATCTTGAGGAAGCTTTGTATGCATATCACAAAAACTATCTCGGTGGTTGCTATAAAAACCAAGGAGGTCTAGTTCTGCCATAGAAAATGAGCATAGGAGGTGAAGCAATTGTAAGCGAGATTATAGAGCAAAATTATTCCAGTAGCATATATTTAATTGATATATTGGAGGAAACTAAATTCATTATGAACATTTTTCTTTGGCCTTGTCAATCATGTATTTAGAAAACACAATCGTACCTAAACAGATTGAAAATAAAGTTTGGCTAGAAAAAAGAAATCATGTGTTTTTAATGAAATATTTCATAACACATGTGGCTCCTCCTTCGTTTGACTGACCGATTCAGATTAGGTGCAGCCACGGTATTTCATGTGCCTCCTTCGTTTGGTCCACCGATTCATGGTTTGTCATTAGGTAAGATGGGTTCCTGGTTTGCCATTTGGTGCGACGGCGGTAGTTCCATATCCTCGGCCATCCATTTGTACCGTCTCACAATTTGAGTTCCTTTCAAAGTAACTTAGTTAAATTCAAAGTAACTTAGTTAAATTCAAAGTTAAAGCGGTTGTGGCATAGTACTATTGATTAAAGAGGCATATATCAACTTCTTCTTTTTTCAATCTGGTTCTTTTTTGTCTAGATTTATTTTTGTATTTTTTTTTTACCAAACTAGATTTATTTCCATATTATGCGAATACATTTATCTGGTGGTTATGGTGTTCCTTGGAAACCAAAGGGGAGGAAGGGCGACGCCGTCATTTTCAAATGAAGCGTTTTCTTCCAATATTTTTTACTTTTATTATCATTAATTTTTTGTCTCTTCATTATTTTTTAATGAATATCAGGTTGATGTAAGATATATTCATAAATATTTTAGGGGTCTTAAACAATGTGTGTCATACCTAATTCAAGAACTAGTATCATTAAGCATTCGTTGTTAAACTCAAATGGTGTCACTAATCTTCTTAGGAATAAGAGATTGATGCAGAGTTCTTTGAACTCTTTCAAGTTGCTTCTCATCAAGCCCCCGAATGGCCTCTCCTTCATCAGCATCCTCAATTTTTTTTTCTTGTTCCTTGAAATGCAGTTTCAGTTTTGGCAATTAAAGTCTTGTAGTTACCGGGAGCTGTTTGATGACTCCAATGGAGTTAATCAGTTTAGAGTTAGTTACCAAGTGCACCAAGTGTGGCTAACCGGGGTGGAGAAAATGACTTTGTTTTTGGTTTAGGAAGTAATTTATTTAGCCTTGTTTAATTTTGTCCCATCCCATGTAATGTGAGATTTGCAGATGCAGCAGAGGTAGTCTTTGAGTCCCTATGTTTGGGTTTGCTTACAGGCCTATTTCGGTTAGACTGGACTTTCTATTGTTTGTTTGTTGGGATATGTATAGATAATAAACTAGAATGATGTGCGATGCGATGAGTTATTACAGTTGCATCTTTTGGAGAAACCATTTGACTCCAAAAGTTGTATTCTTTGAAATTAACTGTTATATACCAAAAGAATGGATCTGCTCACCAAAAGGTGTTTTGGCACATCTTCGGCAATATCAGATGGATGCTTCTATATATAATACCTACAACGTGGGAGTAATAGATTAATTACAGAAGTCATTCTAAATATTATCTTTATTTCTCAAACATATCATACAGTTTCCTTTTAGAAGTTCAAAGGGAATTTCAGTTATTGCTAAGCTAAAATGTCAGTTTCTGTTGTATCTTGGAAGTGGTTTGTCTAAGATCTGTTAACAAACTCATTATCGAGTAACATAGTAATGTACCTCAAAGCCAAATTTTCTATCTTTTCTCAATCCAATTTCTAACAAATACTTGTATAGTTGTTCACACCATTTTATAAAAAGAGCATCACACACTTGTTTTTGTGTGCCTTTCATTCAAATCATTTGAGTTTTTATAAAAAATTAGGGATGAGAGAAAAAACCCCTAACTGCTCTCTTTTTCTGTGAGTAATACAGAAAACTCCACAAGGGGGGGAGGAAGAAGCGTCATTGCCCCTCCTCCCTTCCTCTCTCCTTGCCTTTTTTCTTTTGGGTTAGTGAATAAGTCCATTGGGCATTTTGAATAAGAAGTCTCTTGTGGTGATTTCTTTTGAGTTATGCTCATATTGAAGTTCCCCATCACCCATTTTAGGCATTCTCAAACAAATTCTTCTCCCAAAATCCGCTCTCTAAAACTACACAGGTTCTCTAAATTATGGTCTACGTCATCTTTGACGGAGTTTGTTGCAAATCACCCAATTCTTATTTGTCAAGGTAGTTGTTTTCGTTTATTTGTTCGCTCTTATACGCAAGTAGATGGAAAACCTGTTTTCTCCAGATATGTTATGGATGTGTTGTGGCCGCGACGGTGCTTCATCAGGTTGTGGTGATAGGATTCGTTTAGGTTCATGGATTGCTTTAGGGTTTTGGTTATGTTGGGTATGTGGGCTTTGTTTGGGCTCATGGTTAATTGTGGTGATGTGGGCTAGTAATTTTTGTGAGGCTTTTGTTCGCTTTAGTTTTATTTTTAGCATGTTAGTTTGTTGTCCTTTGGGAATTGGTACTTCGATTAAAAAAATCATTTGAGTTTTTACATTGCTTTGGCCCATTTGATTATTATTTTTTGGTTAGGTTCGTTTAAAAACATGTTCTACATTAATTAAATAATTACAGTTCCATATAGTACAAATGCAAAACTTATATAACAGCTCGATTCTGTTAAACTTTCCAGGTCGACGGGCCAAGGGCCCACTCCAACAACACCGATACTGTCCCCACTTAACCACCTGCACAATCCTCAGGTGTGGGAATTTATTACAAAAGGCCTCGATGTTAGTTAGAGAGAGGTATTTCTATTTAAAATACTTTTTCTTTGGCCCTCTAGCCGATGTGGGACAACAATGAGTTCCAACACTCCCCCGCACGTGAGACCCCATTTTTATGGGTCACACGTGGAGATCCACACATCGGCAACCACGTGGAGCCATGGGGACTCACCATCGCGTGGGGCCAATGGGGACCCACCCAATCACGTGGCACCTTTGGCCTACGTGGAGCCATGAGGACTCACCCATCGCGCGGGGCCAAACGGGGACCCACCCATCATCGCGTGGCAGAACGGGCCAGCAACCTGGCTCTGATACCATGTTAAACTTTCCAGGTCGACGGGCCAAGGGCCCACTCCAACAACACCGACATCGTTCCCACTTAACCACCGCACAATCCTCGGGTGTGGGGTTTTATCACAAAAGCGCCGGTGTTAGTTAGAGAGGGTATTTCTATTTAAACTACTTTCTCTTTGACCCTCTAGCCGATGTGGGACAACAATGAGTTCCAACAGATTCTAATTAACAATGAAATGATGGCTATATTTAACCTACTGAGGTAATGTTCGATTTTGATGACTGCCTCCTAAATGGTGTCTCAGATGTAATTTAGCGTTGTTTACTTTTGTCCCATGCAAATGTGAGATTTGCAGGTGCAGCAGGGGTTAGTCTTTTTAGCCCTTATGCTTGGGCTAGCTTTCAGGTCTGCGTTTCGGTTGGACTGGACTTGCTGTTGTTTGTTCAGCTACTCCTTCCATCTCCTGGCCTTTTCGGCCTTATGAGTTTATCCTTTGACCATAGAAGAAAAAAATCTTCACGCCATTTTTACACTCAAAATTGTTATTACATGTTGAGGAAGTTTTGTATGCATATTTCACATAAATTGTCATGGTTCTTGCTATAAAAAAAATATGAAGGTGTTAGTTATACCTTTAAAAAAAAAAAGAGAATAGGTGTTCAATGAATAATGTTACCATGTATTTAGTATGTGAGATTTTGGAGGAAATTAAATTTAAATCAGCAATAATTGTAGTTTCTTTTATGCGATCGCAATAATTAATTATAGTCTCTAGAGATAAATAATTCCGTTTTCTCTACCCTCATAATATGCAATCCTATAAAAGTATGGAAATTGAGAGAAATTGAGAATTAGAGAAAGTGGAAAGAAACAATTGGAGGAAGAGTTGTAGTCCCCAAATGCTTGGAGAACAGCACCTCCTATTTCACAAGAGGCCAAATTTTCTGAACTTGTGTTGTTGTTCATTCTTCTTCCCCAATTATCATTCATTTCCTTTGAAGAGTGAGGAATTTAGAAAGATGATGAAGTTATGCTTGGAATAGCTGAAGTACAAATAGAGATTCACAATAACCGTCCACAAATTGAAATTCACAGCTTAATCTTATGTTTGGAGAAAGAGTTGTACTGAGCAAGCTTAATGTTCAAGATAGTGTATAACAAAATTGGGTCTGAGGAAGTACTTTGAATTTTTAACAAATCCAAATTAGATTTTAGAGGTTCATAGACAAAGATAACATCGAATTTGTAGGATTTTTCGATGTATTTTTTAATAGATTTTGAATATATTTATTAGGAATGTTAGAACTTAAAGCACATAAAATTAATAATAATAAAATTGAAGAGAATGACACAAATGTTTCATTAGGGCTTCAATTGTGTGACCCAAAATAATATCATAAGACATAAAAGGGCCAGTAACTTCTTATCAATAAAGTTTTATTTTTTTTTTTTTGTAAAGGACCCACTAGACTTGGCTTGGGATACCGCCACAGTTGCATCCTGTAACATATGAGTTCTTCTCACCGCAAGCCCCCAAACAGCTCATTTGGAGTCCACAAATAAGAGGGATGAGGAAACAATTGAGCAAATGGTTGTGGCTAATTGAAAGGATAATATGTTGGTGAAAGAGTTGAACTATTACGTCTGTTTCATACCATGGCCTTCTCCAATCCTACTCAAATGTGTGACTATTCAGCTATTTTCTTAATGACAAAATCAAGTGATTAGTAAGTGTTATAATATTAAATAATTGTTAACTACCAGCCTAACTTTAGATTTTAAAGTCATTAACAAACAAAACTTATCAGCCCAGCTTAAAAAGTTGTAATCTTTCTTCCCCAAGTTGGGTATTTATGAGAAATCTGTTCCGAGTGTTATTGTAGAAAGTGTTTTCTTTTGCATTTTCATATGTTCCTTCATTGAAGCAAATTTTTAAATGGCTCTTCAAAATAATTCTCACCCAAACTAAGAACCCAGGGAGCAGAGAAGGTGGAGAGGGAGAAAGAATAGGAGATTTATGGATGAATGGATCTTTATGTTTTGTTGAACTCTCTCAGTCGGGTGTGTGTTTCGGTGTATGCGATTGATCAATCTGATAAACTTCCAACCGAACTTTGCAAATGCATTTCGAACATGTAAGTCGTAACAATATGAACTTATGCTGGTGCTGTTTCTTTTACTGGCTCTGCTTGTTGACTGTGTTTGTTGTTGCCATCAAAATAAACCCTACTGGAACATAACAAACTTCAAAGACATTACTGAGAACCAAAATCAATATAAAACGATGAACAAATGTCATTGTACAAAATGAGCACTAAAAACACAATATCACAGAAACCCAAACTTTCACAAAAATGAAGCAACAGGAGCACCAACACCAATTGGGTCACAAATCACATTCAAGTTTCAGTGTGGCATTGTATCAAATGCCATACAGTGAAAACAGGCTTCCCAATATTAAAACAAAACCTATATAATCAGATCAAGCTGATCCAAATCCACATCAAAGTAAAGCAAAGAAAGAAAAATACACATTTACTAATTAAAACCCTAACCCTAATTAAAGAGCAGCCAATCAGATCCACAGGCCAACAAGGCCCTTCAAGAGCTTGTAAACTTGGTCACCGCCTTGGTCCCTTCAGAAACAGCGTGCTTGGCGAGCTCACCGGGAAGAACAAGCCTCACAGCAGTCTGAATCTCCCGAGAAGTAATCGTCGGCTTCTTGTTGTACCTCGCAAGCTTCGAAGACTCCTGAGCGAGCTTCTCGAAGATGTCGTTGATGAAGCTGTTCATGATGCCCATGGCCTTGCTGGAGATTCCGATATCAGGGTGGACCTGCTTCAACACCTTGAAGATGTAGATCTTGTAGGTCTCGACGCTCTTCTTCGATCTCTTCTTCTTCTTATCTCCAGCGGCGGCTCCGGCTTCCTTCGGAAGCTTCTTGCCGGCCTTGGGCTTCTTCTCCGCCGGGGCTTTCTCAGCCACTGTGGACTTCTTCTCCTCAGCTGGCTTTTTCTCGGCGGGCTTCTTCTCGGCTTTGGGCGCCATTGGTGGAGTTGAGAGGCAAAAGTTTGAGGTTGGGTATTTGGGGATTTTAAGAGTTGGATTTGAGAGTTGGGATATTTTTGTTATGACTAAGTAGTGAGGAGGGATGTCAATTTATATACGCTGAGGGTTGGATTGTATTGGGTATTGTGTTTCACGCGGATCGCTGACTTGGAATGTGGATTTGACCGTGGGATTGGGTTTGAGAACGCTTAGGAATCCACGGTTGAGATGAGTTAAGCAGGTTCAAGCAGTTTGGTGACGCATCGGTGGGTTTGGGTGGGATCTGACGGTGGATAGTTTTTGGATGAAATTGGTAAGGGACGGTTGGGATGGGCAACTATTCGGTGTGGATCGTTAACATCATCCGGAATCTGGGTGTGATCCAAAATAAAGTTTTATATCTCATATAAAAAAAATTATGTTTTCTTTTTTATCAGAAAATTCCAAGTTTTCAAAACTTTTAATAAATAAAAAAATCCAATTAATCGAAATGTATTAAGGACTTTTCATAAACAGATAAGAAGTAATCACTTACCACATTTGATCTCACATTTTATACCACCTTACGCGTATGTGGCGGATGAAGTCGATAACTACATCAATTAAAAAGTGTCAATAAATCATAAAAGAAAAGAAAATCTTAAATTAATTTTAATTTATGTTGTCCACCTCATCCGCCACATGGTATGAAAACGTGGTATACAAAATGTGGTAAGAGTAGATTATTCAACGGTAAATCAAGAAACCAAATCAAAAAATGGGTTTTGGTGCGAACAGCTTGAATTCGTTCGGTCCTTGGTTTTCGGATAGGTTTTCTTTTTTATTTTAAAAATATAAAATTAGTTTCTTAGCTATAGATTACAAATAGAATATGTTAATAGTATAGCCGCCCGGCTATACTCCAAAATAGATATTTTAGAGGTATAGCCGCACGGCTATACTATATAAATAGAAATTATAAAGTATAGCCGTCCGGCTGTACTCTATAAATAGGAATTATAAAGTTACCCATTAGCGTAGAAAACCTCCCTATGCACACTCCCTAGTTGATTGGGTAGAAAAACACACGGAAAGTAAACAAAACAAACAAGTCATGTTTGTGGAGACAATATATAACTAGAGCAACCATATCTATAAAACGACGACCATGGTAGAATATAAGAAAAAATTAGGTTTTAGCAAAAAGAATCCTAACTAATCAAGTTTTAATACCTATAGTATTTTTTGTTTGAGCTTTGAACATAGGAATCCAAATTTTCTTTTGGATTTGGCCAAAGAGCAAACCCTGATTTTTGGCCCAGCTTAGATTAACAACTCGAAAGACATTTGTATCTTTTTGTTGAAAAGGCAAGCCCAACTTTAAAATTTATTTGTGAATTATGTTTTTACCTCTTAGATTAATAATCGGACAACGCCTCTTCTCTCTCGTCTTCCTTCTTCGTTCCATTGATGATGCGCCGACGCTCTCTCTCCTCTTTCTTCTTTGCTCCATCAACGACGACTTACGACACTTATCTCTCATCTTCCTTCTTCTTACATGAAGCCTGCTTTTTCGTCTGGTGAGGTATGTGTTTTCTAGATCAGATTCTTATTTCCAAAGTCTAACTTGGCTTTGTTTGTTGATTCTTTTTCTTTCACTGTTTCTTTTGTTGGAGAGAATAGAGAACAAGATCAACCTGCAAGTGACCTTTTGAAAAATGAAGGAATGGTATGCTCAATAAAGCCTACAAGCTCTCTGCTCTATGAGTTTGGCAGCACCAAGTATAATTATTAACTCCCTTGTTCTTGATTTTTAACAAATTCTGTTTCATTTTATTCCTAAAACATCATAAATAAATTTGTGTGGATATAAGAATTCTTAGTTTAATTATATATGATTATTTGGTTTGCTTTTTTGTTTTGGGTGAACTTAAATGCTTTGTTTTGGGTTATAAGTGAACATAAATTATGTTTCATCCGATGGGGAGATATTTTGTATTGAGATCCTATGCTACTCCTATGGGTCTTATCATACTTGTTTTTCTTTTCGCTGACTGAGGTATTGAAGGTCGCTGTCCTAGCTAGGAGTTTCTTTCTCCGCTCAGTTTTATTCTTTGGGATTTTATATATCTAGGGTTGTGTGTTTTATGCTTTAATCACCTGTAAGAGATGAAAAAAACTGCAATGCAGAAAAACAGCACATGCGATAATTCTTCAATGTTCATCTTCATCTTCTCTTGTAGTTTTGGCTTTTTGCATTACGCTTATGATTATGCAATGCAATTTATGCTTTTGAATTGAATAATTTGAAATATGGATAGTCTTTAATTGAGTAGCTTGGCTCTCTCGATGAATTTGCTTATTGGTGTAAAATGTGATGGATTTGATTTTGGAAATGAAGCTTGAAATTTGGATTGGGTTGTTTAAATAGATTGAAGTTTGAAAGCGCAAATTTTAATAGCTTGAATATAAACCTTATGTGGTGTTCCCAGAGAAGAAACCTCATATCATTTTGGTTATGTGGTGGTTATTTGAATTACAAGATCACTAAGCGTTGTTTGAAACTCAATTACGTACTCTTTGACATCTTTGCATCCTGGGAGACTTTCAGAGCATTACAAGAAGGCAACCCGTATGCATACTTCTAGTAGCTTACCTTTTCTTTGATATAATTGTTTTTCGGGTTTGGTAATTTTTTCTTTATCCTGTTAAACCATGGGGAAGAACTTGAAAACTCGATTGATAGGTTGCCCAAAACCATTGATGGTGACTTGAAATGTACAGAGGTCTCCACAAATTTTGAGTTTGACACCGCTTGTACAAGGTGACTATAAACCCTTAAAACTTGTTCTGCTAGCCATAACTACTAAAATAACCTCAAATTTCTAGATTTTGTTCATTTTCATCTTTCCTATCACAAACATGAAAGCACCTTCATCATAGCTTTTGTTTTTGCATTGCTTATGTTTTTCTCGCATTGCAGCTTATATTTTTCTGCATTGCGCTTATGTTTTTCTACAATGCGCTTATGTTTTTATGCATTGCAATTTATATTTTTCTCGCAATGCAATTTATGTAGTGGTTTGTCGCTGAGGCTTTCTCCTTTGAGATTCAATGTTCAAGTCCCTTAAATGTCACAAAATCATATATTTTTAGGGTGAATAAATGGCAATGGAGTTGGTCCCGACAGAATCGCTGGTGGTAGGCGTCGGCGCGATCGGAGGCTACCGGTTGGGAGGGGGATTTGAGCAGGTGGACATGTGGCATAGTGTGCTTGCCTTAGAAGGAGTGGCATTGTGTGTAATTTTGATATTTTTTCAAAACCAACCACCCATAATTTTGATATTTATCGCTGCATCGTTGGGTTTAGCATCAATCTTCACTTCATGAGATGTATCATCTCCTACAAAGTACGCCGATTTATTCATTTGTATCTATTGCGTAGTCCTAAAATTCCACATGTATTTTGAATTCATATTAAACGCGCCCGCAATCAAACTTAAGAACCCAATACATACCTTGATGGGAATTGAACCACGTGGCCTTATTTCACTTTGAGGTTGATCCTATTCACCGCAAAAATAAATATGCATTATTTAACTCATTATTAGATTATTATAACACCATGGAGAGAGAGAGAGGGAGAGGGAGAGAGAGAAACCCAAAAAGAGACTAAATCAATAACTTTGGAGAAGCTAGAGAAATTGCACTCATAAAAACAGAAGGAAAAAAAAGATAATGAGCTAATCTTTAATTTGTTGAATTACACAATTAACAACAAAACGAAATGCTTGTACTCTGGAGAGAGAGAGAGAGAGAGAGAGAGAGAGAGAGAGAGAGAGAGAGAGAGAGAGAGAGAGAGAGAGAGAGAGAGAGAGAGAGAGAGAGAGAGATAAAAGACATTTATGAGGTTGGAGCAGAGAGAGTAGAAATTGTCAGTGAACTTCTTGAAATTACTTGTATGGGTGCGTGGGACCCACACTGGCAAAATTGGTGCAAGACAACTTGTAAGGCTTCAAAAGGAGGAATTTAATGCTGATGGATCTAATTGCAACGAACAGACGGATAAACTTAGCAATTGTCTGTGTTCTCTTTGTGTTTGAAATTAAATATTGAAATTTGAAAATAATAGCATAATGGCATATGTTGTAATTTTAATATTTTTTAATTATATTATGGTAAAAATAGGTACTATATTTTGGCTTTTGGCTTTATCTTAATTAGCTGAAATTGAATTCCTATTTACTTAAATAGTAAATTATATTGTGTGTAAAAACTAAAGCTCCCTAGAATATATAGGAAGCTTAGGTTATTTCAAACAATCGACAAACTAAACTACAAGGCCATTATCATACTGAGAACCAAAATCTCTATAAAACGAAGAACAAATGGCATTCTACGACTTGAGCACTATGAGCAGAATAACATAAAAACCCAATCTTTCACAAAATTGAAGCACTAGGGGGGCCAAAAAGATCCAAAAACAATTGGGTCAAAAGCACATCATTGTATCAAACACCATAGGGTAGGATTCCCAATTAAAAAAACCTACACAATCCGACAACATATAGGCAAAACACCGAATATTATATGAACCAGAGCAGGAACGAAAAATACACATTTACTAATTACAACCCTAACCCTAATCAAAGAGCAGCCATTCCAATCCACAGCCCAACAACGCCCTTCAAGAGCTTGTAAACTTGGTCACCGCCTTGGTCCCTTCAGAAACGGCGTGCTTGGCCAGCTCACCGGGAAGCACGAGCCTCACAGCAGTTTGAATCTCCCGAGAAGTAATCGTCGGCTTCTTGTTGTATCTCGCAAGCTTTGAAGACTCCTGAGCCAGCTTCTCGAAGATGTCGTTGATGAAACTGTTCATGATGCCCATGGCCTTGCTGGAGATCCCGATATCAGGGTGGACCTGCTTCAGAACCTTGAAGATGTAGATCTTGTAGGTCTCTACGCTCTTCTTCGATCTCTTCTTCTTCTTATCTCCGGCGGCGGCTCCGGCTTCCTTCGGGAGCTTCTTGCCGGCCTTGGGCTTCTTCTCCGCTGGGGCTTTCTCAGCGACTGTGGACTTCTTCTCCTCAGCAGGCTTCTTCTCTGCAGGCTTCTTCTCAGCAGGCTTCTTCTCAGCTTTGGGCGCCATTGTTGGAGTTGTGAGAGAAGTTTGAGGTTGTGAATTTGGGGATTTTACGAATTGGATTTGAGAGTTGGATATTCTTTGTGATGACTGAGTAGTGAGGAGGGATGTCTATTTGTATATGCCGAGGGTTGGATTCTATTGGGTATTGGGATTTCACGCGGATCGCTGACTTGGAGTGTGGCTTCGGCCGTGGGATTGGATTTGAGAAAGCTTAGGAATCGACGGTTGAGATGAGGTAAGCTGGTTCAAGCGGATTGGTGACGGATCGGTGGGTTTGGGTGGGATCTGACGGTGGATGGTTTTTGGATGAAATTGGTAGTGGATGGTTATGGTTGGCATGGGTTATTCGGTGTGGATCGTTGACATCATCCGGAAACTGGGTGTGGTCCAAAATAAAGTTTTGTTTTTTTGTTGATACCATGACTAACCAAGCAAGTTAGAAGCAATGTAAGGAGTCCCACATCGACAAAACACAAGAGAAGAATGCTCCCCTTCATCTAAAAAAGGAGATCACTCTCCACTTAAAAAGGGATTAGAAAATGGCATTCGAGTCCATGGCCTTCGGCCTGATCTTTGGTCTTCGGTGTTAGGCCTTCATTCCATTTCCTTTGGGTCAAACCCTTTGTACAATGTAAAATACACATTATTATACTAATGAGAATACACTTCTATGTTGACATAGCTCATTCATTAAGGGTGAATCATATATATATGTCTTGTACATACAACTTCATCTTCATCCTAATGTCAACGATTAAGGTCTTCACCTTCTCCCTGCGTACTGAAGGCACTTATATTTGCTGAAGGTCCTCACCTTTAGCCATCCATCATTACATCTCATCTCTAAGTTGGGCTCAATCTGGGCCGTCCATTTTTGAGCATCAACATTTTTCATATAAAAAACTTTCATGTTTTGTTATTTTATCAGAAAATTCCAAGTTTAAAAAACTTTTAATAACAAAAAAAATCCGATTAATCGAAATTTATTAAGTACTTTTCATAAACCGATAAATCGGTAAACCAAACTGAAAAAATAGGTTTTGACTTGAATTGGTTCGGTTCTTGGTTTTTGCCACTTTAAAACGAACCTAATACCAAAATCTCAACCTTGGTCGTCTCCCTCACGGCCAAACAACCTCCGTCTATGCCTCAAACGTTGTCTTTTTGTTGTTTTTCTATGGGTTCATGATAAATTCGTGTAGGAGTATTTGGGCTTCAAGTGATGCTGAAACAAGCCCAAGAAAAAAAATTGTAACTAATAGAAACAAAATTAATTGGCCCATTTTCTAGTATGACTAGTGGAAATCCTTAATATGAATAAATTGTGGTCCAATGAGAAAGATACGCTGCCAGCCCAGGCATACATAATAACGTACGCTGCCACTGTCAATCGCGCCAACAACAGATGACACGCCCAAAAGTCCGTTTCATCCTCTCTGTCATTTCCGGCCAACTTTGGAAAGACAATGCTTCTTTTCAAGCATGAGGAGGATAAATTTTTAAATGTTCCGGATACACCACGCCATTTCTGCAGACCATCCAATAGGAGGGCCTCCTCCTTATGTGTGACGTGGCAAAATAACAAGTCAACAAATGCCTCACCAAGTATCCAAACAAAATGTATCAAACACTTTTAATCCATGATCAGAACAAATAATTGAAATAAGCAAAGTGATTCATTTTATTTAGTCTAGTGAGTTAAGTTTAATTTGTCTTTTTGGATTTTTTTATTAGGTATATTTTGCCAATCAACAACTTGAGGTCCTTAAGTTGTTCGACGTAATGTCCCAAAGAGGTTTATCTTTGATTCGTCCGAACATATTCGAGGTATATTTGTTCTACCTCCTATATGTAATGGGGTGCAGTACACTGTACTATCTTGTTTGTCTAGAAATTTAAGCTGCTGTGTTTAGATATGTTGTGGTGGCACTCCAGCGGGACACATGATTCCAACGTGAATCCCAAGTGACATATTTTCTCCTAGTTTTGGAGTCTTTAAGTTACCTATTCCTTCCATAATTGTACTAAAGCCCTATGACACATAAATAGGCACTTTAGCGCTAGGTTATTGTAACGTGAGAAAGCTAAGGCATCAAATTGGGTTTGAGCCAAGGGTGAGAGAAAAGAGAGTTAGGGTTTGTGAGAGATCAAATGGGGTTTTCATTGTAACCAAAAAGGTTGTGAATTTCTCAGGGATCACCAAGAGGACATAAGTACAACGCCAAACCTCTATAAATTCTTGTGTTCTTTATGTGTGTGTTTACTTTGTGGTTTCGTGTATGCTTTATATTTGCATGGCTTGTGTGTGATAGTTGCGTAGTCCATCAACGACAAAATCTTGAGTGTTTTCGCACAACAGCTTTTCCCAAAGATTTTGATAACAATCTAATTTGTGGCCTACCAGATTGCATCCGAGGTCTCACGGGGCTTGATCAACTCATTTTTGTTAGTAGGTTTGCCAACTTGCCGTGATGAGTATATTCTTCCTTTTCAATTTTTAATCCCCTTAAATTTTCATATTGCCAAATGCAAAAGAAGAAAATGATCATTTTCTTGACGGCTCCTTGTTTAACTTGTCACTAAGAAAGGCAAAATAATCTGGCCCCTCTCCACTACCACTTTTAACAGCTACCATTTGTGCTTCTAGAAAAGGGATGTGTCTTTTATTTCCTTAGCAATTGAGTGATGGATGACTAAGAGAAAGGGGCGGCTACACCAACCTCCTTCTTTACACGGTATTGCAATATCCGAAGTAGGAAACTCAAGATCTATATTTTGGGTGAACAAGGCTCACACACCAGCAATTAAGAAGTTGTAAAGTATTTTCTGTGATCATGGCTCGATTTAGGCACCAAGAAGCCTCCTCTTCCACTTCTTCTCCTTCTCCATGTTGTTATGACGTGTTCTTGAGTTTCAGAGGCGACACTCGAAAGAATTTTACTGACCATCTCTATACAGCATGTGTGGAGAAAGGCTTTAACACGTTCCGGGATGATGAAGAACTTGAGAGAGGAGCAGATATTAAGCCAGAATTGAAGAAAGCCATCCAACAGTCACGTAGTTCTGTCATTGTATTTTCAAAAGACTACTCGTCATCCAGATGGTGCCTTGACGAGCTTGTCTTCATCCTTGAGCAGAAGAGGATCTCAGAACACGTAGTTTTACCTGTCTTCTACGACGTTGATCCTTCCCACGTGAGGAACCAGACAGGATGTGTTTCAGAAGCATTTGCTAGGCACGAAGAAAATCAGCTATCAACGAACAAGGTCAAACAATGGCGGGCAGCACTGAGAGAAGTTGCAGATCTATCAGGGATGGTCTTACAAAACCACGCTGATGGGTAACTTCATTCAAACTAGCTGTTAATTTCTCATTTAAATTCAAGCCATGCACTTTGATGATGTTAAGTTCAATTCACTAGTCCTGTCCTGTAGGGTTTAACTTTTAGATATATAATTTGAAGTTTTTCTTATTTAAAAAATTCATCAACTCTGCGAACATAATTATTTTCACACACACATATTACACTAGTGGTTAAGATTTCTAATGAATATCATGTGCTAATATCAATATAATTCTTTCAGTTTTCGTCCCATTGTTTCAGCATATCTGATAACTTTGGCTTGTTATTTGCATGATAGTTTGTAATTTAACTATTTGAAATCATGCATGAAATGTTAATTAATTAAACATGATTTATTTTTCAATCTTGTTGCAATTGATAGGTACGAGTCAAAGTTTATCATGCAAATTGTTAAAGTGATTGACAACAAACTCAGTCGCACGCCCTTCGCTATTGCACCCTACCCGATTGGAATTGATTCTCGAGTTGAAAATATTAATTCATGGTTACAGGATGGATCAGCCGATGTTGGAATACTTTTAATTAATGGAGTTGGGGGAATTGGAAAGACAACCCTTGCCAAATTTGCTTACAACGTAAACTTTAGAAGATTTGAACGAAGTTGTTTTCTTGAAGATGTCAGGGAAATTTCAAACCAACCCAATGGTTTAGTTCACCTACAGATACAATTCCTTCACCACATTATGAGTGGAAGAGAAGTGAAAATATATAGTGTCAGTGAGGGAATAAAAAAGATTAGAGATGCCATAATCTCTAAAACAGTTCTTCTTGTTCTTGATGATGTTGATCATATGGACCAGATAGATGCAATATTTTTTATGCAAGATTGGTTTTGCCCTGGAAGTAAAATCATCATAACAACTAGGTGTGCGGGATTATTAAGGGGTCATCAAGTAGCTAAAAGCAAAGTTTATGATGTCGAAACTTTGGATGTGGATGAATCATTACAACTCTTCAGCTGGCATGCGTTTGGCCAGGACCACCCAATTGAAGGTTACATTAGTCTGTCGAAAAAGGTAGAAGATCGATGTGGAGGACTCCCGTTAGCTCTTCAAGTTTTGGGTTCATCTCTATCAGGACGACGTATAGATGTTTGGGAAAGTACATTGGAGAAATTAAAAACTATTCCGGACAATCAAATCATCAAAAAACTCAGAATAAGCTACGATGCTTTACAAGATAACCCTGATGACCAAAATTTATTCCTCCATATTGCATGTTTTTTCGTTGGACAAGGGAAAGATTATGTTGTTAGAATACTGGATGGATGTAATTTCTTCACAATTGTTGGCATTGAAAATCTTGTGAATAGATGTTTGGTAACAATTGATGATGAAAACAACGTGAAAATGCATCAAATGATTTGGGACATGGGAAGAGAAATTGTTCGGCTAGAATCAAAGGCACCTGGAAAACGTAGTAGATTATGGCGTGATAAGGATTCTTTCGATGTATTAAAGGAAAAGAGCGTAAGAAAGATTCTTCTCATCAGGATGCGATTTTTCTTGCACATGCATTTATCCTTGCTGGTTACTTATCCAACTGTTTTTTTTTTCAGGGTACAGAAACAATTGAAGGTCTTGCCTTGAACATGCGTATGCTCTCGGTAAACACTCCTTCAGGCAATACGAATGAGGTAGTCTTGGAAACTAACGCATTTTCAAGGATGTCCAAACTAGAACTACTTCAGCTTTGTCATGTACGACTCAATGGATGTTATGAGGAATTTCCAAAAGGATTAAGATGGTTGTGTTGGCTTGAATTTCCATCGAAATCATTACCTAGTGAAATTCCTTTGGAGTGCTTGGTTTATCTTGAAATGCATCATAGTAACTTGAGACAAGTCTTTAACCGGAAAAAAACCTTGAGACAAGTTTTAAAGAAGGGAAGAAAGGTATCCTATCCTTGGTGGGAATAAATGCATCATACTCCATGCTTATCCATTTTCTTTTGTTAATTTTATGTTTAATTTTGCATTTGTCAGATTTAACTTCACACAATCTTTCATTTTGTTTTTCCACAGCACCTTCCCTCATTGAAGACCCTTGATCTAAGTCATTCTCATAGCCTTACTGAAATCGGTAACTTCTCACTGGCCCCCAACTTAGAAAGACTGATTCTTAAAGATTGCGCGAGCTTGGTTGATGTTCATGAATCCATTGGAAACCTAAAGAGACTCAATTACTTGAATATGAAAGATTGCAAAAAGATTAGGAAACTTCCAAAGGATTTATTTATGCTAAAATCAGTTGATACACTTATTGTATCTGGATGCTCAAGTCTAAATGAGTTTCCGAAGGAGCTGAGGAACATGGGATCTCTTAAAGTGCTAAAAGTAACTCAAGTTCTGACCACCACTGGAAACGTCAAATCATGCCTGAGGAGAAATCCAGAAACTTTTTGGGCTTCTTTACCAAGTAGTTTAACACAATTAAAGCTCAAGAGTTGCAATCTTTCTGATGAGGCTTTTCCCAAAGATATTGGTAACCTACCCTCATTAGAACTATTAGATCTAAGCGACAATCCAATCTCTGGCCTACCAGATTGCATCCGAGGTGTTACACGACTTGATCAACTTCTTTTTTCAAATTGCAAGAGGCTCAAAACGCTTGTAGGGCTACCAAGGGCAAGATATTTGGGTGTGTTTGATTGTGCATTGTTGGAAAAAGTAACATTTCAATCAAGTTTGTTCGGATTCATACCCTTTGAAGTGCTTAGCATTAGTAACCCGAACTTAGTTGAGATTGAATACATGTACAAGTTAGAACCCCTTGGAAATTGTGATGTAGAAATGCTCGATCTTTTGGGTTTGTCCAAGTACTTGGAATCCATGGAAACCGTTTTGATGATCTTCCCATGTAGGATCGCAGTTGAGTCGCGCCGTGCAGTTGAGAGTACGAAGCTGGATTGGATCAGAAGGTATCCCATCCAGGTGCTTCTCTTTCTCTCTCTCATATACATACATACATACACACACACATCAATATCACATGGAAGATGCTATTTGACTAATACTGGCATACATATCTATATATAGGGACTATATGAATCTGGTATATTCAGCACCTTTCTTCCTGGGAATGTGGTGCCAGGCCACTTCAGCTATACAAGTAGAAAGTCTTGGTCAATATCTTTTAGTGTGCCTCCTTCTACTTCTACTTTCAGGATTCGAGGCTTGAATGTCTTCTCTATATATACATGTTCTGGTAGTGGTTCTTATGCTGGTTACAGTTGTGAGATAATTAGTCCAATAATAATCAAAGTTAGCAACAAAAGCACAGGAATGAAGTGGATCTATGACCCATCATGCTTCGGCATTCCAGATCCTGGAGAAGACATGATATTCTTAAGCCATTGGAAGATGGGGAATCAATTATTGAAAGGTGGCGACCAAGTCACAGTTTCCATGTTCATGAGATCTGTCTTTCAGCTGAAGGAGTGGGGCGTTCAGCTTGTGCACGAGCAAGATCAAGAGAATATCAGGATGATAAGGACCCAACATGACGACGATGACGATGATGATGATGAGTGTCCAGTTTCTTTTCCATGTGTCATTTTTGGACGTTCGCCAGAATTCGAGGTGATGTCAAGAACATACTTCCTGTCGCATGGACCACAATCAAGGAGAGCACTGACGTTTACTCGTTGGAGGGATTCGGTTTTGTTCAATGACATATTTGGGGACTCTGATCAACAAGGTGTGCATGCATCTCTCTCATTTATATTCATTCAACACAACTTTTATTGTGTTAATTTATGTTGAGCGAATCCACCTTCGTATATCTATCGAAAGTTTTCCTCTCTTCTATGTCGACTAATCTTCTGCCAACTGCATTTTCAACAGAGGAACAAGCACTGCCGCTTGCAACAACAATGAGGGACGCTGGGGACAATAGATACTTTGTGTTTTCCATGTTGGCGGTAGATGTCCTATACGACAATATAGTTTTACGCAGTTGCCTTTTTGGAACTCAGTCGTGAGAGAAGAGGCAATAAGCTCTCCATGAATCTGTTGTAGTTCAGTTCTGTCGCCTTTGGGATTCTTTTTCCTCTGCCTTGCAGGTTCTCAATCTCACTTTCTTTTTCCTTGCGCTATATGATGAGCTTATTTTCTGGTTTAATTTGGTATTAAAGAAAGAAAATGAAAGAAAAACGTATGAAACCAAAAGGACAAAGTTCATTTGCATGACAAAAAAATTATACTACCTGACTGGGGATTTGGCGTCCATAAGAGCACTTCCAGCAGTGCGGGTTGGGGGGGTGGGGTGGGTGTTTTGGGACAAAAAATTATATACCACCTGACTGGGGATTTGGCGTCCATAAAGGGAGAGGTGCTAGATACATTGAGCTTATAACGTGCACGTAAATCGAGAAAAAACTTGTCATGATCCTCTCGAATGGAAACGCTTCCTTCTCCGGCACCATTGAAGCTCTCCAAAAGAGCGCATCATCAGACATACCGTGTGCCAAATTCTTCAGTTGAAGAAACGTCTCCATGCTCAAACAAATCCTGGCCTAATTATTTTGTTGTACAAGTACTTTCACTAAAAGTTCTTCTAATTGTGGGGCTAATTCATTTTTTATGTAAAAAAAAGTCTTATATAGCATTAACAACATTATGCTTAAGGTGGAAGAGGGAAAAAAAATACAAGTGGGGGGGTGGATAGCTTATACTAGGCCTATACTGGAACCGCCAGTGTTGTGAAGTTGGAGAAACAAATCCTAGCCTAATTATTTTGTTGTACATGTACTTTCACTAAAAGTTCTTCTAATTGTGGGGCTAATTCATTTTTTATGTAAAAAAAAGTCTTATATAGCATTAACAACATTATGCTTAAGATGGAAGAGGGAAAAAATACAAGTTGGGGGAGGGATAGCTTATACTAGGCCTATACTGGAACCGCCAGTGTTGTGAAGTTGGAGAATAACTTGTGTATTATGGGATAAAGACTGTTTTCTTATTTCCAACTGATCATGTTTTGTCACATGTTATAAGGATTCCACATGACGGAGCGTGATTGAATAAGGATAACAAAACAATGTTATCTCCGTGACATGTAAGTTTTTCTCTTTTTGTAACAAAACACTTAGGGCCGTTTGGTATCCTATTCAAATAGGGAACTCAAAAACTTTGATTTTTCTTTTAAAAAAACAAGGAGTTCTTAAATCTATTTTTAAGATTCAAAAACTTGTTTGATATGCAACGTGAAAAATACTTTCAAATCTTAAAAATTTGAGAACTTGTGGGTTGTTAGAAAAAAATTGAAAAAAAGAAAGATATTTTTTATTTTTAATAATTGAGGTGTTTTTTAATTGTTCTTGAGTTTGAGTTTTTAAAAATAGGACTACCAAACATATTTTCTTTATTTTGGACTCAAATTATGTTTTTAAATTTAAAAAGTTAAATTCAAATTGAATACCAAACAGGACTTAACTTTTGTGCTTCCTTGGGTTCAATCCATTACTTTGATTTGAGTAACAAATACTTTTTTATTAGTGCACAATAACTGTAAAAAAAATCGTATTTAAAATGAAAAATGAAAAGACAACAATTCAACACATAGATGAGAAGATGACACCCATTTCCTATACAAAGATTGGACCCACAACTATTGAATAATTTCGTACACTGCCACCGTCATCAACCCCTGCCAACATCAGATGACGCCCAAATCGGGTTTCATCCTTAATCTCTGTCATTGCGGCTAATTTTGAAGGGGAATGCTTCGTTCCTCAAGCATGAGGAGCAGGAGCTCCTCCTTATAGCTCCTCCGTGTTTTTTTACTTGTGCTTGACTTTGTATCCATACACAACGTAATATCAAACACTTTTCCATTATCAGAACAAAGAATTCAAATAAGCAAAGAGATTTATTTTATTTAGTTTGTAGTGGTTAACTCAAAGTTTTATGTTTTTTTTCTTTCCCTTTCTGTTGATAGGTTGCCAACTTGCCGTTCAACCTGAGGTGTTTTGTGCTTTGGGCTGTTTCAACCTCAGGGCCTTATCTTGTTCGATGTAATGTCCCAGAGAGATTGTTTTTGATTCGGCCTGACTCCCTAACACCTTTGTGAGGTATGTTTGTTCAAACTCTAGATGTATAGTGTGGTGCAATACATGTTTGCGGCTGGAAGTTACATGAACTCAAATTATATGTTTATAAAGGATCAAAGTGTGTTTCAAGTTTATCATGATATTTTAATTTTGAAGTACCTTGTGGTGTGCTACTTGGGTGGTGTGATTCAAGGTTTAACAGGTCAACTTTAGAAAGCATAAATCACTTCAAATAGAAGCAAGAAGACATGGGCAATTCCTAATAACTATTTTACTTTTGCAATTATATCTAATGATATTTTTTTATAGTCCTTTATATATAGCTCGTGCATTGAAAATGGTAATCACCAAAAAGTTCAAATTTAAATTTTGAATTAATAAATATATTCTTCATTTTTAATTTTTTAATCGCCATTGATTTTCATATTGCCAAATACAAAGGAAGAAAAAGACAGCTCTTTGTTTAACATATCACTAAGAAAGGCAAAAGATAATCTGACCCTCCACGACCACTCTTACCAGCTACCATTTGTGCTTTTGTCTAATAGAAACGAGCAGCAACACCGTCCTTAATTTATTTGCTTGACCAAGACATTCACCACCTTTACACGGTATCTTGGCCATACGAAGTAGGAACTCAAGAGGTAGCCTTAAATTCCACTCAGCTCAGAGACACCAGCAATTAAAAAGTGATTTACTATTTTCTGTGATCATGGCTCGATTTAGGGAACAAGAAGCCTTCTCTTCCAGTTCTTCTCCCTCTCGATGTTGTTATCATGTGTTCTTGAGTTTCAGAGGCGAAGACACTCGAAGGGCATTTACCGACCATCTCTACACAGCCTTTGTGGAGAAAGGCTTTCCCACGTTCCGGGATGAAGAAGAACTTGAGAGAGGAGAAGATATTAAGCCAGAATTTGAGAAAGCCATCCAACAGTCACGAAGTTCTGTCATTGTATTTTCAAAAGACTACCCGTCTTCCAGATGGTGCCTTGACGAGCTTGTCTTGATCCTCAAACAGAAGAGGATCTCAGACCATGTAGTCTTACCAGTCTTCTACGACATTGATCCTTCCCACGTGAGGCACCAAACAGGAAGTGTTGGAGAAGCATTTGCTAGGCATGAAGAAAATCAGCAATCACCGAACAAGGTCAAACAATGGAGGGCAGCACTAAGAGAAGTTGCAGATCTAGCAGGGATGGTCTTACAAAACCAAGCTAATGGGTAACTTCATTCCAACTATTCCATTTTTTATTCAATTTATTTTTTTATAACTTGAATTAGATATTATAATTCATCAACTCTGCTGATATTCTTGTGTCCGCAAAATACTGAATACGTCTAAAAGACTACGAGTAGAATACTTCTATCATTATGATGGAAGAATGAAAGGCTAATTAAAAATTCAAAATTGAATTTGAAAAACGTCTACAACATATATAATTAAGTCAAGGTGTCTGATACGATGACAATCACTTTAAATGAGATCAAAAGCAAATTATAGTTCAATGATCCCTAGTCATTAGATTCCCCATTTACACACACTGTATTGCACTATCGGTTAAATTTTGTATAGTATGTGCTATTTTTCTATCCCCAATATCATGTATTGATAATCCCATTGTTCCGAGTACAGTATTTGAAAACTTTTACGTGTTATTTGCATTGTAATTTAATTATTTGATATCATGACATGTTATAAATGTTACTTATTTTTCATTTTGACTGCAATTCTTAGGTACGAGTCAAAGTTTGTCAAGCAAATTGTTAAAGTGGTTGATGAAAAAACTAAGTCGCATGCGCACACCCTTTATAGTTGCATCATACCCGATTGGAATTGATTCTCGAGTCAAATATATTAATTCATGGTTAAATGATGAATCAGCTGATGTCGGCATAATTTTAGTTAATGGGATTGGCGGAATTGGAAAGACTACCATTGCGAAATTTGTTTATAATTTAAACTTTAGAAAATTTGAAGGAAGTTGTTTTCTTGAAGATGTCAGAGAAACTTCAAGACAACCCAATGGTTTAGTGCAACTACAACTTCAATTTCTTTATCATATTTTAAGTGGAAGAGAAGTGAAAATACATAGTGTTAGTGAGGGAATAAATAAGATTATAGATGCCATAATCTCTAAAAGAGTTCTTCTTGTTCTCGATGATGTGGATGATATGCACCAAATAAAAGCAATATTTGGGATGCTAGATTGGTTTTATCCACGTAGTAAAATAATCATAACAACTAGGTATGCAGGGTTGCTAAGGGATCATGAACTCTCTACTTGCAAAGTTTACAACGTTGAAACTCTGAAAGCCAATGAATCACTGGAACTCTTCAGTTGGCATGCTTTTGGACAAGCCCATCCATGTGAAGATTACATGAAACTTTCAGAGATGATAGCAGACCGATGCAAGGGACTTCCATTAGCTCTTCAAGTTTTAGGATCTTCTCTATTTGGACGAACTATAGATGTATGGAAAAGTGCACTAGAGAAATTAAAAGCTATTCCAAATAATGAAATCCTCCAAAGACTCAGAATAAGCTACGATGCTTTACAGGATAACCCTAATGACCAAAATTTATTCCTTCACATTGCATGCTTCTTTGTCGGAAAGAGAAAAGATTATATTGTTAGAGTACTGGATGGATGTGATTTCTTCACAATTGTTGGCATTGAAAATCTTCTGGATAGATGCTTGGTAACAGTTGATGAAAATCAGAAGGTGAGTATGCATCAAATGATCTGTGACATGGGAAGAGAAATTGTTCGCCTAGAATCAAAGGAGCTTGAGAAGCGTAGTAGATTATGGAATGATACGGATTCCTTCAATGTATTGAGAGAAAAGAGTGTACGAATCATTCTCTTCTTATGTATATGCATGAACTTTTTCCTTTTGGGGCCTATATATATTGCTGCTTGCTTATCCAAATGTTTCTTTTTTATTAGGGTACAGAAAGCATTGAAGGCCTTGCCTTGGATATGCATATGCACTCGGTAAACACTCATTGGGGAGATTCAGATGAGATAGTCTTTAAAACTACTGCATTTGCAAGGATGTCCAAACTAAGACTACTCCATCTTAGTCATGTACGATTTAAGGGATGCTATGAAGAATTTCCGAAAGGATTAAGATGGTTGCGTTGGCTTGAATTTCCTTTGAAATCTCTACCTAGTGATCTTCCTTTAGAGCGCTTGGTTTATCTAGAAATGCCTCATAGTAACGTGAGACAGGTGTTTAAGGGAATAAAGGTACGCTACTCCACACTTATCCATTATCTCTTGTTTAAGATGGTTTATGATTAATTTTACCTGTATAAGATGTAACTCCGCACCTTCTTTCTTTGTTTTTCTTTCACAGTACCTTCCCTCTTTGAAGAACGTTGATCTAGGTCATTCCCATTGCCTTACTGAAATCTCTAACTTCTCGCTGGTTCCCAATTTAGAAAGTCTTGTTCTTGAAGATTGTTCGAGCTTGGTTGATGTCCATGAGTCCATTGGAAACCTAAAGAGACTCGTTTGCTTGAATTTGAAAGGTTGCAAAAAGATTAGGAAGCTTCCAAAGAATCTTTTTAGTCTCCAATCACTTCTATCTGGCTGCTCAAATCTCAACGAGTTTTGGACAGAATTGGGGACAATGAAGTCTCTAAAAGTGCTAGATGTAGCCGAAATTCCAATAAGTCAAGTGTTCATGACTACCACTGGAGAGGTCAAACCACGCATAGGGAGAAATCCAGAAAGTTTGTGGTCTTTCTTACCACGTTGTTTAGCACATTTAAACATCAGGAGTTGCAGTCTTTCTGATGAGGCTTTTCCCAAGGATTTTGGTAACCTACACTCATTAGAATTCTTAGACCTAAGCAAAAATCCAATTCGTGGCCTACCACATTGCGTCCGAGGTCTTAGGGGGCTTGTTCGACTCATTATTACCCAGTGCTATAGTCTCCAAACACTTGAAGGGCTACCGAGAGTAACAAATTTCGCTGTGGTTGATTGCGGTTTGTTGAAAAGAATAACATTTCAATCAAGTTTGTGCGTACCTATAGAATTGCTTAGCGTGCATAACCCCGAGCTAGTTGAGATTGAATACTTGTACAAGTTTGTACCCATTGCAAGATGTGATGCAGAAACCATCAAACTTTTGGGTTTGTGCAACTTGAAATTCAAGGGAATTACCATTCGAATGTTATTCCCAAGCAGGAATAGCATATTTGGTGAGGTCCATAAGTATCACATCCAGGTGATTCTCTCTCTCTCTCTCTCTCTCTCTCTCTCTCTCTCTCTCACATATATCACATGCAACATAAGATTTGACCAATGTTTTGATTTCTATGGCATGCATATATTAGGTACTATATGAATATGGTATAATCAGCACGTTTCTGCCTGGGAATGTGGTGCCAGGACAATTCAGCCATAAAAATAGAGGCTCTGGTTCAATATCTTTTACTGTGCCTTGTTCTAACCCCAGGATTCGAGGCTTGAATATCTTCTCTGTATATACAAGCTATGATGGTGATTTAGATCCTGGTTATAGTTGTGACAAAATTAGTCCAATAGTCACCAAAGTCCATAATAAGAGCACGGGAATGAAGTGGATCTATGACCCGTCCTTAATCGGCTTTCCGGATTTAGGAGAAGACATGATATTCTTAAGCCATTGGAGTTTGGGGAATGAACTGAAAGGTGGTGACCAAGTCATAGTTTCAATGTTCATGAGATCTTCGTTTCAAGTAAATGAGTGGGGCATCCAGCTTGTACACGAGCAAGAGAAGATGATGATTATGATTGCCCAACAAGACGACAATGCAGTTCCTTCTTTTCCGTCTGTCGTTTTTGGACGTTTGCCAGAATTTGAGATGATACCAAGAACATACTTTCTCTCCAACGGACCATTATCAAGGAGAACATTGACATTTGGGCATTGGAGGGAGTCGGATTTGTTTGATGACATATTTGGGGATGGGGACTCACACTACTCTGATGAAGAAACAGGTGTGTGTGTGTGTGTGTGTCTCTCTCTCTCTCTCTCTCTCTCTCTCTCTCTCTCTCTCTCTCTCACACATTTATACGTAATTTAGATCCACATTTTTGCTCTGGCATTAATTTGCCTTTTGATAAACAGACAAACAAGTGCTGCAACAGGGTGTCCAGAACAAAATCCAAAAGGTTGAACCACGAAGTAGGCTGCGCAACTATCATATGCCATTCATGTCACGTGTCCTCCACGAAAATACACTACTGGCAAGTCGCTCAACTTAGGATTATAGGCCTGTATGATTGGGGTTTTTTATGTAGTGTGTATCCTTACACACTAGAGTACATGTAGTTACCAGTCTTATACGACGATGATCCTTCTTCTTCCAAGTTCCCACCTGAGAAATCGGACAGCAAGTGTTGAAGGAGGGAGGCATTTGCTCAACATGAAGAAAATCATCAATCAAGGTCACACAATCTGTTGGAGAATACAATACAAATACAATTTGGGAATATTATTGAAAGTTGAGCTTCAATCTTGCTTCTTTTTTCTTTATGGCCGTTTTCAATCTTGCTTCTCGTTAAAGTATGTGCAGTAGAAAAACAATATTTGGTATACATATATGTTAACGCCTTAGTGAAACCCACAGAACCCATTTCCTGTAAATATTTTACACTAAAAAGTCGTACATTTGACCAAGCCATCACTCGGCAGCAGCAACGCATGGCGCCAATCGAAACTGCATTGTCGAAACCAAGGCAAAAAGTTGCCCAGCGCACAATATGGGCTTGGGCGCCAATTGAAATTGCAAAGTTTAAAACCAAGGCAAAAAGTTGCCCGCCCACACTAACCACCATATGGGGGATTTCACATCGAGAACACGTAAGTGTTTCCTTTTCAAGTACAAAATGGGTTTTTCCTTTTCAAATTCAACCAAAAACCAATTTGAATCAGCCAGTTGTTACTTTAAAACCTAATTACATGCAAACGAAGACATTGATTCAAGAAACATAGAAGCAAATGCAATGCCCCAAACCAAGTTCATCAACCTATCAAACTTCCTTAGGGGCATTGTTTCAAACGCCATTCGGGCACAAGGGTCTAACATCATCTACATGCCCAACTCCAGCACGCGGACATTGGAATCATTAAGTACAACATGGGATTTCATTTCAAATTTGAGATCACAAAATTACAGGTATAATCCATGTGAGCACATCATTCAGATCATATAAACCATAGTATTTCGTTGAAAGAACTGATAGTGAATTACATATCTACTAAACTGAAGCCCTAAATCTAAACACTAGACATCCAAAAACTACACATCCAGAACAGAGCAGAACACACCACACTTCAAGAACTTGTAAACTTGGTCACCGCCTTAGTCCCCTCAGACACCGCGTGCTTAGCGAGCTCACCAGGAAGCACAAGCCTCACAGCAGTCTGGATCTCCCGAGAAGTAATGGTCGGCTTCTTGTTGTACCTTGCAAGCCTGGAAGACTCCTGGGCGAGCTTCTCAAAGATGTCGTTGATGAAGCTGTTCATGATGCCCATGGCCTTGCTGGAGATCCCGATATCGGGGTGAACCTGCTTCAGCACCTTGAAGATATAGATCTTGTAGGTCTCTACGCTCTTCTTGGATCTCTTCTTCTTCTTATCTCCGGAGGCGGCTCCGGCTTCCTTGGGGAGCTTCTTGCCGGCCTTGGGCTTCTTCTCGGCCGGGGCTTTCTCAGCCACAGTCGACTTCTTCTCCTCCGCTGGCTTTTTCTCGGCGGGCTTTTTCTCGGCTTTGGGCGCCATTGGAGTTGTGAGCGAAAAGTTAGGGTTTGGGAATTTGGGAGTTTTCGAAACGAAAGGGATTCGATTCGATTAGAGAGAATAGGAGATGGAGATGCTTTGTGTGAGGATAAAAGTGGTGGGATGGATTGTTTATATATGTGTGAGTAGGCTTCTGTCATTGGTTAATTGGGGCTTCACGCGGATCGGTGATGTGGTTATTGTTACTGGCCGTGGGATTGGGTTTCGTACAGTTTGCGAATCGACGATTGAGATGTGTTGAATTCTTTAAGCGAATTGGGGATGGATCGCTGAGTTGGCGTGCGAAGGGGCCGTGGATTATTTTTGCGTGAAGTAAGTAATGGATGGTTAAGATGATGTAATTTATTCGGTGCGGGTTAGGGTGTAAATTGGATTGGAAAATCCGATTCCTACCGATTCGGTCCGAAACTTTCCAAAATATCCGACTCGATAAGTCCGATATCCGAAAATACCAAATCCGAATTTTCCGATAAAATTTGGATCGGAATCGCTTGCCTCGAAATTCGAAATTTCAATTTCCGATCCGAAAAGTTCGAAATTATCCGAACTAATTCGATCCGATTTTTCGGATTATTTCCAAATATTCCGATTTTATAATAATATTTTATAATTCTAATTATAATTGCATTGTTTTTTGTTTATAGGTCCTACATATGTTTCATTTCAGTACTCATCATGTACAAGATTTCATATGTGCATATATGCTAAACATAGAAATTGGCAATATATATATATATGTTTTGCCAATGCTTGTTTGAATATAAGAAAAAGGTATATGTGCTTGTTGTATCCAAATGTACTACATATATGGTAAATATATGGAGTATAATACTATTTCATTCATAGTAATTGTTTAACTAGTTGAAGCTAAAATAAATCGTATTACCAAATGAAGACTAGCTACCAGCAAAAATGTTGTTTCTCTTAAAGGTTAGTAAGTTTAAGAACCCTAACAAAACTACAATAATGACATGTTGGACAAGGTTTGTATAATATTTTTTTGTAAAGTCCTAATTGGATTTTATTTTTCTTATTGTTTTAGTTATTAATTAGAAATCAACTTTATGCATGAAACATCACATATATAAAAAGAGTTCATGTCATTAATATAACAAAAGTGCATATGTATGGTAATTATATACAAACATACCATATAACCAAAATGCATATGTGTGTGTTACCTATGAATGATGATATGAGTATAAAACTTTAAACTATATTTTTGGCAAATATGCTTGTTTGAATATAACAAAAATGAATATGAGTGCTTGTTATATCCAAATATAGGGAGTATAATACTACTTCATTTGTCTTCTATGTATGTGTGTATTTTTGAACTTTTAAACTATCTTCATTTAAACATTAAATTATATCAAATCAATTTTATACATGAAACACCACATATAAAATAAGTATATTCAATGGGCTTGACAATTGTAGTTTTTCAATTGTCTAGAGCAAAACTAACACTTTTGTTAAGAATGAACAAATATCCATATCAAAAACTATTTTTCTATTAATTTGTCATTAACAAATACCATGTGAAATACTTTCATTTTGTTTTGAATGTATGTGTATATCTTTTTGTTACAATATATGTGTATGCATAAAACATTTCCCAACCCAAGTTATATTTATACAAACCAATATTAAACATACATTTAATTATATGAGACAAAAACTACCTCTCCCTATATTAATTAAGCATACATATAATTATAAGTAATATAATATATATATATATGTAATATGAAGTAATTAATTAAGCATACATAATATATATATAATATAGAAAGTAAAAAACAAAAATAGTATATCTCCCTTTCTCTCTCTCTATCACATCACCCTTTCTTTTTCTTTTTCCTTCTCCTTCTTCCTCTCACCGTCAATCTCCAGCTCTCCCTCTTTTTTGTCTTTTTTTCTTCTTCTTCTTCCTATCCATCTATCTCTCAATATATCCTTCTCTTTTTTCCCCTTCTTCTTCTTATTCTTCCTCTTCGTCAGTCTCAGTCTCTCCCTTTGTCTTTTTTTTTGCCTTCTTCTTCTTCCTCTCTCTGTCTCTCCTTTTTTCTTATTTTTCCCTTCTTCTTATTCTTTCCATCTATCTCTTATGCTGGTGGTGATGCTAGTCTGATTGGGTGGTGGTGGTTTGATTGAATATGGGTGGTATTGATGTTGGGATTGATTGGGTGTTGCAGTGATGTTGTGGCTTTTGGAGTTTTTTGCAAGTGTTGGCAGTCCCACATCGACTGCAAACATAACCTCAACTATTTTTTGCTCTATAAATATCTTCACATCAGCAAAATTTTACAAAGACATAAGGCTACCCTACTATGTGGGGCTTGGAATGTCAAAATCGTTTTTGGCTTCTTTTTATTTCTCCAATTTGGGGTTTTAACAAAATCCCCAGTTCAAATTTTCGCTAAATACGTAGTTAAGCATATAAAATCATTGATACTAATGTTTTCCGAAAATTTCCGATTTTTCCGAAATATCCGAATTTTTGGAATCGGAAGAAGATTTGAAATTCCGAAAAATTTCGGATTGGAATCGGAAGTTATATTGAATTCAAAATTTTCGGATTGGAATTGATTCCTGGTTTCCGATCCGTTTCGGCCGATTTACACCCCTAGTGCGGGTCGATTCCGTCGCTGGGTTAGTTCTCATGTACCTATTGAAGTCTAACGTAATCTCTTACATAGTTCTTATAAGCGTTGTATACAATTGATATGATGAAACTACACACACTGTTAGAATTGGTATATAAATTTTGTAACTATCCAATTACCAAATAATTACATAAAATCACAATTTGGCCAATGGGGTATCTCCAATTATAAAAAAGGGCTAAACCTAAATTTCCTTCAATTATTTTACGAACCCCCGTGTCCATCAAATATTCAATCATGTTATGAACCCTTGTCTATTTCTTTTTTTATCAACTTTATTGGATTGCCTCATCTTTCTCTATCTTTTCATATCTTTATTAAATTATAATAAGACATGTAGGTCATCTCGTTTTGTCATCTTTCCATTATTTCATGTGTGGGAATCTTTGTTTACCTTACTTCTTATCCCTTTGTATCTTGTTTTGATTTCCTCTCATCTTCCTTTTCAATCTCATCCCCTTGTCTATTTAATAAGAGTTATTCTATCCAACCAAACACACAATTTCCTTCAATCTATATGAAGATTGATGCCAATTGCCCCATCTTCATAATATATACCCACCCTCTACATAATGCCTCGTCTTCGTGTGGTTTCCAATTGATACCTCTTTAGGGTTTTGGTACCATATTCAACAACAAATAAAGGAGAATGAAAACAATTAAGAAAGTGAGAAATGTTAAGAAATTGAACTTGGTGGATTATTTAACGAAATGATTGCTATTTATAGAGTTTTGAATGAGTTTTGGGGTTGGATTTGATTTAGATTAAGGTTTTTAACCCCAAATGGTCCCCGAGGTTTGCGAAATTGTCATATTTCATCTTTAAGGTTTTTTTTTGTAACAGTAATGGTCCTTACGGTTGCTATCTATGCATCAATTTGCTCCATACCGTTAGCTTCCATCAAATTTAATGTTAAGTTGCTGACATGGCACATATATAGAACCCACACATCCAATGATATAGAGCCATGTAGCGTTTGTAGGGGTCTTTTTCTTCCCAATTTGGACGAATGAGCATGGGCTGCCGTAAAGAGCAAATGGAGATAGTTGCCCCTGTGCCTGAGTTCAAGAACCAGGCCCCAAGAGCGCTTCGAAAGGTTCGTGGAACCTTAGGAAACACCTTGGTTTCCTTCACCAACGAAACCAATGGTTGCTTACAGATCACAACTATGGCTTGACATGAGAGCTGAGCATTCATAAGTTTAGCATGAGAGAGAGAGAGCTTGGATTTCCTATGAGGGACAGAGGTTTTAAGTAAGGGAGAAGGGATTCTAAGGAGGTTTGTTGAAGAGGGAGAGAGATAGGTGTATTAAGTAATTTCCAGCAGCCTGACGAAAGTTGTTCAAGCTCTGGAATAGCTTGCTAGAAGAGAAAATGGGAGGAGATGGAGGTATAGGGCATGAAATTGAAAGGTTCCAGGGGTGAGAGATGATGCTTGCTCTCTAGGTCTGGTTTGCTTGCCTTCGATTGAGTTGTCCAGATGGGTGAGAAGTGCCTCCTTTTATAGCCGCTGGAAGCTGACATTTTCCAAGAAACCCTAATGGTTCTTATCCAATTTGGCCAAATCTCTCCCTTCCTTTCTTTTCTCCTCCCTTGACTTTCCCCATCTTGGTGAAATTTCCTCAGTCTATTTGCACAAAATCAGGGATTTTTGGGAGCTCAAGGCCCCTTCCCGCAGCTGCCACAAGGGAGAATGCCCACTTTCAGCTACCTTTCTTCCTTCTTTTCTCCCTTGTTCTATGGCTAGATCTGAAAGGGAGAAAGAAATGGGTATGCATGCTGGTTGGAAAGGTGTTTTGCTCAAGTATCCTTTGGTTTTTTGGATGGCTTGTGTTGGGAATTGTCTTTGGCCATGTGCTGGAGATTCCCAGCAGCCTACATACATAGACAGCTTTGGTTTTTGTCGATGCTTTTGTCTCCAGCCATGTGCTGGAGATTGCAGATATTTTCTTCTTGGTTGCTTGGGCTTTCCTAAGGTGATGGGTCAGCCAATTACGAGAATGGGCTAATATCCTTAGGTAAAGGGCTATTTTATCAAAATGATGGGCTAATTTTCCTAGAGTATTTGGACTATTGGGTTTCTCTCATACTTACCCATATGTTTGGGCTCAAGGAATGGGCTTGAGTTTTGGTGCTCCCAAGTAGCCCAAAACTTCCACTCCTTGACCATCAATGGCCTCGTGAATACTGTAACCATCCATACCACAACCTACTCAAGCAGTTCTGCATTTGCGTGGCTTGGGCCCACTTAAGCTTGTTGCGTGGCTTGATGCAAAAATAAGGATTTTCCGCTTGGTGTTGCATGTTTGCTTGGCGTGGCATGTGAACTATAACTTATGGAGTACACATGACGAACTCTAGTGTACTCCAATCGAGCTTTTTCTCGGTAAGTGTCGTATTGGGCTAGAAATATATTTGGGCCCACTGAGATTTTTGGGCCTCAACAGCGTTAAAAATATATTTTTAAGCTTAAAATCCATAAAAACAAATTTTTAAACCAAATAATTTTTTTTTTTTTGAAAAACTACACCACACCCCCTCCTCTCTGTCTAAACATTTCCCTCTCTCCCTTTGTTGAATATATTATCTCTCCCTTCTACGTTTCCGATGTGGGACTTTATATTCTTTAATAGTTCTCCCTTACCCCAAGACTTACACGCGACCCAATTCCCATCTTCAATTTCATGTTGTTGCTTTGAGTTTGTCACTGCCTTCTCCTTGACAAGATCGAGCAAAGGACCAATCATGGTCCTTACATTTGGGGTGTGAAATGCCGATGCATCATAGATAAGAAAAGAGGGGAAAGGTGCAGAGGAGTTCAGATCTTCTGTCTATACTTTTGTGTGTCCCTTTTTGTCCATGCCTTAATTTTGTGACACGTGGTATTCCACTTAATCATACTTCAACAAAATTAATGCTTTTATCTTTTAATACAAATAAAATAATAAAATAATGTCACATGTCACAAAATTAAGACATGGACAGAGAGGGACACACAAAAGCATGGACAGAAGATCTGAACCCGGTGCAGAGGGAGAGATGGCATTGGTAGACATTTGTTTAATTTGCCATATTAAAAAAAATAAAGGTAGAGAGGGAGTAAGGGAGAACGCAGAGGGGAGAGAGAGAGAGTAGAGAAAGGGAGAGAGTGCTGCGGGGAGAGAGAATAGATTCAACTAAGGCACTACAACTTTTAATTTTTTTTTACGTCGTGTGGCTCTATATCATTGAATGTGTGGGCTCTATATATGTGTCATGTCAGCAACTTAATAGAAAATTTGATAGAAGCTAGCTGCATGGAACAAATTGATGCATAGATAGTAACCTTAAGGACCATTAATGTCACACAAAAAAATCGTAAGGACAAAAGGTAATAATTTTGCAAACCTAAGGGACCATTTGCAATAAAAAGCCTTAGATTAATTAAAATATTTATTTTTTATTTTTTGGGTTGAAAACCATCTGGAATTTTCTAAGTTGTTGGATGATGTTATCGTTGGGTTTAATTGCCTAAAGTTGCTTCAACCCAAATCAGTGGCGGATCTAAGAATTTCACTCCAAGGGTCACAATGTAAAAGTGATTATGAAAAAAAAATACTAAAAAGCATAAAGATAGTACATTCATTCAAATATCTCAAAATTAGGATACAAGTACGACACATATACGGAAATTAAAATAATATATTTATAAATTATTATTGTACTAACATATTAGTTAATTATATCATTGGGTATAGACTAAAAGGTTAAAAGGGTTTTATTAATAAATATTTGGGTAAGACTTTTTAAAAAACCTATAAGTTATTAATAAAACATGACCCAAACTGACTTATAGATGGCCTAGACTATTTTTTTAAAACCTACAAGTAGTGAAACGGTGAGTTAACTAAAATAAGGCATAAGTTAGGCCAAATCACCAAGGCAAGTCCACATGGATTTTTATGAGCTTGATGCTTGAGCATGAGACTCATTTATCCATTGAGTCATGTGAGTTGAGACACTCCTTTGAATAGCTTCTTTGCAACATTGATTAATTCCCACATTTCTTAATGGGGCTTTTGAAGTGGTTTCGTACCACTTGGGCCCTTGACGTGGTTTTGTACCACTTGGGCTTCAATTTAATGATTTGTGAATTAATGGGCATTTTGGAATTTAAGCCAATTAATCCATAATTGAATTGAAGAACTTGGACCAACTATTTGCCAATCGGATTTTTTAATGGACAACTCCATTGAGCTTGAGGCTTGATACCATCAAATCTTGAGATGTGAGATTGGAGCGTCTCTTGAGATATCTGTTGTGGCCCAATATTTTAATGGGCTTTTGAGAATTAATGGGTAATTTTTGACAACCCAATAATTTGCCTTGACATTTTTTATCGGCTTAGCCCATGAGAGTTTCATCGTTGAAGCTTAATCCGGCTTTGTTGTGGCCCATGATTTCCTCTCGTCTTTTTAACAGCGTTGTGCACCAATTTTGTCTTTTTGTCTTGTGAATTGGATGTTGAGCATATCTTGGGCGTTTGAGCGGCGCACCTCATCGACTGATCTCAAGATGATTAAAATCATCTTTGACTCCATTCATAGCTGGATATGGTGGAGGTATTTGATCGGTACTGTTGGGATAGACGATGCCTTGATATATGATGATTTCAATCATCATAGAAGGCAATCTTCCTCATTGATTGTGGATCGGATGTTGGGCCCATGCCAGAAATATTTGAGCCGAGCCGTGCACGAGAGAAGGAGATTCGACTTGTTCTCATGATGATTTCTATCATCAAAAATCGGTAATCCTCATGGATTGAACGGGAACAATATTTGAGCGAGCGTTGCCTTGGAGAAGAGAGATTCACGACTTTGTTTTCATGATGATTTCTATCATCAAAAGCCAGGAATTCTCATTGACAGTGCTCGAATCATGGAGCTTTGAGAAGCGGTCGTGGACTTGTTCTCATGCGATTGAAGTCATGTTGGTTGTCAATCCATAGCTAGATGTCGTGGAAGAATCTCGAGAGGAGGTACGCCTTGGAGTAGATTCTTGACAATCTCCATGGGTTGATTGTCTTGGATGTTGAATGCATCCCGTGAGGTGCCTAGACGCCTTGAGAGAAGAGAAATAAACCATGTACTGTTCCATGGAGCAGTGAGGTTATCTTCTTCGACGTTAGGTCCTCCTCTACGATCCTCTCATCTGCCTTGTCTCCCTTGCGCGCTTGCTCCTCCGCTATAGACTCCCGTGATGGAATCATCACATCATTGTCTGGTGTTGTTGCTTGCTTTCTCTGCGTGGCGTGACTCCTCTCCTCCTGCAGCTCTCCCCTTTTTTTCAGCCATCTAGCCCTTTATATAAGCTACGATGTGAGGAATTTGAGTTGAAGTGAATAGCCACTTCTTAGTTGGGATGCTTATCTTTCAGTGTTTGATGCTTGACAAACACTTTATTTTTTTTGGATAAACTTGCAGGGAGGAATATTTCAATACCATTCAAATACAAATTTATGGCTGGCATTTCATTTTATTTTATTTCAAACGAGTAGCCACCATTTTTTTTTTTGGTGTGAAAATTTCACGTTCAACACTAACACGACCCGTTTTCCAAGTGCTTCGGCCCAAACACTAACATTTTACTATTAAATAGTTTTAAATTTCCAATACGAGGAACTCTATTTACAACCAAAGTTAATCTTGGACACCCAAATTCAAAATTTAAAATTTAGACCTTTTTTCTCTAAACACTCATTACAGAGACATATTAGGGTTCTACTGTTCGATCCCCCGACCCAATTCTCGAAGTAGTAATGGGCTTGTCCAGACCCAAGTTCGCTTCATCATGGAAAGGGCCTTTTCGTAAAACAGCATTCATACATTAGGAAGGCTCAAGCTCTTCACTCCACACCACCTCAAAAGCAAACCCTAGTGCCTCTGCTCTCCCAAGTCCTCAGCCAGCCGCCCCATCTGTGCTCGCAGGTAAACCCATTCTCCACCCAACTTCAAAAATGTATGAATTGTTTCATAGCTTCCCAATAGCCAAACCCATGATTTTTTACTCTGAATTTTTGTTTCTTTTATACACTTGCAGATCTAGCAGTTGTTGATTTTGTGTTCAGCTTGCACTAGCAGAAATGGTGCGCGTCAGCGTTTTGAACGACGCTCTGAAGAGCATGTACAACGCCGAGAAGAGGGGGAAACGACAAGTCATGATCAGGCCATCATCGAAGGTCATCATCAAGTTCCTTTTGGTTATGCAAAAGCACGGTTCGTATTTTCTAAATTAATGGGTGTTTTGAGATTGTATGTTTTGTATTGGGTACAATTTGTGTGATGCGATTGTTGGGTTTGAAATTGTTTAGGTTATATTGGCGAGTTTGAGTATGTTGATGACCACAGAGCTGGAAAGATTGTGGTTGAACTCAATGGGAGGCTGAACAAGTGTGGAGTTATCAGTCCTCGATTCGATGTCGGTGTTAAGGAGATCGAAGGCTGGACTGCTAGGCTTCTGCCTTCTAGACAGGTTTGTTTTCCTAACTTCATCGCTTTATGTTGGTCTATGAGAGTGTTTGGGGTTATTATATATGGGTTGCCCAGATAAAACTTTTACCATTTGAATTTGGTGTTGCAAGGGGTTATGAAGCATACCTCTTCTAGTTTTTTGCTCATAAATTGAATAAATATTTGCAGTTTGGATACATTGTGCTGACAACATCTGCTGGTATCATGGATCATGAAGAAGCTAGGAGAAAGAATGTTGGTGGCAAAGTCCTTGGTTTCTTTTATTGAGCAGAGTCTCAAGCACATCGTTAGGATCTTTTTCTGAAATTTTGGTTTTATTTAATTTGTTTTGCCAAAAGAAGAGAACCCTTTTTCTTACCAATGCTGGTTTGAAAAGTTTCTTGTACTAGGATATTAGTACTATGTTTTATTTTGTTTTGATTGACTGTCATGTTCTTGCAACCGTGAATGTTAAAGTGACTTGGTATTGAGCAAAAATGGTAATGTGGAAAGTTTTGTTCGACCTCTTGTTCCCATGTGTTGAATAGTTTCATTTGCCCCCAACTTACATGTGACCATTTCTTGTGGTATCCTGAGATTAATCTCAGGAAGTGAATTAGTTGAGTGATTTGAATGATTAAGGGATGTGCTTAGGACTTTAGATAAATGTTTTTTAGAAGTGTTGTTCAGCTTCTAATATCAAGGCCCTTAAGCATAGGATTGTGAAAGCTTGATTTTATCTCGTCACGTCTATAATCGGCCTTTCATGATCTGATACTTGTATGAGGTTTCCTTGCATGTATCTTTTACTTTGTCACAAAATTTCAACACTTCAGAAGTAGTGTTGAGCTGACATTAGCATTTGATGTAGACTGCAGTGGGACTAGTTATAGTTTCCTGCAAGTTTTTTTTATTTTTAACTCGTACTGCGGTGGGGCAAATGAACCTGGATGTGTAAGCTCAACCAAAATTATTGGTATGAACTTTGTGCTGCTTCAATCAGCACACAGAGCTAATCCTGTGCCTAAAAGTCCGTGCTTTGTGCTTTCATCCACAATGAACCCCACCGTGTTCTCTTCACTTTTTGGCTGAAAAGCTGTTAGTTGAAATTTATTCTCTTGATTGCGCTTACAAACCAACTCCAGGTCTGCACAAGCAAAGAGCCTACAGGGCATGAAAAAAAATGTTAATTTTCATAACTGTGATGAGGCTCCTGGCAAAGAAATGTAATCGCATTACCACCTACCTTCGGTAGAGTGAACCGTAACTGGGGCTGATCAGTATCACAAGAACTTAGGTCGGAAAGATGAAAGAGCAGATAAGTTTTGCGTATTTCTTCTTATGTTAGTCAGAAACCTGAAAAACCAGTGCTATTAGGCTCACGTGATTTGCGGATGATTGCACATATTTGAGATTTGTGGATGTTGTGCCTACCTGACATTTAGGTCTTCATCGGGTTTTCCTCATTACACAAATCAATGGCTTAAACCCTACGGAAGGGAAAATCTAGAAACTCCACAAAGAATTTGCGGAATCTATTTCGTTTTCATATTTCCACCTTTCCATATTCATCGTGAAGCCCTTTTCATAAGTAATCCATCCATCGCAATCTGTAACCACAAGTTTATACGCTTTTGCATGAACCTAACCTGTTTGTCTTCGCCTGTGTGTCCACCAATACACAACATACACGTTGTATAATGTACAGGGAATCATTTTCATATAAATACAAAATTATCATATAATTAAAATCACTTAATTATGATAAATCACAGGGAATATTTTTTTTTTGGTTTTAAAAAAAGATAGCCAAGTGATCAATTGCATTGAGCTTCAGGCTGTTCATGAACTCATTACTGAAATGCATATGGTATAAAGCAAGAAAATTTCTCAAACTCACCAGAACATATATAGCTTTGAACATTAATGTTTCTTCATCCAAAGCTTCGACAATATGAAGAAAGGAAATTAAACCTTGTGTAACTATAAAACTACCTTATAATTAAACTGAGGTTAATTTGTTGAGACATAATAAGCGTCTCATCCTAGATGCTCTGCCAAAGAGTACTTAGTTGCCCAATACAATGACCAAACATGTTCCACAACTTTCAACGGCCATGATTTATATGCTCCTCGTCCTCGTCCTCGTCCTCCTCATCGTCACTGCTGATCTCGCCGCTGCATGTCCTCGTTGCCATCGGAACCTTGGTGGGGAGAGCACCAATGGACACCTAGATGGAGGCCATGGATGAAGGAATGAGTGAAGTGAACGGAGGTTTTGTGAGCTTTAAAGGGAATTAGAGGAATAGGTTTTGGTTTGTGGTAAGAGTATCTTCCAAGCATATGCTTTAAGCATTAACTTGTTGCTGGCCCATTCTTTTCCAACTTTAGCTATTTTTATGGGAACATGGATGTAAATAAAGTTGTAGAGTTCTTGCAATTTGCCCTTGTCCCAGTTTTCTATTATATTTTGCTTTGTCACTTTGCTTTGGACTATATTGTTCTCCATCCTACACGAGGGCAACTTAAAGTTTTGCCTAATAAACTTTGGAACAACCCCAGCAATCCCATTTTGCTTATCATGAACAATTATTATAAAAATAAAAATAAAATGAAGAAGGCTCAATGGGGTTGTAAAAGTAATTGTGTATATGTAGGCTTGGCTTGGATGGCATTGAAGTGGAATAAGTGAGGAAAAAACCCTAGCTCTTTCTTTGTGCTTGTTATTGGTACTTCATATAAGTGAAGTGACTGTAAGCAGAACTCCAACAACTGGTGACAAAGAGAGGGAGAGCTAAATTAGTGAATTTTAAGCAAGCTGAAAAAATTACTATCTCACTACATATGTCGGAAATAGTGGCTTAAATTAAAGTCATGTTGAAATCTCACGTTGAATTTGTAAGGAGTCATCAATTGGTAAAGAAAGAATTAAACTGCACACATTAGAATCGAGACCTTTTGGTAAAATTTCATGATAAACTTACAAATATTTGACTTTTATTGCAAGCATAAGCCATGTGATGCTAGCAAGGTACCATCATGAGAGGGGCTTGCAAAACATAAGCATAAATTTCTTTTGCAATATGATGAAACACACTGTATCAATCCACTATCTAATTTCCCAACTGCTTTCTGTTTAGACATGCTTTTGTTGTTTGTCAGATATGTCACTCAGCTTGGCACTGTCTCCTTCAACTGGTTTATACAATAAGCAGATATATCCAGGCTTTGATACTAAGTACTGGGTGAAAAAGTCACTAATTCACCTCAATAAGTATGAATATAATATTTGAATGAGAAGAACTATCACCAGATAAGGTAGATTCTGTCAGATTGATTTTAATTACCAGGGAAAATTACTGTAGTCAAGGATTGATCTTGCTGTTGTTAGGTGTGGGTGTGTTGCTCCTTCCATTACCCTAGCTAGTCAAACTAATCAACCCAATAATGATTCTTTTACATCAAACTGAACCAATCATGGATTTGATTAATTTTGATTTGTTGTTTGTCTTGTCTATGGCCAGGCAGATAGTTGGTATGGCTTCTCATGCTGCTGCTTCACAAGCATGTGAGGCATATAATTTTGTACTAACTGGTATAAAAAGGGCATTAGGGCAGAGTTAGTACCTTTTATTACAAATATACACAAGGGCGGAACTAGAAATTTTTCAATGGGTGGGCTAGCTAAAGTTTGTAGCTTAAAATCTAATGATAATTTTTTTTGTACTTACATTTTCTATAGTTTTTCTAGAAATAAAAGTATATATTAAATCATATAAATCATGCTAATTGTAAACACAAGAAAAGAAAAAGAAATTAGAGCCATATTATTTACGAAAGGATGAATTTCATTTAGAAAAATGATTCTCTTTTGGAGACAAATTAATATAAATTTTTTAAAATTGATGTTGGGACAAACTTGACACCAAATACAAATGTGGAAGACCTCTGCCTATGCCTATTGGTGTTGAAATTGTATATATTTTTATTTATTTATAGTTAAAATATTAGACTATATGTATATTTAATTTGTTTTTTTCCCAAACCTCCCCTGGGCTACAGCCAAGGACAGCCCTTGCCTTGGTTCCGCCAATGAATATACACCTGTAATGGTTTATACAAATAAAGTGACACCATTCTCTCTGTATCTCTTCAATCATATTTCATTTAAGAGGCACCTTGAGTTTCTCCAACACAAAAATTAGATTTCCATATAAAACTACCACTAACTCACTCCTCTCTCTGTCTAATGATTGGAATCTCTTTTGCAGCTGAAAAGAATTCTCCAGAAAGCCTAAAGTCCTTCTTTTAAAGAACTTTGGTGCAAACTTGCAGTGTTAGGAGTTGCTGCATTTTTTTCTTTTATCCCCCAGTTAAAGTTCCTGGCCTAAAACTGCAGAAAAATTGTGTGAAACGGGTATAAAACTGTTTTGCCATCTCCGTTCCACATAAGTGTTTCTCCTAAACTAGAAGCATTAAGCCTAAGCCTGTAGCAACCCAGTTTTTACGTTCTTTTTACCCTAGTTTCGTGAAAGATTGCTGAAGATGAGTTTCACAAAAGCTAGTGTTGTTCTTCCCTTTAGGAAATATTAACATTGATGTGTACTGGTAATGGTAGACAATCAAAGATGAGAAAAATGAATCTTGAAGATTCTCAAAGGCCCACCACATTATATACCTAGGAGAAATTTATGTGCAGGCTCCTGAGGGTAGCAAGATTCACATTGTTTCCCTACAGAATAGTGCAGAACAGTGTTTGAGATTCTCATTGTTTATGTAGATCTCTGCAGAAAATATCTAAACATACATTAAGTGGAAAGATGAGGACACAGGAGCCGCAACTTGAACTAGAAAATTGAGAAATATGAAAAGGGGAAAACCCATCTAGAAATAGAAACTTAAGTCCTTTGACCAAGCTTCTTGTTGTTTTTAGCATTCAATAATTGTATCTTATTATAATTGATGTCAAGAGGAATCCATCTGTATGCGTTCAAGAGGAATGTTAAGGATAGTCGTCCACAATGCGTGTGCGAGTAATTTTCAACCGCAGATCTATGTGAATGATTGTTCCTAGCATAACTCATGTGTTCAAAGACTTACCAATTAAGCAAGAGTGCAAGACTTATCTGGAAAAAGGGTCTAGAAAGAAAGAATCATCCTTTCTTTGTGACATTCATCAATCAAAACAAGAAAAACAGACAACAAACAGGCAAGCAAAAGGAACTGGTCTGTTTTATTTAACTCATTGGATTTGTCCAAGACAATGTCTTTGGCTTTGGGCGGTCAAAGTCACCATTGGGGCATTGGGCGTTGTCACAACCTCACCACTAGGAATCTAGAAGAAGCCAATGCTATTTTGTCCCCAAAACCAGGAAAGGACAGATTCACAATGTGGGCCCCTGCATCCCAACCACACACCTTGTCATTGAATATTTGATTAACTCACACTCAACTTTGGTTATGCATACAATAGACTGGAAAATGTGCTGTGTTTACGCGGTTGGGTTCTGCTACTGCTAACCATGGAACCAGCAGTCATTTGACATTTTCCTTGCTTCCATACACAACCGACCAGACCTGTTGCAACTTGCAAGATGTAAATAACTAAAAGATCTTTGCATATCATATTCATAATTTCAAAAGGATCAAAATATCCATTTTAAAATATTTATGCCCAATGCCAAGGAGTTGTCGAGATAACTACAGAAAATTGTTTTATAAACTCTGGCAGTGCATTTAGACGTGTTCAAAGTGTTTATAGTTGTTAACTAGAAGAGGATGACATTTTGGTTGGAACAAAAATGCTTCCTTTTTCATTCGTGGGAGATTTGAATTTGCAATCTTTTTCAATATTGGGAAGAGAAGTATCACTAAGCCATAATTTAAGTTCGACTATAAGTTAAATGCTTGTTAGTTATAGAAGTATTTCATGTTCACTATGTGTAAAGACTTGTCTACAATGCTTTTCTAAAAAGCACTTTTGCTAAGAATTGCTTTGTTTACAATCACATCCAATTTTTGTTAGAAATCTAGTGTTCTCAGAAATGCACTAAGAGCTTCTTGAGGTAACACCTATCAAGTGTTTTTATATATTTCGTTGTCTAGAAACTCTTTTTGGTAAATAGTCTAGAAACACTTTTAAACCTTCTAAAAACAACTGTATTTAGATGTTAGATTCATCATATGGGAATGATGGCAATTTTAACGCTCTCGTTGTTAGTGTATAAAAGTGATAAAATACCCTAATTGAAGTGCTATAAATTAAACTTGGAGTGCTATTAAAAACTCAACTTAAATAAATGTTCTTTTGAGTAAGAACATACTAAATCGAAGTATGAATTGGACAAATTCTTTTGTTTCTTTGGTAAGATGCCCACCAACCCTACAAGTGATTACTTTCGAAAGGCATTTCAATTAAAGCATATGATATAGATTACATCATCCTGAACTACTATCTAGCCTCTAGCCCTCGTCTCTATAATTATGAAAGTTTTATACATAATTTAAGGAAAGATAGAGGGATGACATTGAAATGGAGGGAGTATAACTCATCTGCTTTGACCAAAATGTCCTTCAAAAAGGCGTCACATGCTACTTTACTTTGTCAACTATTGTAGCTGTCGTCACTAACTGCACATTAAACTCACTTTCAAAAAAATTTAGGGAACAACTTTGGATGATGTTTGTACCATATATGACCCGCCTCTCATACCATGACACATGGAAAGACCTATATCCCATGCTGACTTGTCCAGCCTGACGAATCGAGAGATCCCTTCGGCATGCACGACTGATTCGTCGCCAACAGATGAAAAATGAATAATGGGGTAAATTTGTAATAAACCGGAAATATAACATGTCAATGGTCTTGTTTTATATAAAAAGGGAAAGAACATCCCCTACCCCTACAGTTTAAGAAACGGGGATACCCCTACCCCTACACGTGATAACGTTTTCATATGGCAAATTGTGATTGACCGTAGATTTTTTTTATTTCCGACTGATCATGGTATGTTATGCATGAAGTAATTTTTGGGGTGTTTATGGTACATCACGTGGCTGGTGTACTATCCATTAGACGTAAGACATGTGGAATATTTTCAATGCAGCCCACCACATGTCATAAAAAACAATGCAGTAAGTTGGAGAGTAATTTCACATGTCCTACGTCTATTAGATGATACACTAGCTACGTGGTGTACCCGGAACATTTAAAAATTTCTTGTTATACATGATAATGTTTTCACTACAGATTGTGATTGGCCGGGGATAGCAAAATAGTGTTATCCCCATTTCATATAAATTTTTCTCTTACAGTGAGAGCACATCAACACCAGCCACTAAACCCACGCCACGTGGCATGCTTTGAACCTATCAAATGCTGATTGGCTTCCAGTCTCACTAATTTATAAATAAATAAATCCTGTGCTTCTATTTTTCTTGTGTACATTATTATTGAGAGAGAGCTGCTAGCGTGCGCATGGTGTGCAAGGGTGAAAAAGGTAAAGAGAGTGCGCATTATTAGCGAACCCACCATAGTCGTCGGAGGAGCTTTGTTAGGTCTGTGAACCGCTCAAGGTTGCCTCTAATTTTGGCAGCCAAAGTCCCCCTCTTTCTCTCTCCCTCTCTCTCTGAATCTTTTTTGGTTGATCTGGTATTTGCTGCTGTTAATTTTCCCATAATCTCTATTTTTTCTTTTTCTCTTATCGTTTTTATTATCTGGATGAATTTTTTGGGTTTTGATGCGTTTCTCTTTGATTCTATATGCAGAGAGAAATAGTATTTGGATTTGATTATACATACTTGTTGGAGTTCATTGATCAGATAAAAACCCAGAAATGGCTGCTCCACCGGCAAGGGCTAGAGCCGATTACGATTACCTCATAAAGCTTCTGTTGATCGGCGACAGCGGTGCGTCTTTTCTCCTTCATTTTCCTTTCTTCTCACTTTCTCGACCAACAAACAGACCTCCATTATTTAGATCGCTTTTGTGTTTGTATTGTACGAATTTCTAGCATGCTATGGCGTGTGGTGTATTAAGAAGTTGTAACATTTTTCCATTGAGATCACAAGAGGCTGGCTTTAGGCTTTAAGATTTGTTGACTAAGGGGGTCAATCAAAAAGTATATAGAAAAAAAGGGGTTTTCTTTTTGTGGAGTTTAGATCTGGTTTGGTTGAAGATTGAAATTTATTTTGCCTGATTTATGAGCTCCTGGGGGTCAAAGCATGTGGAGCATTTGAATATAAGTTAATCTTAGTCTGATTTGTGAAATGGCTGTTTGAGCTTTTGAATCAGATATTTTCGTCGAAATAAGTCGTCCATTTGTGTGTATTGATTTTTCGTTTTTTATTATTCTTTATGGTGAGGTTCTTACATCTAATGTCCTGCTAGTTGGGTCAAATATGTGTGTAGTAACTTATCTTGGATGATTCAATTATTTGTCATAGATTGCTGAAAACAATGTGGAGGCTATTAACCTTTTTATCTATCATATATGGAGCTCTTTCTGCAATATGTTTAGACTATCAAATACCAACTAAGTATTATGTGCCAATAAACTGAAGACTATAGTTTTCTTGTTTGATGCAGTTGCTAGCATGATGACTGCATCAATTGGTTTTACAATTTTCTGTATTACAATAATGTACTCGGTAAAAGACCAATGCTAAATTTGATATGTGCCTTTCTTGAAAATGGCAATTTATTTTTGCAGGTGTTGGTAAGAGTTGCCTTCTTTTGCGTTTCTCAGATGGTTCCTTCACAACTAGTTTCATCACAACCATTGGGTGTGTATTCTCTGAACTTTAGAGTTAATTGCATCTGATAAGTTCTGCTACTCAGAAGCTTCTTAAACCTCATGAGCTCCTTTATCCTTGTGAAGCATTGATTTCAAGATAAGGACCATTGAGCTTGATGGAAAACGAATTAAGCTCCAAATTTGGGATACAGCTGGTCAGGAGCGGTTCCGTACAATCACCACTGGTAAAAATTTATAATCTCTATGGGTGCTTTCATTTTTATTTTTCAAAAGATTGGTGGTAACGTATCTATAGCTCACGCTTCACGTGATGGAAGATGGACGCACATGAGATTTTAGACAATTTTAATTTCCCCCTTTTGGAGCTTTTCAGGGACAAGGTAATAAAATTCTACATTTTCCCCTAAAAATGGCCACAAAAGAGATAGTTCAACTGTGGCTTCTTGAACAAAATGGTGTTTGAAACCAAATAATGTGGATTTGAGGAGAACAGGGCAAACCAAGGGAACTTTTAAAAGGTGGATTATGAGTAGGCTGTTAAGAAAGGGCACTTTGGGATATGTGGAAGCCCAATAGTAGAGGTAATGCACCACTTTAAAATGGCCATTATAAAGGTTATAGGTTTTTGACAAAGAAATGGATGTAGGTTATTTGGCATTTAGCACGAAACAGGCATGCTGGGCAAGGTGGTCCAAAAATAAAGCATGAAACAGGCGGAGATAGTCAAATATAGAGCTTTTATTCCTGATGACTATTGGGCAGAAGGCCTATCATTATTTGCTGCAAAGTCAATGGGGAACCTTTTATAGTATGCGCATTGGATGACTTTACTTTTTTTTTAAAAAAATAAAAAAACTGGTTGACCGATGTAATGAATTCCTCAATTGTTGCTGGCGGAGCCTAGAGTTCACAAGCCCATCTTGCCAGATCTCTCAATTTATTTAGTTAATGGAACCATAATTTGTTAACTAGCTGCTGGCTTAGTCCATTACGTGTGGCAGGGTGCCGAGGCACATTGAAGTGGCCTGGTAGTACCCCATCTTCTTTTAACCTAGAGCTAGAAGCCTATACATAGTGGATGACCTTATTATGCAAACCTTTGCAATAGTTGTGATGAACATGTTTGGAAAATGGGTATCAGGACAGTTTTGAGAGGTTCCTCATAACTGATAAGTGAGTCCTATATGATGTAGGTCTCAAACAGTAAAATGATTAGGGTAGGTGGTATATCTTTGTATTCCCTGCTTATTGGTTGTGTCTCTGTTCCATTCTTTCTGGTGCTGCAGATCTTAGTAAAGATTATTATGTTGTTTAACCAAATTTTGTTTTCTCTATTCACTATTCCTTCTCTCCCAGCTTACTATCGTGGAGCCATGGGCATTTTGCTGGTCTATGATGTTACCGATGAATCATCTTTCAATAGTAAATTTCTCACCCTTACTCTACTGATGTTGTCTTATCCATCATCATCTACCTCTCTGCTTCTCTTGGTTTACTTGAACGTCAATTCTTTTCTGCTCTTTAATTTCTTGATTTTACTATTGTTTACATTTACCTGGCTTGTCAATGTTTTCAGACATAAGGAATTGGATTCGCAACATTGAACAGCATGCATCAGATAACGTTAACAAAATACTCGTAGGGAACAAGGCTGACATGGACGAAAGCAAACGGGTGAGCTTGCGCTTGAAATTTGTCATTAAAAGACACCAATTCTTCTTCAGAATGCTTTGAGTTATTATTGGACAATTTTGTTTTATCTTGCATGTTGGATGCTTGTTGATATCACAGCTCAGCTCACCATAGAGATTTCTTTTTTAGTAAATGAGGCTAATCTTTTTGGGGTCAAACTATTTTTGCTTGGATTTTATTTAGTTCTGGAAACAAATCTTTGTACCATTCCTGATCTTATCACCACCCTCTTTTTAGGCTGTGCCTACGTCCAAGGGCCAAGCACTTGCTGATGAATATGGCATCAAGTTCTTTGAAACTGTAAGTAATGCCTATGAATTGTGTAAAATAGTTAATAAGTGTTCATATGTATTGAAAGATATTGTCTAATGCAGAGTGCAAAGACGAATCTAAATGTGGAACAAGTTTTCTTTTCAATAGCAAGAGACATAAAGCAACGGCTTGCAGACACTGACACTAGGGCTGAGGTATTTTAATTGCTTTCCTTATTTTCTTTTATTTTTTGTTACAGCTTTCCTTATTTTGTATTAAAAGGATATAAATTACAATTTTCAATTTGAAGTTCACTTGCTTAAGGTTTTGACTGACTTTGTTTTGATAATGTCGCTGTAGCCTACCACGATCAAGATCAACCAACCAGATCAGGGAGCTGGGGCTGGTCAAGCTGCACAAAGATCAGCTTGCTGTGGTTCTTAAGTTGATTACATTGTGATCAAGGGGGGCATTGGAGGCTTACACAACGTTTGAAAAGACAAAAAACTAATTGTATCACAATACAATATGATGGTGCTTGTAATCTTCTCTTTCTTTTTACCTTTTTTTCTTTCGTCTCATTCTTTTGAAACTTAGTGTGTGAAGGGTAGTTTCTTATTGTTTCAGATTTTTCTTCCCTTTTTCTTGTGGTAAAGAATTGACGTGTAACCAGTGGCAGACACATTTTTGTTTACTGTGCTTGTGACTTGTCTTAGTGTGTTAAAGATAGATGGATGCGTATTATCTGAGATTTGGATCTTCTATATGTGGAAATATTAATCCTTGCAGCCGAATTTGTACAATTTGTAAGGCGCCTGATAATAATTTGATATCCAAAATTTGGGGAGGAAATGATGCTTCTGATATTATGATGGTGGAGGAAGACCAGTCATGATTTGGGGAAATCTGCGCTCCCTTTTTCATTTCATGACCATGCGCGCTCTTATTACTGATTTTAATCTTCAGGATAAGATTAGAAATTTGGAATATAGAGATTCTTCCTCAAACAGAGGCTTCTTCTGCAAGCGCTTCGCTAAAGTCATTTGATTTCAATTATTCCCAGTGTTCACTGAAATTGCTTCCCCAAATCTTGGTTTCCAACTCCAGGGCTAAATGACCATGACCACTGCAGTAGGCTTCGATATCATCGGCGGCGTCAATAGTACAACCAATGCTGAGGGGGTGGAGGGAGAGGGTGAGGGAGAGGGTGAGGGAAAGGGTGGTGTTTCTTAAACTTCCAAAGGTGTAAGGTTTGAACGTAAAGCATATGATGGGTTAAATGAGTAAAGAGGACTCGCTAAATTGACCCTTGTGAAATTATGGATCAAAACATAACTAAGCTGTTTAAGAAAGCTTAAACTACAAAATCAGATGAGAAGGATTTTTTTCAAGAAGCAAATGCCACAGATTTTTATTGAAGCTAACAAAGCCTAGTCACCATAAAGGACAAGCATAGCGCCAACTTACACCATTTATTTATTAGTCTCCCTTATGCCAGCAGAAAGACAAAGGGAATTGAAGCAGACTTACATTTACATAAACTACTGTACCCAATATAAACAAAAAAAGTGTCAAATCCTCCATCCATTTTCCATAGAAAATACATAATTTACCAAAGTGAATATTCCCGGCGCATAAAAACATTATCCAATCTTATATTCTGAGCAATGCCTATACATATACTCCTACAAGTTCAGTTCCTCCTTTCCATAAATACGCTGAAGTTCACGAGTTGCTGCTTGAAATGATTCTGAGGAACAAACATTTAAATAAATAAAAAGAAAAGAGAGGCTCACTGGACTGACAATTTAAAGCTTGAAAATGTTTAAAGCCCGGGAAAGAAGAAAACAATCATTCGAATTTTATTACCTTTCCAGCTGTGAAAAGATTTCTGATTGATCGGAGCACCAAATACAGTTTGAAGTGTATCAAATAACAAACTCTCAGGGGTGCTCCTTAATTCTTGCACTATCTGATAGATGGTCTTCCCGTTCTCAAAGTATATGTGATTGTTTGGATGTTTTGTTTTGCAACCAGCATGGCGCTCAAACTCATAAGCATTTAGAACCTTCCACAAAACAAATTATTTCCACATTAGGTGTCAAGATAACATGCAAGGGAGAAGAGAAACGATTGGGAGTTTATTGATAGGAGACCTACCTTAGCATAATTACATGATTGACACCCACATAGATAGCCAACACCTTTTATAATTCCGCGAAGCTCCTTGTTACATGGAGGGATATAACCCTAAGTCATTAAACAGAAATCCTAATTGAATAAAATGGACAAGAAGAGCTGGAGCTTACCTCACGTGCCAAGGAAACATATTTAACAGGAACCCCGTCAAGCATGCCAGTTGAAATCAAGCTTCTAACATTTGAGGGGAAGCTGTTTGGAGCTGGTTTCCTTGACAGTTTGATCTCAGGTTTATTCTTAGAAACTGATTCGGGTCTTGGTTTAGCTACAGAAGCAGTGTTATCAGCATTTGATGCATCCAATTCCTTCTCACATGCAGCTTCCAATGTTTGAACTGAATCCGGATGGTACAAATGATCATAGTTGCCAACAGGCCTGCCTATGGGGATAATATCTTGTTCGTCAGGAAACCCACCAAAAGATATCATATTAGCATTCCCTTTACTACAATTGTCACCCACTGATATTGCATTTTCATCTCCCTTGCCATAGTTGGTATCTATTGGTCTGACATGGGCATCCCCCTGGTTGTAGGGATGTCCTATTAGTGTGACACTGCCATGCTCCTTATCATAGGCCTGCCCCACTGATAAAAAAGCAGTTTCATTTACCCTATCAAACGCCTGACTTGTGGACAGGTTACTGTTACTTCCTCTATTAGAACCATGTTCCCGTGAAGCATGCATACCATTGTCACTGTCCCTGACCTGATTGACTTTAACTTTTCTAATTCCAGCATAGTTAAGACATGTTTCAGGATCTTCCATGGCATGAGATACTGACAAACTAACAGGCGAATCTTCTCCAAACTGGTCATCGATACCCTTTCTTATATTCCAATTATCTGATCCGACAGGAGATACGTTCCTCTCAGCAAAGTTGACAGAGCTTGCTGGATCAGATCCAAATAACCGGTCAATGAATTGGTGTGGAACCGACTGGAAGCTAGAAGCATTCTCCCAAGAAGAGACATTTTCATTTGACATTCCCGAGCCCAATTTGCTGTTTGGAATATGTACTGCTTGCTTCTTGTTCGGGAACAGCTCTGGTTCAGCAGCATCTACAAACCATTGATGAGGCCGCTTTGGCTCAATTCTGGAAGGGTTGCCGAAAGTTGCTTCTCCATCATTAACATGTCCAGCACCCTTTGGCATCCAAAATCCCTTGTTCTGGAAAGACTGCCAGTAACAAACACTCAGAAAATCCTTGAAAACCTTATCCATAATATATTTAAACATGTACAGATGTCTAAGGTTCAAGAAAATTCAAAAATTAAAAGAAAACTTTTCCACAATCTTGTTTAAAAATCAAATCACGAGAAAATTCAACAACTCAACATAAGCTTTATTCTTCAACGTTGACTATCTAATCATTTCAGAATTTTGACAGTACTAAAAGAATAACCCCAAACAACTGAAAATTTAACCACATATAGGATATCTCAAAAAACTAAATAAATAAAAACTTCAAGAGCAAAAAAAAAAAACGAAAACAGAACACATTATAGTTAGTAGCTTCTATAACATACCATTTTGCTTCTTCTACTTCACAGTAAATTAATTTCACTTTCACTCTTCGGTCGAGGCCTCAAAAATTCTTTCTTTACGAGTGTCAGTACGAAGGGACTGTGATGAATTCCATCTGCACATACACGCATACATATAGAGATGTTCAATGTACAGACAAGTCTAAAAATACAAAATTGAGAAACGCAAGAAATATTTTTTACATCAATTAAACGCAAGAACTTCAATAAAATCCATACAAGAATCCCAAATTTCTTCTTCACCAGAAAAATCAAATCGAATTATCCCAGAAAGGCATGAGATAGTAAATGCGATAACCTAGAAATGAAAAATGAGATTTGGGTACAAGTATCCGTACATGTACAGGTAGTAGGAAGGTCGGTCGTCGATTTCTGACCAATCAATTTTCCGGCGAAGCAACTCCGGCGACGAAATTAAAAATTGAAATTTGTCTGTGTGTTGAGAGAGAGAGAGAGAGGGAAAGTTTGGGTAGATGGTGTCTGAGGAGCACTCGATCTTTTCTCGGGAGAGGAAAATAATTAATTGGGTGTAACCGCATACGAGAAAAGCCGCTGTTACTTTAATAACAGCCGTCCAGGTGTGTTGTTTATGACAAATCCCAGCCGTGTATTATAAAGACTGTCTTGACTGAAGTGTATTTTCGTCTTTTCGCTTTAATCGTGGCAAGAACGTGGTTCTTAGGTGGAGCCAAGTAACCACTCATGCTTCGACACGTTGCAAGATCTAACAAACAGCAGCATGGTTCACTCGTAACTCATAAATCCAAACCATGTAAGAAATTCTTTAATTGTGCAAAAAGAAATTTTCATGTATTTATTTTCACTATAAAGGAGAATAGTTTTATCACCAAGTCTATTTCAATAAAAAATGGCTTTAACTTGGAGACCAAGGAAAATAGTTTTCTAGTTCGTTGAAATTATTATTGAACAAGGAATGAGAAGTTGTTCTACAAGAAAAAAAATTGGTATTTTTTTAATTTATACATTTTGTAAATTGTAAAAATGGATTAGAAAATTAACAAATAAAAACTAGTACACGTAATTATGCACACACACAAGTTGGTAGAGAAGATAAGAATTGGGTTTCCATTTTTCTTTAGAATGAATTTTTGTACCGATTACAAAACATTTGTAATAAAAATGCCTCTCCCAATATGGGTTGAACTCCCTAGAAATCCTATACCTTTTTTAATTAGGAATTACCCCCACATCTCTATAAAATAGGGTAGAAACTCAGACACCAAGTGCACCAGAGCTCTAAGAGAAACAAGAAATAGAAACTTTTTCATCAAGTTTTTCTCCAAGCAAACGAGACCACAGTGACTTGCAGTGCACCATCAGATATCCAATGGAAGAAGAAGCAGCAAATACGTTGGTGGAAGCTGATCAAGAACTTGATGATGATCTTGAACCAACCATTGACTTCAAATTCCTGACATCCTTCTTGGAGTCTGATGATGATCAGGCACTTGATGATGATCATGAACCAACCATTGACTACAAGCGACTCACGTCCTTCTTGGAGTTTGATGACTCCTTCTTGACGCCATGGAATTGGAACCGTAACCCTAATGCCTCTGCCTGTGACGACAATACATCAAGTGTGGAGACAAAGCAAGAATGCATCATGTTCCAATCTGGTTCGTTCTTTCGTGACGAGGAGGGCGGTGAAGAAGACACAGAAGCCTTCAAGATCATCAGAGCTATTTGCTTGATCAAGATCATCAGAGCTATTTGCTTGATCAAGATCATCAGTACTACAATGAGTAAAATGAAAGGAGTTTAAGGGCTAGACTAAAACTTACTGTTAACCACAGCGGGGCATTGGGATGAAATTTTAATCAAAATTGTTATTTACCTTAAAATGGTGTCCTTCAAATAAACTTATTTAAGGGATTATTCAACTGAAGCTTAATATATATATATATAATTTTATAAAATTGCTTTTGTTGATATACTTTGATTTCTATGTTGTGGAATTCGTTGGTAAAAATACACTTCATAGAATATTGGTATCGTTATCCAACTCACCTAAGGACTTAAAAATAAGACACAGATAACTAAGTAGTTGAAACCCTAGTCATACTAGGTATTTTACCGAAACAATCATTTTAACTATTTTAATGGGATGGGATCCTTCAATTCATTGTCTTCTTCCTACCAGCCATATTTCTCCCCCATCGTCAACCTTAGTTTGTCTACAATCTCCATTTAAAAGGTCGTTTGACATATTTGATTTCATCAATCACAGTCTAATATTTTTTTTTTTCTATCCCCGCCACCAAAGGATATGGTGTATACCCTCAACTACTCGGGCTTGCCTGGCTGTATTTATAATTTCCTGAACTTTATCATCAAAATCAATATATTCTGGAGCAGTCATGGAATTTGAAGAATCTTGTAGGCCAATGGCACTATTTAACGAGTTTTCTCTCATTATAGCCTTCATAAGTTCTTGGTTATCAAGATTAGGCTTTTGAAAGGAACCCACTGCCAATTCTGCAGTGCCCTTTTCTAAAATCTCTTTCTCTGTTTTTGATTTTATCTTTCAGTATGAATAAGGGTTTAAACTACTAGTTATTTGTGCCATTAGATCTAAGGCTCTGTATTGAATAGTTGCTCATAAGACCTCATTTTTAGGTTCTTAGGTGAGCGGGACTAATTGGTATCGAATGTATATTGGAATTTTTTTTTAGGAATCAGAATTGGGTTTCCTTGTTTTCTTAATAATAATGCCTCTCCCAACTGGTTCTTGACACCATGGAATTGGAACCCTAGTGCTCCTGCCTGTGATAGTAGCAGGTTTTGAGAAAATGAGAAACCAATGAATTGCAAACCGAATGGGAAGAAGGAAACCGATGAATGGTTTAAAGAAAACCAATGTTTAAACATATTGAAACAACAAAAGGGATATGGGACAATCAAACATTTAAAAAAAAAGGTTTATGCTTTTTAGGGACTGATGACTCTTCCGTGCCAACAAAAGGGATTTGGGGACGAATGTATTGTCATCAAAATGATATACATGTACACATAATATGTATTAGAAAAATGTGGGACCCAATGTAAAATAAGGCACTAATGTTCATTTCCGTGACATATTATCAAGAGAGGACCCATGTAAAAGACATTGCTATAAGACAATGCCTATTACTACAATAAGCAATAACGAAGCCCATAAAGTATGGAGTGCAGAAGTGGATATTAGATCATTGGAAAACCCTGAAAGCCCACTTGAATGTTTTTTTTGGACAGAGAATTTGAGTCATTCAAATATATAGAAACACTAAGCCTGAGAATTTATACCGCCAAGTCAAGAAATTGCGGAAATTCTAACTCGGTTTTTTTTTAAATTTTATTTAATAAATAGTATAGCCACACGGCTTTACTCTCCTTTTTTTAAAAAAAAAAAATGGTACAGCCGATCGGCTAATTTTATTTAAAAAATAGTATAGCCGCACGGCTATACCCGGTTTTTCCTAATTTTATGAAAAACTAGTACAGCTGCGCGGCTATACAGAGAAATATATATTTTTTTATATTGTTATGCAAGAAAAAAAACGGTATTTTTTTAATTTATACATTTTGTAAATTGTAAAAATGCATTAGAAACTTAACAAATAAAAACTAGTACACGTATGCACATACACAAGTTGTTAGAGAAGATAAGAATTGGGTTTCCATTTTTCTTTAGAATGAATTTTTGTACCGATTACAAAACATTTGTAATAACAATGCCTCTCCCAATATGGATTGAACTCCCTAGAAATCCTATACCTTTTTTAATTAGGAATTACCCCACATCTCTATAAAATAGGGTAGAAACTCAAACACCAAGTGCACCAGAGCTCTAAGAGAAACAAGAAATAGAAACTTTTTCATCAAATTTTTTCTCCAAGCAAACGAGACCACAGTGAATTGCAGTGCACCATCAGATATCCAATGGAAGAAGAAGCAGCAAATACGTTAGTGGAAGCTGATCAAGAACTTGATCATGGTCTTGAACCAACCATTGACTTCAAGTTCCTGACATCCTTCTTGGCGTCTGATGATGATCAGGCACTTGATGATGATCATGAACCAACCATTGACTACAAGCGACTCACGTCTTTCTTGAAGTTTGATGACTCCTTCTTGACGCCATGGAATTGGAACCCTAACCCTAATGCCGGCGCCTCTGCCTGTGACGACAATACATCAAGTGTGGAGACAAAGCAAGAATGCATCATGTTCCAACCTGGTTCGTTCTTTTGCGACGAGGAGGGCGGTGAAGAAGACACAGAAGCCTTCAAGAGAAAAGCTGACATATGCTATGCAAAATATGGTGCGACGATGATCACAGCTATTTGCTTGATCAAGATCATCAATACTACAATGAGTAAATTGAAAGGAGTTTAGGATGTGATAAGTTTACAATGAGTTTGTGATTGAGTAATTTTTTTAATCTTTTAGAAACAACAATTTCAAAACTTACATATAAAATTTCTTTTGTTGATATACTATGATTTCTATGTTGTGGAGTTCGTTGGTAAAAATGTACTTTATAGAATATTGGTATCGAATAAGAAATATACTAGATTTTTTTAAGGAATAAGAATTGGGTTTCCTTGTTTTCTTAATAAAAATTCCTCTCCCAACTCGTTCTTGACACCATGGAATTGGAACCCTAGTGCTCCTGCCTGTGATAGTAAGTCAAGTTTGGAATCAAAACAAGAATATACATATCCAGATTCAACCTGGTTCATTCTTCAGTGACGGTGGTGAGTATATATTTCTGAATTCTTGATTTCACATGACACCGTAGAAATGTACGTGTTTGAATTTTAAATTACAGTAAATGCCATATTAAGGTAAGTATACCGGTATTTGTACTTGAACATTCTTGAATATATACAGTATAAATTTAGGCCCATTTGAAAATAAGGACCCTACGGAATATAGAGCACTAAAAAAGCCCATAAAGTATGGAGTATGAAAGCGGGTATTAGATGCTATAGCCTATAATGAGAGGGTTGTGAGTAAGGTTCAGTCCCGACTGAACAAACAACCCCTGAACTCCAACTTCATATACTTCGCATTTTACCACTATTTAAGCAACATGTTTTTTTTGGGAAAATTAAGTATTTAATTGATACTTAGAGCATCTACAATCATGTTTCTTATTATTTAGGTAAAATTTAGCTAAAAACACACAAAAGCTATTTTGGGAGCTCTCTATAAAATTTGAACTCCAATCATACTCCCTAATTTAGAGAGTCATAAATACTATAATTATTTTTTAATTTAATATAATTGGTCCATCTCTATACAAAATAATATAAAAAAATAGTTTGTATTAATTAAAAGTTTAAAATATGCATAAAACAAAGTAACATTAAATTATAGGGAGCCACTAAGAGCACTTCCACCCCAATGGGCAAGGGCTATCACTATTCACGTGAATAGTGGTAGCCCTTGCATATTATGGGCAATGACAATGGTAATTACTATTCACTTTAATTAATTAATTAATTATTTTTTTATACTTAAACGATTAATTTTGATAAGATTTTCGGTTGCCACGTGTCACTATTTATTATAAAATTATCATCTAAAATTTTAGATAAAATTTTCTGATAAGATTTCATTTGCCACATGTCCATATTTATTATAACATTCAGATCTCAAATTTCAGATAAGATTCCGTATGAGCCGAACCCGATCTTTCACAAAATTCTCCATGAATTTTTCTCCACATATGAGATGACTTCATCTCATTGCCCGTGATCAAGCAATGACCAACTTTGACCCAACACTCACACAACAAAATATCTTCCACAGTTGTCCACGAGCCTTCGGCTTCGATGGAAGAGGTCATTTGTATTTTTACACAAATGAAATGTAGTAGTAGAAAATTTGGTGTGGAAAGTGAAAAATGTTAGAAAGAGAAGAATTTGTATGAAGATTTAGTGTGGAAAATGAATAATATAGGTAGGTATGTATATTTTTAAAAAAATTTCCCGAATTTTAAGATATTTTTTACAAATTATTTTGATTTTTTTAAGCCAAAAAATGGGCAGTCGTTGGATTGAAGGAGATTTTCGGATCGGAGCCTCCAAGAGAATCCACGTGGCTTGTAGTCGTTAGTTTCTGGTAGCACTGATGCTAGCGTTGCGTCAGTGCTGACGTCAGTTGCCCGAAGGCAAGAGGACGAGCCAGATCTCCTAGTGGGTTTGCCCGGGCTTGTGGGTCCCACGCCTTGCCCGGGCTGGGTCTTTCACGTTGGAGTTGCCTTCTAGGCCTAGGGCCCCCTCCTGCCTGGGCTAAACCCTTGAAGTGGAAGTGCTCTAAGAGTCATTTCTCTCTCCTTAGATATATACACGAATCGTTTCTGGATTATAACTAGAACCTCCTTTTTTCTGGATCCATCTGACATCAATAACTCGACCTCTACCACCTATAGGTAATTTTAGGGGACAAAAGAAACATCTTGTTCTTTCTTCAACAATTTATGATCTCTAGTGGACCTCTCAGTAGGATTCGAATTAGGAGGTGGATAGGGAGCATGGTTGGAGTTGTATTTTTCCAATTTCTCCTTAAAATTTGTATAATGAGGTGGTTTAAGAAACCCATTATAAATGCTCTTATACACTAAATATATGAATATTTTTAATGCCAACTCTTCATTTGCTCTCTCTCTCTCTCTCTCTCGTGTAAACTTGAACTGATATTTTTTTAATTCAATAACTATCTTCCATAAAATTTACACTCATAATCCTTTACATAATACTGGGCCAATATCATAAAAAAGATGATTCCCCTAGTAGATATCAAACCAAGAGTCCTGATCTCTTGGTCACCTAGTGACCAAGGAATCCATGGCCACCCACCTTTGGATTCAAATCCAATGAACCACTTACTTTTGCACTTCTTTTAAGAAACTCTATTGGGCCATTGGATTTGAATCCAAGGGTGGTTGACCATGAATTCTTTGGTCACTAGGTGACCAAGAGATCATGACTCAAATAGACAAAGGCACATGTTACACATCACAAGTCACTTGTAGTTTTACTAAAACACCTCACATGAACCACCTGACAATATTCAGAGACTCGAAGAATGTCCTTGGCTTTGCCTATCGTGTGGCCACTTTTTGCTCCACGAGCGTTAGTACTAGCAGAGTTAAGAGCTGCCACGTACTCTTATAAGGAACTTCAAAAAAAATAAAGAGGAGAGAGAGAGAAGGGATGAGCGCATATAAAAATATAAATAGAGAGGAGATAAGGAAATAATTAAAGAGGAAGAAGAAAAAAAAAGGAGATAAAGAGAAGGGAAAATGAAAGGAAATAGAGAGAGAAGAGAGAAGGAAATGAAAAAAAAGGAAGAATAAAAAATGTTCAGTGTGGGCCATGGCCCATATTGGTCATATCATACGCTTGGAAGATGAAACAGACATGGGACATTCCAGAGTGAGTGAGAAAAGAGACCATTTAAATGTGTATTGGAAAGTAAAATACATTTCTTAAATATTTTATTACTCGGGAAAATTGGAAAGTTACTTTTAGCTGCCAAGGACAATAAAGTGGGTTTATATTTATTATATTTAAATCATACGTAATCAATAAATTGAAATGTGAGAGAGTTAAACACAAATAATGGTGACAAGCAAGAAAAATCATTGATTAGCCACCCACTGTCACCAAAATCAATTTGGTGATTCAAAAAACATGACTTGTTGCCTTCTTTTTCTTATCCAGAACTTCAAATTTTTTTTAGTACAAGCGATGATTTAAATTAGAAGGGAGGAAATTTTCTCACACACACTGGCAGACCTAGGAATTTGTTAGCGGAGGTGCAATTTTGAAATGCTAAAAGCTTCATATAATAAAAAAAAATTTGACAACCAAATATTCTTATGATTTAAATAATACCAATGTCATTCATAAGTCATAGAAAACTATAGTATTACAAATAACCTACAATTGTTGTTGACAAGGAAAAATAGTATTTATATATATATTTTGATGAAAAATATTATGAGTTCAAATATCATAAACGAAAATTTGACATGAAAAAAAAAGTTTGACAAAAGGTTTATATCACTGAAGCCTAATCCAAATTTGTTCACATGCCATTGTGATCTTTAAATCAAAGCACAAGAAATGAAGAAGAAGAATATATTATGTGCAAACTGAAGAAAGTTGAGGTTCTATCCCAAAATTAATTGGCAATGGGGAGAGTAGCTCAACTCCTTATAAACTCAGGCAATATCTCTTAACTTTTTAATGTGGGACAAATACTCTCAACACATCCCTGCACGTGCAACATATATTATGTGATATGGGAGCACATGTGGCTATTGAGCCCAACACGTGAAGCCTTGCTCTGATACCATGAATGAAGTTAAGGTTCCACCTCAAAATCAATTAACAATAGGGGGAGTAGTCCAATTCCTTATAAACTCAGGGATGTAAATAAGGAGTTGTGTAATGCAAGAGTTTCATTTTTTGTTTAATCTTTGTTTAAAAAGAAGAAAAAGAAATCTTGTTAAAAGTCCTTCTTTTTTTTTTTTTATAGCCTTTTATCATTTTTAAGCAGGTCATATCAAAGCTTGTTAAAGCCCAAGAATTGTGCAGTCTAGTTTTTTATTTTATTTTTTATTTTATAGCCTTTTATCATTTTTAAGCAGGTCATATCAAAGCTTGTTAAAGCCCAAGAATTGTGCAGTCTAGTTTCTTTTTTTTTTGTAAAAAAAAACCCTGGTCCAAAACAACATCGTTTTGGCCAAGATGTTTTAAAAAAAAAATAGGCATGATGCACGCAACAACAACCCAACGCAGCAAGCCTTGGTTAAGGCAATTCGTTGAACACCTGGAGTGCACCACCCTACCTTAGTATAGGGACAATATGCAGCGCTTGCAGAGGCTTTTCTGGTGAGGGAATATGCTAATACACCTCCTTGTGTCTTAATAGGTCTGCCAGTGCACACACACACACAATCAAGATGTGGGTTTCAAACATGAGATGATCTATAAGTCACAACCCTTTTTACTGGGCTAGACCTCGTTGGCATTATAAGGAACTTTAATTGTGTTCATAATTTAGATCAAGATCCTTAATTATTTTATTTGTTTCATCAAGAAAATTAAAGTTTTAAGAGGTTAATATAAATACCATGAGTCTTTCGGATGTTACATAACTTGTAACTCCAATTTTATATTGGCAATAAATTAAATATTAAAGCATTTACTAAATTGATTTTATTGGGTAGAAGATCTGTTTATGTTCATTACAATATACAAATAAATAAGTAACAATTAAGAAAAATAGAATACAAAATCTCATAAAATCAAGAACAAAATCAGCTAACAAAACAGCGGGGGAAAAAACAATCCAATAATCCCCGCCACTATGTTTCTATATAAACATCGAATCAAAAAAAAAAAATCTGCCTATTATCTATAGGAAGAAATAAATAAATTAAATATAATTCACATCTGTAATAGATCAATCGACCAAATCAAGAAATCAACTGCAGGTTCGTCGGCAAATCGTATTGGCTATGATGACCAGGCAGGCCCAATCTCAAATCCAAATTCAAGCCCAAGTTGAAGCTCGACACCCTTTTACTACTATTCGACTTCTTCAAAACCGGCATGGCCGGCGACGACCGAGCTCGAACCGCATTAGCTTGAATTTCTTCTCTATGTCTCCTCATGTGTCCCCCGAGCGCCTGCCCAACCGCAAACTCAAGCCCGCATATGTGGCACTCGTGGGTCTTGGGCTTCGCGGGGGACCCTGGAGATTGCGCGAGCTGTAAGAGGTCGACTGCCCCGCCGGGCATCAGCTTCGGCTTCTTGTGGCTCGCTCTGTGGCCCCCTAGGGCCTGGAACGAGGGGAATTCCCGATTACATGTCTTGCATGTAAACACCCGGCCTCGTTTTAAATCTTCGGCTTTCATGGGGGAGGAATCGGGTTGGTCTATTTTGGATAGTAGCATCAAACAATTGACCAAATCTAGAGTTTGGTCATCTTGATCTTCTCGGCCTCGCTTCATGGCTAACTCAAGAGTCGAACTCGGTTTAAGGTTTAGGATTTAAGTTCGGGTGGAGAACCGAAATTTAGATTTAGAAAAAAGGGGATAGGATTTGTGTGTTTGAGAGTGTTAAGGTTGTTGTTGCTGCTGGAAGTGCTTAGAATGAGCTCGAGGATGGTATTTATAGGCAAGAGAGATGTTTTGGGGGCAGCTAAATCTCAAGTATGACTAGGAGATGCTGACTTGTCGCGTACGGACTAAGCGAAGTGTTGGATTTGCCCTCGGGTGTCTTGGGGACTAAGTAATTGGAACGAGTTCGGTAATTTCGTAAATATGTTTGAATTTGAGTGGGAGTCTGGTAAGCGCCGTCAGTAAGGCGTCACCGCGTTGCTGGAGAATGCTTCCTTCCTGAGGCGGTCGTTTTAGGCGACCAGTGGGCGAGTAGTTGAACATTCCGACAATTCTAGATAGATTTTACTCGGTGTTCTAGTCCAAGACGTACCCAAGGCGCGTGTCAAACAGAATCGAAACTGGCCTTTTACTCTTCTTTTTCTAATGGGTGTAAAATATCTTATAATATTTAAATAATTCTACTTTTTTTTTTATAAATAAAATTCATTTTTGTTTTTTGTTTTGAAAAATATTCACAATTAGAATTTTTTACTCCCTTTCTTCTTTACCATAATTATCCACAATTTTTAATTTTTTTATGTTCTTCATTAAAGAGGGCCAAAGTTCAACGGTAAGAAGTACAATTAAAAATATTTTCATTTGAACTCAAAAACATGTTATACGAAAGTCCAATCAAAACTTTTTTTATCAATAAAATTCTTAATTTACATTAAGATCAAAATTTTATGATAGAAAAATTTGACCACCTCCTAATCATTAACCACCTAAATTATCGGTGGCTAACACTCTCTTTTAACGTCTTTATCTTTGTTTCAAGCCGATGAGAGTCCAAAAGAGTGGTTAGCGAATTTGTTTACCCTCAAATTGACAGTCTCTCCAATCTTGAATTAGTTAAGATCGTTGGCCTTCGCAGTTGGTGATTTTGTACAACGAGGGAGGAGGAGAAGGATGATGGTCGTCCGCGCATAAGGGGGAGGTGCCGCCTACAGTTTGGGTTGGGCCAGCCAGAAATGATGGGGAACTCCGGAGAGAGGTGGTGTGTTGGGTTGTTAAGTTTTTTCCAATTTTTATTTTTCAATTTTTATTTAAATTTTTCTTATAAAATTGAATGTTACTTAAACAAAAAAAAGGTTTACATAAGTTGTGTATGTGGTATATCTATCAATTTTTGTTTTTTTTGTTTTTTGTTTTCTACTCGAATTTAATCTTTATCCATATGCTGCTCATGTGGTGTGTTTGACACTTCTAGTAGGTGTAGAAGTGACATAGAACCATCATTCGCAGCGCGTGGACAGTAACAAAACCCGTAGTTTGAGTTGGGTGGGCACTGTGAAAGCAATTAAAGAAAATCGAAAAAATAGAAGCTCCCCGTGGAAATCTACAAAACAACGGAAGAAGATGGAGGCGACGTGCATCGCAAGTTTGTACCCACACCACACCACGTATTGCCACGTATTATACGTTGTTAATAAATGCTAGTAGTCGTGTCTTACTAGAAAATCTACGCGGTCCATCTCAATCATCCACGTCACAGCTGTACGTGTAGACGTTGATTCAGTGTGAGCTTCCTACTTTCACACCATTTATGTCGATGCAATGCCTTTCATAATAAGTTCCCTTTGCCTTGCTTTGTTTAATCACCTTACAATGCACTCCTTGTTTCCTGCTGTTTTCAGTCTTCTCCCAGCTTCAAGTCGACCCCATTTATACATAATTGTCTCTCACTTTGTTTCATATATCAATATCAGCAATTATGAATACTCGCTTTCTTTTTTGAAAATAAACACTCATACATTCTTGCCAATCCAACCAGTTATAGTTTTAATATGTAGAGATATGTATACCAAAAAATAATAATGTGCTTTTGTATAGTTGAGAACCTTTGATTCTAAAGAAAGGGGCAAGCAATTTCCATTCGCAATTATCATATTTTATGTGGGTCATTCGTATTATCCTATATACATTATGTTTTTTTTTTTTTGTTACATTGGAGTTCGACCTTAGGGTTCGAACTGGGGTGCCATGGGGGAAGAGGGAAGTTACCACCACTGTGGTGGGAACCCATTGGCTATTATGTATTTTTTAAAATAATGATTTTAGGGAAAAAAAAAATTACTTTTCTTCCCTGAAATTTGATGAAATTTTCACTTTCATCCATGTGGTTTTGATTCTGGCAATTTGACCCTTGTAATTTGATTTTATTGCAATTTAAGGACACACCCAATTTCTTGAGGAAATAAACACGTGTCTCTTATGTGGAGGGGTATTTTGGACATAATTTTGGATGGAAATTTGGATGTGTCATTGAATTGTGATAGAATCAATCAAACTACATGAGTTAAATTGACAAAATTAAAACTACAGAGACTAAAGTGAAAAAATGACAAATTACAAGGACCAAAAGTGACTATTTTAGTTATATCACACTTTCTTCCATTCAAACAAATAAGAGTAGAACTACACCTACCAACTTTTTTTTTTCCCAACTCTTATCTCAACAAAGGGTTTGTTTCTTGTAACATAGAATTAAAATTAGGCGTAGGGGTAGGCTAAATTTTTATTTTGGGTACTATCATGGTTTTATTTTATTTTATAATAACATGCTTATTATTAACACTAATTTTTTTCTTTCCTGAAAAAGATGGGGTGGGCTAGAGTCCATAATATCCCGTGGCTCCGTTTTTTTTATCTCAACTCTCTAGTCTCTTATATGAAATGAGCTCTTTAGAGCACTTCCACTTATGGTGTCATGGTAAAGCGTAAGGGCAAGTAAAATAAAAAAGGGTAAGGCTTTTACTATTCATATGGGATTAATTTTAGTTATATGTATGAGATTAATAAAAAAAAAATTGCTAGGTATGTATAAAAAAAATATTTATGAAATTTTCAGAATATTTTTCAAAATTTGAAAAATATTTTACATTGACGTCATTGCTCTCAGGCAACAACTCGGGATGTTCTTGCCTTCGGGCCTGCCCAGGCTTGGTGTAGCCCACCATTTGCCTTGGCTGGATCGCTGTGCTCGAAAGGGTTTTTGAGGCCTAAGGGGCCTTTTGCCTAGACTAGGCTACTGGGGTGGAAATGCTCTTATGAGTCCTATATTGTCTCATAATCACTTGAGTTCTGTAACATATGAGATAGGCTGAAAAGAAATTGGTGTATCTATTATAAATTCTGGATTTAAAAACAAAAATTGAAAATTATATATAGTTGCATACATAACATGCGCAAATTTTTTATATGTCATCATTAGTGTCCGTATTGAGCTTTTTCTTATGTGAACAACTTGAACATTGTTCCTTTGTTCAGTTAAATGTCCTTTTTTCTCTTGTGTTGGTGAGTTAGGTGTGCCCAGCACAGCCCACCTGAAATCAAATTTGGTCAAACATAAGACAAATTCATGGCCCCCAACTGTTTTTATAATAAACTTTCCTCTTCCAAGAGGTTTGCTGATGTGAGTACGGATGTCAGTCTTATTCCTATTCAAAGTGTGGACGGTTGGTATTTGAATAAGTGTTTTGGACTTCCTTCCTTTTGCATATCAGCTTAACTGAAAAGTAGTAGCTTGCTCCTTCTTCAAATTTTTTTCTTTTCTGGTTATTATAATATGTGTGTTAATATTGGTTATATCACGTGGTCGTATTCTAAACATCACAAATGATCCGTGAAAAATCTAAAAATTGAAAATAGCACAAGTGCGCACCGGACATTAATAAAGACTAAGTACAACAAATTATTGCTCACGTGACATATATTTTCTCTAATTTTTGTTTGTTATTGATTGATGAGCATTTTTCTAATAAGTTTGGTACACGTGAAAACCAACGCATGCATGAGTCTTCGTTTTCTGGAGAAACTTCTAAACGTGATTCTAATATGGTTGGCTGATCATAGACTAGCTACTCGTATTTGGGGAATACTCACCAGAAGGGTCTACCAGACTACTAAACTGGTAGGCTCTGTTAGTAATCTGTTGGAGCGCACGTCAGCCATACCACTTGCTAGAGTGTTATTTTATTTTATTTTTCCACGATCGAACATTTTTCTGATATTAGTGATCTCGAATAAAGGGATAAATGCTCTTAACATCTCGAGCTACATTTATTATGAGATAACAGTTTGTATTATAGAATGCTCTTTGATAGTTCTGCTGTAAACTTTTGGTTTGACCAAACGTGCTTCTATTGACACCCAAAAGCATACAGTAGAGCTATCAATTCCCAACAAGCTAGCTAGTATTTACATTGGCAATGATATAAAGAGAGTCATGTGCTGCGTGACTGCGTCTTGTAAAGCCAGCGGCCTAACAGCTTTCGGGGTTCAAGATTTTTGACTAACACATTTCATTTGACAGCTCATGTTAATTTTCTTTGTTTTTGGTTTTGGGCCGGCCAAAACTAAAGAATACTAAAGTTAGCCAAGGCCCAGCTAAGGTAAGCGCAAACGAATTCTCCTCGCGGATGTGTGGCCCATATGACAACTAAATCCCAAACATGCCGAGTCCGACATGTAGAATACTTGTGACCTAATTTATATATTATTATTTTTATACAAGGGATGATTTATTTTAAATCAATCTAATCTATGCGAAGAGAGATTAAAAAAACGAAATCATACATTGACGGATATATAGCATACAGTCTCGATCTCTTGGATTGCAAGGGTCCAAGAGATCGTGGTTATTCACCGTTGGATATAAATTCAATAATTTAAAAAAAATTCTTAACATTAGTGCAAGAGTGGGTGAATCATTGAATTTATATCCAACGGTGGGTGACCACAAGTCTTTTGAACTCCTGTGGTCCAAGAGATCAGGACTGATATATCATAAACCAACATATTTGTTTAGTTACAAAGGAAACAAGAGGGAGAGGGGGGATTCAAACTCTAGTTTTATGGAGAGAGGTAAAAATCAATCAAAGTGGTCAAAAATTTCCAACTAATGAGCATCAATTTATCTATCAAGCTTTCTGTAAATAATAAAATAAAAACTCAATCAAACAAAGCTAAACCTTAACAACCCGAGCTTGATGAAGAAAGTTGCCGCAAGAATAGCACGTTAGTAAAACAACCTCGGCGGATTGGATGGAGCCAAGTGGCTGATTTGAACCCGCCAAGCCAAGGCCCAATAAATACATAAAGTCAAATGATATGAAAATCAAAAAGGTCAATTGACCAATACTTGTTAATTCTCCTAATCAATTTCGTCTTTTACTCTTGTGTTTTTTGTTCTGCTGGACCAGCGGGGAGCAGAGTGACAGTGCCGTCACCATGAAGAGGAAGAAGAAGGGAAAATCGTCACAGTCGTCGAAGCCAATTCCGCTTCTAACACTGAGTGCAGCCAAAAAAGAAGAAGAACCCAGTAGTCTCAGCGAAAGCCAATTGCAATTGGTCACCACCACCACCACACCCTTCAGACTCCCCGATGATTGGTCCGTTGAGGAAAAGCGCCGTCCCCTTAGAAATACCTCCAGCCCCGGCCGAATCGACAAGGTCTCTCTCTGTTTCTCTCTAAACTTGTTCAATTGTAATTGCATGATGTGCAATGCATATGCTTTGCATGCATGATGCATGGATGGTTTGCTATGTTTGTATAAATGCCTGAGTGGTTCTTTGTTGTTGGGGGGTTTTAGCAGGTTTTGAGTGGTATTAAAATTCATGTGATTCTGACATGCTTTGTTTAGATTAATGGGATGTTTTGAATGGTGGGTTTGTGGGAATTTCTCATTGCAGAGTGAAAATTTGGGAAACTTGTGGGTGGTAATGGTTTTGTTTTGGATTAATAAAGTGCCAAGATAGGCATTGGAATGGATTTACTGTTAGTGGGCTCCATTTTACTATTCATTAAGTTAATCCCAGCAAGCATTTGAAAAGGAAAAAAGAATGCAAATGATTGGAGTTTAGAGCCAATTGATCCTATCTAGATTTCTTTTTTTGCATAAGAAAATCAGGGTCTTTGTTAATACCCAGTAACTGTAAATGTTTAGGGTGGGATTCTATTTTTTTTTTATACTCTTCAATTCCTGCTGCACATGCTCTGTGATCAAGTAAAGAACTCCCCTTTCTATGTATCATCTACCTTTTTTTTTCTCTTTTCTGTTGCATATGTTTGCTGTTTTGCTGCTGGCATTGTAGCTTTCAATCGGCACATCTTGATGTTATGTTTCCTTAATGGGTTTCTATATATATATATATATATATATATATATATATAATATTTCTTATTTTTGAAAGTTCACTATTAAGATTATTATGTTGTGAACTTATTCTATCAAGTCTTATGGGGGATCAGGTCTGAGACCTTTCATGTAATTGTGCAGAATTACATTGAGCCTGGCACGGGATTGAAGTTTCATTCGTTGCCAGCTGTACAGAGATACCTAACAGAAGGGCAAATCGAAACATATATGAAGAAACTAAAACCAGGCAGTGAATGCAATGTGAGTTCTAGGATCTTCTTGTTTTTCAGTTAATGATAATACCTAGGATTCAAGAACTAAAAGGATTTTAAGTTCAGTTTTTTTTCTTTCTGTTGCTATGAGGGTTACAGTGGGAAGATAAATTTAGAATAAAAAAGAAACATAAACGCAGAAGTTGTGCTTAGTTCTGTACCACTTTTATCCTCTGCACTAAATGTACCACAATTGCTATAGAATGGTCTTACAAGCCATGTACAAGTTGGGAAAAGAAATGGTGTAGACTTTATCAGGAATCTAAATTACAAAAACTGAGGCCCATCTTGGTGATCTTATCTTAAGTTATACATCCAAACCCCTTCCAATATATTGTCAAGAATGTTGTTAGAATTTATCTACTTTTTCCATGAGAAAGTGTATAGAAGAATTATTTGGGCCCAGTTATAATATCTTGGCCTCTTGCCTCTTATTTTTCTTGTAGGTACTATACTTTTTAATACGATTCCAGAATTAAATTTGGTTATGCATATTTATTTGAACTTTAGCCATTGCTACAATTGGTGTGCACTGATTAAATGGTCCAAACTTTGATACACTCAAAACTTAAAAAAGTTATAGTATATTGGGGATCTTTTGAATCCATAGGCGGGCAAATAATGAAGGAGCTAAATCATAAGTGGATTTCAGAAGTATCTCTGATCACCATATAGCAGTCCAAATTGTAGAGAAAAAGCTTGGAATGCCTAATATATGAAGGGAAAATCCTCATTGACAATGTCAATCTGCAGATGCAAATTATACCAGGCACCACCTCTACCTCATCCTTTATACTACCTGATGATTGGGAAATTGAGAAAAAGCAACGAAAGAATTCTCATGTTATAGACAAGGTACCTGTTTTGTTTCAAAATTTTGGTGGTTTTTCTCTTCTCTGTTGTAGAAAGGGTATATCTAGCTATGCGCTTGCTGAAAGTACTTGCATACTTCCTAGGGTGAAATTTCACAAATGCACGTCTGTGGCACTCATATATCTGCACGCTGCATATGCATGTTCAGATGATATCTTTGCTATTATAAAGCCGGTCCCTCTTTGTGGTCACTGACTTCTACAAAACATATACCTTAGCTTAACATCTCTTTAACCTACAATTTAGTTAACTCACATTGACTACACAAAACGGGAGGAATGAAGTTAACAAAAGGAGTTGATGGAAAGAGAAGGTGTGTGTGCTATATTCAAGATTTCTTTGCCTCTTTGCCCACATTCAGCACAACCGTATTGAGGTGGCAGATAAATTGGCATTTGATAAATTTGCCTTGGTAGCCATCTTATAGCTTGCATATGTCTTCCCTTCACATGCATTCAAAATGCAGCATTGTGCTGAACAGTTCTTTTACCTTATGTGAAATATTTTTAAGAGTTTCTTCTAGAACATTATTTCTTCCATTCTATTTTGATCGCTGGACATATTTTTTGCAGACTTATATTGAGCCAGGGACTGGACAGCGGTTTCGTTCTTTAAGAGCTGTTGAGAGATACCTAATCAAAGGAAATGAAAATCCTCCACTTAAGGCATTGATACCTGCCAATAAGTCTAGTGTATGTTCTTTTACAATTACTGATTAAACAAAAGTTCATTTGCTCCTCCATGATCCTTGACCTTGTCCAGTTTTTCTTGTGTTTCAGCTTTTGCTCTGCTCTGGCGATCAGAAGATAAAAAGTTTGCCTGAGGTCCAGTCCCAGAAAGTTGTTTCTACACGTCTGGATAGAAATATTTCTGGCGAGAGCGATAGACCATCCAAGCTCAATTTAGGCAGACCACCAGTAAAAGTGAATTGGGTCCTCGCCGGTCGTGGAGGAAACATGTGGAACCCCTTCATGGACGATTCTGAGGTCTCCGGTTGTGTAAAGCAAAAGTGGTCCGAGACTTTTAAATCCTCCATGTATGGTGGAAACATTAGTGCACCAAGTCATAAGTTATAACTGTTTTGCCAAACTGGTACTTCTGTAATCTATACTGTTTTATTTCTTTATTTATTTACTTTAGATGCTAGCCCACCCAAAGTTTGACCAGATTCTTGACATTTTAACGATAAGATGTATATATGGATGAAAGGAGCAGTTTGTAAGAGCATCCACAATGATCCCTATTTTAGGAGCTCCTTAAAAAATTTCAACTCCAACCATGATCCCTAGTTTAGGGAATCATAAATGTTTTATTTCTTTTTTTTAATTTAGCATAAATGCTCTCTCTTCATATAAAATAATAATAAAAAATAATTAGCATTAAATAAATACTTAAAATAACATTAAAGTAAAGAAGCATTTAATTATAGGGAACCACTAGGACTCCTTTCTCTCTCCTCAGATTTAGGAGCTCCTAGAGGTCTCCCTATTTTAGGAGTTGGATAGGGAGCATGGTTGGAGGTGGGTTTTCTCACTTCCTCCCAAAATTTTATCTAAGGAGGTAGTTTAGGGAGTCCATTGTGGATGCTCTAACACCAAAGAACACAATAATACTCATTTTGCATTTAATGACCAGCAGCTGATGTCTTGAGATGGAAATGTGATGAGGGACCATATGAAGAGTTGCCTAGAGAATTAAATTATGAAGCACCAGTTGATATTCCCAACGCCCCCCAAGAGGAAGATTAAAACTCCCATCAGGTTTCAAGACTAAAGTAGTTAAAGAGTCAGGAATTTGTGTTTGCTTAGTTGTGTTTCTTTTATGCCTTTTAATTGTCATATAATATTGTATGCCCCTTTCAATTATAAGTAAAGGGCAAAGGGTTATGGACGGGTATCCAAGTTTGAATAGAAAACCTATGCTTATTGAGTTTGTTGTCAAAGCTTCTCTTTGTGCTTGTTCTTGTTATCCAATCCCAATTCTTGGCAGATCCTAGTTGAACTGCATCAATTGGTATCAGAGCATCCTTCTTGGGATCTTGTTTTCTTCAGTCACTCTACGGCCTGATGGCTCGGGGTCGGCTTGGTGGTGGATGTGGTCAGCAAGGTCGTGATCTTCGTGATATCGAGAATGAGGAGTTGAGGAGGCAAGTGGAGCAATTAACAGAGCGACTGCGTCGCTTCGAAACTTAGAATCATCAAGATGATGATCACAGTCTTGGTGACAATGAGAACCCCTTTCACTTTCGCGCTCCGCATGAAGAGCCGGGTGAAGAGGCAGGGAATGAACGTGCTGGCCAACGTTTTGGTCGATTTAACGACATCAATATGAAGGTGGACATACTAGAATTTGAAGGAAAGATCAAGCCCGATGAGTTTATTGACTGGCTGAATACAGTTGAAAGAGTCTTTGACTACAAAGAGGTTCCAGATCACCGCAAAGTGAAGATTGTGGCGATAAAACTAACTAAGTATGCATCTGCTTGGTGGGAACAATTGAAACTGCGAAGAGAAAGAATGGGGAAATAAAAAATTACAACCTGGGATAAGATGAAGAAAGAATTAAGGCAAAAATTATTGCCTGATAATTACATGCAAGAATGGTATTCGAGGCTGTATAATTTGCATCAAGGCAGCAAATTAGTTGATGAGTACACTGAGGAGTTCGATTTGCTGATGGTTCGTTGTGGGATGGACGAGCTAGAGTAGCAGACAATTGCGCGTTACCTTGGGGGGCTATGCAAAGAAATTCATGATGTCATTGTACTACATCAATATTGGTCTTATGATGATGTCTACAAATTGGCAGTCAAGGTAGAAAAGCAACTGAAGCGCAAAGATAATCGATAATTTGTCAGAAGCAACACCCAAAATCCAAAAAAAGAAAATTTCAACCCTAAGGATTTTGACAAAGGAAGCAGTAGCAAAACTAATTTGCACTTTAGTTCCAGTCAACAAAGTGCTCCAAAGCCCGAACTCATTAAGTATTTCAAGTGTTCAAGCTTAGGGCCTATGCAAGCTGAATGCCCAAATCGAAAGTTCGTTAATCTGGCAGACGAAGTTCTTTTTGTAGAGGATTCCTTCCAAGAGGATACAACTCCTATCTATGATGATTACAAAGAGGAAAACGAAGCAATCACATGGAGTGATCATGGAGAAGCTCTAGTTATTCGACGAATCATGAACACTGTGCGGATTGAGGGCGACGATTGGTTACGTCGTAATATCTTCCACACCAGATGTACTTCCAATGGCAAGATATGTAATGTAATAATCGATGGGGGAAGTTGTGAGAACGTGGTATCTCAGGAAATGGTGGATAAGCTGAAGTTATAACCTGAGAAGCATCCAACTCCTTATAAACTTGCTTGGTTTAGGAAAGGAAATGAGGTTACTGTTGACAAACGATGTTTAGTAACGTTCTCAATTGGCAAGACATATCAAGATGAAGTTTGGTGCGACGTAGTGCCTATGGATGCATGTCATCTGTTATTAGGAAGGCCTTGGCAATATGATCAAAGGGCTATTCATGATGGCTACAGGAACACTTACTCATTTTTAAAAGATGGAGTGAAGGTAATTTTGGGTCTTTCAAAAAATGATCCAGTGGCAAAGTTTGACCAGCAAAAAGGTAACATTTATCTCACCATAAAACTAGTTTATGTGTGCCATGGAGGTGTCCACAACTTTCAATGTGGCAGACTTGCAGCCATATTATGCAGCTGTTCCAGAACAATACTTAGACTCGATGACGAGTCACTTTCAACCTGGAGGGACTGATGAGGGACCATCTGAAGAGGAAGATTAAAACTCCCATTAGGTTTCAAGACTAAAGTAGTTAACGAGTCAGGAATTTGTGTTTGCTTAGTTGTGTTTCTTTTATGCCTTTTAATTGTCATTTAATATTGTATGCCCCTTTCAATTATAAGTAAAGGGCAAAGGGTTATGGGCGGGTATCCAAGTTTGAATAGAAAACCTATGCTTATTGAGTTTGCTGTCAAAACTTCTCTTTGTGCTTGTTCTTGTTATCCAATTCCAATTCTCGGCAAATCCTAGTTGAACTGCATCAAAATGTATGATATTTAAAAATTAAAGCTAGATTGAGCTTCTGGTGGGGCAGATTTATTCACTTGGCATATAGAAATTTTAAGTACTACCACATCAAATGGTAATACTTATGACCAGCAAAAGTGAGTTTTATTTTTTAATTAGATAAATGCTCTTAATTACTTGAACTATAAACTGGATACATACTTAGCCGAAATAATATGAAAATGATTCGTACGGACTTGAGCTATCAAATTTTCCAACTTATGACCTGCAATTTCTGTATTAAGCAAAGCAAGCCAAGTGGCTGATTTTAACTGTATGGAAACTGCATTTGTCACTCCCATTGAGTTCATATCATAAAATTTGTAATTCCAACTTCCAACTAGAAAGCACTTTGTAAACCTGATATCTTTTTTTTTTCTTTCTTTTTCTGGGTTCTGCTAGAGTAGTGGGGAACATTGGTCAGTCTGTGATTTGATGTGTCCGAGGCAGAGTGAGTGGCTTTGCAAAGGGGAGGTTCTTCTTCTTGTGAGTCTTAAAACCAGGCCCCAAACAAACAAACACCTTTGCTAGAGTCACTGACGGTAGGGTGACAATGAAGAAGAGCAGATGGTCACAGTCCAACCCAATTCCGCTTCTAACAAAAAGGCCAGCCGGAGAAGAAGAAGAAGAAGAACCTAGTTGTCACATCAAAAGGGAACTGCAATTGGTCACCACCTCACCGTTCAGACTCCCCGATGGTTGGTACGTTGAGGAAAAGCGCCGTCCCCTTAGCAATACTTCCCACCCCGGACAAATCGACAGGGTCTCTCTCTCTCTCTGTTTCTCTCTGTCTCTAAACTTGTTCAAAATGTAAATGCTTTGCATGCATGGATATTTTGCTTGGTGGATGTATGTAGTTTCCTATGTTTGGCTTGATGCCTTGGTGGGTCTTTTTCGTTGGGGGTTTAGCAGGGTTTTTGACTGGTATCAAGATTCATATGGCATTCTTTGCAAAGAGTCTGAGATTTTATTTAAAATTATGGGTTTGTGGGAATTTCACATTTTATAGGCTGTACTTGAATTGAATATCAGTTAAATTCACCCCAGAAATAATTTTAAAAAGAAAAAGTGAAGGAAAGTGATTGGAGTTTAGTTCACTGGCTGGCTCTATTAAGAGACAGTTGACCCTATCAACATTTCATATTTTTGCATAAGAAAGTTTGGGTCTTCGATAAAACCCAGTAAATGTTTAGGATCTATTATTTTAAATATAATTCTTAATTCATGTTGCACATGCTCTATAAGATAATCTGGGTCTTCATGAATCCCTATAAGCATCAGGTAGGGTCTACCATTAATTAATAGTGCTTTTTTCTCTTCTTATATTTAGTTTCTTTTCTATTGCACATGTCCTCTGTTGTTGCTGCTGGCACTGTAAACTTTCAATTGGTACATCTTGATGATCTTACAGGATAACACCGACTTTTTAGTATGAAATCAAACTTTCAATTGGAACATATTTGATGCTATGCTTCCCAGAATGGATTTTTAGGCCACCCAGCCATCTTGAGCCCATTCATGTCATTGTGCAGTATTACATACAGCCTTTCATGTCATTGTACAGTATTACATTGAGCTTGGCACGGGACTGAAGTTTCGTTCGCTGTCAGCTGTACAGAGATACCTAACAGAAGGGAAAATCGAAACACGTACCAAGAAGTCAGAACCAGGCAATGAATGGAATGTGAGTTCTTCGATCTACTTGTTTTTTCAGCTAATGATAATACTTAGAACTCAGTAACTAAAATGATTTTACGTTTGGTTTTATCCTTTTGTTGCTATGAGTGTTACATTGGGTTGGGAAGATAAATTTAGAAAAGAAGAAACACAAACCCAGAAGTTGTGCTTAGTTATGCACCACTTTTACCCTCTGCACTAAATTTACCATAATCACTATAGCATGGTCTTACAAGCCATGGACAAGTTGGGAAAGGAAGTGGTGAAGACTTTATCAGGAATCTAAATCACAAAACTTAGGCCTATCTTGGGGATATATCATATTATGGGATGCATCCATACCCTTTCCAAGATATTTTCAACAATATTTTCATTTGTCTTCTTTTTCCATGGAAAATTTATTGAAGGAATTATTTGGGCTGAATTATAATGTCTTGGACTCTTGTCACATGGTTTGGTAGAGGTTCCACTAGATTAAGGTACCATTTTTCAGGTACTAAACTTCTCAATATGATTCCTGAATTAAACTTGATTATGCATGTTTCTTTGATTTTTTCTCACTGCTACAATTTGTGTGCACAGATTAAAAGGAAACTTTGATATATTTAAAAACTTAGTTATAATCCAGTTGGGCCCTTTTGAATCCATAGGTAGGGAAAGGTAACCATGTGGAAGGAGCTAAATCATAAATAGATTTTAGAAGTATCTCTGATCATGGTATAGCAGTCCAAAAAAAAGCTTGCAATGCCTGAAATATGAAGAGAAAATCCTCATTGACAATGCCAATCTGCAGAAGCAAATTACACCACGCACCACCTGGAGCACTTCATCCTTTATACTACCTGATGGTTGGGAAGTTGAGGAAAAGCCACGAAACAATTCTAGTATCATAGACAAGGTACCTGTTTTGTTTTTAAAAATTTACATATCTAGCTTGCACTTGCTGAAACTACTTGCATTCTCAGCACAGGGTGAAAGTGCACAGATGCACATTCTGAGTGTGCATGCATATGCACTTTACATATACATGTACAGATGTTATATTTACTGTCATAAAACTGATCCCTCTATGTGGTCACCAACTTCACCAAAATGTCTGTATTACCTTAACATCCTCTAAATTATAGTTAACCCACATCAACTATACAAAAGGGTTGTTATTGTATATTAGTCGAAAATTTCAAAAGAAGAGAAATTGTAGAGAACTTGATGGAAAGGTAAAGTTGGGAAAATTATGGTGTATGTGCTCGTTTTCTTTATATGGAGCGTGTAGTGAGAAGTGCTGTATTCAAGATTTCTTTATTTCCTCTTTTTTAAGAATGAGCATGACCATATTGAGTTGGGATTACAATTGGCATTTGATAAATTTGCCTTAGTAGCAACTTTATGTGCTTATGCCTTCCTTTAAAGAACATTCGAATGCAACATTGTGCTGAACAGTTCTTATCGTTTTGTGAAATGTATTTTAGACAATCCATTGTTCTGAAAGAGAACATTATGATGTTGGTTCTAGCATACCTTTCTATTTTTTATTGCTGGACATGAGGAACCTGTGTTTTAATAGAACTTGAAAGTCAGTTGCATTTGCTTGTTCATTGTTTAGCACACTACACTCCAGAAATATGAGATTTTTTATTTTTATTTTATTTTTTGCAGACCTATATTGAGCCAGGGACTAGACAGCGGTTCCGTTCTTTAATATCTGTTGAGAGATACTTAACAGGAGCAAATGAAGATACACCTCTCAAGGCATTGATACCTGCCAATAAGTCTGGTGTATGTTCTTTTACAATTACTGTTTAAACAAAGGTTTCTTTGCTCCTCCATGATCGTTGGCCTTGTCCAATTTTGCTTGTGTTTCAGCTTTCACCTGGCTCAGGCCGTCAGAAGATGAAAAGTTTGGGTGAGATACAGTCCCAGAAAGTTGTCTCTAGTTCTCTGACGAGAAATATTTCTGGTGCGAACGATAGACCCTCCAAGCTCAATTTCGGCAGACCACCAGCAAAAGTGAAATGGGTCCTCGGAGGTCCTGGGGGGTGTATGTGGAACCCCTTCATGGAAGAATCAAAGGTCCCTGATTCTGTATTACAAAACTGGTCCGAAACTTTCGTTTCATCCCTCTATGGTGGAAACATTGGTGCACCAAGGTCTTAAGTTATAACTGTTCTGCCAAAGTGAAACTTCTGTAATCTATGCTGTTTGTTTACTTCTCTAGTTTAGATGCAAGCCCACCCAAAGTATTGCCAGATACTTAACGTCTTAGATATTAGTAGATGTAACTGTAAGTCTGTGATGAGGAGGTGGTGATATGCATATGCAGATGTGTTCTTAGAGCATAAAGGAGCAGTTTGTACGTTTGCAGTAACATTTTTGGTGATGGATGCAATTTGTTTTGGGTGGACGGAATGCAAAAAAACCCGTTTTAGGCCCAAGAGAAATGAATTTCATGGATCCACTGAAATGAAATCATTGAACCCAATAGTCAATTTGCAGGGGAAAATTGTTTGATGTTTAAATCTGCAGTAAATTTGGAAAGTAAATCTTGTGTATTATTAGTGATCTTATGTAAACTTGTCTTATGCTCAAAAGAGTAAATCCTGTCTATTATTAGTGATCTTATGTAAACTTGTCTTATGCTCAAAAGAGTAAATCCTGTCTGGTGTAAGGTGTGTCTATTTGTGAGGTAAAATACCTCTAGGCCAAGCTAGGCTAGACCACGATGTTAATGGTCGAGCTGGGCCAGACCATGGTGTTAGTGATCGAGCTAGACCATACCACGGTGTTAGTGGTCGAGCTGGACCATAACACGGTATTAATGGTTGAGCTGGGCCAGACCGGGTGTTAGTGATCGAGCTGGACCATAACACGGTATTAATGGTCGAGCTGGGCCAGACCGCGGTGTTAGTGATCGAGCTGGGCTAGACCGCGGTGTTAGTGGTCGAGCTAGGCCAGACCACGGTGTTAGTGGTTGAGCTGGGCCAGACCGCGGTGTTAGTGAGCGAGCTAGGTCAGACCACGGTGTTAGTGGTCGAGCTGGGCCATACCACGGTGTTAGTGTTCGGGCTGGGCCCGATGTGCTTGAGGTTGACATCAACCTGATTTACGTGGCGTTCACTCAAAAGACTTCTAGTCCTGGGGAAGTTAGGATGTTTCGAGATCACCAAGACGCCTATCTAATGGAGTCCTAGTTCAAGGAGGACTAGGTTGTTCTAGAGTCCTAGTTCGAGGAGAGCTGGGCTGCTCTGGAGTTCCACTCCAAGAAGGATTAGGTCGTCTGGGATGATATAAAAGGCTGAGGTCAGTCTCCGTGAAAGGTATGCAATTCTAAGCACTAGAACCTATTGTGCAATTTTACTCTCAAACACGCGACTGACTTAAGCATCAACATAACTCTCTTGTTTTGCAGGTTCTGGAAGACGACTTGGTTGGTCAAGCTGACCTAGTCCGGAAGAATTGCCCGACCTCGATCTCGAACAAGTCATCTTCTGTTGAACCAAATTTAGGCATCAACATAAGGAAAGTCTTGTAATGAATATTGCGCAATTGCTGAAAAACTGATTGGCTCAGTGGCTCACTCCATCCTCATTATTCTTTCACAAATCTTCTTCTCATCATTCTTTCATGTATTTCTTCTTATTATTTTTTGAGCTTATGAACTGACAAATAGATTTTAAGTATCACCACATCAAATGGAATCATAAACTGACAAATTTTTTATTTATTGAATTGTTCAAGATCATCAAGTATCCATGTAAATTGAACTAGTAGCGAATTCAAAGTCGAAATCACTTTTTTTTTGTTGCATGAACATAAATTGTGTTAAAATGTTACTCTCTCTTATGCCACATATCTCATACAAAAGTTAGCATCAATTTAATTCTCCGTTTAAGAGATAGAAGAGATAGGGGAAATTATAATTCTAACACATCGGTTCCAAACTTGTGTACTTTTTACTAAAGCTCTAGATTTGTCGACATTGGGTGTAGACTTAAGAGCAGAGTTGAAGAATATATCATGGCAAATTTTCCCTATAGACACAAGCTCATAGCAACAACCATCTGCTACACTCCCACCTTCAAAAATAGTTTCACCAACTTCCCGAGCACACTTAATGGATATCTGTTTTTTACATTCATCCATTGTTTTTGATTTTAAAGCCTTTGAGGTTGGAATTGGGATAGAAGATGTGCGAGAGACTGCAATTCCAACACATCGGTTCCAAAGTTGTGTACTCTTTGCCAAAACTTCAGATTTGTCTACATTGGGTTTAAACGCAAGAGCATAGTTGAAGAATAGATCATGATACGTTTTGCCTAGAGACACAAGCTCATTGCAACAATCACTTGTTACACTCCCACCTTCAAAAATACTTCCACCAACTTCCCAAGCACAGTTAATGGAGATATGTGATGCCTCTGAGGTTGAAATTCCGAAACCTACCAAAATCATTCCAGAGGGACTCGCCAAAAGCAAAATGACCAACAACATATACATATTTAGTGCGGCCATAGTGCTTTGTGGTACTACTGAGTTAGTTTTTATTTTCTTTGGAAATGGAAAGAACTCTTGGATGAGTTGAGTTTTAAGTATTTGTTTATTTATAAGGTTTCTTGCAAGGGTGTGAGTGACGTGGAATATGAAAACACCCTAGTACCTCATAAATACATAACCGATTTAATTCATCTTGATATTAAAGGCGAGAGTTTCTTCAGCTTGGTTACGTTGCAATACATTGTAAACCCATAATCGTTTCTGATTGAACCTATTAATTATACAACATTAATATAGTCCAACGGTTATACGCATGATAAAGACGTTTGTTGTTGTGAACAGTGGCGGATCCACAGAGGAGCAAGGGTGGTCAAGTGACCCCTGCAACCTCTGCAAATCGCCATTAGAGCAGCAAAGTTGACCCTTGCAAGTCGCACGCCACATGCTTGACGAAATGCCCCAAAGGGGCAAGGTCTGTGCGCCTAGCGCGCAGCGCCCAGCACGCGCGAGCTTCATTTTTTTTCTCCACTCGTCGTCAAAACGACGTCATTCCATTTATTTATTTTTTTCGCTGGACGTCAATACGACGTCGTTCTACTTAAGGCGTCTTTTTAAAATTTAAACCTGGCCAAAACGATGTCGTTTTGGCCTGTGTTTTAAAAACAAAACAGAACCTTCACTGCTTTTCCTTCTTCGCTTTGCCCGAATCGAACCCTCCCCAACTCATTTCTCTCTTCACAACTCAAATCCCCAACCCTAAATCCCCAACTAAACCAACCTCCAGCGGCGGCGGCAGCGGTGGCGGTGAAGGGTTATACTCCCCCAAATTCAAGTTGATTTCAAAAGGTGGATTTGTCCCTCAAATTAGAAAGTATGTTATCCTAATTTCTTTATACTTTAATTAATTAATAAAAATTCTTAAATGTCTTTGTTTTTCTTAATTATTTGTTGTTGTTGTTGTTTGTTGTTGTGGTTTTATTTTTCTTTGTTAGTTTGAATAAATTAGGGCTATATGTTAGAATTAGATTATATCTTGGTTAGTTAGAATAAATTAGGGTTTTACTTTTATGTTATATATTATATGTTGGTTATTTTCAATAAATTAGGGGTTTTTGTTAGTTTAGTTAGTTTGAATAAATTGGGGTTTTACTTTTATGTTATAGATGATATGTTGGTTATTTTCAATAAATTAGGGGGTTTTGTTAGTTTAGTTAGTTTGAATAAATTGGGGTTTTACTTTTATGTTATAGATTATATGTTGGTTATTTTCAATAAATTAGGGGGTTTTGTTTTGGTTAGTTAGTTTGAATAAATTAGGGTTTTACTTTTATATTTTGGTTAGTTTGAATATATCTCTTGGTTATCCTAATTTCTTTTTGCTTTAATTAATTAATAAATAATTTTAAATGTTTTTTGTTTTTATTGATTAGTTATTGTTGTTTGATGTTGAGGTTTTATTTTGGTTTATTAGTTTGAATAAATTAGAGCTATACTTTTATGTTAGATTATATCTCTTGGTTAGTTTGAATAAATTAAGGGTTTTTAGTTTGGTTAGTTTGCATAAGTTAGGGGTTTTTTTTTGTTGTTGATGTTTGATTGGTTATTTCTACCAATACAGTTATGAAACGCTACTTTAAGAGAACGATCGGATCAACTACGTTTTCAGAATATGAAAACTCGTTGTGGACAATTGTAATGTACTTGTTTCCATTAATTATGAATTATAATATTATCGTTTCAATTTTATGGGTATATTTTGTATAAATTTTTTTTAAGCCTTTAGATGTTGACCCTTGCAAGTAAATTTCCTGGATCCGCCACTGGTTGTGAACAACGTAGAACAATTGGACTGGAGGCCCTATTTAATTAAGTAGCCGTTTCATGATTTCAATATAATAATAAAATACATTGATATAAATTACTTGGTATGATCAATGGCGATGCTTAATTATCTTAACTAATTATTCGTATATTAAGGTAAGTAAAGTTAAATAGTACAACAACCAACATATTTCTTTGGTCGCAAGACCGATGAGTATGGGCCTAAGAAATCCCTGGATGAAGAGCACAACAATCAGCCACTAACTACCCAACAAATGAACCCATGCATTTGCTAATTCATATGCTAAGTTAACACCAACCATAATTTTGTTTTTTGGCCGCGTGTCAAACTGTGGCTCGAAATCAACGCCAGGTGGCTGATTTAACTGTTAAAGGAGCTGCATTGTCAGTTCACTCCCATTGTCATTGAGCTTAAATCATGAACTTTAACCAGACCCCAAAAGAAGCATCTTTGCTTGAGTGACAGTGCCGTGACCATGAGGATGCACAAATCGTCACAGTCGAAGTCAATTCCGCTTCTGACAATGAGGCCAGCCGAAGATGAACCCAGTAGTAGCAGCAAAAGGAAATTGCAAATGGTCACCACCTCACCCTTCAAACTCCCTGATGGTTGGTCCGTTGAAGAAAAGCGCCGTCCCCTTAGCAATAGTTGCAACCCCGGCCAAATCGACAGGGTCTCTTTCTCTCTTTCACTCTCTAAACTTGTTCAAAGTGTAAATGCATGTACAATGTATATGCTTAAATGCTTTGCATTGCATGTGCATGGATGCTTTGATTTCTGGATGTGTGTCGTGTGCTATATGTTTGTATAAATGCCTGAGTTGTTGGGTTTTTAGCAGGGTTTTTGACTGACTGGTATTAAAATTCATGTGATCACTAGATTCTGGGCCTTTCTCATTGCAGGGTAAAAAATTGGGCAACTTGAGGGTGGTTGATTGATTTGGATTAATTGGGATAGATTTACTATTACATGGCTCTGTTTGAATATCTGTAAAATGTTTTCCCAGAAAGAATTTAAAAAGGAAAATGGTTGACTTTAGGTTCACTACTAGCTGGCTCCATTTCGAGCCAATTGATCCTGTCAAGATTACTCTTTTTTGTATGAGAAAATCTGGGTTTTTCTTAAAACCCAATAAAATATTTATAATAATAGTTTAAATCCTGTTGCACATGCTCTCTGATCCAGTAAAGACTCCCCCTTTCTATAAGATATCTGGGTTGAGACCCAAGACACACCAGTTCTACCATCAAATAATGTTCTTTTCTCTCTGTTTTGTTTTTTCCCTTTACTGCCAGTCCCATCGAGATAGCGTAATGCTTGAGCAATATTGATGTTTTGTGCTACATATCCTACATTGGGTTTTTAGGCCACTCAGAACGATACCATAGCAGCCATCTTGCACTAATATCCAAATGGATGTTATAAGTTTTTTGAAATGAAACTCTGTGTTATCTACTAGTCTAGAAAGATTATGATAATCAAGAATGGGAATGCAGTTTTAGAATTTCCAATTCTCCAACATGTGAATTATACAAATCTGCCTCCCCCACACTATTTAACTTTGTTGTGTATACTATTTCTTATTATGAATTCAAAACTAAGTTTATTATGTTTTGAAGTTATTGTATTAAATCTTATGGGGTCAGGTCTGAGACCTTTCATCTAACCTTGCAGTATTACTATGAGCCTGACACTGGACTGAAGTTTCGTTCCCTGGCAGCTGTTCAGAGATACCTAACAGAAGGGCAAATCGATACATGTACTATAAGATCCAAACCAGGCAGTGAATGCACTGTGAGTTCTAGGATCTACTTACTTTTTCAGTTATGAAAATATTTAGAATTCCTGTTAAAAATTATAATATTTAGCACTCACTCGCTAAAAGGATTTGAAGTTTGGTTTTTGTGTTGCTATAAGGGTTACAGTGGGAAGATAAATTTACACAAGAAAACAGAAACATAAACCCAGAAGTTATGCTTACTTCTAAATCAAAAAATTGAGGCGAATCTTGGTGATCTTACTGGATACAGGCAAACCCCTCTTCCAAGATATTGTCAAGAATATTGTTAGCTTTTGTTTCTTTTTCCGTGAGAGAATGAATAGAAGAATGGTTTGGGCCCAAGCATAATGTCTTTGACTCTTGCTACATGTTTGGTAGAGGGTTCACCAGATTAAGGTACCATATTTTTCAGTGTGATTTTCTTTCTTCTTTAAGTTACTGTACTTTTCATTATGATTCCAGAAGTTAATTTGATTATGCATATGTATTTGAATTTTAGCCATTGTTACAATTGGTGTGCACAGATTAAAGGGACAATAATTTGATGTACTTAAAAACTTAATAAAACTATACTCTTGTGGGGCCCTTTTGAATCCATAGGCAGGCAAAGGTACCCATGAGGAGAGAGTTAAATCATAAATGGATGTTAGAAGTATCTCTGGTGACCGTATGGCAATGCCTAAAGTATGAAGGGAAAAATCCTAATTGACAATGTCAATCTGCAGATGCAAAATACGCCAAGCACCAACAGGAACACTTCATCATTTTTACTACCTGATGATTGGGAGATTGAGGAAAAGCGACGTTACAATTCTGCTGCCATAGACAAGGTACCTGTTTTGTTTTAAAATATTGGCGGATTTTCTCGAGTTATACGTCGTAGAAAGGGTATATCTAGCTTGTACCTGCTGAAAATACTTGCAGTCCGCAACACAGGGTGAAATTGCACAGATGCACGTTTCTGGGTGTGCATGCATATGCACTTTGCATACACATCTACAGATGATGTCCTTACTATTAAAAAGCTGATCCCTCTTTAGGGTCACTGACTTCACCCAAAAAATATGTATTACCTCAACATCCTTTAAATTTATAATTTAATTTACTTAAATTAACTATAGAAAATGGTTATTATTGAATATTAATCGAAAGTGTCAAAAGAGGAGAGATTGGAGGGAACACGAGGAAAGAAGTTGGCAAAAGGATTTGAGAGAAGGAGAAGGAAAATTATGGCGTTTGTTTATATAGAGCCTACAGTGAGATGTGCTTTATTCAAGATTTGTTTCCTCTTTCTACAGAATGAGCTTGACCGTATTGAGGTGGCATAACAATTGGCATTTGATAAAGTTGCCCTGGTAGCCATTGAAATGCTTGCGTATGCCTCCCTTCAAAGAACATTCAAATGCAACATTGTGCTGAACAGTTCTTATCGGGCGATCCATTTGTTCTGAAAGAGAACATTATGATGTTGGTTCTAGAATACATTTCTATTTTTTATCGCCGGACATGAGTTAACATGTGTTTTAATAGAACCTCAAAATCAGTTGCATTGCTTTGTCATTGGGTATCACACTGCACCCCAGAAACATGAGAACGTTTATTTTTATTTTTATTTGTGCAGACTTATATTGAGCCAGGGACTGGACAACGGTTCCGTTCTTTAAGAGCTGTTGAGAGATATCTCACAGGAGCAAATGAATATACTTCACTCAAGCCATTGGTACCTACCAATAAGTCTAGTGTATGCTCTTTTAAAATTACTGATTAAACAAAAGTTTGCTCCTCTATCCATGATCCTTGACCTTGTCCAGTTTCGCTTGTGTTTCAGCTTTCCCCTGGCTCTGGCCGTCAGAAGATGAAAAGTTTGGGTGAGATCCAGTACCAGAAGGTTGTCTCTAGTTCTGCTAAGATAAATATTTCTGGTGAGAATGATAGACCCTCCAAGCTCAATTTCGGCATCCCACCAGCAAAAGTGAATTGGGTCCTCGGAGGTCCCGGGGGGAATATGTGGAACCCCTTCATGGAAGATTCTAAGGTCCCTGATTCTGTAAAGCAAAAATGGTCCGAAACTTTTGTATCAGCCATTTATGGTGGAAACATTAGTGCTCCAAGCTTTTAAGTTATAACTGTTCTGCAAAGTGGAACTTGTGTAATCTATACTGTTTGTGTCTGTTTACTTTAGATGCTAGCCCATCCAAAGTTGTGCCAGATCCTTAACTTTTTAGAGATTAATAGATGTATGAATGTTAGATGCAACTGTGAGGAGGAGGTGGTGATATGCATATACAAATCAGTTGTTGGAGCATAAAAAAGCATTGTACATTTGAAGTACCATTTCGGTGATGAATGCAAAATGTTTTGGGTGGACTAAATGCAAAAAATTGTTAATGATGAGGAAACTTAGTTCAAAAAATTTCAATGATCCCAAACTCAGTTTGAATTTAATGACTAGCATCTGATGGGAAAATGTATGGTGTTTAAAGCTGGATTGAGCTTCTGGTGAAGCAGATTCGAGTTGAGGATCTTTCAAGTACAAAACTGTCTTTCTAGGCTGATTGCAGTTTCAGGCACTTCTCTCAACCCTTTTAATTGTCATATAGTTCATGTGACACCCAACAAATTTTGAGCAAAAAAAGAAGCGAACCATAAGACAATAGCACATCATTCCACCAAGCGATATGACATCAAAACGATGCCGTCCAAACAATAAAACAATTTGGACCATATTATCAGATCACAGCTCTCAAGTAGAACTCACTTGTATTCATAAGTTCCTCCTGCATTAGTAATACTAATATGGTCTGTATTTATGGAACAAGTACATTCTTCGCTTGAGCAACTTATGTTTATTGTAATACAATATCACATTTCTCTCGGAGGCTCACCTGCTAACTAAACAGCCTAAAAGTCAAAACTAAAACACAGGAAAATCTGACTTCAGCTCTATATAATTTTCAGTATGAAATCATTTGTAAAAAAACTTTAAAAGTGAAGACTACAGAAAATCCTTAATACCTAAAACACTTATTAGAAATGGAAAATAATCAAGGTGGCATTGGCATCCTTCCAGATAAGTAGAGAGACAGCTTATCTCTCAGATGAACACCGTTTACGTCGACAGTTCCACAAATCTGTTGGTGGTAAGCTGAGTCATGCTTGTGAGACAAAGGCATTTCATCTTGCACCTCATCTTCCATATCGATAACAATGTTATGAAGCAAGCAGCAAACAAGAATGATCCTTGGCAATCTATGTTTGTCAGGTCTCCACATCACTCCTTGAATGATCCTCCACTTGTCCTTCAACCTTGCCAATGCTCTATGTGCAACCATCCGGGTAGCATAATGCCTCTTATTGAACTCAGCTTTCGGCTCTGGAAGTTCTTTTCCTTCATAGGGAGTTACAAGATAGGGAAGTAAAGGAAAGCCCAAATCCCCAATTATGTACTCCCGTATATCCAATCCTTTGGAGAGGTCTAATATTTTCCCATTCAACCTCTCACTTCTATCACAGAGTTCATAAAAATTTGAAGTTTGAAAGACTGTCCAGTCCTTCATCTTTCCTGGCCATCCAGTTACTATGTCCCGAAACCTCATGTCAGGGTCCACAATGGCTTGTAAGACCATGCTGTGATTCTTCTCTTGATCGAGCCACGCATCACTTGTGGGGTCCGAAGCAGGCAAACACATCATGATGTGGGTAGTATCAACAACACCAGAACAATTAGGAAAGCCTCGTATTTTCTGAAATTTGGATTTAATTTCTGACATTTCTGCTTCAGTGGAGGGCCATTGCAGGTGGTGAAGTCCTCTTTCTTCCATGGCTTCCACAAAACGCCAGGTCACTTGAGACACAGTTGAGTGGTTCACCCCAAATGCATCGCCAATTGTCACTAGTGACTCACCAGAGCTCAGTCTTCTTAAAGCTACAGCTACTTGATCGTACAAACACAAGGGCTTACCATTTGTAAACACAAAATGTGCAGATTTAGCCAGCATATCTTCATTCACAAGTGAACATATGTAGTCAAAGGTTTTCCTAGAAACCTTAAAAACAGATTCAAAATTGTCTAAACCCTTTGCTGGAGACTGAAGACCTGCAGACAAGACGGGAGAGATTAGAGGAATTTTACTATTGGGAATGTGGAGCATTTAGATTTTACTTTGAATGCTTTAATGAAGTATTTTCACAACAATAGAAGCAAAAATAATCTCAAATATCACGACAGAATAATTTACATAAAAATAACTCCAACATGACTCATGCAAAGTATGGTTGACACTAGGAGTTACAGATATATATAATTAACCTATATATATATATATATATATATATTGTGTATCACATGATATAATAGTTCAACTGAATCAAAACATGACATTAATTTGTTCACATTTCTCAGCAACAATTTTTGTTAAATAATAACAATCTGGTTGATCAAGTGCTTATAAAAAGACTCACTCAGTTTGATCACTACTCTACAAACCAAAATTATCATGGTGAACTGCTGAAGTCAATACAAATGCAAGCACAACCTAGTCTCTACCTACATCAATGGAGTTTAGATAGTACATACCACACTTCTGATGAATTGCTTTTTAGTAAAGGATGATGCAGTTATGAATTTTAAAGCCTTACCTATTCATGAAGTAAAATACTTTTATAAGTGATCAAGAAAATGTTAGTTTTCTGTCTACATTTATTTGATTTCATCACTTTCCCTGCATGTGTGACTATGTTCATCCAATCAAATATACTTTCCAAATTCATCTGCCTTATATACCATTATGTCTGTTGAATTTGGCATATAGAGAGCATACTTCAAGGCCTTAAAATACTATTCTTACCCAGCAGAAGCACTTTGTCTCTTTTTTTTTTCCTTTTTAAAGGGGGTGGGGTTATGCCTCATGTTCAACCTTAACTTTCAATGATGCCCTTAAACATTTTGCAGAATTTCTTGTTAGCAAAATTGAGAAAAGACAACGTAACTGGACTGGACCATTAAAACAGAAATCATTACTCTTGTGAAGCCTATCAAAAAGAACTTAAGGGATTATTACAGCTTATTGAAAAACAAGAGGCATGGAAATGAAGTGAAAGCATACGTGGGAATTTAGAATGGTAAGCTATGATAGTTCTTGTTGTGTGCCTGTTTACACATAAAACACAGAGAGCTGGCAAGATAACATATTCTATATCAGAATGAGGTTCCTGACATATATGAGATTAATATAGTTTAAGCATGTAGGCTCTATGCAACTATATATTTGCAAACTCAAAGCATACTGAGAATAGTTGCTTCAAGTTGAGTACTCCTTCTATGCGCAAAGAAATTACCAACAGTTGTTGAGATAAGATAAGAAGGAACACACAAATGCGTTTATAAATTATAATATAGTATATACAAAAATTAACAAAACAGTTTTTTCACAGTAACAAACTTCAAATGCTTCCCTGCTTGAGGAAAAAAAAAGAATCTTATGAATTCCACTCAAAAAGTCTGCCCCACAACTGCATATAAAATCAAATAAGACATAAAAGTATTCTTTTTGTTTCTTCTATTGAGTTCCTTATATCATACCCTCTGAATAATGGAGAAACTTCCAAACATTTTGTACCTAAGTCTCTCTACATCCAGCTCCACCATTCAGTGGCAGAAATGCTTATCAATTCCAATATCATGTAATGCTCAAACTAAATTTAAACTATTAAAAGAACTATTTGGTCATTTATATGATACTTGGACAGTAGAAGCGAAGAAACAAAAATACAAAAAGACACCTATATGTAAAGAGATTTGTGTATAAGTCTTCCACGGCTGGTAGGTAGTAGCAGACTCCAATTACCTCAATTTTGGATTACAGATGTGATCTTCAAGCAATGCTAGTAAGTTTGTTCAAAGGTAAAGTAAAAAAGACAAAATTAGAAAGAAAAAAAGGACTCGCGTCTTCACAAAATTCAGCTGTTATACCAAGATGAGTTAGATACTACTGACTTCTTGATTGTCTAAGTTATTACATATCCTGTTAAATATAAGGTTTACAAAAGCTGCAGGCATTGTCCAAGGACCTAAATACTGTTATTAACTTATTATCTTAAATTTCTTTACATGCCTATCAATGTTATGTATCGTATAATCTTATCCTTTCCAATATTCAAGAAGGCAGTAAAACCAGAATGGTAGGTAAAGGAACAGCTTTAAAGTCAGATTAGGGATCTTCCTCGAATTTGAATAAATACATTGCAATATATCAAGACACAAGTTAAATGAGAAATAAAACATAAACCCAGTTTGAATTAGACAAAATCAATTTGAAGCATCAACCAGAAGTTCATCAAACATGAAAAGAACATACATACGCAACTTATTATCACACTAGTCAACAAAAGCTGTATATAAAGCAGCATATCATAAAGCAAATAGACAAACGAACAGAAACAACTACAGTAAAGCAATCAAAATATCAAGGAAAATAATACCATTGATTCTCTTGGAGAATTCATCCCACCAATCCACAGGACCTTCCTTCTCTGATGACCCAGAACCAGAAGCATTTTCTTCAGGCTTCTTATCTGCCTTCTTTCTCTTTCTGACCCCCCTCACAGGACCCATCAGCGCACAAACACTAAATCGAATCAAAACCCAGAAACCCACCAGCTTCAAACAACAAGAAGCATATAAAGCCTGCTAGAATTCACAGAAAAAATTAATACCCATTTGCCATGATACAGATATGTGTTCACCAACAAAGAAAGAGAGGCAGAGAGATCAACAGAGAATGAGGAATATCAGCAACTAGTCTATGACATGCAAAAGCAAACGAGTTTGTAAATAGCTATAGCTAGTTGCAGCGTGTTAATGGCTGTGTGAAAGTTTTTGAAACGTGCAAGAAAATAGAGAGCTTGATGAAATAAGAAGAAGAAACAAACAGAGAAGCTATGTAGGAAGTGATAGAGAATCCAGGCTACACATGTGGGTTGGTGTTTGATTAAGACAATGTGGCAGAGCAAGTGAAAGACATGGACATTGCTACTTTGGCTACAATATCTACCAGTACACACAGAGAATTCAGAGATAGAAGAGAGAAGAAAGAAGAGAGAGAGAGAGAAAGATGTGTACTTTAGAGAGGGTTTTGCTTAAATTGCCTCGAGTCTTCCCTCAAATTTAACAAAAACCAGAAAGCAATTTTCTCAAGCTTTTCGATTTATATGTGTCTGATGAACAAATTGAGGGTCAAGTTACAACGTGAAATGACATATATGCCATTAACTCCTGATATTGGCCAATTCCTGTAATGGAAAAGGATTGTAATTCTGTTATACATGGCAACATGGAAAGGTGGATATTTTATACCCTCCACAACCACTATGCTTTTTTTTCCTTCTTTAATAAGAAAATAAACCTCCAAACTATCAAGCTTTTTTTGTTCTCGTGAAACTATTTTTTTTCTTTTGAAAATCTTTTTTTTAACACCGCCACTAGATATTTAAGAGAAGCTTATTCTTTTAGAGTGTTGATAAATAAACTCTAAAATTAACTAAGTACACCATATGATTTAAGTACACCCTAATATTTAAATCAAAATATAAAATTAACTAAGTACACCCTATTAAAATACCAAAAATATCTCTGATACACCCTAACACTGCATCGCTGATTCACACATCCCTCCTCTTCGCACTTTATAGATCCATATTTGAAGAGTGAGTTGAGATAATTTTATTTTCATTGTTCGTGAAGTTTGGCACACAAAAGTTAAGATTTATAAATTCCATCATGAACATTTTTAGACTTCAGCTAGGAAGTTATTTTTATGAGCAAAATAAGATCTGTCCAGATTTACAGCAATGGTAATTTAGTTGGATTTTTTTTTTTTTTTTTTGGAGAACCTTTCATATTAAAAGAGGCGATAATATATTAAACTCACACACACAACACGAATGCTAGGACTCGAACCCAGGACCTTGCTTGGTCAAGAGTATAAGGTTTATATAGGATTTTTTTTTTTCAATTATCTAGAGATGCTAGAATTGATGTGGAGAATGAATGTAATGATGTGATCTATATGTCACGTGGTGAGAAACTTTCCGTGGAAAAGGAGGTGGGAGAGGAGGAAGAGGGGAAGAGAGATTTTGTTATCGGTAAGTTTTTTTCAACCTAAATAAAAAAAATCAAAGTTAATACATCTTTTGATGACTCCCTCAACATGCCTGAAGCATACATGAAACTTGTTTGCATCAATGAATTACTATATCGATGAAACAAATTGTTGGAGTTAATACTAAGGTTTTTGGAAGTAGGATTTTTCTCTTACGTTTGATTGTAGTTGAATATGGTGTCTAGGATGTATTTATTAAAATTACATTTATTTCACAATTCAATATATCCTTTTTGGTCATTTTATTAATCCTTTTTGGTCACTTTATTAATGCACTTAAACTACTAAAAATACTTATCTTCATTTCGTATTATGTGTTACTAGTTTGTTTTGTTTTGTTTTTGTTTTAGGACCTTTTCTATTTAGAGGGGTGATAGCATATTAAATTCACACACACTACACTGATGCTAGGACTCGAACCCAGGATCTTGCCTGAGGGAGTAAATACTCCAAACCACTACACTAGTGGGTCCTTTGCGTTACTAGTTTGTTTTTTAAAATCAAGTGGTGTGTAATTCAAGTAGTTGAGGGCATGTTTACACATCAGTAATGGGTATGAAAAAAATAGAATAATTTCCATTCCTAACTTCCCCCGCGTTTACTTGCAATCATGAATGAAAAAATGTGCGGGTTCTATCTCAAAATTCATAATCACATCCTCTCAAAACTAGGAATCGGATCAAGTAGGGGGAGTAGTTGATCTGATTCCCATTCCTTTTTTCCCTTACTACCTTCCAAAAATACCCTTACCAGTTACAATAATTCCAAAACAACCCAAAGCCTAAAAAAAAATTTAATGACTATTTATTAATCACCATTGGAACAAGCAAATTTTTTCCCTTTTCACATTGGTTGCTAGCCTCTACTTATCTTCTTATACTTCTTATTACTATGTTATATTTGTTTTTTTGTTTCTATTATATTCCTTATATTATTATATACTAGTTTTTTTATCACTCGTTATATAGTATCTTATATAATACACTAGTTATAAAGTAAAATTTTGTCAATTTTCTTTTTTACAAGTTATTTAGGTGAAAAATATATATTTATATTTGTATGGCATTTTAGTAATCAAATTAGTTTAGGTTCTTATTCATGAGAATTAGTAAAGAATAACAATTTGATTCAACTCCATTCTTGTGCTAATTCCATATGGTTAGTAAACAACTTAATTGAAATGATTCTTCCCATACCGATTCATTACTTCCCGATTCCTAAATTCCTCCACTCCTGATAAGTAAACAACCCCTGAGAGTGTCTACTCATGCATATGAAGTGTTATGTTGAAATCTCCCCTCTTCAAATAACGTGTGTATATCAAAAACCGCATTAACCATGGAGTTTCAATTACATTATGTTGACCGCGCAAATCTCATGGCCTAGCGAGCCGAGCCGAATGAGTCTGCGTCAACACGGGTCGTCCTTCTTTGGTCAGAGAGTGCGATTGCGCGGGCGTGCCAACACGGTCTACCGTGCGTTGAGGAGTGATTTTGAGCGGTCGGGTGGTTTTGGAGCGCGCTCGAGTGTTTCTGACTTCTAATCAAGGGATTGTGACCGAGAAAGGAACTGATCTCGGTCGCAGGGTTCACGGCCTAAACTACAAGGCCGTTGGTGGCGGTGTTGATGGTGGAAGTGACGATGGGTTTGGGTGGTGCTCCAGCCGCGCCGGATGGCGAGAGGTTGTATGATATATGAAATGAACGGAAAAGTAACAATGGATGGTGCTCCGACGCCTCGAAAGATCGAGGGTCGTTTGATATATTGATGAATGGAAGCTTTTTTACAATCTGCCACTACTCCTAGAAAGCAAGTAAATGTATTGAAAATGCATTACAAGACCGTAAATGACAGAAAAGATAAATTTGCTCTGAGAGAGGCTTGTGTGGTGTCTGAACCCCTTGAATTTTGTTCGAGCCCAGTACTTATAGGGAGAGCCTTGGAGGAGAAGATGGGGCCACAACCCGCATAATGTGGCTTGATTGGAAAGAGTAGGTGGCCTAGAACCGAAAAGCATGGTGGCGTGACCGCCGTGAAGCCCTAGTGTCTCTCTGCCGCGGCTGCTGGACCGGATTTCATGCTTAGAGAAGCATTTAATTCCTTGATCTCTGGTTGGTAAGGGAACAATTAATTCTTGAGACTTTGGGGGCATAATCTCACCAAATTGACTTTACCTGCACTGTGATTTGATCGACTGACGCGACACCTATTCTCTCTCTCTCCACGTGCGCCCCCTTCTGAAAAATCCATTGATTGGGACGGATGTGACTGCTATAGCCATTACTTATTAATGAGTCATGGGGGCCACTTCTGAGCAAATGGTGGGCCAATGTTCCTTTTACCCGGGCGGACGGCAAGGGTTTGGTCGATGTCCTCGTTTGATGCTTGCCGTGGCCGAGGGATTTCTCCCTTAGTCTCTCTGCCCGCTCAGCGCTCATTCTCGAAAAGTAAACGTAAGTTGTTGGAAAAGCCGGGCTCCGGTCGGCCAACATGGGCTGGGGTTTTCTTATGCGTAAACACATTCATGTTCGCAGCGCATGTATGTATGTGCATAAATCAGATTTTCGCATTTGCTCCAATAATGCCCAAGTGTAACACACTCGCGAATAACACTCTTATTTGTCTAATGTTTATGAAATTAATTGGTAACTGCATTAACACGAATTCGTGCCTAAAAATAGAGAAAATAAATAAAGCCCTACCAAAAACAAATCAGCAAAATCGGTGCTTATTATGAGGTTTGTACTCATTATTTATTACTTGTGTGGAGTCTTAAAATATTATTAAAGTATTTATTATGATTGGAATCCTAAACCTAAAGGTAAACCACGTGCTACGTGAAGGACGGTAAATTCAAAAACGAGGAAAGGAATGCGCGTGTATGACCTTTTGTCCCTATGATCTCTTGGTTGGTTATGAACCATCTTTTACTTTTGAAAATATAAATTAGCTCGTAAGTTAAGTCCAGCCCATCGCAATTTGAAATTATGTTCGGATTCAATCTTTTCTAATAGCATTTCTAGGGGAGTATGCAAAGGAGTAAGCGAGTCTTGTTTGTCTTGCGACATAAGCATTTTCCTCCTCCAACGGAATAAGCATTCAAGTAGGCAGAGCCGGTCCATTAGATATGGAGGCCCTGTGCGAAGAGAGCTAATGAGGCCCTACATGTATAAGTAAAATAACAAATTTTCAAATTTTTCTTTAGGGATAGAGATTCACCTGATTTTTTAGGTTTCTTCTTGCAATCATATGATGGTTAATTCCAAATTCAACACATAATTTCTAAATTCTAATATGAGAGAGAGAGAGAGAGAGAGAGAGAGAGGTGTGGTGGAGGAGCTGAGACGCATAACACACTTTTTGCCTTGCCAAAGAGTAAAGAAGATTTGTTTTTTGGATAGGTGAGTCAAGAAGAAGTTGGGAAGAAGTGAATTTGGGGCCAAATGAAAGAAAAGCGATTTGGGAACAGCAAGGAGAGCACGCGGCACGCATCCACGACTCACGAGTATTTTTTTTAATTTGTTAATGCTTGGAACAAAAATCTGCACGTTAGGAACAAAAAGTAATGTTTTGGAATAAAAATTTGCTTAGAACGAAAAGTAGCAAATAATATATAATATAATGCTGGGCTTTAAAAACATTTGGAGACCCCTAAATTTTGGAGGCCATGTGCGGTCGCACAGCCCGCACATACCATGGGCCGGCTCTGCAAGTAGGCAAAATTTACATATTTTCTCCAATAAGACAATGTTGCATACTACAAAAATAATAGGTATATCCCCATTGAAGTGTTACAATTGCATTGCCTCGCCCATTGAAGTGGCCAACTTTCTTCATAAGACAAATGATTAGACAACATACCACTTAAGTTGTTGAAGTACAAATTTGTCAACTTTATTGACATACTCCCTTAAAGATGCTCTAAAATTTGTGTTCATTACCGCGTTTTTTCTCTATGAAAACATGAATGAATGCTTTGTTCAAACGTTTACTTACATTGAGGTTTATTGGACAGTGCCTGTCGTTTTGCTGCAACAGATGAAGCCTATGCATCAATGCATCATTACATTTGTGCCTATCTACTATCCTTTATGGAGCAGTTAAGCTTATCAACAGAGTAGATGATCGAATGGAAAAGCCCAATTTGTTGGAGTAGATGGATAATTGTGGAAGGCCAAAAATAAAAATAAAAACCAGTGTAAGATATTAGGCCAGTAATTTTTAGTTTTTGGTGGTGGAAAAACCCAGAAAGGGCCTTTGGTTTGTGGTCATATATACAAGCGAAAATGCTATAATGAGGGGTTGTGGGAGGGGTTCAATTTCACTATTCAATAAGATAGAGAAAATATTTAACTTAAACTTTTTTAATGACCATCGGATGATTTTCAACCAAAAAAAAATGATCGGATGGTTGGATTGAACCCCCTCACCCAAATCCCCCTTATTGTTATGGACTGATCATGGACTTTGAACTTGGGTTAAGCAGAAAAAAAGCGGCCCAGACCATAAATGGGCATGGACTTGCTTGGGTTTCTTGGATTGTAATCCATGGCAAATATTTCATTTGAGTGAGACTTAACATAATTCTCAATTACATGGACTGTGATTCAAAATTAATTGCTTGCAGTCTTTTGTAACACAACTGGCCCAAGCTTCAGCCCACATAATCTGAAAGTGAAAATTATTGAACCAAGCTTTACCAAAATACATCTAAAACGAATGAAGCTTTGAAGTTTAAGTTCTCATTTTGATTGAAAAAACTGATAGCGTTAACAAGAAGGAAAGATGTTGCCCTATAACTCTACCTCCTTTTCCAACTCTGACTCTCCTATTGTGTCATCTATAATATTATGAGATTCATGCAAGACTTAAAATATTATCACCAATAAAAAAGAATAATGCTAGAGTGACCACATTTTCTTAACCGCATTATATGAGCGAGGTTCACGGTTTACATTAGTTATTAGAGCCCGAATTGTTATAAAACATCTCTTGTAAGATTAGTTGGACAAGAAAATACACCATAGTGAACACAACATGGAACATTCCATTTCAAATTGTGAAATTGTCTAAAAGACATACTTGACTCTTTCTTACTTATTATCTATTCAACAAACTTTTATATGTGCTTAATAATTTTATTTTTGCATTATGATTTGTAAGACGTAAGAAGTAGGAAATTAGGCATGTAGTGTACTTGTCTAAATACCATATGCAAAACCTAGAGTTTATATAAAACAATTTTGTGATAGAAACATGTCTACTTTTCTACATCATTCCATTATAAAATGCGTCATTTCTAAACTTTCTTGGAAGAACCACAAACCATTGCCTCCACAATTTTCTAAAGCACGGCTCACGTGGGATCAAGGGCGGAAGCAGGGGGGTGGCTAGGGTGGGTTCTAGCACAGCCCTGTTTTTTCAAAATGGCCCTATATGTGTAATTTAATATAGTTAAGTTAGAAATTAGCCCAAGATTCTCCACAAGTCAGCCCACTGGTTCATTAAGCACACTCAAAACTCAGACCAAAGAAATAAAAAAATAAGCCCAAAACATTGTCTTCATTCCTCTTGAAAATGTTTCCTCCTTCCTTTCCTTTTCTTTTTTTTCTCTTGTTTGTTAATTCTTTTCTTTCTGTTTCTTCTTTGTCATTGTTGTATTTTCTCTCATTTTTCTTCTTTTCTTTATCTTTCTTCTTTGTCATTTCTTTCTTCTCTCTCCTTTCTATTTGTCATTTCTTTCTTCTCTCTCCTTTCTATTTTCTTCTCTCTTTTCTTGTTTATATATTACTAATGATATATGTTTTGTTTTTGGTTCTCACTGTATTAGTTACCATACAAAAAAATTTTTTTGGTTCTCATTGTTTATATAGATCTTCCATACCAAAAAAAAAAAAAATTTAGCACACCCCTAAAAAAATTCCTGGTTCCGCCATTGCGTGGGATGCATTTTGAAGCTGCAGCGAAAGTATATATATATATAGAGAGAGAGAGAGAGAGAGATGGCAAAATCTAGGACTTAATTCTATTTCCCAAGTTCCAAAGTCTCATAAAAAAAGGCTTAGACTTGAACACCATTCACCGAATTTAAGGAACAAAATTCAGCCCCCCACAAACACCAAGGCACCTAATATTTTGACCCAAAACTCAAAACTCAAGATGGACAATCTCACAGTTTCAACACTTCTAGCTTTATCAGATTCCTACACAACCCATATGCTTTTCACCATCTCAATGCTTGTGCCCATTGTGCCGTGACTTGCAATGTGCTAGCTTAAGCTCAGCTAAGCTGCCGAGTATTTTGCCTATGCTTCTCGTTATCATTCATTCCCCACCTTTTTTGTCTTCAAGATGGCCTTGTTTCTTGTTTCTCTTTAACCTATGCTTCCAATTTCAAGCTACAATTTACAAAAGTGAGGTGTCAATGTGCCCCATGTACTACACAAAGTAGGATTTTGCCAAGGTCAGTTATTCATGTGTACGTGAATATATTCCAACTGATGATAAGATATTATGAGCCCTACATGTTCAATTATCAGACATTGTCCACACGTGTATGGGCGACTAACCGTAATACAGCTCCACAACCTACTCATGTCTTTTGCTCCCTGCTCCTTGATCATTACTGCTGACACTGTTAGAAGAGGTGATGTAGTTGCTTTCCTTCTTACCGGGCAGTGCCTTTTGTTTCCTGGGTATGCATTTTGCTCTCAGCCCACCTATCTCTGTTTCCTCCAATTGCAACTGTGCACTCCTGCAAAACCATTCGTATTTAAAATTAATTAATACATTCAAGTTAGATTATTAATCAAAGAACATTATGTCATCAACAAATGAAATTAAGGAAAATAATGCAGTCAATTTATCACATCAAAGAAGTCAACTCCCTCAATTAAACAAACACTAATTTGACTCTCGGAATGAATGAAAACTTGTAAAGGATGTTCACGTGAAGAACTCACGGAATTGAATTCCATTTTTGTCTCCCACTGAATATTTTTTTGAATTAAACCCTAAAACTGCAAACTGTAATCTGCATGATGGATTATGGGGGCCCACATTTTATATATAACAAAGCTCCTTAATCGCTTAAATTTAAACAATCCGAGTTTAATTAAAACAACTACATCACAATCACAGTGCGTTGTCAAGATGACTATCTATCAGTCTGCACCAAAGTGAGGAGGCAGCCAGCTGGCTATGTGTCAAACGCCGTACGAATCTTTCATTCAAATAGAAGGAAGGCAGACCAAATGGGCTATCAGAGAATCAAAATAAAATTCCGACCAGAATCCCCAGAAAGCCAGGGAAAGAAACCAGAAGATGTACATTTGCTGAAAGAGAACAAGCACTTTCAAAGTGAAACTTCAAATCAACTTTTCCTACATTCACCTATCAATGCAGATGCTTCTTGGTTAAAATTAACACCACCAATGAAGACCATATTTTATCCTTAGCAAGAAGTAATCTTACAGTTATCACATCAATTAATTACATTATACATTACATTTCTCACAAAGATAAAAGCTTTTGGCATGTCATATTTTATATACCAACTCTTTCTCTGACAATATGATAAATGTAAAACCCGTCATTATGTCATATGGAGAAAAACTTTCATGAACTGAGAATACCACTATGGTGATAGCCCATTACGCTATGTTAGTGGAAAAGTTGAAACGTATGACAATACGTAATTAGCTTAAAATGGAGTTACAATATCCTCGGTGTACATAACTTTTTCTCCACCATATGATACAGGGACCCACATATTGCAAGAAGAAAGTTGAATATAACACGCACAACAATAGCTTTCACAAAGATCCAAGAGACCCTCTTGCATATTTCTCACATTCTTTTGGTGTGTCACATCTCTTTGTTAATACTAGTTTAACAAGCAATACTAGTTTAATGACTTCATTTGTGTGCAATTATGGAGAACCAGTTGTAAATGCAATAATTTAGAAGTGACAATTATTAGCGTGTTAATATTAATTAACTAGATGAAATTCCTTTAGATTATAAGTTGGTGGTTCTCATTTATCACACATGTAGCAAGCCCATATTGGCCTCATACCATTTGGGGAAAAATAATTATTGTACATATGAAAATATGATTAGGAGGCTACCGACCCTAACACCATCAATGCTTCCATAATGTTGTTGACATTGCTAAAGAGCATAAAGAAAAATAAAAAGTACAACCTAAAATGGAAATGGAACAAGCACACAAAAAATTGAATGCGGAAACGACTTACCGATCTGCATTGTAAGAAGACGACCTCTTCAAAGCTGGAACCGCCTCTTTCTTTGTCTCAATTACGCTCCCGCTAAAATACTCCTTATCTTCCAATTTTACCCCCGCGAAATTCGAAATTACCGTCTCAGTCCTCACCTGATTCCCCCGCCGCCACGTGGCAGCCTAGCCTTGTAATGCCCAATCAGCGAGAATCCTTCCTCCCTCACCGCCGTGGATCCGCAGTCCCTGAACGAGATCGAGCCGCACGATAGCAACTGCATCAGGACCGACGAGGCCTTCATCTTGCCACCTGGACAAACCTCCGCCGTCCGATGTAAACCCTCATCGCTCGCCCCGTTCGTGCAGATCACCAGCCGTCCATCCGCCTTCATCAGCGACTCGAGCGTTTCGGGGCTAGAATCCGACGGCGGAGGCGAAATCTCGTCCCGGCTCAGCTCCGTACTCTGACTATGAATCTGAAGCACCTCCTGTTGACTTTGACCTTGAACTTTGTCGTCGCGCTCTTCTCGAACCACACGTCGTCGGTGACGCTTGTCGTCTGTCTGAGTCGACGCGTCGGCGGCAGCTTTGCCGGCGGACTCTCCGACCGACTCGGTCTTGTACACCTTGTACTCGTTCAAGTCAATCGAGCTCCAGGACTGGTTTCGCCGGCGGACGATCAACGGAGAATCGAAATCGTCGCCGGACTTTTCAGCCTCCGGCGGAGGTCTCAGGGACCTCGACGACGCCGATTCGAGAGCCAGAGAGTTCACATGCGGGTCGAGAAGCTCCGAGCCTTTGAGAACGTACTCGTGGCCGTGCGACGGGTGTATGAAATCGTTTTCCGACAAATCGTGCCAAACGAAGCCGGTTTTGTAGCTCCTGAAATTTCAATTTCAAAGAAGTCAAAAGATGATGAGACGGTGGAGGAAAATCAGTCATTAGATCAGACGGTGGTCAGCTCGTACCGTTTGGAAGACCAGGAGTACAGAGAAGCCATGCCTTTGCCACGTAGCAAGTTCAAGCGGTTAATGACATCTGTGGAGAGAGAAACATACAAAATTAATGTGATTTGAGGAGTTGAGGGAGTGTTTGGTTGGTGAGAAAGTAGAGAGAAAATTATAAAATCGTATAATTTAGTTACCTCTAAGAAAGAGACCTCGAGGAGAAGAGAGAGGGACTTCCATGAAGTGAGGGTGCTCGAGCTGGCCGTTCCTAGAGAGATAGTAAACGACGGGGACTTTTCTCGGAGTCATGGCGAGGTTGGGAGTTTCAGTACTGGAAGTCCGATTAGGGCTGGTTTCCGAGTCTCGCCATTTACTGGGGATTTGGAGGTGGGTGGGTCGGCCTCTGGAAGTGACAGCCATGTCTGCGTGTTAACAGAGAGTTGGAATCAGAGAAGGATGTTTTGTTACCGAGAAAATTATGTGGCAGCGAGCGGGTGAGAGAAAGTGCGGGAAAACTAATGACTAATGGGGAAGGAGCAGCTGGGAGAGAAAATGAGAGGAGGAGTTGGTATGTGTTAACTTATACATGGAGAGAAGAAAGAGGAAGGTGTGAATGGGAAAATGGAAGATTTTTGGAGGGCAGATGTATTCAAAATGGTGATGCGGCAGACAAGCGCTACCAAACAAATACGGGCCGTTTTAAATTTCAGAACCTTGGCAATACCTATCACGCCCTCACGGTAAATTCAATTGTTTTTAATTTTAGATCTAAAGGGCAAATGTACCGTATTAGATTTATGTCGTTTGTCAAAAAGAAAAAATTACATTAATAATAATACAATTAATAATTTATTTGATTTTTAGCGACTCTAAGTGTTAAGAGTATTTGTCCTACATTGAAAAGCTAAGGGACCAAGCCTGGGTTTATAAGGAGTTGGGCTACTCCTCTCATTGCCAATTAGTTTTGGGGTGGAACCTCAACTTCTTTCATAGTATCAGAGCGGGTTAGCCCACGTGTGAAAGCCCAACGGCCACACGTGCTCCACGTTACCCAATATGTGTTGTACACATGTTAGGCTTGAAAATTCGCCACACGTGCGGGAACGTTTGAGAATGTGAAGGTAAAAAATCCCACATTGGAAAGTTGAGAAACCTAGCAAGTGTTTATAAGGAGTTGGGCTACTCCCCCCCATTGCCAATTGATTTTGGAGTGGAACCTCAACTTCCTTCACTAAGTATTTTTTTCTCCTATTAATTAATAGTGGGTGATGAAGACAGATGAATTTTATAATAAATGGGTAAAGGTCTAATCCAAGTGTAACGTAAACTCGGAGTAAGATATCCAAATTAGTTCATTTTAAGTAGATGAGATCATGTTTCATATCCCTATTTATTATTTAGAATATCTTCATAAATTATGAATGTAAACGAGATAATACTTCATATCCCCGTTTATTAGATTTTGATTACAAATACAGTCCTCTCATACTCTCGAGGTTTGTTGATAAATTAGTTAATTAATTTAAGCAAGAAACAATGATGTACACCTTTATGCAATGCAACTCATGCAATGTGATGAAGCTCTCAAGCCCTAAGATTCTTTCATGAACGTCCTTTTTCTTGAAAAGTCTATTGCAATTCCTCCCGTCCACATCGTTTTAGACGTGGTTTCTTACAAAATTCAAACACACTACTAGATGGGTTGACTACTCATGATTTCTTTAATTGTTTCCTTTTGGACCACCTAACTTTGACTAAGAGGCCTTAATTGCGTTTTCAACGTCCTTTCCGCACCTCTGAAAAGTTACTAGATCGGGTGGACACCAAGACGACGTGGCGTGCCCTCCTAAACCTAAATCGTTGACCGTATTTATAATTCAAGGAAAAAACGAATTTGATCCATGATATGATAGTGTCTTGATCAGATTGGACAGCTCTGATTAGAGTTAGGAGGACAGGTGGACGGTCCAGATCAAAAGAGGCCCTTCAGAGAAGTACAGAAGATCTGGGGGTAAATGCAGTGAAATCTTTTCACGTTGGCTGTCTTTTAGTCGTTGTCATCATCGTTCTTTGATCTTCTCAGGCACATTGAAACGTCGTCGTTGTCTGGCGTACCGCGTGAACATTTGGGAGTAGGGAAGTAATGTGGTGGAACCCAGTAGCCCATATGGGGTGGGGGGGGTGGTGACACAGTATTTCTGTGAAGACCCAGTTGAGCTCAGAGCTGGGGACAAACATAAACTTTCTTCTGTTTCCCTTGTGGGGCTTCATTTCAAATTCAATTGCAAATTAATTAAAATGGGTCGTTGTTTTAGTCTAAGTTATCGGCAAAATAGTCCAAAAGTTAGAGGCATATTTTCCATGAGATTGGAGGAGCATTGGCACGTGGGAAGGGGCACATGCATTCATGCATTCATGCAATGACTCTAGGGTAAAAAACCACATTTCCATTGTCTTGTCTCCACCGACTCAACACCATCTTATATTGATGAATAAACAAATGCAAAGCATATTTCTTTTAGGCATAATTGGACTCATGATTTCTGAATTTACTTTTTCATCCTCTAATTCGATTTTTAGTTCCTCTTCGTGTGACATGTATCTTCTTATTTGATAAATTTGTCAAAAATTTCATTTAGTTTAGGGGTAAAATGGTCATTTAATGTATTTTATTGCTTTTGACATATGTTTTCTACTCTAAAATTAGTTGTTAATCTCACTAAAGTCTTACCAGTAGGGTCTAGTCCAATAAAAAAAGGCTTTACTTATTGATCGGTGCATAATTACATATCATTTTGTACCCTTCTAACTTATGATTTGGTTATGTTTTTGAGTTAAACTTGTGCTTTTAATCTATTTTGTGTTTGTTTCAGTATAATAAGTTTGGGACTCATTTAATTCATTTTGGAGTCAAGTTAGCTCAAAACGGTGTCTGCAGATCAGTCAACTTCACGGATTGGACTCAAGAAGAACCAGATAATGAGCCATACGTCATTGGAAAGATACGGAAGTCTATTTTCTGGATCATTTTACGGTTCATGATTCCGAGTCCTCTAGAGGAAGTTATACAAGTTTTGGCAGCTTAAGGTCAAAATCGGCAGGATCTGCGTTACTGGGCCAAAAATGACTTTTGAAGGCCTTCCCGAATTTTCCTTGAGTTGGGCTGCATATGCTTGGAAAGATAAGATAAAGAGCTTCAAGATCCATATTTTTGCAGATTTGTTAGAGTGAAGGAACAAGCCCAAATCGAGCCCACAAGCTGACTGCAATGCATTGTCATGCATGAGCTAATCATTTTAGTGGTGAATTGAGTGGTGTAAGTTGGTGAAGTGAGTGTGATTAATAAATTCAATTGTATAATCAGATTTATACTTCCCCTAGGCCTATAAATAGTGAGTTCTCCAAACATGTAAACACACCCCAAGGGGGGGAGCTCTCAAACATCTCTCTAGAGCTCCTCTCCCTTCTCTCCCTCAAATTCTCTTAGTTTTCCTTTTTAGTTCTCAATTGTTGTAACAAAATCCTTTTGCTAAATTTTCCTTTAAGTTTTTCTTAGTTGTAATTTATTTTTCATTGTAATGTAATTTCTTTTCTTTAGTTTTCAAGTTTAATTAGTTTCCAAGTTTCAATTATAGTTCTTGTTCTTATTCATTATGCTTATAAGTTAATATGCTTGTTTGAATGATTGATCACCATTAAAACTTGTATGTTAGCTATCTTGGTTTGAATTAAGAGTAGACACCATGCATTAATTCAAATTGAACTATGAATAGGAAGAGTATGTATGGACATTCGACAACATGGATTAGATACATGCTTGGTTGTTTAAAACATTCTTCTATGCTTAATGGATTTCTAATGCTTAATTTAGGTTCGACAACAAGGATCTAATTAGGGAATTAGAAATACAATGTTAGGACCAGACACCATGGCTTAATCATACTTTAGCTAGAATCAATCTAAGAATATGAATTGAACTTGGTAACTAATTTGCTTGAGTTAATTTCTTTTCTTTCTTTCTTGTTTTATTTATTTTCTTTTGGATTTCTGTTTTGTGCAGGGAATCAAATTGAATCAATCTATCATCAATCCTCGTGGGATCGACCTCGTACTTACACAAGCTATACTATCCAATGGCCCGTGCACTTGCGAGTTAACACTTATGTGTCAGTGGTCTTAAGTTCGAATGCCAATAGCACCTTGGTAGTGTGTGTGAAAAACTGAAGGCGCCAGTTAAGCCCACAATGGTCACAACATTTTGAAAATCTATATTTATACATGTTATATTGTTATAAAAATTAATAGATTTTCTTTTCCGTACAACCAAATACAAAATTTTTTATATTATAAATAATATATAAAACAAATTGAAAAGTCACTAAAGATAAAGTAAAATTAAATAAACAAATAATACGTAAATACAAGTAAAATAAATTATAAGTAAGAATGTGAGTTTGGTACGGTGAAGCACGTCAAAGACACTGTCCTAGAGCCTTTGTAGCCTCCATACGTGCAGGTACTGGCAGACTACAAGACTCCAAGATACGACCCCTTGTACACAAACTCAAGATCCGCTATGAGCACTTTCATAGACGGATATATGTATCCAAGTCACATAACCATTACCCAAAATAATAATATAAAGTAGAGAATATATATAAAAGTAGAAAATGAGGGAATCAGATTGTGGTATGTGATATTCTGATGGTGTATTGTGTTTTTTTAATTGTGAAGGAGGAGTGACCTTTTATAGGCATCCAATAACATGTAACCTTCACCAACCAGAAAATGAAGGCATTCAATTAGAAATAAAACATGAATATTAAATATTTATAACCCCCACAATAAATTAAATAAAACAGCCAAAATAATTAATTAAATAAAACGGTTAAATTTTTAAAACATTTTTAAAATTCCAACAGTTATATCCCAGTTGTTTTTATAATTCTACAATGAACATGAATATGATCTATTGAAGATCCGTGACATTTGATAATTTGTAAGAATGACTTACAATTAAACTTAAAATTCCACGACACACTTGATAATTTGTAAGAAAATCTCATAGTTTATAGTTTCATCTGATGGATATAAAGGGCCAATGATGTAAATCATTTCTAACTTGAAGATCATTTAAATAATTTTTAAAATATAAGAATCAAACTGTTGCATATCTCGTCCGTGTATTTGTTTATTGGTCTTTAAAAAATGGGCATTCATGTTCGTTGTTGTATATCCTCTGATACAGACATCTAATCCAATAATTTTAGTATTTCACTTGGCATCCAACACTCATGAGGCACGACATCTTTTTGTGACCAGTACCTTTTGATGATGCTTTTGTGAACCCCAACTGCATCTATCAATATCAGACATGTTCAGAGGAACTGAGATTACCTCACCACTTTTGCCTTTTGCCATTCTTTTTGCTTTTTTGTTTAATATATTATTGCTGCATTTCAAACCACTTTGTACAAGACCATTTCATAGATGACAAATGTCAAGATTATCTTCAATCTAATATTGGATCCCTACTGCACGAGAAAAACTCTCTTGGAACGGGTGTGCTCTCTATCTCTCTTTTTCAACAAAGTTGGCCACATGGCGCGAGGAGATTGGGGGGGATAGGACTACAGTCATATCCCCGTTCCAAGAGAGTTTTTCTCCTACTGCACCCATCGCCGGTTCTGGTGTTCGTTTTATTGAGAGTATCTCACGTCAAAAGATAAAAACGGTTTTAGTACCTCAAAGATGATAGGCATCTTCATCTATTGTCGATTAGTTTTGAGTTGAATGTTTACATTCTAATATAGTATTTACGTGTTAAATAATGCTTAAAAATTCTTCAATCTCTCAATTAATTGGCAATTGATCTCGACTTGTATGCTCGGCGGTAAACCCATGTATATCAGTGCTTTTAATTTTGGAGGAACTTTTAGGGACCAAGGACTTTTTTGCATGGAAGAGTTACTCGGTGGAGTGGCATAAATGGATCTAGTTTGTGTAAGCTGTTCCTGTGATATATGCACTTTATCTTATGGTTGGCTATAAGGGGCAAACTTCTCTCCCCACCATGATTCTACCTGTGCAATTTTCCATGGTGTGGCAGAATCCCATACTTCAATTATCTTCGATTGCTTTCTTGTATTGAATTCTTGTGGTCCTCGGCTGCACTTCATTGACAGACAAACTACACCCTGCAGTTCTTTAGAAGCTCTGCCTATAAACCAGTACTGTATAATCATTTGGAAGGAAAGAAATTACCACAGGAATTTCAAAACGGAAATTAAACCTTCCCTTTGATTCTTAAATTCATCACCAACTTACTACAACCATTTGATGCACGCTATGCGAACCCAAATGCAAGTCCTGCCCTGCAAATCTTGCTGCAAAAAAATTATTTGAAATCTGTTTGATGATGTGGTAATTTAACATAAGCTGCCTGCAAGTTGATTACTTACAGAACAAGAAAGAAACACTTAACTACAAAATAAAAAAGGAAAAAACAAGTCTACCAAAATCCCACTTTTACTTTGGTGCCAACAGACCCTTTCTACATTAGTATATACTGCAATTCGCAGTAAGTTTCCTGCTAGTTGAATTTCCATTACAATACTTTGAATGGAGAATAAATATTCACTTCAATCCACATGAGGCATCGGGTAGCGGCACAAGGGACACAAGTGACTGGTTTCCAACCACTGAACAATGCAAGCTTCATGATAAACATGTGAGCAGGGCAAGGAAATAACTTCAACACCAGCTTCAAAGTTCTTCATACAAATAATACAGTTCTGCGTGGTTTCAGAGCTATCTAGTCTCACTTTCTCCAAACTGTCAATAGATGATTTAGTTGCAGGGATAGGCTTCACCTCATGTGTTTCCATGGATTCCCTTGTAACCCTTTCAATCACATCTTCTGGATTAATAACATTTCTGCTCATTCGCAAAGTCACCTCCTCTACTTCCACAACAATAGGAAGCATGCAGAGGGTTGATTCAACCGCATTAAGTACTTTTCCCACAATAGATGGCTGCTCATCTACTGGGACATGCATTCCGGAAAGAATTTCAGTCATGAGCATGGTACCACTTTCAGATAACAGCGTGCCACGAGGTACCTTAATGGTTTCTTGGGTTACAAGGGTTTTCAATTGCGGAATGATTCTTGGAACATCATCCTCCTCTTCGTCAAACCAAACAACTTCGTAGCACTTGTAGAGCATAAAATTGACTGGAAGCACGCAGGCTGAAGGCTGGGACTGCTGCAGGTCCATGTTGTTAGGTTTGCCCATCTTCCACACATTGGTTTTCTGCGACGCATCGCTACGATAATGTATATGGGTTAACATGCTTGAACAAATAACGAAATCTGCAGAAGAAATGGCAATGGTCATCAATGGGGGATGATGCTATTTGTGCAGAGCTCATAGCATGCTCAATTTCATTGCCACAACAAGAACAATGGGTACTGGTATAGCATAACACTTGGGATTCAAGAGGCATGGGCAACTCAAAAGAAAGCTACAAGCTTTACATTCTTCAAGAAACATCTGTAAAAACAAACCTTCTCTTTCCAATTTTAACACAATGAGACCCAATTATTCAAATTTGGGGGGCTTAAATGTGCTTCTAATATAACTATATGTTATGTCATTACCCTAAATTAAAAGTAGTAACCTTTTAGCCAAGCACAATTGAAAACAGAGAGGCCTAGACCCCCTGGCATCAACTCTTATAATTAAAATCATAAACCCTAAATTAAAACCTTACCTAAAACCTAATAAAATAAAGAATTGAAAAGAAAAAAGAGAAATAAAGAAGAGGAAATACCTGGGGATGAAGAAGACAAGCCCGATCAGAAGAAAGAGGAAGAAGAAGACCGGCAGATTAGGCGGGGAAGAAAGCTGAGAAGAGGGACAGGGTTTGCCGTATGGGGTGCGTTGGCCTGGTCGAACATGAAAATTAATAATAGAGCAAAGATACAATTTTTTTTTTTCTTTTTTCCTTTTTTGAAAAATGATACAGTTTCCCTTCTTCTTTTCAAACTCAATTTAATTGATATTTTTAATGCAAATTTTTTAAATTTTAAAAAAAGGTTAAAATCAAGACATGCAGCTATAAGCCTAATAAGAATTCAAGAAAAAAACTATGAGAAGAGGCGTGAAATTAGGAATAAAAACGAGTTTATTGACAATTTGACATGAAGCTATTAGGAAGGGGGAGCTTCTGTGTTGGGAAAAAAAGCTTGGGCCATAAAGGCTTTCCCCATTTTGACCTATTAGTTGGGCCTACTAGTAATGCACTAGAACCAACCCTCTGCTTTTGAATGTTCAAATAGGTGAACCGCCGTCCAAAACCCAAGAGTGAAAAGTTGGGCATTGCCAAAGAAAACAAAGTCTAAAGTTAGAAAGACCTTTTTTTTTTAAAGGCCTGTTTTTTTTGGGAGCAACCGACACCTCCGGTTGTTGAGGCAGTTTCTCAAACCCAATGCCGACGGTATGCCAAACCGACCGAAAAATAAATAAATAAATAAATAAATTTAATTATTCTATATTAAATAACAAGCTTTAGATTAATCTAACGGCTAGGATTTATTTTCTTGGATCAATCCTAGCCGTTAGTTCTCAATTCTCTCATCTCATATCTTTAGACTCCAACTCACGCACTTCTCTTCTCTCTCTTCTTCGATTTGAACCTTAGTCTCTCTCACCCTCGCTAGGGGTGAGCATTTGAACAGGTGAATTGAACCTAATCGAGTAAAAAAAAAATAGAAAAAAATGTGTTGACCAAAAAAGTCAACCTAGGCTCAAAAACCAAACCGCTTTGGATAGGCTCTCGTCCCGATTCTTGTCTTGGAAAAACCAGTATAAACCGAACCATATCAGTTATGTTAAGTTTACTTATTCATTTATATCCAAAATTATTACTAAACCTAATTAAGATTCAAATAACATTAGTAACTCCAATTAATATTTAGATATTTTAGCCCAATTAATATCCAAATGTCTTTGTTCCAATTTATACCCAACTAAATATCTACTCTATCAAAAAAGAAAAAACTAAAATTCTCTCTAGCGCTCTCTAGGGGTTTCTCTAAAGCATCCTAGGGGAGTGGGTCTTAGTCTTCCTGGACTCAAGGTACTACGCCTGAAGGATTGGATGCGGTGGCTGGACTGGCAGGTGCTAGTCGATGCTATTGGTGTCGGGATTGCGAGAGGTTGATGGTTCACAGACTCGCTTTGCGTTCGTATGGAAGCTATGATGACGGAGTTTTCCTCACATTTCGCCCTTACTGATGCTGAACAAGAAGAGGTTGTTATTGATTCAAGAACAATCGTTGGAATCAAGTCCACGCGTTTTCTTCTCGTGGGCAAACTTTTGACTGATAAACCCTATAACAAAGAGGCTATATGTAGAACCCTTTATTCTATTTAGCGGCCTAATGCGAAGGTAACTATTGTGGATATTGGAGATCAAAAGATTTCTTGTGGTTTTAACTCCATGGATGAACGAGATACGATTCTCCGAGGGGGTCCATGGTTCTTCAATGGATACCTTCTGGCGTTGGCCAAAGCTGATGGTATCACCAACCCGAAACACATTCCACTTTTGAAGAAAGATTTCTGGGTACAAGTTAAAGGACTACCCCTCGGATATATGACCAAAACTATGAGGAAGATTATCGGTGATGCACTAGGTAGATACGTGTTGACAGACCAAAGTAAAAAAAAAGAAGAGGAAAAACTAGGGAGCTATTTGCGTATTAGGGCGACCCTGAATATCTCCAAACCCTTACGACGAAGTCTCCTACTTCGGCTCGACAGAGAACCCATTGAAATTGATGTGAGGTACGAGAAGCTACCCACTGCATGTTATCGCTGTGGGATCATTGGACACACTGAACTTTCGAGCCGCATACCAGGTAATGAAGGGTAGGATGATTTGTCCAAACCTTATGGACGATGGTTTCAATATGATACGTATGGGCCTGAGTATCATAGGCCGACAGGGAGAAGGTTTGGTTTCCCTAGCTCCCCAGGGTAGTCTATGCGTGTGCCGGAAGAAGATGCCTTCTCCTCGGCAATGGCGAAGGATGGCGGCAGTACTGAGTCAAGCATGCCTAACCAACTTGCCACTGATGCTTTACAAAATCTGGAAGGTTTTCAAACTGCGCAACCCTCGGCATTGACTCAGCCTTTTCCTTGCCCCATTCCTAAAATTCTAGACCTAAATGAGCAAGTTGACTTCTATGAGGAGGATTCTCTAGGCCTGCTGGCCCTTATTCCTTTTAGGGAAGACACAATAAAGTTCCACATATCTTTGGATGGTGATCACGTTCCTCATTCCCTCCTGGGCCCTGTTGATTGTGGTATTTCCTTTAATTTATCATTAGGAAGTTAGACCAATAACCATGACTTTTGTGATGCCGAAATTCAAGGATGTAATTCCTCATTATTAAGCAGTACGGAGAGGAACCCATGCACTATCACGGCCTTAGGCTCTCCAACCAACCAACCTATGATTATGCATATTCATCATTGTTCAGACCCAAGGACCCAAAATCTCCACTTTACTAAGGGAGCCCAAAATCTATCACTAGGCTCTGACCCATTCAACCTTAGCCCATTGATAAAGCGAACAACCAAGGCCCGAAAACTAGAGTCATAATTAATAGGTTGCTAGTGCATCTATCATAGGCTATACCTACAATTATGTACATGGAGGATCTTGGTTCGATGGGCAATTGCAGTTTGAGGACTGCATTAATTCGCACGTAAAATTTAAGAAGTTTGACTTACATGAAAGTGAGGTAACTGAAAACACCTTAATGTTTAGGCGCACCTTAATGCTGAATGAAGTCCAAGGGGTGACTAAAGTTCGGTTTATAACCAAATGTGAAGTAAAGAATGTTATACTTGTGTGCTATGAGTATTGGGAAAATCTCACAACTTGGCTTCAGAAGAGTATAGTAGCCCCACTCCATTTGGAAGTCATTATGGCGATGATCTACTCCACACTTGGTGGGCTGAATCTATAAGGTGATCTTGATTCATTCAATGTTTTGTTTTTACTCTTTAAGTTTGATTTTTTGTATTAGTTATTCTGTTTCATAAAGATTTTTTTATTGAAAAAGATTTCTTCAGACACAAGAATTACATATTTACTTTTTTTTATATATAAATTTGTCAGGTCTATGTTACTCACAATTCAAAACATTCACTTTCATGGACTTTACCATGAGGGGCTATCAATGGATGTGACTTATGTAGTTAGTCATTTTGGTCAACTCAAGATTCTCGGAGTTGCAAAGTCTCTCAAGGGTTAGATCCAAATGCAGTATTGACGCAAAAATTGGCTAACCTTACCAGATGCAGGGATTGACTGAGGAATCTGCTGTTGGCTCAACCACACCATATTTCTACTATAGATGAGCTTTGCTTCCTAGATTTTTTTGACATGCATGGCAAGGTTCCTCTTCAACTCAACTACAATCAATTGGTGAAGAAATTGACCCATCATAATTTCCTCCTTAACCTAAGCTCGAGAGTTGGGTACTGCTTTGAGGTTCACCAAGCTTATGAAAATGACTCTTTGGAAAATAGTGTCTTCAAACAATTTATATCCTCACAACCCTCTCAACAAAGTCAGAGGTGAAAGCGACAATTCAAACATTTTAAGGGTTGGCATAGCCGTATCAAGTGTCATCCAATATTCAAGGAAGTGGACGAGTACTTGCGTGGTAGTTATGTTTGGAAAGTGACTAACCTCATTCGCTTCCTGCGCAATTTAAGGGTGCATTACGTCACTGATACATAAGTTTTCGACGTTGACAGATGTGTGTGTAGAACTCTACACCCGGGGTTTTTGAGCTATCTGCATGAACACCACATAAAGATGAGTGATAGGTGATTGATAGATATTGAGAGAGTTAAATCTAATTTCTGAGGTACCGCCTAAAGCCAGAATTTTTTGGTGGTGGGAGTGTTCGAATATTCTCCCCACAAGATTGAGCCTTTCCAAGAAGCGCATCCCAATTGACACCACATGTGCCTTCTGTGGCAACTCCCACGAATCGATGGTGCATATTCTGCATGATTACCTCTTTGCTGTAGCTGTTTGGAGTTGCTCTTTACTAGCCGGTCGACAGTTTACTTCTTCCAACGAATAAGAAAAGGATTGGGTCATACCTACTGTGATCTCCTCTCCTCACCAGACTTTACTGTTTTCTTTATGGTTGGATAAACCATATGGGAGGCTCGGAATGCACTAGTCTGGGTGAACAAACTTTCTCGGCCAGACGAGGTGTGTAACAATGCCATGTCTCGCCTCAAATAATTCTTGAAAGCATATGCCCGAGCTTCCAAGGTTGTTACATGGACTCATCAGGTGATAAGTTGGGAGAAACCTCCTATGGGTTGGCTTAAAGTTAACATTAATGGTGCCTGGCATCCCGGGAGCTCGATTGGTGTTATTGGGGTTGTGGTGCGTGATTCTGGTGGTGATTTTGTGGCAGAGTGTGCTATGTCGGTTCACAATGTTTTCTTTGTGGCTCTTGTTAAAGCTCATGTTGCCCGAATGGGTGTTTCACTGGCGGTTGATATGGGTTTTATGAATGTTTCTTTTGAGAGTGATACTCTTCAGATTGTGTTGACACTTTGAAGTCAATCCATGGATCGTTTTTTCCTAGGATCGATTGTGGAAGATACCAAAACCCTGTTGACTTAAATCGCTGAAGAAGGTTTTACACATATCCGCCGAAACGCCAATGGTGTGGCTCATCGTGTTGCGAAGTTTGCAACTCACATTGGTAACTTTGTTAGTTGGTTTGAGGAACCACCGGATTTTATTGTTGATCTCCTGTTTGAGGATTGTAACTTATAGTTTTTACAGACATGACCTTAGGGGGACCGCGGGGGAGGGGAGGACTCTATCGCAGGCAAGGTTCCTTTTCCCGGTTACGGCTGAGAAGGTAGGCTACTTCGGTAGACCAACAACCACTATGCTTCATTTGGTGTAGAGTACTCGTCTAATCCTCTAGGACATAGTCTGGTTTGTACTTGTTACTTCTTTTCCTCATTACTAAATTATTATCGCCTTTGCATCAAAATATCTACTCTACCCCAATTTCTTTTTCTTTTCGATGAACCATATTCGTTCTTGTTGTGCTTCCATCTTTTTTTCTTGTCAGTAAACCATATCCGTTCTTGTTGCCCAATTTGATGGCTTTCTGTTTTGGTTGACACCGACCACTTTGTCGGTCCGACCGATTCACGGTTAATCGAACCTTATCCGACCAACACTAGTCCCAAATGTGGTAATACCGCTTTTGGTGGTCAGTTTCCGTTTGCCTGAAAAAATCTCAATTCCCGAACTGAGTCCACCCTAGTCTACCTAGTGTTCCATCACTATCCCTCCTTCCCTCTTCTAGTTTCTTCTTTGGTTTTTTATTTCCTTTTCAGTTAGTAAATAAAGTCTCTAGTAGTGGGTTGGTTTGAGCCATGGTCAAATGTGATCCCATCACCTCTTTAATTGTTAATTCCTTAATCCAATATTTCTCTAATATCCTCCCCTAAAGTTTCTCTAAAATTTTAGTTCTTCCCTGCATTTGAAGGACTTTATTGCATAGTAGGACTCTATTGCAATCTGCCCATATTAGGATTCTTGTTTTCTATTATGCAAAGTTACATAGTTGGAGATTGAGTTTTCCTCAAATTTGCCTCATGTTGTACATTTTTTCTTGGCTAGACTATTTGAAGAATGTAAAGTCCACATCAAAAACTTGTCAAAAATAAAATATGACATATAATGAATGATTCTATTACTTATAACATTGAGGCTTTTGTATTAAACTACACACCTGTCAGATTATGCAGGTGATTGATTAAGAACTACACAAGTTTTGTAAGTTTTAAAAACAAATTACAAATATGATTTTTCCCAACAAGAATAGGCTAATTTTGTGCCAGTCAAACCACAGATACTTGACATGTCCTCCTTTCTTCAATCTCATCATGAAATTTATTGATTTTAGTTGTATCACAAAGCCAACAAATTACAAAATAATCGACTACACAAGTAATTTTTTGGAGATAAAAGACACCAACTAGTATTGCCAAATTTTGTTACAAATTGATGTGATACATGACATAACAATCCATATCATTTGTCATATCAACTATTATATAAGTCACTTAATTATGCATCATATATCATTTCTAGAGCTAGAGTCATCTACAACACGACATTCCCTATGAGAAACACTTGCATGAAATGGGGATAGCACCTCGACCAACAACGTTATGTCACACGTGATAATTTCTCCACGTGGTATGAAATTATTGATCGGAAATAGTAAAATAGTGTTATTCGCGTTGCAACTAAGTTTTTCTCCTTTTCACGGCTGCTACCGTATTATACACGACCAAAACAATCCTTAATTAGTTATTAATACATAGTTACGTTCAGTTTTTATCAAATTAACAACACATAGTGTTCATATGGCCCTTTGCTCATATCTACCTTTCATATCTTCTCATTTATTTCCCATTTTCATCATGAACAATACTGAAAATGGATGCTCCAAATATAAGACAAAGAGTGACCCTCTTTTCTCTCCTGCCCAACCATTTCTTTTACTTGCTCAAACATGGCAAACATATTATTATCAAAATTTAGACCCATGAGGGTCAAAGGTGTAGTGCTATAGGGAGAAATATTAATTAACGGTGGGGAAAGTTCCACTATCACACACACTCACGCACCATCCAGATAAGTGCATGCAAAAGCAAAGGCGTCAGATCCATCTCAAAGATGCCTTCTATTTGCAGAAAGAGATTAAAAAAATGTATATATGCTCGAAAGGCCTCCCTATTATCTGGAGATTTGGCACGCATGTTAAAGACACTTCCAACCCCCCCTTTTTTTTGGTCTGGATCTTCCAATCCCTTGATGGACTTTTTGCATGATCATCACCTATTCATTTTAAACACAAATTATAATTTGAGATTAAGTGATCCCCTATTGCCGTGATCTAGAATTTTTCTCAAATTTATCGTGGTATATCTACATAAGAGTTTGAGGATGCAATAAAAGTTCCCAAAATAATTCAAATTATACTTTTGTTGGTTAGGAGATATGGTTTTTGCCGACAACTTTCTGCTGTTGGGTAATGAAGAAATTTCTGGTACTGAAGAGCATGGTTGGGATGTGAAGAAAATGCTAGAATATTATGCGTTTGCACCAACTTTTCCACGATTAGGTTAGATGGCGACTCGCACTGACTAACTCTTTGTCTTGCAATATTTTCCTTCTTAATGTTATAAGTGTTTCAAATTCTCGAATCTCTCTTTTATTAATAATATATATAAAAAAAGGTGAAAATTTTCATTTAATTCTTATACCAAGGACAGACTATTTGTGTTCTCGATTGCACTTCTTCACTCTGCGAGGATAGACACCTTATAAAACCCAAGTATATAGAAGAAGCTTGAAGGAAACTTGAAAATCCATACTAAGAGAGGAGTACTCTCCTTATCACATGTCTTCCCCTCTTTCCAATCTTCAATTCCTTCTAGATATCTTGTTCTTTCTTGGCAAGCCCCTCCTTCTCTCCATGGCATAATATCATGACAAGCTTATTGTCTCCTGCGGTGATGATTGAGCATATCAAGATGTTGACTTGGTTGTCCTATCAAGACATAAATCAAACTGTGGGGATAACCCCATGAGGAAAAAAACTTTCATGGAACGGGGATAGGACTGTAGTCCTATTCCCCTCCAATCGCCGTGCCCTATGTGGACAACTTTGTTGAGAGAGAAAATGTTTTTGTCCACATGGCGCACGACGATTGGAGGGGAATAGAACTACAGTCCTATCCCCGTTCCAAGAAAGTTTTTCTCCCCCATGAGGTCACAAACTTACATGCCTTTATATCTCATCCCAAAAAAACCTTTAAAATAAGATGATCATGAATTGCGTGCGTGCCTGGACAGCATTGCACTTGTGAGCATTTATATATACACAAACACAAGCTAATATGATCATGGATGATGCTTATCAGCTTATCTTCATTTCTACCCTAACTTATTCTAGAGGTGGTAGACACAACATATCATGAAGAAGAAATCACCAATTATATACAGGTACCGTATAAAGAAATTAGTTATATAATATTCGACATTCTTTAATAAGTATTTAAGTTAAGGATTGGTTACATACTTCTAATCTCGGTTGTTGGATTGCATATGAAAAACTATCAACATATTTAATGAATGAAATCCAACGGCCAAGATTAGAAGTATATAACCAATTCTTAACACTAGCCCCTTGCCACACGCTTGCGTGTGCCAATTGGTTTTCTTTTTTTAGTTTTTAGTTTTAGTTTTTAGAATTAAGAAAAGAAAAAATAGGTAGTTATTTTCCTTAAAAATAGGATCCATTATCTGATTTTTCTTTTAATTTTAATTTTTTTAATATGAAAAAGTATGAATTTACCATATTATCCTCATTTAATTAATAATTTCAATTCTTAATATTTTGATTAACCAATGGCATTTTCTGGTATTTTGAATGTTTCATCATTCTCTCCCTTTTGCTTTATATATAGAGATAAAATACTTATTGGAGAATCTCCCATATAATATTATGTGGATCTATTGGGACAATTGCTGATTATCCCACATTCCCACTACTACTAGAATCTAATGCTTTATTCAACGGACCCAAATTCTGCAATTATTTAATTAATTAATTAAGCTCAGGTATATATGATTCCTTAAAATCTGCTTGAAAATATGACTAAAAGACACAACAACAGTCACACACACCCTCAACCAAAAGAAAGGAAGGCCAAGCAAAGTGGAAGTGATCAATTGATAAAATTCCAGCATTTTCTTAATCATTCTAATCTTTGATTTGCAATCACTCCTCTCCCTTTGACTGATCATCTCCAGCAGAAGAAGAAAGGTAGAAAAAAAGATTTCCCCCTTTAGATTCCCAAAACAAATAAAACCCACTTAAATGCTCCTCTGTACAAGTTTATATATATTTATATGTATTTTAGGTAATAAAGGGGCTAATTGTCATTAAGAAATGACAGTTTGATTCCTAAAAGTAGTAATGACAAGCCACTTAGGGTAAGCTTGTCAATGATGGTAAAGTTGGCACCATCCCCAGCTATGGGACCGTTATTCCATTCAGATCCATATAATTCTCTCTCCCTCCCCCACCACTACTGCAAACAGCAATAGAAAGAACAAAAATTTGAACTATAATATATTTTACGTACCTTGCTGGACCAAAAACGAAGAAATTTTGCTCCGTACCATTTGATTACAATAAGCAAAACCATAAACAACATTAACATATTACATTCTTTAAATTATCATGCTAGTTATTATAATCTTAGAGAGAGAGAGAGAGAGAGTACTAGGTATCAATGATGTATTATTTGGCTATAAACTAATAGATTTCATGTTCTTACTAGAGAGACGGGTTAATAACTTATTATTAGCAACACCGATATTGTTCCCAACTTAATTACATACAAAGCTCAGTAAATGTGTGGTTTTTATTACAAAAGACTTCGGTGAAATTAGTAGTAGAACCATTCATTGTATATTATATTTTATTTTACCAAATCTCCGATGTGCAATTTATATTCTTCAACACATATATGATATGTTAATCTAATCTATGTGGTCTTAATGTTAATTTTCTTTTGCCACAACATATATTAATGAACTTTTTTTTTTCCATATATAATTCAATGGGAGAATCAAGCCATCAACAGTTTTTACCATCCTTCATTCTAGTAACAAATCACATACGAGTGAGAATTATCTCACTTTGATTATATGACATACCATCGTATTGACTAGCTATGGAGAGAGAGAGAGAGAGAATTAAGAATTAAGTGGGATGGCCACAAACCTGTGGTGTACACGTCACACTGGTTCATCTTTCTGGCTAGCTACTTCTTCCTATTCCAGCCCACTACAAGGCACTTTATGCCACTACAGTTCTTTGGTGACATCACCAATTCACCACCACAAATATAATGTTTCTTAATTATGCTAATCGAGGCAATGATGCCACTAAAGTTCTTCTTTGGTGACATCACCAATTCACCACCACAAATATAATGTTTCTTAATTATGCTAATCGAGGCACATGATGCCATAATCCACTAGTAATATATACCTTGGTCTTTGTATGGCCATAATTTTATTATTAAGCCTTCTATTTTAAGTTGTCTATCCAGCGCCTCTCAAATCTATATAATATTTAATCAATCAGAGATCAGACGAAGGCCAACATTTAGTAATGATATCTCGTACTGTATGTTAAAGAAATCTAGAAGAAAAAGATAATGTGGTCCTGTGTTTATATAATAGCATAATGGTTTTCAACATGGTTCTTAGCTGGTATATGAAGTTTTCCTCGTCTAGCAAAATGGACGAGCATAATACAGATATATATTCAACACAAACACTCATGAGATCTAGTTCAAGTTGCACTAAGGTAGGGTGAGAGTGGAAAAATATTTGAGTGTGAAAGTCACGTAGTCTTATACTTACTCACTGTTATATTATGGATGGACGATAATATTGATATGTGATGAGTCTTAAAGTAAAATATTATAAAAAGATACATGCGTTATAATATGAATGGATTTGTCGATTTATAAAAATACATTGACTGTCAAACCAAAAAACTAATCTCACCAAAGAATTTCTCTAGACACTCGTGAATCCTAAGTTCACGACCTAATTATCATATTACCACCACACATGTTATACAGAAGAATTTATTGCAGGAAGGAAGTTAAGAGAGAAAAAGTATAAGCGAAAGAGAGAAAATAACTGAGTAAAGATTAAAGTTTAGTTGAGCATCTACAACCATACTCTCTATTTTTTAGTTAAAATTTAGCTAAAAATATATAAAAACTATTTTATGAGCTTTCTATAAAATTTTAACTTCAATCATACACTCAAATTTAGAGAGTCATAAATACTATAACTCTTTTTAAATTGGTCTATCTCTATTAAAAAATAATATAAAAAATAGTTAGCATTAATTAAAAGATTAAAATACTCATAAAATAAAGCATCATTAAATTTTAGGGAGCCACTAGGATTCATTTCCCTCTCCTCAGATTTAGGAGCTCTTAAAAGTCTCCTTATTTTAGAAGGTGAATAGGGAGCATGATTGGAGTTGTATTTTTTCAATTCTTCCCTAAAATTTGTCTAAGAAAGTGGTTTAGGGAGCCCATTATTTAAAATATTAAAAGGATAGGATTCACATTTTATCATTTTTGGTTGACAAAGAAACTTCTATTGAATTAGTCTAGCTTAGTAGAAAAGAGTTTTTACTTGCAAACCAATGATCTTAAGTTCGAACCTTTATGACACCTTGACAGTGTGGGTGAGAAAACCCCTTCCTCCAATATCGCTTGTATAAAAAAAAAACAATACCTAAGCATTTAAAAACAAATTTCTGAGAATAATATCTCATACCATTTTCACATTTTAATTGAAAATGGAAAGGGTCGCTTATAGGGCACCACCTTAAAGTACAGTACTTCTTCCTATTCCCTTTCTTTTCAAGATTTGTCCTCATACGCTTTATCTTTCCTTTGGCTTCTACATCAACACCAACATTTCCTCAAATTGGATGAAAGGAGAGGCTCTCTAGTGACTTCCATCAATTTATTCTCTTTTATCCAACCACACTAAGATAAAGCCAATCTTGTTTTATGGTCAACGCAAGTAAAGTTTCACAGTATATGTTTTGTATCTAGGCTGTTGTTGAACTTATCAATGGTTTATATTCACAACTTGATCAGTGTTCAACTTGCTTTTAATGATGATGCTTGCTCGTAAATACATATATGCGAACATCTATTTTCGGACCACTTTACAATGCAATTCAGTGATCATAATTATCTATTCTTTACATTGAATACAGGGACGAATCTAGGATTTCAAAACTCTATGGGCTAAATTTACCTTACGTACAGAAATTTTCAACATTAAGGGTCATATTGCACCAAATTGGACTTTAAAGCACATGTGAGAGAAAAAAGATACACGCATAATGAAAAAGGAGCAACGAAGGAAAAAACAAGAGAAAACCAACCAAAAAAAGGAAGAAGAAACTGCAAAGCTCAATTCGTAGTAGATCCAAACCATAAAAAAAAATGGAGAAACAAAGGAAAAAAACAAGAGAAAGGAGGAAAAACAAAAAGAAATAGGAAGAAGAGAGAAAGGAGGAAAATAAGAAAGCAAGAGAGAAATGAAGAAAATAAGAAAAGGAGAGAACATGGGTATTGAATTTCTTTTTTAAATATGCATGGGCTAGATAGAGAGATTACATGGATATTGACAACTTAAAAAAAGGCAAGGGCTAGAGAGAGAGACTACATCAATATTAACAACCAAAAAAAAGGCATGGGCTATAGCCCATACAGCCCTATAGCTGGATTCGTCCCTGGTTGAATATGAAGGTTTATTCTTGTGAAAAATTTGCCAAATCAATAGCAATCTGGTGATTTAAATTGTGCAAGAAAATACAATATATTAGACAGAAATCTAATCACTTTGAGAGTAATCAAATGGCTATATAATTTTCAATTTTTCTGATATTTTGTAGGGATGGTACCTCACTTCAAACATTTCCCTCATAAGATATACTGCTAAAACTAAGTGCGAGAGAGAGAGAGGGACTTAGCAAACCTCTATTAGCAGGCCACATCAACTAATTAGATGACTGATTAATCTTCTAAAAAATGGATCAAATTAGTAATAGTTTTTATTGATGATGATCATCAAGCTCTTGTGCTAGACTTTATATATATGATTTGGTAGTTATACTGTTCCTCGGAGGTCTCTGATATGATCCCATGAGAGTCACACCAACAGATCAATCTCTTACTTCGATTATTGCGTTCGTAATGCCTGACATCAGATCCATAAAGTGCCTTATCACCAAAAAGCATGCGTACACCACATGGACGGTGAAGATGCAAAATCAGCAAATATTATAATCAAGCAGCCTCTCAGCATGGAAACTGAGGTTGTATATATATCTGTACTGGACAAAGTTTCCATGTACAACAACAAGAAGGAGAAAGTAGCAGCGGAACAGAAGCAATCAAAAGAGCCAAGGCCACAAGCTTGGGAATCGTAAAAACAAAAGGAAAAGAGAAAATATCTCAATCATGAAAATGGTTCAAGAGGAAAACACCAGAAAGGGCCCATGGACAGAGCAAGAGGACTTCAACCTGGTGTGCTTTGTGGGCTTGTTTGGAGACAGACGTTGGGACTTCATAGCCAAGGTTTCAGGTTTGAAGGTGGCGGGAGAGAATAGGTATGGTTATTTGGAGATGGTAGGCTTTTCCGAGGAGCTCCCATTTAACCCACCTGGATTCATATTTTGTTGTAGGTTTGAACAGAACAGGTAAGAGTTGCAGGTTAAGATGGGTTAATTACTTGCACCCTGGCCTCAAAAGAGGCAAGATGACCCCTCAAGAAGAGCGCCTGGTGCTTGAGCTCCACTCCAAATGGGGAAATAGGTTTGACCAAAAAAACATAGCATCTAAATTCATCACTTTGTTTATCATTATCTAACATTTCTTTGAGTATAATACGCTTTGATGAGTAATGTTCAATACTTGGATAGTTAAATCGAGATTCACAATAACATACCAGATATCAAAACCCTTAATTTCAAATCTTTCAATTTGATTTTACTTGATATAGGATGTAAATTTCATACAGATGGTCAAGAATTGCTAGAAAATTACCTGGGAGGACAGATAATGAGATTAAGAATTACTGGAGGACTCATATGAGGAAGAAGGCACAAGAGAAAAAGAGGGCTGCATCGCCACCATCATCTTCTTCCAACTGTTCTTCATCCTCAAACATCACCTCAACTGAAGGAGGAGCAAGCTTTTATGATACAGGTGGGCTTGAAATCAAGGCTTCATCAGGAGCAAAGAAAACTGGTGGAGATCATCAGGAGCAAGGAGATGATAAAAAAAGGGACCCAAAGGAGTACTCACTAGATGATATATGGAAGGACTTCAATCTGCCAGAAGTGAACAGTATTGAACCAGTTTACAATGGCTATAGTGAAGAAGCCTGCAACATTATTTCTTGCCCTTTAATGGCTTCTCCAGCACCATGGGAGTATTGCTCTGATTCTCTATGGAAAATGGATGAAGAGGAGAGTAAGATGTTTCTCCCAACTACAAGTGACCAATTTCTGTCCTGTTTTGAATATGGAAAAGCATCTCTAACTGGCTGATTAGGATTTTATTTATTAAGATTTGTTCATATGTGAAATAGGGTCTTAAGGAAAGCTCCTCTAACCTGTATAATAACATGGCTATGATCTCAGATGATCTCTAAGCTTTTTTTTCTTTCTGAAAACTGGGTCTGGTCTGCACCAGCCATCAGCTGCAGATCACTTGTTCCTGTCTTCTGTGTCTTTGTGTGTTTTTTTTTTCAATTTTCAGTGAGGAAGAGAGAACTTCAAATTTACCATATGATGTCGTTGCTATGGTATGTCCATGGAAGTATTTTGTATATATGTCTTTTAAGATTTAATTTTCAATATCAAGCTGGTTACAATCAGAATTTTTCTTCTTTTAGCTTATTTTATGCTACATAAAACTGTTCTTGAGCAGCTTCATGAAGAACCTTAAGCACTTAATTAATGTCCAATTACTAATATTTCCACCCAAATTAAACCATTAAAGCATCATTAAAGAAAAAAAAGGAATCTTGAATTATGAGCATATAAGAACCTTGAGGAAACAAAAAGGTTGTTCTATTTCTAGCTTTCCCAGATTCTATTTTGCTTCTACTTTTTCATGAAAAATTAGCTGCAGCCAGCCCTTCAAGTTTGTCTGCAACAAGAATCTATAGTAAACAAATTCTGGGTATGCATTAATGAACTGAATGTTATGAATTAATTACTAATTAACTGGTTGAAAACCAAGGATTAGCATGTGAACAAGTGGGGGATGAAAATGGATTAATTTTGGGACAGCAATGTCTGTTAAAAGTAAGATAAAAAGGAGAGTACACATGCTATCATCCTAGCAGGTCCAGCATGGAGAAAAACTCCTTTTGAGGAGTGTGGTCCAGGTAACATGATCTTATTAATTCTTTGCTAATTAAATTACTAATTTAGTGGTTAGATGTCCAAATCAATTTTCCATAAGATTTGTTTATTTATTCAGAGTTGTGGTCCATTTAAAACTGTACAAACATATCCCCCCAATAACATCACCTTGTCATGCACAAGAACATTTAATATTTTTCCTCTCCTGATGAAAATAAACTCAGAAAGCACTTAAGATCCAAAGGAAATCTTCTAATGACTTTGCAGATTTAGCCTCAAATCTTTCCAAGAAGAGTTGGGATTTTATTTTATTTTTTAACTTTTTCCTTTTGAATATGTATCTACTTCCTAAACTTACAAACAGAAAATCATAAACAGAAAGGAAAAGCTATATTTATTATTAATGTAGGAAGAAAGTTCAAGAAGTGGCTGTCAAACATGATTCTCACATTGCAATTAAAAAATATATAGCGTTTGCCTCCTTCCCTGTAAGGAGATACTCTTCATTTATGCAAATCACAGTTTGACACATGTGCAAAAGTAATTCATCAAAAACACAAGAAGAAAAACTCCTACACACGTATTGCCATGTGAAGAAAAAGAGGGGGAGGTATTTTCCTACATAAAGATAAAAAAGAACTCAGAATCACCTTTTCTACAGTTAAAAGTTAAGGCCGCCAAAAGGTAATACAACACACAATAACTACGGGAAGTGACAGAAAATGCTTATGCTCTAAATTCTCTTAATTTTTTAAAAAACAACCATGTTCTTTGTCAAATCTTTGTTCAGTTTTTATTTATGTATTTCCAACTTTAGCATTTCATTGGATTGCACATCAGATTTGACAAAATATGCAGAGAGATATTAACATTATCCTTTTTAGTGCCTAGACGTGGATCCTATTCTGCTGTTCTAATAAGTCAATGCCAAAAGAGTTTATTGAGAGTAAAATAATTGGTCATTTCCAGTGATCATCCTTTGTCGTGCCAACTTAAAGTGATCATCCTTCTTTCTTTCTTTTTTCAGTGAATAAGCTATGTATTTTCCACAAACCATAAGCTACACAAAGTCATGGAGAGCAAACAGCTGCTCAAAACCAAACACCAAAGGAAGAAAGCAGCAGTATTAAAAAAAACCCAATATTCCATCTGCTACAAACTGCAGAACACCTATCAGACAGAGGAAACAGATTACAAAGAGAAAACCTATATTTATGCATCGTTTTCAATTTTCTTAAATATATGATCTTCTGTGATACACTTCAGGGTTGAAAGACCTGCTGTTCCCTTCCAACCGTGTATGATAGTGATAGATGATATCATGACAGCACTCTCCAAGCTGATTTAACAAGAAAGAATAATGAGGCCATTTCCTTGTCCAAATTCTCTGATGAAGCTACGTTCAGTTCAGAGAATCTATGATTTATGGTTTTAATGAAGCCTTTGCGAGCGTGAACACACACACACAACAAAATGAAGAAAAAGAAATGGAGTTTCTACAAATAAAACAATATAATTTAAAGTAGAATATCACTTGTATAAAAAAACAAACATAGTTTAAGACATATACAAAATCAATAGAGGCTAAGAACACTTCAAAATCCCCTTAATCTAATATCGCTCCTATCAAAAGAAAAAAGAAACGAAATAACCCACTTTTATGGTACAAGCAATATTGGGGAGGGTTTTTTCACACACTGCCAATGTGTCATGGGGGTTCGAACCACTAGTCTACTAGTCAATGTCATTTTTCACTGAGCTAGACCCAGTTAGCCGAAATAACCCACATACTCCTAAATGTGGGGAAAATGATAGGAAATGAAACTCGGGCCCATCCTGCAGTTTGTGTTTCTGAAGCCCATAAATATCCCTGGCCCAGTTGGGCCCAATTCAAAGGGTCAACGACAACAACTACCACCATTAATTAACCCGCCAAGTCGCCTGCATTCTTAGACCAACGGTTGGAATTTGGGAAGAGTTGAAGGCACAATGCCAAAGCTATCCAACCTCTATCTCTTGGCCTACAACTCTCTTCAGGCCGTTGCATGGTAAAGCGCTCAACAGTAAAACCCACCTCCCAAAATTTCAAATTTTTGTTGCTGATATGAAATTTCCGTTGCAGGGCAGTTTGTCTCGCTTTAAGCTTGAGCAGCTTTGTCTCCACCAAGGCCGTCAATGGAGCTTATGCTTCTGCTGGAGACCTCATCTGTCAGTAATTTTTTTTTGGATTTGTGATTGAATTGAACAAAGAATTGGTTTTTCTTTTTAATCAAGTTTTGTGTCTTGATCATTGCAGATTTTCTCCAAATGGTTCAGTTCTTGGAAGTTATACACGGAGCCGTTGGTAGGTTTTCTGAGACCTAATAATAATATATATATGTTTCTAAGTTTATTAAGAGTGTGAGTTTCATGCTTATTTATGCTATGAAATTGGAGGTCTCGTGCCGAGTGGAGTGGTGTTTCCTCTGATGCAATGGGCAGGAAGGGCTCATTTTCTGTTTGTTTTGCGCCAAACCCATGAGGTTATTTCTTTCCCTTTTTTTTATTATTTGATTTTAAGTATTAAAGTACCTTTCATGTGCGATTTATGGGTTTTATTATTGAGACTTGAGCTTCCCTTGAAAGGTGAGATTGGTAGAAGGGGAAGGAGCAAGTGCAGAATCTGTTGATTTCTTAGGGCTGATTGTTTGTGCAATGTCCATAATATATAAGCATGGGCTTGAATGCATATATGCTTATTTTATTGTTAGGGATTTGAAGACCTTGATCCCCAATTCTTAAGATCAAACAAATTAAGGACACTAGATAAGCATAACAAAAACCCAGAATTTTTATTTGGTTCACCCCAAACTGGGTTAAACCCACATGGGTGATTCGGGTTTGAATCAAATAAACGAAGAAGCAGAAGAGTATTACAATCAAGAGCATATGGGTTCTTCCTCACACAAGAATAATCTCTTCCCTTGTTCTCAATAAACCCCAACCTCACTCAAGCAAAATTGCACCAAGAGAAATCCTAAGTTCTGAAATTCTGCAGAAATGCTTAATTCTTGTCAAAATCTCAACATTTATGAGGTCTGCTTATTGTGCACAAATTAATCGCAGTCCATTGTTTTGAGCATTTTGTAGGTCCAAGAGTCGCCATCAGTCTTCATAACTTTTGTTGCTTGGAGCTTAAGTGAGGTAAGTTGGTTCAAAAGTTTTTCTACAATCAAATTTCAGTGAACTAAATAATATGATCATGAACCTGTATGCAGGTTATTAGGTATCCACATTATGCTTTTAACTGCATGGGAAGTTGCCCTTCATGGATTACCTATCTCAGGTTCTACTCTTTCTAATTATGATGATAAATTCAAAATTCATATAAAAGCAACCAACACAATACTACGCAACAAAAAATTATACAATGCAAGTACAAAGGATTTTATTTGCAATAACAATACTTTTACGTTCCACTAGGTACACTGCATTCATTGTCTTGTATCCTCCAGGGATGGCTGGTGAAAGTAAGTTCATAGTTTCCATTAGTCCTTGGTTTCAATTTTTGATTGCATGAAAAAATCTGGTCCCCCCGCTGCCCCTCCTTTCCCTCCCTCTCCTTCTCCCTTGATTTTGGTGATTACAATGCAGCCTGGCTTATGTACCAAGCACTTCCTTTTGTAAAGAAGACGAGCCTCTTCCCAGATTTATTTGCTGGCCTCAGCTATTATAACTTTCTGAGGGTATGTTCTGATTTTTTTCACCATGAGCTTTAATATACATGCTTCTTCTTTCCACCTTGGCAATTAGGCACTCATGGTATAGGGTAGGTCCAGAACCTTTGTATAATTTGACTAGACTAAATATTTACTTGACATGGATTTTTGGTTCTGTTAGTAAATTTCTAATAGGCTAGGAGGATAATTTGGAAATTTGTATGCTCTGCTGGGATGTGGTTGGGATTCCTGTTATTAGGTTTTGGTTGGGAACTTGGGAATCTAAAACTGAAGTGAGCTTCACATTCTTGCAGGATCTATCAATTCTTAACAATTTCATCTGTGTATTTACACTTAGTGGACGTATTTCTTTGGTTTCCCTGTTAGCTAAGAAATGATAGATTCAGAAAAGATCTACCACCTTCTTGGCTGGTTTTGGGTGTGAACCCCCAATTTGAAGGGCTGGATTTGGGTTGGAGTTGCACTATCCCAATTGTGCTCCATAGCCAGTCATTCCTAATTCCAGGATGGACATGCATTACTAGGATTGCATTTATTAATCATAGTTCCCCATGAAAGAAAAAAGAAAATGTCATAATTGGTTCTCCCATTTTAAAGTTTCCAAGACCTTTCAATATTCGACCTCCAGGAAAATATGCCATGGTTTTCTTGGTCCTCCAGTAAGGTAGACTTGCAACAGCCACTTTTAAGTTATATTCCTCTTTAAATCTTACCTACGGTTCCTTCAATAAATGGTTTTAGTCTTCAGTGCACATGCATCAGACACAAGGGAAACTGTCTCCCTTCTATTTTCTAACAATGACCCAACTAATATTTCATTTGTTCGCTGTTTTAAATATATAAAAAAATCTCTGTGTTTAATATCATTGGAATTTTCTGATTTAGGTTTTGCTTGTCTGCTACCCATTCCTCTGCTTGAAACTTTACCTGCATATGTTCAAGCAACGCCGATCAAAGCTGGGTAAACACCCCAAGAAGAAAACAAGGTGAAGGACCACAATTTTGTAGATACCAACTGAATGCCAGTTTCTGGTGATTCAGAAACACACACTTCATAAAGAGAGGCATGTATTGGCTTTAATTGAATTATTTCAGTGCACTTCTTGATTCATTCTCCTCTTCACACTATGTAATTATTGAAGTACAAATTGTCTGTCCAATGTATTTTAGATTCCTGATCAACGTTGTCAAGTCTGTCCAGATGATGTCATAATAGTACATTGGTTATGAAGTTGATCTATTAGGCAGTCGCGCAATTCGTGATATTAGAATCTGGAAATAAATGATGTTTGGCACTTGATATATTGGATTTCGGATGCATGTAGTAGTGGAGTTGTAGCTTGAAAATACTAATCATTCATGGCAGAAGTCTAATCTAGTAACTAAAACATATTTGTTTTGAGAAACAGGTATATTTTTTCCCTCTGCACCTCTTGTGGATGGAGTCTGGAAACCAAAAATCAATAAAATGAGGAAGTAGTTTTTTCATTTGTTTTCTAGGTAAAGCTCTGTATATGGTCCCATCCTCCTCAGTATAGTTTTAGATTTACTAATTAAAGCAAAACTAACTACTCATGCTACATGTTACATGGTAAATATGCAACTTTAGTTTCAATTCCTCTACCTGCTTCTTCCCCTTCTCTTTCACTATTCCCATCAAGGTCCCCAGCTTGGTTGACTGAACCGGATAGAACTAGTGCCTAGCGAGCAGGGTGACAGCCCCTTGTGTAGTTCGGAGCCTTGAAGCTTACCTTATTATTGTGAAAAGGAAAAAAGGACAGGATGCCAACTAACAGGTATGCTTTTAGTCTCATTGCACATTTCTATTATGAGCCTCTAAAGCTGTGTCAATAGTTCACCCCATCTTCTACTTAGACAGTTTGAAGTCCCCCTCTAAAATTAACATGTCGAAATTCACAGCTTTCACCACTATCACTCCCAGCTTCTTGTCCATGCCATGGCAAATAATATTATCACTCCTTTTTCCACAAGTTATCTCCTCCATTACCCTTTTCCCACTCGATAGCTTGAGCACTTGTTGTTTCCCCTCTTTTCGCTGTAGCAAATCCTTAGTCTCTTCAAGCTCTGTTGTCCTCTTATCGTCAACACTGTCTTGAAGCTTTTAATTATTCTCATTGTTGTAGTAGGTCCAAAGTGTTAAGATTTCAGAGGGACGGACCCTTGGCCCACCACTAGCAACATCAATATTGTCCCCAACTTAATCTCATGTTTAGCAGGTGTGAGATTTTATACAAAAGACCTCGATGTTATTAGGAGTGAAACCATTTATTATATGGAACTTTCTATTTTGTTAAGTTTCCGATGTGGGACTCGTGTATTCTTCAACACAAAGTCCAGTCTGTATTCTAGGGCATAAGTTGTGGTTAGCCTTTTGGTGGTTGTTTTGGGATGACTTAGCCACCCTATTATCTGTTAATTTACTCAGTAGCTGACTAATTAATTGCTCTTATTTTAGTCAAGCACATGTGCCTCCTTGCACCTAAAACATTTTTTAAACTGAACACAAATTGCACAGAAACAAATCAATACAAAGTCCACTGGAATTCAACAATTAACAACATCCAAATACAAACATCACCAAACCACCCACAGCATTGAGACAAAAACCCATTTCATCATGAACTGAAAGGAAAAAAAAAAAACTTGAAATTGCTTAGTAGTCTGCGGTGGGGAGCTGCTCATGTGTGTCTGGGGTGATGTAGATGAGATCGTAGACGAGGGCAGCAATGGCAGCGCCGACGAATGGGCCGAGCCAGTAGACCCAGTGGTTGTCCCATGTCCAGCTGACGACAGCAGGTCCGAAGGAGACTGCTGGGTTCATGGATGCACCATCAAAGGCACCAGCAACCAAGATGTTGGCACCAACAATGAAACCAATTGCAATGGGGGCAATGATGCCTATGTTGCCCTTCTTTGGGTCAACAGCTGTGGCATAAACTGTGTAAACCAGACCAAAGGTGGTCACAATCTCTAGCACCACAGCATTCCATACACTCACACCGCTTGATAGGGAGAAAGCAGATGTTTCCTGCATCAGATCAATTAACAACATCAATTAATCCCTTGATAAGAAAGATTTTTTTCTTTTTCTTTTGGGTTGGTGATTGAGAGTTTTTAGCGAGGATGAGTTAGTGGCTTACCAATCCACCGGTTGCTAACTTGAGAAGCAAGCAAGCAATCACGGCTCCAAGCAACTGGGCAATCCAGTACAAAATAGACCTGATGAGAGTGATGTTGCCGCCAATAAAGGCACCAAATGTGACAGCAGGGTTAACATGACCGCCGGAGATGTTTGCTGCAATGGAAACCGCCACGAAAAGTGCAAAGGCATGTGCCAAGGCAGCGGCTATAAGGCCAGCCGGTGTTGTTGAAGCATCATTAGTGAGCTTGTCTGTCAAAGCACCAAATATAAGATTAATAAGCATACGTACTAATGAACAATAAACAAAATATTCCTTTGTCAAACAGTCTCATATCTTATGTTATCAAACCATCACTTTAACATCGAGTATATGGATGCGTTTAAAGAATATGGTTAAGATTCACAGTCTGACTTTTATGATGTGTTGAAAAAAGAAAAAGAAATTGGGAAATGAAAACCAAGGTGACAAGGTAAGGGACATACTGAAAGCCATGCCAGAGCCTTCACCAGCAAAAACAAAGATGAGAACTGAGATGAACTCAGCAAGAGCTGCTTTGAGAGCATCTGGCTGCCGAAACTCAGCTGGGTTTCCAACTGCAATTCTAGAGACAGGCATTCTTGGAAATTTGGATTTTGACTTGATAAAAAAGCCTTATAGCAAATCCAAATTCAAAAGAGAAAAGAAGCTGCTTTTGCTTTTAGTGCTTTTGGTTAGTGTCATAGTACAGTAATATATAGGGGTCCTTAAACACAGGGTTAACGGCCGATTAACCGGACCAGCCGGTTTCCATCCGGTAACAGTTGAAATTCAACGACAAGTACAATTGGCGGCCACCTGTCATTGTCTGGCTGGGCTAGTAGGCGGGCCTCCCATTTGTTCCCATCATGCCACGTGGACGGCTGATGTGACTTGGAGGCTTGAGTGATCAGCATGATGGAGAAATTTGATCGCACTCACCGGCCAATGTTTTGGGTTTTTGCCTTTACGGTTGTGGGTCCTCCAATGATTGTTGTAATTTTTGACCGACCATTATTATTTTAATTGTAATTTTTTTGGCTAATGCGATTAGTTGTAATGGCTTCACTTCATTGTCACCCTAATCATTAACTAAGACATAATTATGAACATAGTTATAGTGATTAAAATCTAGCTATTTTGTTTTTGAAAAATTGTAATTACACACGTCAAATACAATTTGCTTATTTATTAGGTACAAGGAGATAAAAGAAGAAAATGATAATTTCTCAAATTCTAAAATCTAGCTTTGAGTGTTGCGAATTGAAATAAACGCTCTTTACCGCATAAGTTACAGGATTTTACTTGGCTATTTTTAAGATCAATTAGAGACCTACTTTTCTTTTCTTCTCTAGATGAGTTAGTTCTTGAATTAGAGATGACTAATTACTTGTAATGAACAATCTTATAGTGGCATTAATTTTTTATTATTCCAATTATAAACAAAACAAATGCTTTACAACGAAGCATCTTTTTGTAATTATGAAGAATTAATTCAAAATGGGAACGAGGGCCGGGGGGATTAGCAATGGTATATTATTTAGGATTAGGTTGTTTGTATATGTAAATAGATAATTTTTTGCCTACGTAACGTGCAATATCATCACCTCCTCCTGTCCCTTTTTGTCTTTTTTGGTTTTGGTTATCACCTATCCATTAGGTTTCTCTAATCCCTTTTTAAAATGAAAACGACGAACTGTCGTCGTCATCTAATAATGAGTAGCAAATAAGCAAAAGACATCAAATTCTCATGGGAATTGAATAGCAAAGCATGCCATATGTCTAATTATACGTATTTTGGTTGACCAAAAAGCTTTTTAAATTTCAATAGTTCTAGGTAAGTTTAATTTTGGACACTATCAATTGAACCGTAAATAATTTGACTCGGTTCGATTTGGCCCTATTTGAAAATCGCCTAAACCGAACCAAAATGCTTCCGTAAATTTTATTGTTTATTGTCACTTTGTATTTTTATATTAGTTATCACTATTTATTATTATATTTCATCTCATACGTTGATATCAACTATTTAATACCAAAAACAAAAATATCTAAACTATTTGAGGTTGACATCATCTTCCCCTAAAAATTTATCCATCTTTGCTAGTAAGAAGTTTTCTCAACTACTAGTAGTTTGATTCATGTAAGAGAATATATTAGTTTGACTATGCTACTAGTTTGAGGCGTAAACGGAACCAATCTGAATTGTGATGCTATATTGGTGTGATGTGTGGTTTAAGGCCTAAACCAAATCAAACTGAACCGTCACGCCTATCTCTAAAATAAAATGTTGTTAGATTTTAGGAGTAGACTTTTTTTCTTTGACATCTCTAGCGTTACTCCTTTGTGGTAGGGACCATAGAGTATGTGGCCACCATCTTCTCTCCTTCCCGTGAGTGAAGGTAGAGTATGATTTCATCACACTCTTCAAATGTCATTCTTTGCTGTCATATATGCCATTATACAATTCCACAACTACTCCTATGGTTTGTAGTATGACATCTCCACTGATTATTTTGTGAACGTGAGGAGGGAAAGAATATTAAAATTAAATATTAATTAAGTGGGTAATGCATGAGATGAACTTCATATTTGTCTCCACTTCAACCACATTAAATATTATTAATCATGAGATTATAATTTATCCAAAGCCGACCACAATGATATGTATGAGCTTTTTTTAATTCTTAATGTTCAATTTCATTCGTATTGATATTGTCTGCGAATATAATGGATCAAGTTCCATGGGGTTTGATTAAATTAATGCCTCCCTCTCACTCTCTCTCTCTCTCGCCCTTTTTCTCTTATTTTAATTTCAATTTTAATATCTTATCTGTTGATTAGTTTAACTAAAATGGACGACTCACGATCGCTAATCATAATTAAGGTGCTCTCTCTTTTTAGTTTATAGTTTCTTGGATCAGATCTGAGTTGAATTGAGAGAGCTTGGTAGCACACTTGGGTTGAGCTGAGTTGTGTAAATGCCAGATTATCAATCTGGTTTTGGATCATATATGGATAAATAATGACTTGGATCACATGCCATGAGGAGAGACATTGTGCAGAATGTGCAGCTGCTAGAAGGTTTTGTTTTTCCCCAACTTGGAGATACTTCCTTGGCAATACAGCAACTGATTCGTACTCGATAACAACACACAATTTAATATTTCATTTTTATAGGTGAAAACTTCAGTAACGTCAAGGGCACCCATTCTTATCTGAATATTTTGTTACCATGCGGTATAGTGCACATCACGACAGTCATTTCGCTTTGGTGATTATTAATCTTAGGTCTCATTCGAGAGTGATTATGGATATGCCAGAATCACTTATAGGTAGAAATACCTCTCACGTGCTTCATCATATAATTACTTTAAGTGATTTTAAGTACTTCTGGGGAGAAGCATTTCCCATATATTTCCCCATAAAATCACTTAAAACCATTTAAAGTAATTACATGAAGAAATGATTTTTGACATATCCAGAATAACTCTCAAACGAGCTCTTAATGAGGTCGTCACACCATTGAATTTTTTGATTTGTTTATTCATTTCAGAATATGCCCATTGGCCCATTGAACTACTAGCACTCCCCCACTATATTAGCTCGTCTGTCTGAAGCCTGGAAAAGAGAAGACCACGTGGTGACAACAGTCTTCTCTCTTCCAGGCTGGGGATCCTGGATTTCGTGGATCAAGGATGGGGATCGCAACACCAAATTCTTTCGTCTCTTCTCTACCACAATTCGAAGAAACAAAAGAACAAGTAGCTGAAAGGCCCAAAGAACAAGTTAGAGAAATACCCAAAAACGCCCAAATACTAGAAAGAACTATGGAAAAACATACAGAAGAGTGAAGGGCACCCCACTATGCACACACTGTAACACGAACGATGGAATTAATGCCAAAGAATATTTTGTTTTTCCTTCCATCACTGAAAGTTGCTTACCCATTTAACAGAGGCAAAGGTAAAAGAAACCAAGGACACCACAATTTACCTAATAAACGAGAAAAAAAAAACCTCACACAGAATTGCTATATCACGTCATCATACTTATACTTACAAGGTGCGTCTAACCTTTAATAGTGACATATTAAAATTTGCATAACAGCTTGGCATTTGTAGTAAGTGTTTTTCTTTTTTTTCTTGATATAATTCAAGTTGTGTTTGAGGGTAATTTTTGACAATTAATGACGGATGGTAATACAAGTACTCTTTTCCAGCTTTCTCTGCTGGAAAATTCATGTTGTGTATCAGTTTAAGAATGCCCTATGGGCCATGAAAACTGAGAAATTGATGGGCTCAGCCCCAATTGCCCCAAACCATACACCCTAACTATAGAATTCTTGAACTAAGCTAAGGATATGAAAAAAGTGCTCAATACCAAGCAAAGTATGTCCCCAAGCAAAATGACTAATGATATTCTTAATTAGAAGAACCATCCTACACCTGTATAATTATTATTTATTATTTATATTTTCAAAATTGGTTTACTTCAAAATGATGAGTTTATTTTTATGATTTTCTACGCATTTCACTCGCGTTACACTTGCATTTATGCCTCGTCTAACATAACTATGACAATTCATAACAAACCTACTACATCACGAAATAAAGTAATTATGTATTTCTTTTGCGGGTCATGCTAGGGAGACCAACTTTGTGTACCAACTTGTGTACCAACTCTCTAATAGAGTGTGAGACCCATTGTATTGGTGGGCTCCACCTCTATTAGAGAGTTGGTACACAAGTTGGTACACAAAGTTGGTCTCCCTAGCATTTTCCTTCTTTTACATGGCACATTTCTCTCGTTGAGTGGGACATGATCATCTAGAATCAAAATCTCTTTTTCTAAAAGCTAAATTCGTTTTTCACAATGCCAACCCTAGCCACCAACTAATTAATTTAATTAATATCCAATTACTTTGAAGGTATATATAATTGACACTTGAGTCATGCATACTTGAAAATGAGAGACAAAGACAAAGCTATTGTCACGATCCAACTCTCCTAGCAGGATATTGTTCGCTTTGGGCCTCCGCCCTCACGGTTTTGTTTCTGGGAACTCACAAGCAATATCTTCCCAGCGGGTCACCCATCCTGGGATTGCTCTAGTGCAAACTCGCTTAACTTCGGAGTTCCAAGGAATCCGAAACCAGTGAGCTCCCAAAAGGCCTCATGCTAGATAGATAAATGCCCACACATATAAGGCATACCATTCCCTCCCCGAACGATGTGAGATTGCTCACCGTTCTTGATTCCCCAAGACACGGATCTTACAGCTATAGTTTCCTTTTCCATTTGCCGTCACACACCTACTCATGCACCAAACTTAGCCCTTATCTTTATGATCAAGTGCCTTTACCACAATAGACATCAAAAAGAGCATTTGCGAATCTCTCCTGTTCAAACATTGGACCAATCTTTTTTACCCTTTAAAGCTAGACCAAGAGCATAAACACTTCCTTTTCCTGCATGCACTCCATGCAGTCAAACCAATCACCAACCGATTTGTTTGTACAATTTGGTCAAACCCTAGTTGAAATCGGAAAAGCACTTTTTGTGCAAAAGTCGTTTGGTTTTGTTTGTATACATGGAAATTTTATTAGTACAGTATCCAATGGAAGGCTATGATCTGATTATACTTAATGATTGTTTAATTTAATCACCCACTTAAAAAAATAAAAGGGTGAATTGCCAAAATGATCACCCACCACAATCGTCATAATGGCAGACAATGGCCCAAGCCATGATAACTCTTATTTGGTACCTTAAAGGTAACATACTCAAGTCATATTGATGCAATGTAGGTTGTTTGGTATAATTGCAAGGCATTTTTACTAGTTACTTTTCCATTTGACAGCCCAAACTAGTAATAACTTTGGCTTGAGTCAACTCTCATCCCTATTATTACAAAGCATCTAATTAGAGACCTGGTTCATTGAGAGTCAACTCTTAATACCATTACTGCAGTACTAATTAGCAAGTGACATGTAGCTCAAGTAGTTAAAAGCGCTTATGTTTTCACTCCCAAGATCTTGTGTTTGTTTTCTCACTTCTCCAATAATGGTTGTATTAAACAGTTGAGGACCAACTTGGAAATAAGTTCATAGTAGTGTTAATTTATCTTAGACCACATCTTTAATAAAAGTGAGAGCTATTTGTGTAAATAGATCCATGTATATAAATTTGGCACATTTAATTTCACGCTCCATTTATATGGAGGGATTCTAAATCTATGGATTTAGACGATATTATAAGGTAAAACTGATTGCATAGACTATTACAATCTATTTATGTCAAGATTTGGACAATAAAGAAAGAAAGAAAACAAATGGATTTCAAATGATTGCTTGCATGTAGTCATTTCAAATGTGCTACATCTAGTTATTTCAAATACATTCAATCTAATGTGGTTCCTCATTTTTGTAGCAAATTTAACCTTGTTGTCAAATCCAAATCCGTTATGTCTAATCTTATTGTTACCCAATATTGCTTTTAAAGCTAGCAGGTGCATGAAGCACAAAAGTCAAGAGGTGAACAAGAACAATATGATTCATGAACATGAAGTTACAATTAGGGAACATGGGCATTGGATTGGTTATTGAGGGGAGCATAAAGCCCTATATGCTTTTCTTCTTTCTTCTTTTCTTTATAAAGGTGGGCGTTGGAAGGTATGCATTAATGAGCAGCCTAGCTAGCATTCACAAGAACACTGTAGCGGAGACGAATTTAAAGAGAGATCTAGAAGAGATATGCCGGCCTCATTGACTGGTAAGCACTGGAGTGAAGCACAAGATAAGGACCACCTTATATTGTGTTTTGGGCACTACACTAGAATGTTGTAATCTTCACATACAACAAGCAACCAATGAAGTATACGTATTGTCATGTAGACTGACTCAACCCCATTGCATTGCGTACAAATTAAAATCAAACTACCATAGTTAAATTCAATAACATGACATTATCTACAAAATCCAACCCTTAACATTATTTTATCATCGAACAGTTTCGTATGTCAATATGAATCATACATTCAAATAAAAATCAATTTTATTAATAGTTGAAACAAGTAGTCTAAGTGCTAGTTTGGCATTGCTTATTTGGGGTAATAAGTGATTTTTAAAAATTTTGGGAAGCCCACTGTTTGGTAAACTATGAGAAAATCACTTATTATTAAAAATTGCTGTGAGAGAAAGCTATAAGGAAAGCGGTAATAAGGTGCTTTCATTTTCTGATTATGTAAGAATCGGCCAAGAGGCTGGTTTAATGATTATACGGAATTATTTTTGATTATGCGGGAATTAGTACCAACAACACTTTTAACAAAAAGTTTACCAAACGCCAAACTGATTTCTCTCACAGTGATTTCTCTCACAAAGAACTGGATTATTTTTTACAAAGACAAAGAATGCTAAACCTCCCTAACACTGTATATTTGAGTTCGAATTCTCTATTTATATTTTTTAAATCATATGCAACTGCTAATAAGTGCATTATTTTCTATATTTGTATACCTCTTATATTTGGTTTTTGTAGGGAAAGTAATTAAAAAGAGCATTATTACCTTACTTTCCTTATTTTCAGCTATTCTGCGCTCTTGAAGGATTTCGATTGAAAATTGACTTTTCGAATGAATTTTAGCGCAAGGCCAATTGGAGAAGAAAGCTAAGACATTGAAGATCATTGTGTCAAAGTTTCATAATTTTCTACCAAGCCAAATACTCCAGACTTGCAAGTCAAGACAACCTAAGTTGAAATCCCGTCAGAACTGCACTGCTATGGAAGATTGAAGATTTGAAGACTTTTTCAATTTTTCCTAGTGGTGTGTGATACATGCTTGGAAATTTTAGAGATCAAGCTACGTTTCTCATATTTTTCTAGAATTTTCCAGGAAGTGGAATGACCCCAAAACATGCGTGCAAGTTGGCTGACCTTTTCAAAGTCAAAGAAAGATTCTTTTATAGTTTGTTTCCTTAATTGTTTAGGATTTTGTTTTGCTTTAAAAGAGTTTTTCCAGACCTTTTTAGTGTAGGGTTTAGTTGTTTTAAACTATATAAGGTCACTCTAATCCACATACCATTTACTTTTCACCATATTTCACTACACCCACAAATATATCAGAGAGAGAGAGCCAAGAGTTGCTGTCGCGGTGCTTTTGGAGCTTACGAAAGTGTTGCTGTGGAGAATTCAAAGATCAAATCCATCTGCCAAATCAGTTTTATGACAACAATTCTCTTGTTTATCTTTTCTTTTGTCCTGAACTAATTTCTCTTGCTAGGGCTACGATGTAGCCTAACCATGAATACTTAATTTTTATAGTTATATTAATTACTGATTACTATTTCATGTTGAGTATTTGTTACTATTATTAATGTCTTAAATATCTAGCTCATATTTAATTGATGATCCAAACGGAGACCGATAGGAGATGTTTGGTGTTTGTTTCTCGTAACAAATACCATGTCTTGAATGAGTACCTGAGAGGGACTAACATGACTCATGCAGTTTTCTACAGGTTCTCATAGAACTTAATGGGTTCTTGATTTTCTAAATACGTTGCTCGAGAGAGAATGAGTTGTTAATTAAGAATACTTTTGGTTGAGTCCGAGAGGGGATATCGAATTAATTAGGAGAAATCAATTGTCAACATGGGTAGTAATTAGCGTTAATTGGCTATAAGAATTAAGTGGAATTGGTTATGGTGAAATCGGATGCTCTAGTGTCTCATCAAACTTGATTTTCCATCGTTAATTAAATTGTTATTTTTCATAACTGTTTTAGTTTAATTAAATAAATCAATCTTCCTAATTAACTGTTTAAATAAACATATGCATTAATCATAATTGGTAATTAAAAGGAAATTACAGTTTTCGTTGAAACGACACTTCACTTATCTCTATATTACTTGTGCCGATTGTGCGCTTGCAATAATTTCACAACAACTGCTCAAAATATTCTCAGAGATTGACCCATAAAAGAACAAAGACTAGCTCTGATACAAACCCAAGATCCTAAATCTTAAACCCAAAATCACGATATATAACAACACTTTGGAATAAAAGCAAATGATGCTATATTTCCCAAAATTGAGGAATTTTTATGCAAACTTGACTTGTAAGAATCCTTAGAAGAAACCATTTTTTACTCCCTTCAACGGGCCTGGCTATGGCAATGCCGTTTGTAGACTGCTATCAAGGATTACCGACACAGGAGGAGGACCACTCCACTGAGTCACTGTATACAATTGAGAGTGTCTCGACTCGGGGTCAATTTTCTTCTCCTTCGAATATGCTTGACCCAGGCGTCAAACCCCCATTGGCCGCTGGCCGTAGAGCAAACGACGCACAATCGCATGTGCCTCGCCGCACGGTGGACAAAGACAAAGTGTCGTGCTACGCATGCGACTTCGACTTTAGGGTTCTATAGAACCTGGATTGTTCTACACGTGTCGCGACGTCGATGGCCCTCACATTACTCGTACCTAATCGCCATGTGCAGCTGCGGTACACGACAATCACGTCGGCTTGCTGCACCAGTGTTTATGATAAGGACCCTCTTAATTAATTAATTAATTATCGCTAATTATTATAAGTACTTAATTACATTTATCAAATTATGTTTTTTTTTTGGTTGGAATCAAATTATGAATTATGATAATATTGTGGTAAGGTGTCAAAAAGTGCTTAGAGGAAAAAAAAATAGATTCTGACTTAAGTGGCAGTGAAACCGTCTAATTATGAGGAGCAAAGGGGATCGTGATTTTTTTTTCTTTTTTTTTTTATAATGACCATTCCTATTGAAAGATGCGATAATATACTAAATTCACACACACTATATAAATATTAGGATTTGAACTCAAAACCTTACATGAATGAGCAATTGCTCAAAAAAATAAATCCTCACTTAAGTGGCAGTGGCACCGTCTAATTATGACTCATGAGGAGCAACTTTATAAGTTAAAATAAAATTGGTATTTATTTATTTTTTAATTTTATATATTTTTATTGTCTCCATGTGAACATGATTTGGTCGACAGGTAAAGTCGTTACCAGTTAGGAGGGAAAAGGGGAGGTGGTCTCAACTTTATAAGACCATTCTTCAAAGTTAATCAACTGCAATTACTATAATACCCCTAAAATGCGGCTGCATAACTTTGTAGCCTTCTCCATCAACAATTCAACATGCACGCTTCAAACGAGGATGCTATACAGAAATAGAGTGGGTCTTAAGGTTTCAAAGGTTTAACTTTAAGGCAAACTCCCAAAAAGAGGACTTTTTTTACGCGGTTTTTCTTGGGTGCTTCACTTCATGGTAATGTATGTCCTTGAAGTGATAGTGTTTGTGGTTGGAGTTGTGGCGTACTAGATTTAAATGTTTGTGTCTAGAGTGGTAGTGGGCGTGCTTGAATTGGTAACCTAAACTACCATTTTGAGAGAGCAATGTACTGGTTAAACGATGTGAAAATGCGTTTCCACTAAGTGCAATACTTCACTAAAAGGGTTTTTTTTTTCTTCATGTGTTTGCGCTTGTGTTTCTGTTACACCCTTTTAGTGCAATACTTCACTAAAAGGGTAGAGTAAAATTCCGAATTTGATGTGTGATAATAAAGTACAACAAATGTCTATAAGAAATTTGATTATTTAGTCTTTTGTTGTTTATTTACTTTATTATCACACACCAAATTTATGATTTTAATCTAATCCAAGTCCAAGGTGTGACGGTTTATATATATCAACCGTACACATGTTTGTTTATTTACTTGGTTAAGAGTTAAAACTCCAATGACAATTATATAACATGAAGCTCAAACCATTGCAATTGCCATTTGCTAAGTTCCAACAAACATCACATGTCCATATGAAAGAACTTCATAATCTAGTTTCACTCACAACTCTAGCAGCTAACACTCATTAAATAAGTCACTTATGAGTCATCCTCGACAAAACCCATTACTCAAAACAACATTTGCTTCATTAAACAAACTACCAAAAACTATTCATGCAAAAGCACCACCCAACCTTGACCTATATATCTGTATTTTTGTTGCCCAACCAGCTTAATCATTCTTAATCCACTCAAAGTCAAACTTACATTTTGACATTTTGATTTAAATCTCAACATTAGCTACTCATATTTGACAACTCAGTTAACCTGTTCAAACCACCACCCTTTATATATACATATTCTAATCACCAAAAAAAAAATCACTAATGCAAGTATTGTCTCACTGTCAGATTCACATGAAAACAAGTAGATGGGGTTAGGATTTGAACTTTAACAAGTAAAGAAACAAATTTCTAATGTGTTTGATAAATCCAGGAGTGAGTGAGATTCTGGTTTATAGATAGGCGCAAAAAAAAAAGCAAGACACCTGACAAAATAAGCTTGAGTCACCCCATTTGTAAGGACGATGTAAAAGGAGTCAAGCATTTTGTCACTTTATATATAGTACAATCTAGTTCAAACAAAAATAAATTCAAATTATTACCCACTTGAAGGCTTCAAGCCATCTATACTATTATTATTATAAATTACTTGATAATACAGTCCCCTTCAATTCAGGGATTTCTCAAATAATTTTATTTGAGGGACACGATTTAGGGTCCTCTACGAAATTTTTTTCGACGATCCAAACCATCTATTTTTTTAAAGTCTACATTCATAGATCATCCTTGCAAAAAATTAGACAAATCAGAAACCGTTTCAACATCCAGTCGTGTCCTACAAAATCAATGAACACGATGTTTCAAGAAAGTACTACAATTTCAATATTTCAATTGAGTGGTCAAATGATATCGAATTCAAGGGGTTTTTTTTTTAAATGTATAAATGATCTTTGAATGAATATCTACAAAGTAGATGGTTTGGATTAGTGAAATACAATACAGAGTGGTAATAACGTTCAGACTTCAGCATAGGAGAATTTTTGTATATCAGCTATTCTCTCATTCGGATATCCGCACGTTATTACCGTGCGAATGTCATTGTAAACAGAAAGGAAAGTAGAGAGGAGTGATATAAAATACATGGTGTATACACAGCAATAAAGTTCGGACATCCGCGTAGAAGAATTTCTATACATATATAACGGAGGAGTCATAATTTTCCATTCTTAAAAAAATTAGAAAGAATACACGATAACTATTTTATAGTGCCAATAACAACATTCCGATAATCAGTAATGTTTAATCTACTTTCATCGATTGGATAGATCCCTATGAGTGTTTAACAACATAAATCTTAATACCAATATAAAATAAAGGGTCAACTAGTGAAGGTGCCCCCCAAACCATAAAGCGAAGATTAAAGAACAAATACTAAATATAATCACTCACTTACACACCACCGTATAAGCAAACTAGATACATTGCATCAAAGAGAATCAAATAATTTTAAATCAGCAGCTTTTGTCCTAAACCAAAACATTTAAAATCTAGCAGCTTTGTCTTCTTCCTGGCTAAAAGAGAACCGTCAACATTTTAGTACAAAATTAATAAAAATAAACCCAGCAATTAGAATAACATTGTGGGAACACAAAACATTTCTCGCTGCCTAGTTGTATGGTACATGCATGCTGCTTTGTTAATCTTAAATGGATTAAGGAATAATAACATAATTAATATTTAATTAAGTGGGTGACTGGGATTGAAGTTGCATGGTGGTTTTGTACTACAAATTTAGGGTGATGTTATTGTTTTGGATATAAAATTGTGAAAGAGTGCCGAAACCGCTTGTCGGGAATAAAGAAAGAAATATTCTGGTCTTACAATGGAATTCCTGAGGAGACCAACCATGTGCATTGTGCCTGTGTCTATGTCAGAAAGATGTGTTATCAGGTTGGTTTTGTTCTTAAGTTCAACATTAATCCGATAAATAATACAATATGTTTCTTATTTAATTTTTCCTTTTTCGGGCTTATTTAATGTGTCTGGATCTGCACCATGTCCAAATGGTAAAGTAACTACTTAAAGACCACAACATTAACATGTGACAAGAGTTTTATTAGCATCAGTTGTTCAGCGCGTAAGAATGACCCATAGTATTGAAAATGACCATTAATCACTAAACACAAGGGGTGGTTCTGTGCACAGGACAGAGTGGGTGCCCGCCCATCCCAAATTTTTTTTAAACAAAAAATACCTTACATATGTTATAAGTCCAATCCAATTATCCCTCTCTCTCTCTTATTTTGGGTGGGCAACAACATCTTCTCATTCTCATTGTCAACAAAAAGTATTCTTCTCGTTCTCCCATCTTCTATATATCTTTAATTATAGTTTTAATTTAAAATTAAGTATTCTAGGGATTAATTATAATTTAGGGATTTTGTTAAAATTAATTAAGGCGTTGATTTCAGGAATTTTGTTGAGATGTTTGATTTGTTGTTAATATTGTTGAGATGCTCTATGACAATTTGTTTGATTTTTTGTTGGTATTTTTTATTAAAATTCTTTCTACATAAAAAAAAATGTTGATATGTATAGAGATGCATTTTAAGGGTAAGGTTTATTAGGTCCCCCGTATCTTTTTATGTTTATTAATGAAATTGACTCGTACCATTGAGTTTAATATGTAAGTTTTACCCATCTGGCTTTCAAATCCTGGAACCGCCACTGACTAAATGATGTGAGTTTTCTATAGCTAGTTGGTAGCTCACAGTTGTTCGCATGTGTAATTGGTTATCATATATGATTCTCATAATAGGTTATATATTGGTGACTCACAATTGCTTACACTGCATAGGTTTACAATTTCAAATGTTATCTTGATTTTAGATATAGCAAGAAATGAAATGTGACTTTCAACCTATAAAAAGCTACGATCATCCATGCATACGTGAACAATTTATGTTAACTAGTCAGTGAATTTGTCTACATTGACAATTAAGTCGATGAAGAATTGAATAAATAAAGGTCAATAGTTCATAACTATTCTATCACTTGTATATGCCATGTTCATATTGGTAATGGTGAACCAAAACTTTGAAACTATAGGGTTTAGGCCCTAAAATCAATATTAAGTATGGGAAAAATTACAATGTAGAATTGGATTAAGAAGCAAACTAAGTCAACCGTTATATATGTTGTTGATATCAGTTTCATCGGGCAGTTCACAAGGCAATCTAGTACAACCCTAGCAAGATAATCTAAGAAATTGGGTCCATCCTTCATAATAAAATAATCACCTAAACTAAAATCCAATATTTTTTAAACAAGTACATGTATTTTGTTTCATCTGAATTAATTAATTAATTAATAGGAATCTTGTATTTTGTAAAGCATAATTAATTTTCCACTGTGGAAAATAATTTTCGATCAATGGACAATTTTCTCTTATTTTATTATTGGTAATTATTTTCTTCACTTCTTGTCCTTACCATTACCATTAAATTTTTAGCCCGTTTATGGTAAAAATAACTTGCCATATTATAGAATTAAAATTAGCTGCACATCTTCATACGGCATGATGGTGTCATGTTGATAGCATTATACATTGTACTCACATAAGAACATAGAGACATATAAGGAAAAAATAATAATGGCAGGCATACCATGACCCTTCATCATCCGCCACTCTACCATAACACCCTCTCTACTAGACAGCTTGAGCCGCCGGAGGGAAATTTTGTTTTTAGAAAGGGGTATTTATGGAAAGTTACCATATAGACAGAATGTAAAACCGCGTAAAAACCTCAACATAGTATAAGGCAACATCTAGCTTCCATAAAACCTCTGAGAATTGAGAGGAAAAAAAAGCCGTTTAGGACTTTTCTCATAGTAAGACAATGTTTTGTTTTGGGTAAGAGACAAAGGTCCTGAAAGAGTGGGAAAATTCTGAATGAAAATTCAATATTACAGAGAGAGAGAGATAGATTATAAATTGGTATGGAATCTCCAAAAAAAAAAAAAAAAAAAAAACATTTTGATTTCCTTAACTACTTCTCTTAAAAAAAATTTCTTTGATGTGGACTGGGCTTTATGGATCCTTGTGAGAAAGCCATCTCTCTCTGTTGTCTTATATGCTTCATTGTTCTTCTATAAATGAGTCACATTCCACCTTTCTTCAACTCCTAATTATCTTATTTTCTTTTCTGCTCTCTTCTCTTCTTTTCTTTTCTGCCTTCTATCTCACCAGAGGGGGTGAAATTCAGACTATGGAGGACTTGGGCTCTCTGTGGACTACTTATCATGAGGTGGGTTACTCCTCATTTCTTCTTCTGTGTGACATTTCTGTTCATCTTTTTCCTTCTGGGCTCTCCCCTTGTTTTGCAATTCAATCAAAGTTTGTTGCTTTTCTACTTCAATTGTGTGTTTTATGATGGTTTCAAGTTTCAACTGCAATTTCTCACATTACTTTCTTTCATTGCTCTTTCAATTCATGTTCTCAGTTGTTTTATGTGAGTTTAATTGTTACTTGTTAGTGATGGATCTTCCATGTCTGGCCAAATCCACCTTAAATTTGTTATATTTCATCTATATAATCTTCCACAAAAGAAAGAAGCAGTCATTTACTCTCTGCCTAAAGTTTTCAATTTCCACCATTTATGGTCTTTATTAATTTTCAAATTTTATACTTACCAAGATCACAGTTGTAATGATTTCTTGTTTATTAGTTTTTCGGCAAGCATTTACAAGCCCTGCAGTCTCATTAGAAGTCAAGGGTCTTGTAAATGTAAATTTTTTTTTTTTAAGAAGTGCCTTAGGCAGATTCATTTGTCAATTAATTGGCCATTAATTTTTTATAATACATTTTATGGAAAAATGTGTACTTTTTCTGTTATATATGTTATGAACAGAATATCTTTGAGTAAGAATGTGCAGGTAACTTGGTATTGATGGAAGCTTGTGATATTTCATGACAATAATGAATTTATAGGGCCCAGTGCCCATTTCTGTTATAGGGGTAGGTTTTAATGGAGACTGTTTGTATCTTACCCTCTTTTTGCCCCCCTCTTAAAAAAGAAATGCATGATTTGCTGACCAGGACGTGGGATTTGCATGGGCCCTTGTGGGGTTTTCACTGTTCTCCTAACTTTGAAATAGGAGTTGTTTGGAACCTGCTTTTGTGCCTGTGTTGAGAATTTTTGGTTTGTCAAAAGTTTGGTGTTCATGTCAAGTTTGAAATTATGGGCTTCATGTTGATTTTGCCTTTTTTTATTTTTTTTTATTTGTCATGATTTAGGAATTTTATCCATGAAGAGATTGCATGTTGTTAAAAACTTTGGTTTCAGATTCTATTATGTTTTTGGTCTGTGATTTTATCTTTCATGGAATTGAAACTAATTTCTTAAATCCTGTTTTGAATTGACAGAGCACTGATGAGTTGAAGCAGAAGCTTCTGTACACAACCCTTGAGCTGGAATCAGTAAAAACTTTAGCAACTGATGAAATCAGAAAGAGTGAGGAGAATGTGAACAATTTGCTCAATCGTTTGAAGGTTGCATACAAAGAAAGAGATGATGCCAGAGCTCAGCTTCACAAGCTCCTAAACAAGATCATGCCTTCAAGTCCAACTGAAGCACCCATTAATATGTTTCCACATTTCCAGCCTGAAAGCCCACTTTTAATTCCCACCAAAGCAAACTCCAGCATAACTGAATCTAACAGCCTCTCTGAAACATACAACCACCAATCCCATGGCTCTTCCCCTGTGGAATCTTTATTTGATGCAGTTTCTTCACCAGAGTTCTCAAACATCAACATGGCAGACTCTGGTAACATTGCTTTTGTGAAGCAGCAGCAGCCTTTGGTGCAAGAATTTAATGCCTCTATGTCTTCTGGCATGACCAAAACTGATCCTGCTTCTGCAGTGATTGACAATTTTGTCAAAGGGAAGACTCTGCCTCAAAAAGGGAAGCTCTTGCAGGCTGTGATGGAAGCTGGCCCGCTGCTTCAGACACTTCTTGTCGCTGGGCCTCTTCCTTGCTGGCGAAATCCTCCTCCTTTGCAGTCGTTCAAAATCCCACCTGTTTCTATCAAAGGCTGTGAAGCTGCAAGTTTTAACCAGAAACCAGTGGCTAATCCTAGATATGGGGTTCATAATAAGCCACTGAGTTTCTCATCATATCCTGAGATGTCTTGTGGGTTTTCGCATACATGTTCAGCTTCCATGTTGAATTTCAACAATGGTGCTTCTGGATCATGCCTGAACAATGCAAGGCTGCTGACTTCAAATTCCAGTATTGACCACCAAATCCCAATTGGCAAGCGGCAGAGGCTTCAATGAGATTTTGGTGGACTTTGCTTCTTAATTTTGTGTAAAAATCAAAGTTTGAGCGGTTGAGGGTGTAAATGGGATACTTTTGTTTTGGGGTTTTGAACTTTAAATGACATAGCCATTTAACTTCAGTTTGCCCTTTGTCTCTCTTGTACATCAAGATGCTTCTTCGGTTTGCTAGTTTCATTCACAAAGGGAAAAATAATAAGCAAAGAGCAATATAATTTTTTAGCACCAAATCCAATTATAAAATTCCGGATCCCAATAGATGTGGCCGTGTTTCATTTGTTTTTCTTTTTCGCGTAGGAAATATTATTATGCAATCTAAACTGCACTGTGGTTTTCTTGTTTTCTGTTCATCTAAAAAAAAAAAGTGTCCAAACCTTGATATCATCTACCTCGGAAAATTGTATAGTAGTTCATGCAATTGGGTACCCTTGATATCTTCACTAGGCATCAGCCCTGCATGTGTCCACATATGTTTCTTTGATTTAATCGTTCTTTGCCATCTTTATACTAATTCCAATCTTATAGGTTTCCTTAAACAATAAACACATTTGTTTGCTAATGAGCCCTATATATTCAGCAATGCAGTCTTAGACAAAGCCTTTTTGGAAACTTCTGTTAATTTCTATCTTTTTACAGAACTGATAATTAGCATGGCTTCAAGCTCACCCCCATCTCAGGATCCACATTGGAGCCCCTGGGTTATATCTTCTGTTGCTCTTGTTTGCACCTTCACCCTCATATTCAGTTACTACAAGTTGCTCGAACGGCTCTGCAGCACAAGCTTCTCAAGAAACCCGAATCGACGACGCATTCTGAACGAAATCAACCCGGATGATCCATCTCTACAGTTTCAGAGCCAGGGGCTAGACTTCTCTGTTACGCGGTCTCTCCCCGTAACTCAGTTCAAGAAGAAAGATGAAGCAGAAGCTGCAGAACACAGCCAAAGCAATGCAGACTGCGCAATCTGCTTGGGCGAATTCGAAGAAGGTGAATGGCTGAAAAAACTGCCCAAATGCTCTCATGAGTTCCACATTTCTTGCATAGACACTTGGTTTGTGTCTCACTCAAACTGTCCCTTGTGCAGATCACAAGTCTACGATTTTATGCATGATTGTCTTGTTCCTATGGACACTGCATTAGAGACATTGAGCCAAGATGAAATTCAAGAAAGAGCATCACATTACCAAATGCTGCAGACATTGAGCCAAGAAGAAATTCAAGAAAGGGCATCTCATTACCAAATGCTGCGATTCACCATCCTGGAGAACTCACCACTTGGAAGGGAAGCAAGATATGCCCATTGATTTTTTATTTTTATTTTAAATCCAAAGCATTAGAGAAAGTGGAAGGTGCAGAATGCAACCCGAAGCACCCGCTTGCCATGTATCGTCTTAATTTTTCGGAATTGGAAAAATGTTATGTTATCAGACTTTCTATGTAGAGATTATAAGGCACCCATTCAAGGAGAAATTTTTAAATGTACCAGACACCACGCTATTGGTGTCATCCAATAGATCTAGGACATTTAATTACTTTCTAATTTATTGCATTATTTTTATGACATACTATTGCATTGAAAACATTCCATGTCCCTACACCAGTGGATGGTACAGACACTACACGTGGTGTCTGAACACCCAAAAATTACTCCCATTCAAGAATTCACCTTATTATAGCTTTTTTTTTTTTTTTTTGAGGGACCTTTCCTATGAGAGGGCGATAAGATACTAAACTCACACACACTGCGGATCACAGAAGACTAGATCCAACCTGCTGGGAATAAATCTTTCCAAACCACTACACTAGTAGGCCCTTTCCTATTATAGCTAATTTTGAAGTGCTTTCTTGTTGTACCTTGTACATGGACCCCAATTTGACGCCACAAAAATATGCACCTTGACTCGCTCCCACGTTTCCCTACAAGAGAAATTTCAGTATGAGGATTTGGCTTGCTCTAAACCAGTCACCCAATTTGACGCCACAAAAACATGCACCTTGACTCGCTCCCACGTTTCCCTACAAGAGAAATTTAAGTGCGAGGATTTGGCTTGCTCTAAATCAGTCATTCTGACAACGAAACACCAAGTTGCCTACCATGCCATCGTAATCTATTAAAAGTAAGCTGGATTCATAACACGTTTTTGGTCGGATGTGGGATAAAAAGGACGTAATTAGTCTTACAGACACAAGGGTGCCTTTTTCCACACAAGCACAAGCATGCTACGAGCCTCATGTAACTCCTTTGTTTTCCCGAGTCAGGAAAAAGCAAACCAAAATACTTCATCCTCACTAAAAACAAAAGACTCGGATGGAACCAAAACAAATGAAAACATTCTTCACGATAGGCGGCTCAAAAGGATACAAACGGGGCACAAAGTTCATTCAAACTTTCCGTGGACGCTTGGCATTAACCAGGGCTTAATATGCAAAATGTGATTGCATAAGAAAATGAAAAAGCATTCAAATGATGTTTCAAAATAGATTAAAGTTTCAAGTCTACAAAGTCAGAACTGCAGGTATAACCACAAAAGACAAAGACGTCGTTTTAAATCAGTAGCAAAAACTGTTACAACTTCAAAACTAGATCTGAGTGAGCTCAAAGAGTCACAATGCTCTCTTACTACGTAGCTCTGTCACTACCCTTAGATGATACCAATTTTGTTTGCCACATCCAAAGCATCGTAATCTGGGGTCAGCCTAACATAAGCCTTTTTGGTACCATCAGGCCTGGATCAAAAAAATTCAGATTATCAGATCATCATGGGACAGAGTCACGGAGCACATAAGTACGCATCACAAGAAAGTAGTCTAACTGATCCACCATGTCATGATTATTACAAAACTTAACCCGCATACCCACACATAAAAATACATTCAAAACGTCTCAACAACCATAAAGTACCCTGCAATAATTGTACCCATATAAGAAAGTACGTTCACACTTTACATCAATGTAAGCTACTACATATAAACCTCTGAAAAAAGAACATATAAACAGCTTGATACAGGACAGCTCATGCATCAAATATTAAAACTTGCAAACTATTCCTCAAACCTACATCTTGGCTGAAAGGAACAGAGTATACACACAAGTATTACATAAACACATCATGCTTTCCCAGGTCAATATTTTCGAAATAATAGAATATTTGATTCATTGCAAATTTCTTAAGGCATTATTCTAATGTTACTAACCTGATCAAGGTATTCACTTTCTTGGACTGAATGTCATACATCTTCTTGACTGCATCCTTAATTTTCTTCTTGTCAGCACGTATGTCAACAATAAACACCAAAGTGTTGTTGTCTTCAATCTTCTTCATTGCAGATTCAGTAGTAAGAGGATACTTCAAAATTTGATAATGATCGAGCTTGTTCCTTGGTGGAGCACTGATACGAGGATACTTGGGGTTCCTCTCCTTTTTCAATGTCCTAGGCCGATGAAATGTAACTGAAGTTCGGATCTTCTTGGCCTTCTTCTTAAGGATGGGACCCGATTTCAAAGCCTTAGCAGCTTTCACGGCTTGTGACTTTGGATCAGCCTTTTTTGAAACATCAGCTGCAAAAGATACATTTAAACACAAAAAAAAAAAAAGACTTAGTTGCTTTGAGAGGCAACTCATTGAAGAGGGGAAACTCCAAATGTTTATGAGAAATAATATAGAGGAGGCAATGAGCATGGCGATGAAGACTGGAAACAATTGAATTTGCATCACCTATGGTTACTGATTACACAAACCTATCCATGCCAGATCTTTTAACAATGGGTCAATATCTCTTGGGAAGAGCCATCTAAACAAGCTAATGTCGACATAGATTGACTTATAACTAGTTACACAGAAAAAGGAAAAAACCAAAAACAAAATTTGTTTGTTCCAAATACTCAAACATGGGCCATAAATAGATGCAACTTTCTAAAGATGTTAAAATTAACTTGATAAGTAGTTATATTTGAAAAAGGAAAATGAACAAGCTTTGACAAATTCGTTTCTTCCAATTCCCTTGATACTCCTAGACCTACTGCCTTCACGCCAAACCTAAAAGACTAGATAGCAATCCTGCCATTCAATTGGCTTTGCTATGAAGTACTGGAAGCAAACTCATATGAATTCTCAGGGAGATTCATGTATATGAAAGGTATCATTTCTAACTCAAAAAGAAGACCGCTACTCATAAATGTTAAATCATCAATGCATTGTTCAGTTAACAACTGAACCAAACATGATTGCAAAGCTTACTTTTATTTCGTTAATCAATTTCCTCAAGTTTCATAGCAACTATTGATTAAAGAACAAATGGAACCAATAGCGACATAAATTTACTCCAAGAATAAGGAACACTCATACAATGATAAAACGGTTGAAAAAGAAATTTGGGTTTTACACAAACACAAAAAAATTCTAATCCATTTGGTTTCTAAGAAAATGCAGCATACGGTAGTAAGCTCCATACAAGCAAGAACCCATAAAATCCACCTTACACGATTATTTGGCTCATATAAGTTTGTTTGTCACTCGCTAATACTAAGAAATCGCGATAGTTAAAAAAAAAAATTATATATATATATAGCGAGCATTTGCAGCAATAACTAATTTGCCTTCATTTTCTCAGCAACCAAACAGTGACTTATGGAAACCGAAATTGATAATAACATAATAACAGCAAAGAACAAAATGGAAATTGATAGTACAAGGAAAAAAGACAATAAAGGAACAGTACCTTTAGCTGGAGCCATTGGTTGCCGGTGAAGAAGCTCTGCTTATAAGCCCTTGTAACCACTAGGAAACCCTAAAAGAACACACAAATATATCACGTAAATATCAACATGTTCTCACTGTTCAAAAACGTGTAAGTGCGTGTGTGTGAGAGGGGGGAGAGAGAGAGAGAAACAGACCTGCCGGCGTAAAGCTGAGGAACCAGTAGGGTTTAGGAGGAAGAAGAAAGCAGGGATTATATAGAGTCGTGGAAATTACACAAATGTCCATGGCTGTTATTTCATTCACCCGCATGGGCTTTCTAATCGTTTACACGTTAATATGGGCCAGTCTTGAACACAAGGCCCAAGTCCAATATTATGAGTAGAATTCTTGTCATCTCTATTTCTTTTGTTCTTTTATTTGCTGACAAGTAACTTTTCTTTAGCATTTTTGGAGTAATTTTTGGGTGTTAAGTCAGCACGTGGTGGTGTCTGTCATACAGAGTGTGGGCATGTGGAATGTTTCCAATACATTATGTCATAAAAATAATGCAATAAAATAGAAAGTAATTTCAAATGTCACTGAGTCTATTGGATGACACGTAGCGTGGTGTCTGCCATTTAAAAATTTCTCTTTTTTGAGAGTAAGGAACCTTGTTTCTGTTTAAAATTTAAGTAACGCATCCTATATAAAAAAATATATAAAAAGTTGAAGTAATGCAGACATGGGTTAGCCCAGTTTGATTATGGCAATGTCTTGCACCCGAGTTCGAATTCTCGTGTCAGTAAATTATATTAATTTAGAGTAAGTTATTAGGCTTTTCAAATTACAATGTTGGAGATGTTTTCACTGCTTTCTCATTTGAGCCCTTAAAAATGGATTTAATTGGATTGAAATGATTATTAACAAGTAAGAAAATCAATAACAAAATCAATGAACTCTCTTTGGTACATAAAGAAGAAGCCCTATGAATTTCTATATCTATATGTGTGTAGCTATGTATGATTTCAACTTTCGCTGTCTGGCTCTGGTAGGTCTTGGTTGTTATTTACATTCGGGTTGATGAATCCGGATGAAAGCCCTTGAATATCAGAACCATAAACATGACCCATCTTGGTTCGTTTTGTTTCCAAGTAGGTCTTGTTTTCCTCTGTAATTGGTGTCAACACTGGAACCCTCCCAACCACCGCCAACCCATATCCCTTTAGTCCAGTGAACTTTGCAGGGTTGTTCGTCATTAGTCTCATCGTTCGAACCCCAATGTCTCTCAGAATCTGCTTACAATCATTCGCAACGATTGTTATTATATACATAATTGAAATATTATCTCGTTCTGTTTCGATCACGTAATTTATGTTTGAGTGTGTAGTTCATATTCATAATCTGACAATACAAGCATTTGTTATTATTAAGACCATAGTTTGTGAAACTGACCTGAGCACCGATCCCGTATTCACGAGAATCAACAGCTAGTCCAAGTTCTATATTAGCCTGGACTGTGTCATGACCTTGGTCCTGCAGATTATAGGCTTGAAGTTTGTGACCAAGGCCAATGCCTCTTCCTTCATGACCTCTAAGGTAAACAACAACTCCTCGACCTGCTTGCTCAATCAGCTGCATTGCCAAGTCCAACTGGTTGCCGCAATCACACCGGGCTGATCCGAATATGTCCCCTGTCAAACACTCTGAATGAACTCTTACCAGCACATCTTCTCCGTTCCCAATGCTTCCCTGTCGATGTTTCGATAGAAATTTAGCAGAAGTTTGGCACACATATTAACCTTTCCAATCACCAAAATGATCCTTCTTGTTTTCGTACAAGAAAGGTTCATGCATACCTTCACAACAGCAACATGTTCTGTTCCATCTAGCTTTGAGTTGTAGCAATAAGCCTGAAACAAACCCCACTTTGTAGGTAAACGAGAAACTGCTTTTCTTTCAACCAAATTTTCCCTCTTCCTCCTGTACCTATTAGCATAACATACTTTATGAGCAAAATCAACAATCATAGTTTTAACTTAAGCACAAATACCCTTTTGAAACCCTTCCCCTCCCTCTTGAAATTTCCTCTTGCATTTGATCAATTTTATGTTTAACTTCAATTTATATAAATTCAGCAACAATTTTATGTCATATCATACCAATTAACTTGTTTTTTCTCATTCAAAATTTTCCACATGTTCTAGTAGTTCTAAATCATTCAAGGCAAAACTTTCTAAGAAATTTTTATATGTGGTTGAGTAGAATGTTTACCTGATCAAATCAGTTATGGAGACAATTGGAATGGAGTGGTCCAATGAGAGTTTTCTTAAATTGGGCAAAGAGGCCATAGAGCCATCTTCTGCATCAACTACAGCTGAGAGAACAGACACTGGCCTCAAGCCTGCCAGAACAACCAGATCAACCGAAGCCTCAGTGTGGCCGGCTCTCCTTAGAATGCCGCCATTTCGGTACTTGAGAGGAAACACATGGCCAGGCCTTCTAAAGTCTTGTGGCATAGAATCATGAGATGCGAGAGCTAGCACAGTCTTTGCCCTGTCTACAGCTGACACTCCAGTAGATGTTCCAACTTTTGCATCCTTCAAACACAAACAAGAAAAAAAATAAATAAGTAAAGGTTTGCTTCTTGTTCAATTGCAGCCTATGTTTTAAAAATGATGGAGAATTCTGAGGCGTTTGCAAATGATTACCACTGTGATTGTGAATGTGGGGGCAGATGAGTCTTCTTCCTCAGTCTCTGGTGACATCAGAGGAAGCTTCAATCTTTCAAGATCCTCCTCTTTCATGCCTACAGAGACAATCCCAGACCCTTGCTTGATCAGGAATGCTACGTCTTTCGGACTTGTGAATGATGCTGCCATGACTAGGTTTCCTTCCACTTCCCCATTTTCATCATCTACAACAATCACAAACTAAACATAAAAAAAAAAACAAGAAAAAAAAAAAACAAATTAGTGGCGGTTAACATGAAATTCACCATGTAGCAAATCATATATTCAAACAAGCATCGATATTGTTCACAGCTTAACTATTTTAAGTCCTATTGAACCCAAAAAGTGGAATTTTAACTTACAATCTGGATTCTACAATTTGGATCTAATATCATTGACTCATATAGCTTGAATTGAGCTACAAAACCTCAGCACATGCTTATCTATGTACACATAATATTCAATGAAATTCACAATAAGATTAATTGTTCTACCAAAAAAAATAAAATAATTGTATTTGTAATTCCCAAGAGCAATAACACTTCTAACCTTTCCTTGGCGTAATGTGTTAAGAGCCTGCTCTATGGATGAGTAGCCCTCAGATGGGCAATCAGGGTCGCCCTCAGCATCACTAACAAAGAAATCAGTGGTCTCTGGTGTGATCTCAGCATCCAACGTCCCAAATGGCACTGCTGAAGCTGCCTCATCCAAGCCACCCAACAAAGAACCATTTTGATCAATTCCCTTTAGATTATTAGCATCAGCAAAAAGGTCCCCAGCTGCTCCAAGGCTACTACTTCCAGACACCCCAATAGCCCAAGTTGTTGGATTCAACCACCTTTGCCTGTACAGGTATTGACGAACCACAAGAGACCGATGCACGCTGTGACAGAATCACCCGAGTTATGAGTTCAAATTTCATGAACGGCAGTTTTTTATTAATTAAAAAAAAAAACAATGAGAAAGAACCTTGAGCTAGTGAGGATATAGGGGAAGAGGGGGTGAGGAATTAAAGCATCCATGAACAGAGGGATTTGAGAGACTTCAACTTCTTCTCTAGTTGTTTTCTCTAGGAATCAGAACTTGCATATTGTGTGCTGCATGAAGGGAAGAAAAATCCCACCTCTAGTTTCGGATGTGCTTGCAAGCTTTTGCTCTCAGAGCCGTTATCCAAAACTTGAATAAATGTACGGAATTGTGAGCCACATTATTTTCTGTATAAATTTGGTTGGTGTGATGGCGACATAAAAGAATTGGATGCTGCTGTCAGTTAGATTATCCTCAAATAAATTGTAGTTTTGGAGCCAAAGGATGAAGATTAGAATAACTGCAAGAGACAAAGATTACTCAATAAAATTCACAAAAATATTAACCATAATTTGTACCTTTAATTACTCACACTTAATGAATAATTCAGCCATTTCATGAAAAAACAGACTGAGATCATTGGTGTGCAAGTTATGACCATTTTTCATTAGGCGTGGCGGTGTGTAAGTCGACTATTTTTCACTATGCTAGATTCCGTCGACAAAGATTATTGAATTTAATAACTTAATATGTGCGTAAAAATTAATCTTCACATTTATTTAATATATAATTTCCTAAGAATTAACATGTCAACTATTTTTTCATCTAATAACATTTCTCTATTATAGATCGATTTTCAAAGAATTAAAAACACATCAACCGTTATTCTGTAACATCATCGAACAGCAGATGAGGGTTGACCAAATAAACGGTTGATCTTGTAGTGTACAAGAACAACCTTTTCTTCAACCAAAAAAGTCCAAGTTGGACAAAGCACCCGTCTTCGGGACCTGCTGACATGTCCACACTTTTAAAACCCAGAGAAAGCGAAATGCTTCAACAGCCTTCCCACAACAAAACACAGAGAAATAGCCGCCGGCGATTGCGAAACGCTGCTCACTGCGCGACTGGTTTCGCTGAAAAATAAAATATTAAATTAAATACAAATTAAAAAAGAAAGAAGCTTTTTAAACCCTCTCCCGCCACGTATCCCCAAGCTCTCTCTCCCTCTCTCTGTCTCTCTATTTGATCCCCAACCCACGGACCCCACATCATTTCTCCGGCGACCAAACGGCACCGCATTGACGCGACTTTCCAAGCTATAGCCAGTCAGCTACGCTCTTCGTTATCGGGCCATGGCCGAAACGGCGCCGTTGTCGATTGTTACGCAGCCGAGCAAGCTATGGAAGGGGGTTTTCGCTGTGGCCGGAATCATGACCACGCTCGTCACCTACGGCGTTCTCCAGGTCCGAATTTCTCTCGCATTCCTCCAGCTCTTCGAATCGATCTCCATTGTCAGCATTTCATGGCGAAAAGCTTGAATCTTGCTCCCTTTTCGTGCAGGAAAAGATCATGAGAGTCCCGTACGGGGACGACAAGGCGTTTTTCAGGTACTCGTTGTTTCTCGTCTTCTGCAATCGCATCACGACGTCGGCGATCTCCGCCGGAGCCTTGTTGGCTAGCAAGAAAGCTTTGGATCCAGTTGCTCCGGTCTACAAGTACTCCCTTGTATCGGTTTCTAACATATTAACCACTACATGTCAGTATGAGGTGAGCTGTGGGCTTCAATTTGGTAAAACATGTATGGTTTGTTTTGGTTTTGATGATTTGGTGCATTTTGGTGACTGCAAATTCTTGTTGCAGGCTCTCAAATATGTCAGCTTTCCTGTTCAAACACTTGCAAAATGTGCCAAGATGATACCTGTGATGGTGAGAAGAAGACATTGTCTTTAGTTTTGGTACTTGATTATACTATTTGTGAATAGTTATATCTGTTTGCTTAATTTTTATATTATTTTGTTTTTGAGTACTTGAGGCTCTAATATAAATAAGGTGTGAAGTGTTTATCAAGTTGAGTGACATTTTGTTCTGATTTGAAGTTTTGTACCATAAAAAAAATCTTGAAAGCATTCAGCTTATTTAGTGTACTTGATGAGAAAGAACACTACATGTGCTAACTAGAAGACAGATAAAAGAAAAATGGATAAATCACTTTGCTAGCACTTCATGAGTTGCTTTCTGAATAGCCATCCCTTCTGAATTAACCAGCTAGTTTAGGGAAATGAACAAGAAACCAAACTGTTTTGTATTGCTCAGAGTGTCATACATCTTATGATCTCGGATGATTTATGATCCCGCCTTTGCGTAGTATGAGGAGGAAGGTGTGGCAGGTGGAGCTGTGAAAGTTTAGTTTATATGTTAACTTTACATTAATAGCATTCTATGTGCCTGTAAGAAGTCATCAATCATGGTGATGATTTTGAATATGCCCAATACTTGTCGAAAAGAAAAAGGTTGGCCCTTTATATCCACTATATTAGTGAATGTCTACATATCTGAATATTTGGTATTCCCTGTTAAACTAATACAAAATGAACACCTAATGCAAAAGCTTAAACAATGGGAAGATACATAGCACTCCCTCAGCTTTAGGACAGATTGAAGTTTACAAGCTATGAAGTTAGCTGTTGAAGCCCAAGGGTTGATGGAAAGGTCAAAAATATAGTATAGCCTGTATAGGGTGAACAAAATAGGCACTAACCACTGTAAATGTAAGGACAAAAGCTGATAAACAGGCTTTGAATGATTAGTGCGTTCTAAATGTTTGAGCGTGCGAAAGTTGAGCTTGAAGTGAGACCTGAGAAGTATACTAATCGAAAATATTCTTAGTGACTTCATTATCTTTTTTCACAAAGAACAAATGATCTTATTTTCTTTGGTTTGCCATTTCATGCTGTTATTTTTTTATGCAGGTTTGGGGCGCTATCATTATGCAAAAGAAATACAAGGGACAGGACTATTTGTTGGCATTTCTAGTGACAGTTGGCTGTTCAATATTTATTTTATATCCGGTATGGCCCTAGTCTCTGATTACCTGCCGACTTCCTTAAAATTTTCCACTGAGGCATGCACATGCAAATGATTATATTAATGTGGTAAATAATTGTCAGCATGCTACCACTTTGCAATACTTGTAAATGCTGTAGTCTCTGATTCCCAGTGCTAGTTTCTTTAGCTTTCTGAATCAGGGGGTGCACATGCGGATGATGGTATATTGGGAACTTGCAACAAATGTCAGCAATTTTGCATGCAGACTTATAAACTTCCATTCAATTTCTTTCTATATGTAATCTCATGCAAGATTGGAATACCCAAAAGTAGACTTTTGCCTTTGAAATGTCTTGAACAATGGCTACTGTATGGGGTGTGCTTACTGATATTATTGTATATATGGAATTGTATTGTTACTTCATGGAGAATTCTCTAATTCATTAAATTCTATATTTTATGCTCTTGTACTTATTAGTTTTCAAGTGGGTTCAAGGTGTTCTCCTTTAGTTTCATAGTTGCCTTAGAACTGTAAGAATTGTCATCTCTCAATTTCAAAGGAAAAGATTCATTCCAGTTCAGGTTGCTTATCATAAAGAATTGGGTAACTTCTGTACACTTGCTACCTTCATGCATATCTTAGTATGATCACAATGTGTGAGGGCATTTGACAAATAGATAGGGTGTTCTATGACCTAAAAGCAATAAACTTCTATCATTTAGCAACTGGATATTTATGATTCATTTGCTTGTTTTCTGAAATGGTCTAATTAGTTAGAGGAGATTCCATCTTTGTTCATGCATGGGACTGTTGTGTGAGATCCTTTTGTTTGGTGATGCACAAAATCTGGGTTAGTATTGTAGTTCTTTGATATAAATAGAAATAATTGTTTGTGCTTTTGATTGTAGGCAGGATCTTCCGAGATTGGTCCATCTGATATATATGGTAGAGGAAGAGAAAATACTGTTTGGGGCGTTTCCCTTATGATTGGTTATCTTGGGTATTAATTTGAACCCTCTGTTTATTAGATTAATTAGTTATGCTTAATTTTAAATTTGTTTGTTGCTAGCTGCTAAAATGAACATACTAAATACAGTTCAGTACAATTCAAATATATTAATTTATATGAAATTAATACCTGTTATACTTACTTTGATAAAGGTGTGCCATTGAACTTTTTCTTGATGCTTACGCCTATCTCTGAGGCAAGTGAGACACTTAGACTATCAAAATCAGATTGCTAGGATAACAATAATTTATACCAATGCCGCCCCATTATACTAAATTGCTTTAAATGCTCCTTTACAGAAGTAAAACATATCAAAACAAGTAATTTTAAGTTTCGCGCTTGTAATTGATTATGAGTGTACCACTGTGGCAGTATCAATGATTTTGCGCTTGTATATTTTCCTTTTGCTTCAATTTTCTACTGTTTAGAAATAACAAAAATGTTTATGCAACAACGATATTTGGAACCCAAATTTTATATATTTAGTTTCTCATTTCTGTTCTAACAGGTTTGATGGCTTTACAAGCACGTTCCAAGATAAACTATTTAAAGGCTATGATATGGAGATACACAATCAAATATTTTACACTGCATTCTGTTCTTGTGTTCTCAGCTTGACAGGTAAGATCCTTATTCTAATCTTGTTGCTCCATTAGTAGTTATGTTAATTGCGCTGGGGGATATTTCATAGTGGGGTTGTCTGTGCTTCTTATTGCTTAATGGGATTCGTTTGTTCATATGTTGTCAGAATTTATGTTGTGGATTTCGTATAATTATCTTGACTGACGCAGGATGCATAGTCAAATTTCAAAGTGATCCAAGCATTGTTGTGTTTGTGTTCTACTTGAAGGTTGTGAATTTCACTATCAGGCTGTAGGTACCAAGCAATCATAAATTTGTTTATCGATCGATAATCTACAATTTTAGCTCATACGTATAGTTAATATGCTTATGCTAGTATGTTAGAACCTTGTACTAGTTGTGTAGTTGATTAATCTTTTAAGTCTGTTTGGTGTATGTGGATAAAGGAAGGTGCCATCTACATTAATTTGCTGATGGCATGGAAAATCTCGCTTGCAAATATTATTTGTCAAACATATTTAACCTATTGTCTAGAAGATCTTGTACTAGTTGATTAGCATAGGAGGGTTTGTTGACTTGAAGCTTTGAAACCCTGACCCCTTCATGAGGAGGAGAAACCCGTTGTCTGACTTGATTAATCGCTCATTGTTGTTCAAAATGAATGGTTTCATTGTAAGCCACTGGTTGATCACTGATCTGGTGTTTAAATATTTTATGAGTTGTTTAAAATAATCTAACGTACAAGCCTCCTTTATTTATTTATTTATTTATGGATTTGATTTGTTTCTTTTGCATTGAAGTGGTGGGTTATTTACTGTGCTAAATTTTCAGGTCTTATATTACAAGGACAGCTGCTTTCAGCAATCCACTTTGTTTCTAGCCACAATGATTGTTTCTTTGACATTGCATTGCTTTCCACTGTAAGAGATCTTTTTTTCCTATTATGGTATCTGTTTTTTTCTTATTTAATTACCTTGTATTCATTTTAGCAGTTGTTTTTAATTTTTGGTGCTTATGTCCATTGTTCAAGTCTCTCTCTTTCCTATCCTGTCCAATTTTATTTTTCTTGCCTCGTCTTCTCCTCTGTCTCTTGTTTCTCTTTTCTTTTCCTTGGTTATTTACAAGTGGTTTGTGTTGCAGGTAGCAACAGCTAGCCAATTTTTCATTTCTTACACGATTCGAACATTTGGTGCTCTCACATTTGCCACTATAATGACCACAAGACAGGTGAATCATATCTCTGCAAAATAATCCTTGAAATTTTTTTTGTTCTCAGTTCTCATGTATCCATGCTTCTAATAAATGGTTTTTTTCTTTCTCTTTGGCAATGAAGTTGGTCAGCATTATGCTATCATGCTTGTGGTTTTCACACCCCCTTAGCAGGGAACAATGGATTGGAGCTGTAAGCTTCAACTCAAACCTAATTATATTTTGCCCTATTTTGGATTTCCTGAAACCCAATAACTCTGCTTTTATTACAATGATCAGGTCGTTGTCTTTGGTACCCTCTATGCAAAAAGCTTCCTGAGAAGTGCACCAAAGCCTTCACCTTCCCAACAAATGCAGAATGGAGCTTCTCTTCCAGTGAAGGGGAACCCTTGATAGTGTTTGGGTTACCGGTTGCCATAATATGTTGGACTAGGTACTGCCTCTAACTTTGACCAATGTGCAGCTTTGGTTTTGCAAGTGTAGAGCTGCAACCTACGAACAAGCCTTCGATGTGGTGAAATTGATCTAAATATAGACTTTAGACCACACACTTGCATACGGATTCTAGCAGCAAGAAGTCTCATTGGAGACCTACGACTCATAGAGATGATCAATTATAGACTAACTAAAGGAGCAAGGAAGTTTTTTTTCTTATATACTTTTTGGAATACACTACTCGAAAATGTATAATGCAACTGCGCAAGCAACATTTCGTTCAAGAGTAGAAATAGAAGAAAAAAAAAAGTTTTACCCTTTGAATGAATTTTCTTTTCCTATTTGAGATCCGTTCTGTTCACCCTGTATTTTCGAATCCAATCAGGTCTCTAAGAATATTTGGTTTTCTAGTTCGTTAGGGATGATGTATTTTTGACATTAAGTGATTTTGATTCTTGTTTAACTTCTTATGGGATCTGGTCTTATTCTCTCAAGGCAAGTTTAGAAAGCAAATAGAAGTGTATATGGTTTTATTGTTTGTCAATGAAATAGAAGAATATTGAATCTATAACGATTTAAAGAAACCTAAAGTAGATTGTAATTACAACTCAAAGAATATTTGGTTTTCTAGTTTTTTCGTTTTTGAAATGAAGTAATTGGGTTGTTATTTAATTTCTTATTTACTGCATTCTATGTAGACTTTAATTTCACATTACTATTGAATTTGTATCCTATCCTGTGTGTTTAGGGGCTGAATTCTGACCTAAATTTTATTGTTAATAGCTCAATCATTTCTTCACTCCTTATCAGTTTTTCGATTTGGAGAATGAATTGTGAACTTCTGAAAAAGAAATTAATTATGCTAGCTATTTGCACCCGGAAAAAAAAAAAAAAAAAAAAAAAAACTGAATTTTTTTAAAAAATTGATAGCTATTTTCAACCGAAGAAAAAGAAAAAATAGTTATACTAGTTTGATCCAATGTGTTAACACACACAGTTGGCCGAATATTTAAAATGTATAAATTTTTTTTTTTTTTTGTTATTCGTTAATCATGTATGATACACTTTATTTCTTGTGGAAGTGTTAGATACTGATGTAAACCCAGTTTCTTTTGAACAAAATTACTATCGATTGGCCACACAAAAATTGTTCAAAATGTATAAATAAATATTTTTTTTTTTTTGTTTTGTTATAGGTCGGATTTTAAAGATTTGGACATGTGGACGAAAGTTGTGTATTTCAGTCCACCAAAGTTTTTAATATTTCAGATATTTAATGTAAACGAACGCACACAAGAACAACAAAGTGGCTGTAGTTTAGTGGTAAGAATTCCACGTTGTGGCCGTGGAGACCTGGGCTCGAATCCCAGCAGCCACACTATTTTTAATTTTTCTTCAGTTTTCTACCTCCGATTTCATTCTCCATCTAGTTATTATTTTCAGTGAAACTGCTAGTTGGAGGAGCTCGAGGGCAGTTTGGGCAGTTTGGTTGACGACGAGAGTTCCAAAATACTTGCTCAAACATATTTTACCAGGTTCTTGTATGATTAAATAACCAATTGCCATTAGAGATAATTCAATTTGCACTCATAATTTTTATGTATTATTTAATTATATTTCTCAGAATTCTGTTGTATTTATGGATGGCTGCTGGTTTTTTATTTTCCTTTAATTAGTTTTTATTTTTCAATATATTAAAACTTAACACTGTTAAGTTTGGGGTTACTTAAGTAGGGATCCCGAGCCTCTACATTTACATGTTGTGCATTTATCCGTATTTCACAACATCTAAGCCATCTAGTTATCTAATATTTATAAATTATTATTTTATGAATTATTTACAATTGACTTTAATATTTTAAATTATTTGGCTATTAAAAAGGTGAAAACAGTTCCATGTTCACATCTTGTGACATGTTTTAACGGAAAATTTAACAAACATAGACGGAAATGGGACATTAGCACTAAAATGAAAGTGGGTGGTAAATTGCCAACAAAGAAAACAAAAGTATTGGGAATAAGATTTCATGTGTTTGGATAAAAGGTTTTCAACAAATATTATCAAACCGTGTTTAGGTAATATCTATACATTTTTTGAGAAATTATAGGATTGTATTCATAATTTAGCCAAAAAAGTTATTAACCACAAAGGACTATTACAATATTCATACAAACTAGCTAGTTAATATCTATACCTAAAAATAAGATATTGGAATAATATGATATGATTCTGATAAAATAGAAGAAAAAAATGTATCCCACTAAAAATAAAAAATAAATTTGAAGATTAGCCGGGCCCCATCGTTCATCCATCTCCTGGTCTTTGGATTAGTAGTACATTACCTTATTAAATCAGGTCACTTCACCTCATCTCATACTGAATCTATTCCCAACTTTATTTTATCCTTTTGGTATTTCTTTATTTGCTTTTAAAAAGTCTTTTATTCTTTCCCAAATATAATATATTTTAAACTGTTTACAAACAACATTAAATGGTTTTTTCTTTTTATAAAAAAAAATAGTATAAATTATTTTTTAATACAAACGATAGTGTAAACTTGAAAGTGAGGGTTTCTCACACACAAACACACTACCAATGTGTTATGAGGGTTTGAACTTGAGACCGCTGATTTGAAAGTCAATGTCCCTTTTCACTAATTTAGACTATGTTAGCAAAATAACATAAATTATTAAATAAGATGAAGCATGACATTTTAACAATTCTTTTCATTTTCTCTTATCTATCTTTTCGTTTTATCTTATTTATCTTTTGTTTGTAAACCTATTTATTGGAGTCCATAATAAAAACCCATTCCTAATTATGGAACCTTATCTAAATTGAGGTACAATTGTCATTTAACACAATCTCTATAATCAAATATGAGAACTCTCTTATTTCCAAATAAGTCATCACTCCTATCCTATTTATATAATAAATTGTTACAAAAGTAAAAAAGAATCATATAATCTCACATAATACTAAAAACTCATATAAACAAATAAATTAAAGTGGACGTGTAAATATAGTAAACAAATAAAAATGATACTTAAAAAATGTACCCACCATTGACTATAATGACGATGAGATATCAATAAATAAATAAATTAATTAATATGGAGCAAACAAAAATATATTTAAAATTGCTCACATGGCATTTAAAAAGTCCAACAAAAACAAAGCTTTTCAAAATTAATAGCTTAGCTATAGAGTTATTTTATTGGAGAAATATATATGATAAAAAAGAAAAAGAAATAGGATATGGCGAAATATAAAGAGTTTTATGCATAAAATATTGTGCAATAAAACTATCCTAAATCTCTTTGAATTTGAACCAATCCCCTCCCATTCGGGATTTAATTTTCTATAAGAAGTAGAATCAAATTACCAATTTAATTACATCTTATCCGAAATTTAATCTCAATTAATCCTTTTCCAAATGAGACTGTAACTCTCCCCTCCCCACTCCTATATAATATACACGCCCAACCACATGCACTTCTCATCGTCCTTCAGCTTGATCGTATACTTTCAGTCATTTTTCTCTCGTTTTGGGTTGTGGGTTTTGTGATTTGGGTTTCTGGGTTAACAGAAAAATCGTTTAGAATCAATGGAGATTGATCTGTCACCAAAGTTGGCCAAGAAGGTGTACGGTGGAGATGGTGGGTCCTACTTTGCTTGGTCCCCATCGGAGCTTCCCATGCTCCGTGAAGGTAACATTGGCGCAGCCAAGCTTGCTCTTGAGAAGAATGGGTTTGCTCTCCCCAAGTACTCTGATTCTGCCCAGGTCGCTTATGTCCTCCAAGGTATCGACTTTTTTTCTGTTTTGTTTTGTTATTGCGATTTTTATAGTGCAGAATTCTTGTTGATTGGTTCAGTTTTTCAATTCTGATTTCATTGAATGGATTTGGATTTTAAAATTTTAACCCTTTGGCTTTTGGTGCATTATAACATATATGGATTTTCATGATCGGATTGGTCTTATCTGTTTTCTTGTTTGTTCCTTTGTTTGTTTTGCTTAATTTTTTTAGATCATGAAATTAATGAGGGAGATCATGTGGGTTAAAGTGATTTGATTGTTTGCTTTGGGAATTATGAAATTCATAGGTGAAGATGTTATGTTTGCATCTTTTCTTTTAAACTATTCACGCCTTTTTGTGCATTATAATATATAGGTGTTTTGAATGATATTGCTTTTCAGCTCTGTTACTATCTCTGTTTTCTTTATAAATAAACCCCAAAAAAAAACTTTTTTTTTCTTCATATGTTTAAATTCAACTGGAAACTTCAATAAGGTGAAATTCCAAATTAGCAAATTAATAGGCTAATTATTATGTTTTAAATTCTGTTTTCGTTTGATTTTAGTTTAACTTTGCTTTTCTTCGGTTCCTTTAGGTACTGGTGTAGTTGGAATTGTCCTCCCTGAGAAGGAGGAGAAGGTTCTTCCAGTTAAGAAGGGTGATGCTATTGCCCTCCCATTTGGAGTTGTTACTTGGTGGTACAACAAGGAGGACACTGAGTTTGTAGTCCTTTTCTTGGGTGATACTTCAAAAGCCCACAAGAGGGGTGAGTTTACTGACTTTTATCTGAATGGCCCCAATGGCATTTTCACTGGCTTCTCAACTGAGTTTGTCGGTCGAGCATGGGATTTGGAGGAGGATGTTGTGAAGACCCTTGTTAGCAAGCAATCTGGCAAGGGCATAGTTGAGGTTAGTGGAGCTAACTTGCCTGAACCAAAGAAGGAACACCGAGATGGCATGACATTGAACTGTGAAGAGGCTCCTCTGGATGTTGACATTAAGAATGGTGGAAGAGTTGTTGTGCTGAACACTAAAAACCTTCCTTTGGTTGGTGAGGTTGGGCTTGGTGCTGACCTTGTTAGGTTGGATGGAAGTGCTATGTGCTCCCCTGGATTTTCTTGTGACTCTGCCCTGCAGGTGACTTATATTGTTAGGGGCAGTGGCCGTGTCCAAGTTGTTGGAGTCGACGGTAAGAGGGTCTTGGAAACAACCATCAAGGCTGGTAATTTGTTCATCGTTCCGAGGTTCTTTGTTGTTTCAAAGATTGCTGATCCAGAAGGCTTGGAATGGTTTTCTATCATCACTACTCCCAAGTAAGTATTTTGTTCTTTACATTATCAGGTATTCTTAGTGTTTCTTATATGTATCTGCTTTTCTCTTCCCTGATTTTGATTTCATTGTTCTTGATTTACGCTCTGCTAGTTAAACTTTTTCTTCATCTACATTTTATTAGCTCTTCTCTAAACCCTTCTTAAAACCCTTTCTAGTGTTGATCCACACCATGCTTGATGTTTAATTTTTCCATTCTTGTGAGGTTTCCTTAATCTGCAATTGTTTCTGTATAATAAAAATTGATCTTTGGGGGCAAATGTGGTCCTTATGTTTTTGTACCGAAGTTTTTCAAAACTTGGTGTTGAACAATTTGCTGATTCATTTGTTTTCTGTGCTGCAGTCCCATATTCACCCACTTGGCTGGAAGCATTGGTGTTTGGAAAGCTTTGTCTCCTCAGGTGCTTGAGGCTGCCTTCAATGTGGATTCGGCTACAGAGAAACTTTTCCGATCGAAGAGGACTTCTGATGCAATCTTCTTCCCCCCACCCAATTAAGTTTTAGTAGAAGCTTTTCCAGTCGAAGAGTACTTTCTGATGCAATTTCTTGTTTATGTTTGCTAGTTTCTTGATCCGAATAATTTAATTAGTATGGATTTTGCTTTGGGGTTGTAATTAAATTTTAGACTTCTATTATATATGATGTGTTTTGGGGTTTCCTCAATATTATTGCCTTTTGACTTAAATAAGAAGAAGAGTATCATGCCTTTCTTCAAACTTTTGTTGAGAAGAGTCCACTCCAACATCCATTTTCTTGAATGTTGCCCTAAAGTATACCATATCAATATCGAATGATTGAATAATATGAGAGATGAAAGAAGATAATTACAGGGTTTAGTGAATTTAGGTGGATGTAAAGAGGTTGGTGGATGCAACAAGATTACTTTTTGTCTTTCTTTATTTAGGTCTCTTTTTGCAAAAGGATAAACTTATCATCAATAAAAGCACTCAAAATAAAAGTAAAAAAGTTTGAGATTAGCCATATCATACCAGCATGCGCTACTTGGACAACATTTGAACTTGTTAAATCTTAATTTTTATTTTCTATATATATATATATATATCATCCTTCTTTTTTGGAATTGTTAATAAAGAATGAAAAATGTATAATGACTATTTTAGAGTGTCAATTAACATCTTTTAATAATAAAAATTAGCATTTATTTATCTTTTCTTGATACACAAGATAGAGGGAAGGAGGAATCAACATCGGGTGCAAAGTAAATACACTTAACCACTTGAATTAGAAATCTCTTGCATATCTATTTATCTTTTAGTCAAAGCATTAAAGCAACGTAAGGAAAAATGTGATTTAAAAAAACGTTATGTCTAACATTATTGCATTATTGATTATTAAATAAGATAAACAAGGAAATTGAAGGAGATTTATTAAATAAGTTCTACCAACTCGGTTCACATAATTGGTCGGAAATTTGAACGTATCCTTGAATTGTAATGACATTAAACTACATGGTGCAATTACCAGAAGTGATTTGACACTACAAGAACAAATGTGAAAATTTCAACAAACTACAAGGGCAAAAATGAAAATAGTTTACATATTAACGGAGAAATATAGAATTTGAATTTATCCCATATGTACTTAACTATGGTACTAATACTAACTCTTGAACTAATATGCTTTCATCCCGCATTTCAAGAGCAAGTAGAATCAGATTATCCATATTTAGTCACATCCTCTCCTAATTTTAATCCAAATTGTTGTTAATCCTTTTACTAACTCTCTTCTATTATCTCTGTAACACGTTACACATGGCTATCCTTATAGCCACTCTCACTCCTATATATGCACACCCAAATACACTTTCTTTTCATTCATTCACGCACAGCTTGAGCATATAATTCACCAGCTTGAGCATATAATTCACTATTTTCTCGTTTTGGGTTTTGGGTTTTCTTGGTTGAGACTTAAAAATCGTCAAGAATGGAGATTGATCTTTCACCCAAGTTGCCCAAGAAGGTGCACGGTGGAGATGGTGGGTCCTACTTTTCTTGGTGCCCGTCTGACCTTCCCATGCTCCGTGAAGGTAACATTGGCGCTGCCAAGCTGGCCCTTGAGAAGAACGGGTTTGCTCTCCCCCAATACTGCGATTCTGCCAAGGTCGCTTACGTCCTTCAAGGTATAATTTTGTTTTCGTTTCATGATCGGCTTGAACGTATTTATTTTTCTTGTCTGTTTATTTGTTTGGTTGCTCATTTATTTTTGTGGGTCATGGAATTCGTAGATGAAAAGTGATTTTAACTTTAGCATCAAAGAAGATCTTGAAATTGTTTAATGAATAGTGATTAACTTTAAAATTAAATGAGATCACGTTTGTTTAATGTGGTATAATTGCATATTTTATTTTCTGGGATTTGTCATTATTATTATACCATCGAGAATTTTGATGCCATTCAACTTTTTTTAATTTATAATGCCCTTGTTGAAATCAATTTAGCACCTACTCTGTTATTATGAGACCTTAGGAGCTTGTGGTAATTGTTATGTTTGAACTTTGTTTTCTTGTTTTCCTATAGGTAATGGTGTAGTTGGAATTGTGCTTCCTGAGAAGGAAGAGAAGATTCTTCCAGTGAAGAAGGGTGATGCCATTGCCCTCCCTTTTGGAGTTGTTACTTGGTGGTACAACAAGGAGGACACTGAGTTTGTAGTTCTTTTCTTGGGTGACACTTCAAAAGCACACAAAAGGGGTGAGTTCACTTCCTTCTATCTTAATGGCTCCAATGGCATTTTCACTGGCTTCTCAACCGAATTTGTGGGTCGAGCATGGGATTTGGAGGAGAGCGTTGTGAAGACTCTCGTTGGAAAGCAATCCGGTAAGGGCATAGTCAAGCTTAGTGGAGTTAACTTACCTGAGCCAAAGAAGGAACACCGAGATGGTATGACATTGAACTGTGAAGAGGCTCCTCTGGATGTTGACATTAAGAATGGTGGAAGAGTTGTTGTGTTGAACACTAAAAACCTTCCTTTGGTTGGTGAGGTTGGGCTTGGTGCTGACCTTGTTAGATTGGATGGAAGCGCTATGTGCTCCCCTGGATTTTCTTGTGACTCTGCCCTGCAGGTGACTTATATTGTTAGGGGCAGTGGCCGTGTCCAAGTTGTTGGAGTTAACGGTAAGAGGGTCTTGGAAACAACTATCAAAGCTGGTAATTTGTTCATCGTTCCTAGGTACTTTGTTGTTTCGAAGATTGCTGATCCAGATGGCTTGGAATGGTTTTCTATCATCACTACTCCCAAGTAAGTATTTGTTTCTTTACATTGTCAGATGTTCTTTAGTGTGTAATCTGCAATCTGCTTTTCTTCCTTGGTTTTCGTTTCTGTATTCTTTCTACATTTATGAGCTCCACGTTTTATTGAAGCATACTCTTGCTGCTTGGAACACACATGTAAATTTATTCCCACCACACACAGAAGGCTTAATTCAGAAATATTTGGCACTTTCTTAAAATTTTTATTGTAGATCTATGTTAAGCATAAAAAGTAAAAACTTGGTGTTTAACATGTTGCTAACACATATTTTGCTGCAGTCCCATATTCACGCACTTGGCTGGAAGCATTGGTTGTTGGAAGGCTTTATCTCCTCAGGTGCTCCAGGCTGCCTTCAATGTGGATGCAGATACAGAAAAACTTTTCCGGTCGAAGAGGACTGCTGATGCTATCTTCTTCCCTCCACCAAAGTGAACAAGTTTAGCTTATATCTAGTTTCATGGTCCAAATAAAGGCATTTTGCTGTTAGGTATTTCTTTGGCTTTGTTTTAAAATCCTCTTCTAGGGAGATGTCATGTGAGCTATTATGGTTTAATTTTGGAATTTTCATAAATGTTAATATTAGTGGCTTTTGGACCTGCCATATTGCTTATAAAATCAATACCAATTTCGTACTCAGTTTAATTGAAGATGATTTAGCTGCATATGTGCTTTGCATGTTGGAATTCTTGAAATTGCTTGAGATGGCTTTTGGGTGTCAAAGGGCTAAATTTGTGGCTTTAACCCGCTACAGAGTTATTATTGGAATGTTGGATTGAACTCTCTCATTGTAACCCCTCAACATAGACCCTCATTATAGAAGCTCCCTTCATCTTGATATACCCCAGCCTTGCCCTAACAACCTCCACACCTCCCCGAGTCTCGCCCTAATGTCGCCCAATCATTTATTGTTTATCAAAATAAATAATCATGTTTTTATTATTATTAAACTTACTTTTGAATTTCTTAAATAATTTTTAATTTATTTTTGGGTTAAATACTTTTTTGGTCACTGGGCTTTACACGAAAATTCAATTTGTTCATTGAGAAATTGTTTTAGCCAAATTGGTCACTGTGTTTTCCAAAGTTTACAATTTATAGGCATTCCATAATCTTCCATTAAGTGCAGTTATTTATTTATTTATTATTTACGAAGCACATGCAATTTTCTTCCTATAAGTCAACGAGTTAGGTTATATTGTGCTCTTAGGGTGTAAGAAATTGGGGGAAATGTAGAGTTGAAATTGAAATTGTGAGGTATAAAGAAAATAAAAAAGCCAAACCAAATTAAAATGAAATCAACAACTTGGCAATATATTTTGGTGTTTAATCACCTTGACTATGTCTCCTTGCCATCTGAAATCACAATACGGTTCTCATTCAATCTATTCAAGCTTTAATATAGCATCCAATATGTGACCTTATACCTTACAATTTTGATTTCAACCCAAGATTTCACTCAATTTGTTAAAACATAATAGCACAAAATACCCTAACTCGTTGTGTTAGAGGAAGAAAACTGAACGTGCTCCCTTAAAAAAAGTAAAAATAAACAAAAACTGCACTTAACGAAAGATAACAGAATATCTATAAATTGTATGCTTTGGTAAACATAGTAACCAATTTGGCTAAATTTTTTTCTCAGTGACCAAATTATATTTTCGTGTAAAATCTAGTGACCAAAAAGATATTTAACCCTTTATTTTTTTGGAATATTTTAATTGCTTTTAATAACAAATTGATGAAATATCTATAAATTGTAGAGGGTTAATTTCGATTTAGTACCATGAACTCTTACCTTTAAGGCACGTTTGCCCATGCACTCTCAATTTTAACAATTACATACCCTACGCTTTTCAATTTTTGCAATATGGTTTCAGCGTTAACTTCGACATCAAAATTTCGGTTAATTGCTTGCATGGCAGGCATGAGTCTCACCTATTCACTTATTTCAATGTCAGTTGAAGAATATTTTTAGGTAATTGATGTCTTCCAACCCATGAAAAACATATTACACGCATTAATACCGAACCATTTTTTAACAGAATACCCTTCAATTGACATTAAAATAAGTGAATAGGTGGGACCCAAGCTTGTCACACAAGCAATTAACAGAAATTTTGACGATGAAGTTAACGCTGGAACCAGATTGCACAAAATTAAGGTAAGCGTTGACCTAGGATAAATAAATGTGGTCCTTATTCTTTTAAACACAAGGGTTTACAGTATTAAGGACCCTTTTTACAATATTCTGGACCTCAGTATTCCATAAACTTGTAAAATGTATCCATAAACTTGTAATATCATTAATTAAAATAGAAATTATCTCTATTACAAGATTAGAGATAAACTTTACAATATTATGGAACGCTTAAGTCCTAAACACTATAACCTAAGTGCTTAATGTTGTAAGCCCTTTTTTTACAAGATTAGAGATCAACTTTACAATGTTATGGAACTCTCATGTCCCAAAAAGTATAACATGAATCCTGAATGTTGTAAACCATTGTTTTTACAAGATTAGGGATCAACTTTACAATGTTATGGACCTCACATGCCCTAACTATGATAAAATGAGTCCTTAATTTTGTAAATCCTTGTTTTTACAAGAATATGGAACCCTTTTACGACGTTATGGTACCCTCGGTGCTTAAACTTGTAACAAAATTGTTTATTAGCATAAGGACCAATTTTATATTGGTACGGTTCACCATTACCAATTCCTTATATTGTGGATCCATATCCTTGTTAACATATGATTTACAAGAATAAGGAACAATTTTGTTTATTTAAAGTCCAACCAAACCTTAATATTATAATTAATATCCTTTCCATTGTAAATTAGGCTATTACAATATTGTGTATTAAAGTGAACCTTAATGTGGAAATCACAATGCAAACTCTAGTAAATTCGAACCCAAATCTTGTAATCTAAAAGATTAAGGATAGACTTTACAATGTTATGGAACGTTAATGTGCCAAACATTGCAACATGAGTCCTTAATATTGTAAACCCTTGTTTTTACAACATTATGGATAAACTTTACAATGGTATGAAACTCTCATGCCCCAAATACTGTAATATGACTCCTTAATCTTCTAAACCCCTTGTTTTACAAGATTATGGATAAACTTTATAAGGTTTGAGAATTATCATGTCCCAAATGCTGTAACATGAGTCCTTCATGTTCTAAATCTTGGGTTTTACAAGATTATGGATCAAAGTGAACCTTAAAGTTGTAATAACGATGCCAAATCTCGTAAATTCGAACTCAGATCTTGTAATCTACAAGATTAAGGATAAATGTTACAATGTTATGGAACGCTCAGAGGTCGTTTGGCAATTGCCAATCAGTCGTTCGACATTTGCAAAGTAAAATGGCAATTACATATTGTCTGTTTGTCGATTGCATTGTCATCGAGAATGTACACCTCCGTTACAACGTTATGGTCCACCCTAATCCTTAATATTGTAATACCCTACTTTACAAAGCAATGGACCCCCTATTACAATGTTAAGGTGAGAGTGGACCTTGGAGGAGTATAATTGATCCTTAGGCTTTAAAACACAAGGGTATACAACACTAAGGACCACATTTGCACTATGATGGACATAGGCCTCCATAACCTAGTACACTTCCTTAACTTTGTAAGTTACAATATTTGGGTCTCATTTATGAGACTTTGCAGCTCAGTTACAATATTATGGTCCACCCTAACCCATAACATTGTAAGACCCTAACCAAGGTAAGAATGGACCTTGGAGGAGTTAAATTGTGTCATTACCTTGTAAACACAACTGAAAATCTTGTAATCTACGAGAAAACTTGTAAACTTTCTACTTTTATACTTGTTTTTTTGACTTTTAATCTTAACAATGTACTATAAAATCCATGGCCATGTTAGGAAAAGAGTACAAATTTATAATACTTCTAGGATGTCTACGAAAGTACAACCATGTAACATAGAGTTCAACAATTAATATAGTTCTTATTTTAGAAATTGATTTTACAAATGCAATTGGATATGCAATAAGGTATACAATTGAATTGTTCTTTTCAACCAATTACATAAACAAAACTCGAGGTGAAAAAATTTGATGGATAAAGACTTTGAAGCTCTCAAATAAATGTTGATGTGCAATCACCAATTCTATGAAACAAAAATTAAAACTATCAACCTCAATTGACTTTTAAAAACTAAGCATAAAATACGGAGGAACCACAACTAGCCATCATAATTCATATAAATAAAACCAACAACTCATAATGAAATTGAGTAAACCTACAATGAGGTGACATATCGAAATCATAAGAAAAAAGAAAAAAAAAGAAAAAGAGAGTCTAAAACGGTTCTCATAAAAAAAAGAGTCTAAAATAGTAACTTTAGATTTATAAAAGTAAATAAATGTCATTTTGAAATTCATAAGCATGTCAATGTGAGTCAAATAGAATAAACTCAATTGAAAAATAACATGTCAAATCATATGCCTATTGTCAAACATGAAGGCTTTAATTGCATTTGCGTTAAATCTCTACTACTATAAAGTCAGGCATATTAATAAAAGGTGGAAACAAGACAATTTGTATAACCGGTAACCAATTCTTTTAAAAATCTGGCGCATCAGTGCACTTGGTGCACTATAGACGTTGCCTAAATCGAAAAACTCTTTGGGCTCGTTTGGTACACGGATTGGCTTGACTAGGACTAAATTTAGTACCATGTTTGTTTTATCTAATCCTAGTATTAGATGAGATTGCTAATACCGCCCACCAAAACACCTTCTTAGGAGGGGACTACTAATCCCATGTGGAAAGGGAGGATTAGCTAGTCCCAATGCTCACCAATGTATAAAATGCATATATTATATTGTAAAATTAATAACATATATTATTATTATTAAACTTACTTACACATATACTATAATGTGCATATATACATGTATATACGCATGCACGTATATGTATATACATATATAATATATATAATATACATAAATATATATACATGTATATTATTATTATAATATACCCATATACACATATACATATTAATATTATAATAATAGCATACGTGTATATATGTAATATATATTATATATTATATATTATAATACATATATATACATATATATACATATATGTGTATATATATTATACCCATGTATGTATTATAGTATACATATACACACATATATACACATATACATTATATATGTATTATATATATTGTAATATACATATATACATGTATATATATATATTATAAAATACATATACATATATATATATATATTATAAAATACATATATATATGTATGTATTATACCCATGTATATATTATAATATACATATATACACCTATATGCACATATATTATATATGTATAATGTATGTATATATATATTATATGTATAATGTATGTATATATATATATTATATATATATAATATACATATATACATGGGTATAATACATACATATATATATATATGTATTTTATAATATAATATATATATATATGTGTATTTTATAATATATATACATGTATGTACATGTATGTGTACATATATATATGTATTTTATAATATATATACTATAAAATACATATGTATTTATACATATATACACATACATAATACACATACACATACATATTATGTATGTATTTACACATACATAATACATGTATTTATACATATATACATATACATAGATAGTTTTGAAAAAAATCTAGTACTAGTCCAACGTCACACCAAACGCAGGATAAGTATTATCCAACTTAGATGCCAAGCCGTAAGTCACCAAGATACATAGTAAGACAAATTCTGTATCAAACGCATGCTTTATTTTTACCAAAAGCTTTTAAACTGCTAAACTTTAAAGTGAAACAGATTTTGGGGAAAAGAGCAGTCCCAAAAAGCAATCCCAAAAACCTTAATATGCTGAACAAACGCTTTTTTCAACAGCATTGCATTGCGATCTGAGTCGAGACAAATGTGTTGTGTGGATACTGGAAAGGAGAGCGTGAAAGAAATGGCACCGTTGAAAGCTTTGGAGGCAGAGTACCCAATATTCGACCCCAATTTCCTGGCCTTTTGCGCCTCTCACGGTATTTTCTCAGGTGAGTTCCATTCCATTCCATCATTTGTAAAATTTGCTTTAAACCCAATAAAGTACATAAATTTCTATTTGGGGTCTCTTGGATTTTGATACCCAATAGAGAATATGAATAGCACAAGTTCAATTTTGTGTCTTTTTTTCTATTTGGTGCAGTGGAAGATTTCCTCATTCATGACCTCTATGAATTAGCTGCATTTGCAGAACAACAGCCTACATCTGAGAAACTAAAGCAGGTTTTCTTTTTCCATAAGAATTTAATTTTTCACAGATTCATGTTATGTTTTAAATAAGATACATTCACTTTAAACAATTATATCATGTTATGTTTGGGCTAGCAGGGCATTACTCAGGTCCTCTCTATTATTGATACTCAGCATCAACCATGGTTGAATGGTATGGAGCTTTTAGATGATGCTCTACAAAACAAGCATGTACTGTCAACTGGGTGTGAAGGGTATGCTTAGCCCAAACACTGACCTATTCCTTTCACTGCTTTTAGACTTTTAGTAATACTAAATGTAATGTTTTTCGGGTTGCCATGAACCAGAATTGATTTGTTACTTGGAGGCGGATTACGTGAGGGACAATTAACTGAACTTGTTGGGCCATCTTCTTGTGGTAAAACACAAGTAAGTAATTCACTTTGTTCAGCAATTACATAAGGTTATGATAGCAATGATTTCAAATTTTCAGTTTACATGTCACAATCTTTTATTTGGGTTTGGATGTCATTGCTTAAGTACACTGTGCTGCGCCTACTTTGTGATCACCTAAATAAAGATTTAGCATATCACTAATTCACTATTTATATTTGTGACAATACCGTGAGTAATCGTGTGATATTTGCACAGATACTGGTAACAACAGTTCAAAAGTATATTTAAATTCTTGGTAATGTTCAGGTTTGCCTACTTGCTGCCTCAAATGTTGCAACGAAGTACATGGGTAATGTTGTATACCTGGACACAGGCAACTCTTTCTCACCCCAACGAATTGCCCAGTTTGTTGGTCATATCGCTGGCCGTTCCTTTGATGAGGTCATACCATCAGTTTTAGAGTAGAGTTTTCTTTATTTTGTTTGTTTCAGTTAGCCCTTTTACTCAAGTGAACTACTGCACTCTCTGATACTATCTACATTGATTTTAACTGTAGGCTGGAAAAAGAATTTTTCAGAGGATAATGAACAGCATTGTATGCCATTCTGTGTTTGACATCTTTACAATGTTCAATGTGTTACATCGGCTAATGATCAATTTTCCATCTCAGGTTCACATTGACAAGATGAATTTCCTTCCCATTTCTGGGTAGAGTTTCAAATTTTCCTTTTATTGAACATATGATCTGGTTCCAGCTGCAGAAAGGAGGGCAGGTCCGGTTGCTTATTGTTGATTCAATCTCTTCACTAATTACCCCGATTCTTGGGAACAGTGGTTCACAGGGTATAGATCATTGTATGCAAATCACAGTTTTCTTCAGTTTATTGTTTGTTTCAATAATGTCTTTCTTCTCTCTTCTCTTTTTCAAGTATTTCTCTCTTTTTTTATAAAGAAATTGTTTTTCATCCAAAGAAGGTTCACTTCAGTAGAAGTGTTTTCTAATTTTCATATTTGTCCATTCATACAACTCAAAAATGTCATATGCAACTCGTGAAGATGAGAGCTCATTGACTCATGCTTGTGGAATAACTGCAGGACGCGCCTTGATGATATCTGCTGGGTATATGTTAAAGAAATTAGCACATGAGCATAATGTTGCGGTACTGGTAAGTTTTCTCTTGGATACATGTTATGCACAATTCCCAGCTTGAAATAATCCACAGGTGAACCACTGCCCTCTTAAAATTAACATAGAAAAGCTGTGGTTCTATAAAGCTCATTTTGACATGTAGAAAATATAATGTTTATAAAATTTTAAAGCTTGGATCAGTTTCCATTTCCGCTTCAAGCTTATTTGTGTCTCCATCATCATTTTGTTTATCACGACAGTAAATTTAGTTTGAAAGGGTTCATTGAATAGGTCTTTAGTTTATGCTTTCACCTTTGCAATAATTCTATAAATGAAATAAATGTGAAGGTGACCAATCACACAGTGGGTGGGGAAAGAGGTATTCCAAAACCCGCTCTTGGACAGACCTGGAAGAGCATCCCACCTGTGAGGCTTCTACTTTCTGGTGATCATGGAAACAATGTCCGGAGTATTTCAGTGCTAAGACACCCATCTATGGTAAACTTATCCACATTTATCGTGATTGCGGTGCATATACTGTTTAAACCGGATTTGCGCACAGCTTTACTACTATTACTTGTTTTCCTCGCTTGTTGCAAATAGTTCGTTCTTTTTCGATTATGGTTCAGATTAGCTGAAGAATGCTCCTGTCAAGGGGTAAACAGCTGCTCTGGCACCGAAATCTCATAGTTAGCAGTACTAATGCATCTTTAGAACTTCTTGTATTTTTATAATCCTTTTCCTTTTCTAGGCTTCTGGCAAGGCTGCAAAGTTTTCGATTTAGGAGGAACAGCGTGGTTGCTTCAATTTGTACTTGCCACTCTACACGAAAAGGTAGGAAGAGTGAACGATGTAGAAAATTGAAACTATTCCGTAATGCAACCGAAAATAGAAACAGAGAATTATAGCAATTATGGTTGATTCAATTTGTACTTGTGTCCTACACGAAGGTTAGGAAGAGTAAGTCATTTACAAAACTGAAGCTGCTTTGTAACACAATACTGTTAACACCTTTATAGGAGTGCTCTCTTTTATTTATTAATTTTCTTTGCCTGGGATTCTCTTTTATTCATTTATTTTTGCCTCGGAGTGTTCTCTTTTAGATATTCTGAGAATTGGGGCTACATGTCTAGAATACATAGTTGTTTTTTTTCTTTTTATTTATTTATAAATTTAAATTTTTACTTACTACAGGAAAACCGATTTTTTAGTGTATAGTTTGACATTCCATAGCTGTTGACGTTGCCGCCACCATCATCGTCACACTACTGACTACTTGGCTCTCACCACCGCGGCCTTCATTGACATCGTTGTTGCTACTACCACCTCATCACCCCTAGAACCACCACTCTACTTCCTCACTGCCGCAACCGTAACTATCACACAACTTCCATATCTAGTCTCTTATTGCGGATGCCACCACAACTCTTACCACTGCTGCCACCAACCACGACCAACATCACCAACCAAGCCATTGCATTCAAATTCCATCATGATTAACATGTTATAAAAACAATAAAATTTCCAACTTCTAGGAAATTTCCAACTACTTTCAAATTTTATAAAAACGTGTTACCAGGATTTCTTCACAGCCGGGACAAAGATGAAAAATGGAGGTTTTCTAGAAATTTTGCTTGATTTGTTGGAAACAGGGAGCCTAGAGGGCTTACAAGAGTTCACATCAAAGCTCTAATTACGGTAAGGGGTTTTTTTTTAAAAAAAAAAAATTTTGCCTTTTTTTTTTTAATTTAAAAAAAGTGGTTTATATGTTAGAAGTGTCATGCATGCATTTTAGGACCTGTCATGTTTTGCACACGACAATTGATGCATGTAGGACTATGTGGCAATGCATTTCTTGTGTATGCAAACGTGGCATGTGCAAAGCATAAAACTTTGTTATCTTCTTTTTGGCATTACTAACTTCTGGATGCATATGCTTGTAAACACAGGGTGATTATAAAATATTACAGTAGTACGGTTATCTTGTATATCTTATATATGTGTTATAATGTAAGTGGATACTTATTGATATTATTCTTTAATATCAAAATTATAACAAGAGTACAAAATATACCACGTGAACACATGACTATTAACGTAGTATTCTATAATTTCTCGAAATAACGGGGTGTCACATTAGATAATTTTCCTTTTAGCTATGTGCAACATATATATAACGATGAAAGTCATGGGCCGTTTAATTAGAAACCCACCATGAGTTTGAATAATAATTATTTTGGAGTGCTTCAAGAATTCCATTTGAGAATAGTTGAACATGACTAGGCGTAGAATCGGACGGTCCAAACCTTCCATACATCCAACCCATCATAAAAGAGACATTCAGGCTACACCCGCCGGTATCTTTGGTCAGAAGAAGATGTGTACAACAATGTACGATTGGAAAATATGTGATCCCAAAAAACACAATGCTCTTTGTGAATGCTTGGGCCATTGGAAGGGATCCAAAGTATTGGGAAAGCCCATTGGACTTTACCGCTGAAAGATTCTTAACACAGCTCGATGGAGGTGGCAATCGAACGGCTGGAATTGAAGTTAGGGGGCAACATTTTCAATTTTTGCCATTTGGGTCTGGGAAGAGGATATGCCCTGGTGTGAACTTAGCCATGCAAATGCTGCCTGGGGCTACTTGGGGCTATGATCCAGTGCTTTGACTGGAACGTTATTGAGCCAGATCAGAAGAAGATGAACGGTGGTGATGTTGTTGAAATGGATGAACGGCCTGGAATGACAACTCCATGATATGGTTTGTGTTCCTGTGGCCCGGTTCAACCCACTTGGTATTCTTGACCCATAAGGTCCTGTTTGGTGGGTTGTACTGGACTGGTTAGGATTCAGTTTGGAGTATTGGACTGCACTGGGTTGGACTTCAAGTCCTATTGAGTTGTTTGGTAAAGCACTAGACTGGATTGTAAGTCCAATCCATTGTTTGGTACAATCGTACAAGGCCACATTGGACAACATTGGGATGCTAGAGTATGTACGTAGCTCTCACAACCGCACAAACCTACGCCAATTTTTGAAGGAATATTCTGAAAAAATTGCAGCAAAGTATCCTTACTAGAACAGAATTGGTGGAGCAGATCTTTTTCTTGTTGCTTGCCATGACTGGGTATGCTCTCCATGCATCTTTCCTTGTCCTTGATTTTGCTTGGGTGACTAATGTCTTCTTTGTTATTTTGATAAGATACAAAGAGAGTAGAATGAGATTTCAAAATGGTTTTGAGATTCATGACCTAAGCATTCACTTTCAAATGAATCTTATCATGATGGCCCATGTGTTTACCAAATCTAGTGAGGAGGTTGTTTAAACCGACCAAAGGACCATTTTCAAAAGTGGAACACCATATGTTCTGTCCATAAATGTGTGCTTGTTTGAGCCCATAATGACTGCAATTTCCTACATGTGTGTGTGTGTCTTTCTGTGTGCAAGAATTCTTAATATGAAAGGTTGGCTTTTATAGGCTTCATATGAAACAAGGCACCATATGGAACGTTGCATCAAAGCCCTCTGCAATGCTAATAAAACTGGCGGCTTTAAAATAGGAAGGGATGTGTCTCTTCGGAAACATATGTTCGTTCTGCGAGAAATCCTCTTAGAGATCTTGGAGGCAAACCCCCATCTCAGAGGGAGATTCTTGCCTTTTATGCTGGAAATGTGCATTGCTATTTACGTCCAATTCTACTAGAGCACTGGAAGGACAAAGACGCTGATATGAAGATCTTTGGTCCAATGCCTCTTGGTGTAGAACTACATCCAGCATATGAAGAGAAGCAAATACTGTATCTGCCCAAAGGGTTACGAGGTCAACAGCCCACGGGTGGCTATACTATTTATAAAAGAAAAAAAGGGACATGCCTAGCGCTTAGTGCGTGTTTTATGAAAAGAGTATAGCCGCACGGCTATACTCTTTAAATAGAAATTTTCAACAATATAGTTGTGCAGCTATACTCCATAAATAGATTTTTTTTAAGCATAACCGCGGCGATACTTTGTAAATAGAATTTTTCAAAAGTATAAAAAGAATTTTTCAAAAGTATAGCCACGCGGCTATACCCATTGAATAGCATAATTTGAATTTCTCTTTTTTAATTACTTTAACTAGTAGTTCCAGTGACTGCATCCCACACCTGCAAAATATTGAAAAATCATAACTAACATTGAACTTGAACCTGCACAATCACTTTAGAATTAGTTAAGTCATAGATCAAACCTTAATGACCCTATCCTCCCCACACGTGACAAGACACATGAGCCTCGATATGAAAACAAGAGGATAACCACAACAATACTTAAGTCAATTTACCCCCATAGGAGTATATGTGCACGATGTGCTTAGAGAATGCTACACCTACAGCAGAAACCTGATTGATCATAACCAGCTTAAGATTCATTTCCTATTTCTTGATAATACTTTATTGTGATGAACTAGCAGGTGTCTACTTCACAATATGAGAATAAAATTAAATAGACACTAAACAAACAAGGACACCTATGCTTACCTAAAAGTGTCCCATCAGGGCTCCACATCATGTGATTGATTGATGCTGTATAGTCACTGGCCAAAGATGCCTAAACAGAGATCCTCCACGCCAAACACCTAATATGGGGCTGGAAAAACATGGACAATTTTAATAAAACTGGAAGTAGGTATGCTTAAACAGAGTATTACAGATCAGGAGGAAAGTTACTCTTGTTGAGGAGTTATGTTCACTTGATAGTCATCAGGAATAAGAGGCCACAGTTCCCTCTCTCTGAAAAATATCAATACAAACTTAAGGATGATTTAGTATTAAGTCTGGCATTGCACAATTGAACGGAAAAGAGATCAGTACATACAGTCTATCAGCAAGTCGAGGAAATAGTGTGCTTCCCCCGGTTAAAATAATGCTGGCCAACACATTCAGACACACGAGTAAGTACTGACAATAATTTTTTTTTCTTTCAAGTAAAATGCAGAGTTTGGAAGGTCACTTTTCATGGAGTACAGGGTGAAGATGAAGATGGCAGGAACTGACAGCTAGAACTATGCACTCCGCTAGCCCAGCCTGATTCATTCCTGCAAAACAGGTCCAAGTTAGCGCTTTTGCTTTGTAAGAAATCATAGAGTTCCCAAAGGAATGAGTAAAAATCATTACTAAATCACATACAATGTTCACACAAGTTATAGAATTTCTAAACACCTCCTATTATGCCACACAGTATCATATTCTACAAAAAGAGCTAATCTACATGAATCAAGCAACAACTTGCAGAAGTAATAACCCCTAGCCGATAAGAACCACAAAACAATAATGTAATGTTTCATTCAACAACAAAGAATCATACATCGTATTTGTTTCAAGAATCAAATTAAAACCCCAAAAGTGTGTACTTTAAAACCAGAATATAAGACAAACCCAAATCAGCAGGATGGAAGATCATCTCCGGCACAAGGTACCTTTCATTTGTCAAGTCAAATTCCTGCCCAAAAACAACAAACACCACTCAGAAGTAGAAAACAAACACAACCAGTTAATGGTCAACACTGAACAGTGGCAGTCGTGTAAATTGAGTAACAACTAATAACCAAAGTGTACTTCCACTTTTATAGTGGTCTTTTTAATAAGCCAACAAAAAAAACTAAAAAATAATAATAAGAGAATGAAACAGTAAGCCAGATGGCTTTGCAGAGTGAAGACAAAGTGATAACAAAAACCAATGAACGTCAGCGAAAAAATATATATATTGAATGCTTCTTTAAACGGACTTTCAAAGGAACCAAACCCTACTTCCCAAAAACAAAGAAAAGCCGTGTTCTTTGCAAAAAGGTTTCTTATTTCCCTTTTTGGGTCATACTCATACGTACTGGTCATTGCAAAAAGCTTGAACTGCTCAGTTTTGGTGATTTTGCACAGCATGGAAGAGCTAATCCAACAATGGCTGATATGCAATTCTTCTACCTCACATGATCATCATCTTCCGGCTCTGTCCCAATCAAAAGCAAATTGGCATCCACAACTTCATCTATCATTGCATCTGGTAATAGTGAGTTTGCAATCCATTGCGTTAAATTCATTTTCCTAACAAACATCTCATCTGTTGGCTTCCTTCTTGTGAATGTTTCCATCACTACAATTCCAAAACTGTACACATCCCCTCTTGTTGAAACCATTCCTTCCAATCCATACTCAGCATTACGAAAAATCGGCCTAGGCGGCGTGGGTGGGGTCTGGGAGGCGCTAGGCGGGTCTGGTTCTTTTCTTTTGTTCTTTAAAAAATTCTACATCAATCCTTGCCCCTGATGATGAATCTACATGGGTTATTCTGTTAATGTGCAATATTAATTTTGTAATTTCAAATTGAATAAAACATTAACATCAGCATCACCAAAAAGTCTAGTGTTATTTTAGGTAATTTGTTGAGCCAAGTTTACCAATTTTAATAAATAAAAAAAATTAAATAGAATACATGTCGGTGATATACTTAAGGAGATCATCGGTGCAGTTGTGCTCGATAGTGATATCGACCAGATTACCGCAGCTACGATCAACTGCGTGGCGGCACATCTTATCTAAGTCGTAAGCCAAGTCGCAATCACCATCGTTGCGCATGTCGATGGTGCGCCAGATGAGAGGGTCTTTGCAGATGTTGCGCCAACCCATGCACACCTTCTGCGCGCTCACCAAAACATCGATCGCTCTCAGTCGTGAAAGTATTGAAACGGTAAGGTCCCGTGGAAGGTCCAGCCAGTTTCGCGTTTCAGTTTCGAGTGGTGGTGGGGGGGTTCTGGATTTGGGTTTCCCCTTTGAGCGGGAGGTTTTCTTGTTTCGTTTCTGGGCGGCGCTAGGCGGGTCTGGGAGGCGCTAGGCTGGCTAGGCGTCGCTAGGCGGGTCTAGGCGGGTCTAGGCGGCGCTCGGCGGGTCTGGGCGGCGCTAGGCGTCGCTAGGCGGGTCTAGGCGGGTCTGGGCAGCGCTAGGCGGGTCTGGGCGGCGCTAGGCGGATCTGGGTGCCAGGGTGGGTCTGGTTCTTTTCTTTTGTTCTTTAAGCCTACTGCCTAGCGATTCTTCTTTGAAGCCGATGTTTCGAGCAAGAACTGTATCAGATGCACCACCTTTTGACCCCAGCAATATTGTGTCATTGCAGGCACATTTCTGCAGCCACCTTCTTTTAGTCTATTCTTTCACTTCATTTTCTTCTATGTTTATTGATGGGATTCAAAATTATGGCAGCTCATGTTTAGCAAGTTTGAATTTGATGGGAAACTGAATCCTACTTTTGTGGAAAGGGCCCATTATCAAGCATACGAGCATATCTAAAAGAGCCTATTACTCCCAGGTTTCACATTATTTTCATTTTGTTGGATTATCTTCTTATGACTAAACATAATTGATCTGCCAGGTGCACTTTCTGTTTTAGCCTTTAAAGAATCTCTTTGCTTGTGTTCCGTGTAGGTTCGTACACTTAGGTTCTGCAGGAGTTACCCGACCTGACAGGCCTGGACTTGATCTAAGTAAACAACCTCCTGTTGTTCACTTAAACAAGGAATTGTATTTTATACTGACATTCAAGTTGAAGGTTTCATACTAATTCAGTGCAAGCTGTTTGATATTTTGATGTATAATCAGTGTATCAAAATACCACTTCTTAGCTCTTTTATGTTCTTTTTCTTTTTCTGGGTCAGATTTAACTCTTTCGATTTTGTACATTGATACAGTTCTTTTGGCTAAGAAGTATATATGTAAAAGCTATCACCAAGGCAAAATTAAAAGCTACTATTGCACCTGAACCATGACCAAACTGGCCACTTTCTGGAGTTGAACCAAATCACTTGGTTTTGTTCATACACAGCTGACAGTAGACTCGGATCTCCAGCACGCTTCATTCAACCGAATGAGATTTTTCCAAGCCAGCGTCATGAGTTCATTCCCAACACGCCACATGTTTCTTCCAAGCTATCCACTTGATTGAGTTATAATTGAGACGTCGACGTCTCTACTTTGTGGGTCATAATCTGGTTTTCACAGTATGGTGTCATTCAAAGAAAATTTAAGATTTAAGATTTAAGATTTCTCTCTCAAATGTTTTTCTACCCTTCTCTTTTCGCCACATAATTTCTTTATGGCTTCATTCAAGAGGGTTGTTTTGTTTTTCCTAATATAAACTTTGGTCATTAGCCGCATAGTTCATTTTTGCAGTTACGTTCCTGGCTGAAAGAATTGGAACGCATGGGGTAAAGCCTCAATCATCATGAGGGCTTATTGTATTGATTTATACCGTATTACAGATGGAGTCCTATACCAAGTATGATAAGAATACAATGTAATCAGATAACCAAGAGGAATCCCATATTGGATAAACGTAAATACAAGATATAGTCCTGAGGACAATAGTCATCTAATACACCCCCGCAAGCTGACAGGGCAGGAACGCACTGGAAGCTTGGAGGTCAGCAGCTGGAAACGTGAAAAGACAAAGTGTCGGCAATTTGGTCATGAGTAGCAAGATAGCAAACGTTAAGCTCCTGCCGCACAACTTTTTCACGAATATAATGATAATCGACTTCAACATGACGAGTACGCGCATGGAAGACGGGATTGGAGGCCAAGGAGATGGTGCTAATGTTGTCACACCAAAGTGTAGGACAGGAAAGAGAAAGCAGCAGATCACGAAATAGTGCACGGAACCAAGAAATCGCAGCAGCAATATAAGCAAGTTGGCGGTAATCGGCTTCGGTGCTGGAGCGAGAAACACCTCCCTGCTTTTTAGAACTCCATGAAATTAAATTAGACCCAAGATACAAGCAGTAGCCACCCGTGGAGCGACGATCATCAGGATCACCGGAATAGTCCGCATCAGAATAAGCCATTAAAGACAGGGAACCAGGTTTATAGAACAAGCCATGAGTGGAAGTACCATTAAGATAGCGAAGAATACGTTTGACATCAACCCAATGAGCAGAGGTAGGTTGGTGCATAAATTGGCAGATGTGGTTCATAGCAAAGGCAATATCAGGGCGTGTGAGAGTGAGATATTGCAAGGCACCAACAACACTTCGGTACTCAGAGGGATCATCCAATGGAAAACCATCATGGAGGCTAAGACGACGTCCACTGGCAACAGGCGATGAAATATGTTTGGCGTCCTGCATCTTTGTGAGCGTCAACAAGTCCTTTATATATTTGGATTGAGTGAGAGAAAGCCCGTTAGGAGTGCGAAGAATTTCCATGCCCAGAAAATAATGAATAGGCTCGAGGTCCTTCATGGAGAATAGATGGCTCAAGTCTTGAATGAGTGTGGAGATGTGGGCTGGGTCATTGCCTGTAATTAAAATGTCATCAACATAAATTAATAAATAAACACGAATGGACTCATTAAGATAGATGAATAAGAAGAGTCGGCCTTGGAAGCAGTGAAGCCCAAATCTTCCAAATGAGTGGAAACATTTAAACCAGGCCCAAAGGGCTTGTTTGAGTAACATTCACCGTATTGCCTCTTTTTTGGTAAGGAAAGAGTGGCTTATCTGCAAGGGAATTTAGAGAGCTGAAACTTTAGCAGCTGCGATTTTATCAGAACAATGTCAAGTTTTCTATTTTGAATCTTGATCATGGAATGTTGATTATATACATTTATGTTCAACGGGCTTTTTGTTATCATGACCTTGCTTGATCATTGTTTGTTTAACTATTTTTTTTTTTGTATTTTAATGTAACGAAAGGAAAACTTGATATGAAATTATATAGTAGATATGAAGGTTGAACTTGAAACTGGATTTTCATTGACAACATACATTGTACATACAGAAGCCTCTGCAGAACTTTATAATCTTGGTCGCTTATGTATGTTCCTGTAGAAGCCTCTGTTTTTCATCTGCTACGAGTATATACACCTGCAATGAGAGACAGAGAGAGAGAGAGAGAGAATTTATATATATATATATATATATATATATATATATATATATATATATATATGTTGACAGATTTTCTTCTCATTAGTCATTGACTCATTGCTGAGGGAATTATCTCAGATGAAAATGGAAGTATATTAAACTCCATTATACTTACAGAGTTAAGGTTGAAATTAGAGCTCTATGTATGCAAAACATTACACTGGTACAGGATCTTGTTCGAGGATTTCCTTTCCTGTAATTCCATCTTTCAAAGTTTTAAAGTAAACATTGTAGTCCTTCTCGGGGGGTGGATTTTGAGGCTCCACTGTAAATGGCTCACTAAATGGCACAACACTTTTAACCTGCAAATGAGTTTATAAGCATCTCAGAATTTGCAAAAGCTTTTAACTTCCAAAAATAGCAAATTACAGCCACAGCACACAGCACACAGCACACAATTAAGGGGCATAAATCGGGCTGTGACCTCAAATGTCTTGCCAGATGCATAGGGGCTTTCCAACACAGCGACACAAATCTGAGCAACCTCCTCTCTTGATATCTTACCCTGCATATATATAAATAGTATAAATCATAACATTCAGATATTATTACTATTATAAGGGAAAGAAAGAGCAATACATGTCATCACAGGCATACAACAAAGAGAGAATAGTGATCTTCTATTTGATTATATACCGTTATATTGTCTCCTTGGTCAAAAATGAGATCTGCTCCTCAGTTAATGCACAAGGCCTCACAATTGTATATGGTATTCCACTTTCCCGTACTAAATCCTCCCCCTGTTCCAAAACTTATCAATGTACAAAATCGAAAGAGCTAAATCTGACCCAGAAAAAGAAAAAGAACAGAAAAGAGCTATGAAGTGGTATTTTGATACACTGATTATACATCAAAATATCAAACAGCTTGCACTGAATTAGTATGAAACCTTCAACTTGAATGTCAGTATAAAATACAATTCCTTGTTTAAGCGAACAGCAGGAGGTTGTTTACTTAGATCAAGTCCAGGCCTGTCAGGTCGGGTAACTCCTGCAGAACCTAAGTGTACGAACCTACACGGAACACAAGCAAAGAGATTCTTTAATGACTAAAACAGAAAGTGCACCTGGCAGATCAATTATGTTTAGTCATAAGTAGAGAATCCAACAAAATGAAAAGAATGTGAAACCTGGGAGTAATAGGCTCTTTTAGATATGCTCGTATGCTTGATAATGGGCCCCTTCCACAAAAGTAGGATTCAGTTTCCCATCAAATTCAAACTTGCTAAACATGAGCTGCCATAATTTTGAATCCCATCAATAAACATAGAAGAAAATGAAGTGAAAGAATAGACTAAAAGAAAATGGCTGCAGAAATGTGCCTGCAATGACGAAATGTGCCTGCAATGACACAATATTGCTGGGGTCAAAAGGTGGTGCATCTGATACAGTTCTTGCTCGAAACATCGGCTTCAAAGAAGAATCGCTAGGCAGTAGGCTTAAAGAACAAAAGAAAAGAACCAGACCCACCCTGGCACCCAGATCCGCCTAGCGCCGCCTAGACCTGCCTAGCGCCCCCTAGACCCGCCTAGACCCGCCTAGACCGGCCTAGCGACGCCTAGCGCCGCATAAAGACCAGCCTAGCGCCGCCCAGACCCGCCTAGCTCCGCCCAGAAACAAAACAAGAAAACCCCCCGCTCAAAGGGCAAACCCAAATCCAGAACCCCCCACCACCACCCGAAACCGAAACGCGAAACTGGCTGGACCTTCCACGGGACCTTACCGTTTCGATACTTTCACGACTTACTGGAAGTTCATCAAGAAACTGACAGTCAACGAGCTTCTAGGAAACCGTAGCATCAACAACTTAGTTTCCATTCGAACCCAAGAGTATCTTAGGCTTCTGAGGTTCTTGGCCAAGAAAGCTGAGAGTGGTGAAGCTGTGAATCTCACTGAGGAGTTTCCGAAGCTTTGGAACAATGTGACCGTGCAGATGATTGTTGGGAATCGTGGTTTGAGCGCCGAAGGTAGGGCGGTGCGGGGAGGAGGCGGGGGTGGTGGTGCGGCGGGCCACGAGGCTTTTGGAGAGGTGAGTTTGTGTTATTTTTTTTTGGGTTTGTAAGAAGTTGGATTTGGGAGGTTTGTAAAGAGAATTGAGGAGACGCATAGGAGGTTTGATGTGTTGGTGGAGAAGGTAATTAGAGAACGAGAAGAGCTGAGAAAGAAGGAACGGATGGAAGAGGAGGAGGAAGTCAAGGATTTTCTTGATACATTGCTTGATATGTTGGAGAATGGGAGTGCTGAGGTTGAATTTACTAGAGTTCACCTTAAGGCTCTAATTACGGTAATGATATCTATCTATAATTCTTAATTTACGTGTGGGGAGATTTAAGACAAAAAATTATTTATTTCATTCAAGTTTTTCCTTTCATCGCATATAACACAACAAGAAACCATATGGGGAAACGTATAGAACCCATCGCCATGAGTTTGAACTTTGGAGGTTTTATATGTTGAAGAAAAAAAAAGGATTGATAATTAAATTTGAAGAAGTTTAATTTACATGCATGTTACGCATGAGCTCAACATAGTTAAATAATTTTTTGAAGAATTTTTTTTTCATATAAATCTTTTGAGAATACTTACAGAGATAATCAATTACATGTTTGGAACTTTATTTTTCCAGTCGTTGATTCTTCATAATGATTTACAACTTTGCTTCTCTATATTCTTGGTGTATGTAGAAATGTATTCTATGAAGTCAAAGTGCAGATATTGCATTGGTATATGAGTTACTTTGCCTTGACATGTTGAAAGATTTTAATATAATTATCAATGAACCTTATATTCTAGATCTAGGATGATGTTTTACTTTACTAAAAACAACATAAATATTCTTTTCAGGATTTATTCACGGCTGGAACTGACACAAATGCAATTTCACTAGAGTGGGCATTAGCAGAGCTCATCAACCACCCAAGAGTGCTCAAGAAAGCAAGGGAAGAGATCGATCGAGCCGTCGGAAATCGATGAGTAGCCGGAGAATCAGATGTTCCAAATCTTCCATACATCCAAGCGATCATAAAAGAAACATTTAGGCTACACCCACCAGTGCCTTTGGTCACAAGAAACTCTGTACAACAATGTAAGATTGGGGGATATGACATCCCTACAAACACAATGCTATATGTGAATGTTTGGGCCATTGGAAGGGACCCAAAGAACTGGGAAAGCCCACTGGACTTCTGGCCCGAAAGATTCTTGCAACTCGGTGAGGACGGTGGCCACATGAGTGCAGTGGACGTTAGGGGCCAACATTTTCAACTCATGCCATTTGGGTTTGGGAGGAGGGTGTGTCCGGGTGTGAATTTGACCATGAAAATGTTGCCTGGGGTACTTGCGGCTTTGATTCAGTGCTTTGATTGGAAGGTTGATGGGTCTGATTGCAAGAAGATGAATGGTGATGATGTTCTTCAAATGGATGAACGGCCTGGATTGACTGCTCCGATGGCACATGATCTTGTGTGTGTTCCTGTTGCCCGCTTCAGCCCACTCAACATCCTTGACCCATAAGGCAAACTTTTTATTTATATGTTGGTCATAAAAATATTCTGAAAGTTTATTGTGTGTGTTGTAGATACCCGTAAAGGGAAAATAACTTTAATGTGTCTTTGTATTTTACAGCTTTAATAAGAAAGAAATAGCTTCTGTTTTTCTTAGTTATGATGGGAAAAAATGATAAGGCTAACAAAGTAATGCTTATTTTGATATTATGTGGCAAGGAGATTTTGAGGTTAGAGTTTAATGTTAAAGATCATTGATTTAGGGTATGTTGTACAGACATTGACTTATGTTCGAAGAACACAATACATGTCGGATACGTTATGATATCTGCTAGACACAATACGCATTATAAATGCATGTCTGAACACATATTTTGGAGTATCTTTCAGAAATAGTAGAAAACGATCAAATGTTTTATTTTAGGTAGAATAATGGAAGAGGAACATCAATGTATTGCCAATCTTTTCATTTTGTGTCACTTATTAACTTTAAGCTTTATATTATTATTATTTTAAAATTCAGTGTGAAATGAAGAGCAGAGATATAACTGGGTTTCAGTCTAACTAAAGCACAGAGATAAATAAGCGCCAAAATAAATCCTGGCGATAAACAAATTGTTCCCTTTTCCTGCTTCCATGTTCCATTCAAGAGCCAGAGCGATCAATCAAGCACAAGCAAACCTTCTTCGACGTTGCAGCAATCCCATACAAGCCCAACAGCCATACCACACTTTCCGACCCATCAAACCCAAGACCAAACCCCGCCGCGAACGACTTCACAGAGACACCACAAAGCTTCGCAGGCCCATCCCTTTCGTCTCCAATGTCAAAGAAGTTGAAGACCCAGAAGAAGCCTTGTCTCTCTTCTACGAGTACCATCAAATGGGCTTCAAGCACGACTACCCTTCTTACTCTGCTCTTCTCTACAAGCTCGCTCATTCTCGAAACTTTGAAGCCGTCGAGACCATTCTCGGCCATGTACGAGATCGAAACATTCATTGCAAAGATACCCTTTTCATTGCTCTGATTCAACATTATGGGAAGGCCAATTTGGTAGAGAAAGCCATTGAGCTTTTTAACCAGATGCCTTCTTTTAATTGTGTCCGTACATTGCAGGCCTTCAATGCCCTCCTTAATGTGCTTGTTGATAGCGGTAGGTTTGTGGAAGCGGATGAGATTTTTGGTCGGTGTTCTAAAATGGGTTTTCAGCCGAATTCGATTTCGTATAATATTATGATGAAGGGATGGCTTCAAAAGGGTGACGGGGAAGAAGCTTGCAAGGTGTTTGATGAAATGCTTGAGAAAAAAGTGCAGCCTAGTGTTGTGACGTATAATAGTCTTATAGGGTTTTTTGGTAGGAAGGGTGAGTTGGAGAAAGCTAATGGTTTGCTTGAGGACATGAAACAGAAAGGGAAGTACCCAAATGCTGTAACATATGCATTGTTGATGGAAGGTTTCTGCATGCTAGGAAAGCATGAGGAAGCAAAGAAGATGATGTTTGATATGGAGTATCGGGGTTGTAAACCACGGCTTCTGAATTATGGTGTTTTGATGAGTGATCTTGGAAGGAGAGGAAAGATTGATGAGGCAAAATCTTTACTTCAAGAGATGAAGAAAAGGCGGTTTAAGCCAGATGTAGTGCTGTATAACATATTGATTAACTTTCTGTGCAAGGAAGGTAGGGCTGCAGAGGCTTATAAAGTCTTGATTGAAATGCAAGTTGGAGGCTGTGTGCCTAATGCAGCTACATACAGGATGATGGTTGATGGGTTTTGTCAGATTGAAGATTTTGAGGGAGGTTTGAAGGTTTCGATTGCAATGTTGACAAGTAGACATTGTCCTCGTTTAGAAACATTTGAATGTTTGGTTATGGGTCTACTAAAGTGTGGGAAAATTGATGATGCTTGTGTTGTCTTGGAGGAGATGGAAAAGAGAAATATGCAATTTTGTTTTGAAGCTTGGGAAGCTCTAGTTGTGGATGTTTGTGGTGAGAATGTTGTTGCAGGGAAGGTTGTGACTGAACTAACCTCTGTCCATTAATGGTCATCAAGGAAGAAATGATCACATGCCATTTTGGCGTGACTTCTGTAGCTCTTTCAAGCCCCCCATCAACGCAATAAAGATTGGTGGCAAGCCCCTTGTCCTACATTTTTAATGGGTGCTTTTATCAATTATTGAGCTTTACCATCCTGGAGATTCGAACTAATATCGTATGATAGTTTAGTTCAATGGAAAAGAAAAACTTTATCCACAAGAGAATCATAGTGCTGCTTGACCCATGGCTTGGAGCAAGAAGAAATGTGCTCGTTTGGCTGATGGGAAGGAGGATTTTTTTTCTAAGGTATTGGAAGCTCTAGTCTGTGATGCTTGTAAAACAGAACTAAGCTATGCCCACTGGCAGGCTTCACCAGAAAGAGGAAACTTTGTTTAAGAATTGAAACATTTCATCAATATTATGGGTGGTTGATGCCAAATGTATGTTTCAGAAAGCTCACTATGCTTGTGGTTGTTCAAATAAAGGTTAGATAAGCATGTAAGCTGAGCTAAATCTATGACCACTGCAGTATTCAGGGAAGAGAGGAAGTTTTGTTCAAGAATCAAACTGTTGATGCGAGCGAAGTCTTGTTTCTGGGGAAGCTCTAGTTAGGAATGCTCCTGGTGCAAATAGAGGTTTGACAGGCATGTAAAATTGAAGTTATCTTTACCCACTTGTGGGCTTCGGGAAAGAGAGGAAGCTTTATAAAAGTTTGTCAATATTTTGGAATGTTGATGCCAAGTCCTTTGTCTAACTTTTGATGGGGGAATATAACTGCTTCCATGTTCACCATGAAAATGCATATCTTACCTCTATTTCGGTTTGACTTAATGTGCAGTAAAAAGTTACCTTGTCTCTGTGCCAATGAAAAAATATAAATTCTGAAATTAAAAAATTGTTGGCTTCTTCTTCTTTTCTTGCTATGAATTTACTAGACAACATGGAGATTAGTAGAAGCAAAAATATTACTGATCCAAGAATTAAAAAATTAATTAAAATTAAGAAGAAAGAGGAGTTGGTCATCACTGCTTATAAGTCCTAAACAAAACTATGGTTTTAATTAAGTGTACATTATAAACCAATACATCAGTACCAGAAATGCAAGTCCACCTACTCCATGTTATCAACTCTATCTCATGATTTAAACTTAAACTTCTTAAAACTCATAGTATATATAGCCAGCCAAACTGCCTTGATTCATCATCAATCCATCAAACAAAACATTCTCAAGATCATAAACTGTTCTTATATTTTCTCCCTTTCCTCCCAATCCCATGGCAACCCGAAAGTCGATTCCCTTGCCCCTCAAGCTAAAAATCTGGCTACTTCTTCTTGCTCTAGCCATTCCATCCATCACCCCGGCCCGAATCCTGGATGAGGAAAACCCTGCAACCCCTGAGGAACCTGATACAACTCCAACACAAACACCTCTTTCCAATGTTGCTCCTGCTGCAGCTACTAGTGCCATAGTTTCCAATTCAGAGGCCTACCATCCATTAACCTTCTTCTTGCATGACATTATTGGTGGATCAAACCCCTCAGCCAGAGCAGTCACTGGGATTGTGACCAATCCAGCAGTCAATGGCCAAGTCCCCTTTTCCAAACCCAATGGAGCAGTTGTCCCAATTGGGAATGGCATTCCTCAGAACAACAACAACAATGGAATTATCAACAACAATAATGTCCCCTTCTTCACTGGCCTTGGTGGAAACACCGCCAGCAACTTGATCCAAAACAATGGGAACAAAAACAACATCATCGGGGGCAACAGGCTCCCATACCTAAATGGGGCTCAGCTCCCTCCAGGCATAACCCTTCAAAAGCTCATGTTTGGGACACTCACAGTGTTTGATGATGAGCTGACTGAAGGGCATGAGCTTGGCTCTGGCTTGCTTGGCAACACACAAGGGTTCTATGTGGCAAGTTCTGAAGATGGCAGTAGCCAGACCATTGCTTTCACTGCCATGTTTCAGAGTGGTGGTTATGCTGACAGCCTCACCATCTTCGGTGTGCATCGCATGGCGGCATCGGAGTCTCATCTTGCAGTCATGGGAGGCACCGGAAAGTATCTCAATGCAAAGGGCCATGCTCTGGTCAAGACCATTCCTGCAACAAATCAGCATAACACTGATGGAGTTGACACTGCGCTGCAGTTTACTGTGTATCTTACTTACTAGTGTGTGCTGAGATTTTAAAACAAGTTGTTATGTGTTTGCTAAATTTAATCTCTGCACCAGAGATGTATGTGATCAGGAAGGATTTGTGATTTAAATTGCACAAATGATTGTATTTACATGCAAATCAGGTATGCTTCGAAAGTAAACATTAATCAGAGATTAATTCCTTTTCAACTACCTTTGCCTTTACCACCGTCCAATACTAGAAAGTTCCTGGGATCTTCCATTGAGTTTTCCTTTTTCGCAAGTTCTAAAACAATTTAACTAGTCTCCTACTTAGGTTGAGAGATGGAAATTGCATTAATCAAAGACAAATGACTCGCTTTAGATAAGTACCTAACTAATGGTTATCATTTGGCACAACACCGAGGTGTTTGAACATAAAATTCACACATGTAGGATCAAAGTGGTTAAGTTCGAGACAGTATGAGTGAAACAAAAAGGGCGGAAACACGTGGAGCCCAAAAATGAATAGGAGCCAAGAACAACAGTGGAGCAGATGTAGCTGTGGAGTGTAATTGGTTGACCAAACCTTATTATCCCCTATGATGGAGTTGCTCTGAGAACAGGTATTTGTAATCGGGTCTAAGCACCCTGAACCAGCTTTTAAAGATCAAGTGGTCCATCTGAGATTGGGTTGGTTAAAAAGAATGTGACCCAAGATCAACAGGCTCAATTCAACTTATTGCAGGCCTTCATCAACCATAGTGATAGTACCAAATTACCAATTGTTCGTGGTCAGGTTAGAAAATATCCATCCAATACATGATGAACAACCCTCCACTGAAGCTTGATAGTTACAATAATGGTGGTTGCAACAAGAAAACAATATGTATTGTTTGCGCTTTCAGATAACTAAAAACATTTCTTACAACGTTTGACGGAAAAATTTGAAAGTGTTTCCGGATTATAAAGCTCTTTCTGAAAAAACTCTTACAAGTAAAAGTGATTCCTTAAAAAACGCGCTCAAACGACTCCTGAGTATACACTAGTTATTACATGCACAACAAAAGAAAAGTTTGGGCATGAGGTGATAGTTGAGCAGAGAATGATCCCCCTCCCCCCAACCCAGCAGAAAAATTTTCTTGTAACGGGGATAATACTATTTTGCTATTTCCGGCAAACAATGCAAGGACACGTGGAAAAAGTCTCTCTCCCCAACCCAGACCAACCATACACATCGCATTTAATTCCAAGTTTTCTATTCTCCATGCCCTAGCAAAATTTTCAAAGGCGAGCTATAACTAAAATATGGAAAACTAGTAGTTTTAAGCTTTTTACGTCAAAAGTAGCTCTCATGTCTCAAAAAGGAGAGGAACCTAACAAAATTGTTTTGGATAACAAATGGATATCATAAAAAATTTCTAAGTCTTTGGACCCGTTTCCTACCACCATCATTCTCAACCTTCTTGTCTTTGTCTTTCTTTCAGCTGTGTTTTGCATTATAATACGCAGCCACAAGCTGTTCTTCATGTGCCTCACTTAAACTCTCTTTGGGATTTATATTTAGCACTGTACAAACGATTTTGCACATCATAAATACATCTCACCAATCTAACTAAATCTTAAACCCTAAATGCCTAATAATAATTTACGAAACAATATCATTTTGATCATAAGTACAATGGAAGCAAAATATCATATTTCAAATTTGGGTGAAATATCGTTTTTACAAATGTAAAGCAACATGGCTAGGTAGACATGAGCCCCGTCATAGATATCTTTGTTGCGGCTAAAGATAGTGGTGGATCTAAGATTTTTAGATAGTTCAAATTTAAAACTTAACTGTAAATGGCTTTATAGGGGTGGAGTCCAAGACCGCTTAAAAACTGTCTTTGTCTCCGGCCCTAAATAAAGATGTTTCTATGTCCAAACACTTCCTTAGAAAATGAAAAAGAATAAATTTTCATGTCGATCACCATTAAAGTTGCACCGACCATATACCAAAATTTTCTACCAGAAACATATTTTATGATATGAAAGGCTTAATAGGTGTGGATGACTTTCCTAATGTCTTGATATTAAGAAATTAAAGTCACGAAACACCCGGAAAAGGAAGATAAAAAAATGAGTATTTTTCACCACTTTAATCATGTGCATCTTCACCACCACCTTCAATGATTGCGTGTCCATGATAATCATAGCTTAACTTTGCTTTGTATTTATGAAACCATGGTTATACCTGGACACGCGTGTCAAGGTGTGATACATTATGTTAAAGTGAGCAAAAACGCACCCTAAAAAAATATTCAGAGAATTGGAATTTTGCTTGCTTCCAAATCCAACCTATTGATATTACAAAACTCTTTTGCCTCAGTTGGTCAGCGGAAAGAGATTATATAGTTTGAAAAGCAAAAGAGAAAAAGGAATACCCGACCAAAAAAATAAGCAAGACCATTGAAAGAAAACAAAAATTAAAATTAAAAGAAGAAGCATGAAATCAAGCTAAAGTATTGTATAGCTTGTTGTCTTCATTTGGTTTATTGTGGGGAAGGTATATTGGGATACAAAGAAAGAGAGATTACACGTATATAGTTTCGATGAACTGTACTCCAACAAACAAAGTGAAGACTGAGTGTAACTAAACCAAATGATCGTTAATTTAACTATTTAGATGTTTGAAAATTAATATTTTTTAAATTATATCCGTCCTAATTATAGAATAATCTTGTGAGAGGGTTCATTTCCACCGTCCAATTCTGACCGCTGATGTTTAAATAGATGAGAATTTACCACTTACATTACTTATGTGATGGTACAATCCTGAAGACAGAATTTAGAAGATGGAAGAAGAAGGAGAAGAAACAAAAAATAAAAAGTGGTTCTTGTCTCAAGCAATAAGTTGTCGTTGAGTGCCGACCATAATGCCACCGCATTCTTTGTATTTTTCCACACCAACAAAACCCACTGCTGCATCATATCATTGGCTCAAAAATGTCGTGTGTAGTCCGATCAATTTTACTTGGTTTGTTATTTTACTTGGATTCAATTTTATAAACTCAAAAATAGATTTTAAGTCCAAATTCACAAAAATCGTAGGCCAATTTTTTAAAACTGGAACCCAAAAAAAAACTCAAAAACACCCTCATTATTAAAAACAAACAATTTAACAAAAAAGAAAGAAAAAGAAAGGTAAGATTTTACAGTTTTTCTTCTCTCTCTCTTCTCTCTTTCTCTCCACACACACACTCTCTCTCTCCTCCCTCTCCCATCTTTCTGTCTCCTAGTTCGTCTCTCTCTCTGTCCTTTTCTTTTGTTAATTTCAATTTGAGAATTTAGGGTTTCTGATTTTAATTTCAATTTTTTTGTATCTTAAAAATAGTTTGAAGTTCAATACCAAACAAGTTTTTAGATCTTAAAATCAATATTTAAAAAACTCATGTTTTAAACATAAATCATAAGTTTTTGATAGGATACCAAATGGACCTTATTTATTTATGCATATTCTCCACACACACACACATCGTTCATGTTGATAATTTTCTAACTTGACCAGCCAGTGCTACTAAACGAGTATATTTTTGTTTTACCAAAAAAATTTGACATTAATATGCATGGATCCCTTGTCATTCGTAATAAAAATGTTTTTTTAATTGAACCCTAATGTTAAATTAAATTTTATTTTCGATCATTTGCAAATAAGGACACGGCACTAATGCAAGGAATGCAAGAGTTGTATGACTTGTTCTTTAAAAGAGTCGAACAATTTGAGGCAAAATTAACGTAGGAATATTCCAATTCCATCTACTTACATGGTGGTGGTTGATATAATAAGTACAAATATGATAATGCTGAAAACTGAAAAGAGGTAAAGTGGTGGATGTGTGGGGCTGTTAAGTGCTCTCTGTTTTCTTCACATGCCTCGATCCATCGAGTGGTACAAAGAGCAATTGAATGTTGGCAGTCCACAACCATGTTCTTGACATGGAAAGCAGTGAACAATAAGATACCTTGCTCAGAGTTGACAGAAGGAGCAGGATTCAAACTCATAGATTATAAAGAAAAAGATAACATTTAGAAGGACTTAACCATAAAGAAAGAGACTTTGATTCAGATCCCATCAAAAAGAGATGAGAGTTTTGCATCTACATAACGGATATATTAAACATGATTATTATTAATTAATTAGATATTAATTAGTTAAACAACTAGTTATCATACAAATTACAAAACACACACCCTGGAATTTCAAATTTGGCAGAGAAAATAACAAAAAGAAAAGAGAAAAAAAAAACTGATTGCATTTATTTGTGAATTCATGCTGACCATCGAGAGGATGGTGATGATGATGTTGGAGAAGGCCAGAGCTGAGCCTTCTTCACCTTGGAGACACTTGAGAGCACACCTAATGGGGTAACATCTCCAATGACTGTGACCTTTTTGGTTGGAAAATCTATACTAAATGATGTCACTCCTGCAGAAATACCCACATCAATTATTGTCTCAAACTTTTTATCTTCAACAAAAATTAACATATTATGAAGTAATTTGAATTATACTCTCACAATCAACGACTTGAAATTGTCTAAAAACATAACATGTATAATATCTAACGATCGAGAGAATATTCTCTGTCTTTTAATATAAAAAATAAACTAATTTGGTTTGAAGCACTAAAAAACAACATGCATATATAAGAAATCAAAAGTAGTTAATCAAATCTCTATCTACTAATTGAGAAGACTATACCTTCCATTTTAGAAAGATGCTTTCTCACTTTTCCTTCACAGCCCTTGCAATGAAGTGACACCCTCAAAACAACAACCTACAATTATGTCAAATAACTTTTGATGCATGCCTTCAATTCTCCAAAAGCAAAAATTAAAAAGAAAAAAAAAGAATTTTATTATGTTACCTGGTGACGAGAACGAGTGGAAGAAGACCTTAAAGCAGGAGAGTGATCATTTGAGATCATCAACCGTCTAGGCTTAGAGGGCACTTGGGGAGGGAGCAATATTGTATTGGCAGAAACATTCCGATCGGCCTCCGATAATGAGCCGACGAAGGGCGAGTCGCTTAAAAGATACCGAGAAGAAGAAGAACCATTGCGGCTCCTAGCCCTTGTTAAGTCATGAATGTCAGCAGAGCTTTTTCTATGTGTCTGAGTTTGTGCACTAGAAAAACTCTTCCTACATTTCTCATAAAATGGTTTGGGATCAATTGGTAGCTGAGATGAGCAAGGGACATGGTGATGGTGAGTTTGGTTGTGAGGCTGGTTTTTGGGTCGATCATGATGAGGATGAGGATGAGGATGAGGATGAGGATGATCAATGGGTGTGGGGCCTACGCGGACCATGGCATGTTGGTCCATGCTAGAGCAAATGGCTGTGGAAGCTGGAGAAGCACAGAAAATATCCAGTCCTTTCATGGTTAATTGATCTGAGAATAACTTGCGAGAAATGGCTTAGGTTTTGTTGGTGAAGTGTGAAAGAGAAGTTATTACAGAGAAATAGAGGGACCGATTTTCTTCAAAATGAGGGCAACTAAGTGTGTTTTTAAAGTTGGTCGATGAGATAGAGAGACAGAAAAAAGATGTTGGTACTGATCGGGCCCCACAACAAGGAATAGAGGACGATAGTACTTTAGAAGATATGTGATTCATGATTCATCTGGTCCTTCAAAGTTGTGTTTTTTATTTTTTATTAATTTTTTTCTTGATTGAATATTTTGTTTACAATTTAATTTAGAGGTGGGGTTAATTAAAGTTGTGTTCATCTTTATCTGGTATGATTACAACCACTACTAGTATCATGAAGCTAGGCTAGCCCTAAAACTATATGAACTACTTCTATTATTGTTACATCATTGTTTCTTTCTTTTTATTTATATATAAGAATCATTGTTTTAAATTTGACTCTTGCCATAGAGCATGAATATGCTTATGTTGGAGAAATTCCTCAGTCCGGCAGGTGAACTACCGCATCAGTTGATTCAAAGACATATCAAAGAGGATCTCTCACTATTACTAATGTGCGTTCGTGGTTATACAAATAATTGCCTAATTTCTCTGTCCGCTAAATGTATATTAATTTATGCTAATCAAAGCATTAGCCTAAGCATCTTTCCACTAGATCTCCAAAATTCATAGATATTTGTTTAAATCTAGATATCGAAACGAAAAAACAAGATCGAAGCACTGTAACGTATACTTATGTCCACTTCTTGCGATATGGAATAGGAACTCCAAAATAATTATAGGCTTTAAGTTTAAAATTTACCCAAATTCTGTCCACTTCTTGCAACATGGAATAAAAACTTGAAAAAATAATTGTATTCTTTGAGTTTAAAAAGTACCCAAATTCCAGGATAAGCGACAAAGCAATGGTCAATAATGCTCGGATGTAGCCAAATTCGTGTAACTGAGGGAAGGTGGCAGTGGGTCAAAGAATGACATAATTTTGCAAGTTTACATAATCATAATATTGGATCTAACTGCATACATGTGGCCTTATTAAGGAGAGAAACTCTTATGTAACGGGGATAATATTTTTTATTCTTTCTGGTTAATAACGCAATGACACGTAAGATAATTTTTCCATATGTCATTGTGTTATTGGTCGGAAATAGCAAAATAGTGTTATCCACGTTAAAAGTAAGTTTTTTTACTTACTCAGCTCAAAAGAATCTGTCTTGTTACATCCTTTTGTTGGTTTATCCCTCATAGCTCAATCTACAAAAATTGGTCCATATGAGTATGGACATTACCAAATTAGTCTTTTACCATTGATTTCAGTAAAAAAAAAAAACAGGTTTAGGTAAGTGTCTAATTACAATGCTTTTATAATGGTAAAAGCGCTTTCAGATAACTAAAGCGTGTTTTTCTTAGAAACAAAAATAAATAAAAGTACAATTTTGCTCAAATTATAAGGACCAAAAACGTAGCGAGCGACTATGAGCGGGAGTGAATCCAATCGCCCACCCACCCCTACATTTTTCAGCTCATACACTTCATCTTACCGTTGAAATGATAAAGCGCTTACATGCATTTTCTTTTGTCATTGAAAGAATGGTACTCAATAAAAATGTTTTCTGAAAGTTTTGGATTGAATTTCTTACATACCTCTAACAAAAATAGACCAAGTATGTAATAAACAAAAGTATCAAAATAATCCCAAACAAGTCCTGTTTCCCTCTTTTCGGCTGGGTAGGCCGATTGAAGGAGTTTTTGGTCCTTCTTCTTTTTTGAGTGCGGGGCGTGCCACCACCAAGCCACGAAATTGGCTTGAATGGAATGTGAGTGGATGATGCGTCCGAAATTTGACTTTAATCAAACGGTTGTTCGGCCGAGCAAGGAACCTCCTCACGGCCTAGGTTATTTCACTACCTCGAGGTCAAGGCTTTATGTGAGCAACCAAATGATGTGGAGTGGGTAGAGATGAAGATTGAAGGTGAAACGTAATGAAATGAAGAGCACGTGCGTAAACTAAAGGTGCTTGAATTTAAATGTAATTGAAAAGACAAGTGCGGAAAGTAAAGTGCGCAAAATAAATAATTTAAAGGCAAGTGCGTAAAATAAAGAATGTAAAGATGAGTACGTAAATTAAAGTGCGTAAAGTAAAGTAATTGAAAAACGCGTGCGGAATGTAAATTGCATAATTAAATAATTGAAATGCGAGTGCGTAAAGTAAAGGGCGGAAAGTAAACTAGATATCGAAGAACAATAAATATTAAATTAAGACATTAATTGAAATGACTGTAATTGAAATAGAATTGAAAAACAAGAATAAGAATGTAAAAGCATAATTGAAATCTATAGGAACTAGAGCAAAAAAAATAAGAACTAGGCTATGGCTACATTATGCTACTCCTAGGATAGAAATTGAAGAGAATGTAAAATGACAAGTTGTGTGTTGTGTCGGGAGTCCTTTCTCTCTTCCAAAAGCTTGGTATTTATAGGGGCTTCGATGCGTCTCAATTTGGTAAGTCATCAATTGGCCATCAAATCCTCCATCAGTTTTATTCCTTCATTGGCATTGACCTTGGCTAATTCCATCCATCATCATGATTGCTCCATAATATCTTCAATTCCTTTCTCATGCATGTGATTTAATGGAAACAATAACAATTTATTTGATTTTCCTTCCGTATTGAGCTTTCCCACAATAACTTCGGTTGACCATTGAGTTGGCATAATTCCTTCTATATTTGAATTGTAACATATCAGAAAATCCTCCTACGGATTCTCTCTCTCCTCATTTAAACCTGGTTTGATTTTATGCATTCGGCCGCTTCTAGTCATTCGGCCGTATCTATACTTTCGGCCGCATATAGGCTCTCGACTACTTTTGTGATCTCGGCCAAATTTACATATTCGGCCACATGTAGATTTTCGGCCACCTGTAGATTTTGGGCTTTTAGCCAACCTTATTGACTAGGCCCACTGGAATATGACTTGAGCCCAAATAGTGATTTGGGACCATTGTATCATAACTTGGCTCACAGTTAATTTAATTTCGGATCTTGGGCCTGACCCGGCCAGATTTCAACTAGGTCCAAACAAGTCCTAAGATTTATATCAATTTTTTAAAAAAAAACTACAAGCGATAGTCTAAACTAAAAGAGAAAGGAATTTTCACACACACAACTATAATACCGTGGGAATTCGAACTTGAGATCTCTGGTTATCAATTTCTTGATAACCAAAACTTAAGATACATTAGTGCTACAGTTTACTACAGTGTTGCATATCTGCATGCTGATTCACAATTGTCAAATCCCAACACCATTTATTTGGTAATTGTTATATAATGATGAGATTGTAATGATTAAGCATGGAAAATGGAAAATGGAAAATTGCGCCAAATGGCTGAGTTGTGTTCCATCGAAGAGTGGCATGGCGATGGCGGCAGTCCAACCATTTTGTGACATCTCTTTTCCTGCATGATAAAAAACAACTACACAAGTTCAACCAACCATCAATTGCCTTCTGATTAGCTGGAAATTGCATGCATCAATTGCCTTCTAATAATTTTCCATGTAAAGCTTCTTTAACAATGGGTGTAATGGGCATCCACCATTACCTTACTTAATGTCACAAAGTTTTGATATCTGCAAGATATCAATGGGCCTACGGCTGACTGTAATGATGAGATATATATACTTTCGTTGTTCTTGCAAAGAAATGCTAGAAAACCACAAACCCCATTCACTAGGGTCCTTATACGTTTATCTCCTTTTCATTATATGCAATTTTAATGTTGTATGATAATCGAAGCCGTTCATATTCGAAGGCATTATTTTAGAGGATCATTTCTGCTTGAATGAAAAAATCAATTAAATTAGAAACTATTTAGTCATTTTATTTATCGTAAATCGCTTCATTGAAATAATAATTTTATGACGTGTATGAGATAGCTGTGTTTTGAAAAAAAAAATGTTTATATAATTTCCATTTTCGCCGACCCACGTTCCGCGTCATGAAATGCCTAGTCAGGTGTCATGGAATGGTTTTTGTGTGTGATAACTTGCGTGTTTAATCAAACTACTGAGTTCGTCTATATATTTGACAACAATTAGACCATTAAATGATTTTTTATTTAACTGATTTTGTGTAGAGATACATGATTAATTACGATCATCAAACTATATTGCTGATGAGAGAAGGTAAAAATGGACCCTATTGATTAGGATCAAAGTATCATCATATCATGTGATAGTATTAAGATCAAAATATCACAAAAATGTTTGGATTTATGTCGGAGGCATGATCCTGTTTAGGGGCTTGTGAAGCTGAGCTCTGGCATCATCTCTTTCTTTGTATGCAACCTTCAAAAGATTGAGCAAATTGTTCACTTTCTCCTCACTCTTTCTGATTTCATCAGTTGCTAAAGTTTTTACTGATTCCAGCTCAAGGGTTGTGTACAGAAGCTTCTGCTTCAACTCATCAGTGCTCTGTCAATTCAAAACAGGATTTAAGAAATTAGTTTCAATTCCATGAAAGATAAAATCAAAAACCAAAAACATAATAGAATCTGAAACCAAAGTTTTTAACAACATGCAATCTCTTCATGAATAAAACTCCTAAATCATGACAAATTAAAATAAATAAAACAGGCAAAATCAGCATCAAGCCCATAGTTTCAAACTTGACATGAACACCAAACTTTTGACAAACCAAAAATTCTCAACACAGGCACAAAAGCAGGTTCCAAACAACCACTTTCAAAGTTAAGAAGAACAGTGAAAACCCCACAAGGGCCCATGCAAATCCCACGTCCTGGTCAGCAAATAATGCATTTCTTTTTTAAGAGGGGGGCAAAAAGAGGGTAAGATACAAACAGTCTCCATTAAAACCTACCCCTATAACAGAAATGGGCACTGGGCCCTATAAATTCATTATTGTCATGAAATATCACAAGCTTCCATCAATACCAAGTTACCTACACATTCTTACTCAAAGATATTCTGTTCATAACATATATAACAGAAAAAATACACATTTTTCCATAAAATCATTACAACTGTGATCTTGGTAAGTATAAAATTTGAAAATTAATAGAGACCATAAATCGCGGAAACTGAAAACTTTAAGCAGAGAGTAAATGACTGCTTCTTTCTTTTGTGGAAGATTATATAGATGAAATATAACAAATTTAAGGGGGGTGGATTTGGCCAGACATGGAAGATCCATCACTAACAAGTAACAATTAAACTCACATAAAACAACTGAGAACATGAATTGAAAGAGCAATGAAAGTAAGTAATGTGAGAAATTGCAGTTGAAACTTGAAACCATCATAAAACACACAATTGAAGTAGAAAAGCAACAAACTTTGATTGAATTGCAAAACAAGGGGAGAGCCCAGAAGGAAAAAGATGAACAGAAATGTCACACAGAAGAAGAAATGAGGAGTAACCCACCTCATTTAAAGAAGTCCACAGAGAACCCAAGTCCTCCATAGTCTGAATTTCACCCCCTCTGGTAAGATAGAAGGCAGAAAAGAAAAGAAGAGAGGTGAGAAGAAAAAAGCAGGAAAGAAAATCAGAGAAGTAGGAGTTAAAGTACGGTGAAATGTGACTCATTTATAGAAGAACAATGAAGCATACAAGATGAGAGAGAGAGAGATGGCTTTCTCACAAGGATCCATAAAGGTCCACATCAAAGAAAAAAAATTTAAGAAAATTAGTTATGGAAATTAAATTTTTTTTTTTGGTGGAGATTCCATTCCAATTTATAATCTCTCTCTCTCATTCTGTGTAATATTGAATTTTCATTCAAAATGTTCCCACTCTTTCAGGACCTTTGTCTCTTACCCAAAACAAAACATTTTCTTACTATAAGAAAATCCTAAACGGCTTTTTTTTACTCTCAATTCTCAGAGGTTTTATGGAAGTTAGATGTTGCCTTATACTATGTTGAGGTTTTTACGCGATTTTGCATTCTGTCTATATGGTAACTTTCCATAAATACCCTTTTTTTTAAACAAAATTTCCCTCCGGCGGCTCACGTTGTCTAATAGATAGGGTGTTATGGTAGATTGGCGGATCATGAAGGGTCATGGTATACCCTCCATTGTTGGATGACAAAAGAGAGTCACCAATGATCAACGTGGTAAGATTTACCTTTTTTTTAGGGTAGGACAGCTTTGGCCATTGTCCAATCACCGTTGAGATTTTAGCTACCGTTTTTTTATTATCAGTTTTCAATTAATTTTACCACATCCTAAAAAGGTAATCAGCAGAAAATTTTAAATGGGAAAAGAAAAAAAAATATATATATACAGAAATTCTCTTATGCGGACATCCGGACGTTATTTTCGTGCAAACGCCATGTATTTTGTATTATCCCTCCATGCTTTCATGCCTGTTTACAATGACATCCGCACGTTAATATATCCAGATATGAAAATTACTATATATATCCATAGTTTTAAAAGTTATTCATTTTCCCGGGCCCTAATTTTAGGGCTAATCCTACTTTTACAAGCTTCAAATAAAATCATTTTCTTGCCTAATAAGTTGTTGCTTCATTGTTTATGAGTTAGCAATGGTGTATATGCGTGTGCATATTTTTCAAACACGAGTTTTCCTATGGTAAGAACTCGTATGGAAACTGAATTCGTCAAAATCAAAGGATATCAAATATATGTTCGTATGTCATATATAAGTTTGTAACATTAAATTTTTCTTGAAAATACTAATAAGATTTTAATAACAAGCAAAATCTTTACATTGTAATTTGCAATTCAAAAGTTGGGAAACTATTTCGAAAATTAAAATCTTTTTGTGGTTTCTAATTGTAATATTATTATTTTTCCTTATATATCTCAATATGTTCTTCTGTGAGTACAATATATAATGCCATCACCATGACACCATCATGCCGTATGAAGATGTGCAGATGGAAAGTTTTTGTTTACCATAAACAGTCTAAAAATTTATTGGTAATGGTAAGGACAAGAAGTGAAGCAAATAGCTTCCAAGAATAAAATAAGAGAAAATTGTCCATTGATCGAAAATTAGCTATGCTTTACAAAATACCAGATTCTTATTAATTAATTAATTCAGATGAAACAAAATACATGCACAAATTATTTTCCACCGTGGAAAATTATCTTGCTAGGGTTGTACTAGATTGCCTTGTGAACTGCCCGAGGAAACTGATATCAACAATATACATAACGGTTGACTTTAGGGTTTAGGGTTAGTATGCTTCTTAATCCAATTCTACATTGTAACTTTTTCCATACTTCATATTGATTTTAGGGCCTAAACCCTTTCGTTTCAAAGTTTTGGTTCACCATTACCAATATGAACATGGCATATGCAAGTGACAGAATAGTTATGAACTATTGACCTTTATTTATTCAATTCTTCATCGACTTAATTGTCAACGTAGACAAATTCACTGATTAACTAACATAAATTGTTCATGCATACATGGACGATTGTAGATTCTCATACATTGAAAGTCGCATTTTATTTCTTGTTATAAATAAAATCAAGATAACATTTGAAAGTGTTAACATACGCATAGTAAGCGATTGTGAGTCATCGATACATAACCTATTATGAGAGTCAGTGCCGGCCTGAGGGTGGGCAAGGAGGGCAATGGCCATGGGCCTCGCATTTGTAGGGCTCAAATTTTATATATTATATACGTACCAAGTTGAAGAATATGAAGATATGAGTGGAGAATAATTTCAATAGTTTGGCATTTGGAGGCCCCAAATCTGATTAAAAGTGTCTTTGAAGAGCCCAAATGAAAATCAATAAAAATTATGTAATATCCGAACATCAATTGCATGTATTTAAGTATTTAATTACTAAAAGTAGCAATCAATGAAAGAAAGCCAATAGGGACTAAAAATTCTTGTTAGTACATTATTTAGCGAGGAAATATGAAAGATATGAAAGAGAGCAAATTATTTGTATCCTCATTATTGTTAGTATATAAATTCTTGTTCATTTCCATATTGGAGTAGCAATTATATGGCCAATACTGGAGCCTTGTTTATTTATCCAAATTGTATTTAGTTGCATTTTTTTTCCTTGTTACTACATTATATTCAGGAAAATGAAAAAAGAAATGGGCCTCATTTTCATTTCTAGCTTAGGGCCACCCAAAAGTCAGAGTCGGCCCTGATGAGAGTCATATATGATAACCAATTACGCATACGAACAACTGTGAGCTACCGACTAGCTATAGAAAACTCACATCGTTTAGTAATTATTGGTCATTTTTAATACTATGGGTCATTCTTATGCGCTGAACAACTGATGCTAATAAAACTCTTGTCACATGTTAATGTTGTGGTTTGGTTACTTTACTATTTGGACATGGTGCAGATCCAGACACATATAGCAGAATCCTTGTCTGCAAGGTCTCCAAACAAAACCAAAAAAGGAAATATTAAATAAGAAACATATTGTATTATTTATCGGATTAATGTTGAACTTAAGAACAAAACCAACCTGATAACACATCTTTCTGACATAGACACAGGCACAATGCACATGGATGATCTCCTCAGGAATTCCATTGTAAGACCAGAATATTTCTTTCTTTATTCCCGACAAGCGGTTTCGGCACTCTTTCACAATTTTATATCCAAAACAATAACATCACCCTAAATTTGTAGTACAAAACCACCATGCAACCTTTTTTTTTGGTCGAAATCTGAATTCATTAAAACAAAACAGAGCCAAACACTCAGACAACAAGACACAAGAACAGGAAAGAAGCAGCTAGACCCCAGTTCAAGGCTAGAACCAAGCTTCTCACACTGTTTCAAATTAAGATGACTACCACAGAAAGATTCCCTGACGTTTCTGTTGCAAATTTGCCTTTCTTCTTTCGGAAAATTAAATCATTCAAGCCTGTAGTCCTATGCTTTCTTTACTTAATAACCTTTTTTTAATAGTAAATTTATTTTGATAATATATGATGACATTTTCGCCATTATTTCCACATTCTATTCATTAGTAAAATAAATAAATAAAGGCTTGAATGCAAGTTTGGCACAATGATGCCCTTCAAATCGTAAGATTTACAAAAATAAATTTATAAAATTATAAATTCTTTGATGTGACTGTCACATCGTCATGTAGTGTTACACTTCATCCGTATTGTAGTACGTTCTTTATTTATAAATATTATATCCTTCATCCATATTATATACACAGATTAGTAACTGTAAGAACTCTATTTGAGTTCACATCAATTTAGACTCCAATCGATCAAGGATTCAAGGGAGGGATTGCTTGGTGAACACGGAAAAGAAAGATAGAGTTGGAGTTCTATCTTACTTGTGAATTTATGTCCTATGAGGCTATGCATTTCGATGGTGATAAGGATAAGTCAAGAGTTCCTTTATGGGTAGGAAACTCATGACTCTCACCAAATAAAAACTGAGGTTCGGTCCCCACTCTTATGCACAAAAATACAGACTCAAATTCCTACCCCATAAGGAGAGCTTTTGTGTGCATAGAGAGAGAGAAGACTGCGTATGTGTTTCTGCTGCAGCCTCCTGTGTTTGCTCGATGGCTTCTCAAGGTTAGTGCCTATAGACTACTTATGTATGAAACTAACATGTGCTATCGTAGCGGTCATATGTAACTATAGGTCTAAATAAGATAATATTGAGAAGCATGCATCAGATGTATATTGATTGTTTTGAGAATACTACGTTAATAAATCAACTACTGTGTATGATCCGGACTATTGATGTATTGCTTGATGTTTAAAGTATTAGTACAAGTATGCCTAGGATAATAGAGATTAAAACTGGTTTTCCTTTAGAACATGTTATGATTCCGCGTAAAGAATAACATCCCATAAAGTGTTGCCGTTTTGATAAAGATAGTCTGTTGTTGTTCAAATCTTACGATGAGTATTAATAGGCTGTTCTATATCATCTCAAAGTTGCAATGGCAGAATTGTGTCATTGAGTGTAACAATTGGATTTCTCTGCTTACAAGTGTGAACTTCAATTGTTATGCTCCATGATAGAACAAGAGAGTTCATTAAGCTGCGATGATTGATCAAACATTACTTCGTCACAGAGCAGTAAATTGTTTTGATAAAGGGAGATCACGCGAACTCATGCTACTAGACTTGTGAAAGAAATAAAGGCACATTGGTGTCTTGTCTACGAGATGTATGTCACATGTGCATAAAGTTTTGGGGTAAAAGATTAATTGTGTTGCAAAATTCTATGTTTTCAGTTGTGAATCCCTCTGCTATCAATTCGATTGAACCACTTTAACGGTAGCAATTTTAAGAAGTGGAAGAGAGACTTAGAGATAGTTCTAGGTCTTCTAGATCATGACATCGCGCTAAGAGAAGAAAAACCTGAGGTCACTCGATAGCAATGCTGACGACGAGAAACTCGAGAGGTGGGAGAAGGCAAATAGGATATGTCCCTTGTCATGAAGAAATCCATGGCCAGAATCCATACGTGGAGGCATCACCGAATCGAGAATGCTAAGGAGTTTTTGGAGGCCATAGGGTTGAAATTCAAAGAATCGAGAAGGCAAACTGGTACCTTGATGACCAAGCTTGCAACCATGAAGTATGATGGTGTTGGGGACATAAGGGTTTATCTTTTGAGTATGATAGAATTTGCAAAGCAAGCTGAAGGCTCTAGAAATCCCTATAGCTGACCCTTTTTGGGTGCACCTTGCACTAAACTCACTTCCCTCTCAGTTTGCTCCCTTTGAAGGTGATTTACAATGCTCGGAAGGATAAGTGGAGCCTCAATGAGTTGATTTCAGTTTGTGTGCAAGAGGAGGCAAGGATGAAGAAGGAGAAGGAAGCAAACACCGTTTACCTCACAACCAATGCTCCCAAAGGCACCATTCTAAGCCTAAGACACCTTTCTTGTAATAAGGAAAATACTAAAGCCAACTCTCCACCAAAGGGTCCCAATCCTCTAGCTGTTAACAAAACTACTGGTTTTAAGTGTTACTTTTGTGACGAGGCAGGTCATCTTAAGAGGGAGTGTCATAAATATAAAAGATGGGTAGAGAAAAAGAAGGCTAAAGGTAAATCAAATTCTATTTTAGTTTGTTTTGAGTCTAGTTTTGTGAATATCCTTCTAATTCTTGGTGGTTTGATACCGGTTCATCAATCCACATTGCCAATTCCCTGCAGGACTTTACAAACCGGATCAAGCCAAGTAAGGATCAAGATCATGTCTTCGTAGGAAATGGCAAGAAGGTGGCGATTCTTGCGGTAGGATCGATCCAACTTCAATTAGCTTCAGGATTTTCTTTAGTTTTGAATAATGTTGCTTATGTACCTTCCATGAGAAGGAACTTGATCTCTGTATCAAGGTTAATTAGGGAAAAGATTTGGTTTTGTTTTTAAAGGGATGGTTTTATTTTAAATTTTAATAAAAGTGAAGTTGGCAATGGAGTTCTAATGGATGGTCTTTTTAAATTAAATTGTTCCAACTCAAACCATGTGTTTGCTGTAGATTCTCAAGGACAAAAACGGTCTCATAATAATGAAAACTCAGCAAAACTATGGCATAGGAGACTAGGCCATGTGTCTATGAAAAGAATGCAATACCTTGTGAAGGAAGAAATTCTTCCTCCACTAGACTTTTAGGATCTAGAAGAATGCATTGAATGTATTAAAGGAAAATGACTAACTCTAGAAAACTAGGTTCCACTAGAAGTCAAAGTCTTCTTGAAATTATTCACACAGACATTTGTGGTCCATTCCCAATTCCAACCATTGAAGGTCATAGGTATTTCATCACCTTTATTGATGATTTTTCAAGGTTTTGTTACATCTACCTAATCCAAAACAAGTCTAGTGCTTTTGAGGTTTTTAAAGTCTTTAAAACTGAAGTAGAAAACCAGCTTGAGTCAAGGATCAAGGTCTTGAGGTCGGATAGGGGTGGAGAGTATTATGGCAAGTATGATGAGCAAGGTAGGCATCCTTCACCATTGGCTTACGGTTTTAGGATTGTGGAATTGTTGCTCAATACACAAATCATGGAACACCACAAGAGAATGGAGTTAGAAAGAAGAAATAGGACCTTAAAGGACATGGTGAGAAGCATGGTTTGCAACACTGATCTTCCAAACTTCTTGTGGGGTGATGCAATCAAGGCTCGCAAACTATATTCTAAAATAGGTGTCCAAGCAAATCGAGTGCCTAAAACTCCTTTTGAACTGTGGAATAAAAGGAAGCCTAGCCTTAATCATTTACATGTTTGGGGCTGTAGAAAGCGAGAAGCCAAAGTCTATAACCCTGAGCTTGCTAAGCTTGATCCAAGAACAGTAAGTTGCGGGTTCATTGGTTATGATGAAAGATCAAAGGGATTTGATTCTATTGTCCTAATCATGTGAATAGAATTGTGGAGACAGGCAAGGCAAAATTTATAGAGCATAATGAGTGTGAAGGACTCAACAAAGACTTTGTTTTTGAAGAAGAATGAGAGATAGGAACTGAAGTTGTGAGTGGTACAAATTCGAGTTATGTTTGCCATTAAGCCAGGATACCTTCACAAAATAATACGCCAATGAACTGTAATTCAAGACCAAGATATGGAAATTTTGAATGGGGGGAAGAGCATGAGGCTGAGGCGATCGAGGACCAACAGCTACCACAACAAGAGCTAAGAAGGTCTACAAGGGATAGGAGACCAAATGTCTTTACTTGATTTTGTGTATTTGAATGAGGCAGATTTGATGGAATTGATTTTGAAGATCCATCAAAATTACCAGCAGGCTATGTCTAGTGAGCATTGAGAAGTGGATTGAAGCAGTAATCCAGAGTTAGAGTCCATGAAAAGCAATGAAGTGTGGGAGGCTGGTTGAGCCAAGGCAAAGTATTAAACCTATTGGTAGTAAGTGGGTGTTTAAAACCAAGAAAGACTCTAAGGGTAACATTGAGAGACACAAGGCAAGGCTAGTAGCCAAAGGCTTCACACAACAAGAGGAGTAGACTACAATGAAACCTTCTCATCGGTTTCAACAAAAGATGCCTTTAGAATCATAATGGCACTTGTTGCCCATTTTGATTTGTTTTTACATCAAATGGATGTGAAAACAACCTTTTAAATGGAGAATTGAGTGAAGAAATTTTCATGTTACAACACGAAGGTTTTATAGAAGAAGGCAGTGAGCATTTGGTGTGTAAATTGAAGAAATCAATCTATGGTTTGAAACAAGCTTCTAGACAATGGTATCTCAAGTTCGACAAGATCATTACTTGAATGGCTTTGTTGAAAATAGATTGGACGAGTGCATATACTTAAAATTCAGTGGGAGCAAATTCATTTTTACGGTTCTTTATGTAGACGATATCTTGCTTGCTAGTAGTGATGAAAGCCTTCTACATGAAAACCAAAAGTTTCCTTTCCAAGTGTTTTGAGATGAAGGATCTTGGGGAGGCATCGTATGTGTTAGGAATTGAAATTCACGAGAGAGATAGAGAGAAGGGTTGCTAGGTTTGTCTCAAAAGGCATACATTGAGAAAGTGTTGAAGAGGTTTAACATGCTTCAAAGTAATGGAGCGAGGTTCCGGTTTCAAAGGGAGACAAATTAAGCAAAGAAGACTGTCAAGGAATGAGGTAGAGAGGGCGGAGATGAAGGATAAACCTTATGCCTCTGTGGTTGGCGGTGTATCATGTATGCACAAGTGTGTACACGACCTGATCTAGCCTTTTCAATTAGTGTTCTAGGCGGTATCAGTCTGATCCGGTATTGCACATTGGAAGGCTGCAAAGAAGGTGTTGAGGTATATGCAAAGAACAAAAGGACATATGCTAGTTTACAAAAGAGCAGATAAAGCTGGAGTTGGTTGGCTACAGTTGATTCGGATTTTGCTGGTACGCAAGGATACATCTCGGTCAACTTCTAGTTTTGTTTTCATGATGGGAGGAGGTACGATTGCTTGGAAGAGTGCAAAACAGCAATCTATAGCTACATCCACCATGTTTGCTGAATATTTGGCGTGCTATGAAGCTACCTCACATGCTATGTGGTTGAAAAATTTTATAACAGACTTGAAAGTGGTAGATTCTATAGAGAGGCCTATTCAGCTTTTTGTGATAACAAAGGAAGCGAGTGTTCTTTTGCAAGAACAACAAAAGGTCACTAGACTTAAACATATGAAGGTGAAGTTTTTGTTAGTGAGAGAAAAGGTTCGAGAAGGATTAACCACACTTGACTACATCACACTGCAGAAATGATAGCAGATCCATGAATAAAGCAATTCCAAATCATGCTTTTCATAGGCATGTACTCAATATGGGAGTTCTTATCCACGGCTTTTGAAGACTCCCTAGTCTAGTGGGAGGTTATAGTTTTTTTGTTCATTGTTGCTTGAGACTTAAGTATTTTGTGCTAGTGTCTTTTGTTTATCATTCACTTAAGCCATTCCGGAAGTTTGGTTTTGAATAGAACATTGTTCTGTTTTATTGAATTTTGCAATCGATTATGGTTATTATTCAAGATGTAAAGTTGTTTAAGTTTAGTGCAGATCATTTGCATAAATGCATTGATCATAAAGAGGACCATTCGTGTGATGAATAAATAACTTCAAATTTTGGATTATTCATCATGTGATGTTGAGCATAGCTTGTTGGTACTCAATGCGTGTACTTTGCTTGTTGTGATTATAGGTGGATGATACCATACAATGGTAATCGTGTCTATAGTTCTTCAAGTTGGCGGTTCATGGCCGATGAGTTTGATGTAGAAATTGCTATCAAGTTCTCCTTTCCAAAAGCGTGCACATAAGGGTATGATCTTTGGTTTTAAGGAGGAGTCTTAAATGGATGTTTTACTCAAGTGGGAGAATGTAAGAACTCTATTTGAGTTCACATCAATTTAGACTCAATCGATCAAGGATTCAAGGGAGGGATTGCTTGGTGAACACGGAAAAGAAAGATAGAGGTTGGAGTTCTATCTTACTTGTGGAATTTCGTCCTATGAGGCTATGCATTTCGGTGGTGATAAGGATAAGTCAAGAGAGTTCCTTTATGGGTAGGAAACTCATGACTCTCACCAAATAAAAGCGGGGTTCGGTCCCCACTCTTATGCACAAAAATACAGGACTCAAATTCCTACCCCATATGAGAGCTTTTGTGTGCATAGAGAGGAGGCAGACCGGACAGTTTGTGTGTTTATAGCTGCAGCTCCTGTGTGTTTGCTCGATGGCTTCTCAAGGTTAGTGCCTATAGACTACTTATGTATGAAACTAACGGTAACACCGGATGTCGGTGTTACGGACACACCTAATAATTTTTTCGTATGAATATCTCTATAAAGAAGAGAAATTATCTGACTTGGTGCTTTAGAAAAATCGTAAGTGAATCTTATATATATCATTCCTTCAGCTAGCTCCCGCATCTCTCAAGTAGAGAGTGAGTAGGTGTGATCATTGGTGAATACAAGACAAATTAAACTGAATTGCTTGTGGTAGCCCTAATGTAATGGTGTGTTTACTAATCAGTAATTGGAATTCTCATCAGGAATTGAATTCCACATATAGAGATTCTGTATTTACTTCACATTAAGAAATTTAAAAGTAAGTGGGGCCCACACAAAATTAGGAATTGAATTCCTGATTTTGGAGGAATTCATTTCTTAGGTGAGATGTGGTATTCTAATTCCAGGAGAACTAACTCATTAGGAATTCATCTTTTTTACCCATTATATCCTCACACAATTTTAAAATTTTAAAAGTTGTCATATACTTTAACCCAACAACGATGACATTTGAGTAATTAGTACAACTCCTATTCCAATTCCATATGGTTTAGTAAACAACTTTAATAGTAATTCGAAATCTAACTCCTCTCAATCTATATGGTTTAGTAAATAACTTCAATAGGAATCCAGAATCTAATTCTCCTCAATCTAACTCTTCCTCAATTTAATTCATCCTTAATTCAATTCCTCCTAATCCAATTACGGATTAGTAAACATGTCATAATGTAGAAAAGAGGCTTGGAAGATGAATGCATAATACCCATGTGATAAGTTGTATGATGCGAGCAAAACTTAAGTAGTAATTATAAATTTACTCAAATTATAACACGTGTTTTAGAAAGATACACAAAACATAGACTAAAAAGTCTACACAAGAAAATGTCGCTGCGTTTGTGCAAAATGAGGTTGAGCCCTCAACCCTTGCTAAAGTGACTCAAGGGCCCCGATGGCTATTCCAAAAGGTTACTTATTCAGAGACTCAAAACCAAACCCATATCCAAAAGGTTAGATAAAGCCCAAATCTAATGGGCAAGACCAAAATTACATGGAAACACTCAAGGCCTCATCCAACCAAACCACATACGCACGTGTCACTAGACACTTGTGCTCAGTGATTGGCCCCCATCCCAAATTAGGGTTTTAGAAGCACAGTTATTAAAACCGCAGCCGAGTTCTAGGGTTCGCTCTCTTCTCCGCCTTCAGTTTTATCCAGAGAGAGCAACACAGTCTTCAGCAATGGGTAGGATGCCCCAAATTCCTCTTTTTCCCTTAACTATCTTCTTCAATTGAATCTGGATCGTTCTAATATTTTATTTTTGTCAATTTTTTTGATGTAAAAAAGCGAGGATCAAGGTCCACGAGCTCAGAAACAAGACAAAGGCAGAGCTTTTGGGTCAGCTGAAGGATCTCAAGGCAGAGCTCGCCCTCCTCCGAGTCGCCAAGGTCACAGGTGGAGCCCCCAACAAGCTCTCCAAAATGTACTCTCTCTCTCTCTCTCTGTATAATTTTTGTTTGTTGATTTATGATTTTTCTTTTTACAATTTTGTGTTTGTTGTTTCAGCAAAGTGGTGAGGCTTTCAATAGCACAGGTACTGACAGTGATTTCCCAGAAGCAAAAAGCGGCTCTAAGAGAAGTCTACAAGAACAAGAAGTTTCTTCCTCTGGATTTGCGCCCAAAGAAGACCAGGGCTATCAGAAGGCGTCTGACCAAGCATCAGGTACTATTAATCTTTCAGTCCCAGTTAAACCAATTTCGGTTTTCGTTGATATTAAGCTGCATAGTTATTTGGATGCTGCCCATGGTTTTAGAATTGTTGTAAATTTGGATAGATGGCAAGGCTGCATTTGTTATGCTCTTTCTTTGCTTGAACATGACATGTCAATGAGCCATGTAATAATCATTTCTTTTGTTGTGGATGAGTTCATTTTAATTATGTTGAATTCGCTTACCCAATCTAGTTTTTGTGAGAAATGTTATAAAAAAAATGGTATCTAAGAGACTGAATTTACTTGCTGAATTGCATTCAAGGATGAATCTAAGCAAATATGCATTGGTATATACTTAGGATCTGGGTGCAATTGTTTAATCTAGGTTTCATAATGTGGTAATTCTAAGGTTCAATATCATTGATTCGCACCAATGTGATTTTCTCAATGCTATTAGATTCCCGGTTTGACTGATAGAGGGAAAAAAAATGCAGCAACTTTTATTTCCAAGAGTGTGGCTATGTGACTTGATGGTTTTTCTGTATGATCCCTTAATTTATCAACACTACAAGAAGATAATAACCTATCTCTGAACTTCCTAAGAAAATTAACTTGCCATAATATAAATTCATTGAAAAATTTTGTTTCATCTAGTTAAGATGCTTGCAACTAGATTTAGCGGTTTCGGTCAACTGTTTATTTAAGCACTTGTCCCTGCTCTATCACATTTTTTTTAATTTCCTCTATTTCTGTCTTGACTTATAAATTATAATTGATAGAGGCAAGCACCATTTTTTTTGGGAATAGCAGAACTGCTGTTCTTGTTTTTTTATTCATTCCCCACCTCTCACCCGCTGTTCTCTATTTTGTAGCATGAACTATAGCAGTCAGAATCATTGTCAGTCTATGTCAAATTTTATGGCTAAATCTATTTATCCTAATTCAGTTGAATTTTTTTATATAGGCATCTTTAAAGACAGAACGGGAGAAGAAGAAGGAGATGTACTTCCCATTGAGGAAGTTTGCAATCAAAGCATAATGTTGGATTCAATTATGAAGGAAATCTGGTGTTTCTCCTATTATAAGATATTCCAAGGACACCATTTTAAAGTGTTTAGCTCTTCCCATAATTTCATCATTGTAGGCACTATCCCAAATATGATTTTGTTGGTCCAGGATTTTAATGCTGATTTTGATTTCTATTATTGTTTGAGCATTTGCAATGGGATTAATTTGGCCGGTTATACTATTCACTCTTTGTTTTCTTGATTGAAAGCATAGCGTTTCAGTAATCAACATCACTAGGTGCATTCAACTTTGTTTGCCCTAGAATGTTGATAACATCCAGCTCCTTCTTCCTAGCCAAACCATTTTATTATCACAAGTGAGTGCAAAGCGTATATCATAACTGTATGAAGCCGGCGATGAACTTTGTTAGTGGATTTAATCTCCTCCTGGAGACTCCCATCCAGTCCTATAGGTGATCATCATTTGCTTGATCCCCAAGTTTTGCGGGTTTTTTTTGGCTTTTCGGTGATGCTCAATGTCTGTAATTTCCCATTGCTCTCTTGATGATGCTCAAACTGATTTGGGAAACTGGTTTGTCAATTGTCAGCAATGTGAAACAAAGCTTCTTTCTTTATTCTGTTCTAAGCACCCAACGCACAATGTTCTTCAGTTGATGGGTGTTGCTTGTTCATCCCTCCGAATCTACATCGTCGGTTGATGCAGTTAAATATACAAACTTAAGTCCTGCAAAATGCATATGGGTGGAGTTTCCAGGCGAAATCTGTGCGACTCGAACGTATGTTCTGAGAAATTTTGGGTTTCAGAAGGTGGATGCGTCGAGCAAACCATATATGCTGAGGAAATACTAAGTGGGCTCTTTAAGTCTATCGAATGGGTTGTTGGGCTTATAAAAACTTTAAAAAGAAAAAAATACAAATCGACCACAGTGGGAGTCGAACCCACGACCTTTTGATCCGAAGTCAAACGCGCTAATCCACTGCGCTATGCGGTCTTGTGTGTTCAAATCTGGTAGCAAATGATATTTGTTAATAGAAGTTTTTTGTTTTCTAGGTTTCAAAATTTTGCAGTTACACAGAGTGTGGTTTTCTTCTTTAGAGCTTAGGCCTCCTACATGGCTATGTTTCATAGGTTGTCCAAATTTTCAGAGTGTGTTGTGAAACAGACGAATGTTGATGGAAATTTGAAAACCACTGCAAAGAAATTCCTTGAGTGGGTCTCGTCAACTTGAAGTGCTTTCATCATGTTGATTTCTTCCTTCTTAAGAAAACTAATTAAGGGGTTAATCTCTTGAAAGTAGGTAGATTAACCAGCAAAGGCATGGTTAAAAGGAGCACTTTAAAGCAAAATGTCCACAGTGGCATTAGGTGAACAGTAAATAAAGAATAATTAGGCATACACACACAAGTCCAGCTTGCATAAAAAGCAAATGTCACACAAGTCGTTATGGGTCACTATCAAGAATAATATGAACAATTGAAATTGGGTCACCAGAAATATAATTCCAGAACACACAGAGTAATTGAGCCTTTTGTTTTTTATCACAGAAAATTTACACATTATGTAGAGGAAGCATCCCCCCAAGGACATCTTTTTTTGTCTCTCTCTCTCTCCATCTCTCTCAAATGATTCTTATTTTCGCGGCTTGACTCTTCCTCAGGTTCACATTTTGGTTTTGGATTGCTTGGGCTGCATGCATTGATCTCTAATTTGGAGTCAAGTTTACATGTGGGTCGGATTGGACCATTCTTGCCATCATCACCAACTTCACGCGGTGAGCCTATGTGGTAAACAGAGCAATCCACAGAATAGAATTGAAGCTGCTTAACATTGCCAGGTGTATAATTATTGGTATGACAATACAGGAGGGAAAAGATTCAACTCAGCAGAAAATTGTAGCATTTGAAAGTATTATCTCACACCGAAAATGGAAGCTTTGCATGAATAGTTCAAAAGATGTTGAAAATTTCTACCCAATATTGTTAATTGATTTTGAGTTGGATGTTCACATTATAATATGATATTAGAGCAGACTATCTACGTGTTGAACCCAACAGCAACATATGCTCCCACATTACTCAATATGTTGTAATATGTATTGGCCACTTGTTTAGTTTGAGAGGTGGAAGGGAGGGGCATGTTAGAGTATTATCCCACGCCGGAAATGGAAGTCTCTACATTAATATTTTAAAAGATCTTGCAACTCTCCACCCATTACCAATTAGTTTTGGGCTAGATACAACCCACATTCTACTCAGGGACGACTCCAGCCCATGGCAGGCTGGGCTCATGCCCGGCCCTAAATTTTATTTTAAAAAAATTACATATGTAGCCAGCCCATTCCTTCCACCTAAACTACATATATGCAGCCAGCCAGCCAATCCTCTCACTCCCAATCCCCCTTATAGCATTTGCAAAATATCAACTTCTCCTCTGCAAAAGTCCAAAATTTTACTCACTTTTTCCTTCTCCGCAAGAATTCACTCTTCTTTCTCTCCATTTTATCTTCCCTTTCTTCTTTTTCTCCCTCTTATTTTCCTTCCTCCTTTCCTTCCTCTTCTCCCTTTCTATTTCTATTTCCAAATTTTTTCCTTCTCATCTGGTAGCTCAAAATAATGGAACTGGCTATGCTCTCCGCCAATTTTCTTCTTTCCTACTCTCCTCTGTCTGTTTTTTTTTTGTCCGACTTTGTGTGGTTTCTCTGGCCAATTTGGCTAGAACGGCACATGCAAATTTTTTTGGTTTCACGCCTATATATGGCCCACACTGCTCAAATTTTCTGGGTCCACCACTGGGCAACAACAAGTATTTTTCTCATTCTCTCCTTTTTAATTATCTTATGCTCTTTAATTTGAATAGAAAATACTCTAGGGTCTAATTAGGAATGAATTCTAATTTGGAGAGTTTTAAGCCTCGTAGGGTTAAATTTTAGATTTAAATAGCGTTGTTTTATATTGCATTGCATTGCATTTACTTTTTGTTTTTATTTTAGTTTTTGTATTTGTAGATATATATGCATTTGAGGGTAAGGCTCATTACGTCCCCCCTCACTATGTGTATATTTTTATGTTTACTAATTAAATTCACTCGTATCGTCGAATTTAGTATATAAGTTTTGCCCGATCGGCTTTCGAATCCTGAAACCGCCACTAATTCTACTACCTTTTATCAAGAAGAAAATGAGCTAATGCTGTTTTGGTAGTTCTACGTAGTAGGAGTTCTGTGATGTAATTTCCAATTCAGTTATAATTGAAAATGACAAAGAAACAAGTCTGGATTTAAGCAGGAAGTTTCAGAAAACGTCAATTTTAATTAATTTGACAAAGATTACAAAAACGTCACGGATTATGGGAGTTATTGGATGACTTGCCATCAACATCAAGCCACGAGACCCATGACGATTCACACACAGGAAGCCAAACATAAAATCTCATAGTCTCATACAAACTGAGCATACCCAATTACCATAATCCAAATGTAAAATGGGGTCTTCTACTTGATTACGGCACAATAATTACTTAGGTTTAAAGAACTAATTAAGTAGCTATCAATACTTCAAAATTACCAATTACAAAAATGGTGGAATGGATTTTCATTTGACTCTTCAACTAGCTCTAATCATCATTTGTGCAGCACTAAGGGGTGACGGAGTATGCAAGAATAAATATCATGATTATTAATTAATTAGTTTAGCTACCAAAACACTTGATTAACATCCACTTCATATATGCTTCAATGATGATTTTTGTTAATTGCGTGTGAATTTTAGTTATAATATTCAATGCGATACACAGATTAAAAGAGTTCATTTTTTATTTTCACATAGAGTCTCTGAAATCTCACGGGCGGCCTGGTGATGAAACATAACCTCATTGTAATAAGCCTTGGAGGATCCATTATGTTGCACAATTGTCAACTTTTGTTTCTCTTTCGTGTATATATGTATAGCTAAACGCGTATTAATATTAGTCTTAATTTCAAGTACGTACTCCATCAAATTACTATAGTGAGTAAATGCTGTGGACAGCATAGAGAACGCGCATGGCCACAAGGAAAAAACTGACTTGTTTTGTTGCCATTGACAGAGAGAGCTTACTTCATAGATTGTTACGTAAATGCGTTCATAACTTCAAACAAATGTTTCTTCAAAGTTTGTGACTTATAGACAAGGACAACCACAGTGCAGATTAGGTTATCTATGCATGTACATGCATGCATGGCATCTTCACTACAGTTTTTGTTATGAATGAAAATCCACAGGGGATGCCGATTTTGTAGTAGCTAGTACAAAACTTTAACTTATTTTGACCCAATTACTCCTTCAATTTAGTTCCGGAGCTTCAAGCCTTCAACTTTGAAGAAACGTTTCTTTGAAATCAAGATTATGAAAGTATGGTTCTGACTGAGAGACGTATAAGTAATATGAAAGCGTTTAATTCGAAATCAAGAAATATGCAAAGCTAATTAAGGAGAAGATAGAATTTCAATTTTTGCCATCCTCTTATATCACAAACAGCACATGACATGCCATGTTGGACTGCCTCGGAATTTTTCTATACCCTATAACTCTGTGGGGGTATTGGAAAACGAATTTCCCTAAGGATTTTAAAATGAATATTGTGATTTCTTCCGTAGGATTTGATTAATTAGTTTACTAGTTTTATAATCATTATCTTAATCATATGCATGCTTATTTCTTTTAAATTAATAAAATTCATGCATGTCTTACCTGCAATTTTACTTCTTCCGTTTTAGAGTTGTTGTGCATAGCTCACAAGAATTCAATTCTCGCTCTCTCCTTCTCATGAATTACCAAATATATATATATTTTGATGGTTCTCTCAAATAAATTATTTGAAAAGGACACCTTTTAGGGTCCCTACGATTTTTTTTTTCAACAATTCAAACCGTCTATTCTTTAATTCTTCATTCATAGATCATCCTTACAAAAAATCATGCAAATTGAAAATCATTAAGGCATCTAGTTGGGATCAACAAAATACACGAACACGGTATTTCAAGAAAATGCTATAATAACAACCATCTAATTGAGTGATCAAATGATTTCGGATTCAAGTGATTTTTTGTATATAAATGATCTTTGAAGAAATATCTAAAAATTAAACGGTTCGGATCAATGTAATACAATGCATGGTGAGAGTATCCTCAAATAAGACTAAAACTTTTAACTTCATTTCTCATTCATTTCATGTAAATCTTTCACACAAATATTATATACATGCATGCACTACGCTCGAACTTGTCCTACCATTCCCAGTCATTACATATCCTTAATTTTTATTTAACAAATGGTTGTGGGTAGCTTAGCAAATTAAATAATATTTTTGACTTAATCAACTCTACTTTGGTATCAATGAAGAATTGCAAATTAAATTAATTATATCATGACTTGTTCAGTGACGAATTTCTCTATAAAATAATAATAATTATTGGTACTTTCCTGGTAATGATCAGGACAATTGTCAATAAATCATATTCAATATCTTTTGTGTTTGTAGCTAGGAGATGGCGAATATTTCTCTCCATTAGATGCATACACAAATATTTACTCATCTATACCATACAAAAGCTAATTAACAAACTCCATTAATTAATTACAAAAGATTTTGTAGAGCGAGCAGTGTTATCTTTCGGAATATTATAACAATAAAAAATAACTTCATAAGCAGATATGAATTGGCCAAGTTGATTAGAGCGGATGTGACTCCTACCACTAAACAACAAGTGGAACCTTCTATTCATTCCTTCCTTATATGTGGTTTCCAAAGCTGGAAGAATTAGCAATGGAGGATATAGTCATTTGTTGGCCTATATATTATATTGGATGCATGTTATATGAAAATATACGTTAAAAAACTATTTTGTATTCAAAATGATATTTCCAAGGCAGGCAATGATTTGGTTTGGAATGTTTCAAACAACAAGGTAATACAACACAAGACAAGGTTGTGTGACAACATCGAATTTGTATAATTTCAACCTTCCCAAATCGACACCTAGATAGTGATGATTAGGAGAATTATTATTAGTATGATGGAATGATGATAAGTAGAATTTTGCTTGGTAACTCATAAAACATCATATCCTAATAAGATTAAGTTGAGAATTAACGCATGTTTTCTGTCAAGTTGGACTTTCAGTTGTTTTTGTTTTAAGGATCGTTACGTTAAATTTACAGTATAATAACATAACATTTCAAATATCTAATTAAAATAAAATCAGACATCCCTGCGTACTCAATTAGAAATGCACCCACCTAGGTTTTAGAGGAAAATATGAGAATGCACAATAAAACCAGCTCCTCAAAACCATTTGATCACAAAGAATTGGTCAGAGCCAACCCTGTAGAACTGGTCTACAGCTAACACTTTTTTCGTACGTAGTCAGCAACAATCAATAGGGTCAATAACAAATGGAAAATGCTAGGCTTACTATATTTATACCACATCTTTAATGGAGGTGGGAACTATCAGACGGTTGCTGACTCATCAGATTATTAATTCCACCTTTATTAGAGAGATGATATAAATGTGGTATGAAAAATATAATAAATTGAATTTCTGTACTACAAGTTGGTAAGCAGCAGGCTCATTGTTTACTACTTTTCTTCTTCTCTAGGCATTAACTCAAGCATTTATAAACTACAAGACTCTCTGGCAATCTCTGCCACATGCATTAATTCAAATTACGTACGTACAAACTCAGATGACCAAGTCTCTGTGTTCAAAAGTTAAATTTCATATATTTTTATATTTTACCAAAATGAGTAAAAAGGAAATTATGGGTTTTTTCTGTTTAGGCCGAAGGAGAGGCAGAGACCAGGCAATTTCCTTCCTGGTCCCTTTCTGCTTGACTAATAAACCATCATTAGCTAATAGCTAGCGTAATCGCTTTTGTTTTAACTTTGTCGCGTAACTCCACACACAAGAAAACACAAGACCGCGTACATATGCATACACATATACATGATCTAATTAGTCAACCTTTTTCGCTCTATAAATACCCCTCACTCCCTCTCTTACCCACCAAAACATTTCATCCAACACCTTCCATACAATAACAATCCAAAACGACTCATCATCTCCCTCTCACTCTCACACCCTCTCACACCTTCAATTCACCAAGAACATAAAACACATCTAAATTCTGGATTTTGGGTTTTGAATTTCGATGCCAAGAAAAGGAATGAGGACTCTGTTTTTCAACTCTCCATCTCCGTCACCTTCAAACTCTCCATCAAGGAGCGCCACCCAACCTTCATCTCCGCGTCGCAGCTTCTCCGACTCTCTAATGGAAGAGAACATCGAAATCGCACAGACCCTCATCACGCAGTGGGACTCTGACTCTCCTTCTTACACCAACATCTCCTCTCTCTTCCATGACGACCGCCAAGAGGCCAGGCTCTACCTCAAATCCGTCAAGGATTTACAGTCCGCCATGCAACACTTCCTCAGCTCCCAAGACTCCAGCGCCGAAAAGCTCATCATCGCTCAGAATCTTATGCAATCCGCCATGAAGAGACTCGAGAAGGAGTTCTACCAGATTTTATCCGCCAACCGAGACTACTTGGACGCCGAAACCGTGTCAAGCCGGTCATCCAGAGCCTCGGCTCGGTCCAGCGCCTCCGATTTGGAATCCGAGTCGGAGGACGAGTCACGAGCCACAACCGAGTCGATTTCCGCGATGGACCAAATCTCTTCCATTGCAATGTCCGATTTGAAATCCATCGCTGATTGTATGATATCGTCTGGATATGGAAAAGAGTGCGTGAGAATTTACAAAATCATAAGAAAATCGATCGTCGACGAAGGCCTGTACCTTCTTGGAGTGGAGAAGCTGAGCCTCTCTCAGGTTCAGAAAATGGATTGGCAGGTTTTGGAGACGAAGATCAAGAACTGGTTAAGCGCCGTTAAAGTCGCCGTTAAAACTCTCTTCTACGGCGAGAGGCTGCTCTGCGAACACGTGTTCGCCGCCTCGGGCTCCATAGCGGAGTCGTGCTTCAACGAGATATCTAAAGAGGCCGCAATGACTCTGTTTGGTTTCCCGGAATTGGTGGGGAAATGCAAGAAACTATCTCCTGAGAAAATGTTCCGCATTTTGGACTTGTACCAGGCCGTCTCGGATCTTTGGCCCGAAATCGAGTCCATCTTCTCGTTCGAATCAACCTCAGCCGTCCGATCTCTGGCCGTTAATTCTCTCATTAAGCTAGGTGAGGCCGTCCGCACGATGCTTATGGATTTCGAATCGGCGATCCAGAAGGACTCGTCCAAGACACCAGTCCCAGCCGGTGGGGTCCACCCGCTTACTCGTTACGTAATGAACTATATTTCCTTCCTCGCCGATTACAGCGAAATACTTGGTGATATAGTCGTTGACTGGCCGTTGACGATCTCGACGCCGTTGCCAGAAGCTTACTTCGGGTGCTACGAGGCCGAGGAGTCGGCGATTTCAATACGGCTCGCGTGGCTCGTCCTTGTTCTCCTCTGCAAACTCGACGGCAAAGCCAAGCTGTACAAAGACGTGGCGCTATCCTATTTGTTCTTGGCGAACAACTTGCAATACGTCGTCGCTAAAGTCCGCGGCTCCAACCTCAAGCACTTGCTAGGGGAGTATTGGGTGGAGAAGCACGAGTCAAAAGTCAAACAATACGCCGCGAACTACGAGCGGATGGGGTGGAGCAAGGTGTTCGCCTCCCTACCGGAAAATACAACGGCTCAGATTTCTTCCGATCAGGCAAAGAGCTACTTCAAGCGATTCAACGCAGCGTTTGAGGAAGCGTATAAAAAGCAGACCTCGTGGGTCGTGCCCGACCCGAAACTCCGAGACGAGCTGAAAGTTTCGGTGGCTAAAAAACTAGTGCCGGTATATCGGGAGCTTTACGAGAAGCATAGAGTCGGGATGAGGAGGGAGTGCGGGGAGGACTCGTTGGTCAGATATGCCCCTGAGAATCTAGATAATTACTTGTCGGATCTGTTGTATGGGGCCGCGAGTGGTGGGAGCGTTTCGTCATTTTCGTCGTCCTGTTCCTCGTCGTCACATTCGCATGGTAGGCAAGGTCGTTGAGACGTTGTATGTCGTTTTGGCCATGTGCTGTCGTTTAGTGGATATAGAAGAATATTAGAATGAGGACAAAAGAGCATGTAAAAGATTTGATTAAAAAAAGTTGTACAGTGATAAATATTATACATGAATTCTTTGATTTTTCAGATGAAGGAAACGCAGATTATGCAAAGTTTTGGAATGTTTCTTTTGTATTTTAGTTTTTATAAGTAGTGAAGAATGATTACGTTACATACAAGGAGATCATACCAAAGCTAAGAAGGCAATTATCACTATTTTTTTATTTTGCCGACTTTGTTAAAATAAAAAGTAATTCCTTCGAAAAGTAAGTCCTGCATGTCTTGGATATCTGTTGCTTAGAGCATGACCAGTGGAGTGGTGTATTTTCGGGAGTGTAAAGCCTCTTTTACATCTCATTTACACATCCGATGAGTGTAAATGTATTTTTTGCTCTAATGAGAAAAGATGTAAAACCAAATATGTATATTCGATTTGTTTGTTTTTTTTAATGTTTTCATTTTTTTAAAATTAATTTTGTGTGTGTTAAATATAGTTTATTTTTCCAAACAACTGGAGCTAAAAAAAATTTTTTTTTGAGAACATATGATTTCACGACAAAATAGGCCAGATTTCAATTTTTTTGGGACAAAGGAGCCGTTGCAAAACTCCTCCACTTTTTTTTATTAAAAGAAATATAAAAACTCCCTACTTTTAGTGTGCTGGCATCAGCATTTCAGCATTCAAAATAGAAAAGGGCCCACAACTAACATTTGTTGGGCGAGCAGAATGTATTTGCGCGTCACTAGCTCGTAATTTTGGAAAATTTGCAGTGTTTCTCTCTCATCTCTCCTACTTTACTTGATGTGGGGCCCACTTTGCAAATGTGAAAAAAGATGTAGAGCTCCATCTTTTTTCACATCTCCGCCGATTACTCTATTTTTACACCCATATACACACGCCCACTGTAAATGTTTCCGGTCAAAAATGGTGTAAATGTGATATACACGCATACCCCCTCTGGTCATGCTCTTAATGATTCATTGGGAGCTGTTAAGGCTCGTCCGATTGGTACTAGATAGTTGGTTTGTTGGTGTCCGGGGGTTTTTGCCCTTTTTCTTCATTAAAAAAAGAAAAGAAAAAGAAGCTTATAGGTAGGCCCATCACAAAAATGGCTTAATCAAAGCATAGCAGCAGGAACTGAGCAGAGGACATGAACCTGTGGTCTTGTCTTGACAAGTTGATGTTCGTCATAGGACAACAACATTGCATTCAGATTAGGAGGCTCTCGTCTGACTTTCCAACCTTTAGCTTTTGGGTCGTCATTGGTGGAGAATTTTAGAATCCTTTAGTTTGAGGAAATATTTGTGCTCACCTAAATGTGTATCTGTCATTCTCAATACTTGAATTATGATTATGCTCATGAACACATATAAGTGTTGAAAATAGTGGCGATGGTACACCTCAGATTAAGTGGAGCACAAAAATACTCCCTTAGTTAGGTATCAAGCAAGCTTTAAGACGTTTCCTAAAGCTTTTAGAATGCACATATCAAACAACATAGAAGAGAATGAAAATACAAAAGTTATAAATAATAGTAAATATAAAAAATAAAAGAGAAAAAGAAAGGTTAGAAGAAAGTGTAGCTAGCATGCCCAATTTGATATTCAACTTCTCCTTTCTCTATCTTTTTATTTGGTTATTAGTTTATGTTTCAGTGTCATGTATTTATTCAACTTCTATAGGAAATACTTCTACTCAGAAATTTTTGGTAAAAGAGCAAAGAGCGTGGGACTAAGGGCACTTCAGGCATGCTGGCTTGAAGTGCTTTTACAAGAAGAGCATGTCAAAATTTTTGTTTACAATCCAAGTCCTTCCTTGGTGCTTCTACATTACGGAGTCCCGCAATGCGAATCCGTTAAACTTTATAACTTCAAAACCATTCTTAACTTGTTTTTGTTGATATAAAAGTGCCTTTTTTGGTCGAGATATAAAAGTACTTTTAGCCCTTCAATCATGGTGCCAAGCTTACATGCCTCACATATTTGTAAAGCCCAACAAACGCGAGGAGGTTTTAAACCCCAGGCTCGAGGGACGTTAAATGCCCAGCACATTAGGCCACTTCCAGCAGTGCCCGAAGGCAAGGGCTGGGGGGCTGAGCCCAAAACGCGATTCCAGCAGGAGGGGCTGGCCGGGGCAAGCTGTGGGGCCACAAGCCTGGGCTGGCCCGAAGGCAGGGAGCCCTTGTGCTGGCCCGAGGGCTGGTGACGTTAAGACTATTTTCTTGACGTCATCGACGTAAAAATATTTTAAAAATCTGAAAAAATCCAAAAATTCAGAAATATTTTTTAATACATACCTATCAATTTTATTATTATTAATTTCATACATACAACTAAAATTAATCTCATGTAAAAAAATAAAATAAACAAAAAAATAAATAGTGTTTTGCACTAATCGCTAAGACACATTCTTTTTGCGAGGGCATTACCATTCACATGAATAGTAGCTGCCTAACTCCCCCTTCTTGTGCAAGGGTTTCACTGCTGGAAGTACCCTTAGAGGTAGCTACGTTTCAGTGTTCCTTCAGTGAGGCAAATAACGCCTCGATCGGCTTGTGCGGTCGAGCTTATTCCTTCTGGAGTGAAGTACTAAGTAAGCAAGCTTTCCTTTATCCGTTTCCACTGTGGGGCAATCCCTTTACCTATTCCAAAAGTTTGGTCTCTCAATCCTTATCCAAGCGTTTTGCATGGGTTTGAGTGTTGATTCATGGGCCTTGATCTTTCTTCTCTTTCATTGCCTTCACCTTAAAAGACTCATCTTTCCTAGGCCCATGGGTGAAATAATCTTGGTCCAAACAATAACACTTCTTGTTAGATCTAGTGACTCAGACAGTACGATCCAAAATGAGCAATGGTGGTTGAGCATTAAAGAACGTTTCAATACTACACCCCGAAATCAAAATGAATTGTGGGCACAAGTCATAGGCAAAGCAATTTCAAATTGCTTATGTAACAGAAAAAGTTGGTTGTTTTATACCGTAGTAAGGAAAATATATTTCAAAGCAGCATGGTGCATTGTCTTGCCATCGAGGTGCTTAGCTGCTGCAGAGTTTGCACTCTGAAAAATGGAAAATAAGTTTCCTTTTTTTGGTTTAGTTAAAAAGACTTCGAGCTAGTTTCCATGCAAGAAGTTGTTGTCCATGCTTTTGCAACTTGCATTTAAATTACATATCCTTTAGGCTTGCTGATAACTTGGGACCCTTGGGTTATGGATTAGATGTCCAATTACATCAAAATTTATTGATCCAATTGTTTGATGTGAGTTGTAGATATATAATATATATATATATATATATATATATATATATATATGTATAAAAAAATTTTGAATCCGAAATCATCTCTGCAAAAAAATTACTTGAATCCGAAATTATTTGACCACTCAATTAGATGGTTGTTATTATAGTCTTTTCTTGAAGTCTTGTGTTCGTCTATTTTGTTAGTCTCAATTGGATGCCTTAATGACTTTCAATTGACCTAATTTTTTGCTAGAATGATCTATGAATGAAGACTTGAATCCGAAAGGTTTGGATCATTAAAAAACTTCGTAGAGGACCAGGGACGAATCCAGGATTTCAAAAGACACTAGGTTGGATTTCCTTTATAAACAAACTCGACGGTACAAGTGAATTTCATTAATAACAAAAATTATACGCCTAATCAGGGGGGACATAATGAGTTGTACGCTTAAAGTGCATCTAGTACATAAGATATAAACTAGTAAAAAAAAGGACAATAATAAATAAACATGCAATGCAAATACTTAATACAACTATTTGAGTTGCACCCTTCTAGACTTCAAAGAGTTGAAATCACTAATTCTTGATTCGTTATCAATACTATCAGCAAATTCTTTTTCAATGTGAAGTATCATACAATAAGCAAGAAATTCATCCTCTATCTTGTTCCAAAGTTGATTTGATAAGTCTCATAGAAGAAAATGCACGTTCTGTTGTTGCTGTAGAAATCGGAAGAGTTAACACTAAACGAATCAATCTATCAATCAACTGGTAGGTGTGTGTTAACCCTGTTTCAAATAAGCAGTTAAGCAATTCAGGAATAGAATCAAGATTCTTAAATATATATATAAAACAAATCCCTAATAAGAACTAAGTGAAGAAAATTACCTCAACAAACAAAAAGAGGAGAAGTTGGCTTGTTAATTTGTTGAACTGGACCAATTGGTGGTGGTGTGCCTCTAGCTTGGTTGGCTTCTCTGCGTTTTCACCTTCACGTACTGCTTGCTTTTTTTTTTCCCACTCAAGTGAGTTTCTAAGTTGGGAGCCTTGGCTATCCCTTCTATTTAACTATAGATATTTTTTTTTTTTGGGGGTCAAGACTACCTCACATTTAAAAATCAAATTTTTTTTGGCATGGGCTATAGCCTATACAACCCAGAGCTGCATTCATCCCTGTAGAGGACCCTAAAGGTGTCCCTCAAATAAAATTATTTAAGAAATCCCTATACAATGGGACTGTATAAGTTGAACTCTCTCTCTATATATTTGATTTACATACATATATAACCTTTTGTTTCGTATAAGTAGTCAGCAAAAGAATATAAGTATGAGGGAAATTAAATACAATGAGGCTGTGAGATTGAAGGCTGCAACATTTATCAGTTATATGTTTGTCTCATCATTTAATAATTTGTCCCTATCCCTTTTGTCGCAGTGAAATATTTTATTAGTCGAGACATAAATGCATATATGGGTAGGGCTATGAATCGACATCGAATATACAAACTTGAACTTGTATTGTGTTTGACTTGTTAGAGCATCTCCAAGAGTAGTAGCAAATAAAATTCTTCAAATTGAAGTTTGTTGACCTATGTGGCAATTTGAAAAGCCTTATTTGCTACTTGAATAATTTTTACTCCAATGCATCGTCAATTCAATTAATGCAATATCATGGAAAAGAATGAAAAATATGAAAACATGTGAAAAATGTCTATGTATTTATTATATGAAAAGAAAAAATGCATGTTTTTAACATTTTCAAGATAGGTTTTGTTTTTCCAAAGTAAAATTAAATATTTGAAGAGCCAAAGTCAACTTACACCAAGAGAGAGAGAAAGAGGTTGCACTTTGATGACCGAGGTTGAAGAGGTCATGGAGAGAGTTTTTCTGATGTGGCTCACCTATTTTAGAATTCCAAAGCTGTTGAAGAGGCTGTTGGAGATGCTCTTAGACTTTGAATTCTTTCTTTTATGAGTCCCCAAAGAAAATTTAACTAAGCCAACCCCAAACGAACCATTAAGCTTGCTAAAACTAGTTTTGAGACTTCCCAAAAAAAAAAACCTATATAATTTCTCATGTTTAAGTGTGATTGCTGACCTTCTTTGATTCATAATACTTTTAGTTGAAGGAGGTCTCAAATTTGACTCGACACGACATGACTTCTACTATCTGGTAAGAACTGTTCCATTAGTAAATTATCACAAACGATGTATGAACGTTTTTTCATTGCTTATCATAGGCTTAGCTTTAAGGTCGAGCTTGAGTCATTTAAAGCTCAACTGCCTCTTGACCATAAAAAATAAAAAATAAATCAAAAAGCTTCAACTGCCTATATAGTACATGTGGACGACATGTAGTTAGTTCACGTTTACACAACACACATAGATAAACATTGCCAAATGTGGATCAAGCTGGCAATTTGGCAATGTTTTCTAACAATTTGGCCGTCTTTGGCATGCCACACATACGTCAAGTAGAATAGAGTTCATTTCTGTTGTTTTTGTTTGAGAGGAGGTATTCAAATTTGAGATTTCTTCTAAGGGGTTTGTAGATTAAGTAGAGCATTCATCACCCAATATTTTGTGTTCGGTTTCCATTCTCTCAATATTATTTATATATCAGAAAACTAGACACCTCTTCTAATAAAATATAGAGAAATATATATCTGATCTCTAAATTAATAGTCACTACATTCATACTCATTGTTATGAATAAGATTAAGAAGTTAACTAAGACCATATATGTGACCATCTAGCTCTGTCTGGTGATAAATTTCTTTTCTACGTTGAAAGATGCCCCAAATTTAAATTCAAATCCCCCTCTTTTATTAATAAAAAGTAGGTCATATATGTTTTTTTATTAATACAAGCGATATTGGGAGACAGGAATTCAAATAAACCATTTGAGCTACAAATTCCTTGCAAATAAACCTTATATTTGAGTTCATCAAAAGAAAAAGAGAATATATGAATGGACAAAATTCATGTCATAGATCAAGATGCCACACCATATCAAACTACATTATCAATCGAGTCGTGCTAGGGAAACCACATTTACATACCACACCTTGTGCACTTCTAAAAGAAACTCGTCTCCCTGGCATTTTCCTTATCACTAATATTGTCGAGTCTACCGTCAACCCTGTTTTCAACAACATCATCCCCTAATGGTCTCTACCATCATAATTGTCACCACATTATTTTTATTATTGTCTCCGTCCGCCACTATTATAGATATCTATTATAAGTAAGAATTTAGTACATTTTAAATAATCTTTTCTGTCCAACTGGCACTGGGTCCGATCAATAAGGTTGCCGGCGCGCGGCAGCTAATACACTGGGAATCTGGGATTGTGATGGGTGGGATGGGATCGTCATTAAATGTCCAGTACTTGCTTAGCTATATATCTTTAAGTATAATTTATTTTCTTTTTTCTTAAATGTCACTTAATAGCTGAAGCATTATGAGCTTAATTATTAGCCGATAATGTTGTGTGGTTGCCTTATCTGGCTTTTAGCATAATATGAAAGACAATCCCGCTCATCTAAAAGGACCTAAAAATGAGGTCATATAAGCAACTCTTTAATGAAAGCGTTTGGATTAATCCAAGAGCATATATTATTAGTATTTTAAAACTATGCTTATACTCTTGTTTTACCCAAACAAACCTTTTTCAACATGTATGCCAATTTATTATTATTATTATTTTGCTAAAATAAAGAGCTCCTGCATTTGAGAAGATAAATCTGAATGTAGTTCTGTTCAAGATGTAGAAGAAAGAGCGATAGCAAAAGGCTGAGGAGGAAGACAGGGATGAACGTGTATCCCTAATTGAGCATGTTTTATTTTTATTTATTTATTTGTTTTTGAGTTAGAATAGTTAAAAAGTTGTTTCAATAAAACTAGGAGTATGAGTTATGTGTTAAACTACTAACAATATGTCCAAGGGCTTTCATTAAAGAGGTGCTCACATTACTTCAATTTTGGGTCTTTAGGTGAGCGGGACTGATATGGAAGATACATAACAATGATTGAACAAGTTACTCAGATTTCTTTTTTGGCAATTCTATTATTATTCAGCAATTTTTTTTTTTGAGAACCTTATTATGCAACATGTTAGGGTGTCTTAATTAAATTAATTAAAATTATTATTTGTACTTTATTTTGAGACTAAATTTTAGATGGCAATTGTACTATTATGGAACATGTTATTCTTGAAACAATTACAAATCATAAGCTGATCCACAACAGATACCAATTAGTTCTAGTCTAGTTGGTAAACAAATTCAATTACAGAGAATTGAAAGCAAAACCAAGCCCTCTGAAAAAGGAGGGTTCCAGCTTAATTTAGGATTACAATTCAAGCACAAAGGCCAGATACAATGAGCCAAACAAACTACAATGAAATCAGCTCACTAGAAGCCAACCAGATAACATACAAAGCATAAACATCTTGGAAAATCAGTGCCAAATCGAACCCAGCAATCGGCGAAACTGCCTCTAATTCGAGAAGGGACAACGCCATCAAGAGAAAGAGCATAACCATTAGCTTCCTCCGGATACTCAAACAAGCATTAAAACACCATCGCTCCTCAACCAGGCCACAACACCTAATCTATGAAAATTTCACGTGAAAAACATTGGCTTCTCCTCTAGATAATAAGCCCCAAGCCTCAAGAAAGATAAATCTCATGGCTATGAAGGAGATTTGTTCCAAATCTAAAAAGATCTCCAAACCAGAAAAAATAAATCCATAAGCAAACCCTCAAATTCATGTGACAGACAAAACTACCTCGTCCCTTCCCAAAGAACAAACCCTCAAAAACAAAAACCCCCATATCTGGGCACGGGAAAAAATAAAGAATATGTTGTGGAGAGGTTTTGCCCCAAGCTCTTAGTTTAGTGGTACTCAGAATTTGATAATAAAGAAAACGAGTGACAAAAATTATAATGCAATCACAACATTAGTATTTCTTGTTATTTGCTAAGGTATGTCTATGTGAATACTTATTTTTCCGGGTGTAGAAAAATCACACGACTAGTTTGCTTGGTATTGACTTTAATAGGATGACTATTGATGAGAATGTCATCTCGTACAAATTTTCTTCAAAAGGCCTTTAAAGCTTGGACTGATCACTATGAGCACACTGCTTATAAAGTTATACCTAACGCTTAGATCATGGAATAGACTGAATAAAGTCAAGCCAACAAATCATAATAAGTAAACAACCAACCATTGAATTATATATTAATGCTGCCAAAGTCCAACCCAAATCAACTGGCTTAGCTTCAAATTGTCAATGCTTATTATGGTTAGTTTCAGAGCTTCAGCCCAACCCAAGTCAACTCCGACTAAAATGCACACCAGCTCATACACCTCACGGCAAAATAAAGCTTTAGAGCTAAGCGAAGGCTTGTAGCTCCAATGATACATTTAAATTTTGTTAGAATGTTATAAACTGGTAAACTGCAGGTAATACAACTCACGGCAGTAACGTACGTGACGTTAAGTTTATCATGATAAGTGAGGGATTATAGCTTTATTGGTAGAGCTTGCACTTTGCCCTTACGCTCGCTCACGATCGTTAAGAATTCAACTCTTGCCCTCCTCAAATGTCTCTAAAAATTTGTTCATGCTAAATTTCACATGATTATAGGCGACTAGCTCTCGAATTAAGCTAAATAAAATTGTTACTGCCCTAAAAAACATTAAACATATTATAAATCTTTTCTTCTAAGATTTATAATCTGTTTAATGTTTTTCTCTAGCTACCGCCTGATCTCTCTTAAATGTGGGTAACCACATTGGGTAAGCTGCTAACTGTGAACTATAATGGCTTTCCATTTTAAAAATACTACAAATTTGATTTTGAGTTGGAAGACTTGGTCATGCCCAAATTAATAAAGTCTATATGGAACTGAATAAATATTGTGTCTTGCAACTGGTTGTTCTTTGATGGAGACCAAAGGATACCATTGGAGAGTTCCTACAAACCAAAGAGCCTATAAAGCCTACAAGGTGCTTCTTACTTTTCCATGCTTAGTGTACTCTTCCTCCTCCTCTTCTTTTAAGTCTTCCAATTTCACTTCCTATCTACCTAAATTCAAAGACAACCCACCCACCCACCCCTCTCTCTCTCTCTCTCTCTCTCTCTCTCTCTCTCTATTTTTCTGTTCTTCTCTTCTCATTTGGTCATGGAGCTTCTCAGTTTACTCAGTGCTTTCTCAGCCTTGTACTTCATTTTTATGATGTGGAAGCGCTTTGATGAAAAAAGGGACCAAGAGTGCTACATTTTGGACTATCAGTGCCATAAGCCCACAGATGACAGAAAGCTAGACACCCAGTTTTCAGGGGAGATCATCCGGAGGACCAAGAATCTTGGTCTTCTAGAGTACCAGTTCCTCCTCAAAGCCATTGTGAGCTCAGGCATTGGTGAGCAAACCTATGCTCCAAGAATCATGTTTGCAGGCAGAGAATCTTGCCCCACATTGGAAGATAGCATCTCAGAGATGGAGGAGTTTTTCCATGACAGCATTCAGAAGCTTCTGGACAGAACAGGCATTTCCCCTTCACAAGTTGATGTGCTTGTTGTGAATGTGTCCATGTTTGCTTCTGTGCCTTCTTTAGCTTCCAGAATTATCAACCACTACAAGATGAGGGAGGACATAAAGGTCTTTAATCTCAGTGGGATGGGTTGCTCTGCTAGCCTAATTTCAACTGACATTGTTAGGAACATTTTCAAGTCCTACAAGAATGTGTATGCACTTGTGGTCACTTCTGAGTCCTTGAGCCCCAATTGGTATACAGGTAATGCCAGATCCATGATTTTAGCAAATTGTTTGTTTAGGTCTGGTGGTTGTGCAATCCTTTTGACCAACAAAAGGGCCTTGAAAAACCAAGCCATGTTAAAATTGAAGTGTTTGGTTAGAACCCATCATGGGGCTAGAGATGAGTCATATGGTTGTTGCATTCAACAAGAAGATGCGCAAGGGATGCTTGGTTTTCACCTTGACAAGATCTTACCCAAGGCTGCCACAAGAGCTTTTGTGGATAACCTTAGGGAAATTACACCCAAGATTTTACCCATTAGGGAGTTGGTTAGGTTTATGCTTGTAACCCTGGTGAGAAAATTGAAGTCACAATCCACCAAGGGAGGAGCAAGTACTTCACCAAAACCTGTCATCAATTTCAAGACAGGGGTTGATCATTTTTGCCTTCACACTGGTGGAAAGGCAGTCATAGATGGGATTGGGTTGAACCTTGAGCTTAGTGAGTATGATCTTGAACCTGCAAGGATGACACTTCACAGATTTGGCAACACATCTGCAAGTAGCCTTTGGTATGTCTTGGGTTACATGGAAGCCAAGAAGAGGCTCAAGAAAGGGGACACAGTGTTGATGATAAGCTTTGGTGCTGGCTTTAAATGCAACAGCTGTTTGCTAGAGGTGGTGAGAGATTTGGGAGATGAAAATGTGTGGAAGGAGGACATTGCTGTGTACCCACCAAACTCATTGACCAACCCTTTCTTGGAGAAATATGGTTGGCTCCATCAAGAGGATCTAAGCACATTCAACCCTGAAAATGTGGTCATCTAAAGGTCATCATCAATCTGTTTTTTTTTTTTTTTTTTTTTTTTGGGTTTTTCTTTTGAAAAGTGTCACTTTCTTTTTGTGTTTTACTCTTTCAAATTTTTGATGTATTTTGATTATTTTCTGTATACTATAAAGTTCTTATTGTTGAATCCCTCTGTGGGTTTCATTTCATAACCCAATAAGATGTGCTGCTGCTGCTGCTTTGAATCCCTTCGCATCATTGGAGATTTAATCTTTTACTACTTTATTTGATGCAGAAACATGTGGAACTAGTGTGTCCTATGCTTCTGTTTATACAGCTTTTGCTTTTTATTTATTTATTTTTGGTACCATGGGGATGCATTAAGAAGACCTTTTCCATTTGATTTTCTGCAGTGAGGACTGATTGCATAGAAAGGCCCATATGCTGGGTTCATATCTTATGGTAGCATTTCTGCTTCATAAGCTGGACTGCTGGGTTCTTTATAATGCAAATAAATTCACCCATCTAACACAATTCTATTTGTTTAATCAATGGCCATGGATGACCCTCTTCATTTTTGTGAAAAATCAAGTCATGGTTTAAACATAATGACCTTTTTTTAGTGAAGACACATTTCCTAATCACTAGGGTTAGAAATACTAAAAACCATCTTTATATGTATATTCCTAAATTCTAATCCTTTTCATTTCAGAGTCAACCATCAAAAATAAAAGGGCAAAGCCATGTGAAATTGTCTTGTAGAGGTCATGATCTCAAATGTATAGTACTTTGGTGAGTGGTTTGCAATTGTGGGGAGTTACATTAAATATGCATTCTCTATGGTACTGATGGCATATGAAAGAGGATATTCTTTTAGAAAATACAGTTCCATTTTAATTTCAGTGATTAGAGTTCGACTCTCGGCATTTCTCTCGTGATTTCCTTCCAATTATATACACATATATGATCATATATAGTATGATCACCAAATATACATGTGAACAAAGAGAGACAAAGTGCATATTGTCCATGATAAAGAAAAGGTGAAAAACAAATTTATGTGTATAATTGAATAATTTTGAATAGCATTAAAATGCTAAGATTCACAAATGGGTCCACCTACAGATCAGATGCAACTGGTCACCAATGACTGGATTTCGACAGATCGATGGAGCTAACACACAATAATGCATTAACTTTTACACATCTACTTCACTCCCTTCATAAATAAACCAATTCAAAAAATTATTATTGTTATTATTTTCAAAGGTTATAGCCGTTGCAAATACAGATACTGTTAGAGTATGAGAGTATTTTCTTTCACCATTTTAACCATGGGTGTCACATCTATTTTATTAATCTTGTGGCGTGTGTGGCTGTCATAGTTAACTTTTGCTTTGTATTTATGGAACCATGATTATACATATGGACACGCCACAAGATCGGCGATGGTGATGAGAGTACACCTATAGTTAAAGTGGTGAGCAAAAATGCACCCATAAAATATTATTTAATTACAAAGCTTTCTCTGACCACCCTTGATAGCAGAGAACCCTCTCTTCTTTCGATCAGGATCTATGGTACATAAACCAGAATCCTTAACTTCTGACACGCACATACAGTTAATCACCCACCACCAGCCAACCTTGATGATAATGTGAAGTTTGTCTCGTCAACTTTTGTCAATCATTCATGCTCGTATGCACAATTAATTCTAACTATCTTATCATAAGTGGCATGAGAATATAGAAGAACGTATGTTCCACCGTCGATCATATTATATTATAAAGAAAATAGAAAGATAATAAGAACTGTATTTGCTGTAAAAACAACAAAAAATTTTTGTAAAAAATAAAACGTGATTGATTCTTGAGTGCATTTCTTTTGTTTTTCCTTTTCGTTTTTGTTGACAAGTCTGCGTGTATTTCAACGTGCATGTATATACACAACAGATATGTATAGTATGAGTGATTTACCAACTGTACTTATGCAGGCATATGGAAGTACACAAGCTATATATGAGACAGATGAGAAAGGGACATTAGAAGAATTGTCATTTCCAAATAAAGTGTTTTTTTGGAAGCAAATTTAGTGTTACTTTCAAACAATTCGAACCTTTCAGTCCAGCTAGTAACAAAAAATATTTAGGTGTGCGAAACACATCGTCACGTGATGTTATTAATTTACATTTATAATGAATAGACAACATGATTGATACTTTTTCAGTCTTTAATACTTAGGTGTGCCGTAATATGAATAAATTTTAGGTGTGCCGTAACATGAATAAATTGTAACATCAGTTGAAATGTGATGACCACACTTCAGAATTGTTGGATAAATTTTTGTCTAGTATAATGATTAAACACAATTATTTCTCCTTTGAAGAACCAAACAGCGGCATTCATGTGCCACTAAAGTTGACAGCTCTCTTGCCCAAAATTGCGATTTCATTTTAAATGCCATCCAAGTTGGCATTATTGGCCGAATTTTCTGGTTTGTGATTTGCCACATGAGCATGATTACAGAGAGAGCAATTATTTTCTCTTTTTTGGGGCTCTTATTATGAGACTATTTTGGTCCATCTCCATCTCCATGAAAATGTAGGCTGTCTGTACAAACCAAGGGAGGACTATTGAGTCGGTCTAATCCCACGTCAAACAGTTTCGTTTCATTCGTCAAATCAGATTAGACTAAACTACTTGGATTAAATTCTCTTTGTTCAACTTTTGTAATTTTTCAGATAGCACTTATTAATTTTTAACCATAAAAATACAATATGTTAGAAAGCTTCCTGAGAAACAAGAAAAAGAAGAATAAATGCTTGTTTTTCATTTCTGGGTAAGGCCAAGAAGTTCAATATTTGATAATTGTTAATATGTTTGGTGACGTTGGTGAGAGATGAGATTTTGGGGCACAGTCAAGAAGAAGGAAAAAAAAAAGGACAGGACGTGGAGGGTGCGAGACAGGAAGAAGAAAAAAAGACCAGGACGATAACTTTGCCGTTAGTGGGATTAGGGTTTTTTTTATATTTTTTAAGTAGGAGTAAATTGGGTTTTAGTTTGAAGGATTAAATTTTAATGAGTTGGCGTATAGAGAATAAAAATAAAGCAGATCATTGTAGAGAAAATTAGAGCAAAGGATCTGGATCCCCAACTTAAAGTGTGATGGATATTGCTAACATGTCTAATCAGTGGCGGAGCCAGGATTGTATTTATGGGGGCCAAACCGTAATACAAGTATAGAAAGAAAAAATCAATCTTACATCAATAATATATATAAGGAAAAATGGACATTTTTTAGAACTTTGTACTCAATTTCATGTATCAAAACGAAAAAGTATTCCCTTAGCTCACCGGTTTGATTATTAGAGGATTAATACTTTCCTCTTCTTTTTTTTTTAAAGTAAAAAAAGGGGGGCATTAGAATGGTTATATGGTTTGCATTGTTAAAAATTCTTTTTTTACTAATTAAAAGTTTCAATATTTCACTAAGTATTATCATAATAATTGACAATAGGGTTTTGCACCGTATATTGGATTCCTTTTTCCAAATTCATTATTTATGTATATCCATTACATTTTTTTTTTCTTTAATACAAGCAAGCAATAATATAAACTATAAGGAGATGAGAGTTTTTCACACACACTACTAAGGTGTTATAAGGGTTCGAACATGAGACCATTAGACCCAAAGCCGAAACATGCAAAGAAACTCATCATTTGGTATGTAAAAATCGTGTTTAATTTAAATGCTTCACTTTATTTATTTGGATATGATTTTGGAAAATACTTGGCTTCTTAAATGTAAAGATTGAAAATTGGCAATAATATCCTCTTTACCAAAAAAGAGAAAAAAAAAATCGGCATTAATATATAAACCCCGAAATAAGTCTAACTGGGCCGAGCCAATGGATTGGTCCAACAGGGGTGCCCGACGCGGTCCAAACTAATCAAAAGGCCCAATTCTTTGGACTTCGGCCTTTACTTTTAGAACTGGGCTGGCCGGCCCAGCTGATATATTGAGCAACCATGCAGGCTGCAGCGTTGCCAGAAGCACTGACTTCTCAAGTTCTTAGAATCCCAGAAGAATTTGATCGACATTGGTCTGCGCTCGCCATTCCAATGGAGAAGGCAGAGACTGAAACGAGCAGTGAGCGCTACAAGCTTCTGCTCTCTTGCCCCTCGGGTCTTTTGCCATCGCAGGTCCTCTAAATTTTCATTTCCTTCTTTCACCTGATTTGTTTGATTAACAAAGCCAATCTGCAATGGTAAATTTTTCAGATGCATATGATTTTACAATCTAATGCATTTGTTTTTGGGTTTAAAGGTTTCTGTGGTTTTTGATGGAGTTTATGACCGAATTCCACATCCAGACATCAACTTGGAGAATTCTGTTTCTGAGGCGAACTTTTAATTTTGTAATTATACATGTCTAAGCAACATCTTATATAGTTTTGATGGTTTATTTATTAATTTATCTTTGTGGTAACTATTTATTATATATATATATATATATATATCTATATCTATATATGTATATGTATATGTTTGTTTCTTGAGAGAGTTGTTGTAATTCAATCAGCCAATTATGGGGAAAGCAGTCAATGTGTTGTGCAGGGAGCTCAATTTGATTCCGATAGCAATTTGATGAGCTTTCTTTTTACTTGGGTTACCTACATTTAGGATTCTGGGTTGAGTTTATTTTGTTTAATAGGAAATCAATGTATGTAGTTTTTCATCACAAGCTTGGTTCTTGTTTAAAAGATAAACACACACATTTATATATTGTATGGCTAAGCTGTCTTATTCTGATTTTATAGATATGGGATCAAAGGGTTCATAAAAATCCATCGTTGTACAATGGGACAAAGTTCAGGGTATGTGGATCTTCTTTGGAAATGACACTTAATTAATTATTTTCTATGATGATAGCCAGGTTGTTTAGTTTCCTCACAGGTATACGTTGTCTGAAACTATATCCCGTAGTTTAATTTGGTTTTTTTATTTTCGTATAATGTACTAATGTTGTGTATATTGTATATGATTATATAGTATGGAAAACACATATGGCATGATGGAGGTGGATCTAACCAAGAGCCTCATGCATGCCTCCACCTTGGTCTGACAGATTATAGGTTTCTCTCTCTCTCTCTAAGTTCAAACAAAATGATCCACATATATTATTGTGTAAATCTGATTCTATGATGTAGCATTCATAGATTTATATGCTTATTGAAAATTAATAGCTCTCATCAAAAATCAAATATTGACAGTTAATCGAAGTAATATAGCTTAGTTACAAGATTTTTTGAGGAGATGGCTTCTTGATCAAAGTGGCGATCTTCTCTGTCCTTTATTGTCTTGGCTGGCTGATTCCAATTCTGCGATACTTGGTCTGCAAAGTTAGTTTGTTATTGTGTACCTCCACCTATGAAAAAGGAAGTAAAACAAAATTCGATGCCACGTAGGCAATCAGCCTTCTATTTTCTGGTATTAAATCTTTCACCTACTTGCTTTGCAGGAATTTTGTGGGCACAAACTTAAATCATTTATGGGATAGCTTCCTGGTTGCTTCAGAAGTATAACTGCATGAATTAGTACATTTGTCTCAATGACTTCCATCAACAATTTCCTCTTTTTATTTTATTTTTCTTCCACAAATCCATAAACTTGCAGCCCCTGATCATTTCATTTTTTTGTCCCATTAGAATCCTAAGCAACTGAAAACATGGTGTGATTTTGGTTTTATATTGACAAAATAAAACGTGAATCTAGATGTTGAATTTACAGATTCTTCAAGAAATTTAGGAAGACTGATACCGTAGAAACTATATGATTAACAACTTTAAACTTCCAGGTTTGATAAAATTAATGATAATTAAAATTTATGACAGGCAACTTCATCTCAGATGGCATATAAGGATTGCTTGATTCTTAAATTTCTTTGACAAAAATTGTATTTATGATCACCTACAGCTTTGCTTTTGTGTAGATGACACTATACGTTGTCAACACACCTCAAGTCCATTGGGTAATGGTGCTCTTGTGGAGACATCTGACCAGAAAATACGTGTTGCAAAGAAGTAACAATGTTGGGGAATTTCCTGGACATTATATTTTCCCAGGAGGCCATCCAGAGGTATCTTCTCTGAAACATGAAAAGTTTGCAACCGCGTTTTGTAGCTCCATACTGTGATATCTTCATTGCCTATATACCCATGCTTGCATGTATTGATGCATTTTGTACGTACACACAGCAATTTTTTCTCTCTCTCTCTAGGGGACCAGGTTTGAAATTATTTATAAGTTTCTTTGTCATTCCAAACTTTTGGAGGAGCCCTCTGCCAGTTCCCCCTTCTTTCCAAGTATACACGTACATGCATATATTATGGGCTGTGGCTGTCAGTTCTTCAGTGCATGGTTCACATCAATGCATTCTCCACATTATCTAGATACTTTCAAACTTTTTCTTTTATGCTTGCAGTGACTATAAGAAGCTCTTTTTTTGTAGTGCTTCATCCTTTTGCAGGGTTTATCTGGACCTAATCCCATAAGATTTGATGATTAACAGCCCCAAGAAGTTGGAATAGTATCCCATCATCATGAGGACTTGACAGACTCCAAAGTTATTAACGACAAGGTTTCTCAGGAGATGTTTGACAGCATTGTCCGTGAGGCGTGAGGTAGTTGAAGAAATTGGAGTACCTTCAGCTTCCCTTTTGAGTACATCTGTATTCTTGTTTCCTAGCTGTCCATGATACATTGCTGCGTCTTTCCTGCTTACAGTTAATTTGTTTGTGTTAATTTTAATATCTAATGATAATAAGCTTCTTCAGTTAGAACTATAAAGTAACTCTTCTCCTTGCTGTATCTAATGTTGATCATTTGGTTGTAATGCAGCATGAGCAAGTATTCATTGGTATATCCTGCAGGGTGTTGAATGTGCGACCAGCTGCATTTTTCTTCATGAAATGCAGTCTCAGCTCAAAGGAAGTTCAGAAGTTATATGCTACCGCACAAGACAGCTTTGAGTCAACTCAGCTCTTTACAGTTCCAATGGTTAGTTTAAATGTTTATCTGACACAGAGGGATCAACATGTAGTTCTTGTTTGCTTAACAATTGTCTGCATTTGAACTTTTATTTTACATATTTTTATGCATTCAAGTGCACTCAGAGTCAATGATGGTAGAATGTAAGAATAATGTGATTGCTTGGTGAAAGATTGAAATTTTTTGGTGGTAATAGGAGGGGGATGGTGCTGGGAAGTTGTGCTATGATGGCAGTGTTTTGGGTGGTGTGGATGGAGAGGAATAAGAGAATTTTTTATGATGTTAAGGGTGATGAGATTGACCAGCTTTGGGATCGGATTCGTTTCTGGGCATCATTGTTGGCATCAACTTTTTCAGAATTTAAGGATATCAACTTTAGTTTCATTCACTTGGATTGGAAAGCTGTAGTTTTGTAATGTGTTAGGTTGTCTTGTTGTTTTCCTTTTGTCTGGGGTTTGTGTGGCCTCCTTGGCCACCCCTGTTTTGTTCCTGTTGGTGTTCTGTTTTTGCTTTGTGCAATAAAAGTTTCTCTTTTAAAAAAAAAAAAAAAAAAAAAGAGTAATGTGATTGTGTGGTATGATGGTGTTGTGGGAATGTTGACGTTGATAGAAGCATGGTTCAATATAGATGCAATTTTTCTGGCTGATTCAAATATTTGTATTCAGGTTGGGATAAATTCAAACCAGATAATGATGCAATTGACCAGTAAATGGAAACATTTTGATGTTGTTCCAAATTTTAAATTCAAATCAGTTTTTACAAAACCAGGACTTACTAGGAGACATTGATGGTAGGGATGGGCAATGGATACCCTTTGGGCATTGGGTACCCATTGGGTGTTAGGGATGTGGTGGTGGTGGTGGTAATGATGATGGTGCCCATTGCCCATCCCTAATTGATAGAGCATGGTAGCAGTTTTGAGGGACATTAATCTTTCATTAGTATTTTGTTGTGGTGGAAGCATTGATGTGATTTAACTAGATTTTCATATCTTAAAATGTATTATCAACAAAAACTTTTTCTATTTACTAAACTAAACATCAAATTGTCCTTACAGCATATTAAGATTGAGGACTGATATTAGTGCTGGCCCTATTAAGGTATAATAGGAAACTAATTTGAGATGATTAACAATCCCTTGCTTTCTGTGAGACAAAAGACAATCCATGAATCTCAACTTTTGGTTTAAGTTTCAATGCAAGTTCTCATCAATTTTTCTTTATATCAGATTGACATAGAGAACATGGCATCTAAAATGCCAGGCTGCCATGAAGGTGGATTGGCCTTATATAAGTTGATGGTTGAAGCCGTGAAGAATGTTTGATGAAAGTTCAGAAGAATTGCACAAAGTTGTCAGCCTTAGTGTCTCAGCAGCTTTCGGGTTCTAAGGCGTGGACGCCCTTTCTTCGTTATTATTGCACTTGATACAAAAAGAAAATTAGAAGTAGTTTTTCTGGTGGTTGTTTCTTTAGGAATTATTCCCTATGCACTTTCACATGATTATATAAATGTACTATGTATCCTCATTGCAAAAGGTATGTTATCCTCCTTGCAGGATATAATGATCTCTGAATAATCCTAGACCCTTTCTCTGCATGTGTAATCAAACATTGAGTGAATGGGTGGTCTGTACTTTAAGCACAAATTCATGTTTGAGTGATTTGTTTAATATGATGGATTCTTACCTGCATAGTCATTTGTTGGATCCAAGGAATAAAATATCCATAATATCCTCGATATTTCCACGAAATTTCCGTATTTTTGGACTACCGATATTTCCGATACCATCGATATTTTAGATATCCATGAACCAAAATATCGATAATATTGACGACATTGACCGAAATATCGATAATATCCCGATATTTCCATCGAAATTTCCGTATTTTTGACTACCGATATTTCCGATATCATCGATATTTTATTCCTTGGTTGGATCCATATGAGTATACATATCTGCTGAACTCTGTACCATAATTAAGTTGTGATTTTTCTTTGAAAATTGTAACATTCCTGAGAACCCAAATTATAGATGTTGATGTGTTGAGTTTGTAGCCAAAACAGTGAGAACCCTTATGGCAGTTTGTAGTGTTGTTTTTGGTTTGTAAGTGATTGTGTTGCTAATGACTAATGAAATGCATTGACACACTTTTGTAGACATCCTTGCACAACATACACATTGACACTTTGAGCAGGCATGATTGAATGTTGCACTACAGCATGAATTTCTCTTACTAAATTCAGAATCACATCAACCAGAACTTACAAACTGGTTGTCGGTGTTCTAGGGTAGACTTTCATGGTCAAATCTGATCTCTTGGTAAGTATTTCCAAGTAGCTGGTAGGTCACCATCTTCATCATCCTGACCTTTGTTCCAATTGTATCAGATGATGTATTGTCTTCCATTCTTTTTCTACTCTATGCAATATCACCTATTAAATTTATTTCTGTTTTACATCTTTTTGTAAACCATTTTCTGGAAGTCAAAGTTTTGTTTCAATTGTCAGCTGATTTGGTTTCAACATGAAAAAAGAATTAATGATTAGTTAACTAGTTGGCCCATCAGCTTTTTTCTTTTCTTTTCTTCAAGAATGGCTAGAAGAACAGTGGGCACATTGTCTTAAATGGGATAAAAAAATGGTTTCAATTAAGGCCTGCTTGACCTCTAGGATATTTTGATAACTGGTCTGAAGATGTGCCTTATTTCAGTGGGTTTGTTCTAGAAGTGACAGCTGTTTGAACTATTACCATGCTATAAACATGTTATATTTCAGTGACAATGATACATGGTAATTATAGTTCCTGTCATCAACTCATCATAAGGGTTTGTTCTAGAAGTGACAGCTGTTTGAACTATTACCATGCTATAAACATGTTATATTTCAGTGACAATGATAAATGGTAATTATAGTTACTGTCATCAACTCATCATAACTGTTGTTGCTAATAATGTTTGACATATTTCAGATTCTATGTGTTTCAATTGTTTATGGTATATTTGAATTTGAAGACCAATAATCTTTGGAAAGGATATTTCTAATGTGGAAGTCCTGTTGGATTTATGTACAATGGTAAAAGCCCTTCTGAACCCTTGAATTGAATCAGATTTAACTTTGGAATCTTTCCCTTTATAAGGCTTCCTTAGTGTGTTTGTATTTTAGATAAAAGAAAGATATTTTCTACTTCATTGCTGCAAGGTAAGCAAAGATTCCTATCTGGTGATCCAGGTCAAAAGTGCCCATTTGTGGAGAGTAGGTGGCGGAGTCTATGAAAGAGAAAGTTAAGAAAAGAGGTAAGACCTTGAGACCTAGCTTGTCTTATAATTGTCATATCACTAGTTGTTGCCCACTTTACCAGATGCATTGTGAACTTATGAATTCTTCTCCTCTCTCCTCTTTATTGGTTTCTGTGGTCCATTGTAGATAGAGACTCCTGCAAACTATCACAATTCTAACTATGAAAGTTTCTTTTCTTTTTCATTCCTTTCTTACCTCATTAAAAAGCTCCAACATGCTCCATAAGTTTTGCAGAATTCGGGTCTGTTTGGTAGTGTTTTTAGGAAGGCTAAAAGTGCTTTCAGTAATCTAAAACTGCTTCTAATGGCATTTGGCAGAAAAATTAAAACATGTCACTTCCAGCAGAAATGCTTCCTAAAGAAACACTCCAAAACATGCCCTCCCCTTCCTTTCCCTTCCCTCAATTCAAAACAGGAAAAAAGAAATTGTTGGTCCATCTATGATCACTGACTAACCTAGAAGATTTCCAAGTTGCACTGCATTGGCTAGAAAAATGGTCATTCATCAGTTTAGCAGTCAACACCCAGTGTGTGATGAAACATCCTGATAATGACAATAAAAACATTATGTATTAGGTGAGTCAATGGTGAAAACCAAAGCCCAGTCAATTAAAAAATTTAAATGTAAACCATATTATATATGAATTATATTTCTAGATAAGCATAATATTTACATGCTCACAATATCTACCTAAATGAGAAAGAATAATGACAGCAACATCTAAGAAGGGCACTATTTGCACTGCACAGATTCTCATTTGGGCACCAAGGTTCAAGTCAGGACAGTGGTGGCCCACCACAACAGTGTCTTCAACCGCACGTGTGGTGGATTAAATTATTCCCATTTTGTGTTGCAGAAGAACATGCATGCTTTTTATTTGCTTCTTAAATGGCTTCTCCTCCCATGTGAGCTATTTTTATAAAAGTATATTTTTACCAAGTGGCCCGTGATTAGATTAGCCTTGTATGTTGAAAACATAATCTAACACAAAATTACATGATTTAAACAATTGTATTTTCTTTTGGCCCTTGTGATTAATAAATAATTGCGTGATTCTGTGATTTAATTACCACCAATTATGCAGCCTTTTGTGCTTCCTTCGATCCGAAGTACTTGTATTTTTAGTTTTTTTTTGTACTTTTGGCTTTTTATTTAAAGGTGTGAGTTTATGATTTATGCTAGCCATCATGGACTTGTATAATAAGCAGATTCTGCTGCGTTGGCTTTTTCATGCCATGATTTATTTGGCTATGGCGGTTGGTTGCAGTAGTGCAGAATAATTTTCATAAGTCTACATTATTATTGTCGGCACCAAATTTTCTACCAACCCACAGTTAAAAAAATTATCACACGTCCAGTTATTTTTATTTGTCTCATAATCAGCATATATTATATCAAAACTTGTTAGTATTCAAATCTTGGTAAATGTTTTTTACATGTTAGTCATTGGAAGTCGTTGAGTTTGGATCGTGATCTAACATTTTGATTTATATATTACTGAATGAAATTTTTATTTGATCGGTTGAGATGCATAATTGTGTTACCCGTGAGTTGTGGTCCAGTGGTTGGGGGTTCGAAACTATGAGGTACCTATCTAGCATTAATTTGCTAGTGTTTCCCTGCCCTCCAAAGATTATAGGGTTCGGCAGGTGGGCCTCAATTTGGAAGCTGAGTCAACAAAGCTGACAAAGTGGAGTTCTGGGATTTTTTAAAAAAAAAAAAAAAAAAAGATGCATAATTGTGTTAATTAACAGTTTAACAATATAACATATTATAATTCTAATATCAATACGAGAGTTTATCAAATAGCGATAAAACAAATGAATTGAAATGTAGAGATGTCCATAATAAGGACCTTATTTTTCTTCAATTTTTTTTTAATCTTTTGGTTCAAATATTTATCAATTAGTTGGTCATAAGAAAGGTCTGATGAATGGAATATAAAGAAGTAACATTATTTTCTACTACTTTTGAGTACTATTGACTTCGAATTCGTTGATTCTCACCTCTTTTGGACCCTTTGCATCGATGGTAAGAGTCTCCCTCTCAGCCACCACAATTAAATTTTATTCATTGTCTATAATATTGTTTTTATGAGGCTATGCCAAAGACTTAATCAGGATTAGTGGGCTAAATTTAGTTGACTTTCTATTTTTCTTGGAAAATAAATAATACGTCGATGTTTACTTCTGTCTCCCATATACCTCTTACCCATATCACAAAGTCAATCATACATCACCTCCCATGACCCATACAAAGTACTCTTGAAGATTCATTATTTAACTCTGAAGATAAACCCTAAACTTAAGCACTAATAATAATGACAATATCCATTATAGTTTAAGTTAAAACAACACCACATGGCTCATGCTTACTTATCACCATGAAAGTTTGTTTCATCTATATGGATGAATTTTGTCTACGCGAGAGACGAGAGACGTAATTAACAATGTGACAATAAACTTTGGATAAATAATTTTTGTTTCTTTCAAGAAATATTCTCCCGGCAATAGGTTTAATAGCATAATTTTAATCGAATATGTTATATTGTTCAACTATTATGTAGTTTATCTACATAAAAAAGCACACATGAATAATACGTTGTGAGACTTGTTTTAATCATCGGATGGTAGCACCTCCGAGCACGTTGTGCTAAGCACAAACCTACATTATCCAAGAACCTTGAGTTTATTATATGAGTCCAACAAAAAATAAGAAGGAGAAAACTAATTAAAAAGAACAAATTTGATGAGCAATGACCATAATCAGAGGGGGATATTCTCAACAAAAGATAATTATGAGAATAATCAGTGATCTGAAAATTAGGCAATCCTGTTTGTCTTGGTCGTTGGGTTGGTGAGCTCTGGTGGTCGGGATCTCTCTCGTTATCTGTTAATCTGGATCATCTAAGTTTATCAGCCTTTGTCGGGGCCGCACAGATGTTACACGCGTATCCAAGTGGTATGGGCCTGGTGGGGATTTCACAAAATACGCGTGGGGTCCATTAGCATAGTGGGTTTTGTCTTGTCTTGGATTTGCCGTGGCAACGAGGGCGTTATTGCGTCTGTCCAAAACCAGTCGCGGCCCACCTACGTGGGTCCCTAAGTGCTTAGCCGACGTGGGCCCCACCGCCGGTGGCCATCCGACCGATTTCAGACCCTGTTTAAGTCTTGCAATCATTGTACACTTGGATAAATTACTTTACCTTCCGGTCTCCGACCAAAATGAATTTGAAGAATTTAGGCAAGATGAGAAAATATCAATTGGGTGGGTTGGCGTGTGTAGGGTGATGAAGTAGAGATGGCAACGGGGCGAAGCCGGGATGACATTATTGTCTTCGTCTCCTCGGATAATTGGCGTACTCATAACGTTTGTTATTAATATTTGTTCTTTAATAAAATAAAAAAAATAAAAAATCATATTATAGTGCTCATGGACATACACAAAGTATCATGAATATCACTAACAAAAGAAGTATTTGGTTTGTTTAATAAATTTGTATGTACTTTATAAAAAAATAATAACAAAAAAACGCGTTATTTGCAATTTTTAAAGAACTTCAAAGACTCACTAAAGAGTGTAAATGACATTGACATAATAGCGTCGTTACTTTTACTATTATACTATTATAGAGGAGTGCAGATAACATTGTCCTACACAAAGTATCATGAATATCACTAACAAAAGAAGTATCTGGTTGTTTAATAAATTTGTATGTACTTTATAGAAAAACACTAACAAAAGAACGCGTTATTCACAATTTTTATAGAACTTCAAAGACTCACTAAAGAGTGCAAATGACATTGACATAATAGCGTTGTTACTTTTACTATTATACTATTATAGAGGAGTGCAGATAACATTGTCCTACACAAAAGCGCAAAAGCACAAAAACCTAATCAAAATGTGTTTATATATATAATCACATGCTAATAAGAATTGAAAGAACCATCTAGATAGGATATAAATGTCCTCCACAAGTAGCATCGGTCACCCTTTATCCTTTTCTTATTGAAAGGCAAAGAATAATGCTGAATTGTACGTACCAGACAAGTTGAAAATCAAATGAAGATCATTAAATTTAAGAGAATCGTTTTTGAACATTTATCCAAATGCTTTCGTCAAACTTAGATCAGAAATGTGATGTGTGGGATAATCTGAATCTAGGGTTTTTGGGGGGTAGTCGACGACTACCTCAAGCTGTGACCCACTGTGATACTTACTTATGGTGCTTTTGCCACCATCAGTTATATTTTCTTTCTAACCATATCAAATCCCAAATTATATTTATGGGGTAGAAAAGTAACACGTTGCATGATAAGTGCTTGTTTAGAAGCACTTTTCAAAGCGCGTCAAAAGCACTTCTACCAAATTTATGGTCTATCATGAGCTCATTAATTTGGTGTATGGTTCTCACTTGTGAGACGCAACACAAAGAGGTGTGATCATGCACGCCCAATCCCCCGTCTTTTTCATATGATTCAATTGTTTAGAGTTTAAGTCAGTCCTCTTTTCCATACTCGCCTAATTCTCTAGAACTTAGTCGCTTCTTTGTATTTATTACTTCCTCATCTCAATAAAATATTATCGCTTGCTATCAAAAAAAGAAAACCAAACCTTTTTTAAAGTCAAAGTCAATGGGAGCTAAAATTATGGCTCACACAAGAGGGAAAAGAGACAGAAAGATATTTGTTTTACAAAATAATTGTTGAAATGAAAGAATCTGAGTTTCCTTGTGTTGGGTTCTTTAAGTCTGTTTAAAAAGAATATAATTTTATTGATTTTATTCAGTATATCTTGTAATAAATCGTAACCACAAATATTTTTATTTTAAAATATGGATCGATCAAATGTTACTCCCCCTCTTTCTTCTTAGCGAATGACAAAAAAAAAAAGTTGACTTTTTAAAGTAAACTTGGCATTAAGAGTGGGATGATAGGTTATGAAATCAAACTTTTCTTTAAGGACCTTTCCTATTTAGATGGGCGATAGCATACTAAACTTACATACACTACACGGATGCTAAGACTTGAACTCAGGACCTTGTCTAAGGGAGTACATACTCCAAACTACTACACTAGTGAGTCCTTTGCATGAAAATCAAACTTAACAACCGAAAAGTGGAAAGAAAACCTAATAACAAACCCAACACAATAATTAACCTAATTAACCCAAAACCAAGCCTAATTTTTTTTCTTTCCTAATTTCCATATTAAAACAAACTTATTGCTTTCAAAAATTTCCGTGTTAGGTAATCTGTCATTGTTTAAATTATTTGTGAAGGAATATAAATTTCAATACATGTAAACTTCAAGCCTTGCATGTGTTTTTAATACAAACGATATGGGGTAGGGGAATTCGACCTAGGGCATCGAGTGAAAGAGTAAATATTTTTAACCACTAGAATTACAAGGCCTTTGCACATGAATGCATGTGTTTAAATTCGATTGTTTACCAAAAATAAAAATCAATTGTTTGTCAAAAAAAAAACTATCCCTGTTTGGTTCATGGGAAATGAGGCTCGAGGATGAGAAATCAATTGTTTTCCTATGTTTGGTAAGTCCAAGCACGGGAAATGGTTGCCTGACACATGGGAAAGTGGGGGGGAGGGAGAAAGTGAAGCCCTCCTCCCTCCTTATAGCACTTCCACCCATTTGCCATGGCAAAGGGCAAGGGTAAGGCAAGGGCTATTATTATTCACGTGAATAGTGGCAGCCCTTACAAAAGGCTTGTGTGTTTCCACCCATTGCCATGACAACTCAAGAGCAACTACTATTCACATGAGATATGAGGAGAGGAATTTGTATAGAGTTTTCGATGTGGAAAGTGAAGAATATGACTAAGTATTTATTTATAAAAAAATCTAAAAATCTTGGTATTTTTTTTAAAAAAAATTTCACCCTGCCCAGGCTTGTGGAGCCCACCAGCTTCCCGGTCTTGCCTTTGCGCTGGACCCAATTGCTGGGCCTAGGCCCCCTCCTGCCCTGATAGAAGCACACCGCTGGAAGTGCTCTTAGGTTTTGTTTTCCTCATCATGGGAAAGTTTAGGAAAATAAATCAACATTAAATTCACATTTTTCATGATCATTTTGTCCCCATTAACAATTTAGAATTACAATATAGCATTAAATACATTCTTTTTTTATTTAATTTCATATGGGTATAATTGAAAAATTAAACAAATTTTGTTTTACATCCCTATACAAACCAAACATATGAAAGAAAATAAAGTGATATTTCCTAACAACATGCCTAAGTTCAATGGATGTTCCATTTAATTTAAAGCGCGTGGTTCTGTTTTTTCTGTTAACTATTCATATATTTTGGCCACTATTATTCTGCCTTCTTCTTTTGTTTTTCCCTCCTCCTATATTATTCTCATTTTATTTTAAAATTTTAATTTTAATTTTCTCTCCGAGCCAAGGTTGTCATCAACACCACCTTTAGTACAAAGGGCCATCCTTTATTGGTTATAGATTAGTTTTTCTGGGTCTGATTTAGATTCACATAAAGCAGTTGCTGTTGTTGCGAACATGTGCTTTTTCTGAGTTTCTATTTCTTGGCCTATAATTATATTAATTTATAGCTCTTCCTCCTTTCTTGCTCCTTCTACCTCCGAAATAAAAAGGCCTCTCAAAAACAAAAAACAAAAATCTGTTTCTTCTTCAGTGTATCCTAAATATCTTTTACAGCGTGTTTCTACAATCCCATGGTTCTCTAGAAACTGCTCCTGAATTATATGGGTTGTTTTGTGTTGTTACATGGAGGACAACATAGAATCTCCTTTCTTCAAACTCAGGTATGTTGGCAAACATCTTCATGTTTTTGTTTTCTAATGCAATCTATCAATTCTGTGTGTTATGAGCTGAATGAGAAATTGGAATATGTTGAGAAAAATGAAACACCAAAACCCAGAATTTTTTGTTTCTTCTTGTCATTTTGGGGCGGTTTGTTTTGGAAGCTAAGATTGGTGGCCCGCCAGAGCTGTGTTTGTTTGTTTGTTTGCGAAGAATTGAAAATGATATTTGTTACATGTGAGAAAAATGTTCAAACCCAGGTTGTTGTTTTGTAACAGGGCACTAATTTGGGATGCAGGGGACAACAAATCCACAAGTGGGAGATAGAAACCGAATTCCAAGGTCTTGCTTTTGCTGAATTTCAAGGTATTGTAGGAGATTTTTTTCTTTCTTTGACTTGCTTTGAAGAAATGATGACTCTTGTGGATCAAAAATGCGAATTTTGATCTGGGTTTTTGCTGGAAAGAAGAGGAACTATTCCTGCATCATTGATTAGAATTAGTTTGAGGAGAAGGAGAGAGATAGATAGACATACAAATAGAGAGAGAGAGAGAGAGAGAGAGAGATTTCTGTAGTTGATTGCAATGGAGGCAGAGGCACCAGCTGAGCAGCCGCAGGCAGCGCAGCCAAGCTTGCCGCGGAAAAAGATGACGAAACAGTTAACGGGAAAGCGCGATGATACACCTTTGCATTCTGCGGCAAGATCAGGAAATATGGGGGTGGTGATGGATATCCTTGAAAATACAGAAGATGCTGAATTGAAGGAGTTATTGGCAAAGCAAAATTCATCTGATGAAACAGCCCTCTATGTTGCTGCAGAATATGGTTATGTTGATTTGGTCAGGGAGATGATCAAATACTATGATCTTGCTGATGCTGGAATCAAAGCAAGAAATGGGTTCGATGCATTCCACATTGCTGCCAAACAAGGGGATATGGGTATGTCCCCACTTAGACCGTTCTGTTTTTTTTATTGTTACTTTGTTTTTGGTGGTAAATTAATGTTTTTCTCTTGTGCAGATGTATTGAATGTGCTTATGGAGGCTCATCCAGAATTGACTATGACTGTGGATCTATCAAACACCACAGCTTTGCACACGGCTGCCACCCAAGGGCATACAGAGGTGGTGAACTTTCTATTGGAAGCAGGAAGCAGCCTGGCAACCATTGCTAGAAGCAATGGCAAAACCGCGCTGCATTCTGCAGCAAGAAATGGTCATTTGGTGGTTGTGAAAGCGCTTCTGGAAAAGGAGCCTGGTATTGCAACACGCGTCGATAAGAAGGGGCAGACGGCACTTCATATGGCAGCAAAGGGGCAGAATCTTGAGATGATGGAGGAGTTGATTAAGGCAGATCCTTCGTTGATAAACATGGCTGATAATAAAGACAACACGGCATTGCATATAGCTACTCGAAAGGGTAGAGCTGAGGTAAATTGACTGACCTTGCTACAAATTTACTATAAAAGAAACTGTCTTGCAGACATCTCATTTAGATTTCATGTTTTGTTCATTGAGTTGAATGCATCATAGCAACTTACATTAATGGTTTCAACGGAAGTCCTTGGCATTCGTATGCCTATAGGCTCTCATCTGCCCCACTTTATGCATTGCTATAATGGAACTTGAAAGATATGGCCAATTAGAAAGTCAAATAATAAGGCAGTGGATTGCTAGATTTCAATAAATTTCATTGATCACATGATTTTGGTTATTTCTCAGCATCTGATAGAAACAAGGATCTACCGGTGGTTAAGTTTGCCAGTGTTCATTGAAATCCTCTTGACAGTAGTCTTGTATGCTTACCTTCATTGACTAAGTTCTGTGATTTGGGCATCTTACTTGCTTTTGCTGGACAACTTTGGCGCATTGCCGGGTTCTCCCCAAAATTTTATAATTTCTAGATTGGTTGGGTTTTATAGGTGCTCATAAAGCCTTCCTTACCTTTTATTTGTTACCAAATTACAGAAAGAAATTGTACGTTTTAATCTGACATGCATAATGCTGGTTGTATGTTTGCAGATTGTTAAGTTGCTACTCGAACACAGTGAAACCGACACAAAAGCTGTTAACAAGTCTGCAGAAACTGCCCTTGACACTGCCGAGAAAACTGGGAACCCAGACATTAAAGCTTTTCTCAAAGAGCGTGGTGTCCAGAGTGCTAAAGAAATCAAGCCACAGGCTACAAACCCAGCTCGAGAGCTGAAACAAACTGTGAGCGACATAAAGCACGAAGTCCACCACCAGCTAGAACACACTCGCCAAACCAGAAGACGCGTCCAGGGCATTGCGAAACGTCTTCACAAAATGCACACAGAAGGCCTTAACAATGCAATAAACTCCAACACTGTTGTTGCTGTCCTCATTGCCACGGTTACCTTTGCAGCCATTTACCAAATCCCTGGCCAATATGTGGATGACCCGAAAGACATTCCTCCTGGGCAGTCGCTTGGGGAAGCCAACATTGCTCCCAAACTGGCCTTTATGATCTTCTTCATCTTTGATTCCATTGCCCTTTTCATTTCCCTGGCTGTTGTGGTGGTGCAAACTTCAGTGGTGGTGATTGAGAGCAAGGCCAAGAAGCAGATGATGGCAATCATTAACAAACTCATGTGGTTGGCTTGTGTTCTTGTTTCTGTGGCATTTTTGGCACTCTCTTTTGTGGTGGTGGGTGGCCAGAAGTGGCTAGCAATTGGAGTTACAATTATAGGAACAGTCATCATGGCTGCAACTTTGGGCACCATGTGTTTCTGGGTAGTTAGGCATCGGATTGAGGTGAAAAACATGAGGAGCATTCGGAGATCATCGCTGGGCAGCAGATCGCGGTCGTTGTCGTTGTCTGGAGTGATTTCTGAATCTGAGCTCCTCAACAATGACTACAAAAAGATGTATGCAATCTGAAAGCACTTCCACATACGCGCTGCCAGATTTTATTTCGTATTTTTATTCATCATTGGGCGTAAACAAGCCTCTATAATGATTAAAAATTAACTTCCAAATGTATATTCTCTATAAGGAGCTGATCATAGCTTTTTTTCCCCTTTAGAATGTTTTTGGCTTTTGTTTAGTTATACCAAATGAGAAATAGGAACAAAAGTGTTCAACCAAACACCATCGTTGACACTGAAGACTCAGAAAAAGCACTAAGACCTTGGAGAATCGTTAAGCATATGGCAATCATGAGGTTGACAAGAGGGTCTGATCATAGTAAGACAATATATTGGTTGTCATGTTCCATTTCCACCTAACTAATTAACATGTAATGTACCCCTTACAAACATATGTGAAGGCCAAGATCAGCATCATCAATTAATATATTGCTGAAAATTCACTGCATATGAGCCCATGGTGAAGCCACTACTTTGGTACATGAGATGGTAGAGGTCCACCCATTAGTAAAGAAAAACATTACGATTTGGAACAATCCATGTATCTGGATCACATTATTGATCACATCTCAATTTATAAGGAATTTATGTATTTGAATTACATTGTTGATGATATCTCTTATAAATGTGAGATTCACGGTCCCATTTTGATGACACATAATTAGCAATGTGATTTTGAATTTTAACATGAGATGATGGAGCTCCAATTAAGAGAGTAAATAAAAATATCAATTTTTATACGAGATATGATCGGCAATGTAATCAATAAATACAAGTCAAACGACACAAAAGCTCAACACTTACATCAATAATTTGGAATTATAGCTAGGAGTGTCAATGCATTATTAGGGACGACATATGATAATGCAGAGAGTCGTTGTCGAGGCGGCTGCGGAAGATGATCTCAAATAGGGACAAGGGTATTCAGTTGCAGGATTTCCCCTAATTTCTTTTCTTCTTATGTATTTATTTATTTATTTCTGGGACATCCCCAAATAAAATAAAATAAAGAAAATTAAACAATATGGGCCTTCTAATGGGCTTCAAGGCCCAATCCAAAATGAAGCCCAATAGAGCCCGTATTTCTTGAGAAGCGGATTTTAATGGGCTTTGACCCGGTTTTGAAACAAACGGCTATACGCTCATTCGGGTCAAAACGTCTCTAAACACAGTAATTGGAGAGTTGCAGACTCGGAGACTCTCACAGTGAACCGAAAATGGACGACGAATTGCTGGAATTGCAGAGGCAATTCGAGTTCGCACAGCAGGCGAAATCGAGCATCAGATTATCCGATCGAAACGTCGTCGAATTGGTCCAGAAGCTTCAGGAGCTCCACATCATCGACTTCGAGCTTCTCCACACCGTCTCCGGCAAAGAATACATTACTCCCGTAAACCTCTCTCTCTCTCTCTCTCTCTCTCTCTCTCTGTGTTTGTTTCGCAAGAAAATAGACATGATAAATTATCTGATGAATTCCTTTCCATTTTGTTTGTATTTTCGGTGACGAAACATTTTGGTTTGAATTTCATCCCAAGACAAATGAATAATGTGTTTCTATATAAACTAATAGTGGAAAATAATTAATTTTTCGTATTATTGCTGTTATTTTATTTGATCAGATATTTGTCATTTGAGTACTGTGTGTGTGTGTGTGATTTTGTTGGTTGGAATGATTGAAAATTTGATGATGGTGTGGCATGATACTAGGATCAACTGAGGCATGAAATATTGGCGGATGTTAGTAAATTAGGGCGTGTTTCGGTGATTGACCTTGCGGACACTACCGGGGTTGATTTGTATCATGTTGAGAAGCAAGCTCAACGTATTGTTTCGGATGATGCGGGGCTTATGTTGATTCAAGGGGAAATAATATCACAGTCGTATTGGGATTCTATCGCCGAAGAAGTCAATGACAGGCTTCAAGAATGTAGCCAAATTGCTTTGGCAGAACTTGCAGCTCAGTTACATGTCAGTTCAGAAATGGTGGCATCTGTGTTGGAGCCCCGCCTTGGGACTGTGGTAACTTCTTTTCCTGGTTTTGAGTGATTTTGGAATGAGGAAAGGAAAATTATGATATGGGTTGTCTCTTGATGTAGGTGAAAGGTAGGCTTGAAGGTGGGCAGTTGTATACTCCTGCATATGTTGCACGTGTTACTGCCATGGTTCGTGGTGCTGCCAGGGGCATCACAGTTCCCACCAACTTATCAGTGTTGTGGAGTTCTTTACAACAGTTGCTGCAAGAAATGGATGGAGCCAGTGGTGTGGCTGTTGAAGGTTCATTTTTCCAATCCCTGTTTAATGGGCTTGTAAAGGAGGGCGAGATTCTTGGATCACTTCGAGCTGGAGTTCATTGGACACCGAATGTATGTGTCATAATCTGGCTTCATTTGGTTTAGGGTGCTTTCAGTTCATTGCATAGAATGAATGAATTAAGATTTCCATAATCTGATTAACATCAACTTCTAAAATGTTCCAGCACAAACTTGCTGAACAAGCATTTCAGCTTTGTTATTACAGAATCACTTCAATACATTGACCTTTTGGTTTTTATCTAAATATTGTATCTCTGGTACAGGTCTTTGCCAGTGCTCAAAAGGAATCAATTGATTCTTTCTTTTCACAGGTATGGAGCCCTTTTCTCTTGCCTATTAATAACACATTGTCCAGATTCTGAACTTCAAATTTAACATGTATGCCTCGTTGCATGCTCAGTTGGTCTTTTAATTTTCCTTTCAACTTTGAACCTTTGAAGTGGACCCTTTTACTTTTCCTTTCCTTTTTGAGACTTCTATTCATTCAGTAGCAGGTGTAAGGCAATTCAACAAGTGTAGTCTATGTGGTATTGGACTGATATGTCAACATGGCCTGAAGTGTTAAGTCAGTATTTAGCAGTATTTTATTAATTTGTAGAATGTCAAGATTATTCGTTGCTTCTCAATTGAAGACTCGAACATTTTCAAAGAAGTTGTCATTTTGTGGTTACATAATTTTCGAGGAAACCAGAAGTTTAGACATTTTATGTTATTTCTACCATTTTCTTTGGGAATAGGAAAGAACATTCTAAAATGTTGATGATTCGTTCTTCTGACTTGTTCTTCAATTTTATGCAGAATTCTTTCATTAGCTATGAAGTTCTGCACAAACTTAGAATTCCTCAACCTATTCAGTTCTTGCAGGTATCTAATTGCTTTCATATTAATGTTCTGATTCTGGAGCTCATAGAATTTATATGTGAAATATATTTGTCTTCTCTTGTTTTATGTAATTAAATTTTTGGTTATGCACTCCAATTTAGTCCAGATATCCTGAAGGTATGCCTTTGGTTACTACATATGTTCACCCTTCGATGATTGAGATGCTTGATGCTGCTACTGAAGATGCTCTCGAGCGTAGTAGCTGGTAAGGAAACATCTCTGATATTCTTATGAATACCTTACTTTCTTTCCGAGTGAATTCATCACTTTTTATATAATATGCATTAATATTTTAGTATGAAACTTTATCACTTGATAGTTGATACTGTCCTTCGTATTCCCTTCCTTACTCTTTGTGCCCATAATTAGATTACTTTCATGGATGGACAAAGTGGCCATCTTATTATAATCATCGTGTTGTTGTTTTTCTTTTGGGTGTGGACTTTTTCCATTGGAGGTCATTTAATATGCTGTTCCATTATAAATTGGATACTTGAAAAAGTCCTTAAACTCATCAAGATGGTTCTTGTGGATTACATAGACATAGAAAGATATTTTGTCAATGTTCTTGGATGTATTTCCATTATACCGTTATGTTAAGGCAACATCGCCATTTCATATTTATTTCATGGTATGATTGGATGGAGTGATGCAGGATTGATTCTCTCTCTATACTGCCGATGTCCTTTGGGTCTCAAGATGCATCTAAACTTTTGTCCCTTTGTCCTTCCATTCAGCAGGGTCTTAAGGTGCATTTCTGATTCCAAGTCTGCCCTTTTACTCACCCACTTAATCTATTGACTCTTGTCTGCATCTGGTTTTGCAGTCTGATAAAGCAAAAATATTCGGGGAGTCATATGTATTTAGCAACGGTTTTATCAAGGTATGTCCTCTGGAATAGATTATATAATAATTATTCTTAACTTTTAAGGGATTTTTAAATCCAGGCCTCTGGTAGGTATTTCTTATTATTTAAAGATCTAATGCCTTCTAAACTTTCAAATGTACAAACATGCTATTTATGTTTTATAAAATAACTTTAAAACACCATTACTTCCATTATACATATCAATTTTCCCATAAATTTGTATTTTCTTTTGAAAAGCATTTCATTGAGGTATATCAAACAAGACCCATGATGAATATCGAATTTTACATGGTTTGGTGGAGTTTAGTTGCTGTTCCACAGTCCAGTTGTGTTGTAAAGTTTTACATGTTGTCTGAAGTTCTCAGATGAAAGATATCCACGTGTTCTCCATCTGCCATATCCTTATTGCACTGACAATTTCTTGCCTGAGATGTGTTTATCATTCAAAAAATAAAAGAAGTTACTTTGCCATAATTAGGATGATACATGGTATTTAATTTAAAATTTTTTTATAGAAGTCAAGCAATGAGACTTGTAGACTTTCTTACTTCTGCAGGTGTTCTTTGTGAATTTTTTTTTTTGGTTTTTATTTATAAAAAAATCTCTTTTCCACTGCTTTGAATAGCTCTCTTTTCTTTGCACCTGAAACCAAAAAGCTAGGAAATTATTTTTATGCAATTCTACATCCCTATTTGGTCTCATGAAATCTGATGCTTTCAGTATGTCTTCATGGCAGGATGTGTATGATCGCCTGGAGAAAGAAATGGAAACCTTTAATGTTTCAGGTGCTTCTGGTACTGTGGTGTCAGATGATTTGTGCGAGACAAAAGCTGGTCATGACGCTAGCAGGTTGACTGAGTCAACTGAAAATGTTAGTGATAGCAGCAGTAATAAACAGGCCATGGAGAAAGGATCCAGAAAGAAAAAGGGCAAAGGGGCTGGGAATATGATAACAGGTCCAGCTGAGAGTGAGCTGGATAACCAGGACCGTGCTCCTACGAAATCTAAGAAAAATCAAAGGAAAGGCAAGAATATCTCTTCCGAACAAGTTGCAGAGTCAAAAGCAGCTGCTAAGTTGGTAAAAATCAAAGAGGAAAATCTCAACATTCCTTCAGAAGATTGGGTAATGAAGAAGATTGCAACATTGGTACCTGATTTTGAAGAACAAGGTCAGTTGATTCTGATTCCTGCTATTTTATTCATTTTAATTTTCGAGACCATTAGCCATGGATTTGGTACTGAGATTTAACAGAATCAGTGGACTACTTTGGTAGGTCTCGATGATCCCCAAACAATTCTAAGACCTCTGGCAAACTATTTGAGACCTATGCTAATCAACTCTTGGAAGGAGAGAAGAAAGGCATTGTTTTCAGAAAATGCAGAGAGAATGAAGCAATTGCTTGATAGTTTGCAAAAGAAATTTGATGAGGTCAGTGCTCTAGTATGACATTTTTTTTACTGCAGCAACTACTTTCATTGTCTAATTACTTAGTTCTTGCACTGGGTATTCTCTTGGGATTTAAGAAGCATTACTTAGTTCTTGCACTGGGTTTTCTCTTGGGATTTAAGAAGCATCTGCTTGTGCTTTCTGGAACCTATTGATTTAGAGTCTTCCATATGCTAAAGTTCCTGTTCTTTCCTGCAGTCTTTCTTAAACATGCAGCTTTATAACATGCAGCTTTATGAAAAGGCTTTAGATTTGTTTGAAGATGACCAATCAACTTCAGTAAGTTTTTCCTCTAGTGATGTGTATTAAGTGGTTGTAGTTGTTGATAAAGTGGACTAAAGAAGGCTCATCTATGATCCACAGGTCATTTTGCACCGGCATCTGTTAAGAACAACAGCTACTACTATTGTTGATATGCTTCTTCAAAATTTGGTAGATATTGTCTTGTTCATGACCACAATATGTACACATATACATACATGTATACATATGCATGTAGCTGAGTTGGTTCATGGATTCTAAATGATAGATTCATATGATGTAGGACATGCACAACAAATTGAAGAACGGAGATGAAGTTGCAGAGCCTCAGATTTCAGAATCTATTTCCCTTAATCCGGGAGAAAGAACTTCCATTGTAGGAAATTATCCGCTTCTTGATGTTACTTTATTTCATGTTCCAAAGAAGAGTTTCTCAATTTGTGTCATAATAATGGAACTGCTTAAGCACATTATACAATTATAAAAAAACCTAAGTCAAACTTTTATTGTCTCTTGGGTTTTGCAGGCCAAGACTCTTCCTGGATCTCTTTCAAATAAAGCTCTTGCTGTAGTTGAAGCTTTGGAAGGAAAGGTCTGTTCTTGGTTGTTGTTAGAACCCGGTGCTTTTCTGTTTCCGGAACCTATCTGAATTGACTAATCGTGAATCTTGTGCTGACTATTCAATTTAACGTTTGGTTGTTATTTCTGTTTTAAGTTATTTCTATTTTATACAGTGATTGATTGTTTACTTCATAATGAATTTAGGTTGCACCCTTAATTAGTTCAGAACTTTGTTTCAGATCTCCTAATGCTTCTGTTTTTGCAGATTTTTCATTTTTTACATTTAATTATTTCTTCTGAAGGTCACCCTTGAGCAGTAAAAACCTGTTCAGTTTCCAGCTTGACATCGTAGTATCAATTTCTTAATTTTTGTATGCAATGGGCCAGGAAGAGCTTGATTATTTTTACCTCTGAAAGGTTACCCATCAATAAATGAAGTAGTTGAAAGCTTAGAAATGTCTCTTAAGGAAATTTTTGTTCATTTGCAATCATTATATTTTTATATATTTTTTTCTGCCTGGTACTTAATCAAAAGGTTTTGTATATATTGCACTATTACTCAAATATTGAATGTTCTGCGTGGCAGCGGGTGGAAACATTTATGACTGCTCTAAGGGACATTGCAGAAGAGAGGTAGATGCATGCTTATTTGTATTTGTGATGAGTTCCATGAAGCATTTCTTTTCCCTAGAAGTTAATACGCACCTTTTGGTTTCATTTTCTAAGCGGCTTGCTCTTGAAAAAGCTGGACAAGAAATTGGAAAGAACACTTCTGCATGCATATCAAAAGGTTTTCTTCTTGTATAAGGATTTATCAAAGTTGCTATCCACAAATAGCTAGATTCGTAACTTGATCTTATGGAAATGAAAATTACCTTTTCAGGTTTTTTTGGTAATTCCTCTCTCATGCGTTTTCTGTGTGTCATTTGCAGGATTTGGTGTCTCAAGTTTCTGCTGAGATGGATCCAGTTTCTCTTTTAGCAAAAGTTGTTTCCCTGATTTACGTACAGGTCAGTTAATTTTTAGTGCTATCAGCTCAGACACATAGTACACACATTCATGCTTCATGTTCCTTGCCCAATTCAGTAACATGAATTTTCTTATAAGTAGGTTCACCATAAAGCTCTTCAAGCACCTGGAAGGGCCATTGCTGTGGCTGTTTCACGGCTGAAGGTATGCATTTACAAGAAAATAAGTGGCTTTTCTGTTAAGTGCTCCTAGAACTTGAGCATGTAGGTGATTATCCTAGCAGAGTGTGGTGACAAGATATAACTCTGTCTCCACTCTTTTCCTAACTTAAGTTCTTATGCTAGATTGATTAGGTTTCATATGAACATTTCAGTATTTCAACTTTAAACAATACTCATCTTACACAAAAACCAATTAGAATTTTAAATTTGCAAAAAGAAGTCATCTTTTTCAATAAATTTTAATTGTGTTGATTATCCTTTATTTTACTTTATTATGATTTATTACACAAGATCTGTTGAATAGTAAGTTCCAATATTTGATTCATCACCAAAACTATAATTTTTTAAAGAGAACTTAAGGAACCTAACACAACAAATTGCAGCTAAGTTTTAACTTTTTCTAAATATCCTTATCAGGGTTCCTAAGATTGATTTCCCATTTGAATTTTGAATAGAAGGGTACATTGATTAACATAAACAGATCCTCTCCTTTTCTCTCTCTAGTGATATATCTGATAAAAAATAAACTTCCCTTTCTGTTCTCTCTTTGACAACAGACACTTGTCCCTTTTTCTTGTTTTTCTAAGGATAAGGACACAACATGAGCTCTGCTAAATGCTTCAGTTAGGTTATTCTAATATCACTGAACTTAAATGGTGCTCCTGTTTTTGTGTGCATATTGTTTCTAAACTGTGTCCCTAATAACTACACGGTATTTTCAGGATAAACTAGGTGAATCAGCCCACAAGATCTTGACAGATTATCAAACTGCAACAGTGACCCTCTTGGCACTAATATCTGCTGCAAGTGGAGATGTGAGTAGACATTTTGCATTTTTCTTGTCAGATTCACGGGTTAGGAGTTATGTCTTGATTACAGTTGATCCATAAATTTCAGCCCTCAATAATCTTCTTTTTGTAGCACTTAATTGTTATTTTTTTCTTCAAGGTTTACATAATTAGTAGAACGTTTGGAATGATAAGTTGGATATGTTCTGCTAATTGATCAAGTGTACGATTGGATAAAATGGTTTACTTGTTTTTTTCCCCATTTAATTCTTAATTCTTTTGCTAGTCATTGGACTCATTACCTAATGTATAAGCAATTTCTGTTCGCATCAGGGAGAAGATTGTACATCTGATAGAATTTTGAGCAAAAGGGAGCTGCTAGAAAATCAAATGACTGCACTCAAAGGCCTGGTTTTAGGCACCTCAAAATCTTGACTCTCTGGCTCGAATACAAGTTTCTGAAAGTTGAATGGACCTTGGAAAGAAGCCTTACTAAAGAGGTTTCAGACAGAGAAATGCTTCTTTTCCTTGCAGACGTTTGTGGAGTGGTCGTCTCTCCCAGACTGATACGAATAGAGAGATCCAGGAAACTAGAAATGCTTTTGAGTCATTTCGTTTTTGCTTGAGCTGTGCTTGAAGTATGTGGTGTTTGATGTGCCTATTGAGCTATCAGTTTGTGCAAATTAGAGATTAGCTTTGAGATTATCTGAAAAGAAAAAAAGAGTAAAAGAGATTAGCGTTGAATTATTGTCACTACATCCATGTAACTTGTAAAAGAAGTTGAATAGAAATGGCATACAAATTTGTAGTTCCCTTAAGGGGGACATAATTGGTCTTCAATTTGGTCTGCATGCTACACTTATCAATGCAATTCGTTTTTTGGTATATTTGACATGCACAAAATTGCCTTAAACTACCCTAGTTTAATAAATGCCGTCCATATCAAGTCCTAAATTTCTTATTCCCCTCTATAGTCAAACCGATGGCAAAATTCTCAATAGGACGTAAACATGGGTGGCTCCCTTCAGTTTGATCATTTAAGAAATCAGATGTTTGGGTTTTCTGCTGGAACATGGACAACTGGTCATCGCGCAATACGCATCAGTTAAAGATAATGGGAGCTCGAAATTGAAAGTGCATGTGACATCCGCAAGTTGCAACTAGCCATTGGTGCATGTAGAAAACCCACTTTAGAAGAACATAGGCTAAACTGCTGCTGAGACTATCCTCTAGAAACTTCACCACAACCCCCCAATTAATCATGTATTTCAACATGTGGAAAAACAAGAAAAAAAGAAATCTTGTGCTTGTCTTGGCGTTACTTCAATTTGAGTCTTGCTAACAAAAATCCAAAGATTGAATTAGTGATATAAGACTTAGATTGAAGGTCCAGCAATGGCAAGACAAACCGAAGATTTCAGATCCCTTAACAAAAAGGACAACCTTAAGAGCAGCCTCACAAAATTTCTCACGATCCCTTCCCATCAGTGGTTGCACTTTACAGAAATAAGGTCAAAAGCTCCTAACACGCCGAGCCCTCTTAAAATCACAGTAACTATCTGATTGATAAGTAACAAGTTTTACCTCAAAAGTTGCCCCTTTCAGCTAAAAGTTATAGTGGCAGCCACTTTAGGCAACAGTTCTCATTCTAACAGTTTAATTGGTTGCTATTGCCCCACATTTTTTTGTAAAAAAGAAACGCGTAAGAGACTGATTGGCTGAACACTGCAACAAGATCTGTAAGACAATTGCTTACAATAAACTTACGTTCTAATGAATGAAATCCATAAACTGAAACTTTACATTCTAAATAGAAAATGATTGTCAATGCTGCGGTAAGACTGGTCTCTTCTCCAACGCCTCATACTGCAAGACAAAATTATCCTGCAACCAAAATAGAGGTTCAACTCAGGGAACTAAAATTTGTCAAATTAGCATACAATAAATGGAATATGTATCAATCAGTTCACCTTTCGGATCGTTTCAAATGTGTTCGGATCAAAGCAGTGATAAGATCCTCTCTCATACGTGTTTGTCTTGACAAGTGGCTCCATGTTGGGGACCCTTATGAACCATAGACGATGCTCCTTGTGATAAAACCAGCCTCTATTATTGCTGCCAACAACAGACGTCATACTGTGTTTAGTACAACCAACCATGCCTTCTTGATATAAATTGCAGAAGTTAAGACACTCCATATCATCAGACAAAGGGCACATAGGATTTTTTAAGCATGATTTTATGATATGGCAAAAAAAATACTCCACTACAAGCTCTTGGTGGACAAAAAATCAAGGATTTTATGATTTTACTCTATATGAAAAGTGATTCAAGGTATATTCATACAGGGAAGGCACAAAATTATAAACAAATGAAAGCTTACAGTTCATTGGCAGCATATAGTTGCGCTTCATCTTTGGGCATGCTGCAAAACACAAAATAATGACTCCGTGAGTTCAATACTTTCAAGACATGGAAAGAAATTGAAAGAAGTCCAACAAGAAGCACCTGTAAAAGATATAAAACAACGTTTCCACGGAAAACTTTGAAAAATACCCTTGCTGCAGCCACCCGAAATGAGATTAGAGCACAGAGGGACAATAAACAGGAAGAAGATTGAATTTTTTTAAAAACAATCAAAGAAAAAACCATCTCACATGTAGTGCAGGCGGTTGTTTAGCATAATAACATTGTGGAACACTAAACTCTGGATCACCCTTAGCTGGCTCGTCTGACCATGGAGAACCAAAAGTCTTGTGCAGATTTTCTGTTGAATTCAGGTTTAACCCAAGCGTAGTCAAATCAATCCCAAGTGCAAGGGATGTCAGATCAGGATCACTCATCCTTATCACACTTAACAACCCAAGCAAACCAAATGGGTCTGGAGCCGATTGCGCTGTCTGCATTGATTTCATTCCCTGATCTCTAAATGATTGATTGACAGCTGACATCTGCTGCAGGCGAAACTGGGATTGATTTTGGTGTTGTTGATACTGCTGGATAAGCTGGTCATATGAACCCATACCAGAAACTGTATTTGCAGAATTTAGAGGTCTTAATCCAATTCCAGGAGGTCCACTAGTCTGAAACAAAAAAGTTTCGGTATTAGATCGTTTAATTACTCAAGAATATAAATAACTGCCTATAACTCAAGCCTTTCCAAGTGTGAGGATGTAAAACCATTCCCTTTTCCAGCATTACTATAATCAATTTGTTTGGACCACCGTCTTTTAAAAAAAAAAAATTGTTTGGACCAACATATCATTTCAAATCAACAAATTAAATTTAAAAAAGAATTTCAATAACTGAACCTTTCAACATTAATGATTTCCAATACTGGGTTCACAGAGAAATCTCCACTACAATCTAGCCCAAAGAGAAATCACATTATAACATAACAACAATTTGTAGAAGCAAACTAGCCCACCTGTGAGTGATAGGTTGAATGTGATGATGGGAATATGTCTGAACCATGCAAATGGAGAAGATCCTGATTGTTTCCTTGCGAAAAGGAGACCCCACTACTGCTGACTGACGGAGCATGTTGTTGTTGCTGTTGGGGCCGATGAGAAGAATAAGTCCCCCCCAAGTTAAATCCAGCAGACCTTCCCATCTACAAAACAATATACGAAGATGAGAACACACCGAGAATAACACTTAGGACCAAGTACTTATACGAGGGAAAGCAAAGAAATAGGAAACTGAAAGGACTCTTATTCTATTTAGAGTTTAGAACCCACTGAGAAGTGCTGAGATTGCATCATCGACACAGTATTGTCATGAAGTTGCTCTTTCTGGTGCATATCCATTGCATATTCAGCATTACCACCTGCACAAGATCTAATAATAAGGTCAAAAATCTGCAAATAGGCAAGCTACCTCACTTACAGGAATGTTTCCCAACTATCAAACAATATGTAAGTGCCAAGAAAACAATAGAATGCTAATCAAAATAAGTACATCCAGACACTATATTCTCTCATAAAGAGATTAGCATATTGGCATAACGGCAAATCATTTACAAATCTCTGTCAACTATATTTAATAGATTAGAATTGATTTAATTTCTGAAATACAAAAGGGGGTGTTTCAAGATAATACAACGGAGGGTGTAGTAATTGACTAGAAGAAGAATAATCCTTTCCAATACTACTATTTCCAACAGTTTTGGGAGCATGTTATTCATACTTGGGGATGCATATAATTCCTGTTAGAGAGAGAGAGAGAGAGAGAGAGAGAGAGAGAGAGAGAGAAATCAGCAAAATGTGATTGCAAGTTCGGGATACCATTAATTATACAAAAAGTTGGGGAATAAAAAAGTAAAATCACCAAAAATGACAGGTCAAAGATATTCACATCTGCAAAGCACCTACTTGAAATAAAATTTTCAAAACATTAGTCAAAGGCAACACTTAAAATATACAAACTGCAAATCATGACAATGCAGGTGCAGACACACTCTTCAAGGTTTTCTCCTGGGTTAGATTTCTGGTATAAAATGGTTTGAGAAAATATATAATGGAGAGAAACACCACTATGTAGAAAGTACGACTAACATTTACCATAAACCAATTTGTGTTATAATAATAACAATAATAATTTATTGAATATATCGCACCTTTAAATCCCGGTAAAGCTGGAAAATCTTCATTTTGGATGCTGAACTCTTGATTCTGTTGAACAATAGGACTAACACCAAGACCTTGTTTTCGCAGTGAACCTAAAATTTGCTATATTATATTCCAATTACATGAGAAACAGGATACAAACAAAACTGTGTCACCTTTCTTACTAACCCAATTGCCCTTGAGGCCCTCCTGCAGAACTAGGACGACTTGTTAATTGAGGGAAATCATTGATGTCAAAAGGAGAACTGTCATTAGAATTCACATCATTCAACATTCCCATAGAGCTCAAATTATTCACTTGTACGTGGGAAAGTGGACCTCCAGCATTAGGATAAGAATTTCCTAGCATCGAAATTACCTGTGGAGACCCTGAAACCAGAAAATGTCAACCATGCAAAAGATGTGTAAGTAAAACATGACGGGAAATCAAGAAATAGCATTTTAAGCACCAAGAAGCACCAGCATGCATGTGCCGTAATAACCAACACATCTCCGTCTGGTAGTTTTTGGACTGATATTAAAACCCAAAAAAGGCAGAATAGCCAAACTGTACTGCACACAAGTAATAAAAATCTTTGACAGGATTTACCAAATTTATACGCAAACAAAGAACATCAAATCTTACTAGACCAAAATCATATTAAGTTCAAACATCAAATCTTACTAGAACCCAATTCATATCAGTTTCATTGATAACTATAGTTCTAAAAGGAAGCATAAACCTTTCAATGACTAACGTAACAGAGCATAAATACACTTCTAACTGATTCTACTGGCATAAGATAATTCAGACAGCAAGTAAGGTAATATACCTTGTGGTAGCACACTACTCATCAAGCGATTCTGCCCTTGGACGTTTAAACTTCCAGATCCACTATTTGCACTTAAATTTAGACGAGAAGTGAGACCAGGCACTGACAAGCCTCCACCAGAGCTGATACTCCTCCCAATGTTGCCCCCACCAACCATGTTTCCCATAGAACTCGTAATCCGAGGACCTGCATTTCCCAAAATTGGGGACACACCCAATCCTGGAACAGCATTCCGGTTACCAATTGCAGCAGATGTAGGGAGAATCCCAGGAATAGAACCGCCAATTCCATTTGTGCTACTAGTAAATCCAGGGTTTCCTACTACACTTATACCTCCTCTATTAGTGACTCCTGAATGTCCATGGGTGCTTCCATGAGATAACTACAAAACAGATTTTTTAAAGGAAAAAGAAAATGCAATGAGGTAGAGTAGAGGATAACAATAAAAACACGAGGGGGAGTGAGAGACACAGCCAGTTCATTGATTCTGTCAACATTCTCAAACTACAATTAGCAAATGGAATACAAATCCATGTACCTGAGACAAAGCAACAGGAAGATTATTTGATGTGAACCGTCCACCAGAAAGGCTTCCAGTTGGTTGTTGGACTCCACCAGAAGGAACATTATTTAACGTTGAGTTTCTTGATGTTAATGTACCTTGCATGTTGGGAACATTGAAGCTTCCATGAATGTTATTGAATCCCTGAATAGTTCCTGCAGAAAGAAACTTTCAATTCCACTAACTCTGAAACTAACACAAGAAAATCCAGCAATAATAACCCACCTGTGTGATGAAAAACAGGAGAAGCGGCACCAGACTGACCAGAGAAAGATGTGGCAAATCGTCCACTACTGTCTGGAAGATTTGAGGAGGATCCGTTTAGAGAAGACTGTGCCAAATTCACATAATACGTGAAAAAATTATTCATCACATACAAAACATCAAATACATAAGACCACTAGAGACTTATATTCATCTTAACTCTTAAACACCACAACTGCAACAATACCCATACAGAATACAACATTTGCCACAATCTCTCAAAACAATTGCAATCACCAAAACTAAATCAAGATTGTTCCTGACAGTAAATAGTTTGAAAGTAAAAATTTCTCACATAATTCCCAAAAGAATATACTCCATCATGCAAAACATACCAACGCTAAAGAAAGAAACATTCATGAAAAGGCCGCAGATTTAGAAACAAAAACATTCACAATCATCATCTGCTCCTAAACTACATGCGAAGAAAGCACAAATCCAAAAGAGCAGCTCAGAGAAATGTTAAAATTTAGAGAGAGAAAAACACACAGAAAAGTGCTTGAAAATCTACATGAACAAACATAAATCAAACATTTCTTTCTATTAAAAAAAAACCAGAGTTTAATCCCTAACCAATCCAAAACATTATGTAAATAGACCGATTTGTTTTTATATAAAAAAGGCATTCTGAGTTAAGATGACACTCTTGATATGTTATTAAAAATTTGCCAATTCGGAGTAGTTATGTGGACAAAAGACAATACATTAAGTAACCCCGACATTGCACGAGCATCAAAAGGTCATGCAAATATCATTCCTTGCCGAGAAATAACCCTTGTACGAACAACTTGATGAAGCTCTTCTCTGTGAAAAAATAACCAATAGCCTGAAAAGGACAACATGGTTGTAAGATATAAGACTAAAGACTAGAAAGATAAATAAATCATTAAGAGATGTCAAGAAACTATCAACCAGTATAGCATGAAATTCACCCAAATGCCTTTTTTTGTCAAAAAAAATTCACCCAAACGCTGCAACTAATATAAATGCACAATTCAAAACTATCAACCAAGCAAAACAGATGCATCCATAACAGCCTGTTTGATCTATAAATTTCAAAAACTTGGCATCAACTGAAGTACCAAAAAAATTACTGAGAGATACAACCAACACACACAGAAGAATAAGAGAATTTACATCAATACAACAGTTGTAATAAGAATCATACACATCTTAAGTCTTTCATTACCTTAAAACTCCATCAAACAAGGTTTCATTAGGCAAGGAATTGACTAACTAAAATCGGCTTTACAGAAAGTCCATATCTTCTTGCTTTTCTTCCATTATGCAAGACCTATATGTTACTAATGCAATATCTCCAACAACAAAAAGTGTCCAAAATTTTGATGAACCATCCACTTCCAATATGCAAATTAAAGTATAAGGTTGTGTGCTGGATATACAACTAAAAGAACATAACAAATCAGGATGATAAGTATAAACACACACCGATGGTCTTTTCAATTTCCTTAAAGAGAAAAAATAAGCTATGGAATATGTTAAGGTGAACAATTCCAAATCTGCAAATAACAGAGTTCCTAAACAACTCTCTATTATGTCCGCAGGCTTCACCATCAGCTTCCCAGTTTCAAATGCAAGTACTCACTACATAGAGAATGTGTAAAACATCACCCCATTTCAATATGAAAACACAACATATCAATGGAGTAGCATGCTGCACCAGGATTAACTCATCTAGTTTCAAAACTGTCCATAACCTAATCCCATTTTCGGTTACTAATAAATTCATAGACAATCAGTAACTTAGGAGTTGAATTCTTTTTTCTCTGAGACTAAAGAGAAAATTTGAAAAATAAGGAAGGATCTCCACGCCATAGTTAGGCTTGGTCGACGTAAGCCACAAATTTTAATGAATACAAAACTAGCATAAAGCATAAATTCCTCCACTTTCTGGTTTCTTCATTTGTCCAGATTTTCTCTACAGCCAAACAAAAATGCGCAAAGCACAGCAGTCTCAGTCATTCGATGTTAAAATCTTAAAAACAAAGAACCTCTTTCAAAAACCCTAGGAGAGAGAATTAAGTTGATATGGCACCAAAACCTAAATTTTCTCACAGTCACAGGCACGAGGATCCACAAAAGAAGAACGAACTCAGAAAGATTGGAGATCGAACTCGGCAAGAGTCGGGATCGACTCCGACTCGGCAAGAGAGTGAGGGTCGCTGAGAAAGAGAGAGAGAGTACCTGAGGAGCAAATCAGCGATAGTGGGGTTCGGTCTGAGTCAAACAGCGAGTTTGATTGCCCTTAGGAGAGAGAGAGAGAGAGAGAGAACGTCAGAAATGAAAGGAAAGAAAGAGTTTCGATGATAAAGTTTAGAGGAGGATGAAAGGAAAAATTGTATGCGGCGGCGAGTAGATGTGGATGGAGTGGGCCTCTCTTTGTGACCTATGGATTGGAGGACCTATTGGATCTGGAGGCCTTGGTGGGCCACGGTGGAGCGTATTAAAAGAGAGTATTGTAGTTGTGTCTATTGGCCAAAAAAATTAATGACTAAAATGGAAAATAAAAAAAAGAGTACATAAAATTACAAAAGATCAAACAATCATGAATTTGTTTGGGCAACTAAAAAAAGCATGAATTTTGTGTTTTCGAGAATGCATTTGGTGGTTTAATTAGAAAACAAATTTTGAGAACACGGCTAAAAACAATTCTCACCCACTCCTAGAGTCTCACTCAATCTCAACCACATCCATGCTCTATTTTCTCACTTTTCCTCTTGATCTCTATCTAGTTCTATTAATTCGATGATCTCCCTCTAGTTCTATTGGTCGATGGTCGATGGTCGGTGGTGGTTTGATAGTCGGATTGGTTTTGTTGGTTTGATGATGGTCGGGGTCATTCGATTCCGTATAGGTGTTAGTGGTAGTGATGGTGGCGTTGGTGGTGGCGACAATGGTGATGGTGTCGATTGAGTTCAATTAGGTGGTGGTGAATTCCATTGGATCTATGGTGGTGATTGTGGTTCAATTTACGGAGTTTGATGGTGGGGGTGGTGGTGGCAGGATAAAGGTTTTTACTTTTATTTTGTACTTCTTATATATTATATATTACTTATAATAATATTTTATTTAGTATGTGTAAATCTCACCGGTTTGATTTGGTTAAACCGTGGTTTTTAATATTCAGCATCGAGCACCGAACCATAGAGAATAGTTTGGTTCAGTTTCAAACCGATGACACCAAAAGAAAAGAAAAAAAACCAAACGAAACCACACCAACGGTTTGATTTGGGCGGTTTGACCGAGTTTTCGGTTTGTATGCCTACTCCTAGTATATTTGATTCATACTATGCAATCTAATTGTGAGAGTTTTTGTTTAATTAGTACTTGATTGCTACCAATTTGTTTGTTGATCTAATAACTGGTTCTAGTTTCATGTTTTTTGTTTGCATAATATTTTTTTTTATTCAATCCTTGGGCAGTATCAAAATTGTTATTTCCTCTCCCCTAAAACATTCTTGTATCCGTCAGTGACTCAATTGTATGATTGTGGTCTATTGGGATTTGTCGTGACAATAATTTGATGGTAGGGGTGGTTGATTAGGTGGAGGCTAAGTCGTGGAAACGAACTATTGTTTTTGGATATGTGTGAAATTGGTGAAAATATCAAATTGATTTTTTTTTTTTCAAAATTATAACTAAAACTTTGAATCCGTTTTACTTTTACCACTAAATGCAAATTAGGTTATTTTTATTTATAAAAAGCGTATAGCCAGTCGGCTATACTATTTTTTGTAATGAAAAATTGTAGTATAGCCGCGCGGCTATACTTATTTTGACATGTGGCGAAGAGAGCGCTAGGCACCAACCGGGTGGTCTACGGTTTTTATTATTAAAAAAATAGTATAGCCACACGACTATACTATTTTTGACACGTGGCAAAATGGGAGCTAGACGCCAAGTGGGTCCTTTTTTTTATTTAATAAATAGTATAGCCCGCGGCTATACTCATATTTTTATATATAATAAAAATAGTATAGCCGTGGCTATACTATTTTTGACACGTGGCGAAATGGGAGCTAGACGCCAAGCGGTCCTTTTTATTATTATTTATAAATAGTATAACCGCGAGGCTATACTTGGATTTTTAATATAATAAAAAATGGTATAATTGATCGGTCATTCTACGGTTTTTATTATAAATAGTATAGCCGCGTGGCTATACTATTTTTGACACGTGGCGAAGTCGGCGCTATGCGCCAGGCGAATCCGCCCTTTTTAAAAAAATAAATAGTATAGATGAGCCGCTATACCCGGATTTTTTATATAATAAAAATAGTATAGTCGTGCGGCTATACTACGGTTTTTATTATTAAAAATAGTATAACTGGGCGGCTATATGGTTTTTGACACGTGGCGAAGAGGTGTTGGGCCCTAGGCAGGTCCTTATTTTTTATTTATAAAAAGTGTATAGCTGCCGCGGCTATACTTGGTGTTTTTTTTATAAGAAGTGTGTAGCCGCGTGGCTTTACAGGGGTCCTTTTTTTATAAATATTTTTTTATTAATAGTATAGTCGAGCGGCTATACTTTTTAAATAAGACTCGGTGATCTTTTTTTCATAAAATTGTTTTTCCCCAATTTTTGTTTATCGATAAGGGTAGTTTAGAGCCTTACCCATTACTATTAGGCTATTATCCGAGTCTCTGTTGTCCCCTTTTGAGTTTTTACTTTTCCAGAGTTATTACCCGTATAAAGAATTTAACATTTTCACGTTTAATACTCATATTGTACATGTTATTTTTCATGTTTAATACACTTGTTTTTTACAAAATTTTCAATTATATACATAAAACTCATGTATTATACACATAATTTTCGCATATTATTGAATAAAAATAATATATATTAGAAAAATTAAATAAATCATATTAAAATATTATATAGTGGCCAAACTTATCAATTGTAATTTGCCAAAATATTGCCGAATAAACACATACGTATTTTATTCATATTTTTTATGTTCCGTATTTTACTAACTGAATGAATGTGAGAGCCTAAGATTATTTCTTACTTGTTGTAACAAAAATGCAAGATGGTGATTTTGCAAACTCTTTGCCAAACCATAACAACAATTTCAAACAAAGATTTATGGGTATAGTAGTAAGCGAGGTGGTAGTATTATTCATGTAAAGTGTTGTTTGAAATGTGAAGCAATTACCAAGAACACTCCAACTCAACATGCAATTCTCTACAACAAATAATGTGTGCAGTAACATAATTTAGTAGCACTCGAGAGAACGAGGTAGACCAAAGGCAAACATTCCCATTTGAAATTTATATCTTTAATATCTGCTTTGGAGATGTCAAAACTAGCAAATTAATATCTATAAAGTATAAACTAATGCAACTAGAAGGGTCATTTTATTTTTATTTTTTTAATAAGTAGTATAGCCGCGCCAGGCTGGTCCTTTTTTTTTCGAAAATGAAAACAAATAATTACCCAAAAACAAGCCACAAATATTTTTGAGTGCCAATATGGCTTAACATGTGGACTTAGTTTTGCAACTCTCTCTTCCACTAAAAAAACAAAAACAAAAAAAATCTAGAACACCCATTAAGAAGAAAAAGAAGAGAGAATCTTCTTTTTTCTTTTTAAAAAAAAAAAAATCATTTAGAAGGGTTGGGCTAGGCTACCTAGTTATGGAAAATATCCTAAAATTTGGGTCGGATTTCAGCCTTGTGGTGGACTTACATAGGTGTAAGGAGGTGCAACTGCACCCCCCATCGCCAGAAAAATCCATGGAGCTGAGTTTGCCCCTCCGCTCTGTCTTGAAGGTGCCCACCACTTGTTTGAGAGAATGCCTTAGCAAACTTTCTATGTTTGGCTATTGTGTGCAGGCGCATCGCGCTTTAAAAAAAAAAGTGTGGCCAAAACGACGTCGTTTTAGACCATGCCTTTAAAAACAACAAGGAAATCTGCTTCAATACGAAGAAGCCTTACCCTCTTACTCCACGAAACCTGCAAGCAAATCAAATAGATCCGTATACAATACAATAACATGAGTCCAAGTTAGCAATGGAGAGGATTTAATCATCTAATGATACATGCGTTGAATTTGAATTGATTCTTGTGTTGAATTATTGTCTTGCCTCGAAACTTGAAGATGCTATTTCTCAGTTCTTGTTGCAGACCACAAGGTGAAGAACTCACTCACGCCACAACTTTTTTTTTTCCTTCTAGTTTTTTTCTCTCTCTTAGTTTTCTTCTCTTATGTTTTTTCTTTTATTTTTTATAATATGTTTTTTTTATTATTTTTTGTTGATTCGGCTCTCTATGTATTCATATAATCAGTTGCAAACTCGAATAAGCTGCGTAGAGTACGACTGGAGGTATGCATTTTGATTTGTTTGTTTAATTGATAATTTGTTATGCATTTTTAACAAATTAATTGATGATTTGATATGAATTTTGGTAGACTAATTGTGTAATAGACAAAATTTTATTTATATTAAATATTGCCCCTCCAATAAAAAAATATTGAATATGTATTGTTTAAATTATAAGGATATTTGGTTGTCAATGTTTTTAAAAAGCTTCCATGCCTGGCAAATACAACGATGAAACTGGAGTCACCTACCAAATAAACTATTCCAACAAACCCCTCATTGTTTATGTACTATTCCAAACACATCACAATTCTTCAAGTTCGATCAATGTTATCTCCATCCTTCTATCCCACACATCAATCTCATCCATGAAGTCAATTCTGTCCAATTTTCTGTCAAACAAGAGTTGTGCGATCGTTGAAACACCACACAAACTTGATGGTTGTTTAGCTTTTATTTATTTATTGAACTTTCAAACTAGATTGTATAAGGATTCATTTAGAGTGTAGAATTAATGGAGTTCAGAGGGTAAGATTATGTTTTAGCTGAGAGCAACGTTCAGAAATTCTAGCATCGTGCTTGCAGCTTGTGAAATGCAAATTTATTTGATAGTTCTTGTGGATGGGGGGAAAACATATGTAAGAAATTTCAAACACAACTAATCATGAATACAATTTTGGCTCAATAACAACTATATAAACAAAAGGGAACTTGACCAACTCAATACTGTAGTGGCCTTTCTTCAACCTGTTGATTTCTTATTTGCTCAGGTGTTCCTTGCTCTGGTGTTCCTCGGTCTTCTTCATCATTGCCTGCAAACTGATTCATCATAACTTCTCCAAATTTCTCCAACATCTGTGGGTTCATTGGTGCTCCTTGTGGTGGTAGGCCAGTAGGCATATAGGCCCTACCATTTTGTCCTAAAATGCACAAAAATATGTGTCACAACACAACCAAACATTACATGAAAAAAATGTGGACGGAAACTTAACTGTAACGTGATAAGTTAAGTGACATGTGTAACGTGATAAGTTGAGTGACATGCGCGGTCTAGTTAAAAATAACGTGTTATAAAAGCTATGCAAATACACATGCAATTTAATAGAGATTATAGGTTGTGTGCTGACCTGCATTGGTTGCTGCTATGGCAGCTGCTCTTTTCTTTTACTTTGGCTCATAGCACAGACAAAGATCACCACAATAACCCAGAAAACAAAGAAAGCTGGAATTGCAATTCCAAGAATTAATGGTAGCTTGCTGCTTTTCTTCTTGCTGCTGCTACCAGAAGAAGGGCCTCCACTGTCATCAACTATTGTCTTACAGGACCCACCAGAGGCACACAGATTAGGGTTGCCTGACGACCTTTTTCCCCCAAAAAAGCAAAAAAGAAAATAATTGAAAAATGAGGCTGAGATTAAATTAAAATTTAAAAATCCAAAATTGAGAATACAAAGCAAATAAGAAAAGAATAGAGAAAAAGATATAATATGCACCAAATTATAAAGGACGCAATTGTTCCCCCAAGAAAATTTTTGGGTTTGAGTCCTAGCTAGCATCCGTGTAGTGTGTGTGAGTGTAGTATGTTGTTCTCTCTCAATAAGAAATGTCCTATAAAAAAAAACTGAGCTTATACTTACACTAACTTCAGCTTGTTATTGTTTGAAATTGTGGTTGGTATGGGTCCACTGAGTTTATTGTCTGCCAAATTCCTAATAGATGGACAAAATTTCTGGTTAATTATGCAGAAATTAATTAGATGGAATATCATATGCTAGGAGAAATTTTCTAGGAAAATCTCACAATTGTTTTAGATTAGGTAAGGTGCCAAGAAAATCAGGAATGGATCCACTCAAGCTGTTGTTGTGCAAGTCTCTGCATTTCAAAAAATATTTCAAAAGTGACATAATTAGAATTTTGTAACAAAAAAATAAAATAGGTTTTCTGCAATTTACAATTTATTTATTTTCTTATGCAACTTACATTGTCTGAAGAGCATCCAAGGAGCTGAATTCTGGGAGTTGCCCAGAGAGACCAAAGCCACTCAGATAGCTGAAGGTTTCAAATGCATTACAAATGATAATAAATATATTTTATTAATATGAAAAAATAAGACAAAAGACTTTAAATTGAGCCAAAAAAAGAGTAAATAAATAAATAATTACAGTGCTGTGACGCGGGGTGTGTCGTCAGCAGAACAATTTACCCAATCCCATGTAAATGGGGACGGGAGGCATGGGTCACCAGTCCATTCCTGTAGTATGCTAAACTTATCTTGCAACTTAGCTAAACCTGCCACTGATAGATCAAAAGCAAAGCCACACCCACAAAGGACAAAGTATCATTATTTTTAATTTAATAACTAGAAAATGTCTGTCAACAGGGTTTAGCCCAATGAAAAATGAATTTGATTTGCCGACCAAAAGTTTTAGGGTTGAATTCCCACGACATCATGGTTGTGTGTGTGAGATATAATAAAAAAATTAAGGACTAGATTACAAACCATCGTTGCTATCAGTTCCATCTGTGATCGGACCGCTGACATAATAAACTTCCATGGCATTGATCAAAGGAGGAAGCGTTGAGTCCGAAGTAGCCACCAAAGAGAAGGAAGTGTTTGAAGAAGCACTTATGTTGGTAATGGACATCTCAACGACACTTCCATAGACTGGAACAATGGGGTCGAAGTGAGACTTGCCGTCGATGTAGATCTCGAAGGATCGGGTTTGGGTCGAATCAAGTTCGGTTACTTCGGAGAAGTACATGATGATGTAGATGGGAACTTCAACGGTTGGAAGATCAGTGACCAGAAGTATTGCTTCAGATGTTTTTGAGGTAGTTATTCCATACTGGAAAGCAGCTACAGGAGGCTGATCAGGCACAGATGTATCAATAGTTTGTGCATCAGTTGTGACTTTTACTAGTCCATTGCCAACCTCTACTGCATCCCAAATCCTATCAAAATCATCACTTGGATACCTGAAATATTTAATATAAGGAAATTAAAGTCAGCTTGAAATAAAAAAAGAATTCAAGAATATTAGGTTAGTGATCGCACAATGTGGAGAGAAATTTGTGCACCACGTCTATTCTTAAGCTTGAGTTAAGTTGACTTAAAGTTTGGCCAAGTCAATTGAGAATTGGATTGAGGGATTGAATATAGCATTTAAGTACCATCTTTACAAAAGCTTGACCCTGACCAATAATCTTAAGGTCCCTAATTTGCATATTGTACTCATTAAAAATTTATAACATCTAAATAAAACAAAAGTAAAGGCGTAAAACCGCTTTTATTAGAAGCACGTTGAAATTTTTATTAAAATGCAAGTAGTTTATAATAAAAAAAACATTTATAAGAATTTCCTAAAGAAGCACCTAAGTATATATAGTATGTGCTTTTCTAGAAAGCAATAGAAAGTGCTTTAATAACTCATAAGGACCTTTTGTTTTTATACCCCGCACAACCAAAAGTAGTTCAGCTCATCTGAAAAACGCTTTTAACCCTTATAAACATTTCACTCTTTATCTAGGCAAAACAAAAAGAGGGAAAAAGAAACGTCCCACTTTGGTAGTACACTCTTTCTAAGAAGGCAAAGAGAAAGTAGGTGAGTAGCATAGCATATATACCTTATAGCTTCCGTTGCACCATAAGCAACCCTTCTTGTCAGAAGCATGGCATATTCCGAATCGACATGGTTGTACATTTCCGTTGCCAAGCCCCGGATCTCAATCGCCGATATGAACGGAAGCTGGTTAGGCTGCGTCTGAGCAAGACAAAGCTCTATAGAATCTCCTTTCGTGATATATATAACTTCATCATACACAACACCATCAGCTGAAGTTTGAATGGTGTTCCAATAGTTTCCATCCAATTGAAGATCAAAGCTAGGAGGAGCTGACTTTTTGTCATAGTTTCCATAATAAAAACTTGCACGCACAAGAAATTGAGAGCCCTTTTCTGCTTTGATGGAGTAACAGTTTTTTTTCCTAGTTGAAAACACCCTCAAGGTGCCCATTACATGAGGCACTCCATTGGTGGTTTGCACCACTTGGGACTTGCCATTTTGAACAAAGTTGTCGTCTCCTACCCATTTTATTGAATTTTCATCTGTGTAGGAATCCGATGATCCACAATCGATGCTAACAACTGCAAATGTAGTAAGAAAATAGAAATTAGTTTGGATATAATGCATGCATTCATTTAAGAATAATAATTAAGCACAAAAAAGTTGGGTTATTGCTAGCTCTATTACTGATTACATATCTCTCAAGAAATCCACAAGAGATATGATAACGGCGCATGATATATGAAAATTATTGTAATGTCATTTGTAGTATACTTATTGATCACATATCTTGCAATAGTTACGAGAAATGTCATCTAATCGTATATAGATATAGTATAAATAACGTAATTAGTAAATGTGTTACTAACGATTAGCGGATACAGATAGAAGAGCCAGAGCATTGAGGAGCAACAACAGTACTATGGAGCTAGCCATGGTGAGCTGACTGAGCACCAAGGAGCAATATGGGAAGAGGCACACATGATATAAGTACTTAGGAATTAAGATGAACATTTAGTGATGGTGGGTTGGGTTCTGACCCTTAGATTAAGGGCCTTGACTTATGGAGCTCTTCCTGGCCAATAATGCCACGTGGCGTGTTTTAAGGAGTTGGGTCGGCTGGAAATGTCTACTCCATTGGTGGAGATCAGGTGAGTTCGAGCTCACATGAGACCAAAAAAGTATTAAAGCTAGACCGAATAGAATTGCAGAATGCTTTATTTTTTTGCCTTAAAGGTTTTCTCTTGACGGAGCACCAATGGATTTGAGAGTATAGGTGAAGCTCCTCGGCTAAAACACACCAGATCCTAACTGTATTGACTTTGACTTTCGTTACAGCTCTCCATTCATTTGATTCTAGGGATCCTCATGGATCAGTAGAAACAAAGAAGTAGTCAATATCAACAGCTGCTGGTGATTTTCTGGCAAAGGAAAGTAGTTGACTTGATTAAGAGCTAAGCACGTTGAAGACTAAAGACCCAGCTAAGATAGCGACGACATTTCCTATGGAGATCAATGGCTTCCATATATATATATATATATATACATTTGCTGTAATTATAATTGCTTTTATAAACAGTTGACAATAAACTTGATGTACGTGCATGAACATGAAAACCAAATTTGTGAATGCATTCACATGAAGAGAAGAAAAATGTTAGAAGTAATATTAGACCACATGTGAATAGCTTGAAGAAATTCTTCAATAGGCAAGCCAACAATGATTTATAGGTGTAAATATGCGGCAGGCTACTAATAATACGAAACTTTGGTTCACATTTGAACACCCCTACAAAGAACTTGTAGTTCAAGTGGTTAAGAGCATTCATCTGAGGTTTTATTTCGATTCCCCTCTCTCCAATATCGCTTGAATACCCCTAACACAAGTAAAGCTAGTGTTCAAGTCCCTTCGACATTTGAAAAGAAAATTCAAAAGTGAAACTGTTAGAATGGAAATATATAACTATATTTATTTAATAGGTCGTCCACTAGTTTACATATATCTTAAGTTTCTTACAAGTTGCATTATCTTAAGAGCACCCATGAAGCTGAAGTAGCCAAAAAGAGAATAAAAAAAGCCACCCAGAAACCTGAAATTCTCAAAAGCTAGCACCTACAAATTTTGAACCCTAGACAGAAAAGGATGTTAGGATTTTAGCTGCCTTACAGTGGCGGATCAAAGATTCGAAAGTAGGTCTTGTGAAACTTACATTAAAAACTCGATAGTACGACTAAATTTCATTAATAAACATAGAAAAATACACCTAGTCAATAGACATAATAAACATTACCCTCAAATGCATCTTTATACATAAATAAAAGCTTATAACAAAAAAAAACGACAAGAAGCAATGTAGTGCAACACAAAAATAATAGAACAAGCTCACCCACAAATATTAATATATTATCAACAAATAACCAAACCTCATACTATCACACAAAAATTCCGTGTTAAGAATAAAAATAGTTTTCAAAATGTATTGTGTCCAAGTGCGTCTGAAGTTTTTGATTGGAGGCAATTTTACAAAATACTTGAAACTGCAGAAGAGGGTGATGCAAAATGTGAAGGCATTTTGATGCATTTCATTTAACTAAGTCTCAACATTGGGCTACCACATTGACTCTATTAACAAGCATGAGCAATTTTTTTTTGATATTCTAATCATTATATTCATAAAATTTCAAAGTATTGGTAAACAAGTGACCGCTTATCAATTTTGTTTTTGTTTTTTATTCTAAAGTACTGAGTCTTGCAGAAATACTAGTAGGTAATTACACTCTGCTCTAACTATAAGCTTAGTTCAAAAGAAATACTTGACGAAATAACAGAAGTACAGCCATAACAAGGCCTCGTCTCACTTCACTCGCATACCCTCAAGCACTGTCAACTACTTCAACCATACTAACACGAACAGTACATTCATGGTTGCCGAGGGTACCGCAGCGTCGAAGTTCAAAATTAACTTCACAATGTTTGTTTTATCAATGGGAACAAAGCCGGATCTATATAATCTTTAGGCAATAAATCAGCGATCAATTCCATAGTTGATGCATCTGCAGAGAAACCCCTCTCCACCATTTGTTGAATAAGTACCATTGGCCTCGATGTCTCATTGTGAAGAGAAGGCATACCTCTGCTGCCATAAGAAGATGCAGTTGCCGTCAACATCTTCAGCGTCTCAGAGTTTCAGCCGATATTCAAACTTGAATGAAAGTGAGTTGGGAAGGAAGTTCTCAGACCTCCAACGGGTTTCCTTGAAAACGACCAAGTCCCTCAACCATCACTTACGAGAATTTATCAAAAATAGCCAAAATTTAGAGAAATTGTTAAATGTTAAGATACTGTGCGTGGTTGGTGTCTGTCCAATAAATTTAGGGCGTGTGAAATTACTCTCCAACTTACGCATTATTTTTTATAACATATACAGATCAGACGGAAATATTCCACACGCCCTATATCTAGTGGATGGTACACCACCCACGTGCACTGCGAACATCCAAAAATTACTCCAAAATTTGACCCTTAATTTTAAAAATGTCAGTTTTTTTAAAAAAAAAATCAAATATAGTGAAAAAAACTCACTTAAATAGACACAAATGTCCTCAAATTTAAAACCCACATAAACCTGAAAAAGAAACCTTATTAAATAAAACTTTGGAATATTTTTAATCCACATTTGTATAGAAGAACAGAAGTTGAAATATATTATCCTATTTATTAATAAAAGAATAAATTTGTTCTCAAAGGGTGATGCCATAAATTACGTATAGTGTGTACAAGAGAATACACTCACGACCTTTTCATTGGAAATACTTCATTTTGCATTGGCTTAATTGTAGCAATAGTCCTCGAACTATACCCGTAGTTATATTTTGGTCACTCAACTCCAAAAATAGTTGCAGAGGTCCCTCAATTATGTGTCGTGTTACTCTCTTCTGTCAAATTTGTCTATTTTTCCGTTAAATCCATGGGTAAACTTGTAAAAATGAAATAAAAATAATAATTAAATTAAACTAAAATAAAATAAAGAAAAAGAAAAGCAAAGGCATCCATAAATGTTAAATCATAGTAATTACCCAGAAAAGAAAGAAAAGAGAGAGACCTGAGCGAGAGAGGGGGGGCGCGGGGCGGGGAGTGTTATGGTGAGATTTGGGACTGGAGTATTTTGAGGAATACGGGTTGGGGATGGGTGCCAGCGTGACAGAGAGAGAGAGGGATTGGGGTTGGGAGGAATTGGAGGAGGAGGGTTTGGGTTGTGGCAATGGAGGAAGGGGAGGGTTGTGGTGAAGAAATGGGGCTGGGAAAATGGAACCCTATTGAGGGAGGATATGGATATTTTTGTCTGTATTTTGAGGAAATTGACCCCTATTGTTTCAGTTAGCAACCTCCACTTGAAGGTGGGCAGCTGAATATGGAAGTGGAAAGAAGAGGAAGGTGTGGGTTGCGGCAGAATCCCATATCCCTTGTTTTACTCTGCTTTTTGTCTTGATTTTGTTTTGTTCAAGTTCAAGGACATTGATGGTTGAAACTTGGAGGAGGAGGAAGGTGTGGGTTGCGGCAAGAGAGGAAGGGGAGGGTTGTGGATGAATTGCCGAATTTACCCCCATTTTTGACTGAAAAAGTCACATACTCGACGGTAAGAATCAACCTCTGCAACTTTTTTTGCAGTTGAGTGACCAAAATATAAATACGGTATAATTGAGGGACCATTGCTATAATTAAGCCACAACAAAACTCATATATTTTCGTCAAAATATAGTTCATCTTTAATTAAATGTCTTTAGTTTTAGTAATTTTATTAACCAAAGGATAGTTATGAGGATTTTAAATGTTTCACTTTTAAGGTCTCGTGCCTTCCAATTTTCCTGTGCCTCTTGTTTCCTATCTAATTTTTTGACACCTGTTAGTCACTAACTTCTAACTTTTTACACTGTTAACATTTAATAAAAATAGAAAAACAAAAATTAATTATTACACACAACCACACAAAACTCAAAATACTCGATACACACACAGATCAAATTCCATTCCAATCTCTCTCTAGCGGTTGAAACTACTAGATTCAACAAGTAACTTTTTAAGAATAAATTACATTTAAAAACAAAAATAAAGGGCTTGTTCCTTTTCTTGGTGTTCAAGGCAGTTCGAGTTTATACTCAGATTTCAATGTGAGATTATTCTTCAGCCCCTGTTTTTGTCAATTGGGTCTAGAGGGGTTTGGATCTCAGACCCACTACCCAGAATTATTGTATTGCTGGAAAAGAGCTTGCCTTACACGAGAGAGATCTTGAGAACACATTCTTCAGCCCTTATTTTTTACCATTGTCTTTAAAACTTCTTAGTTGATTGAATAGAAAATAATACTTTTTTTCTCATTCCAACACAAAACATGTTAAGTCTGAAGCCAGCATTGCAACAACTAACAAAAATTAGAGGTACGAACCCTTCAAGTGAAATAAATATGAGCAAGAATCTTTTTCACTCTGTAGTTGTTCAATTCCCTATTGTGTTGTATACGGGAATGCGGAGGCGGCAATAATAATAGCACATCAGTTTTCTATTTTATAGAAATTGTGAACATACATCAATTTATAGCAATAGTTATTGTCAACGAACAGCAGGACTTCATGCTCCTGAACAAAGTGCATGAAGGCCTTCTATCTCTTCCCCCAAACAATACAAGAAAACAAACAACATAATAGACAATCTAATTGGCACGATCATAAGGTTAGATTACAAGGGAGACACTTTGGAATTGAATTTTAAGTTTCAAGTTTTAATGGAGAAAAACAGATGTAAGGCAGGAGCACACATAAAGAAACAGAGAACATGTGATGCATAGGGAAGACAAAGGGCACCCTCCAACAACAACTCCAGGAGCTGCCATAGAAAGGCGCCCTGGCGATGCAGCAGCTAGTTCTACAGAAACCTAAAAATTGGCAATAGGCAAATGGCAAATTCCAGTACAAATTCCGTGTCAAGAATGAAAATAGCTTTCCAAATGTTTTGTGTCCAAGTGCCTCTGAAGTTCTTCATTGGAGGCAATTTTCCAAAATACTTGAAACTACAGAAGAGGAAGGTGATGCAAAACGTCAAGGAATTTTGACGCATTTCATTTGGTGCTTCATTCAACTAACGAGTCTCAACATTGACTCTATCAACTTCACAAGTGACCAATAATCACAGAATTTCTTCGATTCAAAACAGAGACTGAAAGAAATACCACGTAATTACACTCTGCTCTAACTATAAGCTGAGTTCAAAAGAAATACTTCACTGGCATACCTTCAAGCACCATCAACCATACTACGACGAACAGTACATTCATGGTTGCCAAGGGTACAACCATGTCAAAGTTCCAAATTAACTTCGCGATGTTTCTTTTATCAATGGCAACAAAGCCGGATCTACATCATCTTTAGACAATAAATCAACGATCAATTCCATAGTTGATGCATCTGCAGAGAAACCCCTCTCCACCATTTGTTGAATAAAAACCATTGCCCTCGATGTCTCATTACTATTGATAAACCCTCTGATAAGTAAATTATAGGTACAACAATTTGGAGGACATCCATTCGCTTCCATTTCTCCAACCAACTCTTCCGCTTCACTAATTAGGCCTCCATTACAGAGTCCACTAATCATTATAGTATATGTCCTGACATCAGGTTGAAGTCCTTCTGATGATAAATCATAAAAAAGGTTTTTTGCAGATTCAATTTTTCCAGCTTTGCACAGACCTTCAATAAGAATATTGTAAATCACAATATCAATATCCAACTTCTCTCCTTCCATCAGTCTAAAAAGTTTCATCGCCATTGGAAGTTGTTGGGTTTTACATAGGCCATCCAGTAAAACTGCATAAGTTTGAACATTAGGAAGATGGCCACAACCTTGCATTTGAGAGAACAACTTCTGTGCATCATGTATTCTCCCCAGTTTGCAGAAACCATCTATAAGAGTGGTATATGTAACGGTATCAGAAACCAATCCTCTACGAGGCATTTCCAAGAAAATCATCATGGCCTCATCCATCATTTTATGTTTACAATATCCATTTATCAATATGGTATAACTACGAACATTAGTCATGGAGTCCTTGCAAAGCATTAGTTCAAAAACCTTTTTCGCCTTGTCTATTTCTCCTCGTAAACAGTAACCATCCATAAGTGAATTGTACGTCACCGTATTAGGTTCAATATCTCTTTCAATCATCATTTCGACCACAGTTTGCGCTTCCTCAGCCATCCCCTCCTTACAAAGTGTGTCTACCAAGACACTGAAGGTGTGCACATTTGGAAAGATATTTCTACTCACCATTTCATTCAACAACCTTGTAGCTGCTTTCCACTTGCCTAATCTGCAAACCCCATGAATCAAGGATGTATAGGTGATGACATCTGGGGAAATACCGTTGCTCATCATTTCAGAGAAGAGGTTCAATGCATCCACAGTTAGTGTATCCTTACAAAGACTGTCTATGATCGTGTTATAGATAACTAGGTTCGGGTTGCAAGCTCCTTCCTCCATCTTCCTCAGCAATTGGATAGCTGCACTGTTGTTACCCATTCTACAGAAACCCTTTATTAGTGTGCCGAAAGTAACCACACCAGGCTTACAATTACCTGCCTTCATCATTTTGTTGAAAAGTTCTGTAGCCTCAGCCACTCTATTCTCGAAAAAAAAAGCCGTTGATTAGAGTGGTGAAGGTAGTGACATTTGGTTCAAAACCAAATTTAAAGAATTGTCCCATTACAGATAAACTAAACCCCATCTGGTTCAGATGACAATAGCAATTAATGAGAATAGTTAGAGTACAAACACTAGATCCAACTCCCGACACACCCATTTGGTTATACATAGAGATGACGGCCGAATGATGTTTCAATTTCGCAACTTGTCCCAATATTTGATTAAAACGGACAACCGAAGGCAAAGGACGCATGTGAAGCATTTCATCGAACACATTGAAAGCATGCTCAAGATTTGTGACTGTGGTTGGGTCTCTCCCACCAAACTGCTTTGGCTGGGTGTTTCTAGATTTATTTGGCTTCGAATTTGAGGGTTGAGAATGAAACAAGGCTGAGTAATCGTTGAAGAGAACAACAACAGTAGAGTGAAGAGAAGGCATACCTTTGCTGCCACAAGAAGATGCAGTTGCCGTCATCATCTTCAGCATCTCAGAGTCTCAGCCGATACTCAAACTTGAATGAAAGTGGGAAGGAAGGAAGCTCTCAGACGTCGATATTTCAACTACGGGTCACAAAGACTACGTTTTTCATTTGGGTTTGCGAAAAGATTTTAAGCTGTTTTACCCGAACTATGACCTTAATTGAACTATGACTTCATTTTTAGTTGAGGTAAGTTGGATTATGGTCCTATTTCGGTAGTTATTTATGGATTAAGACTTAACTTATTTGCCATTGCTTGAAAAAAGTTTGATATATGTTTGTAATGTGAATTTCAGTCACATTACCCCAAGGAGGAACAATGGGGTCGGTAGGTGTCGGCAGTGGCGGACCCAGAAAATTTAGGCAATATGGGCCATAAATAGGGGCCAAAAAAAAAATTTGCATGTGCCTTTCCAGGCAAAATGGCCTTAAAAAGAACACAAAGTCGGGAAAAAAAGACAAAGAGGAGAAGGAAAGGAGGAAGAAGAAAAATGGAGGAGAGCATAGCCGGTTCCATTATTTTGAGCTACCAGATGAGAGGAAAAAAATTGGAAATAGAAATAAAAAGGAACAAGAGGAAGAACTGGAGGAAGAAATATGCCTTGCTTGTGCATTTTTCAAATTTGAGACAAAATTTGAAAATCTTATATATTTTGTATAAAAACTTGATTGTTCTCTTGATTAAAAAAACATGCCTCATTCGTAAAAAATCTAAACTCAGACCAATCCTCATTGGTCAAAAGATTCAAACTGTAGCCATTGGTTGTTTTGTTGGCAATTTCGCATTGGTCCATTTTTAAAAAAGGTGAACAAGTAATCTCATAAAATGGGCTAGTATAGTATGCCCAGACCAAAAAAAAAAGGGCGAGGATGAGCCAAACAACAGTTGTTTTTTATTTGGAGTTACATCGAAATGGGGAGGGGGATTTACAACAAACCTACTAATTGGTGTCATGGTGGGTTTCGAACCTCAGCCTTGGGGCTAGAGGCCAACCACCTTACCATTATGGTAAAGACCCACTGGCAGCCAAACAGCAATTGTTAACTGTATATATAGATGAGTAACAAAAATTGAGTGTGGGCCATTGCCCATACTGGGCGTGAGCTGGGTCCGCCAATGGGTGTTGGTAGCCTCCATGGGTTCCAAATTTGATCATAGTCTATTTATTTTGAGGATGAGCTCCTTCTCAGTTTTAAGAAGCCAATTTATTTTCCAAAAAATATATATAATGAAATTCGTCACATTATGAAAGACACAACATAAATAGTAGCACTCAGCAAAGTTGAGGTTCAAAAATTTAAGGCTGCTTAATTATTTAATTGAAAATCAAGCAAAATTTGGGCTTAGTCAATTTTTTCGAATTGCATAAATGGGCTTTTATTGTTTTGTGCCTGATTTGCACACTATGAATCTTAAGAATGTGTGGGCCTGGTTCAAAAGTCAGCCTAACACTCCATATTATGCGAGTGCGTTCAAAACTTGCATTCAACGCTCCATATTCGCTAATTCCACCCAAAATAAATGAATTCAAATCCCATAACGATAGAGTGAATGAGAAAATAAAACAGGTGAGTGGAAATAGCAGCACTCTAAATAAATGGTAAAACACAATTTTTTTGGGTGCTTAATTCCATGCCAAAATCCAGGCATTTTGGCCAACAAAATGGTTATAAACAACCCAAGCAACCATTCAAAGACAAGAATTGAAAAAGAAACGTGTGAATGAGATCATATGCTGGCAATTGGCAGATATATGTAGATTTTCATGTCTTATTCAAATCTCCTTTTGTTTTTGTTTTTCCGCTTTTGCCAATTGTCCCTTCCTTAGATATTATATGTTATTAGTTTTTGCGGTTTTGTTTTGTGTGTGTGACTTTCGTGGGTTTAAGAAAGTTAAGCAAATAGACGGCAGGTCTACATTTGCCAACCAAAAGAAGCACCTCCACTGCTGGACTCTCGGTGGCCTTCATATAATACTATTTCTAGGCCCACTTGCCAATTGCCCCCACAACGACTTTCTTTCACTTCTTTTTTAATAAATAAACAATCTTTATTTCTTTTGTAAGAATTGACATTGAAAGCAGTGATTAATGTGAAACGATGTTCTCTAAGTTTTGCATGCATCAACGATTAGAAATTATTTACGCATTCATGAACGATGATGGATTGTACATAACACACATCTTAAGATGAAAGACAACATGCAGTTGATTCAATGATTCATTTAAAAACTAAGACAAAAAAAAAAAAGGAATCACAAACTCAGAAGTGTTAAGCTCAAGCTCCTAGATACGAGCAAATCACACTTTTTTTTGTTGAGAGCATAGAACATTTAAGTCTATCCAATACGTGTGATTTAAGTGATAGCGATAACTTTTCATATTGTTTTAACTTGGATTTTGTTCAACATCAACATGTCCCACATAAGAGAATATAACCCCTGTCTTCCATGGAGGCAAATGAAACTTTTTTTGGTGATAAGGAAATGAATCTGTTGATGCTGAAGGGGTCTACACGTTATTTCGATTTTTTTTTTTCTATGGCTACAGATTATTTGATATTTTTGCTAATTTGTTTATGTTATTAATAATTGAAGAAACACGCTTTCATTATTACATACCTTCTCCCATTTTAGATAGAATAAGAGTAATTTCGTTTGGAATGAATTGAGAAAGTTGTAATTTAACTAATAAAAATAAAAATGAAAGGCTTAAATTAAATTTACAACATTTTTTTTTGTTATATTAGAGTTGGAACTGGGGTGTGCCATGGTGCGGGGAAGCCACCACCACTGTAGTGGGAACCCATTGACGAATTTACAATATTTTGACATCAAGTAAGATGGCATTGGCAAATGCAACTGGGGGCATACTTCACAATCGGTGATCATATTTCTTTGGTTTTTTTCCCCCTAAAATAGGGTCACTAGTATAAAAAAAATAAAATTAATGACGTCAATTTCCATTTCTTATTAGATCTACTTTATGGTATGATTATTGTAAAAAGTCGAGCACTTCTCGTCCATAATTAGACATTAGGTATACACCTACATGTGTATACATAGCTTCCCTAACGGATTCATATAATTTTAAGAGTGTTATTTGAAAAGTGTAAATGACTCTAATTTATAAGAAGAAGTAGACATAAATAATCCAGCACACTGCGTGACCAATTAACCTAATTTATATCGGACACGTTGTGTTTTATTTTATTTATTTAATGTTTTATTCTAATTAAAAAAGAGTTTATTGAATTTATGATATAAAGTTTTTTTTTTAATGCGGTGCGGGATATAAAGTTGTTAAAAACTTTTCTTTGTGTGTTTTTAAAATAAAAGAAAACAGTCGTGGAGTAAATATCCGTCTGTTATGAAATAATCCTAACATAAAATATAGAAACAAAAGACCCCTTATATTATTTTTCTTCTATTTTTTCGGGCAGATATTTTTCTTTTCAGTTGCATTGCATCTGCTCGTCCTTTTATCCCTGGAATTTACTTTCTCACCAAGGAGATAGATTGTTGTATCACTCTAGTCGCTCTCTACCAAAACAAAGTCAGCCCTCAGCAACACGGCTGGTTTGTAATTTATTTTATTAGCACTCATTTCGCCACTAATTTGACTCCGTTTCAAATTTGATTGGTATAGTTTTCGTTAGTTTAATGCATAAAAGAATCTTTGAACCTGTCAGTATCCATCTAAGGTTGTCATCTAGTTCAAACCAGCTTGTGTTTTTCCAGATTTGCACACCATAACTGTTTTCCTCTATTTTGCATAATAGAGAAAAAACTGTTCTTGAACTCTGATAAAAGGGTTCATCAGATTTGTTTTTGCTTTGTGCTCAGGAATTGCACATCGCTCAGGTGACATCTTTTCACTTCCTCAGTCAATTCTCTTCCTGGGTTTTCATTTAATTTATGGTTTTTGATTAGTTGAATCCCTATATTGCTTTTCCTGTATAAGAACCCAGATTATTTTGGTCCCAAATAAGCTCAACCAAACCTAATCTCTTGGTTCCTCAGTAAATTTCCCAACTTTTTGATGATGGGTTATAGGAAATTTGATCTGTTCATCTGGGTTTTATCAGTCTTGTGTTTGGGATGGTTGTGTAGTGGATTTAATCCTGCAGACAATTACCTTATAGACTGTGGATCGCCTGCCAATACTTCAGTGGGTAACCGTGTCTATGTAGCAGATAATTTGGCTTCAAAATTTCTTTCAACCCCAAAAGATGTTGTTGCCAATACTTCTTTGAAATCAATCACTTCCCTTGATGATTCGCCGCTGTATCAAACGGCAAGAATCTTTACTGAATCCTCAAAGTACACCTTTTCCATCAGCCAGAGTGGGAGACACTGGATCCGCCTTTACTTCTATCCATTTGTTTTTGGTGGTTACGATTTGAGCAAAGCGAAGTTCTCTGTTTCCACCCAAAACCATGTTCTCCTTGGTGATTTCAGTGTTCAAAACGCTTCTGTTGTCAAAGAATTTTCACTAAATGTAACTTCAGATAGCCTTGTTATTACCTTCACCCCTTCCAACAATTCATTTGCATTCTTAAATGCCATAGAAGTTGTTTCAGTCCCCGACCAACTGATCACTGATGATGCCATCACTGGGTCAGTGAAATTCCAGGGTTTGACGACTCAGGCTTTGGAGACATCTTGGAGGGTGAATATGGGTGGACCAACAGTGTCCTTTGAGAATGATACCCTGTGGAGAACTTGGGTTCCTGATCAAAGCTTTCTAGTAAATGAGAACCTTGCCCAAGATTTCTCAAATATTGCAGCTGTTAACTATGATGTGGATTCGGCATTGGCAACCAAGGATATTGCTCCACAAACTGTCTATGGAACCCTCACTGAGATGAAATCCGCGGATGTTCTCAACAGCAATTTCAATGTGACCTGGGAGTTCACAGTGGATCCAGGATTTCAGTACCTTGTTCGGTTTCACTTTTGTGATGTGGTAAGTAAATCTCTCAATCAGCTATACTTCAATGTATATCTCGACTCTTGGATTGTTGCTCGAGATCTTGATCTGAGTACTTTAGCAACTAATAAGTTGGCTGTGCCATATTATATGGATTATGTCACAACATCTGCTGCTGTCAGCAATATGCTTCGTATTAGTATTGGCCCTTCCTCTGTAAATAATGTTGATCCCAATGCCATTCTAAATGGGCTTGAGATTATGAAATTGAACAATTCAGCAGGCAGCCTCAGTGGAGCAAACTCTCTGGTTCCTTCTTCAAATTCAAGTTCAAAAAGTAACGTCGGAGTAATAGTGGGTGCCAGCGTTGGGTCATTTATTGCAGTGGGATTGGCTGCGATTCTCTTTCTTCTTTGCAGAAGAAGGAAAAGACTGGCAGACCAGGGCCATTCTAAGACATGGCTTCCCTTTTCCATTAATGGAACCAATTCTCACACCATGGGAAGTAAATACTCATATGGAACAACTGCTAGTGCTGCTTCTAACTATAGCTATCGTTTTCCTTTTGGGGTAGTACAAGAGGCTACAAATAACTTTGATGAGAGTTGGGTTATTGGAATCGGTGGTTTTGGGAAGGTATACAAAGGAGTCTTAAATGATGGAACTAAAGTGGCTGTCAAGAGGGGAAATCCACGGTCTCAACAGGGACTTGCAGAGTTCAGGACTGAAATTGAGATGCTATCTCAATTCCGTCACCGCCATCTTGTCTCATTGATTGGGTATTGTGATGACAAGAGTGAGATGATTCTGATATATGAATATATGGAGAACGGAACCCTGAAGAGCCATCTCTATGGCTCAGGTCACCCCAGCTTAAGTTGGAAGCAAAGGCTTGAAGTATGCATTGGATCAGCTAGAGGACTTCACTACCTTCACACTGGCTATGCAAAAGCAGTTATTCATCGTGACGTGAAATCTGCAAATATCTTGCTTGATGAAAACCTCATGGCCAAGGTTGCTGATTTTGGGCTTTCCAAGACGGGGCCTGAAATCGATCAAACCCATGTCAGTACAGCAGTGAAAGGGAGTTTTGGATATCTTGATCCTGAATATTTTAGAAGGCAACAACTGACAGAGAAATCAGATGTGTATTCATTTGGGGTGGTTTTGTTTGAGTCCCTTTGTGCAAGACCTGTTATAGATCCGTCCCTTCCAAGGGAAATGGTGAACTTGGCTGAATGGGCAATGAAATGGCAGAAGAAGGGGCAGTTGGAGCAAATAATAGATTCTACCCTTGCAGGAAAAATCAGACCAGATTCTCTCAGGAAATTTGGAGAAACCGCTGAGAAATGCTTGGCTGACTATGGTGTTGACAGGCCCTCCATGGGAGATGTGTTGTGGAATCTAGAGTATGCCCTTCAACTTCAAGAGGCAGAAATTCCAGTTGATGCTGAAGAAAATAGTACCAATATGATTGGCGAGCTATCCCCGCAAGTCAACAACTTCAATAATGTTGACGCAAATGATTCTGCTGCACAGTTTGAAGCCTCAAGTGTGGATGATCTTTCAGGTGTTTCTATGAGTAGAGTATTCTCACAGCTGGTGAAGTCTGAGGGTAGGTGATTTTTCTGAGAGAGTGTATTCTATGAGTTTTAGCTTCTCTTTTGGTAACACTTCTTTTGTGGAGTTTCCTGATGAAACTTGATGAAGCATTCTGAGTTCTCCTTTTGTACAGAAGGGGTGGTGGTTTGAGTGTGTTTTTTAGATTCATAAGGATTTTATGTAACGTGTTTATTTCTTATTGATATTCCACACCATATGAAGCAAAAGTTCTGGGGTGGGGTGGTTTTTGTACGCTCTCCTTCTCACAGCTATCTATCTATCACGAGGCATTCGTATGATGAGGTGATTGTGAGAAGAAGGCGTATACGTGTCCCACTCAAGACTTTCTCCATATGAAAGCTGGTAAAAGGTTTATTTAATCTTTACTACTGTACTGTCTGTTGGTATTTTAGTGCTATGAGTGATTTGCACAGGATGTTTGGTTGATAAGTTGAGAAAGGAAAATGGAATACCAGAACCAACGACAAAATGGAAACTAAAATAAAGTAAGAGAAAGTAGCTTCAGTTTTTCTAGCCGAAATGATCAAAACTGTCTATTTGTTTGGATGAAGGAATTGAAAATTACATAGAATTCTTAAATGAAGGAATTTAGATCTTTATCGTTTAAATTTTTGACAATTAATAATTTCAGTGTTTTGAATTTATGCATGTTCAATTTTGTAAATGACATAAATTACAGTGAAAAACGAATTTCTGCTCAATAAAAATTGTGAATGAAGTCTTTTTTTGGGAAATTATACTCGGAAATCTCTTTTGTCAAGCACAGTTCAAATCAAGCAATCTATAAATGGGACACTTAATCGCAATTCCAAAAATATTCACACTTTCAGTATCTCAAATGTGCCATTTTAGTAGTTTGTTCTTAAAAGAATGGGCCTTTCGTAACCTTTAATTTTTGTGATTACCAATCCTTAAACTTTGTTTAGTGGGTTTTAATTTTATTTATTTTATTTGAAATTTTTTCGAATACACACAACATTCAACAACTTGATCAGTGTATCAAGCTCTTCATGTCATAAAAACTTGTATACCGAGGGTTCGAATTCCTCTTTTTCCGTACTCATCAACTAATTCACCAATGTTAAAGTTTAACTCTTTGTGTTTTTTTATTTGTTCATAGAATTCCACTTAAAATATGTATGTATATCCAGTTCCTTTAAAAAAAAAAATCAATTTCGGTTTTACTCCTAAGTGGATTGATGATAAATTTTTGAAATAGAATCCAAACATTTAAAAATAAAAAGAAAACCAGTCATAGAAAAATTGTTGAAGCAACTTGCAAGTTTAGAAAGATTTAAGAAATTTAAACCAACGAAACATGTTATTAGTGGCCCATGCAGTTTTCGAACCTGCAACCTTCGCGTTATTAGCACGCCGCTCTAACCAACTGAGCTAATAGGCCAATTGATCTTTCCTAATTCCAAATTTTTTTATATTAAAATTAGGCAAAACGTCATTTTCGGTCCCTGTGATTCACTACTTTTATCACTAAGATCCCTGTGGTTTTAATTTGATCATTTTTGCCCTTATGGTTTTCAATTTAAGCAATTCAAGTCCCTTCTCCAATTTCTGTCAAATTCGATTAACTGTTGTTACTTCTTGAGGGGCATTTCGGTCAAAAACAAGAAAGAAAAAAAAACAAGGACAAAGAGAAAGGAAAGAGAAACCGTCTGCTACACCACCACCCCCACCAGCCCACACCCCAAATTGACACTTCCTCTGGAGGAACCACCAATTGTGTCGTTTCTTTAGCTACCTCCTCTGCTTCCTTCAATGGGATCTCATTTCAAGCTTAAACCGCATGTCAGTTTGTTTCTACAAATTTATATCCTAAAATATTTAACTACACAGTAAATCTGTCAACTTGCAACACTAATGAGACAGAAAAAGAAATTTAAAATCTTGATCATGAAATTTAAGCAAGGCAGATGAGAACCCCGTATTACCATTAAGGACTTCACCAAATTGAAAGAATGCTGCGGGAAGTTTTTCAGGTGTGGTTCTCTTGTTAAGCCCTGTAAGCACATTATGCATACTCCAATAACCCAAAAATGTAGTATTAGCAAAACAAGTTCCTCTGCAACTGCACCCGAATCAGCATAACTTGGAGGCCCAATTTGGTTATCTAAAATAGCAGTATAATAAGAAATCAAACTTCCCACCTGCCATTACATAAGCCCAAATTTGACTATTTATCAAACCTTTATGATATAGAAATTGGGATCCATTGGTTTCTGGAAGCTCCAATTGTCACAAAACAATAGTTGCCAGAAAAAAGTTTCAAACTTTCTCAGTTTTCTCATCATAGTTACACTAATTTTCTATAAACTGAGCAAAACCCACAAAGAAACAAAGCCGTATAGTGTTTGATAATAAGTAGCAGACGGTTTCTCTTCCACTTCTCTTATTTTTGACCGAAATGCCCCTTCAAGAAGTAACCACAGTTAACCTAATTTGACAGAAATTGGAGATTGGACTGGAATTGCTTAAATTGAAAACCACAAAGGCAGAAATGATCAAATTAAAATCACCGAGACTTTAATGATAAAAATGGTAAATCACATGGACCAAAAGTGACGTTTTTCTTAAAATTATATACTCTCTTTGATACATAGATCTCATTTAAGACTTCCAACTCCTAATTCATCCCTTAAACCCTAAACCTCCAAAAAACCATCTTCAATCTCTCTCATTGTTTCTCCAGCCATGGCCTTCTTCGACCTCTGCATACCCTACATAGATCCCTCGCCACCCGACCGGTCGTCAATAACACGTGCAAAGCTCGTGACTAAGGCCTTGGAGCTAGGCTACTCCGGCGTCGCCTACAACCGTACGATCAAGGGCGTGATGTCCGATCGCGACCGTTGCTCGATCCCCCTCCTCACCATCGCTTCCTTCCTCAAACATTCTGCTCTCCTCCTATCCAACGTTAACTTCCACCGCGACCTCCTCGGCCTCCCACGCGCCTCCCCTTTCCGCCAGTACACGCGCCTCACTGTCTGCACCGAGACCCCGGCCCAGTCCCAGGCCCTCAATTCCGGTAATCCCATTTTGAAAACCTACGATTTGGTCGCTGTCAAGCCCTTGAATCAGTCCGCCTTCGAACTCGCCTGTGAAAAATTGGAGGTTCGTTCATCTTTTTGTTTGTTTTGTTTTTGTTTTTATTTTATTAATTTTTTTAAATTTGTACTTCTTTTGTGAAATTGTGTTTGGTTGCTCGCATAATTGAGGAAGAATGTAAGCATTTCGTTTTGATTGTTTTCTTGTTTGTTTTTGTTTTGGCGTAGGTAGATATAATTGCGATTGATTTCTCGGACAAGTTACCTTTTCGTTTGAAGATGCCTATGGTTAAAGCTGCAATTGAGGTTTGATCTCAGAGATTTTGTTTGCTTCCTATTTCAATTTATTTAATTAGATGGTAAGAATTTAAATTTATTGGCTATGCAGCGTGGAGTGTATTTCGAGATCACATACGCTAATATCATTGCCGATGATCAAGCGAGAAAGCAAATAATAACCAATGCTAAGGTGAGGCTTTTTAAAGTTAAGTAGATATTAATCAGATGGGTCCCAAATAGCTGAAGCAGTAGGCAAGGATCCCAAAGATATTATGGCATGGGTTGAAATTTAATTTTACAAGAACATTGTGATATAGTGAATTTTACACAATGTTGTAGGGTCAGAACATGGCATTACACGCGCCTCCCCGTTTAGCCAGTACTTTACAAAATTTACTACTGGACTTGTATGTTGGTTGCATATCTTGTAGAAGTATGCCAATGCTCAACCAGAATAATAATAAGCTACAATTCTCTATGAAGTCTGTTATTATCATTTAGCGTCCTTCGAGAGCATTCATAACTCTAGCTGGGTGACAACTTTTCAGTTATTTTCAGAATTTAAAATGATCCTTGTAATGAAGTTTTGCATTTTTTTAATCAGTGCTAAGGAATGCACGGATAATGTCCTTGTTTGTTTGAATTCTGAAAGGTATTTTTTCTTGGAAATGAATGAGGATTGAGTATGCTTTGATTCTAAGATATGAGAAATGGTTTGAATATAGTGCAAGGTGTAGTTCCTAGGTCTGTAATACATATGTACACAAGCGCACATGTTTGTGTGCATGTGCATGTGTACAGCCCGGGAAGACTCTTCATTGTAACATAGTTGTTGTGTAATTGTTTGTGTTTTAATTAACTTCTAAGAGATACAATGACTCATCATCTCCCACATTGTTCTTCAGTTACTGGTAGATTGGACTCGAGGAAGGAATCTAATAGTTTCAAGTGCTGCCCCAACCGCAAATGAATTTAGGGGGCCATATGATGTTGCCAACTTAATGTCATTGCTTGGTCTCTCAATGGAGCGAGCTAAAATGGCTATTTCAAGAAATTGTAGGTATGATAGTTTTCATAAATTTCAGTCTTGAAGATTTGATGTTTAATTCATCCCAAATTTTTTTCATTAATGTCTTGTAGGACTATAATATCTAATGCTCTGAGAAAGAAACACTTTTTCAAGGAAGCCATAAGAGTCGAAGTGGTATCATCAGTTCAAGAAATTGACACGAACAAACCTTGGTCTATTGACTCATTTAAATGGGATCCCATCTCTAGTGGGGATGGTGACATTCTATTAGACGATTTGGCTAAGTCTTTCACTACCTCCATTAATAAAGTATCCAAGACTACAAAAGCCATTGATTTTGTTTCAGTCATTGACAGCATGCCATCACTTGGATTTCAAGTCAAGGATCTGATATCTGGATCTGGTGTGGTTGTGTCCCAATCAATGGGTACGTGTAAAAGCATTGTTTCTGCTTCTGAGGCAATTGAGCAATCAGTCGTGACTGCTGGAGTGCCAGAACAGCCTGACAGGCTATGTTTTCCTCAATCAGGTGAAACTTCTCTGGGTGATAGTCTGTTGGAGCAACAAATGTTTGACTGTCAAAATCCTCAGAAATCATATTCATCTTCTGATACTACCAAAGCTTTTGTTGATGCTATGGAAATTGAAGCTCCTACGTTAACCACTGAAGCAAAACCAAAGAATCCAGATGGCACAGATGGTAATTTTGACTTGATTACAACAGAAATTCATGATTTTCACCCACAGAAGTGTGTGACTAATTGTGAATTGAATGTTGTGCCAGCTAATGATAATTTAACATTTCACACATTAGAGATTGGGTTAGATGCTGCATGTAATGCTAATTCTGTAGTTGAAATTTCCACTAATTATCAGGATACAGATATTCCTGCTCCTCATAATGAAGAGGCTAAGTGTGTTAAAGGTTCTGATACCCAAAGTGATCTGATGGACGAAATTTTAACAGTGGTAGATGTGGAAAGTAAAGAAGAAAAGTCTTTGTCGTTGAATTCATTATCATTGCCCACTTCAGAGAATGAACAATTTAGGGAATCTGGGGATGATGCAGTTATACTTGCAAATCAAGTTCCTGTTCTGGAGTCTAATGATGATATGACGATAATTGGTGATTATTCAGTTACAACTCACCCCTCAGCAGAGGTGACAATGGAAGGGGAAGAACATGGGAAAGTTGATACTGAAATGAACGATCCAGCCTTAATTCAATCCATACCAGGTACGGCTTCTTTCAGTATGCACGTCTTCAGCTCAACCTTTTTCTTTTCATTTGTATTTTCATTTTCATTATATATTGGCATTTAGTGTTCCAATCTGCCTGGTTATCTGTTTCTTTGCTATGAAGTCGGACTTATGAGAATTACTATTCTGTTTCAAAGTAGGAATTTAAACATAAACTTTGGAAACATATAAGTTATAACTATTGCCTGTCCTCCTGGTCCTTCATGTTTGGGTTGGTTGGCCTTGAGGACTTGTGTGATTATGTACTGTCTACGATTCCAGTATGTCACCGCCACCATATAGAGAATATGTTCCTGAGAAGCTGACTAAAACCATAAATTGTGCATTACAAGATTCAAACTCAGTGCTTGACTATAGCAGAAGAGGGTTCACTGTTAGAGGTGTTTTTGCTCAATGAATCTTCAGGGTGATTTTATCTCTTTAGCTATCTATCAAATGACTTTTGCCAAAATTCTTAATCAATATACATCAGTTTCACCTACTATATCTTCCACCCCAACTTTTTGTTATATCTTTGTACTGAAATTTTCTTATCCATCCATGGCTTATACATGTCTGTTAGATGATGCAGGGAAATCTAGACCGAAAAGGAAGACACCTTATCAAACGAAGACCTTTCCTCTCAAGCGATTGTTGCATACTATACCTTTCAAGAAGACTCGGAAAAGTAAAAGAAAAATCAAGATGGCATGACTGTGTGCAATGATCGGCATAATGAGTTATCCCACAAAAAGAGAGGAAAGTTTTGATCGGCATATGTCAAGGTAAGGTGAGGAAAGTTGCTATTCATCTTGTTTTTTTAAGCATGCATTCATGTTTAATGGCCCTAGATTTGTCAACGGCCCTCACTGGGTCTATTCTAAATTTTGATGTTAATGTCAATTTTGTTTATGTTTGTACGGAATCTTCTATGAAGAAATTTCTTTTTGTCAATGATCATATAGGAAATGTCAAATTTACTCCTATACAGTATATCCTTATTATTTATTGACAATAAAATGAAAAGTTGTAGATACTAGTGCAGTATTTACACATGTTTTCTAATTACATATGCATTGTGAGTGCTTTATTCTTCTAGCATTAAACTTAAAACTTTTTTATTAACAAAAAAGATAATAACTGTTTAAAATATATTTAATTTTAAAATAGGAAGAAAACAAGGTTGGTCCAAATTACGTTATGCCGGAATATTTGTAAGGGATAGTTTCAGGTAAATAACAGCTCCGTGGTGTGCACTGTCCTTTATCCATTTCAGTTTTCTGTTCAATGTAGTATTTTGTTTTATCAGCACTACCTTATTCCAACTTTTTATGACCAACTAGTTTGACATGTACCATGATCGTTATTTACTGGTTATAAATAAAGTTCATAATAGGCCTAAATATAAACAAATAAAATGTTGTCACATCTGTCCCATATTGGATTTTCGATAAGCTTCCATTTGTATAAGGGATCTAGATCCTCTACTTGGGCTTGACTTCTTTCCTGCATATGCCACCTTATTAAAATATCATCCAAGGGACTTTAAGTTGACACATCGTCTTCAAATCATAGGATTCGGATCTGTTGCTTGGATTTTCTCTGTCATGATTTGCTTAGGAGGTTTAATTTTGTGATTCTTTTTTCTTCATTTGTGTCCGCTAATTAAGTCAAAAAGAGAATGTGAGGCGCTACCTCATTTTTTCACTCGTTTCACATAAGGAAAAAATTAAAATGACTTTAGAGAATTCTTTGATATTTTCTTACATTTTAGTTTTTTTATGTATTGCCTTTGCTTTCCTTTTAACTTCTCTCATTTTCATCGTTCATTTTTCCCATATCTTTCTCTTTATACCTTTAACTAAAGAAAATTGAAAACCAGTAGTAACAATGTGCTACCACATAAACAATGTGCTACCACATAAGCTTGGTAGCTAAAGGACTAGTGCTTATGCTATTCTAGTGGACCAACTCAGCCCAATTGGGCCTTTACCATCAACTTGGGGCTTAGACTGTGAACCCCCAATTTTTTTTCGGTTGCAAGTAAGCTGAAATGTAGTATCTTTTTCTGTTAGTATTTTATGTATTAGTGAAATACAATACGGACTGGTCTATACAAAGGTGTCCCTCAAATAAGGGATCCCTCAACTATATATATATTTTGTTTCTGAAACTATTTTATGTACAGTACAGTGTTGTGTATAAATTGTAACTATAGTTTATAAATCCTCAAGAGAAGCTGAGTGAATAAATTAATCTAATTTTAAAAAAAGGAATCATAAGTTCTTAAATCCGAAAAACAAAAATACCACATCAAAATAGGTGTGAAATAATTTCATTGTTCATACTTTATTGGGCCTAGGCTTCCTTTTTTGGGTCAAACTCAATGCGTTATTGATACTCTCCTTCATGGAATGTTCGTTGTTCTCGTAGGTGCTCAATTCAATTATATGTAATTGAAAAGAAAAGAAAAACTTAAACATTTAATGGAAAGTAATTGACTAACACTAAGTACTAAATTACAACTTTACGATGTATATGGTTAAAACATACACATTGAGTGGATATTATCATGACCAAATATCATTTTAGTATCAACATGTAGAATCGTATATAAATATTAATAGTATGCGGAAAGAAAAGGTCATGTGTTCAAATCTGATTGAGGATACAGTGGTGGTTTGTGTTCGAATTCCCCTCTCTCAATATGGCTTGGATAAAAAATTTATAAAATTGTCGTCCTAGTTGGGAGAGTTCATTTGTTTAAATTTGATTGAAGATAGAATCAAAACATCTACACAAGAATAGAGTGGGGGTGAAGGAAACTCACTCTAACAAAACAATGGATTTTTCATGCTCCATATAGGGTGGTGCAAAAGGGAAAGTTTTGGTGGCATCTGGAAGCTATGTTAAAGGTCTCATAATCATAGACTTGGTAGTCTTACAAAATTTTGTTACTGCTCTTCATGTGCCATTGCACTTGTTTCTGGTGTCTTTATTGTCAGTTGAGTAGTGTTGTTATTTTATCACAAAGTAATGGCCTTACGGTGGTGACTAGACCCCTCTTGTCCATCCTGCTGAATCATCCCACCATGATCGCCATCATTAAGCTTTGCCTTTCTCCTTTTTCCAAACCAGTCGGGGGCAGCACTTCAATTCAAACCCATTCTTCTTTTTTGTTTAATTACTGAGCACACAAGTTTAAGAGTAATGAATTTATCGGGCCCATTTGCAATGCAATTTACCACACATTGCTATGTTGTCGATCAAATATGAACCGCGCACATTCTGACAAGAATCAATTTAATGACTAATTTCAGCTTGACAACATAAGTACAGTTATGCAAGAAAACACTTTTCTAAAATTATATATGAACAGTATCTATTTGCGCATGCATGATTCTCTTATATAAACGTATTGAATTGTCAATTGTTAATGTACGTTAATAGAAAAATAAAACCTCCAAAAGTAATTTCAATCTTCAAATATCTACTTAAAGCATTCAGTGTTGAGTGAACTTTTTGGGCTACAAGTGCAGCATTGTTTTTTACCAAAGCAATGATTGGCAATTCCTATATTGGAGCTAATGAGGTATTATTTAAAATTAATGTGGCTTTTTAATCCTTGTTTAACATAATGGTTTAGCCACGGCCGGCCGACAAAAAATCAAGAGCGCCGTCCTAGAGATTTCCTCAAGAACCATAGCCTTTGGTTGAAGAAAAAAGTGGGATCATTGAGTTTCTTATAATTCTAACTTTGAAACTTAATAGTAATTAAGTATGTCTCATCATTCACTAACATGAACGACCAAATGATTAGCACAAAGATTGATTAAAAAATTTGTACTTTTACAGATTAAGTGGTGTATGGCTTGTAAAGAGGATGGAAGTGGAATTAGGAGCTGCTTGAGCCTTTTGGCCATACACGGTCTATATGCCCCTATAAGATGCATTATGGAGCTTTTCGTGCTAGTTGGTTTAGTGCCCTAAAGTTTAATTTAGCTCATAAGGATTAATTCCACTGTTAAATTGGTCACATACCGTGTTTACAGTGGAAACAAATTCATATGCAACAACATATAAAGAACACAATGACGTGATTCATGGCTTATTCGTAGTCAATTCATTTTGGCTACGACGAGACGAGAATATTGCGGTTCTTTTTGTGATTTTCTAGAAGACACGTCTTATTAAAAGTCACATTTGTAAATGATAGAGTTCGTGTACTTTGTCCTCATACATTCACCCAAGAAATTAGGTGGCATATTTACGTCAGTAAATAGGGGTTTAACTTCTGTTTACACATTTTGGTAAGCCTATCATTTTTCTTTTAGTAATGTGAGGTTGATTGAGAGATGACAATGATAAGTATAAATCGTGCCCATTTTCCCTCTTAGTCGATCTTGTGACAAAACTGATGATCACATTCCAATTGCCAAATAGGAAGCTTGCATGTGGTGAAGTAACTGATTCATTCATTGCCTCAAATAAAACAGAAAATGTGATTGATTGATTGATTGATTTGCTAGGCATATTTATTGGTCTTGTGCCTCTCTACATCTCCAACTACTCTAATGATCCAAGAGTGCAACTTCAATAGTTTAACCATCAAACAATACGTAATTTTCATTAGAGCTCAGTTGATTTTCTCACGGAAATAATAGAAACCTTGTTGATCCTTCAACTGAATTCCAAGAAAACAAAGAAAAAAACAATCTTATTTTAGTTAATGACCCAAATTTGTCTTCAAGAGGCTACAAAACAACACCTGAAGAGTCTTATATACACAATTTATTGATCGAAGAGTCACAAAGGGGAAAAAACATTATAGAATTTTCTAGTCTTTATTCTACACGTGCTACATGTTCTACACTGGAGTGTTAATAATCGTCAAAATTGCAAAAAGTGTAATGTTACATGTATCATATTTACTAATTATACTGCTAATCACTTATGTGAAAAACCTAACTAAATTTGATAAGAATTTTTTCATTAACAACACAAGAAAACTTGGACAATTTAAGGAAGGGTGTACAAGATCCAATTCAATCTGCTCAACTGATCTAATCTAATCCAATCCAATTTCAATAGGTTTTAATGATTTGGCGCATTGGATTATATCTGTAATTTTGAAAACCGACATGATTGGATTGGATGATGGATTTGCTCATGAGAATCCAATCCAATCTAGTTAGTTTTATGCTTATTTTGCTCAAGTTATGAATATTTAAAGTCATTTAATGGAGTTATGTTTAATGTATTATATAATCAAAACAATTTTCTATAGTATTTCATTTATATTTTACATTTACGTCTATTAATATGTTTGGTTAGAATAAACCTAAGGATAAATGCTTAATATTTCATTACTCTTTTTCCATTATCAAATCCAATCATCCAATCTAATATCAATTGGATCGATTAGGTTGGATTTAAACATCTAATATGATTGGATTGGATTGAAAAAATCACGACCCAATCTATATTGGATCAAATACTAATTGACTAAATTGTATTGGTTTCGAACCAATATACACCCCGCATGCCCCTACATGTCAATATGAAAACTTGGCAATGGCCAATAGGTAACTTGCTCCCCACTTTACGACTTTACTTTGCAGCACCATATAGTTAAGAACTGAGGTCCTAGCATTTAGGCTTTACAACATCCTATAAATAGATGAGCTTAAGGAAAGAAAATATAGAAAAGCACAAAAATTTGTGCTACTTTGAAGTTTGAACATATAGGCTGCATATAACTCGATGAGCTCTATCGCATATTCACACTTTAAGATGGTGACTCTTATCATATGCGAAATTCTATAGCGAGGGTACCATATATGAACCTCTCATATGGACCTTAATATTAGTTATAAGATCATTTCATTAAACTTAAGTGAAGTTACTATTCAGATGAATCATGTGGCTAATTTAAAGGTCCACATTTATGATCCATATATGACACCCTCACAATAGAACGACTCATAACCATATGCCTATTTAATCAGTTCTTTTTTCCTCTTCTTTTTCAATGAAATGACTTTGTTTTCATCTTTTTCCAATCAGTAGTCACTAAAGTAAATCTTGAACATTACCTCATGTAAAGCCAAATTAGGCAAATCTAAAACTTAACCCTTGATTAATTAAAGTCTTAATTAAAAATTCCCCATTGTCATTCCAAATTATCTATATTTACATCACCTACTTCAAGCTAAATAGCGCTTAAAGTGCGTCATTCTGCATAATAATAGTAATATGATTGGATTGGATTTAAACATCTAATATGATTGGATAGGATTGAAAAAATCATGATCCAATCTATATTGAATCGGATGCGAATTGACTAAATTGTATTGGTTTCGAACCGATGTACACCCGGCATGCCCCTACATGTCAATATCAAAACTTGGCAATGGCCAATAGGTAACTTGCGCCCCTCTTTACTTTGCAACACCATATAGTTAAGAACTGAGGTCCTAGCATTTAGGCTTTACAGAGCATCCTATAAATATATGAGCTCAAGGAAAGAAAATATAGAAAAGCACACAAATTTGTGCTACTTTGAAGTTTGAACATATATGCTGCATATAACTCGATGGGCTCTATCGCATATTCACACTTAAGATGGTGACTGTCACCATATGCAAAATTCTAGTGAGGGTGCCATATATGGACCTCTCATGTGAACCTTCATATTAGCCATACAATCATTTCATTAAACTTAAGTGAAGTTACTATTCAGATGAATCATGTGGTTAATATAAAGGCCCACATCTATGATCCATATACGGCACCCTCACCATAAAACGACTCATCACCATATGCCTATTTAATCAACTCTTTTTTCCTCTTCTTTTTCAATGAAATGACTTTTTTCATCTTTTTCCAATCAGTAGTCACTAAAGTAAAGCTTGAACATGACCTCATGTAAAGACAAATTAAGCAAATCTAAAACTTAACCCTTGATTAATTAAAGTCTTAATTAAAAATTCCACATTGTCATTACAAATCACCTGTATTTACATCACCTACTTCAAGCTAAATAGCGCTTAAAGTGCGGCATTCTGCATAATAATAGTAATAACAATAATAATTAAAGTTCAAACCAAGCAGCCTAAAATTTTCCTAGCTACTTGTTAAAACATGACACATAGAGTGGTCTTATATGTTACTAGAACATGGAATTAGATTCAATAGAAGAGAATGCATCCAGAAGGTTGATCCAACTGTCCCCGTCCTCCTCGTCTTCCTCCCCACTTATGTGACTCCACTGAACAGGAGAGTTCTTCTCAATTTCGTCATTCCTTGCAAATCGTCCTCTGATGCGTGGCCGGCTGTCCGCCAACGTCTTCCGGCAAGCGTACTGAATTCAGGAATGCTATATTAGTGCTTGTAATAGAGAGGGTAAAAGAAAAAATTCAGGATGAAATGCACTGACATAAATACAAAAGTAACATGGTTCTATATTACTACTATCATTTGACATATATTATTCTTTGTGACAACCAATACCCTTTTCTTAAGGAAACAAGGACTTGTATCATGATCATCATGAGAAGTGGTTGAGACACATTACAAGTTACCAGAACATTTTGTGTGGCTGTTTGGTCAATTTATTATTCAATCAAAAGGGGGTTCATGCTTTTGCAATTCAGAGTTAGTTTCCAAGTAGAAGAAGTTAACTGATCTAGCACTAGTGCAAAAAACCAAAATTGATGTACCACTCTCTCTTGGGAAAGTTTACAATTTCAAACAGACGTCCAAAGGGTAAGACAATAGAAGGTTGAACGTCTATTATTACGACCTGCATAGACATAAAGATGGAATGAAAGTTGATCTGCAAACAGGATTAGTTAATCATTATATAATTAAAAAGATATTGACCAGCAGAAAGGTAAAAAATTTTGGATTGTCGATATAATAAAAATTTTATGTGATAATTAAAGAATATCGATCTAAATTGGAATTAACTTACTCAATTGCATCACATACCATAGATAGTGACAACCCCCGTGAAAAATCACAACATACAGTAGGTGTTAGTAATATTATTAGCACTCTTCACGTAACTTTCTGTACTTCAAAATAAGTATTCTATATTTCTTTCGCACGCTACACGTTGAAATGAAAGAAGTTATTAAAACAGAATGTGAAATCTAACTACTATACGAATTAGTAACGACAATTAATTGACTCCAGGTTTAACAATTTCCATGCATAAATCATTCAACTGCACAGATAGAATGTCATTTCATCCAATTTTTTCAAACAATTGTTGAGCTAACTATAGCTATTCTATTGTATCCAAAAGACCACTAATACTATCAACAGCGTATATGTCAAACGTGCACTAGCATATCTTTTACACTAGTTGAAAATGAAATAAAAGCAATGTAGGATGTGACACACACCAAAGCTTCGAATGATATATACAGTAAGCAAAAATTTTACATGAAAATATAATTGATGTGAACAATTGTGGGCCAAAAAGCAATAAGATAACTATATACACACTCATGCCATAAAGCTTAAAGTAGAGCTAGCTAGTGGGTCATTGGGTCAAGCAGCAACTAGTCAAAAAATTCGAATGATCTATTATATTTTGAAGCAAAGAAATAAATAAAAATAATAATATTATTGAAGCAAATAAATAAATAAATAATTGAAGTAACCTTAATGGTCTTGTTGAAGTTCCTGAGGTTGCGCTTGTTTCTATACCTCTCAATTCTCTCCTTCTTCTCCTCGGGATTATATCGACAGGCTTTGCTCATTCCTTCTATGATCATACTGCTCTCACTCGACAAGGGACTAGTTTCTGATGATGATCTATTGTAACCACAATATTGCAATTGCTGTGGCATTCCATTGTTCATATTATTTATCAGCTGCATGCATCCACAATATATATTATGGCACAAAACACAATAATTCCACTCAAACTCAACAATCCCACAAGTAATATTTAGGAAGTAAAATCGCATAAATGTTATCTTGTCAAACTATGTTAAGAATATTTTAAATTACTAATTATGCTAACTTTTATCGGTAATATTTGGAAAGCAAAATCGCACAAATGTTATCTTGTCGCACTGTTTGAAGAATTTTCTAAACCATTAATTACGCTAATTTTTGTCTGATTGTAGGATCATACACAGTAAATTTGACCATTCACATCATGTCAAATTTTGTATGTATGTGTATGGTTATAAGTCTGTTAACATATATACAAAATATTGATTATCTTAATTGTTGCTACGACTAATATAAACATTTATCGTACAACATATCGTTAAATTACTCTCATGCACCTAAAACTGTAGTTCTTTTTTCGTAAAGTATGAGACAATAAACTTGATTTTGCATTGTGATTAGTTTTTGTGCGTATCTGTGAGGGTGTGAAATGGTAGAGAACGAAATTAATTAATGTGGGCATTTTAGTCACTTTAGTTGAAGTAACTAAATTAACTAACTCTCCATACATATCGAACCTGCAAATCCAAGTCTCCGGTGCTGTAAACCCTTCGGACGGGGCCGGTCTCCGACTCAAGCAAGTTGGAGACCAGCCTGTGGGTCCCGCAAGAGGTCTTCTGGAGCGAATGGCTGCTGACGCTGCGCTGAATCAGCGTAGTGCCACCACCAGTCCCGCTGCTGATCGGGGAGGCGCCGTAGCTGCTGGAGCCGCTGCTGCAGCTGTTGCTGAACTCAGCCGAAACGAGCAGCTGCTCATGATAGAGCAACGGATGAGCCGGTGGCGAGCCCTGGAACTGGAAGTCGGCGGCGCGTGGGAATGCGGTGCTGTTGTGTCCATACATTGGAGCGTGGGTTTAGGGTTTTAGGAAGGGTTTGGGAGATTTTTGATGAGTGGAGTGCAGGAGTGAAGATGAATTTATGAATGTGGGCTGGAAGGCTGGGACTTTGCAGGGGTACTTAAAGAGCGAAGAGGGAGGAGGGAGGATGGGAAGGTGGGGCCCAGAGAGCAGAGAAGAGATGGGACAGGTCTGCAGGATGACGTGGACGATGACGTCATGCTATTGGGGGAAAGCGTTGACCTGCCTGCTTCCTTCTTTTACCTACTTGTGTTGTGTAACTGTGTTCTGCTGCTACTGGAGGTTGGGGGTGGGGGTCTGAGACTGGGACGAGACGTTAGCCTACCAGAAGAGTGCCCTTTGAAGAAATTCTTTAAAACCTCTCTTACACTTTAGCTACTATATGTTGCTAAATTGTGAATTTGGATGACAAGTTTAGATACGATTAAGAAAATTTTCAAAATGAGTGATTTTTGGCTCAAGAAATGCAAATATCAAATGAGCCCATAATTCTATCTTATAAATCAATAATTTAATTCAAAGTCTGACAACATATACATCGAGAATTTCATTCATAATCCAACAACATGTACAACGAGATTTTACCTATGTTCTATAATATTAAGAGTCAGCAATGCTGAAAGGCGCTCCACCTAAAGACTTTAATTGAGGAATAAAAGATTACTGCAATGTTCTCTCTATCTCTAGAGCCACTCAACTTCTGAATTTTTGGCTCTGAAAGTTTTGATGAAGTTTATCCTTCTAAATTGAAAAAACAGGACAAAAATGAAAAAGAAGAAAGGAAACCTAACACAAAGCACACCCGGAACCTCATCTGCTAAATCGGCAGGGTGGCAAATTAGTTCAAAAAGTGGGTGACTGGTGACCACTCTTTGTATAACCTGTGTTGGCATGGGCCATACTTTTTGGTTTTGGGTTTGCCAAATTTTTGTGTTTGTTTGTTTTCTTTATCAACGGAGTTCTTCTACCAAAAAAAAAAAAGAGAACGGAGTTCTTCAACAACCAAAAACAACATGTCAGATTTAGATAATAATGATATAATCTTTCTTATTTGAAAAGGAAAACATTTCTTTGATCACTTATTAGATACCACTTTTGAAAATAAACTTATTTATTTGTGTCAGATTTAGATGATATATTTCCGGTACACCAAAATCAAAATTCACCACTATAAGATTCCAATATAGTAATTATTATTTCCCCTATATATTGATGAAGCAATAATGTTGTATGGCATAAGTGGTAAGTTTCTTGTAACTAAGTGAAGTATGGGAAGCCTGTGGAGGCCCCGCGTTGTGTATGATATGAATGAATCTGGGGAAGCAGAAATGCAGAAGCTCCAAGCCTAATACAAAAGATACGAATATACCACAAAAATTAACAAACCCCCCCCAACATAATTCATTTTCTATATACGACACCGTCGAATCCAGTACAATCATACCCCGCACAAAATAAAATAGTAAATAGTAAATATCAAAACCAATAGAGGATATCCTTGCACGATGTGCTTACTCAATTGTTACTTAGGTTTCTGCATATATAATATGAACTAATGTGTACGCCTAGATATTTATTTTGTGGTTCTAAATTGTTTTGGCTAGCTACTTGTCCAAACTTCTAAACATGAGTATTAAAAGGACATGCACTACTTAGCATGCAATGAACTTAATTAGGTTTTCAACTTTCAGCCTGTGAGCATTAATTAGGACATGCACTTACTTAGCATGCAATGAACTTAATTAGAGGTCTTCTGGGCCTACAAGGGTGTCCCTCAAATAAGCATATTTGAGGAATCTCTCAACTGAATCTCCCTATATATCAATCTCCTTCCCTCAAATAATTTTATTTGAGGGACACCGTTTAGGATCCCCTACAATTTTTGTTTTCAACGATCCAAACCATCTATTTTTTTTAAGTCTACATTCATAAATCATCCTTGTAAAAAATTAGACAAATCGGAAACCGTTTCGACATCTAATCGTGTCATACAAAATCAGTGAACACAGTGCTTCAAGAAAGTACTAAAATTTCAATATTTCAATTGAGTGGTCAAATGATATCGGATTCGAGTGATTTTTTTGTAGAGATGATCTTTGAATGCATATTTACAAAATAGACTGTTTGGATTAATGAAATATAATACAGAGTGGGCCTTACAAATGTGTACCTCAAATAAACTTATTTGAGGGATCCATCAACTGAAGCTCCCAAAATATATATATATATATAGAAGTCTATCCAGTTTAGATTTCATGGGGATTTTTTAGCCCAATTTTAATTTTGTCTGTCGTTTTCATTTTGTATATTTATAATTTATTTTTTTTGGGCTAAAGATAATATTCACTTGGATGGAGGTCGGTCCTTTTAATTAGATTTCGTGGACCTGAGCTTTGGAGACAAGGTTTACTGTGGAAAATATTTTGTAATATTATTAGCTTTTTCTCATGATTTTGTGAAGTGTGAACCAATTGGGGAAGTTCCACTAACCCAACACATTCGGTCAAACAATGAAGTTGCTAGCAAGTAGCAAGAATTGGGCAGTACGTTTTCAAAAGTGGTCCTATTTATGCATATATATTTCTTTCCTGCCTCTCCCAGTTTGTGAAATTATGATAACCACATTGCTAGCGAGAGATCTAAAAAATCTTACCCAACTTGTTGCATTTTGACAACAAATAAAAAGATTGACCCCACCACCACTTAGAGCCACATGAGAGCTACAGAGAAATAGTTATTTAACACATCTAGCTCCATGTGAGGAGCATACAGTCCTCCCAATCATATGAATCAAGTGTAGGAAATATATACCTATTATATACAAATTTTTTCTTATGCGGACGTTCGGACATTATTACCGTGTGGACATCATGTATTTTTTACTATCCTCCTTATTTTTCTTCTTGTTTATAGCGTTCGCAGGGTACATCTGGATGTGAGAAGAACTACTATTATATATATTCTAAAGACAAACGTACCAACCCTCTTGTTAGCTAGGAAGGATATTATAGTTAGGATCTTCCTATAATTATGATAATCAAAGTGTCATTGTCTTGCTTCTAACACATTAGAACCTTATTTTTCAATTGAGTGTGTCTCATGCTCAACTTAAAATAGGAATCTATTTCAATGTTTTACATTGAACCCATTTCTCAAAATGGGAAGTGGATAAGAAGAAAATAATTTGAAAGCAATAAGCGCCATGGAGATGGAGTGCTGATTTTCTTAAGGCAAAGCTCTTGAGAAGCTGTTGCACAAACTAGTGCGGTTCTGAAGTAGTGCAAGTGGCACTGCTGCACACGACATCTGATTTTTTAGGGCCCCGAATTTTTTATCATGTGTATATTAATATTATACATATAGTACGTATCAAACATTCAGGACATTTACACAAGCGCTTGTTTGGTTGTATTGATTTGCAAAGCTACTTGTTTCATTTGTGACGAAGGTTTGAAGCTAGTGAATGCGCATCAATGGTTTTATTTTTAAGTTGTTATTTTTTTATTCAGTAACCCCAAAAAAAAAAAATTTCAGGCTGTTTGGACTCTCATGTAAGCCTTTAGATACTAAGTTATTTCTTTTTTTCCTTTTCCTTCTCTTTTTCTTTTAAGTCTTGGGATTTCTTTTTCTTTCTAGTAAGAGGTTTCATATTTGACACTTTTCCCGTTATTACAAAAAAAAAAGAAAAAGAAAGAAAAGGTAAATTAAAATCTGAAGACCGGCTTCTTTCGTTTATATATGAACATGCCGACACTACTATGCAGAGTTTTTATTAATAGGTAAATTAAAAATAAAAACAAGGCAAAACAAACATCACTAAAGGTCAATGGTTTAATTTGAAAAATGGGATGATAAATTTACTTATATGTTTATTTTTGTGTATAATAGCGTTCTTATGACCAAATTGACTTGGTTGAAAAGTTTGGAGTTTAGTAAATGGAAAAAACAATTACTTAAATGTTAGCCTAAAAAAACACAAGAAAAGGAGCCGGGTAAACTTTAGTTTGAAAGGGTTCAAAAAAGGTTTCGGCTTTTGACATCATGCGTTTGGTTTCACAACTGCACCCCTTTGAAGCCCTCTGAAAGAAAAGGACATCCGCTAAACCTAACTATATAGATTTTTTTTTTTTGCGTAAACTAATTAATACCAAACTTAGCGTCATTAATCACCTTAGGCACAAAGGTTGGAGCCACCCTTAAGCTGCTGAATTGAGCTCGATCCCAGTGCAAATGGTAAAAAATGATGAGTTTAGCTCTCACGTTTACTCCCTCTGATCTGATTCCTAGTTTTGAATGTATATTTGATTATGGATTTCAACATGGAACTCTAATAATTTTTCATTCCTTATGTGTAAGTCAACGCATGGGAAGTAAGGGAAGAAGGAATTGGAATGATTCTAATACTCATTACTGATATGTAAGTCAATGCATGGAACATATTTACTCATTCCTTAGGCTATCTCACACGAGCATTTCTTTAATTTTTTTTAAAAAAATTATAGCATATTCCTATGTAATTTCTTGACTCTGCCCTTGCTTAGGCATGATTTAAATTTGGTTAATTATGGGCTCCGATCAATGTTGTTGAAATCTAGGGCATAGAGATATTACATGCTTGACCCAAAATCTCTTATATATGATTATGCAAACTTTGAAAACTTTGACAAGGTAATCAATGAAGATGTACATTGACCATGCGAGGGAGAGGGGACCTCTTTAGCATCTTATACTTAATTGTAGGTCCATGAGAATCATCTATATCACTTCAAAAAGGGGTATCTAGTCTGTCCTTGAGAAAACTCAGTCACACCAAATTCAAATCGATTGCCTTGAAGACCCTTATATATATTGATGCAAGCAAACAACAACAACAAAGTAACTAACTGGGCAGGGCATATACAAAAAAAACGTTTCGTTACTCGGTTGGTCAACAACTAGGTTGAAGCCAATGGCAGCCAATTGGGTCGAACTACTATAATTCTGTGCACTGTTGCATTCAGAAAACAACATATTATTGCAATGCCGTTGCGTAACGTAAACAACGTATGCAACAGTGCTTTTCTACCAACTTGATGTACCTTGTCCCCATATGTCGCTTCTTGTTTTTCCCTTCTCCCATCATTACTTGTATATACCTATGTATATAGTACTTCAGTCCTCAAATAATGTTATCTAAGGGATTTAGCAAAAACATTATATTATTTCTCGATAGAAGAGAACTATATATACATAATGAAATTTGAAAGTATTAATTTGCATGATCCGGGTTTAATAAATGAAATGAAAGAGCGACCTCTTGACTTATTTATTTATTTATTATAATCGTGTGAGACTCATCATACGACAGTGTTTTCTTGTTAAAGAGCAAAACAGCTCCAATCTAATAAGTTTAGATGAAAGTATACTCTTGTTAATAAGCAAATTTTTCTTATTAATAATAATAGTATAGATAAAAAAATCAGTTTTCCAAGCAATTTTGCAATACAACCGCGTAAGACTCAAATACATGCAGTGATAAAATTATAGGCCAGACGTAGGAATAATTTTTCTGTTTTCTTCTAGCTTCTTTTTATTTATTTATTTTTATTTTCAAATTTATATGGTTATTGCAAAGAGAAGAAAAGAAAAGAAAAGCATCTTTAATTAGTATCCGAGTAGTTCTTGTCACAAAAAAGATAAAGAAAAAGTAGTTCTGCTAGGCTATGAGATGGAAATAATGCATGCCTATAACCTAGTAGGCAAATTGTGCTCTTATTCATGTGGTGGACCTCTGGAAAATGCAGGTGGGGTTTCTTCTAGATAACGAAATTGGGTAGCTTGTGGGTTTGTGATCAAATGGGGTCAACAACAAGAAATTAGAACAGTTTCCCCACTAGCATATGAGTGATTTTGTGACCATATGGTTAACGTTATATCAGCTTCAAGTCAAGCCCACATGTGATATGCCAGTACCTAAATTATTCACAACAAAAATAATATTTCATATATATATAACACATTCTGTCTGTGTTTCAGTGATTTCCCATAAGCGGGACAACAATATAGTGAAAACCTTGAAAGTTTACAGATGTATTACCCTTTGTTTTGGTTAGTCAAGTACTGTCAATAATGAAGGCTCTAATGATTTGCTTACCTCAACTTCGTATTAGTAAACATGTTCTAAATGAGTTCATTTCATCAAGAACTGTGATACAATTTCGGTGACAAGTTGCTTACTCATTTACTTCATTAAAAACGTTTGTCAATACAGAATGCAAAAGAGTTCTAGTATATACCTATTTTTTATCAGTATTGGTAGGCTCCACCTCTATTAGAGAGATAGTATATAATGCGGTATATAAATGTGATAAGCCTAGCATTATCCTAATGAAATTATCAAATTAATATAATACTATAGCTGAATACTGATGCGGTAAATCCCTTTTTTTTTGTAAAATAATTTTGTTGATAGGCTTTATTGAAATGATGTGGTTAATGACATGATTATCAATATTTAAGTTGTTAGAAATGATGAAGTTAATTGAGAAATGAAACATGGCCATATATCATATTTGGGATTCATAATTTTGATGTCTAAATAAGACCCAGCCTAACTCAAAAAAATTGTTTCTCCTAGTGTGTTCTAAACTCTATAAACCGTCAACCAATTTCATCCCACGTTGAAGGCCCAATCCTTAGCCCAAAATCTCAGTTTTCTCAGCTACAAGAAAAATATAGTATAAAAGAAAAATAACTCTAAATCAGCTTTCAGATGATCCCATTTATACAAGGGAAATTGGGGGAAATGGGGAGTTGAACACATGCCCCTTGAGTCATATAGTTCTTGATTCATTGCGGGATAATGCAAAACCTAAACTCTTGTCATGTGTCTGAGTGGATAAACGCTCTACAGCAAACTTTGTAACCTGACATAACAATTTTCTTCTTCTTGCTCGAATTCCTCCCAATAAGAAAAAAAAAAGATAATAAAACCGTCTTCATCATGTGTGTGACTTCAAATGATAAGCAAACCTCGAAGTTAAATAAATGCCTAAATTTAGCCCACATTTGAAAAATGAAGGCTGATATTGTTGGGGTAATAATTAATTTGTCTCTTTGACCTAGTAGGCAAAAATCAATCACATTTCTAAACGAGAAGCACTTTTAACTGCTTACCGCGTCGAGTTTCCACACCAATGTCATTTCCAATTATTAACACTCGCTTCTTCTTTTTCACTCCCAAAGTCTTCAAAGGTTGAGTGGCAAGTTGACCATTATGATAAGAGAAAGAGAAAGAGAAAGTTAAGATAAGGGAGGGAGGCAATGGTAGTAAGTAAGCATTATGGTCCTTTTCATGTAGAAGATAGAGAGATGAGCATTGAGAGGGAGAGAGAGAGAGCAACGAGAGGCCGATCGATGTGTCTAAGTTATAATCAGCTTTGTTGGATTAGTGTTGAGGGCTCTCTCTCGTTGTCCTTGAAAATAAAAAGATAAAGGGTCAATTCACATATTACCTTTTCTCTTAGTTGGTTAGGTCTTTAATCATGGGGTGCCATCAAGAATATGGAGGAACATGAACCGCATTAATCTTCCATCGCCAAGCGCCAAGTACCACCTAGCTTGGCACTTGGCAAGACTAGTGCCAAGCTAAAAGGTTTGATTTGATATACATATTTGTCAAATTTCGAATGCTTATTTCATGAATTTATGGGTAGTAAATTCGTGATTGGACATATTTCGAAGCTAGGGTTTATCATCAATTGCCAATAGTTTGCAACCATTTTATGGGTTGGGATCCTTGGGGATGTGTAATGCGCTTAGTCCATTCGAAGAAAGAAAAGGCCTCATGCCCGGGACTCAAAGATTTAGATTTTAGATCTCTTCTCAAGTCCAAATAGTTGGGCTGTCTTTTTGCTCGCACTTTGTTTTGATTGTTTTTCTCTCCAAAATTTGTAACCATATTAACCTAACACTTCATTACTCATAGGCTTCAAAATCTAGTTTCAAAACTTAACATCACCAACTTCATTTGGTATATATAGCGGTATAATTTCCATTTTATTGAAGAGAGTCTTGAGTTCAAACTTAAGAGCATTTTCAAAGGATATGTCAAATTGTCTCGTGGATATGAATAATGGCCTAATTATGAGATTTTTGGGGTTTTGGAATGCGGTGGTGTACTCCTTCAATCTTCCCTTCGTTTTTCTTGTTTTTTTCATTGTGTTTTCTTTCTCCTGCTTTTTTGACTCTTTGCAAGCTGATTATTTCCTATGTCGTGCGAAGAACTATGGTTGCTATCATAGGAGGTTTTCTTTGACATGTTATGGGAGGAGTTGGTGTGCTCTTATGGGGTTGTTTTGTGTTGCCTCCTTTGTGTTTTTCTTGGTGTGTTTCTTGTGGCTTTGACCCCTTGTGTGCCGAATAGTTCTTGCATTGGATAAAGCACTATGACTGTTCTCATAGAAGGCTTTCTTTGACAGTTTAGGATGGTTTTGGTGTGCTTTCCTACATGGTCCTTTGTGTTGGTCTTCTAGTAGTTTGGTAGTCTGTTTTTCTTTATTTATAATGGTTTAGTGATTTGGGGTTGGACTCTTCTGCTAATCCATGATATTTGTGGTACTCTTTCTACCCTAGGGTTTTCCCATGCGGTTTTTCTAGGAAGGTTTTAACGTCACTGTTTTCATGTTGTCTTATATATGTATAAAGCTATTGGATTATGAATGAAATTCCTTTTCTCTAAAAAAAAAAGAGTCTTATACACAAGGTTGTTGTTCCAAGTGTATTTCAACCTAAAACAAACTAGATGTGCACTAAATTACGGCCAAGTACAAGTTAAATTAGGCAAGGAATTGGATAAATAATAGGCATTTATTTTTATTCATCATTTGGAATTTAAATATAGTACACAAACGCAGTACACAAATGTGATTTCCCTAATATTGTACACAAATAACAATCCCATTATTGAAGGAATACAAATAAGGAAAGAAGGAAGTGATCCACTTATATTGTGAATGATAGGACTTCTTCAGTACTTCTTGAGGAAACTTTTGAACCAGTGTGCTGAGAGTTTTGGGAGCCTTTTCAACCCATTATTGTAATCCACAAAGTTGATACCAAATCGAACAGTGTATCCAACATTCCATTCAAAGTTGTCTAGCAATGACCATAGAAAGTATCCCTTAACTTTGACACCATTTCTAGACAAAAAAGAAAAAAACATCAACAATCAAATGTATTGATTTCAATGTAATGGTTTAATAACCCAATGTGGTAGTCAATTAGAACTTACTTGATTGCACTTTGAACATAAAAGAGGTGAAGCATGTGGTAGTCAACTCTCTTATCATAAAGGGCTTCCTTAAGTGATAATTTTGGATCATTCAACTCATCAATGCCTATATATACAATATGCCCATTATTATATAGTATTGAATTAGACATTATAGCAATTAATTGTATTTTACACAATATGTATGTGAAACATTGATGATGAACTTAATTAAGGCTAAAAAATTATTACCATTTTCAGTAATGTAAATGATTGGATCATTGTACTTTTCCTTCGTGTAGAGTAAAAAATCTTGAATTCCTATTGGGTAAACATTTAGCCAGTCTGAAGCACTCTGCAGTTCCATTTGAAGATAATTGAGATTTTTAGGAGTTACATTTATAAGTGAAAACAATTAATCATGCAATTTCTAATAGCTTAAGTTAAAGCTTCGCTATTTATTACCTTTGCACCAATGGGGACTCCATTGCGCTCAGCTGCCATAACATATATTAATGTTAAAATCTGATTATTCTAGAAACTTAGATTGCTTGAGATAAGTCTTGAATTTGTACTCACATGTAAGATTCACGCGAGTATCTGTTATGTAGCTTGCATGTACAGAAATATTATGAGATGCATCACTTGCATAGAAACCAGTATAGTAATTTAGTCCAAGAAAATCAAATGACCCAATTAGTAACTTGGATTGTTCTTCTGTGAATTTTGGTAATCGCCCTTGAACAAGAGACTGCATGATGTGCGGATAGTTACCACTTGTTAATGGCTCCATAAACCTACAAAACAATGGAATTCCCAAACATGAACTTAGTATTCTATAATGCACTTTTTGCTAGTAAATGTTATATTTGTAAATAAACATTTAACTGAGTTGATATATAGATGACAAAAAGTCACTTTTGATCCATGTATTCGTCATATTTTCCAGTTTGGTCTATGTGGTTTCAATTATGACGATTTGAACCATGTAGTTTGATATCCGTCGCAATTAAAGGACACATCCAAATTTCCATCCAATTATTTGAGTAAGCATGTGTCCCTTACGTAGATAGGTATTTTGGATATAAATCTTGATGTGTCCTTAAATAGCAATCGATATCAAACTACAGAGATCAAGTTCCCTGAATTAAAACCACATGGATCAAAGTGAAAAATCTGGCAATCTACCAGGATCAAAGTGACCTTTTCCCTATACACTTGCCATCCAAAAGTAAAGTCCAAAGCTCGTAATGCAGCCTTTTGATCTTCATTTGCCTCAGAAAGAGGCACAAACCAGGGTGACACAAGCGTAAGTCCTATCACACCTTTTTGAGATGCCTGCAAAAGAGCATCAATCTTAGTTTATTTAGAGCTAGAAAAATGGACAACCTTTGTTTATCTCACTGTACAAAATTTTCCCTCTTGTATTTCAATTTAATACCACTCGTATAGAATTCTCAATTAGGAACCAACATTCTGGGAAAAAAAAAATAAAGAACTAATGGATTGGACCTGAAATTTATCCTTATACAAATTTGCAGCAGCCGCATGAGCAAGGAGGAGGTGGTGTGTCACCAGATATGGTTCAATAGCTGAATTTCCGCCAATGCAATTTAATTTTTGCCAAGTAGAACATCGTCCTGGTGCCATAGAGCCAGATGCATAACCATTGCTACTATAGGTATATGGCTCATTCAACGTGGTCCAATACTTTACTCGATCACCAAATTTCTTATAACATAGTTCTGCATAGTCTTGAAAATGATTGCTGTATATATACATTTCAGAATATAAGTTATAGTAGTGTGTATTTAATAATAAATATTTTATAGGGGTTAAATTTTTCACTTACACAACACGAGGGCTTAAAAAACCACCATATTCATCTTCTAAAGCTTGAGGAAGATCCCAATGAAAGAGTGTGACAAATGGCTTTAGACCTATATGTACATGATCAGTAGTAAAAGCAAATTAAAAATTTGATTGAATAATAATTTTTATGAGTGCAGGTAATGTGGGATGATTCACCATTTCGAAGGAGTTCATTGATTAGATTGTTGTAGTATGTGATTCCATCCTCGTTCACACCATCACTTAACTTTCCACCTGATAATAATTATAACAAAAAGCAAGCAAATAAGGAAGTAACTCAATCTACCAATAGAAATTAAACTAATATTCGTGGCCTTGAAGTTCGACTCTAATTCAATTTGGTTCAATTCTTTCAATGAACCCCTTTTAATTGAGAACAAAATCTCGGTTATATATTCTACGTACTGTAGACAATAGGATACATTACTTGAGCTAAAAACACAAAGGGAGAGTAAGTGTACGTAGAAAATAAAAACAAGAAGAAAAAAGTACAAGGAATTGTTATGGATAATGGTGACGATTGGTCCAAGCCAAATATGTCAATGCAGATGATGAACTTACTCGGTAACAATCTGGACCACGAGATAGAGAATCTATAAGCGTCTAACCCCATATCTTTCATAATACCCACATCTTCCTGCAGTACAGAACACAAAAGATAGCGTAAGAAATAAGGTAAAAATTAAGGATCTCACATCTTCAGGCTTCAAAGCTCAATTAGTATGTACACAATGCGACCTTCAAGTGCAAAAGGGGAAGAGAACGTTTGAACCTTATACTTGTGATATTGATCAAGAGCGATGTCTCCGTTACTGCGATCAGCAATTCTTTCTGCAATTAATCGTAATTTTTTTTCAATTATTTGCCAAAATCATATCATCTAATAGTACTATACTATATATGCTTGGGTGTATATGCCAAGTATCCGAACATTTATGTTTTTCTCACGTATAATATAGCAGTGGGGGAAATAGATTTCCAGGAGAGGAAAATAAAAACAAAAATAAAATAGGGTATGGGAGTAGAGTATTTTTTTAATCCATTCATTAAGACATGAACATCAGACAAATAATGCTATTGCAATTTCCTCTTCAGCTTTCTTTATTGGATTTTGCCATGTTCTTTCTACCCAAAGAAAACGTCTAACTACAATGATGAAGTTATAGAGATCCTTCCTTTAGTTGTAATTCTTTCATCTGCAAATTATGGGTTTATTTCTTAGGTTCCTTTTTTCTATTTATACAAGCGATATTGGAGAAGGGAGAAATCGAACTTAGGACCTTAGATACAGGGATAAATGCTCTTAATCACTTGAGCTACACGCCCCTTGGATTTCTTATAGGTTCCTTTGCTCAGAACAAATACTCAAATATGCCCAAAACATTTCTTCACAAAAGAAAAAAAGTAGCTTAACTAATTGATTATTTGATTAGATAGACCTGAATGATTGTGGGTGTAGGTATCCCATATGCTTGGTCCTCTACCACCTTCACTTGCAGCACCTTCATACTGAAATGTTACACACACTGAACATGTCAATTTGTTATGCATGGATGCTAATTAATTAGTCTTACATTGAAAGAAAATTAAACTTAATTAGTAATTATATAAAAGAAAGACTAGAATAACTGACCTGGTAAGATCCTGAAGCTGAGCCAAATATGAAACCTGGTGGAAAACTGCTCCTGTTGAAGGGAGTGTCAATATGAATGGGACTGGGTGGAACTGTAAGAGCAGCTTTGCTATTTGTCAATGCAAAGCCAATTAGTAGCACCACACCTAAAACCAAAGACCTGCGTTGCATTTCCATAACTGGGTGTTTGTGTTGATCCAGATTGATTGGCTTTACCTGGCATATATGATATAGCATGGCATTTATATAGAGGGAGTACGTGTTGAGATAGCGTCTCGAATTAGTGATCAAAAGCAAATTAAGTTTTTTTTGTTGTTGTTCTTTTTAGTTTGAGTCATATTTGCGTATGTGTTTGGGATTACTTCTTGTTTTGGTCTTGGGCATTCACATGGATTGCGAGTAGAGAAATTACTTAAGTGTGTGATTGAAGATGCTATTTCCTGTTCCTTGTAATATTGCTACTTTCTTGGTGGAACGTTGCAATTAAAGCTTTTTAAAGAAGTAATTAATTTCAAAAAAGGTAGGGAGAGTGCCAGGGATGGGGGTGTGGGTGATTTTGGGGGAATAATGTACACGGTTCTTTCATGTTCATTGAAGCTTTTTTTAGAAGTGATTAGTTTTATATAAATAAAAAAAAGAAGGGAGAGTGCCAAAGAGGAAGGAGTAGTTAGTTATGTACATGGTTCCTTCGTGTTTCATTGAAGCTTGTTTTAGTGGTGATTAGTTCGGGAAAAGGGGGAGGGATTAATTTAGAAGAGAGAAACTCTTATGCAATGGAGATATCACTTTTTGCCATTTTTGACTAATAACACAATGACGTATAGGATAATTTTTTCACGTATCATTATGTTATTGATCGAGAATAACAAAAAATACTATCCCTGTTACAAAAAAGTTTTTTTCTACCTTAGACTTAGAGGCCAAGTGTGGCCCTGGCCCCTGCAAATTTTTCCACACACGTCGTTAGTATAGTAGCCATGCATCTACTGAAATATTTGGAAGCCATGCACCTAAACAACAGCTTGCAAACATGCAATTGTGTGAGTAACAGCTATTATATAAGTCTAGTCAAGTTTAGTAGCCAGTCATGCACCTAAACAAATGGGTTGCATGAGGGAGAAAACTTTGTTATTGTAAGTAGGTGCATTTAAAATTTAGCTACCTAAAAGTTTAGGGAAGAATTCTACTTAGGTATCTAAAATGTGCCTGCTTTCAATTTAGGTTTATTAGAATTCTACTTAGGTACTTTCAGTTTAGAGATGCTTAATAATAGTTAGGTTCAATAAAAAAAAATCATAAATTAGAGGTTAATTAGGTACTTTGTGCTTGTATAGTTTCAATTGTCTCGATTAGTTTATTAATTGTTGCATTTTAAGGAATATATATATACTAGCTTCTCCCCACTCACTTCCGCACTTGCGAGAGTTTTTATTTATTTATTTATAAAATTTTAATTTATTTTAGAATTAAAAAAAATAATGGGTAGTTGTGTTCCATAAAAATATAATTCATTATCTGATTTTTCTTTTAATTTTAATGTTTGTTAATATGAAAAAGTGTGAATTTATCATATTATCCTCATTTAATTAATAATTTCAATTCTTAATGTTTACATTAACTAATAGTATTTTCTGGTATTTTGAATGTTTTATCATTCTCTGTCTTTTGTTATATATATAGCTTATTTCTGTTTTTTTTTGAAACACTAACACACACATGCCTATGTGAGGGACATATTTGAGGGTAAAGTAGTCTCTTTTCCATGGTGTCAAAACACCAACACACACAAGCCTCTCAATTGCTAGTCATCGTTTGGTGGGCTTGAGTGCTTGTCATGATTTTTCGGGTGAAATTCAATGTTCTGATAGAGTAGGTTGTGAGAGAATCTTTGCATCTCCTAGGTTATGGAAGCTAGGAGATTGACAGATTCTGGATTAAGGACAATGAATATCTTTGATATTTTTTCGAAGTTTCTATTTTTTTATACAAATTTAATGCTCGGTCCAGTCTTGCATCAAACAATGGACATGATTCTAGTCTGGTCCCAACCAATCCAATCCAAAAATTGAAGTGCAGTCCTATCTTGTCTAGTCTTGGTCACCAAACGGGGCCTATATCTTATATCGGAACAATTTAAACTCTATGGACCAAACTAGAACTTTGTACAAACTATAAGGACCAAAAAATTAACTTCTATTAAGCCACCTCGAAGTTTTTATTTTTGGTAATTAAATAAATATAGAACCAAAATCAACTTCTCTCGCATATACGACTGTACACAATCTGTTTCCAACATTTCATTCTCGAACTGCTAATGGAATTGCTAATGCTACTGCCAAGCCAATACTAAAATTGTATCCAGTGCTCCGCACTCATGCCACTTGACTTGAGTGCTTGTCCTGCTAGAGTTGCATTTTCAAAACTCAATCACTCCAACCTTTTCATCATCAAGCCCCAAATCGTTGTTTCAAGTTAGAGTGCCTTGAGCTTGAGCTAGGCTTGATTAACTTGATTTTATCACGACATAGTATGTTTGCAAATAACAAAAGCATTAAGTACTGCTAAACATGGTTACATGAAGATACTAATTTATCATGAACTGAAGCTAAGTCCATCTTAAGTATAGGCAATTAATCAACAATCTGTTAGTTTAGTGGTACTTCTCTTCTCAATATTGGACGAGGTCCTAAGTCCGAATCTTTATTTTACTTCAGAAGAAAAAAGATATATATTGGCAAATTATAGGGTCTTAGACCAATGAAAATACATTTGCACCAATAGGTTAGCAAACCTGCAAGGCTATTTTGACATGGTATGTGGTCAAAAGGGCTAGAATCAATTTTTTATATTACATAAGTCATTAATCTAACCTACATCTTATTCAGGGATTAAGATCTAGTTTCTTGTTTTCTTGGTAAAAAAGAGGTCGCAAGTGAGCCTCGTCCATTTGATTTAGTGGCATTTAGTTTTCACTTTGTTCGAGAATGTCCGAGTTCAAATCTCATGTACCATAGTTGTGTTGTGCAATCCTCTTCAAACACTAGTCTCCTTGGCACCGCTCATTAAGGCAAACGAGCCTGGGTGCCACTCGGTGAGCAGCAAAACATTCCAAGACCTCTTGGATTGCGGAAACTCCCCAAAAACTCGTCTTTAATGGACTTTGCGATTGGCACATACACTAACATTCATGGATGAATGGAATGCAAACATCTTTGGAACAAGCATACAACCATGGACACAAAGATTTATAGAGGTTCGGCCAATCTTGCCTACATCCTCTTGGTGATCCCCTTGATAAATTTCACTTATGAAAGAGTATGTTACAACTTTGGTTTATACAAAAAACCCCCTTAGAACACTACTCTCGCCCTCAAGCTCACTTTTATCTCTTACCCTGCTCCAACCCTTGATGCCCCTGCTTTGCCCCTCTTGCAAAACTTGCTTAGCTTGCTCCCATGTGTTTACCTTTGCCCTATAGCCTAAACCCCCTTGCTCTAGCTCTCTTGGACACCTTGCATTCCCAGCTCTCACTTGCTCTCAAAGCACCTTGGACTCCCAGCCCCCCTAGGCTGGTACTCAAGTTGTATTCTCTGCACTTCCTCCTTAAATAGACAAGTAGGGAGCTCCCCTTAGCTGCTACCTCACCTTGCCAACCACCCTCATCAATGTCTTCTACTGAGAAGTTTTCATACCAGCCACCCTTGTCTTATGTTGAGAAGTCTTCACACCAACCACCTTCATTAATGTTTGGGATAGGAATTCATGCACCTAGAATTACAACACATGCTGGAAGTCACACCTAGAGCTAATACAAATCAGTTTTCCCCTTGCCAAACTAATTCCTAACCTGCAAAACAGCTCACAAACTTCCAAACAAACTCATTGACTTTGGGGTTACAAAACCATTTGGAATGGGAACTGAAAACACATGGAAAACCAAGCCAAAAAGCGTGGAAGAAATTCCCAGCAGCCGAAACCGATCGATTGCTTCTCCCAAGCCATCGATCGCTTGCAAGTCTGTGAACCACGGAGCTATTTGTGCAAAAGTTGAACCACGGAGCTCTTTGTGCAAAAGCGATCAATCGCTTGGAAGAAGCGATCGATCGCTTTTGCCCAGTAAGCCATTTTCTGCTCCTCTGCTGCACCACTCTTGCTCTAGCTGCTTCGCACCGAATTCCACCTTCTTGACGTCACTTTGGCAAGCCAAATTCCAACAAGTTGTTGAATAAATAAAAAAGGAGGTAGAAGGAAAGTGAGCATTCAGAACTCTGTTCTTGGTGTAAGTATATATCAAAGAAGAAAGTTGAATTATGTAGAAGCCAGTGCTAGAGTAGCTAGCATGTAAAACAAGAAAACCATTTGTGAAAATCAGCAAATTTTATAGAATATAGCGATCTTACATACTCAAACAACACAATCTGAAATATGTATATAACTCCAGGTAAATAGAAGTACAACAAGCATTACAATACCCAGGAATCCAATTCCAGAGCTTACTTATTAATCATATTCATATAGAAGCTAAATGTATAAGATAATATAATACTAGTGGGGGGTTGCTAAGAGAGCTTGTGATTGCTTTTCATAGCGGAAACCGATTTTCTTGGAATCATCTGCAGACCAAACAAAGATACCATGAAGTTGTTGCTCACTCTTGAGCCTGTAACAGGCAGTGAAAAAACCATTCTCAGGGGACAGTCCACCACTCCCATCAGTACTAAAGCTTGCCAAGACCTTCCCACCATTGTAATTGGAGCTTTGTGTCTTGAAGTAATTGATGAACTGAGGCACTGTGGTGCCCTGATCGTATGCGTAAAACTGGAAATTCACATAGTCTATCAAGTGGCCATAGCTCTTCCACAAGGCCAAGTAGTGGCTCTGAACTTGGTCATCATCAAAGGGAGCAATGGAAGCAAATGATATCACTCCATTGTTCTTGAGGGTTGTTATAAGCCTCCCAATGCACTCGGAGAAGGTATCGGGGTCTGCGCTGAAGTGCTCGTAATCAATGTCAATTCCATCCAAATTGTACTGCTGGATGATGCTTGTGAGAGAAGAAACAGCATTGGAAACCCATGAGTCAATTGAGGAAGGCTTGAAGTAAGCAGAGCCACTATTCACACTGTCTCCTCCTAGGCTCAAGGCCACTTTGACATTTGAATGCTGATTTTTGATGGAGGAAACTTCGGAAGGGCTAAGATTATCAGAGTCCCAGAAGACATTGAATTTTCCATTGGTGGGAGAGGAGCCTGAGGGGTCATAGTCTATGGCAAATGAGAGAATGAAGTGGAATTCAACATTTGGGTTTATGGGGACATCAGAAAACTTGACATTGTTGAATTCAGCTCCTATGTATTCTCTGAAGAGATCTGAGTTTGCTGGGGCTGCTTGGATTGATGTGGGGGAAGTGAGGAGGGCTTGAAGGAAGAAAAGGGTGAAGATGAGCTTAAGCTTTGGGAGTGCCATATTGCTCATATAATATTGAAGACTGCTAGATGTTTTTGTGTTTATGTTTATGAGTGAAATTGAAACTTGTTAGCTGCCAGTTATATAGTGTAGCACTCAGTGTGAATATGCAGACAAGGGATATGTGGAAACAAGCTAGTTGATCTGGTTGTGTGTGCAGTGGCGTTACAGTAAGTTTGTTTGTGTAGAGCTTTGTCTTGGCAAGATTGCAAGAGACAAAATTGAGGTAGTCATCTAGATTGTGTATAATTTTTATATTATCTCTGGCTGGTATAGCCCATCAATTGCCAAAGTCAGTTGAATTATGTAGTTTACAAATTTAATATAGGAAATTATCGCAGACAATGTCACGAAAGGTCCCAAATTCGATCCCTCTTGCCCATAATACTTAAAGAGTTCAGTGTGACTGATAATTCATATATGCTCAACTTGCATGATGTATTTTTTTAATCCCATTGCTGAAAGTGAAGGACAATCTTTGGATTAGTAGGAGGTATAAATTATTCCTAAGCTAATAAAATAACTCTTATCAGGACTTGAGTCTAAAAATCCTCTCTCTCTCTCTCTCTATATATATATATATATTTTTTTTTGAAAAAGTTCTATACTTTATATGTGCGCAATTTTTTTTTTTTAAAAAGGAAATGTTATAAAATAGGCAGAGCATAAAAGTACCATTAAATATTGGGGTGTAATTGTATTTGCTCTTCTGGTTTTTACACTGATAGAATTTTCGGGCATGTTTACTTATCAGGAATGAAGAAAGTAAGGAATCAGTAAATTTAGGAATCGGGGAACTAATGAATGGGTATGAGAAGAATCATTCCCATTAAGCTGTTTACTAACCATATGAAATCAACACAGGAATGGGGTTGATTCCCATTGTTATTGTTTACTAATTCTCATGAATCATAATCTAAACTAACTAGATTACTAAAATGCCCTGCACATATTAATTATATTTTCACAGACATGCACAAAAAGAGTTTCACATATGTGAAAAAATTCGTGGCCTATGATATATGATCTTGCATATATATATATATATATGATATGTGAGACACAAAAGAATGAATTAGAAATACAAGGAACATGGGGCAAAATATGTTTCTTTTCTCAACATTAACTAGTTCAAATACATGGGAAGGTGAAAAGTTCTTACATGACACAAAGCGTTGTTGTTGCTTCTAGGAGGCTTTAGTGTCTGCAATACAAATGTGAAAAAGAAGTTTGAGCGTCTTGGAACTTCTTGGCATGAGTTTTTATTTTTCTAGGGTTTGGGGTGTTTTGGAATTATGGTAAAGTGGTAAGGGTATTTTTGGAAGGTATGAAGGAAAACAAGTAATGGGAATCGCATCGACTACCCCGCTAGTTGATCCGATTCCCGGTTTTGAGGGGATTTGATTACGATTTTGAGGTGGGGCCCACATATTTTTTCATTCCTTATTGCAAGTAAACGCAGGGGAAGTCGGAATGGAAATCATTCCCTTTCCTCCCATACCCATTAATCGATACGTAAACATGCCTTCGCTCTCGGATAAAGCTTTCTAACTCTCAGATTTCTCTCTCTTTTCCCTTCGAATTGATTTTTCTCAAAGCCTGAAGATTGCCTCTATTTATAAGCAGATGATATATGCTTCACAACCAGAGCATTCACTCTACATCATTAACTCATAATTGCTTCTTACTATTTGTAAATAGTGACTAAGAAGTCTTCAACTTTTCGTAAAGCACTGTAAATAGTGACTCAATATTACTCCTCATTTTCAACATGTGGGCCATCATCATTTACAATAGGAAAGATTAATTTTGGGCCTTTAGATTCACCAAGAAAATATAAATCAAACTGAAACAGGGCCCAAAAGAATTTGATAAATGCCCAAGATACAAGCATGTACATACAAATAGTTCACAAATGATATCAACTATGATGCTCTCTTATGTGAGGAACATGACTGATTGAATTAAAAAGGTGGAGTATATAGGATCTCTCATTCTCTCTTCCTTTTTTTTTTCTTCCAAATATTAACAATAGTGGGAATGTAGAATTCGAACACCAGATCTTGAATGCATAGATATATAAGATCTCTCATTTTTCGATTTTAAAGTTGTATCAAAAGTCTTTTGAATTGAAATCCCACATTTATAAATAAAACCCACTTGATAGTTAAGTTCATATGAAACAGACTCAATAGTTAACAAATCGAGGTGCTCAAATAATTGAATTGTTGTGAGAGGTACAGTTATTAGAAACTCAAATCCATTTGCATGGCTTATCCAACTGTGTTTCAGAGAAAGAACCAATATTGAATCCATGAAGCACATGCAGTTACGCTAGTAGGAAAAGCTAGTGCAGAAAAAATATCCCATCTGTAAGCAGTAAGCCTTGTATATTGGCATGTGGAGAAGAGAATAAAGAGGATGGATGCACATGCATTGCAGTGTTTCATAACTACACACTTTAATTAGTCACCTTGAAGCTGGGCGTCCAGTTAAAATTAGGCGAGATGGAGGTCCGACTGAATTCAATCAGTATTGATATTATTCTCAACTTAATTACCTCAGTTCAATGCATCAGGTGAAATGGAGGTCCGACTAATGCACCCATTCAGGTGCATGGTAAGATTTTAACTCAAAAGACCTTGTAGCTCAATGTGGTATTTTTTAGAATGTCGGATTATGTCTATCTACGTCTATAGCTTGTATCTATTTAAAGTACTCTGACAATATATATACAATCCCTTTCTATTGAGGGATTTCTCAAATAATTTTATTTGAGGGATACCCTTTAGGATTCCCTAAGAATTTTTTTTCAATGATCCAAACCATCTATTTTTTAAGTCTGCATTCATAGATCATCCTTGCAAAACATTAGACAAATCAGAAACTGTTTTGATATCCAATTGTGTCATGTAAAATTAATGAATACGGTGCTTCAAGAAAGTACTAAAATTCCAATAATTCAATTGAGTGGTCAAATGATATCGGATTCAAGTGATTTTTTGTAGAGATGATCTTTGAATGAGTATCTACAAAATAGATGGTTTGGATTAGTGAAATACAATACGAAATGGGCCCTACAAGGGTGTCTCTCAAATAAGCTTATTTGAGGAATCTCTCAATTGAAGCTCCCTATATATATAAACCTACCCTTCATCTAATTATGTCTATTTTTCAATTAACTTTTTTTTATTTTTTATTTTTTTATTTTTTTATTAAGAAAGAGCAAATATGTTAATTTATGATATTATCTTCATTTAATTTCTTAATATTTTTTGTGTGTTAGTTATTATTTTTTCTCTTTGGAAAGAAAAAAAGTTATGATTTTTTTTTCTCTTTTGTTAATTAATATGTTTCAAAAAGATGTCCTATTGTCAGATTTAAATTCCAAAATTGAAAACATATCATTAATGATAAAAACATGGCTGAAAACATAGATGGTACCAACCTTTACTATTTTTTTTGCATGGATAGAAACATCATTAATGATCGACTAAAAAGAATGGTTATAAAGAGCCTACCACTTTCGTGGCATTTGTATATATCATTAGCAAACTTTAATTAATGTATTAATTTATATATATATATATATATATATATATATATATATATATTTCCTTTTCAGTAATTAAATCAAATTCGTGGGGTCTCATTTGTGCGAATGAGAGATCCTATAACAAGAAGTAACATGGATGCAATGATGTGTGCTGTCCAAAAGCTGAGGCTCCGATGCTTTCTTTTTATATCATAAATCATGGGACCTCATCTCTATCTTTTACCTTCCAAGCAATTACAAACCATGTTTCTCGGTACACTTTCTTTTTCTCTGCCTTTTTCCGTTAGTGTTGATCATCAATAGCCTTGAGCTTGAGGTATAATTAAGTTTTATATCATATGTTTTTTTCCTTTTAACACATGGTACGTCCATATTTAAGTGCATTTTGCTCAAATAGGATTTCTCAATCATTTTTTTAAAAACCTTGAAATCGTTGAGAATATAGGAACAAAAGTCTTTGCATTACAACATCTCGGGCCTCTCTACTTATTATCAATTGATTTTGAATTAAATGTTTTAGCTCTATCATAATATTAGGAGTAAATAGTGCAATATGTGTGTTAAGTGACACTGATATAAGATCTTGTGTGTCTCATTCACTGAAACAGTCAATCTAAATTAGAAATTGAAATAAAATCATGTGTTATATACACCACATTAGTAGGCCTGGGCTATGTTGAGAAATCTTTAATTATGCCTGAATCGATATGTGTGAATTCAATTTCCGTCACAACCTTGCTAGTCTTTTTTGTGTGGAAGTGCAACACTTTCCAAACACTTATTGAAGAAGGAACTATTTGGGGCTGGAGTGATTATGGAGAGTGAGAGGCGTGGTTTCATAGTGGAAAGAATCCATGGAAACCTCCTTTTCAGTGTAAATGTCAGTGGAAAGAATCGAAACCTCTTTCAATGTAAAATGTGTAGTCTTCTTCTTCTTGAATATAGAGATGGAGAAGGAGTGAAGTAAGGCCCACGCAGAATATATAAAGACATGGAGTAAGTCCCAAGTCAACACTTCCACTTCACTGAATGCAAACATATTAATAAAATATTGAAAAGAGAGAAGGTGGGTATGATCCAATAGCCTTAATCCCACATGGGCTAGCGTGCGGGTCCAACAATATGGGATTTTCCTACTGCTTAAGAATGAAATAGAACATATTTTAGGCACTTCTTAGTTTTTTCTTATTGTCTAAGATTGTTGAGCAATCTTTTCATTCATTCGGTGAACAAATTGTTTCTGTATGGAAGTGAAGTAAGGACGTGCTTGGATGAAGCAGCTGGCTTAAGAGAAAGTGAATTTGGAATTAAAGTAGATTCAGTTGGTCTAAAGAAAATGAAAGAAAAAAAAATCTCAACTCTCCTATCATTCATCGTTATCGTCATAACAAAACGAATAAATTTGTGTAAAATCGTTCATGTACACAGTTGATGATTGTGAATACATATGAAATCATTCTGAGATGCGCATGCATTTATCCCGAACGATTGTAATTAGCATTCACATACATAAAACAAATTATATAATATCTTTAATTGGAAAGGAGCATGTATTGTGTACTTATGGCTTGTAGATAGCATATAAAACCTCAATTTTCATATAGTCAGTGACATCATATGATAAAAATTCAAGTAACAAATTTCGAAAGCAACTCCTTTCTAATGTGGCATTTTTCTCCTAGTCAAATGAGAAATCAATAACAACTGTTGCACCAACCAATTCCATATGGAAAAAAAAAATGTAGGTCACCCTTGGGGTGACAACCCAATTATCCCAACAAACAATGACAAATATTCGTACACACCACAACTTCTAATTGGAAGCTTTAAACATAAAAGTGGCAAGAGGGTCAAGTTAGGGAAAATGGGAGCACCTAGAATAATTTTTAGGGCTTGGGCCAGAATTAGGAATTGGAAGGTTTTTATTTGAAGTCACAAGGCATGCATTAGGCACCAACACCATGTGCCTCCTCACATCACTCTTTTTCACGTGGGGCAACTTTACCACCACACACATACCCACTTTGTCTTCCTTTTAATCATCTTCGAATTTGTTTTCCCTTACTGTCCCAATCTTTTGACATTTTTACCAGTATGCTAGTAACTCGTTGTATTTCCTACTTCTCTAATGAAAATGGTTCGTTAAAACATTTGATTAAACTTTTATTTTATACAAAGCAATATTGAGGGAGGAGATGGGTTGAACTTAGGACCTCGGATGCAAAGATAAATGCTCTTAACTACTTTAATTACAAGCTTTTTGCAATTATTATTTCTTTCTTAGGAGGTCTTAAGTGAGGCTGTTGTATAAGACAACTCACTCACATAGATGGGATAAGATAGAGTACATTGTGAGTGAGTTGCGGCATAAGACAATCTCATCTAAGAATTTCTTATTTGTTAGGCCCATATGCGATAGGTTTTTAAGTTCTATAGTCTAACATCTGTTTAAATTTGTCTAATCTATTTTTACATAACTTAACGAGTCGTATCAATATTTTTTTAGTCATATTTGCCTTATTGAATTAAGTTATTAACGCATTCGTTAATTATCCATTATCTTAATGAGTCGTATCCATGTCGACTTGCAAAATACATTTTGACTTGCTAATGAGGCTTTTTAGGCAAAAACTTAAAACACCCTTAATTTTCTTACCACTCTTATTTTCATGTTAGACAAATCGTGACTACTTGTACACCAACCTAACTCTGATGTCCCCCTCAAGCTGGAAGCAACTTTCTTTCAGACTCGGTTATCTCTAATAAAATTCAGAATTTTCAAATTTAAACAAACTAAAATGAATCCCTTGTCTCTTTTTCTTGTTGATTGGGAAGCAAACCCAAAATTATAGAGCACTTCACTGACAAATATTTGAATGGCCCATTAGGTTGAATTGAGTGGACCCCAGGTTTTTGGTCATTAACAAGAAACACACTCTTAGTTTAAATGCACATTAACAGTAATTAAAATAGGTTAGTAGCAAGGGGGGTATTGTTCGTAATATCTGGTAAAGTAAGGGGCAGTAATTTAAACAAGGGGCTCCGTTTCAAAATTATTTCAAAAGATAAGTGAGGTGAGGCCTCTTTGTCGATTTATAACGGTCGGAAATTAATATCTCTGCAAACGGATCTTTTTTGTTTGACGGCGTTAACTGGACGCGTCGATGCCGTCCTCAGAATTTCAAACGCCCCGTAACGTCTCTTAAAAATAGTCCAAATATATTATTTTAAATTTATTTTATTTTATTTTTACGCTCTTATATCCAAATCCAAACTCAAAAAACAAAACCCACAAACACACAGTCCTCGTTAGTCTTTCTTTTCTTGTTTCTCTCACACCTCACTTTCTCTCAGCTCCCTCTCTCTCATTAAAATACAATACAATTGACACAGAAACAGTCTCACTCTCTCTCTCTACTCTACGACTTTCTCTCTCTACGAACCTCCATCACTATTGCTTCAAGAATCTCTCTGTATTTGTAGGCCGGCCGGCAATTCGATTTGACTGTAAGTTTCTTTTTTTGAATATTTTTTTTATTGGTTCTGAATTTTGTTTGGTGTTTTGATTTTCTTCGGTATGAATCGCGCACATTCCGATTTCGATCGTTCATTTGCGATCCATTTCCGATTCATCGCCGCACATCTGTGTGAATTCAGAATTGCATTGCTCAAATTTGTCTCGTTCGTTGACTCACAGATAATTAGTTACTAAATTAATATGTACTAATCTTGATTTTCTATAATTATATAGATGTATGTATGTATATAGACTGTTACTGATGAGTGAAGGTTTTTGAGATTCAGAAAGCAAGAGAGCTATGGATTCATCACAGTCACAACAGAGAAGAGGAGGATTGGTATCGCTATCCCCGTCACAGACACCGCGGTCGAGCGACAAGTCGGTGCGAGATCTGCGATCCGGGGATTCGAATTCGATAAACAGGCATGAAAAGGACAAGGGTGTCAATGTGCAGGTGCTTGTGCGTTGCAGGTGAGTCGGAATCCGAGTTGGGTGTGTGGCCGAGTTCAGTTAGGTGTTGTTGTCTGAGTGAATGATCAGCTCATGAATTGGTTTGCATTTGTAGGCCTTTGAGTGAAGATGAAATGAGGGTACATACGCCCGTGGTGATTTCTTGTCATGAGAGTAGAAGGGAAGTGTCTGCAATTCAGAATATAGCTAACAAGCAGATTGATAGAACCTTTGCGTTTGACAAGGTTTGTTGATTAGAATGCTGAAAGTAAAACTCTTGTGTTTCATCTTGTTCTACTTTAAAAGTGGCTCTAAGGTCTTATTAGATTAAAGGAATTCATTGGTTTTAATCTGTTTTGGCTCCTAAAGTTCCAAAATTTGAATAATGATTTTTCCTCGATTTTAGTGAAGTAAAATTGAAATATGTTGCTGTTGTTGTGCTACCTGTTGTTACTTTCTTTGCACTGGGAAATGATCAGAAAGCCGGATAATGTTGTTTAGGTCTTTGGTCCCGCATCCCAACAGAAGGAATTGTATGACCAGGCTGTGTCTCCTATTGTAAATGAAGTACTTGAGGGCTATAACTGTACTATATTTGCCTATGGTCAGACAGGGACGGGGAAAACATACACAATGGAAGGAGGAGCAAGAAAGAAGGTTTGGTGTTTTCGATTTTCAACTAGACTTCAGCCTATGTATTATTTTATGATTTTCTCCACTTAGCTTGCTGACTGGATTTTGTCATTTTTGTAGAATGGGGAGTTTCCAAGTGATGCCGGTGTTATCCCACGAGCTGTTAAACAAATTTTTGACATATTAGAAGCTCAGGTTGCTGAGTATAGCATGAAAGTCACATTTCTAGAGCTGTACAATGAGGAAATAAGTGATCTTCTGGCCCCAGACGAGAGCACGAAATTTATAGATGACAAATCTAAGAAACCCATTGCTCTCATGGAAGATGGGAAGGGGGGTGTCTTTGTAAGAGGCTTGGAAGAAGAGATAGTGTGCACAGCAAATGAAATTTATAAAATCTTGGAGAAGGGATCTGCAAAAAGACGTACAGCTGAGACTCTTCTCAACAAACAAAGCAGTCGTTCACACTCTATATTTTCCATCACAATCCACATCAAGGAATGCACTCCAGAGGGTGAGGAAATGATTAAGTGTGGGAAGCTAAATCTTGTTGACCTTGCTGGTTCTGAGAACATTTCACGCTCAGGTGCAAAAGAGGTAAGGCACAGAAGTAGTTTATAATCAATATAATGATGGTGTTGTCTTACTACATGATCTTACTGCCATATTTCCAAAAAAGTTTGTGTTTTGAGTTTATTTAATCCTTACAGTGCGTTAAGAGTCACATATCAAAAAGCAAATGTAATTTTTATAATGGATTATGGTAGGACATTTTCTTATCCTCATCCGATTGAAAAGAAATTTTCACTTGCAGGGTAGAGCAAGGGAAGCTGGGGAGATAAATAAAAGCTTGCTTACTCTTGGCCGTGTCATTAATGCTCTAGTTGAACACTCTGGTCATGTTCCATATAGGTATTATTTAATAAATATCCCTTGGTTTTTTTTTTCCTGTATTTGCAAACCCCAGAAAGAAAATTTAATCACAATGATATTGTTTGGAATATCAGGGATAGTAAACTAACAAGATTGTTGAGGGACTCCTTAGGAGGGAAAACAAAGACATGCATAATTGCCACGGTATCACCCTCCATCCATTGTTTGGAAGAAACACTCAGCACCTTAGACTATGCGCACCGTGCCAAAAACATAAAGAATAAACCAGAGGTCAGAAGTTTGCTCACTCCCTGTTCTCACAAATCATAAAGGGGAATTGTCTTTCATTCTGACAAATGTTATGGTTTGTTGTTGCTCATTCTTTCAGGTCAATCAAAAAATGATGAAATCTGCTTTGATCAAGGATTTATATTCTGAGATTGATCGGCTTAAGCAAGGTTGTTAAGTTGTTAACTGATTTCATTGTTTCTCCTCTCTCTCTCTCTCTCCTCAGAAGCTTTTTCTAGTGGATAATATTATTTAATGATTTTTTGATAGTTAGTTTATTGCAAGCTAAATTGTATGACATGTTTCTTATGTTTATTCAGAGGTATATGCTGCAAGAGAGAAGAATGGAATCTATATACCACGAGATCGTTATCTTAATGAAGAAGCAGAGAAGAAGGTCTGATTGTTGCCATTTAACAGAATGATGCAATTCTCTTCCTACATAAGTTCACACAATGCACTGGTTACTGACCTCATTCCTCTCTTTTTACCCTAGGCAATGGCTGAAAAAATAGAGCGGATGGAACTCGATTCTGAATCCAAAGACAAGGTATTTCCATGAAGATTGCATTCCTTTCTTTGCAAGTATTACCAGACTACAGCGTAGGAACTAATATAATTGTTATGTGGTGGTGGCCTAAGCGCAGCAACTGATGGAGCTTCAGGAACTTTACAGTTCTCAGCAACTTTTGACTGTAGACTTGAGTGATAAGCTTGAAAAAACTGAGGTAATACATTTGGGAAATCAAATTACATAGTCTCCCTTTGTTCTTTCTGCTTTCATCCTGATAAAATTCAACACTTTATGCTTCAGAAAAAGCTTGAGGAAACTGGAAATGCACTGTTTGATCTTGAGGAAAAACATCGACAGGCAAATGCAACCATTAAAGAGAAGGAATTTCTGATTGCAAACCTCCTCAGATCGGGTGAGCAAAGTGCCTGCTACAACGAATTTTGTCGTACATTCTACATATTCAGATCAGATGTTGAAACTTGCCATTTCATTTTACCTTCAGTTTATATAGTCGACATTTGATGGATCAAATAGCTTTTCCTAAGGACTTCCATTTTAAACTTGTTCATCTTCTAGTTTATGCACACGTAAAGTCTCATGCTTTCCAGATGGTACAATTTGATGCCTTTGTATGTTCCTCACAATAATATGCACTGTTAACTTTCAGAGAAATCACTGGTTGAGCGTGCATTTGAGCTTCGAGGAGAGCTAGAGAATGCTGCATCAGATGTGTCCAGTTTATTTGCCAAGATTGGTTTGTCTCATTATTTTGGATATTTTTATTGGGTCTTCCTCAAAACTTCTGGTGCTTTATTGCTAACCATGGCTGGTTTTCCAGAGCGCAAGGATAAAATTGAAGATGGAAATCGGATACTAGTTCAGAAATTCCAGTCCGAATTAACTCAACAGCTTGAAATCTTGCATAAGACTGTCGCAGTTGCAGTGACACAACAGGAGCAGCAATTGAAAGGTATGGAGGAGGATATGCAGTCCTTTGTATCAACCAAGGCAGAGGTAAGATCTAGACAAGAAGATGATTGTCTTTGAGCATTCTTGACATTTGATTGTCAGTCTATACTCCATACAACCTAATTATTTGCCATGCTTTTGAAGGCTACTGAAGAACTTCGAGGAAGACTAGGAAAGCTTAAAAATATGTATGGTTCTGGTATTAAAGCTCTGGATGGTATAGCTGGGGACCTTGAAGGAAATTCTCAGTCAACTTTTTGTCATCTAAATTCAGAAGTTTCTAGCCATTCTTCTGCTCTGGAAGATGTAAGTATTAGTTTACTGTTTTTCAGTCTTCACTTTTCTTTTACTATTTCTGTACTTAACTTTGTTCATATGATTTAGCTCTTCAAAGGAATTGCTTCAGAAGCTGATGAATTACTCAATGATCTTCAAGGTAATCTTCACAACCAAGCAGAGAAGCTAAGTGCATATGCACAACAACAGCGTGAGGTTCGTAATATATTGTTGCTTTCATGGTTATTTGTTTTATTTTCTTCAAGAGTAAAATTCAAAAATCACTTTTTGGAGTAAAAAATTTGGTCTTCAATTTTGTACAGGCTCATGCCAGAGCAGTTGAGACTGCACGGTCAACTTCTAAAGTTACTGTGGACTTCTTCAAGACTCTAGACATGCATGCATCCAATCTGACCCAAATCGTGGAAGAAGCACAAACTGTCAACAATAAGAAATTGTCTGAACTTGAAGAGAAGTTTGAGGTGGTTGCAGTGTACTTTCTAAACTAAATGGGCCATTAACAACCTTATTAACAAAATTTAATGCTTGTTTTTTTAATTTATATGTAGGAGTGTGCTGCTAATGAAGAAAGGCAGTTGCTAGAAAAGGTGGCAGAGTTGCTGGCAAGTTCAAACGCTAGGAAGAAAAAACTGGTATGTCTTGTTCTTAAGCTGCTGCCAATTACTTATTCCTTGTTCCTAAGGTTTTATGTCAGTAACAACTTTTTTATTTAGGCTCAATTAGTAACATTCTTGATCTATTTTTAGGTCCAAACAGCAGTAAATGATCTTCGAGAGAGTACAACAAGCAGAACCAGCAAGCTACAGCAAGAAATGTCAACCATGCAAGATTCAACATCTTCTATCAAAGCAAAATGGACAGTTCACATGGAAAAAACAGAATCCCATTACCTTGAAGATACATTTGCTGTGGAAAGTGGAAAGAAAGACATGGAAGAGGTTCTACAGAATTGGTACATATTCTGGATTTTAGGAATTTAAACTTTGATCTGGCCATGATTCTGCTACGTGAATTTTTCTAGCCCATTACTTACCAAAAAACAACTTGTGCAGTTTGAAGCAGGCAACAATGGGTGCAGAACAATGGAAGAATGCTCAGGGTTCCTTGCTCAGTCTAGAAAAGAGTAATGTTGCTTCTGTGGACTCCATTGTTAGGTATGCTCATTCCTTATAAGTTATAACTTACTGCAGGTTTTCATTGAAGATTATTCATTTATTTTTTTCTCTTCAACTAGGAGGGGAACGGAAGCCAATCAAGCTCTACGTGATAGGTTTTCCTCAGCTGTATCAGCTGCACTAGAAGATGTAGACACCGCAGACAAGAATCTCCTGTCTTCTATTGATTGTGAGTGTCAAGTTTCACGTATTGATTTCACGTTTGTCTTACTAGGTTATATATTGGATTGCATGTTAATTGAAACAAATACTTGCAGATTCATTACAACTTGACCATGAGGCATGTGGAAATCTTAACTCAATGATCGTTCCATGTTGTGGGGATTTGAGGGAACTGAAGGGAGGTCACTACCACAATATTGTCGAAATCACAGAGAATGCAGGAAAATTTCTTCTGGATGAATATGTGGTAAGACTGCTAGAGTGGTTTTGTACAATATAAGTGTTTTTTACTCGATGACATTATGTTCTTTAATGAGTTCTTCAACTCTGCAACTCTCAGGTGGACGAACCATCATGTTCTACACCAAGAAAGAGGTCGTTCAATCTTCCAAGCATTGCATCCATTGAAGAACTCAGAACTCCTGCCTTCGAAGAATTGTTGAGATCATTCTGGGATGGAAGATCTGCAAAGCAGCAGGCAAATGGAGACTTAAAACACATCGCAGCGGCGTACGAGGCTGCCCAGTCCATTAGAGACTCCAGAGTTCCTCTCACTGCTATTAACTGAAGAGGGGGGAATCAAAGATTTAGAGGTCAGAGAAACACGTGTGTACATAACATGCATGGCGTATATATGTACTCTTGTAGTCACTGTGCTACGCTACCTTATTCGTTAATTGTTTCTGGAGACAGTGGATGAAAAATGATTGTGGATGGAGAAGGCTTCTTGGGGGAACTTCAAAACTTGAGTTCATTGAATTTCCCACTTTGTAACGAACTGCAGTAGGATTATTGATGAGGAGTTACTGAGTGTTTTGGTTTGAGTTCTTTTGAAGCTTCTTACAGCCATAGTTCTTGTCAATCATGATACCTTCTATTTGCACCCAAAAGGATGCATACAGCAGATTTATTCTTTTCGTGTAGATTAGAATAATTAGGCTATCAGTTGCATTTAAAAATAAAAATACCTTCTATAAATTATCACAAAGTCACACTTTTATTCTGTGCGAGTGAAAACCAATCTATTCATTAAACCAATACACTTTTATTCAGACCAAAAGCCACACTTTTTTGGGCGGACGGAATTAAGAACGGTGGTGAGTATATACTTTGGGGTAAAGTGATTAAAGTAGTGAGCAAAATATTTCCATAAAAAAGGCTTATAAAAGGGTATAATGGTGATTTCTTGCGAATTTGTCTTTAGTTTCAATTGAGCACTATCCTTTTTTAGAAAATTAAGGATATGAACTATTTTTTCGCCAATTTCCCGCCATCTAAATTCATGACATTTCATCCAATTGCCATTAAATATGAGGGCAAAATGGTCATTTTACAAGTTAAAAAATAAAATAAAAAACCAGAAAATTCAAATAATACTCTCTTTCTCTCTCTCTCTCTCTCTCTCTCTCTCTCTCTCTCTCTCTCTCTCTCTCTCTCTCTCTCTCTCATAGGTAATGGGAGGAGAAGAAAACCCAAAGGGAGGAGGTGAGGTGAAGGGTCTATGGGGTGGGGGATTGGTTTGGGAGTGGAGAGTGGTGGTCATGGGGGAATGGGAGGAGAAAAACCCGGAGGAAAGAAGGGGTGGGCTGGGTTCGGGGTATGAAAAATACAAAAGGGGAGGTGGGGGAAGGGTCTGTGGTGGTGGGGGATTGGTCTGGGAGTGGAGGATGGTGGTCATGAGGGAATAGGAGGAGGAAGGGAGGAGATTGAAGGGGAAGAAGGAGGGATGGGTCTGGGTTCTTCAATTTTTTCCAAAAAAATTATTATTTTCAAATGATTTAACTGAAAATTGTATGAAATATTGAGAATTTAGACGGAGGAAAATTAGCGAAAAAAAAATAGTTTATATCCTTAATTTTCTATAATAAAAAAAGAAAAGAATAAGAGTTAATTGAAAGTGATGTACAAGTTCAGGGGTATTTCAATAATATATCCCTTATAAAATATCAAAGTTCAGGAACTAAACGAAGAGGACTCCTAAACGAAAGGTACGGAACATTTTATCGAAGGGGAAAGTTTTGTAGAATTCATGATAATACGGACTTGAGCTTTCTCGAGGACACCAGTTGGAGGGAGGTTTGAGCGCCCTTTTACTCAGAGATGCTGAAGATGATGATACGGGCTACAACTGCTGCTACTTCTTCTTCTTGTTATTGCTGGAGCAGCAGAGGTGTGAATTGTCTTCACTCTAACTCCACTTTTCTCGTTTTCGTCAACAATTACTTTGCTTTCTTTCACTCGCAACCTTCGAAACCGATCAAATCTACAAGAACCCAACTAGAGCAGCCAAAAAGAGACTTATCCAAAATCACAAATGTTGAGGATGCTTTCAATGTGTTCGATAGAATGCTTCAACTGCGCCCTCTGCCTTCTGTTGTCTGTTTCAATAAAATCTTGGGTCAAGTTGCAAAATTGAATAATTACTCGGCCGTCATCTCATTGTATAACCAAATGAGTGTGTCTAGAATTGGACATGATGTTTATACCCTAACCATTCTCATAAATTGTTATTGTCATCTAAACCAAATGGGGTTTAGTTTATCTGTATTGGGAAAATTCTTCAAACTTTGTCTTGAACCAAATGTCTTTACCTTCAACACTCTAATCAACGGCTTTCTTCTCGAGAATAGAGTGGCGGAGGCGGCAGGAATTTTCAACAAAATGACGAAGGCAGGTAATTGTAAGCCTAATGTGGTTACTTTCGGCACACTAATAAAGGGTTTCTGCATGACGGGTAACAACAGTGCAGCTATCCAGTTGCTTAGGAAGATGGACGAAGGAGCTTGTAAGCCTGACGTAGTTTGCTATAGCAAGATCATTGACAGTCTTTGTAAGGATACACTAGTTGATGATGCATTAAACCTCTTCTCAGAAATGATGAGCAAGGGTATTGCCCCAAATGTCATTACCTATACATCCTTGATTCAAGGAGTTTGCAAATTAGGCCAGTGGAAAGAAGCTACAAGATTGTTGAATGACATGGTGAGTAAAAATGTCTATCCAGATGTTCGCACGTTTAGTGTCTTTGTAGACACACTTTGTACGGAGGGGATGGTCGTGGAAGCAGAAGGCGTGGTCGAAATGATGATTGAAAGGGATATTCAACCTAATACCGTTACATACAATTCACTTATGGATGGTTACTGTTTGCGAGGAGAAATGAGCAAGGCTAGAAAAGTTTTTAAACTAATGCTTGGCAAGGGCTCGATGGTTAATGTTGTTAGTTACAACACATTGATAAATGGATATTGTAAGCATAAGATGATGGATGAGGCCATGATGCTACTTCGGGAAATGACTTGTAAGGGACTGGTTCCAAATATCGTTACTTATAACACTCTTCTCGACGGTTGTTGCAAAGTGGGGAAATTAGGTGATGCACAACAGTTGTTCTCAGAGATGCAAGCTTGTGGCCAACTTCCAGATGTTCAAACTTATGCCATTCTACTGGATGGCCTGTGTAAAAACCGACAACTTTCTACAGCAATCCAACTGTTTAAAGAGATGGAAGGCAAGAAGTTGGATGTAAATATTGTGATTTACACTATTCTTATTGAAGGTTTGTGCATAGCTGGGAAAATTGAATCTGCAAGGGAACTCTTTTGTGGTTTATCATCAAGAGGGCTTCAACCGGATGTAAGGACATATACCATAATGATTAATGGACTATGTATTGGGGGCCTAACAAGTGAGGCAGAAAAGCTGCTTACTGAAATGGAAGAGAAAGGTTGTTCTCCAGGTGATTGTACGTATAATATAATTATTCGAGGGTTCATCAATAACAATGAGACAGTAAGGGTGACAGGACTTATTCAACAAATGGTGGAGAGGGGTTTCTCAGCAGATGCATGGACTACAGAATTGATAGCTGATTTATTATCCAAAGGTAAAGTAGATCTCGCATTGTTGCCATTGAACAAAAGAGAATTGTGAAGTTAACTGTCCTCTTTGAAAGCTGAAACAGATGATCTGACTATCATGGAAAACATTGAAATTGCAATTGGAAAGAATAATAGTCCATAAATTCCCGTTCGACTTAGTTCAACAGCCTGAAATCTTGCATAAGACTGTCGCAGTTGCAGTGACACAACAGGAGCAGCAATTGGAAGGTGTGGAGGAGGATATGCAGTCCTTTGTATCTACCAAGGCAGATGTGCTCTATACAACCTAATTATTTGGCATGCTTTGGAAGGCTACTGAAGAACTTTGAGGAAGACTAGGAAAGCTTAATAACATGTATGGTTCTAGTATTAAAGCTCTGTATGGCATACTTGGGGACCTTAAAAGAAATTCTCAGTTAACTGTTTGTCATCTAAATTCAGAAGTTTCTAGCGATTCTTCTGCTCTGGTAGATGGAAGTATTAGTTTACTGCTTTTTCAGTCTTCACGTTTCTTCTTGCTGTCTCTGTATTTGACTTTATGTCATTTGATTTCAAGGGAATCGCTTCAGAAGCTGATGCATTACTCTCAAAGTAGGCTTGTAATATATTGTTGCTTTCATGGTTACTTGTTTTATTGTGGGAGCAAAAATCAAGGCCCAAGTAACAAGGCCTAAATTTGAAGGAGTGGAGGGAATCAAATAACATGATATCCACTACCATATAACGTGGAGATAAATAAGAAATATGGGATTTGGAGTCCTAGGGTTCATTGCCTATAGAAGGCCAATTAATCCCCTAGCACAAAAAAAGAAAAAAAAAGGGAAGTATGATTGATTCTACTGCAATATTCATGAACAAACACTGACTTGAGCGTAGGAGTTTTTTTCTTGCAGGTATCTCCCTCCTCCCTCATTGGCGGCAAGCGAAGGGTGTCCGGCTTCTCAACATGGAATACAAAATCACTTGTTGGCGGACCCGAAATTTCATGCTCCAACATTTATTTTCTTCAAGTGTAAAATTCAATCATGACTTTTGGTGTAAAAAATTTAGTCTTCAATTTTGTATAGGCTCATGCTGGAGCCAATTTCTAAAGTTACAGCAGACTTCTTCAACACTCTTGGCATGCATGCATTAAACCCATTTATTAAATTATATTTGTTCTAGAAAACAATGATACATAATATTAGAATAATTATATCTTAAATTCAAGTTTATTTCTTTTGTCTAATAATATATATTAAAATTTAATATTTTCTTTATATATAAAATAATAATTTTGTTTTTCAAGTTTCAAATTTTAAAACCCAAACAATAATCTAGTCATTTTTATTTAAATATAATTTAAATAAATTTATTGGCCTCTTTTTCCAACAAATAATAAATCTTGTTAGTATATATATAATTGTAAAAAAAAAATTAATAAAGTGATAAAAGAAATGCAATACATAATTCAAATTTGGCGTGGCCCATATCGACCCGTTTAGTGGCATGGCAAGAGGACGGCCCAATCTCATATGGGCTCGAAACGGAATTGACGATTTTCATAAATGGACGGGTCCGGCATGGCCCGTTTATGAAATAGATCTACTCTAAATAAGTCGAGTTGAGCCGGCACAACCCATTTGACAACTTTACAAAAATTGCATTAGCAAACAATAGCTTTTTTAGTCGCTTGTGCTAAGTGCATAGGTTTTTTCTTTTAATAACCTGCTATGCGAGTTTGGCAAAATTGACATAAAGTGCATTAGCAATCATATTTAAGTAGATTTCTATCGTTCTAGAAAAAAAACATATTGAAGTAGACGAGAGAGTAATTTTAGCCGCACGTGTTAAGTGCATCTTAAAGTGTTTTTTTTTTTTTCCAAATGTATTTGTCAAGGAAATTGATTTGCGTCCACGTATACTATAGGTTTTTTTTCTTTTTCTTTTAATCACATATTATGCAAGTTCTAATATATTTTTTTTATTGTTTAGACACTTCTTTTTTCTTTGAAGGCTTATTCAAGGTACAAAATTGTGTATACCAAAAGTATATGTCTCACTCATATCTAGAAGAAAAATAATAAGAAGCACAATAGTTTATGTTAGACACAAAAGTAAAAACAAATTGTCATTTGTATCACAATTTCAGCAGAAATTAACCAAGAATGATAAAAAGAAAAAATGATAATGAAAACTCTGGCCTTCGAATGAGGAGAAATTATAGAGTGGTACCGTATCACCACGTCAGCTAGTGATACTCCCATTCAAAATATGACATGTGTCTTTATTTTTAAATGACTCAAACTTTATTTTACAGCTGGACTTTAACCTAATTTTACCCTTTAAAATAAAATTAAGAAAATAAACAATGGAAAAAAAAAACGCAGAGCCACAGGCCACCGCTTGCTCTGGTCGCCGCCCGCTCTCTCTCTCTCTCTCTCTCTCTCTCTCTCACCCTTGCAAATCGCCACTATCACACACACACCCTTCCTTGGCCTCTTTGCTTCATTAACGTGTGTTTAGTGTACCAACCAGAGCCCATAAGCTATTGCCCTTTTTCCATGTGGAGGTTCTGTGGGATTGAATTCACTGAAGAACGAGATCTTCAGCTGGTTGCTTATTGGGTTGGCTGTGATTGTTCAGTGGGATTAGCTTGGCACTTGGCAGAGGCTCTCTGATTCAAAATCTTGTTCTGTTTATTTATTTTTCGATTGGGAATCGGAGATGCTTACTTGTATACCCTGCTCCAAGCAGCTCAACAATGGATCTCTCCACCACCAACAAGATGAAGACGATGCCGTCGCTGGGACTCCTAGAACCAGGCCTGTGACTCGGCTCTTTTTTGTTTCCATTGTTTATTTTCTTAATTTTATTTTATAGGGTAAAAATTAGGTTAAAGTCCACCTGTAAAATAAAATTTGAGTCTTTAAAAAATAAAAACACATGGCATATTTTGAGTGGGAGTATCACCAGCTGACGTGGTGATACGGTACCACTCTATAATTTCTCTCGAATGAGAAGGCCGAGTGAATTTCAATATGCTAGCAGCTAAAAAAGAACCGAACTGCAACCCTAAAATACAAAAACATATTAGTTCAAGAGAACTAGTTGGAGCGAGGTTTGAGCTTCATTCCCAACTCTCTTTGCTCTCTTTCACTCAGCGATGCTGAAGATGATGATGACTGCAACTGCTGCTGCTGTTTCTTCTTCTTCTTCTTGCTGGAGCACCAGCAGCAGAGGTATGAATTGTCTTCACTCTAGCTCCACTCTTGTTGTTTTCCTCAACAATTACTTTGCTTTCTTTCACTTTCAACCTTCTAGACCAATAATAAACTCTACAAGAACCCAACTAGAGCAGCCAAAAAGAGACTTACCCAAAATCACAAATGTTGAGGATGCTTTCAATGTGTTCGATAGAATGCTTCAAATGCGCCCTCTGCCTTCTGTTGTCCGTTTCAATAAAATCTTGGGTCAAGTTTTGAAATTGAAACATTATTCGGCAGTCATTTCATTGTATAACCAAATGGGTGCGTCCGGAATTGGACCTGATGTTTATAATCTAAACATTCTCATTAATTGTTATTGTCATCTAAACCAAATGGGGTTTAGTTTATCTGTATTGGGAAAATTCTTCAAACTTGGTCTTCAACCAGATGTCTTTACCTTCACCACTCTAATCAACGGCTTTCTTCTTGAGAATAGAGTGGCGGAGGCAGCAACCCTTCTCCACAAGATGATGAGGGGAGGTAATTGTCAGCCTGATGTGGTTACTTTCGGCACACTAATAAAGGGCTTTTGCAGGAAAGGTAACACTAGTGCTGCTATTCAGTTGCTTAGGAAGATGGAGGAAGGGGCTTGCAAGCCTGACCTAGTTGTCTATAGCACGATTATCGACAGTCTTTGTAAAGATACACTAGTTGTTGATGCATTGAACCTCTTCTCAGAAATGATGAGCAAGGGTATTGCCCCAGATGTCATTACCTATACATCCTTGATCGATGGTGTTTGCAAATTAGGCGAGTGGAAAGAAGCTACAAGATTGTTGAATGAAATGGTGAGTAAAAATATCTTTCCAGATGTTCACACGTTTAGTGTCTTTGTAGACACACTTTGTAAAGAGGGGATGGTTGGGGAAGCACAAACCATGGTCGAAATGATGATTGAAAGAGATATTGAACCCAATATGGTTACATACACTTCACTTATGGATGGTTTCTGTTTGCGAGGAGAAATGGGCAAGGCGAAAAAGATTTTTGAGCTAATGCTTAGCAAGGGCTCCATGGTTAATGTTGTTAGTTACAGCACATTGATAAACGGATATTGTAAGCATAAACAGATCGGTGAGGCCATGATGCTTCTTCGGGAAATGTCTCGTAAGGAACTGGTTCCAAATACCGTTACTTATAACACTCTTATCGACGGTTGTTGCAAAGTGGGGAAATTAGGTGATGCACAACAGTTGTTCTCAGAGATGCAAGCTTGTGGCCAACTTCCAGATGTTCAAACTTATGCTATTCTAATGGATGGCCTGTGTAAAAATCGACAACTTTCTACAGCAATCCAATTGTTTAGAGAGATGGAAGGCAAGAAGTTGGATGTAAATATTGTGATTTACACTATTCTTATTGAAGGTTTGTGCATAGCTGAAAAAATTGAATATGCAAGGGATCTCTTTTGTGGTTTATCATCAAGAGGGCTTCAACCGGATGTAAGGACATATACCATAATGATTAGTGGACTCTGTATTGGGGGCCGAACAAGTGAAGCAGAAAAGCTGCTTATCGAAATGGAAGAGAAAGGTTGTTCTCCAAATGGTTGGACCTACAACGTAATTATTCGAGGGTTTATCAATAACAATGAGACAGTAAGGGCGATGGAACTTATTCAACAAATGGTGGAGAAGGGTTTCTCAGCAGATGCTTCAACTACAGAATTGATAGTTGATTTATTGTGTAAAGATAAAGTAGATCCTGCATTGTTGCCATTGATAAAAAGAGAATTGTGTTGTTGAAAGTTGAAACAGATCATCTGACTATCATAATATTGATTTCACGTTTGTCTTGTTAGTGAGTGTCAAGCTTCGCATATTGATTTCACGTTTGTCTTGAACCCTCATATTTGAGAGACACCCTCGTAGTCTCCATCACGCATTGTATTTCAATAAGCTTAACTGTTTAGTTTTTAGATATTCCCTCAAAAATCATTTCTGCAAAAAAAAATCAGTTGAATCTGAAACCATTTGACCACTCTATTATATGGTTGTTATTATAGTCTTTTCTTGAAGCACCGTTTTCATTTATTTTGTTGGTCCTAATTAGATGCCTTAATGATTTTCAATTGACATGATTTTTTTGCAAGAATGATCTATGAATGAAGACTTGAAAAAATAGACGGGTTGAATTATGCTTAGGAGACCCTAAAGGGTGTCCCTCAATGGAAGGAGATTGCCTTAACCAAAGTCTTCTCTCTCTCTCTCTCTCATATTCTTTTTTTTTGTTCTTTGGACAAATCTCTCTCCTATTCTATGTGGGTGAAAACCAACCTCTCTCTCTTATCATTCAGAGCAAATGCCACACTTTTTGGGCTGACGGAGCAGAAAAAAATATATTTATGGGACCCCATTTACATCTTTAACGTTCACCAATTTCAATTCATCGTATTGGGATCCTTACAGGCATAAATAAGGAATTACCATAATATGGATTAGGGTTGACCATGATATGGTAAACCATATGCATAAACATGTAAATTGACACATAAATCTTGTAATTTATTAGATTTAGAATCTAGTTCACAACACCAAGGTACCTTAGTTCCCCAACATTGCAATATTAGTCCTTACTGTAGTAAATACCCATTTACATCTTTAACGTCCACAATTTCCAATTCATCGTAATGGGATCCTTACAAGCATACAATAGTAATGGGTCCTTATTGTGTACCAATACACCATCTGTTTTTAATGAAGCATGTGCGTTGCACATGCTAATTGAGTTTTTTTATATATAAAAAATACCGACTATAACATGTTAAGATGCTGGGGCATTTTAACATTAACATGACTCTCTTTTTCTTGCTCTTCAAAAAGTCATTGTATTGCTCTTCTATTATTAAAGAAAACAATCATTAAAATAGTTTTGTGATGCATGATCAATATAAATCCGTTCCACATAATTCATTGAAATAGTTTTATGAGTTTACATGTTAGCTTTCAATTGACTTATTCATAGGAAAAATTGTTCCCACATCATATACGTTTGTTTCTTCCACAATGTTTTTGTAGTAATATCAAGGGTCTCTGAGTTGAAAATTGTAGGTCACGTTTTGGAGTAGGGGTAGACTATTGTATATTGATTTGTCAGCTACTGTATATCCATTTGGTAATTGTTGGGTATCGATGTGGCAATTGATAGTTACCCATTTGGCAATTGTTGGCATGCGATTTTGGCAATTGTTAATCTACAAATAAGCAAAGAAATACTGTTAATAAAAAGAAAAAAAAAATCTCCTTTATGAAACTCAACACAACCCTTTCAATCCTTGTTTAATCTTTACCAATGTGGGAGACAGTTTCGCATTCTTCTTTAGTTTGGCTTACTCATCTAAGAGCCACGACCACGTGAAGATGATGACCACAATAAGTCAAGTGATCACCTCAATTCCACCAGCTCAGCGACGATGACTAAAGAAGTTTTGATGAAGCCCTAGATCATGAATAAGAGCCACCACCACGTGGTATGTACTTGCCCTCTCAATAGTGCTAGTGCAATGACAACACCAACGAAACGAGTTCTAATGGAGAAGAAGAGGAGTCAAGATAGAGTTTTAATGGAGAAGAATAACTGCAAAGAGCGTATTCACATTATGATTTATAAGTTTTCTGGTTCTAGCATGATTTTTTTATTCTTTACCAAATGTGTTTTGATTTTAACCTACAATAACATGTTTTCAAGTTACTCCAAATTAAATGGTGTATAGTTTACATTTTGTTTTTCTTAATCCAATGATCTATATCCTTCGGTATATCCATACACTAAAGGACGGTAGAATTTTCCATGAACTGAGTATAGAGGATGCACCCGCAATCGAAGTGGTTTGGGTAACATGTGCTATAATGGAGCTAATTATCAGGTTGAGTTCATGTTGGGCATGCACTAATAAGGCCTTAACCCAACATATTTTTTTTGGTCGAAGCCTCAACCCAACATATATAATCGAGTTGAAAGATAAAAAGGGTTGTTCCATAAAAATAAGATATATGTTCTGATTTTGTTTTTATTTTGAATTTTTTAATACGAAAATGTATAAATTTATTATATTATTTTTATTTATTTAATATTTTTAATTTTTATTATTATCATTAATGAAATGTATTTTCTAGTATTTTGAATTTTTCACAATTCTCTACCTACCTTTTATATAAATAGATTATGGTCTTTTAGCACTTCAGTTTATTAAGGGTATTTTAGGACTTTTAAAAAGTTCCCCAAAAAGTGGCTTTCTGCCTTTTTTTTACAATTTTATTTTTCATGGAAGCTAGTTTACTTTCGAATGTGCAAGGAGTTTATTTATTATTGTATAGGTTTGGTTAAGTGTCAAAAAGTGCATTAGCAAACCTTTTGAAGCAAGTGACGAATGGGGTGTTCGTTGGTCCATGCATTTTAGTGTGCTTCCAAGTAGTCCTGAGTTCAAGCCTTTATAGTACTCGTGTGTGTGAGTTTCCTCCCTCTTCCTTCTTAATTTTGTAAAAATACAAAATGAAAAAAAAAAACATTTTGAAGCAAGTGAAAGAGTGGTTTTTTAATCGACCACGAAAAGTGTCTTAAAGGGGAGTAATTTTTGGGTGTTCGTGCAGCATGTGGTGAGTGTCTGTCCACTGGTGTAGGGACGTGTGGAATGTTTCCAACGCATACGTGTATGCGTAAAAATAATGCGATAAATTAGAAAGTAATACCAAATGTCACAGGTATTGGATGGACAGCACACGTGGTGTCTGGAACATTTAAAAATTTCTCCTAACAGCTGACAAACACTTTTGACACTTATAAATTTTTCTTTCATGCCTTCTCTATCGTCCTTTTTCCCCTCTGCAACTCAAAGGCCTCTGTTCTTTCTCATCTCTCCCTCTCCTTCTCTCTCTTCTAACCGAGTCTCCCTTTCATCTCTCCCTCTCTTCCCCTGAAACTCAAATCCCCTTTCTTTCTCTGTCTTCTCAGCTAGTCTCCCTTTCATCTCTTCCTTTCTTCCCCTGGAGCTCAAATCCCGTTTCTTTTCATCTCTCCCTCTCTTCCCCTGGAACTCAAATCCCCTTTCTTTCTCTCTCCTCTCACTGACGCTCTCTATCTCTCTTTTCGCGTCGTCAATATTGGAGCCACACCTCAAATATATTATTTCATTTCATGTGTAATACTATTTTCTTTGAAGAGGGTTAAAAATTCTCTTTTTCTTCATTCTTAGAATTGCATTATGGGTTTCTAATAATTGGTTAAATTATTCTTTGAATTTATTTTGTGATATATGGGTAAGCTTCATCTTTCTTTAAAATTTGGTCATGGTTGTATATATCGATGGTTTGCATTATTCTTGATAAAAATTGATATATTTTTAATTTGTATTGGAAATCATGTCAGTTGCAAAAAAAAAAAAAAAAGAGGGAGAGATTCAACCAAGAAAAAAAAAGAGGGAGTGATAACTGATAAAGCGAGTTGGGAGAGAGAAAGAAAAGGAAAGTTGCTAAGAAAAGAGAGATAAGTGGGTGAGATATGAGAGAGAATAAGGGGGGTTTAAGTTGCAAAGGGAACACGGATGGAGCAGACGTAAAAAAAACATTTTGAGTGAGAGAGAGAGAGAGAGAGAGAGAGAGAAAGGGGATTTAGTTGCATGGAAGAGAGGTAAAGATGAAAGGGAGACTTAGTTAGAAGAGAGAGAGAGAGAGGAGAGAACTTTGAGTTGCATTGGGGAACAAGAACGGTGGAGTAGGTGTGAAAAAAAAAATTTGAGACGAGGAGGAGGGATGGTGGCTTGGGATGAGATGAGGGAAGCTGAGATGGGGTGGGATGGGTTTGTTTCTTACATGGGTATTTGCAGGAGAGGAAAAAAAATTTGCAAGAGATTTCTTAGAGGGAGAGGGCGTGGGGATGGAGGAGGAGAAGCGGGTGGGCCCCACTGTTTATTAAAATAATTTTTTATTTATTTTAGATTTCACATTATTTTATTTTATAGTATTTAATTATTTTAACATATAAAATGACCAATTCACTTTCATATTTAACTGAGTGGATGAAAGGTTGAGATTTAAACGGTGAAGTAAATTAATGATAAAATTTAATTCATATCTTTAATTTTCCAAAAAAAAAAAAAGTTTGGGGTATAAATCAAAAGTATGGTACAAATTTGGGGGTAATTCGGTATTTAACTCTATTTTTAATTATAAAAAAATATATTATTTATTTCCAAATTTACCCTTGGCAGAAACTAAAGAGTCAAAAATCCTTTGAGTTTTCCATTTTCTTGCTGCTGCACCTGCCATTTTTTGTTCATTTAATTCTTTGCACCGCCCACTTGTGGCAGCAAACACTGCCCGTTGCCAAAGCCACCCATTCCCACCCCATCCCCGCCCAAAGAACCACGCACCCACAACACAGCCCAACCCATGCCTCTCTCTCTCTCTCTCTCTCTCTCTCTCTCACACATATTGGGGTGGTGAGAAAAAAATCCATGACTTTTTCTCTACCTGTCTGCTCGCATATATGTCTTTCTCTACCTTTGCAGACTTTTTTTTTTGAGTCAAAATCTCTACAGACCCTTTGGTTTCCCAAATCATGAAGGGTTGAACACTTTTATTTATTTTTAACAAAACCAAGAGAGAACAAGAGAGAAATAAGAAAGAAAGTGGAAGGGGAAAGAGAGACATAGAGAAATAAGAGAGAACAAGAGAAGAAAAAATAAAGAGGAAAGAGAAGGAAAGAATCGGAGAGAGGGGAGAGGAGAGGAAAAAATCAGTGAGAGAAAAGGGGAGGAGTGAAGAACAAAGATAAATGAGAAACATAAAAAAGTTTTGGGCTGCAGAGGCGTGGAGATGCGATGGGCAAATGCTCTGGGTGGAGCAAATGGCAAAAATAAAGAAGTAAAATAATCATGCTAACCCACCAAATGAAACATAGTGCCACTTTCCCCAAATCAATTAAGCCAAAGCCATTATTTCAACAAATTGTGACCGCCCACATAAATTGTTTTCTGACATTCAGCCCTATCAAATCCAACACTCTATGCACTAAGAAAACGATAATAAACTCACAGACATTTTCATATGCGCTTGAGTAAATGCAAACGTCTATTAATGAAAATGTCAAAAATTAGCTTAGGTCTTTTCATATTAGTACAAAGAAAACTGTGAACTCATAGTGACCTGTGCGTAAACGCTGTTTTCGGAATGTCCTCTTCGTGCATATGGATTTGGTGGTATCCGGATCTAAGATCAAGCTTAGTAAATATGGCCGCTCCACCTGCACCTTTCGTCTAATAACTTATCAATTACGGGAATAGGAAACTTATCATAACTGATTTACTTGATTGAGGGCTCAGTAATCAACACAGAACCTCCATGTGCCCTCTTTCTTTTGAATTAATATGACTGGAGATGAAAATTTACTGCAACTCGGTCTAATTATTCCCATTCTCAACATTTCCGACACTTGAGCCTCAATCTCTTGCTTCTTAATATGGGGATAACGATAGGGTCTTACATTCACAGGACATGCACGCAGTACAGAGAATCACATGATCTATTGAACGTTTAGGTGGTAAGCCCATGGTTCAACAAATAACTCTTAGTAAAGCTCAGTAATTGTAGAATTTCTTGTTGGGATGGTGGAACAAAGGGTGTTTGGGACAAAGCAGAAGTTATAGCTTGGAGGTATCCTGTTTTGTCCTGTAGATTTGCTTTAGCTAATTGTTACTGTATCAGCCTTACTCCTCCTGTGTGCATTATTAAAAGAAAAAAAGAGCACCTAGTGAAAATGGGAGGGACAAAGCGATGAAGGCGAGACTTATGAGAATCGCACGAAATACTCTCTTTGTGAAAATCTTAAGAAGGCTCAACCCAAACCATTGTTGCCCACTGGCCGGAGAGATACTCGCCTTCCTCGTCTTTGGGTTCGTTTGGCCTTTTAGTGGTAGATGAGGATTCTTGCTTTGCGAAAAATGGGTGAGGAAGGTAATGTGTTTCCAAGTTTGAGGGTCTCAAAGTGTTTCAGTTTCTCTTTCAGTTTTCTTTTCTAAATTTAATCCTATTTAAATTCTTATCATAAACAAAGCGATAAGAACGGTAACTGCTTTGGAGTGTAACTGCCCTTTTTCTTTTCTTTTCAAATTTTTTTAAAGTTACGTCTAATTGTTGTTTTACAATTATGCCATGTTTTAATTAAAATTTAGTGATTTAATATTTCATTTTACAATGGGTATTTTAGGTTTTGAATGTTTTACCATTCTCGACCTTTTGTTTTATATATATAGATATAGATGATATTTAGGTATTGAATATGAATTATATTTTTAAATATATATATATAACTTAAGTATATAGCTATGGGCCAATATTATATTTTGTAAGTATACATAATATAAAATTTTGGGTCCCCTTTAATTGGAGGCCAATGGCCGTCGCCCTCCTTGGGCCAGCCCTCCTCTATAATTGTTTGATCAGTTTTGTTTTTTTTCAACTTGCTGGCCTCTCTTAAATGTTTTTTTTTGTTGTAAAATTTTACCTACAGTTTTCAGGGGTTTTTTTTCTTTCGAATAAGTTTGAAGGGGACCTGAGAGAGAGCTGATGGTTCATTCCAAAGCCACAAGTAGAAGATCTCAAAAAGCGTGTTTAAATAAAGTTGGCTAGTTTTGCACATTTTTCTTACTCAGTGCTATTATTCAAGAGATGCTGAAGACGATGATGCGGAATATAGCTGCTGCTTCTTCTTCTTATTGCAGTAGCAGGAGATGGAGAGGTATGCCTTGTCTTCATTCTAACTCTACTCTTGTTGTTTTCACCAGCAATTACTTTGCTTTCTTTCACTCCTCAACCTTCGAAACCAATCAAATCTACAAGAACCCAACTAGACCAGGCAGTGAGAAACGCACCCACAATCACAACTGTTGAGGATGCTTTCAATGTGTTTGATAGAATGCTTCAAATGCGTCCTCCGCCTTCAGTTGTTCGTTTCAATCAAATATTGGGTCAAGTTGCGAAATTGAAACATTATTCGGCCGTAATCTCCTTGTATAACCAAATGGATGTGTCGGGAATTGGACCTCATGTTTATACTCTAAACATTCTCATTAATTGTTATTGTCATCTAAACCAAATGGGGTTTAGTTTATCCGTATTGGGAAAATTCTTCAAACTTGGTCTTGAACCAGATGTCTTTACCTTCACCACTCTAATCAACGGCTTTCTTCTTGAGAATAGAGTGGCGGAGGCGGCAGGAATTTTCAACAAAATGATTGCGGGAGGAAATTGTCAGCCTAGTGTGGTTACTTATGGCACACTAGTAAAGGGCTTTTGCATGAAAGGTAACAATAGTGCTGCTATTCAGTTGCTTAGGAAGATGGAGGGAGGAGCTTGCAAGCCTGGCCTAATTGTCTATAGCACAATTATCGACAGTCTTTGTAAGGATACACTAGTTGATGATGCATTAAACCTCTTCTCAGAAATGATGAGCAAGGGTATTGCCCCAAATGTCATTACCTATACATCCTTGATTCAAGGAGTTTACCAAATTAGGCCAGGGGAAAGAAGCTACAAGATTGTTGAATGACATGGTGAGTAAAAATGTCTATCCGGATGTTCGCACGTTTAGTGTCTTTGTAGACACACTTTGTAAGGAGGGGATGGTCGTGGAAGCAGAAGGCGTGGTCGAAATGATGATTGAAAGGATATTCAACCTAATACCGTTACATACAATTCACTTATGGATGGTTACTGTTTGCGAGGAGAAATGAGCAAGGCTAGAAAAGTTTTTAAACTAATGCTTGGCAAGGGGCTCGATGGTTGATGTTGTTAGTTACAACACATTGATAAATGGATATTGTAATCATAAGATGATGGATGAGGCCGTGATGCTACTTCGAAATGACTTGTAAGGACTGGTTCCAGATATCGTTACTTATAACACTCTTCTCGTGACGGTTGTTGCAAAGTGGGGAAATTAGGTGATGCACAACAGTTGTTCTCAGAGATGCAAGCTTGTGGCCAACTTCCAGATGTTCAAACTTACGCTATTCTACTGGATGGCCTGTGTAAAAACCGACAACTTTCTACAGCAATCCAACTGTTTAAAGAGATGGAAGGCAAGAAGTTGGATGTAAATATTGTGATTTACACTATTCTTATTGAAGGTTTGTGCATAGCTGGGAAAATTGAATCTCCAAGGGAACTCTTTTGTGGTTTATCATCAAGAGGGCTTCAACCGGATGTAAGGACATATACCATAATGATTAATGGACTATGTATTGGGGGCCTAACAAGTGAAGCAGAAAAGCTGCTTACTGAAATGGAAGAGAAAGGTTGTCCTCCAGATGATTGTACGTATAACATAATTATTCGAGGGTTTATCAATAACAATGAGACAGTAAGGGTGACAGGACTTATTCAACAAATGGTGGAGAAGGGTTTCTCAGCAGATGCATGGACTACAGAATTGATAGTTGATCTATTGTGTAAAGATAAAGTAGATCCTGCATTGTTGCCATTGATGCAAAAAGAGAATTATGAACTTAATTTGCCTCAGTTAAAGTTGAACAGATCTTCTGACCATCCCAATAAACATTGAAGCTCTTCCACCTCTGGCAACCACGGATGTGTTATATCTGTTATCTCTTAATCCATCATGTGACAATGTTGAGTGGTAGATATAACTTTACCGATAATCGTAACATCTTTGAAACAATTGGCTTGTAATTGTTTTTTTGTACGCAGGTCTTTTTTAGTTTCTTTCACACAAACATTGTGCAATTGACTGACTCTGCATGTTTTTGTTATTTTGCAGTACACAGACTTGGTTATATAAAGATATCATTGGGGGATATCCTGTGATCATGATAGAGAAATTTCTGTGTTACTCTTTTAAGGTTGTTAAATTTATTAGAGAGAAGCAGGGTATTTGGACTGATATAATCAGATTTTTCAGCTGACCAAGACTTTGCAGTTTCGGCAAAAACCAGCCTTTGATTAAGGGGCCTTCTACAACTTCTTTTCAATTGTTTTGATTTGTAATAATTTTGTGAAGGGCATGGTGAAATTTGCTAACCCTTGATTGGGTCTGAATGCTCATTTAGGAGTGATTCAAGATGGGGCAGAATCATTTATGGGTAGAATCACCTCCAACGTGCTTATTTAAGTGATTATATAAAAAGTGATTTTCCATAAAAGTGATTATTAGCTCATCCAAAATCACCGCCAAGACGCGCCCTTTGGTCCTTTGGTGGTAAAGCGAAGTTACATTGTGTTTCATTTTGAGCCTAGCTTTTCTGGTCAGGAGCCTCTGAAGTTGAGACTTGGTTTAATTGATTTGCCTATGGTTCTTTTATTCATCAGTCGATCAAATTTTTAGATGAAGCCAAATTTTTACCAAAGCTTCTATTAGCCAAAATGCAAAGAATGGTCGGGAAACCTTGGCAATGGACACAATATTGTTGATGGGCCAGGACATGGTTTTTGTCATCATGGAATTATTCATTTGGCCGTTAATAAAAACGAGGTTCTCTAATGAAGAGAGTTTTTGGTCATTTCGTAAAATGAAAAGAAACCAAAGAAACCCCATGGATATATCATGCCTGCAATCTAAACCATATGCATAAACAACCCAAATATTGGATCGGCCATATTGCTCAATGTACATTATGAACTACTTTTCTTTTTCCTTTTTTTAGCATAATCTACATATAAAGACCAAAAAAATTTATTTATGGAAGGCAGAACTATATATAGATATCCACCTCAACCCATGATGAGCCTCAAACAAGACTAAATTTCTACTCTACATTTCCAGATAGAATCAATATATATATGCAAAAATACTGCACCTTCAATGTATAACACACTCCTTGACTTGAACGACAAGGCAATCTGATGCCTGCAAAACATATCAATTTTCTACTCTGTCAGAAACCCACAGGATGGATGCCAAAGTACAGCTAATGTATACATGAAACCTTATAATATATTATATTTTAACATTTCAAGGTTAAAGGGTGCCAGTTTCTGTATTTGAAGTTATCACCCTCATGCTTCTTGACTGAAAGGCTTTGAATTTAAACTATCTAATGTAATCCTTCCATCTATCAGAAAGATGTACATTTTCGTTTTTCCCCCCAATATAGAGCAATCACTTGATAACATGGAAAGACAAAAGTCAAAAGAAATTAGGGTTACATCTTCTATTGATGTAACTGTTAAACTCAAGATCCCTATTTCAGATTACTTCTTACAAAGGAGAAAAGACAACTTTATATGACAATGAACTTTCAACTTATATTGCATAACATACTTTGATCATATTTTAAATATATAAAAAACCATAAAGACGTGTAAAAAAATTAATAATACAGGAGAAGGGACGGAAAGGGTAAACGCTAAAATCAATTGAACCCCAAATAGGTGGGGAAAAAACATAACTAGAAGTGCACCATTAGCTGATTTTTATAATGCTACTACAAGGAAGCCACAGTTCCATTATATGTCATGTGATCTGACATAAGTACGCAAGAATATGAAAAATAAACAATTCAATTGTAAATTTCCAACACCAAAACACAAAGGAGAGCAACAGCATATGGGAGAGTGAATAATGCTATTGAAAACTACCTGAAGAAAACCTCATAGTAAGCTTGCACTCAAGAGCCCAACTGTCCTTTCTCTCCCAAACGTTTCATCATCAAAATCTTCATTCGTGGAATTTTCCTGACATAGCAATTTGTTTTCTCGCATTGGATTTAAGCCCAGACCCTCCTCCCAAAGAATTGGATCATCTTGGTGCATTTCATCTTGTTCAGACCCGTGATTGGTATCAACATTATCCTCCACATCTTGTCTCACATCATCCAAACATGATGATGGCTCGACATTGAGATCAGAGCACAAATCATATCCAGTTTGTTCCCCAGTCCCATGATAAGCCACTGTTACTGCTCCTTGGTCAGGCTGCTCGGCAGAATCCTTTTTCTGCCTCTTCCATTTCTTTGTAGATGAAGTACCATCATCCTCAAAATCTTCTTCTTCTCTTTCTCTATGCAAATAGACCCATAATTTTCTTTCCCCATCAAATTGCACACAAGGATCACGCTCATAATGCAAACGGTCCAAGGCTCCACTAACAACTTGATTAACTTGTGCATCAGACACGTCTTCAACAATGTACTGAGAATCTCTTATCAAAGTACAAACATCTGCTCTGGTGCCAATACTTCCAGGCAATCTTGCAGCTGCATCTCTCACAAGACAAAGAATTGTAACATGTGGTGGTCGATCACGTTTCAGCATAAAGTGATCTCGAGCTTTTGATGTTGGCTTACCACCACACCTTCTTAATGGGGCAACAATGGATTTTTTACCATCAGCTGCTGTGTAAGAGAAGGCCCTGTCTGGAATTGAATACCTGAGAACTTCCTCCTTACGGAAATAAGCCCTCACTTCTTCAGAACTTGGGTTAATGGTGTTAAGACTCTTTTGAGCTCTTAGGTCCCTGAACCGTTCTTTCTCATCCAGGTTGAGCTGCATCAACTCCAAGGGCGGTTCCGGAAGAATTCCGATTTGTTGAAGGGTCTCTTGCCCACATTTGAGCCAATTAGCAAACGAATCAACCAACTTGACAAGCATTTTGTGAGGAAGACCCCACACTTCAGGAGATGTCACCTCATCGCTGGTGTCATGATCTGATGAACCATGAGAAACTGGACCAGTCCATGACCAGCTTTTTGTAGCTTTTTCATAGGCAGCCAGTGTCTTCCAACCCTTTGCTCCTAAAGGTGCTGTTTTTGAAGAAAATATCTTTAGAACTCCTCTCACCAGATCCTGAAGTGGCTCTTGTGTCTCAAGAATACAAGGATCTCCTGGATTCGATCTAACACGGTTCACAATCTCCTGAACCGTTAGAGAAGGCATATTCACTTCTCCAGCAAGCTCTGAGTTATTGGCATCCACCTTTTGACGAGAAAGAACCCCATTTACACAACCCTCATGATTTTTGTTCTGCTCATCTATAGGTCCCCCAACATCAAAAGCATCTTCCGAAAGTGGAGTGATCATTGCCAAGCGAACAGCTGAAAGAAGATGTACAATCGAGAATGAGAAGCCAGTATGAACCGTAGGTGTAATTGGAATGAATGGTTTTTTCTGGGGCTTGGTTTCCGGCTCCATATCTGTTGCTCCCATTTCTGTAATTGGTGGATCAGAAATTTCTACATCTGAGCTGACATTGTCATTCTCCACCTTCCTCTTTGCCTTTTTTTTCAAGGAATTGGAATCAACACTACGTTGCAAATGGTTAGACTGTAAGTCACCATCGTCATTTCCTCTACCAGTATCTGAATCCTCCTTACCTTTCAGCTTCTTTGTCATCAAATTGCACCCTAATAGTGGGACCTCAATTCGTTCATGGCGATCACTCACATATGCTTCAGTATTCTGACCTTTTTTCCTGAATCTACCATGTCCACTACCATTAGCTAGCGATCGCATTTCAAGTGAGTCATCCTCCTCATCAACAAAATAATGAGACTGTGGTACAGAATGACCATGGCCAACTTCTCTTTTCTGCTTTCCCGTAGCAGGGTAGGTCTTCCATGAAGGTATGTGCAACCTTTCACCAGCTTCCCCTTCAAATTGGGCATTCTTGCCCAATTTGTAGATTTGTTTCTGTTCATCATAATCATCATCCTCATCATGAAATTTACCCATGCCCGAGATATAGCGTTCTTCCAAAACTCTGGTCGAAGAGTTATGCATGGGACTATTGTCTCGCATCTTACCCTTTTGTTTTTCTTTGGCAGAATAGTTTTCTAGACTACGCATATGTCCATGTTCAACAAAACCACCCATCTTGTTGGAGGGGTAATTGATCCCATCAAGGGCCCGTAAACTATCTTTCGTCTCTTTCTTCACATATTTGCTCCTTTTTGCATCTAGAGCAGGCTTCAACAAAGAAGATGGTGAAGCCTCCATAACACCACTGGGATAAGCCAGCTTACTCCTCAACAAAGGGTTGCTATCCTCATCATCTTCAAATTGCTCAGATGAGTCTGATTCTGTATCTTCATTTTTAACAAACATTCTATTACTTTTCAATGCCGCCATGTCTGATCCTCCATTTTGTACTCTATTCCCTCTTATCTTCTCTTGAAATGGTTTTGCTCTAAATTCAGAAGATAAAAATCTATCATTCATCTGTGGTGGGGAAGCTCTATATGATTTGTAATTTAAATCAGGAGACTCCCTCCCAATCTTCCATTTCTTGCTCCTAACATTCCAGTCATCCGCTCTTAAGGGCGAATCCATAGGAAAAGTCTCCCCTTCATTCCTGTTATGCCAGAATAGTTCTGCGCGATCTGATGAGTCAGCTCGATCTCCTCTTAGCGGTGGTTGTGGAAGTCTGCTTTTCAAGGACTTCATCTGATCCCCAATTGTAAATTGCTGAACATTTTCTGGATACTTGGCCTTTTTACCAAAATCATAGGGGGTCCTCAAGTTAGGAGGCTTTGCTGTTATTACCTTTGACTCTGACAAAAGGTTTGCATTGCGGTTCCTACCATAGGCATGTACATCGGTCTTTGAGGAGACAGGCACACCCAGCAAGGTGTCAGTGATTAATTCATCACCTCTTAATAGGTCCAGCTTCTTTCCCACTTTGAAAACACCAGACTTGTCCATCAAGCTACTACGAGACACACTTCTATCTCGCTGGACACCAATTCCATATGTTGTGTCTTCAACATCATCACCACTTATCAACTGATCCCTCATTCTGAGTGTTGCCCTGGAATCATACCCTCCGGCCTTAATCTGCTGAGGAAGAGCGACTGCTGAACTGTATGGTCCAGAATGGCTTGCTAGCTCTTTTGCTGAAGAAGTCTTCGACCCAGCCATCTTCAGTATACCTTTTGGATTCTGCTTCCCATATTTTCCCAGTTCCATAGCTGATGATCGCCCTCTTGATGCAAAATCCACATTTGTACCCACCCCGTATGGAGAATAACGAGCGATTTTCTGTGCAACTTTCCTGTCCTTGATCTTGTTGATCTGTAAGCCTTCACCTGACTCCCTTTCTGATGAGTCAGTCTCCATATCTTCCATCTTCTCACCCATCAAACTCTTCTGGATTCTCATAATATTCAACACCCGGAGCCTCTCCTCAATACTATATCCCTTGCAATTAAGCCAAGCATCCCTTATCTGACAGAGATTACTAACCATATTATTCTGATGCTTCCTCAAAATATTGTAGTGTTGCCGCTTCTGAAAGAAATTCAAACCCTCCCGGTAAAGAGCAACTCTTGGCTCGCACAAACCTCCCTTCAACATATCAAACAACTTCTTAACAGGGCTCCCAAAATGGAAGTTACAACCTGTAAAAAGCTCTTTCAAGGTAATCGTAAAGGTCTCCTGGTCCAAATCAGGCAGATACTTAGTGAGGCCAAACTGCTCCTCCTCACTCAAGCACTCATTCCATACATCCACTGACAATATATCTTCAAGACTTGGAATATCATACAGCTCAAAAGGAATGCTACAAGTCTGACTCCCAACTTGGCAAAACTCCACACCAGTTTCCCCCAATTCCAACAAATCAAAGTCATCAGACCCAGCCCCAGAGTCCGCATCATCAAATTCATCATCATCATCAGATTCAGCAGCAGAGCTACGCTGTTGTAGCTCATCCTCGTCACTAGACATACTCTTCCTACTACCGGGAGAAAACTCTGAATCAAACCTCGAAACCTTGAAGTTGTTCTTTTCAATCGCCATGAATTCTAAAAACCAAAACCCAACCCGCCAAAAGCAAACAGACTCACAAATTTTACACTAGAACCACCTCCAAATTCACCGAATCCCCAAATTTCAAACCATCACCGAATAAAAACCCTAATTCAAACAACAAAAAACGAAAACCTCAAAATTTGTGACTACCAAAACGAAAAAATATAAAAATCGAAGCAAAAGCAACGAGATTCGCAAACGAAACTAAAACTTAGCCTAATATAAACACAATTACAAGGACTGAGATTTGAACGAAGAATAGTAGAATACCTGGAACAGCTTCAATGGCGAAATTGACCAGCAGAACACGAAGTCTGAGACATGAAAGGTTGGAGAATTTGAAGGTTCGTGGAGCGAGCGAGGGAGAGAGGAAAGAGAGATTGTGTTTGGGTGAAGATGAGAGAAACCCTAAGGCTAGAGCGAAAAGACGAAGCGGTTATTTTATGTAAATATATAATAAAATTATTATAGATGTATGTGTGTGTAGGAGAGGAGAGGTCGCAGTGGGGATGAAGAAGACGATGGTGAGGTGGAGGAAAGTGCGCCGTCTGATTTTTCGAGGAGGAAGATGGAGAGCGAAAAGACGAAAAGGGACACCGAGGAAGATGGAGAGAGAAAAGCGTAAGCGTGTGTGTGCAGCGCAGAGGTAGAGAAAAAAAAAAGGAGGAAGGAAAGCAACAGCAGCCAACGGAGGGAGAGCGAGTTCACTCAGTGAGTCAAGTAACCGTTGCGACTTGCGAGTCATGGACTTCTTTCATGCCTGGCTTGAGGGGCTGGCCCAAGTTTTGTAAAAGTCCCGGCCGGGCCCCTCTTTTCACATCCGTGACCCACTTGCCTCTTACGACGTCGTCTGGTTATCGTTTTTTCTTTTTAATTTGCAGATGGATAAACTCATAAAACTGCATGCAGGGACTTTGCCGCTGTAAATGCGAACCCGGCGTGGTAACATAATTAACGAGCCGCGCACCTAGGGCTCATCATTTGGCCCGCGGGCTCATGGGCCGATGGGGGCCCGTCCGGCCCAATGAGAAAAAGCCCGGCCCGGTCCGTTATGGGCTTTGGGATGGCCCGGCCCGCAATGGGCTGGGCTGGGCTTGTGCTTGAGTGTCTGAAGCCCAATCCGGCCCATAGGCCCGGCCCGATTAAGCCTAAGAAAGCCCAGCCCAGCCCGCCCACAAAAGCCCGGCCCGTTAGGCCCGCATATATATATATATATAATTATTTATAAATAAGGGTTTAGGATTTGTGGTTTGAGGTGAATTTTGTCTCTGGAAAAAAAAACAAAAGCTTGTGCATCAAAGTTAAGTAGGTTTGGAAGATGAAAACATACCCCTATTGATAATTAGCATTTGGTTACATTCAAGCGTTAGAATTATATTACTTGTTCGAAAACGTAGTGTTTGTTTCCACTGAATTCTACTCATTTTTGTATCCATTTTTGACATTTCGTCCGCGCTGTGTTCTTCATTTTTCCGTGCTGAATCCAACCATACAAAGAACACAAAATTTGGATAAACGGTTGAAAAGTTATAGGTCAAAAACTGAATAGATGTCGAAACTGAAAAATTCTGCCTAAAACATGATAAACTGGTGATAGAGTGGCGATATAGTGGCGATACAATGGTGATAAAAGGGTGATAAAAATGGCTGTTTGTGTTTATTTTGGGTTTTTTGTTTTGTTTCATTTCTTTTACTTCTCTTTACTCATTCCTAGTTTATAATTGAATGTTTAGCACATTAATTTGTGTTAATTATTAATACAACAATTATATATATCAAGAATAAGACGAACATCATATCATATCACCAAATATAATCAAGCTTTTTTTGAATCCGTCGCCAAGTATTTTCATATTTATTCATACTATCCGTTTAAAAAAAATATTTAATTATGTTTCTTTCTCCTCCTTTTCTTCTTCTTTTTGAATGAAGTAGGCTTCTTTTTGAATGAAGTAGGCTCATTTCGGCCCGGCCCATTGGGCTTAGCCCGGCCCGGCCCGATGGGCTTTCTCAGGCCCAGGCCATGGGTAGCCCATGGACTTTGACTTTTCTAAAAAAACCCAGCCCAGCCTGACCCGTTATTTTCTCTCTCCTCCTTAAAGCCCAACCCAGCCCGACCCAAGCCCATTGAATTTGGGCCGGCCTGGCCCGGCCGGGCCCATTGACGAGCCCTACGTGCACCTATACATTCGAATATTTTAAAAATATAACCGTACTTATATTTTTAAAATATATTAATATTTAAAAAATATAATCGCTATAATAATAAGAGAATGGTAAATAATGAAGAAGATGAACCAAATTCATATGTCGATGAATCAGAGACGGATCTAAGATTTTAAAATGGGGTGGGCTAAATTTACCTTATATACACACTAGAGAGTGGAACATAAAGGTGTAGCTACTGCAGCGTACCAATTCGTTCTTTTATTTATTTAATTTTTTTTTTAGGTTTTTAGGTCTAATGGTCCTCAAATTTTGACTCGATTCGCATTTTGGTCCCTTAATTTCCAAAATCGTTCCCGTGATCCTTCAACTTCAGTTTCGCTAGGACAAATGGTCTTATCGTCAATTTTGTTATCTTTTTTGTTAAATGCAGGGGTAAAATGGTTTTTTTTTATTACAAATAATTCTCTCTCTCTCTCTCCTCTCCCTCTATCCCGATTTCTTCCCTAGATTTCTTCTCACCCCCAAACCTAGATTTCTCCTCTTCCTTTATCAGGAACAAGTAAGCTTACCTGCATACTCAAGATTCAGATTAGAGCAAAGAGGGCAACCCACAGCCACCCTTCACCCATCGCCCCCTCCCTTTCGATTTTATTTTCCCCCATAACCACTGGCCTCCAATCCCCAACGAACCCAGAACCCCAACCCAGATACCCTCTTTTGTGGATTTCGGAACCCGAATTCTACTATTCTTCCTTGACCTTTGTACAAAAATCAAAGAGGGGCGTTGGGTGGAGGGTGGCTGTGGGGAAGAAATCGGGATAGAGAGAGATGAAACAGAGAGAGAGAGAGAGAGAGAGAGATTTATTTTTATGTTTATTTTATATTTTTTAAATACAAAATACCATTTTGCCCCTGCATTTAATAGAAAAAGTTAACAAAATTGATAAGTAGCACCATTTGTCCTAACAAAACTGAAATTGAAGGACCACGGAACAATTTTGGAAAATCGGGTCAAAATTCTAGGACCGTTAGACCTAAAAACCCTTTTTTCACTTAAAGGGATTATGTGTAAAGAGGTTATCAGTGAAAGGAAAAGTAGCAATAGACTGTTTATAAAAATATATATATATATATATAAATATAAATAAAAAGAAGTTGGCATTAGGCTAAAAAAGTATTAACAAGACGGAAATACTTTTCATTTTAGAGTGAACTTTACAGAGATGTCCTACACAAGAATGTCCTTGAATAGTCAAAGAGAATTCAATTTATTAGTTTGTCTCATCTTCTTTTTCATGAGTGTATTGTTAGATTAGCGATGAATCTGTGAGTCTTTGAATGTGAGCATGGCATGATTGTTATTATAGTAGGCATGGGTGGGCTAAATTAAATTTTAGGCTGATAAAATAATAACTCACCTAGGCTATAAGCAAACCAAAGAGATCACTTAACCAATATAGTTCTTCTCTAACACCCTAAGCATAACCAACTTTACACAGCAAGAATCCAAATTTGGGAGGATTCCAATATTTAAAGTACGCAACATATGTGCTTATGCATGGAGATTAGTAAAACTTTTAATTATGGTTGAGATATACCAAACTTCAAACCCATATTCTTCAAACATAGCCCCTAAAATAGTTAAACCTTTATCATTGCGACTAAGTAGGAAAAAAGTTTCATCACATATTGCCTTGTGTGTTTAACAAAAACTGATGGCTTTCAGACTCATGTCTGTCTATCCAAACTCGCGAATCAATAGTGACATATTATAGGCAACTGAGACACAGTTGATACAAATATGAATATGAGGAATTATAGGCTTGATAAATAGTTGGAACAATTGAATTGGATTTCGTGGACGGATGAGCGAATGGACCACCTATAGGACGATTACTGGACACATATGCACACTACAAAAAAAAGTAACAGTCACTATTATTTGGTGACATTTGGTGACTGTTGTGTTGTGGGAGTAACTAAAGGCTTTTAGTCACAAAAAAAGTCAAAAAATGTGACTAATGTCTTTTGTCACGGACACATATGTAACCAAAAAATGATGACTATTTGGTGACTATTTTGACTTTTTTTTTGTAGTGGCAACTTTTACCTTCCTCAAACATATCTTCTAACTACATATCTCACTTCGCATGCCGATGAATATTTTATTAAGCAAGAACATGAAAATAGAGTGAAAGACACAAAGAACCACTAGCATCAATGCCATATGCATAAGCACTCAAAAGAAGAAAAAAAAAACTGGTTTTGATGCTTTACCCTAGCTGGGAATACTTTTTGGGAAGCATTGGTGCAACCTTCTCTGTAAACTGAGGAGCACAAAAAGTCAGAAAAGGCCAAAAAAGAAGAACCTGATGTGCACAAATCGTACATCTCATGTTTAAAGACATGATTAAGAACAACATCAAAACCTGAATAACAGGCCGGTACGTATATAGATGTTTCTTGATACATGCCTTGTTCACGCAAGATAGCTGCAACCTTGTTGTGATACGTACATTTGAACCCTTCCTACTCCAGCCTTGATGAATGAGATCAATCCCTGCAGAATGGAAGATGCAGGCCACGATAATATGTTAATAACTAATAGAAATGTCAGACACACAACACGTTGAAAACTGAAAAAATAAAAATAAACTTAAGTCCAGAAGAATGTATCTTATAAAACGAGCAGCCTATCGAGAGAAAGTCTTAAAACTAGAAAAGCACCCCTAAGAAAGTCTAAATAGAAAATCCAACTTGAGGATTCGTTGTGGCATCAAACACCACAAAAGCAAATTATTTCGAAAACCCCACCTCATAACAAACTGACTCATATTTGTGGAAGGATGGGCAAAGACATCTTTCTTCATTATCTAATGTATCTTCAGCTACAAACAACAAAGCATTTCAATCATATAAGATAAAGGTAAAAGCGATCTAAACAATAAGGTCGCTCCATGCAACACTTGGGGTGATGAAAATTCACCATTGCATACTCCATGGTCATGCTAATGTCCAGCCATATAGGAAACATCAGCAAGATAACCTTTAACATATACATTAGACAAGCTCAATCTATTGTGCCTATCATGAAAAACAAAAGACTTTATTAGGACCTTAGAAGTAAAAATCCTCTGTCATCAGATTTCTGATGTCAATTTTATGCTTCTCATATACATAAAAAGTAGTTCATCAACTAACTATGCAAATAGAGCTCATTTCCTAAGGAGTTCGTGCAATCACATATGGTACATGAACTTGGGTATGGGAGTCAGACGAGGGTTGATGCCCAAGTATATCAGGTTGTCTTTCTCCGAACGTCTTCTATGCACCTGAAATTCCTAGTGCCCCTTACCACGTACCTGTGTCATGTCTTATTGACACATGTATAAGCAACAAGATGAAGTGAAGAGTCCACGTAACCTTGCAACATTCATATCACTCATTTTTAATTATTTATTAAACCATCACTTACAGAGAAATGCCTTTAGATTAAAGGACTCTTAATATTGGATTAAGTCAATCATTACCTTAATATGATGTTATTATACTGTTTTTATATACTTAAATAATTATAACTTTTAATGTTGTGCAATGTTTTATGGGTTCGGATCCTCTGCTCTATTAGGATCTCCTTGACTTTTATTATTTACATGTTCGAGCCTAATCGAGTCCTTAGTATTCTAAAAATGGATTTTAGCCTCTAAACCCTAAATTCAAGTGACAACGTGATCGGATAATATCAACTACTTGTTAGAGTTTGAATGAAATACATGAACTTGAGTCCCACATTGGAAAAGAAGACAAAGTATCCTTATAAATGGGAGTCTTCCCACACGTGCCATATGGAAGGTGGGCCAAGTGGAGTGGAAATTGGTCCTCACCTTTTGATTGGTTTTGGATTATATATACATAATAAAACATATTTAATAATTAATATAATTAAATAAGGCTAAGATATTACTTAAGTGCAAATATTAAACTAAACAAACTAATTTTGTATAAAAAGATAAAATTAAAGTGTACAAAATCATTTAAAATAATTAATTACTATTTATTAAGTAATTTATGAAATTAGTAATATATTTAAATACTAATTATTCACTAAAGAAATAATAATTAAAACATAATTACAAATTAAAGTAATTAAAAAAGGCAATAAGTAAAAACCATTTTGTGTCTTATAGCCGAGCGGCTATACTTTTCAAATATACAAATATATTTCACGAGTATACTCTTTAAATATACGAATATGTTAAAAGTATAGCCGCACAGCTATACTTTTAAAATATGCAAATATATTTCACGCATATAGCCGACCGGCCATACTCTTTAAATATTATTATGTAATTCACTATCACAATTTTACAAACAATAACACCAATTTATGAAAGATTGTGATAGAATTTTAATTTGCCTGAATATAAATTGAATTAAAATAGGCAAGAGAAGTATAAGCCGTCTTTAAGATATGTAAATATAATAAATTATAATTTATTAAGTTCTTCTTGAAATTAATTAAAATACTTAAAAACTAATTATTCATTAAATAAAGAATAATTAAAACATAATTAATAATTAATATAATTAAATGAGGCTAAGATATTACTTAAGTGCAAATATTAAACTAATTTTGTATAAAATAAAAATAAAAATTAAAGTATACAAAATCATTCAAAATAATTAATTACTATTTATTAAGTAATTTATTAAATTAGTAAAATATTTACATACTAATTATTCATTAAATAAATCCTAATTAAAACATAATTACAAATTAAAGTAATTTAAAAAGGCAATAAGTAAAAACCATTTTGTGTAGTATAGCCACCCGGCTATACTTTTAAAATATGCAAATATAACCGACTGGCTATACTTTTAAAATATTAGTATATTTAAAGAGTATTTAACGAGTATAGCTGCTCGGCTATATTGTTAAAATTTACAAATATATTTCACGAGTAGGGGTGGGCACGGTCCGGTTTGGACCGGTTTTCACCTCAAATCGGAACCGAAATCGGATTATTTAACCGGTTCGGTTCGGTCCGATTTTAGTGATTTTTTTTAAAGAATCCGGCCGGTTTGGTTCTCACCGGTTCCGGTCCGGTTTTTGGTTTTTTCGATTTTGAACCGGGTTCTTAATTTTTTCCATTTTTATTTTTAAAAAATACAAATCCCAACTAAAATTGTATTTTTGGAATTGAAAATTAATAAATGATCCAATTTCTTAAAAAGAGAGATGTTTTGAAGTTGGACTTGGAAAAATATTAGTTATAACATTAAAAATGTAGCATTGAATTTAAATAATTTTCTAAAAAAATAAAAATTATACACATGTTATATATATATATATATATAACATAAAGAACCAATAAAAAAATAACCACATGTTAAATATATATAAAATAAAGAATATAAATATGTATAATAATAAAAATATTTTTAAAAAATTTGTATTGGACCGGTTTGGATGGGATCGGTTTCTTGGGGTGAAAAACCGAAACTGAACCGATCCAAACCGTCCGTTCTTTTCTTCCGGTTGTTGACTTTTCCGGTCAACACGGTTTTTCGGTTTGGTTTGATTCGGTTTTGCGGTTTGGCGGTTCCGATGCCCACCCCTATTCACGAGTATAGCCGCAACGATACTCTTTAAATATTAATATATAAGAGCTATCACAATTTTACAAACAATCACACCAATTTATGAAAGATTATGATACAATTGTAATTTGCTTGAATATAAATCCAATTAAAATAGGCAAGAGAAGTATAAGTTTGCTTAAAAATAAGTAAATATAATAAATTATAATTTATTAAGTAATTTATGAAATTAATAGAAATACTTAAAAACTAATTATTCATTAAATAAAGAATAATTAAAACATAATTAATAATTAATATAATTAAATAAGGCTAAGATATTACTTAAGTGCAAATATTAAACTAAACAAACTAATTTTGTATAAAAATAAACAAAATCATTTAAAATAATTAATTACTATTGATTGAGTAATTTATGAATTTAGTAAAATATTCAAATAATAATTAAAACATAATTAAAGTAATTAAAGTAATTAAAAAAGGCAATAAGTAAAAACCAATTTGTGTAGTATAGCCGCGCGGCTATACATATTCAAATCTATTTCAAGCCGCAAGGCCATATGTATAGCCTCTATACTCGTTAAATATTAATATGTGTTAAAAGTATCGCCGCCCGACTATACTTTTAAAATATGCAAATATATTTCACAAGTATAGCCACCCGACTTTACTCTTTAAATGTTAATATGTAATTCACACTATCACAATTTTATAAACAATCACACCAATTTATGAAAGATTGTGAGAAAAGTTTAATTTGCCTGAATATAACGAACTAACAAAACGAACTGAACCTTTGAATTACTAATTGATATTGATTTCCTATTATTAGACAAAGAGCTAACAAAACGAACTGAACCTTCAATTACTCTTCCCTCCTTGCAACACCCATTTGACCCTTTCAGCTCTGTCTTCTCCCCACAACCCACCAGCGCCTTCTTTCTCTCTTTCCCTTTACTCAGATCTTAAGGGACATGTAAATCTTTGAAGGTAATAATTTCATGTTGGCAATGAACCTCTCAGAAAATGATGACCAGCAAGACCCAAACAAATGGATGCTTGAAAGAATTGATATTGACCCCATGGTGGATGTGCCTTTAAATAGCAATGACACAGGAGGCAATGCAAGCAAAAGTTCCAATGAGACTACATTGAAGAGGAACAACAGCAGTGTAAGGAAGAGAAATGGGGCTCAAGGAAGCAGTCATGGTGGCACGGGACTTAGGGTGGAACCAGGAGGGAAAGAAGGGATTAAGAGCCTGCGATTTCTCGATAGGACCGCTACGGGTAAAGAAGGGGAGGCATGGAAGCAGATTGAGAGGCGGTTTAATCAATATGGAGGTGATGGTAGGCTCTCTAAGGACAAATTTGGAGCCTGCATTGGTAATTGAGTCTTATGCTTATTTACCCTTTTGTAAGTTATTTTTGTGTATTATGAAATGGAACATGGAACACAATGTATGTGAGATTTTAGAAGCTTTTGTTTCGTAGGAATGGGAGGAGATTCGAAGGACTTTGCCAGCGAGTTGTATGATGCATTGGCCAGGAGGAGAAAAATATGTGCAGAAGATGGGATAACTCTTGAAGAATTGAGGTTGTTTTGGGAAGACATGACAAATGAAGATATGGAAGCTAGACTTCAGATATTCTTTGACATGTAAGGAAAACTCCTTCTTAAGCTCACTTGCTTCAACACAAACTAGAATAAGGAAAGCTGATGATTTTGTTAGGTGTGACAAGAATGGTGATGGGATGCTCTCAGAGGAAGAGGTAACAGAGGTGAGCACAGAGACTCCGTTATATGTTCTTTATCATTTGTTTTCCATGTTTGTGAATCAGATTTCTAAAATTTCTTATGGAAAAGGTTATAGTTTTGAGTGCCTCCACGAACAAGCTGGCGAAATTTAAGCAGCAAGCAGAGTCATATGCAGCTTTGATCATGGAAGAGCTTGACCCTGACCACCTTGGATATATAGAGGTGAAGATAATAGCTTGTTCACAGCTTTAGCTATTGCTTCTCACCTTCATCATCTTCTTATATTCTATTTTCACAGATGTGGCAGTTAGAAACTCTACTGAGGGAAATGGTTGTGTCGGAAGAAAATCTAAAGTTGGGCAAGAGAACCCAAACCCTCACAAGAGCCATGATCCCCAGAAGATACAGAACTCCTGTTAGCAAATTCCTATCTACAACCGCAGAACATCTACACGAAAACTGGAAGAAAATATGGATTGTCACATTGTGGTTAGCAGTAAACATAGGCCTCTTTACTTGGAAATACAAGCAATACCAGCAGAAAGGATTATACAAAATCATGGGTCAATGCCTCTGCTTTGCAAAGGGTTCTGCTGAGACTCTAAAGTTCAATATGGCTCTTGTTCTCATTCCAGTTTGTAGGGGAACTCTTACCAAGCTGCGATCGACATTTCTCAGCCACTTAATCCCTTTTGATAACAATATCAATTTCCATAAGTTGATTGCACTTGGAATAACAATTGGGACAAGTATACATGCAGTCTTGCACCTAACTTGTGACTTCCCAAGATTGATATCTTGCCCACAAGATCAATTCTTCGACATTGCGGGGAAATATTTCTTTTATATGCAGCCAACTTACATGGACTTGGTTAACAGTATTGCAGGCATAAGCGGGATTCTGATGATTATTCTTATGGCTTTTTCCTTTGTGCTTGCAACGAACGCAATGAGAAAAAATGTCAAGTTACCATGGCCGCTCCACCTTTTGTCAGGGTTCAATTCCTTCTGGTATGCACATCATTTGCTGGTAATGGTATATATGCTATTTGTTACACATGGTTACTTCCTAATTTTCACGGATGACTGGCGCAAGAAGACGGTATGTATGCTACTTGATTGTGATCAATAAACTATAGAATTGTAAATAGACCTGTCATCTGTGACATAATTACAAAATATTTTTTATTTTTTCTTGCAGACATGGATGTATATCGTGGCTCCAGTATTACTGTACACAACTGAGAGACTTATTATACTCATTAACGAAATTAATCACCCTGTCTATGTTATTAAGGTCAGTACCAGAAACTTTTATCATTCACTAAAATATCTCGAAAACTTGATCAAATTCATCATGTTCCTGAAATACTTCAGGCAGTAATATATACCGGAAATGTTCTGGCTCTCTACATGAGCAAACCTCCTGGATTCAGGTACAAAAGTGGAATGTACCTCTTTGTGAAGTGTCCTGATATATCAAGTTTTGAATGGTAAGAATTATGTAGTTCCTGATCATGATCAGAAATGGTAATATCTTTATACTCAAACACTTCACTCAACACAGGCATCCCTTCACCATCACTTCTGCCCCGGGAGACGACTACTTGAGTGTCCACATACGAAGCTTGGGAGACTGGACGACGGAGCTTAGAAACAGATTTGAAAAGGTGGTATATTTACATCAGTATTATTGTGTCTAGACCATAATACTTATCAGACCTTATGTTCTAATTTATGGTTTCTAATATCATAGTCATACTAGTCTATTTTCTTAGGCTACTTGATAAATCATTTCTTTTAAATTTGTCTTGAACTCACTTATCCTTTTATCTCTTCTGCATATTTAATCAAAAATTTGCAGGCCTGCAGTGAGCTTCAAAGTACACAAACTAGAAGGGGAAATCTTGTTAGGATGGAAACTAAAGCGAATTCAAACTTTCAGCATGATCAAGCAGGGTGAGCAGAATCTTAGCTAAAACAGCTTCACAGTTTTACTGTAGCATCATATATCAGTAAATCCTTTTTTTTTCTTTTTCTTTTTTTCTTTTCTTTTCTTGACAGATATCCAAGGATCCTCATAAAGGGACCTTATGGAGCCCCTGCTCAAAACTATAGAAAGTTTGACATCTTGTTGCTCATAGGTCTGGGAATTGGAGCAACTCCCTTCATCAGCATTATAAAAGATATCATAAACCAAATAAACCACAGATTTGCTTCTCCTCCTGTGAGCCAAGATCCAAAAGACTTAAATTTGTTGGAAATGTGATGTAAATGGTAACTAACACTTTAAATTAGTTCATTCATGCAGGATTCAGTACACAGCAATTCAGAAAAATCCACAGAACCCCAATTAAACGGCCATCCAAGGGCGGCTCATAGAAAGAGTCCAGAAAGAGCATATTTTTATTGGGTAACAAGGGAACAAGCTTCCTTTGAATGGTTTAAAGGTGTCATGGATGACATTTCAGAGTGTGACCACAATGTGAGTTTCAAACTAAAAGTCAGATATTCAACTTTACCTCACTTGCTCGTTCTTTCTGTAACATGAACCACATTTACTAACATCTGCTGCAGCATATGATAGAAATGCACAACTACTTGACCAGCGTGTACGAAGAAGGAGACGCTCGGTCTGCTCTTATCGCCATGGTGCAGAAACTACAACATGCTAAGAATGGAGTTGATGTTGTCTCCGAAAGCCGGGTACTCACTAGGCCACATTACCACACAAAGCATTGTTAATGGAGTCACACTAGTTCTGTATCTCATTTCTGAGTTTAAATGTGGCAGATAAGAACACATTTTGCTAGGCCTAATTGGAGAAAGGTTTTTTCAGACTTGGCTGCCACACACCAATCTTCTAGAATAGGTAAGGCTAATTCTGTTGAAGTCTTTGAAGCTACAAAGTTTTTGACATTTTAAGCATAAGAGATGGTTATGTTTCTCTTGTTTGTTGCAGGTGTCTTCTACTGTGGAAGTCCAACACTTACCAAAACACTAAGGCAGCTCTGCCTAGAATTTAGCCTAAATTCATCAACCCGCTTCCAATTCCACAAGGAGAACTTCTAGAATAACTTGCTATCCACATTGCACTAATCTTTGTAGAAACACTACTCTTCTTTTTTCTTTACATGCTCCTCTTGTTATTCACCATTGTAAATTTAGAAGAAAAGGAAAATTGTATACATTAATTATATACAAAAACTGAGAACAAATTAATTAAAGTTTGCTGAATTTTTTTTTACCTCCTAATTAAATTGTGGTTTCAATATTCCATCTTCCTTGTAGCCATGGATAGTCATCTCACAAATTTTTTGCTCTGGTGTTAGTTTGTTGAGAAGTGTCAACCCAAACAAATGGTTAGTGCTGCTCAAAATCATTCAGATAACCGGTTAGTAAGTTAATGTGGCAAGACGTCAAATTTCTTGTTAGTATCAATCAAACCCATTCGGACACGATTATATCTAATCACACGGTTCTAAATAATAATCAAGCAACATACATAATTTAACTCTAACCCTATTGTTCTTTTTTAATTAATGAAAACATATTTTCATAAATGTAATTTCTCATTGTCATTTGTCTTCATCGTGGTTTATTATAGAAGGTACTCGAATGATTATTTGATTGACAGGGAGGTTTCTTTCCACTCAGATTGAACGTTCTTTTCATCACATATAATTAATTACGTGTCTTTTTGCCACTGTCTGTTTTGTCTCGTTTGGGGTCATAGGATATATATCATTTTGTAGAGTCGTTTAGTCCATTTCATCAAACACGCCCTTGGTTTCAACTTCATTATAGTATTAGTATGTCGTTTTCTTGTCTGACACAGTCGTTTGGAACATTGTGACCTAACAAACAAGGATTGTCGTACGTGGCCTTCAAATTACTCAGTGACAATATATATACTTATTTATGCATGTGATATTCAGTATTTATTGCCAATTTGCCATGCATTAGTTACTAGCAATTTCTTTTTTCTTTCAATTAGACTTCTATTAGCAGAAGTGGATTAAGCCAGTTGGTGAGAAGTTTGACCCCTTACATCCAAATTCAAATCTCTCTTCTCATAAATTCAGGGTATGTTTGATATTTTAATTTTAATTTTGTGTGCTAGAATATAGAGGAAAAAGAGGAAAAATGAAAGTGAGAATGAGAGTGGAGATGGGATTGAGAGGGAAAATGAGAGGGAATGATGGGAAGGAGGAGTAATAAAAATGAAAACAAAAACTAAAAACAGAAATCTATTTGAAATATTTTCACTTTCAAGTTTTTGTTTTCACTTTTGTTACTCCTCCCTCTCATTCACCCCTCTCATTTTCCTATATACTCTAGCACAAAAAATGAAAAATGAAAACTAACAACTAAAATTAAAATGGTTATCAAACGGACCCTAAAGTTTAGACTATCGGTTGTATAAAATAAACAATTCCTATTAAGAGTACTTCTCTCTCACAGTGCTAGTGGTGAGATAAATTAGATTGAGCTGAATCACATTTAGAGGGAGAAAAATATGGTTGCTAATACGCTTGCGAAGTTCAACTCTATGGACCCCGGTTGTATGTTCTTCGAGGGGCCTCCCTTCTTATGTTGTTTCTTCTGTTTTAGATGATCTTGCTAGTCTTTCTAGCCCCGTGACTAAATGTGAGACTGGGATGAATCTGATCATCAAGAGACCTGGACAATTCGGACAGTTGCCAAACCCAGAAACAATTAATATGGTGGTTGTCTTATGCCTGAGCTTAATTAATCAAGGCATGACACTCGATAAATTACTAGTAAGAGAGAGAGATATATATATATATATATATATACAGTGGTGCACCTAGTAATTTTTGAGCGGATGTGCAATTTTGAAAGGCTAAAAACTTTATAAAAAAGTTGAAAACCAAATATCCTTATAATTTAAACAATATCAATGTCATTCATAAGTCATAAAAAAAATAGTATTACAAATAACCTACAATTGTTGTCGACAAGATTTCATATCATGAAAACGTCGCATTATGTTTTCTGTAAAAATATCCATTAAATAAACAAATCGTAATTGATCATACCTCGAGTCGTGCATCGCACAGCCTCTTCCTCCTCGAGTTTGCCTTACTTTGGATTGTTTCAATTCTTGGATTGCCTTACTGTAGACTTACTTCATAAATTTACGTGATAGTTCCTTCATGCATTCATATCATAAATGAAAAATTGTTTTCTGTAAAAATATTTGATAAGTATGAAAAATGGTTTTTCATAATAATCATTTTCTCAAGATCATTTTTGACAGCTTTTATTCCTTACACATTAAATAAGAATCCTTGATTTTATGAGATTTTAATATGAAGTATATATTGACTTAATGAGCCATCATTAGTAGCCTGAATCGTATTTTGCACTAAAACCGATTTTTCATATTTTGATTTGGTAGGAATTTGATTTTCTAGTATTTTAATTTGAATCCAGATAGAGGTTACTTCCTTATTTACATTGTAAACTTAAGTAAATGGAGTAACATAAAAATAAATAAAAGTAAAATGACAAAGACATTTACTTAAATGCTGAAAATGGAAATAAGGCACTTTGTTTAGCCATTTCTTCGAACACCTGAGCTACACTACTGAAGGAGCAATTTGCAGAGCCTCCAGAAGCTTTTCCGGCAAAGGGAGGTGCTACCTCTTGCTCCTTCATAGATCTGCAAGCCCGGAATCCACCACTGGTAGGCGCGAGCGCTGCTTGCTCGTAGAGCTTCCTTTGTTTTTGTTTTCCTGATGTCAGAACGACGGCGTTGTACAGATTACCTTATTTCCATTACTTTGTCCTTTTACTTTCATTTATTTTATATTACTCCATTTACTTAAGCTTACAATATAAATAAGGAAGTACCCCTATTTGGATTCAAATAAAAATACTATATAAAAATCCCACCAAATCAAAATATGGAAAATCAGTTTTAGTTCAAAATACGATTTAGGCTAAAAATGAGGGCTCACTAGGTCAATATATACTTCATACTAAAATCCCATAAAATCATGTTTTCTTATTTGATGTGTAAGGGATAAAAGCCACAAAAAATTATCTTGAGAAAATGATTATTCCGAAAAACCATTTTTCATACCTAGCCAATATTTTTACATAAAATAATTTTTCATGTATGATATGAATGCATGAAGGGACCTAAGGTCAATATAGGTAAAAAGTCTTATATGTTCAATCCACAAAGAGTTTTACAAGAATAGCATAACTCTTACATATTGAAGAAATATTTGCTTGTATAAAGCTCCCCCTAAGACAATACTCATAAGGGTCTAAAGTTTGAGAGCTAGAGCCCAAAAGAAATGCAGATAAAGCCCAAAATCAAAATAACGACAGACCTCAAAAATGACATAAATGCCCTAAAATGAGCAGGATTGTGCTAATATATGTCAGTTCTTACGTCGAACAGAACGAGACGCCTTGGAAGGCAAAGAGTATTGCACTAATTTTTTGATTTATTATCACATTCTTAGAGATATTTCTGCTTTATTACAATATGTCTATTTTTTGAAGTTAATGCAGTTCTCTTTGATAATGAACATGAGTATTTTGTATGGTTTTATCTATTAACTATGAATTAAAATATTATCGTTTCATTTTGATGGATCTATTTTGTATAAAAAAACAATTTAACCTTTACACGTTAACCTCTGAAATGAAAATTCCTAGATCCACCACTATGTACTACAAATGTTTATAACACCTTAAAGTAGAATATCAACCGAGTTTGAATTAAGGATTAGATCGTGACAGTTGTTTTAGTGACAATTGTTTTTTGTTATATAAAAAACATGTATTATTGAAGGAATTTTTACAAATAGACACATTCTAACATGACATATTATATAGTTTGCCTTATTGGATCATTATTTTCTTAATGCAGTTTGCCTTTCACAGCGAAACAAAAAAAAGATTATAAAAATAAAAAGGTCTTTCAAAATTTAAACATAATAGCATTCAGAATGTGTTGCATTGCATTGACTTGTTTCGAAAGGGCCAAAAGACCAAGTAAATACCAAACACTAAAAAGCTGACTTGTACATGACTACATGCATACATACAACAGTTCAAGTACTGCGTCTGGGTCTGGGTGTGCAATGTGTCAGCTTTAAGCTTAAACACAAGAGACAAAGCCAATGCTGGCTGCATGCAATGCATACACTTCTTCTAGCATTGCCAATAGTAATAATAGTACTAGTGGGGTTTTTGTTTGAATGGTTAAGTATAAATATACATAAATAAAAGGGCATTCCTTTAAATATAGATATTTAGGTTGGTAGGCTGATAGGCTGAAACTGAAAGCAACCCACCCTCCCTCTATAGGACCCAGAACCTACTACGACTCATTAGACAATTGAGATCTTTCATATCACAGAACAGAAGAAGAATAGCCCAGAAACCAAGACACACACTAAACAAAGTCACCACAGAGAGAGAGAGAGAGAGAGATAGAGAGAGAGAGATGCATGCAGTAGAAGAAGTGGCTTGGGGTTTTTAGTAATTTGGTGTGGGGGTGGTGGGAGGAGAGAGAGGATTGGAGGAGGAGGGTGAGGATTCTTCTTTGAGATTGGTGGCAGTGATGGGGAAGAGTTGAAGGGTCTTGAGGGGTTGTCTAGTAGTAGTAGTTCTTGTACTAGTACTACAACATGGAGAGGGTGGGCCCACATCCTCCATCATCATCATCATCCAATCACGGCCGTACATACTCATCACGGACTTCTCCATCTCCTCCCTCTGTGGGATCTCCATCATCCACGCGTGGTTCACCAAGGCATCTTCAACTCCCACCTTCAAAGCCAAAAACAGAGTTTAAAGCCGAAACAGAGAGCATTCAAACAAAATAAAAATAAAATCAGCAGCAAAATAAGATAACTTATATATATAGTTTCTGTATTTTTCATGAACTTCCATGTGGGCTGAGGGGAATTAATCCATGCTGGCCTGCTCTTAAGTTGTCATTAATTAATTTAGTGTTCATTTAAGAATGTAATTAATGCGAATGGAGTCTCTAGACCAATGGAAAATGGTCTTGAGTTGCGAATTAGAGTAGTCTCAGGTTAATTTCCATGACATCATATTAGTGTGTGTGAGAAACCACCTCCTATATAATTTAGACTATCGCTTATATTAAAATAAAATAAAAACTAATAAAGCCTCTTTGTTTCCATGGCTAGGTAATTAATGAAATTATGAATAATTCTTCGATGTGATCATATTAATGTTACGTGGTATTACAGTACATTTATATTATAATAAATATATGTATATTTCTTTATTCTCTATTAGTGTGACACTCACATTAAAGAATTCTCTGTAAAATCAACTTTTGCTCGTCTTTGTATTGTAGGGCTTCCATGAAGTAATCACTATACTATGTCATGCTAATGTGGTGTTAGTAATGTATTTATGATAAGTAGAGTGCTTTGAAATAATTTTGGAAGGGGGAAGACATCTATATATAAGACAAAATATCTATATTTGAAAGAATTAAGTAGATTATTTCATCAAGATTAGCCACTGAAAGAATTAAGCTAAAACAGTACTCAAAACCCAAATGGTAGAAACAGACCTATGATATATGCATGCATAAAGTAAAATAATTACAAGAAGGAAGAAAGAAGAATATTCTCTCTCTTTCCCCAACTAGAACATATCTCATCATTGTGTAAATAAAAAAGGAAAAAATTAAATGAGAGAGATATATTATTTTATAATTATATAATTAATTAACCTGAGGAGGAGGAAGAAAGCCAGCTGATGAGTAGTTATGACAGTTGGAAAGTTGTTGAAGAGCAGAAGAAGAAGCAGGAGGGCTGAGATGATCAAGGTACCCAAGAAGGCTCTGCTGCTGCTGCTGGTGATGATGATGATGATGATAAGGGTTATTATGGTAATTATGATAATTGTGGTGGTGATGATAGAGAAGTTGCTGTTGCTGCAGTTGCTTACAAAGCTTCCTCCTCAGCTTCTGCCTGTCCCTGGCCTTGTGGTTTTGGAACCAGTAAAATACATTTTTGCCCTCAATCTTGCCATAGAGGGAGAGCTGGGCAGTGATGTGTTGGATTTGAGAGGCATTGGGAGTTCTGATGCCAGCCCTGTACATCTCCTCAAGGATCATCAGTTGCTCTGGGGTTGGGCACCATCTTGATGAAGAATTAGCTGCAGGAGACATTTTACTAATTAGTTTCCCTAATTTCTTTGATAATGGTTGGTGGCGGCGGGTTTAGTGGGTTTATAAATAGAAAAATTTGAGCAGGGTTTTGATGTTCTGGAGAGTGAAGGGGTTGAGAAGGCAGGGGAGGTATAAATAGTGGTGAGGTTAAAAGAGAGAGAGAGAGAGAGGTTAAAAGAGAATAGTGTGACGTACCAGGAGTGAGGGTGGTCATGCTGTGCTTCCCTGAGAGGGGCATTCAAGTGTAGGTTTTCAGTCCTCGCAGAAACACACACACTCACAACTGAGAGAGAGAGAGAGAGAGAGAGAGAGAGGTACTTGAATGATTATGTCATCATCAACATACAATATTTACTTTGTGTACAGAATGGATAAGTACACACCATGTATGTTGGATTCTTGAAGCAGAGAAAGCTAATTGCCTGGAGTAGTTGCAAATGGTGTGGGTGATGGACACTCTACTCAAATTCCTGGAAAGTTTTTGAGTTGACAAACTAAAAAATTGTTATGAAATTAGGAAACATTCTAAAATGATTAATTTGAATGTTACGCCTACAAACTCATAAGTATAAATGATAAACTTAAGGGTTTCTTAACTCCAGTAAGACTAGATTTGTACATATCAAATTTATTAATTAAATATTTGATAGAAGGGAAACTCATTTGTCATAACCATTTTTTTTAAAGAGCATGCATGCATGCAGCTCGGAAGAATATTCTTATTATTTTCCAATTCTGAAAAGAATCAAAGCATTTGGAAAAAGAGCTCAAGTAAATGACTTTCCCCTAATTTTATCACCAGATTCTTTTTCTGGGGGGTTTCCAATTAGGATATATATTTATATTCATTCCCAAATTCTCTTGAGATTTTTGCTTCCCAGACTGATTGATCTACCATTAACCGACAATTCTCAATACTGTGGAAAACGTAAGCTTTCCATGCCACAAGAAGACATACAAAATAGACAACTAAAAAAGAAGCAGACATACAAATTTCATAAATGCATGCTGCTTTGATTGCCATGTGGTTTTCTTTGACTTTCTTGGCCTACTTCACTCTGACAACATTCCCTCATAATCCCAATACAGACAAATTCAATCAACAGTGATTTTATCTTTCTTCTCATGACAAAGTTCAAAAGTGAATCATTTACCACAAGATAAGTTTAATAGTGAATATATACTACTTCTTTTTTTATTAATAGAATAATAATTCTTACTCCATACTTCTTATAGAACTTATTTATAGAAGTCTGCGACTTATTGGTCTCGAAATTTGTTGTTACAACATCAAATCTAGAGACGAGTATGTCGCCGACTAAAAGAAAGAGGGGAAACATTGAGAACCTAATATACCCGGAAGATAGCTCCGAATTGTATTTGAATCAAATTTACAACCAATCAATTTCAAGAATTTTTCTTTTCTTTTATTTAGCTCTAAAGCTAATTAGGGCATTCAATAGGAAGGAAAAGCTCATTCAATTCTTCGATTGAATGCCCCATATTCCCCATTTTGTAGGAATGGACCCTACTTTAGAGTGTGAATAACTAATAATGCCTTCCACCATTCATGCACAGTCTTACAAAACAGACCCCATATCTCCACACTTTTTCTCTTGGACCGATAATCAGATCTCCCTCGTTCTGTCTCCCTCTCCCTCAACTCCTGTCTCACTCTTCATTTAATTCACCCCATTGAGCAAGCTTCATACGTAGTGCAAGTCACTGTCTCATTTTCGTAAAGAATTATGATATGATGATACCAGAATAGTATAGTTAGATATGTTAGGTTTTCTTGATTTTACAATTTTCAAATCCTTCATTTCACGATTTTTCAAACTCAAACAATAAGAAAAGTCAAAAATAGTGATGTCTATGCACAGATTGAATTGATATTTTTCAAATTCAAGTTGTGTTATATATTAGTCTCTTGAATTGTTTAACCAAACTCCACATTTAAAACCAATGCACAACAATTTCGCTGTATATTAAAAAAACTCGGAGTAATGTTCATATAAAGCAAAATTGGAGGTCATAAAGGCCAAACGGCACAATACTATTAAGTTTTATAGAGACGGGCATGTGGCCCACCACTAGCAACACCGAAGATTCATATGTTATAGTTTGAGTCGAAGTCGGGTCGAGGTCGAGGTCCCGCTCTGATACCATGTTATAAGTTTCAGAGAGACGGGTCTGTGGCCCACCACTAACAACACCGATATTGTCTCCAACTTAACCACCTACAGAGCCCAATAGATATGAAGTTTTATCACAAAAGGCCTCGGTGTTATTAAGAGTTGAACCACTTATTTTAAGTGATAATTTATTTAGTTAAGTTTCCGATGTGAGATTTTATATTCTTCAAAAAATACAGGTTCACATTTGTTTCCAACTATTTTTGTAGGTGTTTGCCAGAAAATCTTAAAAGTGTTTATAAGTCATAGAATCGGTTTTTGGAGAAATACTTGCTAGTGCTTCTTCAGTAAAAATGCTTGGATTTGTAATACAACGTGCTTCCAGTAAAAACACTTTGAACATAAATGCTTCCTGCATAAGCAGTTCTAAACGTGCCTACAACATTATCTTCCATGGTAATCAAATTACAGTTTTAATAGTTTTTCCAAGATGTGAAATTTAACTACAAAGGAATTAAAAACACTCAACAATTGTCCCTCCCAAGAGCATCCCCGCGCGACAGCGCCCAACTAACTATAAACACACCTGAAAAGCAATTTTTTTCCACATCAATGATGTGTGTACAAAATTATAGCTAAGGCAAAATGAATGAGTTAGATAATTGTGCAAACACCAATATGCATGGTCACATTTATTTCTGAAGCATATTTATTAGAGGAGTGGCAGCAGATGTTTCTTATCAAAAAAGAAAAGAAAAAGGACATGCACATGCACTCATGCCCAGTAACTACTTGCCAACAACCCAGAAAAGCTCTGTGGATGATTCACAGTAAAAAAGTTAAATTATGAATTCAATTACTGCTGGATGGGGGGATGGGGTGGAAATCGAGAAAAAAACAAATTAATAAATATGGTTTAAGGCTACCATGCACTGATACACGTACGCTTTGTGTAGTGAAAGGTCTACGCATATGCAGTGGTGGAACTAGGATTTCACATTAGAGCAACTCTATCCATTTGCCCTTTGCCATGGCAAGGGGGGAGGGGGGGAGCTAGGGCAGCTACTATTCACATGAATAGTGGCTGCCCTTGCAAAAACAATGTGTATTTCCACCCGTTGCCATGGCAAATGGCAACTGCTATTCATTTTTTTTTTTTTTTGTTTACATGAGATTAATTTTAGTTGTATGTATGAAATTAATAATAATAAAAATACTAGATATGTATGAAAAAATATTTCCGAATTTTTATTTTTAAATTTTTTATGTCGCTGATGTCATTTCGCCTAGGCAAGATTAGCCTTTGGGCTTGCCCAGGCTGATGGAGCCCACATACAGCTCAGGCAGCTTTGCACCGATGAAACTTCAAACCTCGCTTGGGCTCCCAAACCCCCCCAGTCCGGGCGCAACGGTGGAGTTGCTCTTAGAGGGGGCTCTTCATAAACATTGTCTTATCTTCATAATTATCATGAATTTCATATTTTAAATTGGTTAAATACTAATATCATCATCTACACTATTAAAGACTTCAAATTTGATCATTTATATTCCAAAAGAGAAAAGAAATAGAAAAAAAAAAAGAGTTCATAAAGCGCAATATTAAGATACCCAACTCATATATAAAAAAAATGAGGAAAATAAAAAATTCACAAAGCTTTAAATAAAAGTGGAAGAGAAAGAAAGATTAAAACTTTAGAAGTATTTAATGCAAATATCATAAATTAACCTAAAAGATTTAAGGAGATGAATAAAGAGAGACCAAGAACTTTTATAGTTAATTTGTAGACAAAAAAACCTAATATATTATTTTATTGTAAGATAAATATCCTAAAACTAATATTATATATCATATATAATATGGTGATTTTATTTGCACCCCATTATTTGTTCTTTGCACCCCACATTCTCTTTACACCCCCATTGAATTTTAGTAAAATTTAAAATTACTCACTACACCCCATTTTTCTTCCTAAATTGCCCGCATGAACCCCATTTTTCAAAACCGCTAATATTTGACACCAAAATTGCAAACCAAAAGTGATCTATTTGTCTTTTGAGAACCCCATCATTCTCTTCAAACCAGGAAAAATCTTGACGAGAAGATTTTGTAGGTGGGTTTTCTTCATGGAGATGTTCTTCAATCAATTCCTTAACGGACTTTTGCGACAATGGGTGAAAATTGACCCCGACTCGAAACAAACCCTTTTACCAAAACCCACTTGTCCTGCACGGCTCTGTGAAGAAAAGCTCTCTGCTCTTCTTCATGGCCCTCTCTCTGCATGAAAAGGCTGTTCATCTTTGACAAATCTGATGCAAGCTCTAAATCACTGATGCTCTTGTTGGTGCAGTGGATTATTGTTTGGGTTTCGGGTTTGGTGTTGAAATGGGTTATGGAAGGGAAGGGATTGGTGTGGAATTTTGGAGGTTGTTTGGAGATTTTTGTAGAAAGGAGATGCATTGTTAGTGCCATTTTGAGGATTTTAGTTTATGTTTCTAATGTTGGAATTGAAGAATGTAGGAAATAGCAAATAATGGAGTGTCAATAATTATGTATAAGGGTAAAATAGATTATTCATGTTTAAAAATAGTATGGGGTGTAAAGAGCAAATAATGGGGTGCCAATAAAATCACCCTATATAATATACATATAAAAATAAAAAAATTGGAGTGGGGGCCTAGGACCACATTGGTCCCATACTGGCTCCGCCATTGCGCATATGTACAGGTTCTACTACCATACCGTACAACATAAATGAAGAAGTACTAGGCTAGCTAGCTACATAAATGTTGTTAAATAATTATTTATCAACTTCAAAAACTTGAGCTCATGGGGAGCCCAAGATAGGTTACCATCAGTCAGAGGTAGAGCTAGAATTTTAAGTTTAGGATCCCAAAATATAAATAGTTATATCCAATAGCATGTTATTGTATATGTGTTTGAAAATTTGGGAAGGTCAGGGCCACTGGCGACCGATGAGTGGCTCCGCCCTTAGATACCACGTTAAATAACCATTAAACTTAAAAAGGCTTTGAGTAGTTAGAAATTTTGAACAATGTTTACCCTATCACTGTCTTTAAGTCTTACTTTGTACTAGTCGTAGTAAATTTGGGTTTATGTGCCTCTCTTCGTATAGGATAGGAGATTGAAGAAAGGTAAGGAGATAGGAACAAATGGAGGGCTACCTTAAGCAGTTAACTGGACTGTCTAGTCACTCGTCATCTTCAGTACTTGGTCGATAGCAAAACATATAGTGGAGTAAATCAAGTCAAAAGAGAATCAGACAAAGCTTTGTCCGATCAAAGTTGATGGCGTTTGAGATTTTGCTTATTTATGGTAATTATTGTAGAGCTCAAGTCATGCAAGGATCACATTGATGAATAGTGTGTGACTCATGACACCTCCTTATGTCGTTGCAGCAATTGGTCATATCATGTCTCCTCTCACCCTCATCATTTCTTCATCATATCGTAATAAAAAGAAGTAATGAAATATGGGCCAAGGGATTTTGGATCTTGTAGCTATAGCTTGGATTTTCACAAACGCGTAGCATGGAAGAGCAAAATGTAAGCTGACAAGGGTGGCCTTTTTATTCAAAGAAAAGTCGAGCAAAAAAAATCACACACATACACATGTTATGTCTTCTTCTTTTTTTAGTATTACTTAGGCTTATGACACAATATTCCATACCCTTGTATTAATGATAATCCAATTTTTATTTTTATTTTTGACATGTTTTGCTATTTTTATAACTAAAAGCATTACAGACAGCCTTCATTTCATAAAACAATTTAAAAGTGTTTATGGGTCATAAGAGCATTTCTGGAGAAGCATATTCATAAAGTTTTAAGTATTTTTCCAAAAAACAGTTGGATTTTTAAGCAAAATCTGTTGACAAAATTACTTTTTATAAAAGTCGTATGCAATACAAGTAAAAAGAATAAATAACAAGGAAAATACTTCCCTTCAGTAAGAAGGAGTTCCTACACTCCTATCAAAAATAATGTGACATGCATGCACAAGTTCTTTTTGTGATTTTGATGAATTATTTTTGCATATATGTCAAATTATGATGCACAGTACATGAAATGAGACAATACCAAAATTAATTGTAGTATTTTGATAATCGCAAAGGAATTAAATTCGAAACAGAGAGAGTATAGTATGTATAGTTGTGGCTTAAAAGGCTATAATATAAATTATTGCCCATATCTCAAAATACTTACTACCAGTGATTGAGTGAGGCAGTGAACAAAACACTCGTACGTCATATATTTAGGAGAAGACAAGACACCGCAGGCTATGTCCCTTTTGGGTCAACATATCCACACTGGGCAAAATGTGATGTTGGATGGAGAGTTAATTAACCCAAGGCTCTTTCTTTATTTGACTTTTCAATGACTTCTCTGATCATCTACGAATGTTACGTTGTGTGGTGTCTGTCTGAACCCTAAATCATCATCACGTGACCACAATTATGCAGTTTACATACATCGAACAACTAAATAAAAACTGAAAGCCATTACTGTTTGGATACTCAGAAAATTGAAGTTCGAGAGAAAATGTAAACGTTTTTGCCTTTCTTTTTTTCTCATTGATCGTAGTAATGATTATGCATTTGTACAAGAGTATGCATTTGTATACGATAACAAAATAATGATTTCTATTTGAACATCTGGTCGAGTTGAATCCCACATTAGTAATATAGGACTCGTTTGATGGCTCGACACATACTGAATTAGGGATTAAGTCCAATAGTCTTATAAGCCTCGCACTTGTAGAAGAATTATAAACCACAATATCTTGGATTATTTCTCAATTTAATAAGTCCAGTTATAACATTTATAAAATCACCAAATATCGACAACACAGTAACACAATTTAATTAAAGTAATCCAGTGCATATCAAGTCTATAATCTCACTTTCAATGTCCTTTTTCTTTTGGTCGAAAATACAAAATGCGATGGGAACACGTAATTAATAAATAAATCCAGTACTTATTTTGTATTTGTACCAGAAAGAAAATTATTGATACATCTTTTTCACTTTTGATTAGTACTATATCCAAGATGTAGCTTCTCTGTCTTCAAAACTGTACTTGCGCACTTTCTGCCTAAATATTGTAAGTAATTCAATGCACTTACGTCAAGGAATTAAATATCGAAGGTTTCGGAAATATCGGTGGTTCAAAAACACGAAAATATCGATGGACATATCGAAAAAATATCGATATCGATAAAAATTGGATAAAAACCATGAAAATTGTTATAAATAAATGGAAATTTTTAATGAAATAACTTTATAAAAAAGTTTATTTAGTCAATCATCTATTATTTTGACACAAAAGATTGGACGGAAATGCATTGCATAGTGGGTTTGAGTGATTTAAGTTGATTATATTGTGAGCTGACAAACTCTGTGACTTAGAAAATCTGGAGTAATTAATGAAAGAAAATTAAACACCCTCTAGTAATTTATTTATCATTTTTACTACAATATGTTACACTTTATAAATTGCATGGTAAAAGACATGAGTAATCTTATTTCACGTTATTCACTAGACATGATACACGTTCTTATATTTATTATTTGTAAAAAAATGAAAAATAATTAAAGATGTAAACCAACTTGATTTGTCATGAAAATTAGGCACTTTACCATGCTTAAAAAATAATAGTGAAGATTGAAAATTAACTAAGAACATAAATAAAGTTATCTAAGGAATAATTAAATAGGAAATAAAGAAAATGATTATAGAGATTTAAGTAATTAGGCAACAATTTGAAGGAGAATTTAGTAATGTGTACTTTTTATCCTATTATCTCCCTATTGTACTTTTTATCTTCAAAATTAAAAACGAACAAAAGAACAAAAGAACAAAAGACAAAAAAAATCTGTTTTATTTTTAATGGATATCAAAGTTAAAAACACAAGTCTCCAACCCTAGAAAATATCTAACCCATCAGTCTTCTCTTTATTCACGCCTTCTTTCTCCTACCACCCTCTGCATCTCTTTTCTCCTCAAACCCCTTCTCAGTCTCTTCATCCCCTCCATTTCCAAACCCACCAATCAACCCAAACTCCCTCCTAGGCCCACCCCCATCCCCATCATCAGGCGATTGTTCTGGATATTCTCATCAACCATCTCGGATCCGAGTCTCAATCGCAGTCCAAAGGCATCAGAGTGGTCGACCATTTTCAATACGCCATGTTTTGCTTGCTGGTTTTGATGTGCTTTGGGGACAAGTTGAACGAAGAGCAGATCAAAGAAATCGAGGGCGTTCAGCGCCGACATTGGTTTTTTCAGTGTTTCAATAATATCGCGATATTAACGATAATTTCGATAATATCGCGATATTATCACCATTTTCAGTGAGAAACTGAACGAAAATATCGCCCGTGATATTTCGACGAAATTTTCGAAAAAATTACGAAAAAACTCGCTCCTCAAAAATCGCCGAAATATCGGTGATATTTTCGATTTTTTTTCCTTGATTAAAACCTACACTATAAAGTAATTTTTATTTATTACAAGCGCGCGATAGTCTAAATTATAGAGGAGAGAGATTTCTCACACACACACAACTATGATGTCGTAAGGATTCAAACTTGAGACCTCTGATCTACAAGTCAAGACTGTTGGCACAGTGTAAAGTAATTAATAAGTATATCATGAACGAGAAAAAAATGCCAAAAAAAGGTATAAAAACTTGTTGACTGACTGAAATACCATGTTTCTGAAAGTCGAATTGATAACATGTAATACAAGAGTTATATGAGAATTATTATTGAGAAAATAGTGCAAATACAATTATTTATATTAGTGGCAATTGACCCTAATGCTAATGCTATAAATCCAACTTTTTTTCTCACACAGCTTTTATTGTTCTTTTATAATGCAATGAAATGGTTATAAAAATTGAGATAACTTGTAATGAACTATATCATGGAACTGGCAATTTTTTCACTTGTTTTTTCCAAAACACTTTCCTCTTGTGCTTGATCCCAAAAGGAGTAACTTCTTTATCATCACACACATCCAAGCCATGCCAAACATGGCGTGGCAGGTACCTTCGAAAGTAGAAGTAATCAGAGCTGAGATGAGAGCGAGAGCCCTCCAAAACATGGACTTGTGCAAAACCAGGTCTCCAGTCATCAGCTCCACCCAGTTTGAGATAGAGGTAGCAGATGGGCGACTCCACGCATGCACCCTTCACTTGGAACTCATCCACAACACAAGCTTGAAATGGTTTTCTCGGCACATCGTCGAGGACCTCAGGCTCCAATGGATCCACCCTTCTAATGTGCTTGGAATTTAGGTGCCTCACCACAATGTCATTTGAATTTGTGTCACCAAATCTTAGGCTGATGTGGTTTGAGGTCTCGGCACCTTTTGTGCATGTTGTTTCAATTGTAACTGCGTAGGTGCAGTTTTCCTGTAATGTTGAGATAGTGAGATCATTTTGAATACTGCAAGTATTCCTAAGAAATGTGATCAATAATATGATTCATAAATGTGGTACAGTTTCTTGATGCAAAATGTCTTAGCAAGTTTTCGAGGTTAATACTAGAAAAAACGAAAAAAATTTGAGGTTAAAAAAAGAGCCGACATGTTGATCAATAACATGAAATCATGCTCGACCATCAAGAATCCAATATATGCCGTTGATCACACCATTCAACTCACAACAAGAAGCTTGTTATTCACAAACATGCGTCGTTTCTATATATTAATCCACCATAAAAGACACACACACACATTCACAAATACATACATATATAATTACAAATTAATTTACTTGATCATTACCTTGTTTCTTGGCGTGGGACTTTGACCTCCGGCCATTAAAGCAAGAAGAAGCACACAACATATTAAGAAGGGTCCTCCATTTCCCATATTGTCTTTTTTGTGTGCTCAAATTACAAATAAAATCTCATTTCCAGTAGCATATTATCAGATCTCTGAGTGCATGTAATTTATAGATTACTCCAAGGCTTCATTCTTTGCTTGGCAAACTAAGGAAGGCATATTTTTAAGCTGTATATATGTGTGACACAGATGATCCATATATTTACATATATATATATATATATGGATCAGGTTTCTTGACGTTTACTTATACCCATCTGCTTTAACAAAGCTTGATTTCCTGGATATTAGAGCAAAGCATCTTTTATTAGAGCTAATCCTTTATATCCTGACACAATTAATTCTATACATCACTTTTTAATACGTACGTGATTAACCTAGGATGCCTCTTTTTCTTTTCTCTTTTTTTTCTCTTTTTCTCAAAAAAAAAAAAAACTTTATTGATATCTTTTATTCATCAAATGTGTTCATCAGAAGCTTTTATTTTTTATTTTTCTCATTCAATATAATTGAGTGAGATCATGGTAAGCCACATACATGTGAAAACACATAGCAGAAGGCACAAAACACAAACAAAATCTCAAATAAAGAAAAAGGAATCGATATCGTAAAATTATCCTTTTTTGAACTACAATTACTAACGGAGCAAATGGTTGGTTCTGGATATTCACGAACCATTTCATAGTGGGTTGGATGAAACTGCAGACTGCATTGAGCATAGATTGTGGATGAGGTTCATTGAATTGGAGGAGTTGGCTTTTCCTTCTCATCATCAACATGAGCTTCATCTCCTTCAACTTGTTCAACTTGTTCAATTTCTTCAACTTTGACTATGGTGGCGAAGCCAAGCTTCCTCTTCAATGACCTGGTCAAGCAAACGGGGTCTACTCCATCTCCAATCACCTCCACATGATCTCTGTCTGCTCCTTCTATAGCCACTTTGCTCACACCTACTTAATTAAAGATGGTCATTATTTATATAGAAAATCATATTATCATCCTTTAGATGTTTAAAATACATAACATCCGTGCGGTAATAACGTCCGAACGTCCACATAAGAGAATTTATGTATATACATATATATTAATGTACTTATGTGTACATTCATAATACTACACCAAACACAAAGGATTAAATTCAAAATCCATGTGCATAAGTTGTAAATTTATTTTTTATGTTGTGGGTGGGGGCGGCTAGGCTAGCTAGGGAGGGAGTCCAAATTATTTTTTCTAGGACGTGCATTACTTATAAGTTATACCCCATATATATATTTATATAATGTGTCACATGAAATATCAGATATGCATCTTTTTTTGGATGATAAAATATATGTCTTTTCCTGCATATTAGAATATTAATTAAGACAAGATGAGGAGGAGTGTTTCCTTTTGAAGCCATGTAGCATGCTCACCTTGATTGTAGGAATATGCTCGTTTATGGGGCTTGGGATACTAGGGTAGGGTAGGGTAGGTAGGGTTACCCTTAAACCATTTGGTTTTGGCCCTCTTTGTCACAAGGCAAGGAACCAGACACAGACTGATAGCCCGGCCCAAACTCTAAATAAAATATAAAAATTTTGTATGCATATGTTTCTAAGCCCAGCCAGCCCACAGACCACCATAAACTTTTTAGCCCACCTCATTTAAAAATCTTGTCTCACGCTTCTCTTGCAAGCCGGTTGTGGGAAGGTATTCAAATATAATATGACCTATACGCTAATTAAAATGAATAGTTGTATTATGTATATGGGAACTTTCGTTTTTAGTCAATGAAGTAGAAAATAATTAGGAAAATATCAAAGGATAAGTCTAAATTCAAATCTAAAACAAAACTAGTCTATTAGCATTTCCCTAATTATTTTGTATATTGAGTCATTGAGTATTGTTGGTGAATGTAAGCCACCTCAAAGAGGGGAAAGGGTTGTCATCGGGTCAACTTCAATATATAGTGACGTTCTACACCGAAGCGTAAGTGATTGCTAAATAGGAGCCCATGAGTAAAACTTGCCGTTACAAACCTTATTTGCAAAAGAAGAATGCTCAAGAGACGTAAATGCTATTTTTCCAAATTGGGATATTTGGATGCAACACTTTAGCATATCTTACTCTCCATGTGGACGACTACACATCTCAAGTGTGAGGCATGGTATGTGTGAAATGTCAGGTCATTAATACAACATATATACAACCAGAGAGCTTCTATTGAGGGATCCCTCAAATTAGCTTATTTGAGGGACACCTTTGTAGGACTCACTCCGCATTGTATTTCACTAATCCAAACCATCTATGTTTTAGATAATTATTCAAAAATCATCTCTACAAAAAATCACTTGAATCCGATATTGTTTGACACAGTACTTTCTTGAAGTACAGTGTTCATTGATTTTGTATGATACAATTGGATGTCGAAACGGTTTCCGATTTGTCTAATTTTTTGCAAGGATGATCTATGAATATATACTTTAAAAACATAGATGGTTATCGTTGGAAAAAAATTTGTAGGATACCCTAAAGGGCGTCCCTCAAATAAAATTATTCGAGGGATCCCTTAATAGAAGGGGACTGTATACATACATACATACATATATATATATATATATTACAAGTTAATACAGCTAAATATATCTGGAAAATAGGATAATATTTGTGTCATTAAGAACAAGAAAATAATAGGGATCGAAAAGAAAAGGGAAATTATTTATTAAAAAAATACATGAAAAATAAAATAAATGCCCAGCTACAGATAAGAGAGTACAGAGTAAGGAGAAGAGTAGGTGCAACTACAGGGGTTAGGTTTTGTGAGCCTCAAGATGACATGAACAGTACAATGAAATCTTACCTCCCACATCTCCATCTCCATGACAGATTTCTTTCCTTAAGAGAAAATTATGTTCATATTGAAGTTTCCACCAAACCTACTATTTATTAATGACACAATGTTCTTTAAAGCCGGCTGCTTGATAGCAACCGTTCAATTATCTGCTTGTCCTTACCATTAAACAGCATTTGACCAAGCTGCATGCATGTAGATAATGTTTAAAACTATTGGGTTAATTTGGAATATTGAACTTGAGATCAGAGAGACATGGAGTGATCGCCAAACAAAGGATATATATATATATATATATATATATATATATATATATATATATAGCTGGTTCTGGTGCAACATAGGCATCAAATTTCATTGGAGACTAGGACAACTTCATAGCGATCCAATTTGCTTTGTCACCAATAACTCACTGAGGTTAACGGTTGAGAAAACTGCATTTACTAGCCAAATCATGTTTTGTATACAAAGCATGCCAAAATGAGAAAGAGGAGATTTGAATTCCCATATATTGGTGGCTCAAAATCATCTACGCGCATATTGCCTCTTCAATATCAATAATTCATGACAATTATATCCCCAAACACATGAAGGACTGTACTTGGCATAACTCAATAAATATGTTGAATGTTAGGGTTTATTATGCCTCTCATATATATAATTAGGTCATTTCTATAAAGAGACGTAAGACAATAAATATGGTACAAATAGTTATATCTCCTCCCACATTTCAAAGGGGTGCCAGCGAGAGCTCTCCTCCATTTCAACATATATATACTATGTACTAAAATATTTTTGCTCTCTTCGGACAATTTCACATTCTAGCACTGAAAATTTGGTGAAACCTAAATCTGCGGCTTATTGCAACATGCATGGTGTAAACAATTTTCTCTTAGAGTTCATTAAAGTTGCCCCATTTTCTCTCTGCACTTGAAAGCATGCAAAGACTTGTACATGCGTTTTGCTTTTTCTCAGACTCATAGTTGTTGCCATGCCTGGAAATAAGTAGGTCAAAGTCACGTCCATTTTGAGTTCAGGGACGTGGGGAAATACTTAAAAAAGGTTCGACTTGAAAGGAAAGGAGGTCAACAGAAATTGATTGTCTTTGACACCACTCTAAAGTTATTGTTCTAACAACCATGCATCGTATTTTAAAATAGCTAATTTATGAAGCTCATCTTCTAGTCAATTTTCTCCTCTATAAACTCTATATATTTCTAATCTCCATGACCACCAACTCAACCAAACTCCCTTTCCTCACCATCTCTATTTATACACAACCCAAAAGCTCCATTCAACACACTCAATTGGAGCAGCTTCAGTTTCACCCCCATTTGAAATATCTCTCACTTTCTTCCAGAAAAAAAAACAAAACAAAAGGAGAGAGAGATCACATAGTGAAAATGGGTGTTCCTCTTCCTTCATCACCAGCATTTCCTACACTCTTTCTCTTCTCTCTCATAGCATTGTGTCTCATTCCTCAGCATGCTCTTGCAAGCATAACGAGGCATTACAAGTTTGAAGTATGTTGTCACAAAGTTTCAACATATATGTATTGCTTAAGTCAAATAAATTTTTCTCTTATATGTACAGTGTTAACATGTTATGTTGTGAAACTATCAATTTGCACGGTTATTTTGATTTGGTAGATTCTTTGAATATATAGTCACAGTTTGATACTATAACAGCCAGTTATCTGACAAGAGAACATTACTGACGCTAATCTTACCACAAATATGAAGTTTGTGCTTTCACATGCATTTTCTTCTTCTTCTTTGGGTTCTTCACTGTCTTTTCTTTACAGTACTTTTGAATAATTTTGCAGATCAAACAGCAAAATGTGACCAGATTGTGCCACACAAAGAGCATTGTAACAGTAAACGGTCAGTTTCCTGGGCCTCGAATTGTGGCTAGGGAGGGTGATCGCCTCCTTATTAAAGTGGTTAACCATGTCCAACACAACATCTCTATCCATTGGTAATAATGATTAACTACAACTTAATCATGCATAATTAACCTAATGCACTGGAACTTAATTAACTAATTTCTTTGAATTACCAGGCACGGCATTCGACAGCTTCGAACAGGGTGGGCTGATGGGCCTGCATATGTGACCCAATGTCCCATACAAACAGGCAATAGCTATGTGTACAACTTCACAATTGTAGGCCAAAGAGGCACTCTTTGGTGGCATGCTCACATTTCATGGCTAAGATCAACTGTCTATGGCCCCTTAGTCATCCTTCCCAAGCTTGGTGTGCCTTACCCGTTCACTAAACCCTACACGGAGGTTCCAATCATCTTCGGTAACATCTGACTATATAACAGTCCAAACCAAACTAAGCATGTATTTTTCTGCCTAATTTATATGCTAACACAAGCTACACAATTTATACATAAATTACAGGAGAGTGGTGGAATGCAGACCCTGAGGCAGTCATTAACCAGGCCTTGCAAACAGGTGGAGGGCCAAATGTTTCCGATGCTTATACCTTTAATGGACTTCCAGGGCCCTTGTACAACTGTTCTGCCAAAGGTATCAAATTATCTACATACATCACAACATTTTACATAATTTATTGCTTGAATGACAGGGGCCTTGTAAAACAAACCGTCAAAACACATAAAGTAACTTTTCATTACCTTGCAAGCAAAATTCTCGATAAAACGTACTCGGAAATTTCATCAGTAATCTCACAATGCTTACAATGGATTTCAAAGATATTTGATATATGATGCACGGGTCTCTGGCAGATGCATTCAAGCTAAAGGTGAAATCTGGGAAGACCTACCTTCTCCGCCTAATCAACGCAGCACTCAATGATGAGCTCTTCTTCAGCATTGCAAACCACACCCTCAAAGTGGTAGAAGCCGATGCCGTTTATGTCAAACCCTTTGAGACTGACACAATTCTCATTGCCCCAGGGCAGACTACAAATGTTCTGCTGAAGACCAAGGCCCATTTCCCAAATGCCACATTTTTCATGACTGCCAGGCCATACGTGACTGGACTAGGCACCTTTGACAACTCCACTGTTGCTGGTATTTTAGAGTACGAATCACCCTCCAAAACCCTCCACTCAACCCTCCCAATGAAGAAACTTCCACTATTTAAACCAATTTTGCCTGCTCTAAACGACACATCCTTTGCAACAAAGTTCAGCAACAAACTCCGTAGTTTAGCCAATGCACAATTCCCGGCTAATGTCCCCCAAAAGGTTGACAAGCACTTTTTCTTCACAGTAGGCCTTGGAACGAACCCCTGCAACAAGCATAACCAAACCTGCCAGGGACCTAATGGAACAATGTTTGCTGCTTCAGTGAATAACGTTTCTTTTGTAATGCCAACCACTGCTCTACTCCAAGCCCAGTTCTCCGGGCAATCAAATCGGGTTTACAGCTCTAACTTCCCAAGCAGTCCAGTGATCCCATTTAACTATACAGGAACCCCACCAAACAATACTATGGTGAGCAATGGTACAAAGCTAGTGGTACTTCCATATAACACTAGTGTGGAGTTGATCATGCAGGACACAAGCATTCTTGGTGCCGAAAGCCACCCTCTTCATCTGCATGGATTTAATTTCTTTGTTGTTGGCCAAGGGTTTGGGAACTTTGACCAAAATAAGGACCCTGCAAAATTCAATTTGGTCGACCCTGTTGAAAGAAATACCATGAGTGTGCCCTCTGGTGGATGGGTCGCTATACGATTTCTAGCAGATAATCCCGGTAAGTACAAAGAGCAGTAATATTAGTATTATATAGTATTGACAATCTGACTACATCACTCGTATGCATTGAAGTTATGTATATCATTGTTAATTTAAGCACAAAAGCAATATAGTCAAGAAGTATTAGTCTCACTTTCATATAATAATATTAATAACAGCGAATTAAATATGCTACCTGCAGTCATCAATGAAGTTAATATTTATGTAGTAAAGTGATTGGAATTAGTAACTTGAAGATTTAGATAAAAGAAGAAAGAGAATTAAGAATGACACTTAACATTATATTTTAATCAAAGACCTTAGCCTAATTAACTATTTACTTAAAAAAATATTTACAGGTGTATGGTTCATGCATTGCCACTTGGAGATCCATACTAGTTGGGGCTTGAAGATGGCTTGGGTAGTCTTAGATGGAAAGCTTCCCAACCAGAAGTTGCTTCCTCCACCGGCTGATCTTCCCACATGTTAATGTTGGAATCAACTCAAGCTACATTTTTTGGACGAGAAACTGCTGTCATTATTTTGTTACCCATTTTTTATTGCTGACAACTTAAATTTGTCTTATGTATTGGCCAATTAATTAAGTTGAAATAATTCTTGTACTGATTCATATGGATTTTTTTTGTCTATTCAAATTTACCCATATGGAGTTGAGTGAAGAAAAAGGGTGAGACCACATTCTGTAAAAATTTCAAGTATCCTAATATAAGAGGCTCAATATGAAAGTATGGATTCTGTACAATTTTTCTCCAGGCATATCTGATAGATACTTATCTTTGATTATTCTAAATCATCTCATTGATGCATCTTTAGAAATTAACAAAAAGAGCACCAAACTACCAGAAATAATTGTGCTCCCAAATTGATCCTTCCTAATATATTTACAGCAGAACCCATCTGGATTGAAGCTCAATTCACTGGTAGTAGAAGCTCAATTCACTAGTATAGATGGTGCATAAGGTTTCTTTAATTATTGAGAATTCATGCAAATGAAGAAATGGGTCAAGTGTACCTTAAGCAGCATTGCATACTCAGTATCAAATCTTCATCTTTGACACCAAGGGCACTCAGCTCCTCAGAATTCCTCATATCCCTCCCTTCCATCTCATATGGCGGTTGCTGTTTCTGAAGCAGCAACAGAATCTGCATTTGCCTATTTACATTGTAAAAACAAAAATCAAATAATTCAGAATACATTAATCTATTAATTAATTAGTTAACTGAAATATCAAGTAGTTTTCAACACTACAAAAATTATGTTGAATGTCAAAATCATGTATTTAAATTTCGGTTCTTCATTCGTTCCTCTAATTCCCCAAGTAAAGAAAGACCTAAACTTTACTTCAATTGAAAAATAACAAACAGATTAATTAAACAGAACAAAGCAGCAACATGAATCGTATGCATACCTTTACAGAGAGATATATACGCATGCATTGCAAGTGAGTGAGGTTTGTAATGTAAAGCTGAAATTAGGGTTTTACAGTTTCGTCAGGATCGTCATGACGGTGATCTTCATCTTAAATCTGTTCCTTTGATTGTATCACTTTCTACTTCGTTTGCTCTCGCTCAAAAATTTGCCATTTTTTTTTCTCTTTTTCTTGGGTTAGATTGGGCCCTAAGCCCAAAAAACTTCGTAGCCCATAAGATATGGTACCCCAAATCATGCAATCATGAAAGATTACAATTTTCAACTCGGATCAGGTGAGAACAGCTATATGAGAACATTAAGTGTGAACTTGTATCTAGACCGTTGAATAAACTTGGACAGTTGAGATTAAAAGATGGGTTTAAAGGGTTTCACATAGAAACGGGTCAAACAAAACCCATATATCTAACTGAGACCCCATCCTCTCTAACTTCTCTATCAAGACCCCACTGGAACAACTATTTTTTCTCAAACAAACAAGAGACTTTGAATCAGGAGTTAATCAACACCCACCAACCCCATCCCACCATCATCCCTCTGTTTCTTCTTCCCCCGCCCACCCTCATCTTTCTATCTCCCTCTTTCTCTTTTCCCATTCTCTTTTTGACATCCACCAAACCCAAGTTCCAGATCTGAATTTTTTTTAAGCATACTAATTTTACAAAAAAATTGGATTTGAGATGGTTGTGGGATTCTTAGGAGAGATATGAGAGGTGAGGAGTTGAGGATGAGATCTGGGTTGGGTTTCGAGTGGGTGTTGGGTGGGAAGGGGTGGACTAGGTGGGGTGGTGATGTCTAGGAGGGGGATGGGGAGGGTGTCAGGTCCAGATCGATACCATTTGTTTTGATTTTACTTACTAGAATGATTTATATAACATCGGCTGCTCAACTCCATTTTTGTATTTTTCTGATATGGATTTCTTGGATTTTGGTATCTTATTTTATATTTTGGGTTGTTGATTTGTTGATTTGTATGCCGTCCAATAATTTAGGTTGTTGATATCTTATTATGTAATTTGGGCTGCATCTCTATCTCACTCCCTATTTGATGTCCTTAGCCTGTTGTAGACAATCTATTTATCTTCAAATTTTTTTGAATTAAAGTTGAAGATAATCTACTCATCACCCAATTTGGTTTGAAATTCAAGAACATAAGAAACCATCTCTTACGTGATAAACTTTTTGTATCGTGGAATCATTGTGTATCATACTTTTTGCCACTACTAGAATTTCATTCACTAGTCACTGATACATAGATACAAATCTATAAGAGTGTCTTTTGAAAATTTTAAGCAAACTACTAACACAACAGTCCTTATTAAAGACATATGGGACAGACATTAGTATCCAATACAATTAAAATGAATTCACACCTTTTATTATTATACTTTTTGTTAAATGGAGTCTATTATCAGTCCCAAATTGGACAAAGTTGGCTGCCATGAGTCGGCTCCATTTAGAAAGCACCTTTTTGCAGCTCAAGTCGGAAGCCAACTTACTAGTTGGCTACGTTTTATGACTTTTGCCTCTTACTTTTCAAGCTAATAAAAACATATAATTATAATCAGTATCTTACAAATGTTAGAAGATATAATTTTTAAATATTTTGTTTTGGTTGAATTTGAAATGAGATGGATCCAGCTTCCGAGGCCACTTTCTCGTTCTTTTAAGTTTTCCCGAAGTTTCCTCCATCTTCTCATCTGTTTTCTTCTTCTTCTCTCTCTCTTTTTCTTTCTTTTATTCTCTGCATCTGCAACTTAAAAAATTGAGATAGTGTGAGAGAGAGAGAGAGAGGCTAATGGTGCTTGAAATCACCGTGGAGTGCGATCACACCATCAAAGACCAGAAGGAGTATCTGTACGACTTCCTGTGCCTCAAGACCATAAACATCTATGGTAATCTTTTCTCCATAGATCTACTCGTGGGGGTGGTGAAGAAATAATTTTTGGATGGGTTTTTATCTATCTTACTGTGATTCTAAATTTCTCTCAGTTTGGGATTCGCTTTGTTTGTGTAAAATTCAGTTTTAAAGTTTTGTTGCTTTAACATGTTCTGTTTTTTTCAGCCCCTTCGCACAATCGGAGCAACCCACCCAACCCATCCATAGAAATAGACTGTGGAGTCTACCATCCACAAGGCCCGAGACCCAAGCAGCACCAACCTTCCGCCTAACTAAACCCATCAGTGGTTTCGTTTGAGAGCCAGAAATCTCCAGACCCATTACAATGGCGTTGATTGTAAGCACGGCGGGATTAGCTTCTTGCGGTCACAGCAAACCATCAATGGATGGTTTGAAACTGAGTAGCAGAAAAGCTATCACCTTCGGGACCCAATTGGCCTACCATGCTTCCTCGTCTTCTGGTTGTGGTTATAGCAGAAGGATGAAGCCCATGGTGGTGGTGAAAGCAGAGGCTCAACCCATAAACCCTGAAATTAGGAAGAGCGAGGAAAAGGTTGTGGACTCTGTTGTCGTCACTGAACTCTCTAAGCCCCTCACAGTTTATTGCAGGTAAGATCCAAAAAAAGAAAACGCCAGACCACCTAAGAATCCAAAGGAAATATTGTGTTACATAAAGCTCTTTTGTATTTGGTTTTTTTTTTCCTAGGCTCATTCTCTGTTGGGCATAATATGAATTTCTGCTTTTTCTTTTATAATAAAGTTAAGATTTTTCAGTGCATGTTGTCTGGTATGGTTCTCTGTTTAGATGGGGTTTGTATGAATTTATTCTCTTAATTGTCCAGCCAGTTGGAGATCCTACTGAAAAATTAATCTGCAGAAATATTGATTATAATGTTATTTGTAGTGATTCCAGCCCCCAAACAACATTTTCAAAAATTCGGCATTATTGGATATGAATCAATTTTAAAATAATGGTGCATAAATTTTGAATTTTAAAACTAGTATTTATATGCAATTGGGGACTAATGTTAAAAGATACTATCTCAAATATTAGTACCTCCAAAGACACTACGGCTTCGAAGAAATCAATATGGCTTGGCTTATAATGTATTTGTTTATTTGAAAATGTTGAAGGACTGACCACCAAAATTGTACCTAAAGAGCAATAGCAACCCCAAACTAGGATACTGATAAAAAAATAGTGGCTGCATAGTTTCTATTGGTCTCTATTGGTTAATAGAGACAATTTATTGTCTCTAAAATTGACTTAGGGGACCAATTTGGATCAGTGGCTAGTGTATGTTTTTTTAGTAGTGTGCATATTATAGGCTGTTTATGGGGATAATGAGTCATTTATGTATCATCATGGTTATGGTTATGCACCCTACAACACAGGCAACATCTCTGTTGAATCACTATGGTTATTTGAATTTTTGTTAAGTCAAATTATATTTTAAATATCAACACATGTAGAAAATGTTATAATGAGTTTGTAGAATTTTTTGGGGTATTTTTCTGCTTTTTAATAAATTTATTACAATTTTTGGAAGTTAAAGCAATAAAAAATAGTAATAAATGGAAGAAAATGACACATGGAAGCACCTGATGGGTGCGACGTCAGAGTTTCCAATTGGTGTCAGTATCTAGTAGCGCTACGTGTCATTAAAGTTTCATTTTTGTGAGTTTATCTTAAAAAATTCATGAAAAATCATTAAAAAAATCAGAAAATAAGCCAAAAAATTTCTACAAATTCCTCGCAACATCATCTTTGACTCTGATGCATGAAAATCAAAATTTGACTTTGAAAAATTTGAAGCAATAATTGGAGGATGAGTCATAGTGATGAAAATTAGTGATCTTTACTTAGTGTTATTATTACTATGGAAGCAAACTTGCCTTTCATAAATTATTTGAATTTTTATCTTAGTCAAAACCATATTTTAAGTCTCAAAAGATGTTGGAAATGTCGCAAAGAGTGTGGGGTATTTTTTGGTGAATTTTTCTACTTTATTATGAATTTATTATGATTTTTAGAAGTGAAAACATTGAAAAATAGTAATAAATGGAAGAGAATGACACATGGCAGCGCTTGATGGGTGCGTCGTCAGAGTTTCCAACATGTGTCAGTATCCAGTAGCGCCACGTGTCATTAAAGATTCATTTTTGTGAGTTTATCTTAAAAAATTCACGAAAAATAAAAAAAAAATCAGAAAAATACGTCAAAATTTTTTAAAAATTCCTTGTAATATTATCTTTGACTCTGATGTGTGAAAATCAAAATTTGACTTTGGAAAATTTGAAGTAATAATTGGAGGAAGAGTTATAGTGATGAACACTAGTGATATTTACTTAGTGTTATTGTTAGTATGGAAGCAAACTTGACTTTGTCAAATTATTTGAATTTTTCTCTTTGTCAAAATTAAATTTTAAGTCTCAAAAGATGTTGGAAATGTCGCAAGGAGTCTTGTGTATTTTTGGTGAATTTTTATGAATTTATTATGATTTTTTGAAGTCAAAACATTGGAAAATAGTTATAAATGAAAGAGAATGACACATGGCAGCGGATGATGGGTGCGACGTCAGAGTTTCCATCGGGTGTCAGTATCTAATAGCGCCATGTGTCCTTGAAGTTTCATTTTTGTGAGTCTATCTTCAAAAATTCACAAAAAATCATTAAAAAAAATATAAAAAAATACACTGAAAATTTCAAAAAATTCATTGCAACATTATCTTTGACTCTGATGCATAAAAATCAAAATTTGACTTTGGAAAATTTGAATTCATAATTGGAGGAAGAGTTATAGTGATGAACACTAGTGATCTTTACTTAGTGTTATTGTTAGTAAGGAAGGAAACTTGACTTTGTGAAATTATTTGAATTTTTCTCTTAGTCAAAATTAAATTTTAAGTATGAAAGGATGTTGGAAATGTCGCAAGGAGTCTGGGGTATTTTTTGGTGAATTTTTCTTATTTTTTATGAATCTATTATGATTTTTGGAAGTCAAAACGTTGGAAAATAGTAATAAATGAAAGAGAATGACACATGGCAGCGCTGATGGGTGCAATGTCGGAGTTTCTACGGGTGTCGATGTCTAGTTGCGTATTATGTGTATAGTTTCATTTTGTGAGTTTATCTTAAAAATTCACTAAAAATTATTAAAAAATCAGAAAAATACACCGAAAATTTCTTAAAATTCATTGAAACATTATCTTTGACTCTTATGCGTGAAAATAAAATTTTGACTTTGGAAAATTTGAAATAATAATTGGAGGAAGATCACTAAATAAAGATCACTAGTGTTCATCACTATAACCCTACCTCCAATTATTACTTCAAAGTTTCCAAATTCAAATTATGATTTTCATGCATCAAAGTGGAAGATAAGGCTGCAAGGAATTTGTATAAATTTTCAGTGTATTTTCCTAATTTTTTAATGATTTTTCATGAATTTTTTAAAATAAACTCACAAAAATGAAACTTTAATGACATTTGGCTCTGCAGATACCGACACCTGTTGGAAACTCGACGAAGACCCATCAGGCCTGCCATGTGTCATTCTCTTCTATTTATTACTATTTTCCAATGTTTTGACTTCCAAAATCATAATAAATTCATAATCAATCAGAAAAATTCACCAAAAATACCCCGCACTCCTTGTGACATTTTCAACATCTTTTGAGACTTAAAATATGATTTTGACTAAGGTAAAATTCAAATAATTTATCAAAGTCAAGTTTGCTTCAATACTAACAATAACACTAAGTAAAGATCACTAGTGTTCATCACTATAACCCTTCCTCCAATTATTACTTCAAAGTTTCCAAATTCAAATTATGATTTTCACGCATCGAGTGGAAGATAATGTTGCAAGGAATTTGTAGAAATTTTCGTGTATTTTTCTGATTTTTTAATGATTTTTCGTGAATTTTAAAATAAACTCACTAAAATGAAACTTTACCGACACGTGCTACTAGATACTAACACCTGTTGGAAACTCCGACGACACACCCATCAGTCCGCTGCCATGTGTCATTCTCTTCCATTTATTACTATTGTCCAATGTTTTCACTTCCAAAAATCATAATAAATCAGAAAAATTCACCAAAAATACCTCACACTCCTTGCGACATTTCCAACATCTTTTGAGACTTAAAATATGATTTTGACTAAGATAAAAATTCAAATAATTTATCGAAGTAAAATTTGCTTCCATAGTAACAATAACACTAAGTAAAGATCACTAGTGTTCATCATTATAATTCTTCCTCCAATTATTACTTCAAATTTTCCAAAGTCAAATTATGATTTTCACGCATCAGAGTGGAAGATAATGTTGCATGGAATTTGTAGAATTTTTCGGTGTATTTTTCTGATTTTTTTAATGATTTTTCATGAATTTTTTAAAATAAACACATAAAAATGAAACTTTAATGACACTTGCCACTCGATACCGACACCGTTGGAAACTCGACGACGCACCCATTAGGCGCCGCTATGCGTCATTCTCTTCCATTTATTACTATTTTCCCATGTTTTCACTTCCAAAAATCATAATAAATCAGAAAATTCACCAAAAAATACCTTGTACTCTTTTTGGTATGTCCAACATCTTTTTATACTTAAAATATAATTTTGACTAAGATAAAAATTCAAATAATTTATCAAAGTCAAGTTTGCTTCCATACTAACAATAACACTAAGTAAAGATCACTAATGTTCATCACTATAACTCTTCCTCCAATTATTACTTCAAATTTTCCAAAGTCAAATTTTGATTTTCAGGCATTAGGGTGGAAGATAATGTTGCAAGGAATTTGTAGAAATTTTTGGTGTATTTTTCTTTTTTTTTATAATGATTTTTCACAATTTTTTAAGATGAACACACAAAAATGAAACTTTAATGACACGTGGTACTACTAGATGCCGACACCCATTGGAAACTCCATGGCACACCCATCGTGCGCTTACGTCATTCTCTTCCATTTATTACTATTTTTCAATGGTTTGACTTCCAAAAATCATAATAAATTCATAATAAATCAGAAAAATTCACCAAAAATACCCTGCACTTTACGACATATCTAACATCTTTTGAGACTTAAAATATAATTGACACTCGTTAGAAGCACTGACGACGCACCATTCAAGTGATGCCACTTGTCATTCTCTTTCGTTTATTACTATTTTTGAATGCTTTAACTTCAAAAAATCATAATAATTCATTAAATAGTAGAAAAATATACACCAAAAAATTATACAAATTCAATGTGACACGATACGTCTTTTGAGTTCATCTTAAAAAATTCATAAAAATACTAATGAAGACTTCTTAGTCAAAAAAGAAAAATAATATTATGAAGCTTTAGTGAATAGTAAATGAAGCGATGTTGAAACTCTAGTGAATCCTTTTGAAACATTTACGAAACATATTTTAGTGGCAAACAAGTGATGTCAAAGATTGCGATTCTAACTTGTGTCATTTCTCTATTATTTTATTGCATTATTACTTATAAAATTTATAATTTTTAAAAATTATAAAAATATACGTAAAATTACTAAAAGTTCCTTCCAACGACTATTCGTATTTGAAGTGTCAAGCCAACCAAAACTTTACACAAGGGCCTGTACAAATTAAATGAACACAATAAAAATAAAACTAAGGTGCTAAAATTCTAATATTAAACTAAAATAAAAAGTCATAATTTAACATTCAGGGAATACACAACACAAAATATAATGACCAATAAACCATAGATTTAGCATATTATTTAATGCTCTAATAACAGAAAAGGGAAGAATCTTCTAAATTAAATCTGTATTAGTGTCAGTTTCCAACACTCTAAACAAAGAAACATATGCACAGAAGGCAACATAATGAATATATCAAGAACCCGACAATAATTTGTCAATAACCAATGACTAGTTTATCAATAGTCCACCAATATTGTATCACTCACCCATCAATAGTTTATCATTGTCATAGCAAGTTTGAAACATAAACAAAGCTAATATGTCCAATTACATAAAAACACCCAGATTAATCTGCCACAATTGTTGCGCCATCATTTGCTGAATAGACAACACAAAGAGTAAGGTTATCTCAAAGCCAATAATAGACCTCAAACCATGTATTGCAATTAAGTAAATGCTTCACACCATATAGGTACCGCATAACCACGTCCACACAACATGGCATGTATAGTTACAACTACGGGGATGAATCCAACAATCAAAGACGTATAAATTTCAAAGCTAACAAATGGAGAGTGAAATATAGATGGCATACTCCAAAAAAAATGAAGTAAAAGGACAAAGTAGTTTATTCTATAAAATGAACCCATATAACAATGAACAAACACGACAAACACATTCATCCACATACTAACAAAAAAAGAACCATAAATGGCAAAGCAAAATGAAATAAGAATGATACATACTTCAATCACTCAATCTAGCAGAGAGACACAATCATGTTCCAAACATAGAAATAAATTATTTTGGTTTACCAGGATTGTATGCTGAACAAGCGCATTCTATTTATAGACATTAACATGGGCGAACTTACTCGAATAATTTCCAATGCCAAGAAAACTACCAAAGTTGCACCAAATGATATATCAAGAAACTCTAGCAGGAAAAGAAATATACAGTGAGCCCCCAACATCCACACTCTGCTTTCTTGACTTCATAAAATTGTGGCAACTTTGCAACCTTTTCTTAAAACTTGTCTCTTGCCTGTGTTTCAGTTGAGTTCATCTTCTACGCCTTTGTTGTCTAATGGGGCAATAGCAGGGATCGCAATCGGTTGTGTGGTTGGGGTGTTGGTTTTAGCATCTGGGTTTTACTTGTATTGGCGAAAGAACAAGCTAGAACGTGAAGAGAAGGATGAAATTGAAGATTTGGAGCTCGAGTATTGGCCGCACAGATTTTCAAACGAAGAGCTCAGCGAGGCCACCGATGGTTTTTCAAAACATCAGCTTCTGGTTTTGGTGGGTTTAGAAAAGTTTTAGCTTGGAGTTGAGAATAACAAGAGGGAGTCCTGAAAAAAAAAGTGAGGGAGAGTGAAAAAATTGGGAGGGAGCATGAAAAAATTGGGAGGGAGTGTGAAATAATTAAACAGCTGTTTAGGAAGGAGGGAGGAGAGAGAACAAGTTGAGGGACTCATTCTAGTACAACTTGTACACTTATAATTGCTTTTCGTGCAGCCGTTAGATTAGATCCAAAATAATACTCTAATGACATGTGGCGCTACGCAAGAATGACACACGTTTGAAATCGACAATGCACTATTCAGATGCACAGATGTTGCATGTGTCCTAGGATGCATAACCATAACCATGATGATACATAAATGACCCATTATCCCCATAGACAACCTGCAATATGCAACAAGTATGACACACAATAATGCCAGGAGACAAAAAGTTTATTACGGAAGAGATGGTTTCTCATGTTCTTGAATTTTAAATCAAATTGGGTGATAAGTAGATTATCTTCAACTTTAAATATAAAAAAGTTAAAGATAAATAAATTGTCTACAACAGGCTAAGGGCCTCAAATAGGGAGTGAGATAGAGATGTAGCATAAATTACGAATAAGATATCAACAACCTAAATTATTTGACGTCATACAAATCAACAACCCAAAATACATAATAAGATACCAAATACAACAAATCCATATCAGAAAAACACAAAAATGGAGCTGAGCAGCCGATGTTATAGCCTGGAAATCCGTGACCGTGTTATAAAAGAAATAGTAAATCGATAGACATGATAACCGAATCATATGAATTCCTTTTCGGGAAGCAATGAAGTTGGCTGTTTTTGACAGCCCAAAGAAAAATAAGAAAACAGAGTTCCAAAATCATAAAATTTTGGAGATGAAATAAATACTATTCGTTAAATGAGGGTTCAAGAGGATGGAATCAAGAAAAGGATATGCCAGATTTTCAAGATCTTGAATATTTTGCTAACCTATTACCAATTGGGTTTTTTTTATTGTCATCTAGCTAATAAAACAAAAATGTTAATTTGTAGTTGGTACAGAGAAAATGGTTGGAGAGAGAGGAAGAAGATGGAGATAGACAGGTCGAAGAAGAAGATGGAGATAGACAGGTCAAAGATGAGATGTGCAATGCGATAGGGACAAAGATGGAAAATTGAAGAAAAAAATGAGATGTCTGATGGGTCTTAGTTGGGTATATGGGTTTTGTTTTACCCGTTTGTATGTGAAACCTATTAAAACCATGTTTTAATCTCAATCGTTCAATTTAATCCAATGGTGTTCTTATATAAAATTCTCATTTATTGTTCTCACTAGATCCCGACCCTACAATTTTTTTTCGGGGTTTTGTTGATGTATTTGTCTGCTAATATTTGTTTATATGAATTTTCTTAATAATTAAGAGTGCAGTTAAACGAACTTTAAAATTAATTGAGTACACTTTATGATCTGAGTACACCCTAATATTTAAATTAAAATGTAAAATCAACTAAATACACCCTATTTAACTACCAAAAATACTCTTAGTACATTATAATACATGTTCTTGCCTACTGCTCTCCTCGTCAATATCCCAATCATATCGAGCTCTTCCTCTTTCTCCCCCAATCACACACAGAGATGCGCAACTCAGTCACTGTGCTTATGTGGAATGTCTATCCGTCCTGGGTTGTGGGTAGTAGCTACTAGCTTATGTAAGTATGGTTATGATAGAATTTTTCTCAATATTTTAATCTGTTGACGATAAGGGTGTGACAATTTTGAAGATGACGATGATAATGGAGCAAAGCAAAGGTTTTGCAAATGACAGATGAGAGTGGATTGACGTGTAATTAAAGCAAGCCCCCTGCTTTAATCTTCTCCCCCAATCCAATCCAATCCAATGTTGGGCACAAAAGAAGTAGGCCCCCACAAAAATGAATGAAGAAAAACTCCACAAAGGCACTGGCACTGTAGTGATTTTTTTCTAAGAAGTAGTGGGGCTTTAAATCGATTGGCACAAACCAAGACCCATCAGTTTTCATCAAAGCAGTCGAATCAAAACATGAGTTTAAGTACGGTGTACTTGTTAAAATTATATTTGTTTCAATATATCTTTTTTTGTCATTTTATATTAGGGTAAATTAGTAATTCAATAAATAGTTTGGTAATATGGTGTACTCAGTTAATTTTAGGGTTCGTTTAGCAGCACTCATAATTAATCCTCCACGCAAGATTGGGCAAAAAACCGAATAAATCATTCAAGACCAAATCAAAATTAATTCAAGCGGTTTGGTTCGTTTTGGTTTCAATGAACCAAATTAACCAGTTAGTGCAGTGATACTTCTATTTTCAATATTAAAATAGTATTAAATTCGAATAAACCTCGCCCCTTATAATTTTTTTTATTTTTTATAAAAGAATCTCTTACAAATAAATGTCTTTGTTGGGTTTGTAATTGAAGGGTTGTTAAGTGTTAGGAGAGTAGTTTATATTGAACTTCAAAGACAAAGAGAGATGGCCAATATAGCTGGTGTAACAACAAGAAGCTCGACCTTTAATTGCATCCTTATGATTGAAAGAACACTCGAGTGTAATCAATCTCATCTCCCAACATACTAATCAACTTTTTCAGTATGAAGGTTAACGGTTGAGAAAGGTGCATGTGTGCTGGGAAAATCATATTTTTTAACCTTCACTTCACTTTTACATCTTACTACAAGAGATTAATTAACTACTTTTTTTCTTTAATTTCTTAACATTAAGTGATGGGAGGAGAATTGAATTCTTGTTTTGGATAAAAACTTATATATATATCAGGAATGCCACTATGACGGTATTTTGAGCTAATTACATATATATTGTCGTGTATTTTAATTTTTTCACATGACAGTATGTGATTGACTTGAAATACCGCCATAATTATATCCCTGTTTCATGTAAGTTCTTATCACTACAGCTAGAAACCCCAGTACAAATTTGCTGATACTTCAAGGCACATGCATGGTGCCAATACTTTTCACATAATTTATTATTAGTTCCTTCACTTTTTTATGCACTTGAAAGCATGCAAAGAGTTGTATATGCGTTTTGCCTTTTCCCATAGACTCATAGTTGTTGCTAAGCCTAGAAATAAGTAGGTCAAAATCACGTCCATTTTGAGTTCAAAAGATACAGAGGGACGTGAAAAATGCTTAGGTTCGACTTGAAAGGAAAGGAGGTCAACAGAAATTGATTGTCTTTGACACCACTCTAAAGTTGTTCTAACAACCATATGCATCGCATTTTTAAATAGCTCATTCATGAAGCTCACATCTTCCAGTACAATTTTCTCCTATAAACTATTTCAAATTTCTATGACCACCTACTCGACCAAAACACACCTCTATATATAAACACCCCAACATTCTTTCTTCAACACACACTCATTTGGATTGGAGCAGCTTCAGTTTCACCCACATTACACTTTCTTGCACAAAAACATAAGGAGAGAGAGGAAGAGAGATAATGGGTGTTCCTCTTATTTCATCACCGCCATTTCTTACCCTGTTTCTCTTCTCTTTCATGACATTGTGTCTCAGTCCTCAGCATGCTCTTGCAAGCATAACAAGGCACTACAAGTTTGATGTATGTGCATATATATATTATAAAGTCTCATCATGCATACATAGCACCCACGCACGAGGGAAAATGTTCTCTTGTAAACAGTTTGACATGTTATATATATATCTGATTCAATTTAAAATTATGCACGCAACCTTGTCCTTACATATGTCTAATTGTAACAAGATAAAATTAGCCCCTAGGCGAAATATTCTTGTCATATATGATATGTAGTTTTTCTTTTCTTATTATTGGGTTCTTTTTTATTGCCTTGTTTAACCTGTTTTGATTGGTTTCACAGATCAAACTGCAAAACGTGACAAGGTTGTGCCAGACAAAGAGCATTGTAACAGTAAACGGACGGTTTCCTGGGCCTCGAATTGTTGCTAGGGAGGGTGACCAACTCCTTATTACAGTGATTAACCATGTCCAAAACAACATCTCTATTCATTGGTAATTATGATTAACCACAACTTCATAAGCAATCTACAGTTCATTCTTTGGCTTAAATTTTATTGCCATGCATAATTAGCCTAATGAACTGGAAGTTAGTTAATTATTATTATTTTTGTTAATTACCAGGCACGGCATTCGACAGCTTCGAACAGGGTGGGCTGATGGGCCTGCATATGTGACCCAATGTCCCATACAAACAGGCCACAGCTATGTGTACAACTTCACCATTGTAGGCCAAAGAGGCACTCTTTGGTGGCATGCTCACATTTCATGGCTAAGATCAACTGTTTATGGTCCCCTAATCATCCTTCCCAAGTTTGGAGTGCCTTACCCATTCACTAAACCCTATAAGGAGGTGCCGATAATCTTCGGTAATTAGTATTTACTACTCCTAATTAATTAATTAATTAATGTAACCAAGCATGTATGTCTTCTGGCCTATTGTATTGTCATATGCTAAATATGGCTACAACATGTATGTTTAAAACACAGGAGAGTGGTGGAATGCAGATCCTGAGGCAGTTATTAGCCAGGCCTTGCAAACAGGTGGAGGCCCAAATGTCTCTGATGCTTATACCCTTAATGGTCTCCCAGGGCCCTTGTACAACTGCTCTGCCAAAGGTATCAAATTAATCAAAATAAAATTGCATTCTAACATGGTAACACCTTATATTTTTATACCATCAAGCTGAACTTTAAAAAGTGACCTTCGTATTTGAATATGAAGTTCAAATTGACCGTTTGACAACATAACATCTCAAATATCTAGTTATGACCATTTTAACAACTAGAATGCATGATTCTGGAAAATCTCCTTGTTACAGCTCAACACCTTGTTATTCAAGTTATATGAGGAAAAGTTTGCTTGTATGGCTCCTTTTTGCAGATGCATTCAAGCTAAAGGTTGAAGCTGGGAAGACATACCTTCTGCGCCTGATCAACGCAGCACTGAATGATGAGCTCTTCTTCAGCATTGCAAATCACACCCTCAAAGTGGTAGAAGCTGATGCCGTCTATGTCAAACCCTTTGAGACCCACACAATTCTCATTGCCCCTGGACAAACCACAAATGTTCTTCTCAAAACCAAACCCAGCTTCCCAAATGCCACATTTTTCTTGACTGCCAGGCCATATGTGACTGGCCTAGGTACATTTGACAACTCCACAGTTGCTGGCATTTTAGAGTATGAATTCCCACCCAACACCAAAACCCTAAAAATGAAGAAACTTCCACTCTTCAAACCCAATCTCCCGGCCTTAAACGACACATCGTTCGCAACAAAATTCAATGACAAACTCCGCAGCTTGAACAATGCACAATTCCCAGCCAATGTACCCCAGAAAGTTGACAAACATTTTTTCTTCACCGTAGGCCTTGGAACCAACCCTTGTAGCCAACATAACCAAACATGCCAAGGACCCAATGGGACAATGTTTGCAGCTTCAATTAACAACATTTCTTTTGCCATGCCAAACACTGCCTTACTCCAATCCCACTTTTCTGGCCAATCAAATGGAGTTTACACTCCTGACTTCCCAACCAATCCTATAATCCCATTTAACTACACAGGGGCCCCACCAAATGATACTATGGTGAGCAATGGGACAAAGCTGGTGGTGCTTCCATTTAACACCAGTGTGGAGTTGGTGATGCAGGACACTAGCATTCTTGGTGCTGAGAGCCATCCTCTGCATCTTCATGGGTTTAATTTCTTTGTTGTGGGTCAAGGATTTGGGAACTTTGACAGAAATAAGGACCCTGCAAAGTTCAATCTGGTTGACCCTGTTGAGAGGAACACTGTCGGTGTGCCCTCTGGTGGATGGGTTGCTATTCGGTTTTTAGCAGATAACCCAGGTAATATATTGAAGCTAAGATATAACAGTAACGATATACGTATCACATTATTGAACACATCTCTCTCTCATAAAACTAAATTTTACGTAAATCTCACTACATAGAGATGTGATTAGTAGTGTGATCCACGTAAATGTGGTAAAAGGAATTTACTGATGAAAATATAGACCATATTTTCTGATAATTTGATGTGTAATTGTTACTCAAACTTTATTATTTTGGGTTGATTTTGATGACTGATATTGAAGGTTGATATGTCAATATACAGGTGTGTGGTTTATGCATTGCCACCTGGAGATCCACACAAGCTGGGGATTGAAGATGGCTTGGGTAGTCTTAGATGGAAAGCTTCCCAATCAAAAGTTGCTTCCACCACCTGCTGATCTTCCCAAATGTTGATCTTATTCACTTCTATTACCTCTAACCATAACTTGTCCAAAGAATTTTGTGACCCATTTGTTTATTCTTTGGTACCTTTTGGATTTACTTGGCCAAAATTGTTTTGGTTATGCAGAGTTGAGGGAGAATAAAAGAGTGAGACAATAACATATCTCTAACACTCAAATATTATCATGTATGAGGCCTCAATATTCAAATAATATGTCACTTGCGGATTGTTGCTGTTCTTTTTCTGTTCTTGGATTATTAGAAATATTATCTTTTTTTTTAATGGGCTGCTCTGCTTTATTTTAATCTCCACCCAAGTACACTCTGGTACAAAAAACAATGAAGTTATGGTGGATTGTCCGGCTAGGTTTGTTTTTGTGTTGCACGAGTTCAAATTCTAGTCCAACAAAGAAACCAGCCAACCCAACATAAGCGTATAACTATGCAACCAGCCGTCCAGAAAACGATCGTCTGAAAGCTACACCATTGCCGCCTGAGGAGTCTTAAGTTTCTAGGTGTCTGAAAGTTACTCCATTCTCATAAAAATTATAAATGAATAAAAAGTATCAAGGTTTCTTTTACGTGTACACAATGGCAATGTCATGGTAGAAGGATGATCAATTATCAAATATATGACATGTTATGCTGCTAGACTGAATCGTAACCACGTATTCAAATTCCACCTAATCAACAGTTTCAATTCACAGTTTTACATCAGAATATGTAAGGATTGTCACAAGAAAAAGTTATTATGTCAACGTATATGACCATGAAAAACTGGCATAAATAAAATGAAAAACAAAGTATAAAGGTTTCCAATTTATGGAGCCCTCCAGTTGATTGATCAGTAGTAGACATGCATTCAAGTCAAAATAGCTGCAATAAGGGTTTCAAGTTAATGGAGCCCTCTGATTGATCGATCGATCAGTCGTAGGCATGCATTCAAGTCAAATAGATGATACTCCTATACAATATGCTGAATACTAGATTCCATATCGAGTATATACCTAAGATAAATCATGAGCATCGAAAGACTTAGGTATGTTTCTAATAAGACATTCCACATAGGTGCCTAATTAATCAATTCAAGGTTTTGTAGCCAAATGATACATGTTGGATTCCTGGCAAACAAAAATTATATCGATTATGCATATAGTGGTTGGTTGGTGACATCTGCCGGCAAAACATATTCGCTTGTTTACATTCTTGATGGGGAATCAAAAGAGTCTGGTTTGTAAAGAAGCAACATTATGCTTTCCAATAAGAATGAGACACCTGCCCCAAAACAAATATATTGTACATAAATAAATATTCAATCTATAACTTACTTGTATAAGTACCTCGCACAAGGTTCCACAACTGCGTCTCAGAAGTACAGAACTTCAATATTCCCACTTTCAGTAGCCATGACCACGTTTAAGCTGCTCAAGTTTCTTTTTCTTCAAATGTTCGTCACAACAATGTCATCAATCCAAGCAGCAAATCCAAAGCTCTTCAGAGAATACATCGGAGCTGAGAACAACGGCGTCACTTTCGAAGAAGTGCCCGTTGATTCCAAAGTTGAGTTTCACTTCATCCTCTCCTTTGCTATTGACTATACACAATCCAATCATCCTACGCCCACTAATGGCAACTTTAATGTCTTCTGGGACACAGAGAATCTTACCCCTGCTCATGTATCCGCCATTAAGGCTCGTCATCGAAATGCTAAAGTAGCTCTGAGTCTCGGAGGTGATACCGTAAGCAACAAATATGTATACTTCAGTCCTACGTCAATCAATTCTTGGGTTAGAAATGCTATCGACTCAATAGTTCAGATAACGAAAAAATATCATTTGGACGGAATTGATATTGACTATGAACACTTCCAGACAGATCCCAATACATTTGCTGAATGCATTGGGCGACTACTGTTCTACCTTAAACAAAACAATATTGTGTCGTTCACATCAATAGCACCATATGAGGATGACGCAGTGCAACCATATTACTTGGCATTGTGGAGGAAGTATGGGCATCTCATTGACTATGTTAATTTTCAGTTCTATGCCTATGATAAGGGCACGACTATAAATCAGTTTTTAAAACATTTTGAGATCCAGAGCTCAAATTACAAAGGTGGAAAGATTCTAGTGAGCTTTGGAACAGATGGAAGTGGGGGGTTGTCCCCTGAACATGGGTTCTTTGAGGCTTGTACTAGGCTTCGACATCAGGGCAAACTTCATGGCATTTTTATTTGGTCTGCAGATGACTCCAAGAAGGCTCATTTTCGTTATGAGAAGCAATCACAGACCTTTCTGGCAAGCATAAAATGAACTGTTTTTTTTTCTTCTCCCTTATTTGTATTTGCTGTTATGTTGTTCTTAATTGGAAAGAAGCAAGCAAATAGGATTGTTGTTGATTTATCTTTAACACAAGTAAACATTCCATTAATAAATAAGATAGCACTTCTCTGAATGTAATTGCACAATGCAGCGGAGGTGCCTAGGTGTGGTACGTATCAAGGGGGTGAGACAAGGTTGCATAAGTGCACCTCCTTTGGCCTTTCAAGGCCTAGTCAATTTCGAAACAGATCAGGGATTTCTACCATCAGCTCATCCTGGTTACATATTAGTGCTGGTAAAAATATCAAACCTTCTCTACTGCTAAACATTTTGGCTAAAGCAAAGTAGTAAGGGACTTCAGAACTGGAAAGCAAGAACTAGAATAAAAAGCAAATTAAAGGATTCACATAACAGCTATGTGTAGTTTCCATACTTTATCTGAAACAGAAGAAATTCAGATATACAGCGTATAAAAAGTAAACATAATATATCTAATGAATTGGTATTGAGGAGTGAGGACTCTCTAGTTTGTGCAGTACAGTGTTGAACTTGTATTATGTATGTATGTACCCTTGTTTTTGTTTTCAATTACATAAACAAACATTGATAGAATAAAGTAAACTGAAAGAACTAAAACCTCACATAGGAGAAAGTATGATGATTACATATTAAATTTTCAATAGAAAAACAAACAAAAAAGTACTTCATGCATCCCACAAAGTTGGTGGAGACAGTTTTGTTAGATTAGAGGAAACACGAACATGGAAGAGCTGATAAGGAGACCTCATACCTGATAGTGCTCTCAAACACATGTAACTGGGTGCCATTTTATCTGATGGTCAACCTGGTTGTATATGCCTTTTGGAAACCACAGTGCAATTGAACATGTGGATCTCTATAGTTTCACTCTATTGTAAACCCACTGATCCAGGTAGTCAAGGAACTGGAAAATACCATGTTCTAGCACATTATTGAATAAGCTGATGGAGCACTTTGTGGAAAAACAAAGACTCCTCCCATTCAACCTTGGATCATTATATCCAAGCGCAAAGGAATATCAAATATGCATCAAAGAACAAAAATGCAGAAATTAGAAAGAAAAAAACACATATCTATAGAGAACTTAAAGTTGTGGCATCCAATTACCAAAAGCAGCACCCTTATAAGTGTGAGTAAAGCACAGTTTTTTCCATTTTCTATGTTCTTTTTCTTTCATAGGGCATTCTTCCATTAGCCCATCTACGACATTGCAATTGATAGAATGGGTGTTCTTCAAAATGCACAAAACACAAACTGAAATAACACTTGTATTAAGAATCAAAACTAGGATGACATTAATCAGAGGCCAAATTTGCATTGCAATCAGTAGTATCACCAAAAACAAACAAGGCATCCCCTTCACAGTTTCCTCCATTAATTAAAAAAATCCTCCTATGGTGCTTTATATGTCCATTTTCCTACATAGGCCATCTACAACATTGCAATTGATACAATCTGTGTTCTTCAAGATGCATGAAACACAAAATTGAAATAATACTTGTATTAACAAATCAACAGTGGGATGACATTAATCAGCGGCAAAATTTTCATTGCAATCCATAATATAACCAGAAACAAACAACAGATCCTCTTAATAATTGGTATTACATAGAAACCTCAAAACCTGAACCTCCCTGAACCTGCTGAGCAGGGATCCTCCATGGAATTGAAATCGTGACGAAATTCCAGAAAACTGAAACCCAACAAAAATGACAACCGTTTAAACTTGGTTATCTTGTCAACTTTTCCTCCTCTTCTTTTTCTTATCCAGATTTTCCTCCAAAGCATCTAACACCCCACTCTTCCTCTTCTTCCCCTCTTCCTTCTTTACCTCTTCGTTTCTGATTTTAGCCTCACCATCTCCCTTCTCAATTTGCACTGCATTCTCATCAGAATTACCAACATTATCCTTCTTATTTTTCTTATTCTTCTTGTCGTGCATCTCTACTAAATCAGCTGCCTCTCTATTTTCAACACCCACACCTCCTACCTCTGCATTTTTACCCCCACCATCTCCCTTCTCAATTTGACCCTCATTTTCCACGGAATTACCAACATTGTCCCCCTTCTTTTTGTTCTTTTTCTTATTATGCATCTCTGCTGAATCAGCTGCATCTCTTCTTTCAACACCCTCCCCTGCCCCCTCTGCAACTTTACCCCCACCATCTCCCTTCTCAAAATGACCCCCATTTTCATCAGAATTACTAACATTGTCCCTCTTCTTTTTCTTCTTCTTGTCATGCACCTCTACTGGATCAGAAGCCTCTCTCTTTTCAACACCCTCACCTCCCCTCTTTGCAATTGCACCTCCATCTTCCCTGTAATTAAGAAACTCACCCTTCTTCTCCTTCTTCTCCTTCTTCTCCTCCTCCTTCCTCCTCTCGACAGCATCCACTACCGGACGATTGGGTTCTTCATGCTCAAGCCTCCCATTGCTATTACTCTCCTGTCGCTGCCTTTTGGGCTTGGGCTTTGATTCTAACTCGAGTCCATGACTCACTTCCTGACTCACCACAACACTCTGAGTCGGATTCTCTCCGACGGTCTCTGAGTCCTCATTTTCAGCCTCCAACCTATGCCGCGATCGCCTGCGTTGGGATCTCGGCGCTTTGAGCTCCTTGTGGAGCTGCTTCAGCTCCTTGAACGATGCCAAGGAGCGTTGGAGGTACACGCTGAACTCTTGCGACGCGCCGGTGTCGCTGGAGACAAAGGAGGACAAAGTCGAGGTCGCTTTGGAGAGAGAGATTGGCTTTGTGGAGAGGACGGTCCCTGTGACCGTCATTGTTGATTGAGCTTTTCTAGGGTTTTAGGGAGAACGAGAGGGTTTTTATCATGTTTGGTAGGCTTCATTAGGTTGGACTATGCTAAATAAGACTTGAAGCCCATGTTTAAGTTAAAAGGGATTGTGGAGTCCAACAGTAAAAAAAACCTCATCACTCGCTCTCATTGTACAGAGAGAGGCTGAAATTGCCTTCGCAAAATAAGCCATTCGCTAAATTGAAACAGCGAGTCCGTCTCTCTCTCTCGTTCGCGACTCCAGCTCTCTCTCTCTCTCGTTCGCAACTGCTTCTTCGAATCTTGATCAGGTAAGTTTTCTGGTCTCTCTTATTCCTTCTTCCCCTTTGGGTCAAGTTGGGACCTTTGGGTCAAGTTTGAATCTTGACCCAGGTAGTGAAAGTTTGGGTATAGCCATTTGTGTGGTTTTGCTTTGGTTATTGTCAAAGCTTTGGTTATTGTCAAAGTCTCTTATTCCTTCTTCGGTCAAGTTGGGACCTTTGGGTCAAGTTCGAATCTTGACCCAGGTAGTGAAAGTTTGGGTATAGCTGTTTGTGTGGTTTTGCTTTGGTTATTGTCAAAGTCTGGGTATAGCTCTGGTTATTGTTAATTTGTATGGTTTTGCTTTGGTTTGTTGTCTTGTATAAGAATTTAGGTTTTATATGTTTGGATCTGGATGGACGGATTGGTTTAGCCTTTTGATCCAAAAGAAGGCTACCCTGAATTTCCGGATTTATATTGAATGATTAAAAAGAATTAATAAGTGAATGATGTTGCTTAGATAGGTGGAAAATTTGCTGTAAACCTGCGTTATAAGCATTAGCCGTTTGTGTAAACCTAAAACAATAAATTAAATAAAACCTGAAACTTGGTCCTGTCAATACTCAATGATAACATGTAATTGTGAAGAAAATGAATCTGGGTGTGGGTAGATATGGGGGTGCTTGGCTCTGTTCTTTCTGCTTTAGTGGTTCACATTTGCAGGGTATTTACGTGTCACTTAAATTTGGTTTTTATAGCGATTATCTCTTGTTCTTTATGTCACTGATACACTTAAAACTTGACTTGGTTATGTTCTTTAAATTTATTTATACTTTTGCTTGTTGCAGATCAAGCTTCCTCCTTGAACCTGGTGTGTGCTACTTGGTCTGCAACTTGAGACTTGAATAGCAGACTTGTTTGGTTTGCTTACAATTTGATGCGTCCCTTTTTTTTCTTGTTCTCTTTCTTGTTTTGTTTTTCATGGTCTTCAATGGAGGTCACGTATCTAATACTTTTGCTTGCTGCATGGAGTTGTGATTTCTGTTTCTATAGTTGATTTTGTCTTGGTGACTTGTGCTGTCATCCAAAGTTGGAAATCCTATTTTTGCTAGCAGTTTGAGAACATAGTTTAAATGTTCTGAACCTCTTGCAATTTGTTTTTCGTCCACATACACACCAACTCAAAAACTCTGCTATTTATAAGAGATACATTGAAAGAAACCCAAAATGGACAAAAAAACATGTTGGGTATGTATTAAATGCCATAGGTCGCATTCTCTCTCTCTCTCTCTCTCTCTCTCTCTCTCTCTCTCTCTCTCTCTCTCCCTCAAAGTTCACCATTGAAGTTCTCTGTTAGAAAATGCATGCTCACAATAATATAATATTTCAATGACTTGCTTATGTATGTGCACAGACCCTAAACCCTATTGGTTGAAACTGAACTACCAATTTCATGTGAAAAATATTTGCTGCACTTATATATATACTGCTTGTTTAGCCAAGTGGCTGGGGTGGGTGGCTTCAAGTTCTGTTCTGACTCTGGCCTAGGATCAAGTGCTTTTATTGAATTGTTCAAAAGAAATTAATTCTCCCTCTGCTACTTGCTACTGCTACATGATCTCTACTATAGTGAGTGTTGGTTTGTTTGTTTGGGTGGGCAAGAGTAAGACATAGTTCTTATGCATGCTGCATTTTGCCTGTGTTTATGTTATAAATGGTTTTCTAGAGTAAAGTTAGCTTAGTTTATGATCGATTGGCAACCTTCCGTCTCTCTCATTCAATTGGGTCAGCCATTTGGCACCTGCTGCGATAGTGGGAAGGATTGGCTTTGTTTGGTTAAGTGCAATAATTCTTTTCTTTTCTGCTATGGTGTTGATGAAGAAACAAGGGTTTTAGAATTTGAACTTTCCTATTCTTACTTTTTAATTGAACTATCCCAATGTAGTTTGATTCTCTTTTAGATCCCATTTTTTTCCCCTTATTATTTCATGTGTGAGCTTTGGCAAGCCATTCCATTAAGACTAAATTAGCAGATTCCAGTAATTGTATGTTTTATCTGATCTTGTCATCTTTTGCTATTTTTTCATTTTGCCTGTCCTCTGACAATCATAGCAACACAGTTTGTTTTGGAGGTCATAAAGAAGCTGTGAATTCCTCGAGTGGCAACGCAATGGGTCTGCGAAACTCAGAATGGTTACAGCATAGTTGCTGCTGCAAATTCGATTGCTTGGAAGATGTTTTTTGTAGTTTAGATTAGTTTGTTAATGGACTGTCTTTGGTTTCAATTGTACTTTATATCAGTTCTAAGCTAACTCTATATCAGTTCTAAGCTAACTCTGCGACGATAACATTTCAATAACATTTACGTGTATTCGACTCAAATATAGTAGATGTTGTGGCAATTGTTGTGACAACCTTATAAATGTCATTATTGTGGCGATTGTAATTCACTTGGGGTAGAGTGTAGTGTTGTTATTCCCACAATATGTTTTGTAATGTCCTAAGAAATATATTCACTTTTTATTTGCTGGTTATACACCGGATATTACTTGTATATCAACTTCCTATTAACCATAGATAACCGCCTTACCTAAGCTCAAAAAATAACATGGAGGGGAAATTTTTTCTTGCACATAAAAAATTGTATAATTTAACATCATTTTGAAATTGTGGATGTTTATTTGTATGTATTAACTTTTGCATATATGAAGAAACTCTGACATTGACACCTACATGTAAATTCTAAGTTTTGCATATATGCATCTCTTGAAATTCTTGAAGCATGAGTTGAGGTAGGTGGTTGTTATTGATACATTAATCAAATTCTTTGTGTTTGCATACAAATAAAGACTCAATTATACATAAACTCAATGGAATTTATAACTTCAACAACAAACAAAAAGCCTTTGGTTTGGAGGAAAATAAATTTACATGTCAATTTGGTAATTATAATAACAAAAAAACTTACATTTAATTATTTAAAAATTATTAATTTTAAATATTGAAATAATTATTTTTAGTCCGACAAAGACCAAACATGTGCTTCACTATTTTTACAATCCAAATTTTCTTAGTCCGACGCAAAGACCAAACGTAGGTCGATTACTTAGTTCAACTTAGGCTAATCCGAGCTAATCCGAGACAGTCCCAGGATTTAGTCCAATCCATGACAGTCCGCCGTACGAAACGACCCCGAGTTTTCAATTTAGGGCGGATATTTAAATAATAAAAATAAATAAATAAAATAAAACGTTACAACATGGAGAGTTCTGAGAGTGCAATTGTGTATGTGTGCTCCAACTAACTTTGCCTGTTGGATGTTCCTACTTCTTTATGGCTTGATTTTCTTTTTGTGAAATTCAGTTTGGTCAAAAGTCACCTTTTGTGGTTTTTTAGTTTTAATTTGATCAATTTTGTTCATGTAGTTTTAATAGTTTGAATTCCAAACAATTCAAGATCAATCCCCAATTTTTGTCAAATTACTCTAATTTTTATACACATAGAGGGGCATTTCAACCCAATCTTACAACCCCTCCCCAATCACCACACAACCACATTCTCCCATCTCTCCTCCCCCTAATGACCCAACCTCCTCTTGACCCAACCCGCTCCTCACCCTATACCACGACCCAACCACCCCCACAACCACTTTCTCACCTCCCTCCTACCACTCCCGACCCAGCATTCTGCTCCCCTTCCTTCACATCCACTTTTTCCCTCTCTCTATTATCAAAACTTCAACCCTAATTCCATGCATTGCCCAAAACCTCTCCTTATGAACTCAAATTTCTGAAAAACAATACTAAAAAGTTACACAATTTTTTGTATTCAAGATTGAAGGTAAGGGACATCAAGACTTGAAAACATAAGAAAAGCTACAAGAGGGGTTGGGGTGGTTTTTGGGAGTGGTTGATGAGTAATTTTTGGGTGTTCCCGGTACACCACGTAGTTGGTGTACCATCCACCAAATGTAGAACATGTGGAATATTTCCAATGCAAACCGCTCATGTGTCATAAAAAATAATGCAATAAATTAGAAAGTAATTCCAAATGTCCTAAGTCTATTGGATGGTACACCAGCCACGTGGTGTACCCGGAACATTTAAAAATTTCTCGTGGTTGAGGAGGGGTTTGTCATATTGGATCGAAATGCCCCTCCATGTAAACATAAATTAGAGTAATTTGACATATATTAGAGATTGTCATTGAATTGCTTAGAATTCAAAACTACAAGGACACAATTGATTTTGAAACTACAAGGACTTAAGTGGTAAACTATATGAACCAAAAAATGACCTTTTGTCATTCATTTTTTATCACTATATTATAAATCGATTTCAAGAGGGGTGAATTTGGGAACCTTAGATAGAGGAATCAAATAATAGGAATTAGGAACTCACATAAGTTTTTTTTTTGGAGGACATTTCTTATTGAGAGAGGCAATAATATGCTAAACTCACACACACCACACGAGTGTTAGGACTCGAACCCAGGACCTTACTTGAGGGAGCAATTACTCCAAACAACTATACTAGTTGGTCCTTTGCTTATCAACTTTTTTTTTTAGTACAAGCTATTAGGGGAGGGGTTTACTCAAATATTCATTGGGTGCCCGAGGGTTTCGAACCTTAGCCCACATGAATGGAGGTGGAAGAGCTCAACCTACTAAATAATTTTTAAATTCATTATGTGTTATTAAATACACGATGAATTGGAATATATCCATCTGATGTGACTCTCACATGCGATTTTTTAACGGGCATCATGAGTTAGGGTGAGCGCGGTTCGGTCCAATTCCGTTCGGTTTTCACCTCACACCAGAACTGAAATTGATATTATTTAATTGGTGCGGTTCGGTTTAAATCGATTCCTGTGCGATTTTCAATTTTTTCGGTTTCGGACCATATATATATTTTAATTTTTCAAAGTATTTATTTTTACAAATTCCAACTAAAATTTTATTTTTTGGGCTTACAAATTCACAAATGATCAAACTTCATGTAAAAATAGATGAATGCGCCTAGAAAAGAAAGGTGCTTTGAAGTTGGCTTGGGGAAATATTAGTTAAATTAAGCATTAGACTTAAATAATTTAAAAATAAATATATAAAAAATACGCAGTTGGTCCGGTTTGATCTGGTCCAATTTTGTAAAGTGTGAAATTGATACTTGAACCAGTTCGAACTGGTCCAATCCGATTCGGTGCCGGTTTGTTGACTGTTTAGTCAATACAGTTTTTTTCCTTTTTTTCTTACCGGTGCAGCTTGGTATTCCAGTTTTCCAGTCTTGATGCCCACCATCAACAATTTTTTGAGACACCCTATGATTAGTGCAATTTGGCAAGAAAAAAAGGAAAAAAAGAAAAAAGAAAAAAAGAAACAAAACTATATATTATTCACTTATATGTCGACTGTGCAGCCCTTTACCCAGCCAGCCTAAAACCCCAACCCAAAACCTTTCTGAGCTCTCTTCTCCCCTCTCTCTCTCTCCCCGTCAACACTGAGTGCTCTTTCTCTTTCTCGAATCAACTGCACATGTTCCTGTGCCTTCTCCGTTGAAGTACACAGTCGGCGCCATCTACATTTGGTATTTGTTCTTTATTATATCTTTAAATTTGTAGCATAGTAATTTCGAAATACAAAAGAGACATCCTTTTATAATGTTTCAATAGTTGTTATAAAGTTAGACCGGAATTTTGAGTATTTCAATATAGTTTTGTGGGTACAAATATATCTCCAATTAACCAATTTTTATCTCCGTTTTTGTTACTTCTCTCGAATTAGTATTTTTGTGGTGTTGATCAATGAGGACGATGAATAGAGGCCAAGCCAAGACCCTAATCTTCACCAAACAGCCCTTCATCGAAGACGAAGGGCATCGTAAAATGTAAGACCTTTTTTCTTTCTTTCTTGAATTTCAATTGGTTCAGTTTGATACCAGTAAAACCATGTCGTTTTCGATTACTCAATGCCTGGTATCGTTGTGCCTGTAGAGAAAAATGGCAATTCAGCGCCATGTCTGACACGGAGATTGTCAATATGGCTGAAACTCAAATTTATAAATGCAATTATTATGATCCCAATCAAAAGCCTATCGAAGGCGGCTTATTGGACCCCCGCTTGGTACACTCTCACCCTTGAATTGTTATAGCAAATGCTTTTGGTTATTGTTGAAGAATTTTTGGTTGCTTTAATTGGATATTGTTGCAAGTTTAGATTTAGTGAATGAGTTATGCCAGAACAGTCACTACAATTGACTCTCACACTGGATACCATTTTCCACAAATTCCAATTTTCTTTGTATTAATTTCACGTGCATTCACATTTCACATGGACAAGTCAAGTTTGAAATGATTAAATACAGAAGAAAGAATTACAATGTAGCATTCAAACTATGGAGTATGCTTTACTTGGCTGTCCTTGTTTGTTTCAGGGCCCAGCAAATAAGAGTAGTGGTGAGTGTGCGACATGTGGTGCGGTAATGAAGGACTGTCCAGGGCACTTTGGATTCTTGGTGCTTGCCCTCCCTGTTTTGAATGTTGGATATTTAAGTACTATTGTGGACATTTTGAAATGCATTTGCAAGGTACAAGGATTGTGTTTCCTTCCATTTGTGATTTCTTTCTAGTAACTTTTTATTGTTGAACTTTAATCCCCTGAATTTTATTCACGAGGGGTTTCCATGATAAATTTCCGCTATTATTATTATTATTTTTATTGTAGTTATGTTCTAGCATACTTTTGGAGGAGGGAATGCGCAACGACTTTTTGAAGAAGATGAGAAGTCCCAAGATGGAGCCTTTGAGGAAAACCGAGTTGATGAAAAAGATAGTGAAGAAGTGTAATAACTTGACAACCAATTATAGACCAGTGAAGTGCTCTAAATGTGGATTTATAAATGGTTTGGTTTCTATATTTTTTCTTTATAATTTCATCAATTTTTTTTTTCTGTGGCTGGAGCTTCTGTCATCTTTCAAAAAGCGTAGTGATTGCCTCAATATGTAATTTATGACAGGTTCAGTGAAGAAGGCAGTGGGTGTGCTGGGCATTATTCATGATCGTTCAAAACTTAATGGTGTTATGGATGACTTTCGAACAACACTTTCTCACACGAAAGAGTCCAAGGCATCCTTTAATGCGGCAACTCATATGCTAAACCCTGCTAGAATTTATTCTCTGTTTAAAAGGATGGTTGATGAGGTACTTGTATATGAGAGTCTTAAGAACCCTTTAATTCTATAGAAGTTGATTATTTTGGTAACTGTAATTTTATAGTTGATAAGCAAGAAAAAGGAAAAAAAGAAAGAATATAGTGGATGCTAGCCATTTTCTTGCATCTCTGTTCCTCTTGAAGCAGATTTATATATTTTATTGTTATTGCAGGACTGCGAGTTGCTTAATCTTTCTAATAGACCAGAGAACCTCATCATGAAAAACATTGCTGTGCCACCTATAGCTATTCGGCCTTCTGTTATTGTGGATAGATCACTGAGGTTGTCTCAACATGCCATTTATTCACGTGCAGATTTTTTCTCCCTTTTTCTCTCTTATGTTTTACTTAGGTGTCATCATATCCTTCTGCGGTATTCCAGTGGTTTTAAGGTGGCACAGTTGCAAATGATGCTGATTGGGCTTCTGTTTTTCCTATTGCAGCAATGAAAATGACATTACAGAGAGGTTAAAGAGAATTATTCAATCCAATGCTATTCTTAGACGGGATTTATTAGAAGCAAAATCCGCACCCAAATGTTTGGTATGATAGAGGACACTTGTCTGACCTTGAGTACTGCAAGGCTTGTTGTATTGTGCCTTCAATGATGTCTTTGTTCATAGTTTGTTAGTGTAGTCTCCTTATTTACTTCGCATTTGTACATGAAATTCTGCATGTTTGACTTGATATAGACTCCTTCCCAGGCATGAGTCTGAAATACTCGTTTCGTATGTGATGTTATGTGCTGGTGTGGTCAAGTAAATACTTGATTTACTGTATTTGGTGTATGATGTGATTTTCGTTTGCGTGAGATATATGCTGATAAATATTTTAGTTTTGCTGAGAAATGATTCACATTCATGATTTTATGCATTATTTTTTTATTAGTTTACCAGATTACATTCTTCTGTTGTCTCTATAGTTTAAAACTCAAACAAAAACTCCTTTAGTTTTCTAGCCATATCACATTGGTCCAACATTCTGTCAATTTTGTCGACAGAACATGCATAAGTCACTCAGGAAAGTACAATTGGGGCCAAAAGGAGTGGTTTGCTGAAGTTGTTTGGGTAGATGTGGGTGTGTCCTAGAACAGCTATGTATTGCCATTGGGAAATTGTTTTGGTGCAGGGGCATCCAAGAAGGTGTATACTCTTTGAAGATGTGCTTGGCTTCATCATGGGTTGTTTGGTTGGAATGGAACAAGTGAATCTTTGAAGGCGAGAAGAGTTTGAACTCAGTTTGGGATAGATTATATTTTTAGGTTCTATGTGGACTTCTTGTGCAAAGATTTTAAGATATTCCCCTTAGCGAAGTTCTTCTGGATTGGGGAGGTGTGCTCTACTGAGAGTTGTCCAGGAAGCTTCTTTCTTTGTTTTGAACCGAGAGATGCTTGTTCTTGTATTTTTAGTTTATGTGTCTTGTTTTGGTTGGCTGACGGTAGTATTCTTATAAAAAGAAAAATAATCACATTCATTTATTGATATTTTTCCTACGTTAACTTCTTTATGTTTCTGTAGCGGTTCACTAGAACTTTGCATGCGCTTTTTATGGTTTAGAATATCTGAGTTAATTATAAGGCCTCCTTTTGCACGTGGCTGTATTATCTTTCTTGTATGTGTATCTGAATATCTTTTTACATCTTGTTCTGCTGGTGAAGTTAAATGGTATAGTAGGTGTCACATGTGGTTCCATATTGTGATTGTGTAATGCTTAATGCTGAGAATTGTGGTCCAGGCTAGTTGGGATATACTTCAAGTTGAGGTTGCACAGTACATAAATAGTGACGTTCGTGGTGTTCCCTTTTCCATGCAAACTGCCAAGCCATTGAGTGGTTTTGTGCAGCGCCTCAAAGGGAAGGGGGGGCGCTTTCGTGGGAATTTATCAGGGAAGCGTGTTGAATATACTGGCAGAACTGTTATATCACCTGACCCTAATTTGAAAATCACTGAGGTTAGATGTTGTGCTAAAACCTGCGCCAAGCGTTCATGCTAGTTTAATTTATGTGCCTGTTGTTAGGTTTGTTTCCTCTGAAATTTTTGTTGGATTTAGGTTGGAATCCCTATCAAAATGGCTCAAATCTTAACTTATCCAGAACGTGTTTCCCATCATAATATTGAGAAGTTGAGGCAGTGCGTCAATAATGGACCTGATAAGTACCCTGGTGCCAGAATGCTCAGAAATCCTGATGGCACTGAATGGTAGGGGATTAACTTTTTTCTGTTCTTTTCTTATATGGAAATGCTTGCATTGATGGTGATTTGAATTTACTGTTTTGTGCTGAAGGTCCTTAAAGGTTAACAGAAAGAACGCTGCTGATGGACTCAAATATGGTGACATAGTTGAACGTCATCTAGAAGATGGGGACATTGTTCTTTTCAACAGACAACCAAGCTTGCATCGGATGTCTATCATGTGCCACAGGGTGATTACATATTTCGAATGAATTTTGTATATGTTTTTCACATGAATTTTATTGATATTTGGTCACACTTTATCAATTTGTGAATGCAGGCTAAGGTTATGCCTTGGAGAACATTGAGGTTTAATGAATCTGTTTGCAACCCTTACAATGCTGATTTTGATGGTGATGAAATGAATATGCATGTCCCACAAACAGAGGAGGCTCGGACAGAGGCTGTTATGTTGATGGGGGTAAATTAGATTGAATCTTCACTTCATTGAGATATATGCCAATTGGTATCCATAAAACTACAGTTTTTCCCTACATTAAAACTTAAAATTTTTGCACTGGGATTATTTGAGCATTGTAGTGAGAGAATTACAAGAAAAGTTACCAGAGGATTGAGCTGACAATGACCTATCAACACAATTCGGATGCAAGGAGACTTTTTAGACATGAAGGCAATTCCGAATATTTTTGTTACTATCTCTGAAGTTTATCATATGAGGAATGTCAAGTTTATGCATATTGGAAAAGTGGCCTGGAACAATGGCTTTAATGACAAAAAGGACTAAGGATGCAAAATTTTAAGCCTAACATTCATTTGGTCCCTTTCTGGAGCATACCTTTCCATTGGACCCCTTATGGAACACAGAATGAGAATAATATTTTTTGAAGTTGGAACCAACCAACTGATGACAAAAGTGCCCTATGACATTATCATGACCGCTAGGAACAGAATCTTATAAGGAGGGATTCACTATTACAGGAATATACAAATTGCAATTATTTTCATCACATGTTTGATTGATCTAAGAAACGCCTCCTCATGTCCCACCCCAACCCAACCTACACACACAAGTCAATATAGTATTCAAATGGTTAGCTCTTTCAATCCTGAATCTCTTGAGCCATTGTTGTTTTATCTGGAGTTAGGTTTACAGTGATTAATGTACCCTTTTCCCTCCCAAGCTGTCTTTCTGTCCGCTTTGGTTTTTCTGTAATTTTATTTTATACCACTTGTCTACAGGGGTAGTGACCTTTAATGCTTTTTAGTTAAACGTTCTACTTATCTGCAGAGTAAGTGCATATGGGGCAGCTGAACAGCTCCTAAATTTTATAAAGAATGTACCTCAGCTAAGCTAGGACGTTTCTGAAACATCATTAGTTCCATCTTAGTTGTCTAGTTTGTCCCTTTTTAGACTTGATTGACTATTTATCATCATGGACCCTTTCATTTATTTATTATATTTCGTGTGGGAAAATGAAATGAAATACTGCTTCATTTCACTGATCTGGGTTTGATGGGGGTGCTATTTATCATGTACAAGTTTTTTTAAAAGGATAAATTTTAGAAAAGTGGACAAGTAATCCACCAATAACAGAAAGAAACAAGAAAACAAATACAGAGATCTACCACTATGAGAAAAAAAAAAACCAATCCTAATCAAGACACTGCAGCCTTCCAATCACCCAAAATGGTTGAAAGGGATGTATTCCTAAAAATAGGAGAAACAGAAACCCAGAGTGCTGCCCAGTGCTTTGCCTTCTGCCACACCTCCTCCGCTTCCATCCCCCGGCATCTTCAGTTGCTTATGCTTCTGTTGACTGTTCACTGCATTTTGTTTTCATGTAACATTTCAGTGTATTTTTCAGGTGCAAAACAATCTATGCACTCCGAAAAATGGAGAGGTTTTGGTTGCTTCCACTCAAGATTTTCTAACATCCTCTTTCCTTATAACAAGGAAGGACACATTTTATGACCGTGCATCCTTTTCACTCATGTGTTCATATATGGGGGATGGAACGGATCCTGTTGACTTGCCAACACCTGCTGTAATTAAGGTGAGTTGCTAAAGCATCGTTTATTTCTATTGTGACACAATTGTACATATACACTTTGGAATTTTGGTCGAATGTCTATATCATTTCTTCTATATATATGTTCTTTTCCTAACTGAAACACAGTTGTCGTTTTGCAGCCAATAGAGCTATGGACGGGGAAGCAATTATTTAGTGTTCTAGTACGCCCAAATTCAAATGTGAGAGTCTATCTAAATTTTACTGTTAATGAGAAATCATACAGCAAGACTGAAGATGGAGGACCTGAAGCAATGTGCCCAAATGATGGGTTTGTTTATTTTCGTAACAGTGAGCTCATAGCTGGCCAACTTGGGAAGGGTACTTTAGGTCAGTCTTTTGACAATATATGTTTTTTTAGTAGTTCTACATTTTTTAAAATTGAAGCACAAGTAATAAGATGTATCATTTTTAGTACATTTCTCAAATTAAATATTTGAGGGCCAATTTTATTGTTCTAGATAGGTTCCTGGTGCTGGTGCCAGGGCATATGAAATATCAACCTAGTAAAGTAGCATATCTATGGTGCTGTATTGGACCTGAATTGGTTCAACAAAGTTGGTTGAGATTTTAAAATGATACAAAGTGGTAGATGTGACTTGTGATGACATGAGAACTTCTGTGAGCAGGCAGAATAGGAATTTACTATATGAACATGGCCATTCCTCTGTTGTTGGAAGCTGTCAGGGCCATTTGCAGAAGGTTCTGAAGGGCTCTCTCCTCTATATGATGAAATCTGGTCTATGTGGTATTTCACTTAGAAAGAAAAACAGGTATGATCAGGACAAATTTGTGTTGGTCCAAAGAGTAGGAGTGGTTCCATTCTCTGGATTGAAGAGAAGATAATTGGAAAATTGGATAGAGCAATGTATTGACTGTGACGGAAGGTGACTTACTTTCAACTTTTGAGGCGTACTAATCTGTACCTGAAGTTGGCCTGGTTTATATTTAAGTGTGGTTTCTCTGCTCATTTATTGGTTATCCTGACTAGTGATTCCTGAGCCTTTATGTCCTCAATGTATGACGGTTAGTGTTTGTAGTGGTAGCTTTGGATCAGGTGAGTAGCCAGATTGGGTCATGTATATTTAAGAATTTTAATTCATTCTAGGGTATTTTGACTGATGGCGTCTAGGAAAGGGTGATATATGTGTTGCTTTTACTCATTTAGGATGTGAGGAGGTTGTAGAAGATGTGGGCTGCTGTAACTAAAGGCAGTGCAGAGTGTAGTTGCTTGGAAGATGCTCATCCCTCTGTTGTTGGAAGCTGTCAGGGGCATTTGCAGAAGGTTCTGAAGGGCTCTCTCCTATATGTCACTCATAGCTTCTAAAAAACCTTATAACCATACTAACGTTTTCAGTTGAAAATTTCCCAAGTACTTTAGACCTGTGTTACAAATCTCCATTGTGTTGGATACTAATGTTTGTTAGCTAGTTAAGTTTATTGATTGGAAGCTTAAATCTTTTCTGAGCTATGGCTTATTTTTTGGAGTTTTTCTTTGTCAGATTTGGATATTTGAGCAAGTGATATTTATATTCACAGTTTTGCATTTGTATCACTTTAGGAAATGGCAATAAGGATGGACTTTACTCTGTACTTCTCAGAGACTATAAAGCTCATGCGGCTGCTTCTTGCATGAATCGCCTAGCTAAGTTAAGGTATTATCAAGCACAGTTTTTCTTGAATGCAAGCTTCTTTTAGTCCATCTTGGTTGTGTTCATCGTAATTCACATTCAAATTTAATTTTTTTCTTCAGATTTCTAATTTAGTTTTTGTTGCAGTTTATTTTCAAGCACTAAAAGAAGTAGGGCTAAAAGACTCAACATGTTGAATACGACCTCTTTATAGATATATATATATATATATATATATATATATATATATATATATATATATAAAGTATGGCTAAAAGTGACTCAACATGTTGAATACGACTTCTTTATATATATAGAGAGAGCTTCCATTGAGGGATCCCTCAAATAAGCTTATTTGAGGACACCCTTGTAGGGCCCACTCAACATTATATTTCACTAATCCAAACTGTCTATTTTTTAGATAATCATTCAACAATCATCCAAAAAATCACTTGAATCCGATATCATTTGACCACTCAATTGAGTTATTGAAATTTTTGTACTTTCTTGAAGCACCGTGTTCATTGATTTTGTAGGACACAATTGGATGTTGAAACAATTTCCGATTTGTCTAATTTTTTTCAAGGATGATCTATGAAGGTAGACTTAAAAAATAGATGGTTTGGATCGTTGAAAAAAATTCGTAAGGGACCTTAAAGGGTGTTATTTGAGGATCCCCCAATAGAAAGGGACTGTATATATATATATATATATATACAGAAATTCTCCTATGCGGACATCCGGACGTTATTATCGTGCTGACGCCATGTATTTTCTACTACCCACCTTGCTTTCCTCCCTATTTACAATGGCATCCGTACGATAATAACGGACAACCGGATGAGATAATAACTGTATATATATACTTTTTTACTCAAATTGGAATTTGCAACAGATGGAATGGAATTGATAAATTCTACTTAGACTTATGAAATTTTGTATAGAATATCAAAACGAAAAGTGAGTCAATTTCTACTGTTATTATGATATTCCTTATTCCAATTGGATACCCTAAATATTTTTCCTGTATCTTCTGACCAAAAATAACAAAGAACACCTAGTCTGACGTGCATTTTTGAGTGCTCTAAGAATATTGTGTTGAGAGTTAGAATCATTAGAATGTTTCTATTTACAATATGTTCTGTAGTTTTAATGGCTATCCATCACTCATTTCTATTTTGCATGATGCTGTATAGTCTTCATGTCTTCCTATTTTATTAACTCCAGTGGAGTGGACTATTCTATGTCTTAGCTTACAATTTATTTTGTAGCTCTGATGGTTATCCTAACTCAGTTTCATACTGAATATGGCTGCATTTATTCTTGTTTTCATTTGTCCAGCCTTAGTACCTTACGTTGGTAAATTGGAAATTGTCTTATTGTAATATTGTCAGTATTTTAAATCTTATAGCTGGGCGTTTCAATTATTAATCACTTGTCTGTTATGATGCCTATATATTTTAAATATGTTTTGTGAGCATTTATATGGTAAATACAACATTAGTATGTGATTAATATTGTTAGTATTTGCTTGGATTGCAGTGCTCGGTGGATTGGTAATCACGGATTCTCAATTGGGATTAGCGATGTACAACCAAGTGACAATTTGTACAATGAAAAGGAAAATATAATTAAGGAAGGTTATAACAAATGTGCTGGTAAGATAAAGTTGTATAATGAAGGACAGCTACCACTTGAACCCGGTTGTGATGCAGCACAATCACTTGAGTCTGGGATAACTAAAATATTAAACAATATTAGAGATCAAACTGGAAAGGTGAGTTTTATATTTTACTATTCCGCTTATTATGCACTGAACTTCTGTTTTGAATTTCTTTTTTAGTGTATTTTTTTAAGTGTCAATCTCAAATCTTAGTAATTACTTCTTCGTCTTCATTTGCAATCTTAATGTTTGCTTGTGTGATGTCAAGAAAGCTATTCATGGTAGCAGCTCAGTTTGTTTAGCAATTATTTCTATTTTCTATTGTCATGCAGAAATATTTTCAGAGATGATGGTTTTGAAATAGCCTTTGACCTTTATTTTTCACAGTTGTGCATGCAAACGCTACATTGGAGAAACAGTCCTTTGATCATGTCCCAGTGTGGTTCTAAAGGATCTCCTATCAATATTAGCCAGATGATTGCCTGTGTTGGTCAACAATCGGTTGGTGGTCGTCGTGCACCTAATGGATTCATAGATCGAAGCCTTCCTCACTTCCCTAGAAAAGCAAAAACCCCTGCAGTAAGTTCTGTACACTTTTTAACCAGTAATTCTATGTGTATGTGAGATGTACTGTCAGTATGAAACCTACACAAAATATGCAGCATCTTGTCTTCAAGCATTGCATCCCCCTCCCCCACAACCTACTTCTTGTTTTCACATTGTTTGGAACTAGGGACAAACAATTGATAATGATTTAAGATAATTTGGAGTCTGGATGGAGCACAATAGAAGAACCTTCAAGGATTATAAGGGCACGGGGTAGATGAACTTTGGGACAGAGTGAAGGTTCTGGGCAGCTTTATGGGCATCTATTTCGGCTGATTTTAAAGATTATGCCCATTCTTTTATAATGTTGGATTTTTTAGCAGCTCTGAAGCAAGATTAGAATTTTTCGTTTATCATGTTCTATTTTACATCTTTTTGAGTTGTACTTTCTTGTATTTACTTGTTCCTTCCTACATTGTCGTTTCCTTGTCCACTTTTTGTAATTAGCTTTCCTACTTTAATAAAATTATGCCTCTTTTCAAAACAAAAACAAAAAATCTTTATTTTGTTTGAGGAGAATTACTTTCTTAAAATATTTTCTGCAATTTTCATATTTAATGCGACTTAAAACATTTTGTCCACTCTGTGTTTCTTAGTCTCTGGAAAAAAATCTTCTCACTGGTAATACAAGATGTATCTTAGGACTAGCTAAAAAGTTGGATCATATCTGACTGCATCACCCAAACTACTAACATTCATGAGCATTCAGTGGTGGACCCAGAATTTAACTTTTGCAGGGGCGAATTTAAATGCTAAATTGACAAGACCAAAAATTATAAAACAGCATAACCGAAACATAAAAATCAATAATGAAGCAAACCCACAAAGAGCTATGAGAGAGAATAATAAAAATTATTTATATGAACAGAAACATTTAAGAACTAGAGAGAAGGATGTATAAAAGTGCTTGGGTTATGCATGAAACTGATATTCTCGAGGGGGCAGCCTATGCTAGGTCCTAAAGTTTTAAGTTTAACTAGAGTTCATTCTGGCTCTAAAACATGTTCTTTAGTAAGTAAAAACATGTCTATAAAAAATTGAATTATAAAATTCATTGTCACTTAGGTAATGCTATGAGAGATGAATTATGAAACATCTTTCAACATTGTGGGGGAGAACCTTTTTTTTGTTATTCTTCATCCTTGTTTGTGTTTATAGCTCTAATTTATGTCTTGTTTGTAGGAAACCATTGGTCTATATTCTTGTGATTAAGGGTCATTCTTTTATTATTTATGCAGGCTAAAGGCTTTGTTGCTAGTTCCTTTTACAGTGGCTTGACAGCTACAGAGTTCTTTTTCCATACTATGGGCGGACGAGAGGGGCTTGTTGATACAGCTGTATGTTAAATAGTTCTTACATGATGAAGCTTCTAAATCACATTATTAATCTGTGCATTTTTTCTATACTACTTGATTTGGACCTGAATTTTGCAACTCTTCTTATTGCATGACTTGTCAAATTTGCATATGGCATGCTACTGGAGCATTGATACAGCTAAAATATATTGGATGATAAAGACAATTCTAGATGGATAATTAATACAATTGAGGCTACTGCCTGATAAACATGTACATTTGCCCACTTAGACTTAGAGTAGTAGCTATTTTATGACATTGTTACTGGCCTAGCTCATTACTCTGGTAGTTGTTCTCATTTGTGTGTTGCATGAGTTGATATAAATTGGTAGTCCTGTATCCCAAAAACAGTCCAACTGTTTTTTTAATAATTAGTTTTTAAGGAAGCATAAGTGTTATTACTAGTACTACAGAGTACAGACAAGGTTATAAGAAAATGCAACATAGAGGACAAGAAGTCCACTTCAGTCAAACAAGCAGAATCTTTTTTTTGAAACAATCGATAGTCTAAATTTCTCTAAATTAATCTAATCTATGGGGAGGGGGATTCGAACTTCGGTGCAAGGGGGTGGGCTCACTGCCCTGGCCAATTGGCTAAACTTCTGCAAACAAGCAGAATCTTAAACTACATAAAAAAACATCAGATCCAAACATTTAACCTACAGCAAGCTACCGATAACAAAATATCTGAAAAAGATACATCCCTAAACTCTATAGAAACTGATGCCCAGAGCAAACCACAACCTGACATTGTCTCGTTCGTCCTCAACCCGTCTCCATCCTACTATAATCCTTGAAGATTCTTCTGTTTCTCTCCATCTAAATCACCCGAAATATAACTGAAACCATGCATCCCTGGATGACCTTGGCCGTCTTCATACTAGCTGATACTTTATGCTTCTCACAAAGAAATGAAATACAACTCATTGGAATTACCCAATACACCTTTCAGCCATAGCCAAAAACTCGCTGCAAATTCAAATGTAAAAAAGGTGGTCAACAGTTTCCCCCCTCTATTTACACATTATACACCAATGCAAAAACCCAGTTGAATCTAGCCTCCATCTTCTTGCTTCTGTCCTGGTGAGATATAAAAGAACACTATCTACTAGTAACAGCATCAAGATGATTTTCCCAGCTCAACAAATTCCTTCTAAACCCAAAATTACATCTTACAGGATAATTAGAAGATTCAATGAAATTGGATTATGTAATCTAGGAAACATAAAGCCATAGAGACCCTGTGCGCCATAGACTCATTTTCTGTCTGAAACCTCCACAGCCACTTGCCCAATAAAAGGCTTGTTTTTGGTCTCTGAATGACCTATTCCCAAGCCTGCCTTATCTTTGCTTTGAGACACGAAATCCCATCTGACTAAGTGGTCTTTCTTGTCCTCCCCAAAGCCAATGGCAATTTCCTCACAAAACCAGCTAGCTCACTAGGTATCTTAAATAAAGAAATGCAATAAGTTGGCAAGCTTCCAAGCACAGCTTGAGTTAAAGTAAATCTCCTCCCTTTTGAGAGAAAAACCTTCTTCCAACTTTGAAACCTCATTTTCATTTTCTTTATTACCAGATTCCAAAACCTTGCAGCTCTAGGATTCCCTCCTAAAGCAAGGCCCGAATATTTTAGAGGCCAAGACAGCCATGAATTTGCCAACCATTCCTAACACAGCATCGTAGCCTTGTTTTTTGTTCATATGTTCAAATTTGCGGTGATCCTTGTTTAAGGTTAAGCACATGTAAGGCTTAATTTTTAAGTTTTATGGGAATGAGGTGGAGTGTTAGTATTGTTGAGCTTGGTCCGTTGTTGGGCCTATTTACAAATGGCTTAAGCTTGATGGTATTTCACAGCTGTATTTATTCTATATCAAGTACAAGGCACAAGAAAATATGAGTTCTTTTTTCAAGGAATACAATGAGCTTGAGGTGGTCTAGAATGGATTTTGGGAAGTTGATCTAGCATTGAGTTCTTTTTTCAAGGAATTCATAGCATTTTCTGCTCATTTCCATAAATTATCATAGCTTGTAGGATCCTTGAGCTAGAAGTTGTGGTCTGTGATTCAGAGTTTGGGTTTTGTGCTAAATATTGTGAATTATTCACATTTTTTGTTTCGACTTCAATTTCTCCTCCTCTTTGTCAATGCCTCTGAGTCGAAATTCCTTATCTTGCTTTCAGTCTCGTAAGGGGCGTGAGGTCTAGTGTAATTCTCTCGAGGTGCTATTATGAGTGGGTATCAAGGGAGGTGGAGTGCAAGACACGTTCAAATTCTTTCGTGTGAGAACAAGAATTATAGAGTAAAGATCGATGAGCCTGAGTCGGTTCTGCCTATCACGGGAGATGGCCGAATGCTTTTTCCACTTATCCCTGAACTGATGCGTGGGATGGTTGAACAACCGGCAGAACTTTTAGAGAAGCAGGCAAAGTTTCTTTCAAGATTTCGGGGGACTCCTACCAATTTTGGATGGAAAAATTCAGGAACAAAAATGGGTGGGTCTTAAGCTTGACTAAGAACACACGGAGTGTTGAAGACTCAGTGTTGATCCCTCAAGGAAGAGATGACGAAGGATGGTGGTGCATCAAGGAAAACTTACGCAATTTTAAATGGGGCAAATAATGGAAACAACAGTGGGAAAATTCAGCCACACATGAACGGCAGGCATGGGAGATAACAAGTGGATTCTCGACAAGACTTATAAGGAGGCGATTCAAACGGTAAACTTGAAGGAGGAGAAAAGGAAAAAGTAAGGGAGAAGGGAGGAGAGTCAAAGTGGAGCAAGGTTGTCGATGTGAATGACAAGCGGTTCACCGAACTGGGAGGAGGTCAAGAACGCTTTGATAAGCAGGTTCAAGATGGGAATTAATCTGGTCCCTTATCAATGTAATAGGGCCTTCTTTGCATGATAGTAAGTTGAGGCATTGAAGGTCCTTACTGCTGTGAAATTGAGACGGAGGGGAAACCAGATGGTTGCTAGTTGGAAAGAGGCGGCTTGAAAAGCAACGAAACTAAGATAGTGAGTTATGGCGGATGGATTGCAATCAAGGGACTTCCAACGTATTGGTCCAAGAAGTATTTTGAGCGATTGAGCGCAATGGGGACCTGATCGAAATTCGGAGAATACCGAAATCTCGCATTCATTTGAAGCCAAAATTAAAGTAGAGAAAGCAGCACTGGTTTGTACCGGCAGTATTAAAGTCGGTTGAAGGTGGCGAGGTATATTACGTGCTAATTAGGCCGGTGTGTCTCCTGATAACGACCATCGCACTTCGGGCAAATGCATGGTTCAAGGATGGGCTCAGAATCAATCAAGTTTCCACCCGATACCTGGCTTCAATCATCAGATGGGAAAGATGAAAGATGTGCAGGCGTGGCTCGACAAAAGAACTGAGCGCTGATGAGGATCGAGGCTCTCTTGATAAGAGATAGCAGCAACTCTTTTCGAGGCTCATGGGACGACAACACGGGAGCTAGCATGGTAAATGGAAGCAAAGGGGCGGAAGAGATCGATCGAGGAATGTTTGAGTCATGACAAAATATTATTTAAGGAGGGCAATTTGGAGATGCTAAGGGTGAGAGGCACGTGGGGTATATTTGAAAATGGGAGTAATGGAGTGGGCAGATGCGATCCGAATCAAGAGGCCCAAAAGCATGTGGGCTAAATTACAAAAGGGAAGGAGTGGCAATAAGGCAGTGTGGGAGGGTGTCTTCGGCCCATTCTCATTGATCGGGCTAACCAGATAATCACAGTGTTTTTACCTTGGGACAAAGTGTGACCCAAAGAGAAGGAGTTATTAAGTGAAGCGAAAGGAGGTTCGATACTGCACGGTCAAAACGGATCGCTTACTCAAATACGGCCCTCTTCCAGAGGCACACGGAGTCAACGAGTTTCTCATCTTCAAATGAAGCCGATGGTTCGGGTGGGATGCGAGGTCCGCGCACACCTGTAGACCGGGTCCTCGCCAGTAGGAGACGGTCGACACAGTAGGTTGGAGATGCCGACACGGTGATTCCTCTTCTGCCGATTTTGTTGAATTAGATGAGGTGCGGTCCGCCCCGATTCCTGGCATGACACTGAGGTCTTGCGTTGAGGAATCAAGAGGAGAAGCAGCGTTTGACGATTCAGATGATCCTGGGTTTCTTCGCCGATGTGTTCGTGGAGGATCCTGGTTTTTAGAATGATGTGGTTGTTGATTTGGTCGGTCTAGTGATAGGGCCTAGAAGCCAAAAAGATGAAGAAGATAACGGAGGTCTCGACCTCCAATGATCCAAACTAAAATACAGAAGAAGACTTCAAGGAGTGCACCCAATTAACACAAGGTTCAAAGCGGGAATCGATGTCAAAACTTAATATCTCGTTGGTCCCTCTTAAGAGAAACCTATTTCAACGCAGGTGGAAGTAAGCAAATTGAAGTGTGTTTCGGTCGTGACATCGAGGAAATATCGCAGGCAAGGATATCGAAGTGGACTCCACTTCTATTTAATGAAGATTATAAGCTGGAATGTTAGGGGTTAAAGTGTAGGAAGTCAAAGAGGTTGATGAAAAGCCAATTAAGGCGATATATTTTACATAGTAATATTGCTTGAGTCCAAAAAATGGTGGTTGATCGAAAGTTGGTTGCTAGTGTCCTGGGAGGCGGCTGACAGGTGGGTGTATGCTGCTCGCGGGGAAGATCGGGAGGAATTGTGGTTATCCTGAATACGCAATCGGCTTCGTTGTAAACCCAGTGAGTGGGTTGTACTCGTGTCGTCAATTCAAATAGGAAAACTCGGTGGCTGCTGGTGGCTCTCTGGCATATAATGGGTCAGTGCAAGCAGAGGGAGAGGAGATCATTTTGGGAAGAGCGCTGATCTTAATGGTTTATGTTGGGATAATTGGTGCCCCAGAGGGGACTTCAATGTCGCATTTATTTAATTCGGAGAAATCGAATGGAGGAAGGAGACAAGAAGCATGCGTGATTTCAATGGTTTCCATACATGAAACGAACCTCGAGATCCATGTTTGCTAAATGCGTCTTTATACATGGTCCAATCTTAGGATGGAGTCTCAGCAGGAGACTTGACCGATTCCTATTTACGGGGGTGGGAGAATATGTTCCCTGTGGACGGTGTATCGCCCGCCTGTGATCGCTTTCGATCCACTCATAGACTCTGGATACTTCAAATTTAAAATGGGGGCATCCTGCCTTCGGTTCGAGAATGCATGGTTGGAGCACCCCCGATTGTAAGAAAGCTCAAGATATGGTGAGGAAGATCAACTAGAGGGGAAGGCTATAAATTTATGAGGAGGTTAAAGTCACTAAAGCAAAATTGAAAGTGGTGGAGCAAGGAAGTGTTTGGAGATCCTGAGTTTGCTAAGAGGAGGTCAAGCTAGACTTGCTAACCTTGATATTCTGGGAGAGCAGAAGGATTGGATAGTGACCAGCGAAAAGAAAGGGAAGACTACAGTCTCATTGAATGATATTGTTTACAAGGAGGAGTGAGGTGAAATTGGAGAGAGGAAAAGTCAAATGGGCAAGAGAGGGGGATGGCAATACCAAATATTTTCATATGATGGCAAATCTGGCTATAGGAAAAGAAATTTTATAGATAGACTAGATGTGAGGGCTGATGATTGAAAGTGAAGTGAGTATTGAGACGGAGATTATTAATTATTTCAAGAGGTTATACAAGAGTAATGAGGATGATGGACGGTGTGAGGTTAAACCGGTGCCCCATTAGCCCAAAGTCAGCATGGATCGAGGCCTTTTGAAGAGGTAGAGCGCGCAATGTCTTTGCTCGATCGTGGAAAAGATAAGTCAGCCCGGAGCTGATGGATTCACCTAGTTCTTTTTTTCAATCTGGGACATCGTAAGAGATGATCTGGCTGAAGGTGATGGAGAATTTCACACATCGATCATCAATGCAATTACAAAATGAAACATTAATTTGTCTTATCCTAAAAGGAAAGGTTCAACATTTAAAGGATTATAGACCTATTAGCCTGGTGACAAGCTTATACAAAGTGGTGTCCAAGGTTCGCTTAAGACTCGAGGGAGGTATTGGGAGGACTATATCCCTGTCCCAGTGAGCCTTTGTGAAAGATAGGCAGATTCTGGATGCGGTTTTAGTGGCAAACGAGGCTGTCCAGGAGGTTAAAAGAGCAACAAATCGGGAATGGTATTTAAGATTGATTTTGATCATGCTTATGACCATGTAGAATGGAACTTTGTGGACTTACGTTTTGGAGAGAAAGGGGTTTGGGGGAGATGGAGGAATTGGATCAGAGGCTGTCTACAAATGGGTCAACTTTTCTATTATGATTAATGGGAGGTCCCGGAGGCAAATTCACAGCAACTAGAGGGGGTGAGACAGTGGGATCCGCTATCCCCTTTCCTATTCACGCTGATTACTCGATGTGTTGAGCAGGCTTATGGAGAAGGCCCAAGAGAATAATTTGATACATGGCATGATGGTGGGAGGGACAGAGTGGAGGTTTCTCATCTTCAATTTGCCGATGACACTTTATTCCTCCTGACGAGGAGGAGTATTGGGTTAACCTGTTGCAGCTGCTGGACTTTTTCTGCCTTGTTTCTGGTATGAGAATAAATAAATCTAAGTGTGCTCTGGTGGGAATTAATTATAGTGCTCAATATCTGAATTTGTTGGCAAGTGGGTGGGGATGTGAGGTGGGAGAGTGGCCCTTGAAATACTTAGGCATTTCCATAGGTGGTAATCCTAGAGCAAAAGTTTTTTGGGATCCTGTGGTGGAAAAGATTCAGAAAAGACTCCAAAAAATGGAAGAGAGCCTTTCTTTCAAAAGGTGGAAGGCTAACTTTAATTCAAGCTGTGCTAAGTAGTATCCCATCCTATTATATGTCTCTTTTAAAATGCCAAAGAGGGTGGTTAGTCATAGGACAAACTTATGAGATCCTTTTTATGGGAAGGTGGAGAAGGGAAAAGGATCATTTAGTTAGATGGGAATTGGTGGCCAAATCCAAGAAGGTAGGAGGGCTTGGAGTTCTTTAAAGGAAAATGAAGCCTTGAGGGCTAAATGGCTGTGGAGATTCCCTTTGAACTTAGTGCTTTGTGGCATCGAGTAATTAGGAGTAAATATGGGATGGCCAGGAATGGGTGGGACTCTAATCCGGCTGGTTATGCATCAGCCTATAATCCTTGGAAGGATATTTCTTCTGGTTATCAGTCATTTCTACAATGCTGTAAGTTTGAGGTGGGAAATGGAGCAAGGATTAGATTTTGGGAGGACAGTTGGACGGAGGAGGGGGTCTTAAAGGAATGCTTTCCCAGGTTGTTTGGCGCTATCGATTTAAGAACACTTTATGTATCTCTCAGTTTGCGGATATGCAGGTTATCCCTCACAATTGGGACTTTGGCTTTAGAAGGAATGTGAATGAGAGGAATTAGTTGAGCTGATTCAGTTATTGGGAGTATTGGACAGAGTCAGAGGGTCTATTTCAAGATTGGACAGGAGACGGTGGGAGCTTGAGGGGGCGGGAGGCTTCACGTGTAAATCTTTCCAGTCTTTTCTCTGCAGCAACGGATGGAGGAGATCTTTCCACCCTATTCGCTAGTATGGAAGGCTAAATCCCTCCTAAGGTGAAAGTTCTAGTATGGCTGGTGGCTCTTGGGAAAGTAAACACTCTGGACCTTGTTCAAAGGAGAGACCCATATGAATCTGTCTCCACAATGGTGTGTGTGTTATGCAAAAAAAGTGAGGAGAGTGTGGATCATCTCTTCTTACATTGTCATTTCTCGTTAAGTCTGTGGTGGAGAGTGTTGAGGGAGGTTAAAACTGTGTGGGTTATCCCTAAGGGTTGCTATGATCTTATGAGTTCCTATTTTGTCACCTGGGGCAAAGGAAAGAGGGCTGTAACCTTGTGGGGATGTTTGGTACACTCAGTTGTTTGGAACATTTGGATGGAGCGAAATAGGAGGATATTTGAGGTATATCAGGGAGTGAGAGTGGGGGAACTATGGGAGAGAATTAAGTACTGGGCAGCATTTTGGGCTTCTGTCACAAAGGAATTCAAAGATTACTCGTATGCCACAATATTAAGGGATTTGGAGGCAGCGGCGATGTGAATATTTTGTAAATGGTTTTGTTTCAACCAGCTTCTCTGTTTACGCAGTCCCGTTGGAATTAGTTAGAGGTTGCTGTTTGTGTTTTCTGTGTAGTCTGTAGCTGGCTGGTGATAGGCTGGACGGTGGATGACTTATCCACTGTTGTACTAATTTTCCACTTCTTAATAAATTTCGTTTCTATTCAAAAAAAAAAAATTCACATTTTTTGTTTCTATTATGTTTATATGTTCATTCAATGTGACACCACTCTTATTTCATATTTGTAATCAATGTAAACTAGATATATGAAATATTGTCATTGATATTGTCTGATGGTGTAAAGTAAGATATATATCAAAACTTCAGGCCTTGCCGGACCCGTCATCTCTTGGCTTTATGTGGGTCATTATGGCAAAATGGTGCTTGATAATAACATTTGAATGCATTGGTTTTTGTGGGGTTCGATTCCATCAGCCAAAGTGAGTGTTGTTTGGCTTGTATTTTTTATTTATATAGTTCTGTTATGACCATTGCAGGTGAAAACAGCTGATACTGGGTACATGTCTCGTAGATTATCGAAAATTTTAGAGGACCTATCTGTCCAGTACGATAACACAGTAAGGAATGCAAGTGGATGCATAGTTCAATTTTGTTATGGGGATGACGGTATGGATCCTGCAATGATGGAAGGAGAAGGGGGAGCTCCTTTAGATTTTCGTCGATTGTTTTTGAAAGCTAAGGCATGAAACTCTTTATTTAATGATTCAGAATTAATTGTAATTTTTTCATTGTTGAGTTGATAATGTTCATGTACAGGCCACGTGTCCTGCTGGAGAGAATGAAAGCTTGTCCCTTGAAGAAGTGTCTGAGATCGTGAAAGACCGGCTTTCAAAACAAGATATGACTCCTGATCGTGGTTGCTCAGCAGGTTTCAAAAGTTCTTTAGAGGAATTCCTGGATAAATATGCAAAAGCATTAAGAAAAACATATGATACTTTTGTGTTGGATCAAAGTCCGGCTTGGAAGGAAAAGTCTGCTAGTCTGGAGAAGATTGTCCAAAATATTTCTGGTGTTACTTGTAAACAGCTCGAGGTACTTGTTTTCTTATGTTCTAAAATTGGTCACCTTTTCTTTTCTTTCTTTTGTTTATACTCTCTCTCTCTCTCTCTCTCTCTCTCTCTCTACATATTTGTATGTCTATATATATGTACGTAGCTATACATATATATGCATGAAACTCCACAGTGCGCCTGTGCAAAAAATACATTGGTCTAGGGTGTTTGAATGTTCAATGTGTTTTTTGCAACTGCATTGCAGACATTCACACTTGATTTTTTCCACATATATATACATATGTATGTAATGTGCATGGCATGGTTTATATATATATATATATATATCAATGGGCATGCCGCCACGTAATGTGATCTATAATATAACAGTTAGTTTTTTATGGAAAATTTTCTGTGCTTTACATGTAGCAAAGATTAGGTGGATAGGAGAGAATGGTGTGGGTCGGAGCGTTTTGTGGTGGGGATTTCTTTGAGGTGAAGGCTTTCTATGCAGTTGTATTGGGGAAGCATCATGTTTCTTTCTCTTGACAAGAAGTCTGGAAAGTTAGCACCCCTCCAAAATTGGGTTTCTTTATTTGGACTCGGTTCCTGATAAATTTTTTACCACTATTATTGTGATACATAGAGGATAGTTTTGATATATTATATGGTGTACGTGGGCCAGACAGGTGGTGTCAGATTTCCATTGCAGTAGAGGTATGGGTTTCATTGTTTGTGATCTACTGGGTGTTCGTAGGACTGTGAGGGACGTGCTTCATGCTTGTATGATGGCAGGGGGAGATCTATTAGAAAGTTGGAAAATTGTTCCATCATGCAGGTTTTGGTATTTTTGGCTATAAACGAATAGAAGATGGGCTGCAGTTTCTAAGATGACTTTTTGGGTGGACAGATAGAAGCCCTTCACCTCTGTGTCTTCAGAGTTTAGATTTTGTTCTTTTTGTGCTTGACCTAATGCTTTACTGCTGCTGTTTTCTAATTAAATCTTTACACGGTATTTGACAAAAATAAAAATAAAAATTGTTCCAATTCCAATTTTTGGAATGTTTGAATGCTAAGTGCCAGCCTTTCAGGTGAGAGGATAGTGACAACTTATAGAATTCAGTCTATGTCTGATGTGGTTTATTGAAGGAGGAGAGTTGTTTTGCAGTATGAGTTTCCATCCAATAACCTTAGGCTTTTGCTTATAAGATTGAGTTATTGATGTTGCACTTAGCTGTTTCCTTTTTCTAACTGGTCTCCAGCAAATCAAGCTCTTGTCTGGTCCTGATTTAGCACTGGTGGTGAAAAAAGTAACCTCAATCAGATCTATTAACTCTCTTCTATTTCGGCTCTAGTGAGCAGTGTTAATTGTCAATTTGTATGTTTCTGCTCACTGTGTTATGCAATCTGTGTTGGTAGTTTGATTTCTGTAATGGCATAAACACTCCTTTGTTGTGGCTGTCATTTGTACTCAAATCTTGAATTTTCCTCTGTTTAATCAATGACATTGAATGATTTTCACACGAAAAAAAAAACTGTATTATGTAACCTTTGAGTGTTGTCTTGGTGTCCATTGTATACCTTTGTGTGCTAGAGTTTGCCCTTTATATTTTCTAGAGTTTGTTGCCTCTATTAAATTTCCTTTACATCCAAATTGTAGGTTTTTCTCAATACTTGCATTTCTCGTTATCATTCAAAAAAAGTCGAAGCTGGAACAGCAATTGGAGTAATTGGAGCTCAAAGTATTGGCGAACCTGGGACACAGATGACACTGAAAACTTTTCACTTTGCTGGGGTTGCAAGCATGAGTATCCTTTGTTCATTTGCTTATCTATTTTGAGGGAAGATAAATTTATATCAACTTCATGGCCTTTTGGATATTTACTGGCTGTGTTTCAATTTGATCCTTAACAATATGTTAGACGTTACACTTGGAGTCCCTCGTATCAAGGAAATAATAAACGGAGCAAAAAAGATCAGTACACCCATTGTCACTGCAATACTTGAGCATAATAATAATGCGAAATTTGCACGGGTGGTGGCAGGTCGGATTGAGAAAACAATTCTTGGGCAGGTATGTATGTAACTAATTTGTTAGAGATGCTGTGAATTTAACTTATATTTTTGTTTGCATCATATATTGATGTGTTTCAAGTTTTCAACTGAAAGTGAAAAGTCAACAATGCAAATTGGCGTTTCTCTTTCTCTACGTCTTTGGATTGCTAGGTTAATGGTTTTTTTAACTGTGAGTTGGATTGTTCAGCAACTACTTTGTTAGAAAGTCAAACTAGTGGTTTGATATGTTTTGGGATGTTTTAAGGTAAAGATTGATGTTCTGGTTGTAGTTTATGTTAATTCAGGTATATAATGGTTTGTTGCACTCATATGGATCTAAAACTATTGAACAACTAATTTGATATTTCTCAAATTTATTGTTTCTGTTGACTTGCATAGTGCTGTCTCCTCTCCAACTCCATGTATGATCGTACTTACAAATTTGGATATTATTATGAAGGTCTCTAAGAGTATAAAAATTGTAATGACTTCAAGATCGGCATCCATAGTCATCACTCTTGATATGGTCATGATTCAAGATGCACACTTGTCTATAGATGCTAATGTCGTAAAAGAATCAATTTTACGAACTCCGAGAATCAAACTGAAGCAAGAGGTGAGAATACATGTTAGTGTTCTAAATTTTTTTTTTTTTTTTTGCTCTTAACTTCTTAATATCTCATGGTCACATCTACTATGCAGCATATTAAGGTTTTGGATATCAGAAAATTGGAAATTCTTCCTCAGGAGGCTGATAGAAGTAGACTCCATTTTAACCTCTACTATTTAAAGAGTATGCTCCCAAAAGTTATAGTAAGGGTGAGGCTTCTTGAATTTTTTTCCTGAATATTGCTTTTTATGGATGACACTGCTTTTTTTTTTTCTCGTTTCAGTTTGCCATGCTTAGAATGTTTGGTGTATATGTGATTCATTACATTCTTTCAATAACAGGGTATAAGCACTGTTCAACGTGTTGTCATTGATGCAAAAGAAGTTAAAAAGAATAAAAAGGATCTTGAAGTTACGTCTGCTGATGGTGATCAAAGAGAAGAAAAGGAGTACAAGTTGTTTGCAGAAGGGTGAGTTTGTTCTGAAATTTATTTTGCCAGTTTTAGTAGCTTTTGAACCGGCTATATGCTACACCTCTTTAAAGTATTGTGTTGGCATATGTTTGTTCCCCATGTTTTATTTTAGGTCTCCTGCAAATTGGTGATTCATATCTGTTTCTATTGATGTCATTCAGCATACTTCTTGTTGCACATTTAGTCAGTTGTCTTTTCCAAATTGGGTGGTTTATTCATGTTGCCATGTCAATTTTCAGCGGCTGAACTTAGTAAACAAATTTATTTATCACAAAATCACTTCCAGAGAGAGAACACTACCCAGGTTGGTTTGGCCTGTGCTTCAGTAACTTCGCCTTGTAATAATGATCAACATTCCCAGTAAGAAAGCTCCAAACAGGAATCTCTCTATGTACTTATCTTCCACTTCTGTTCTGTAAAAGAAGGAAGATCAAACAACTAATGAACCATAGGAGCCAAACGTGACATATTTCAGACCCTAGTCATGTGTTTCCCCCATGAAAGAAAGTTTCTAGTTTTTATTAGTGAAGCTGCCTTACCGAGAAAAGATTGTTTTTTTTTAAGGAAACAAATTTTATCGCAATAAACAATAAAATACAGAAATGCCAAGGTGGCCACAAAGAAACAGATACAAAGAAAGAGCAACTAGACTGAACAAACCCTAAGCTACTAGCAAAAGATCCCCAGTAGCACACACACAACTTATAGCTAGGAAATGGCTGCTTTCCAATCCAGCCAAATAACCCTAAAGGACATATCTCTAAAGACTGAAGAAGTCGAGGTCCATAGTGAAGAACATAGTCTAACTTTCTCCCAATTCCTCAGTTTCACGACCTGCTTGGTCCTAAAAAATTAATATGTTTCGTTCTAACCAAACCACCCAAAGAACAGCCAATACACTACAGCCCCATAAAACATTGGCTTTCTTCCCGTTCCCAGGGATTCTGTGCTTCTCGGACAAGAAAGACTGGCAGTCCTTGGCCATGACTGATGTAGGATATGGGTGAATGGAGTATTTAGGTAGTTTAGCGGAAGCGAAAACAATGGAAAACAGAAAAATAGAACAAAAGGGATAGGTCTGGAATCACTCTAGGGGTTTGACTTCACACCAAGTAGTCTCCAATCTCTGGAAAATAAACTTTTCTTTATATCTCAACAACTCAACTCCATAATGAATTACATGAGAGGGTATTTATAATAATCTAGCCCTAGAGTGAAAAGGAAAATTAAACTTATTCTAGGAAAGAAATCCTAATCCAAATACAATAGGAAACTTAGAAATCCTACTACAATCTGGAAAAAAAAAAACTAGAAATCCTAATGAAATCTGGAAAACTTGGAGAAACTAGGAAACTAATTAATAATTCCCTCTTCCATCTCTTTCGTTTGTAAACCCTAATGGGTTTGACAAAGATGTCCTCATCAATTCTCCTTGGCTGAGAAGAACTCGACTCCGGCGAGTTAGAATCAAAGACGTCCTCATATATATATTTTGAATAGAAACTGTTGTCTTGATAATCAAGAGGATAAGACATCCTCGATCTACAACTAAGAAAAAGGAATCTGCACTCGTTGAGGCAGAGAGCAAAAATCAAAGGCAACTAAACTACAACAGACAACATGGGAAGAAAAAACCAAGACAAGAACAAACGACATATAAAGAACTTATCTAAGAACAGCTTTCAAATCTGTCATGATAATGGAATAATGATAATCCTTGAAATGACCAAAAACAGAAGTCCACAGTGATCCCCAAAATTTAACTCTCTCCCACAAATCTTCAATGCTCGCACTGCTATACAATGACCCAACTGACTCCGAACTCCCTAAAGAATCGAAACCATAGGTTCAAAGTCACCGGGCACTGTAAGAAAAGATGGTCAGTCGATTCTAAGCAGTTCTTTCAAAGAATGCACTACTGAGGGCTAAGACAGGAAAAGGGTCTTCTTCTTTGAAGCATGTCACACGTATTAGCCTTCCCGTGAGCCACAATCTAAGCAAAAACTTTCACTTGAGGAGGGGCCTTAGATTTCCAGATCAAATAATGTTGCTGGAATATATTGTCAGCTTCATTGAGGAGCAAAAGTCTGTAATAAGATTTGACATAAAAACACCCCGTTGCTTTGCAAATAAAAGATTATCCTTATCCTGAATGAAGGCAAACATAATATATGAGAAATATCTAAAAATGATGTGGAAGGGGGAAACGAGAGGGTTGTACATATGCTAACATTATTGCTGCCTTATCTTTAATCCTTTGAATTTCCTTTTCCCTTTCCTGTCTTGCTTCATATGTTGTGGCAATGCAAGTCATCTTCTTAAAAGTATTAGTATATTTCCTATGATGAGAGGTGCCCTCAAAGAACAGGTTAGTTTCATTGCTGGCATGACAGAAAGCAAGAAAACTAAGTGGATTATGCGCTATGCAATATAACGACGGGCATGAGCAGTTTTGAATTAATATGCTTCTAGTATTTTTGATCATATTGATACTTTTAAGTGCTAGCTGTTGTTTCTTTAATCTTAATATCTTTTGTGCCAACTTTTTAGCACGGGTCTTCTGGCAGTAATGGGCACTGAAGGAGTTGATGGTTGTAAAACCACAAGTAATGATGTTATGGAAGTGCAGCGGACACTTGGAATTGAAGCTGCGAGAGTTTGTATCATTGAGGAGATAAAGCATACTATGAAATCGCATGGAATGAACATAGATGATCGCCATATGATTTTTTTAGCGGATGTGATGACGTACCGGGTGAGTAGTTTCCGTTGATACTGAATCTTTTGACTGGAAAGTTAAAAAGAAAAATTGGAATACACTCTAACATATTAGACATGTGCAAATGTGGTGAGGATGTATATGCATGTGTTAATTATTTTGCATGACAGGGTGAAGTTCTTGGAATCACAAGATTCGGTGTTCAGAAGATGGACAAAAGTGTTTTGATGATGGCTTCATTTGAGCGGACAGATGATATTCTATTTAATGCATGCGTAAATGGGAGAGTTGACAAGGTTGAAGGAGTAAGTGAAAGCATAATCATGGGTATACCAATGCAGATAGGCACTGGAATATTTAAAGTTAGACAAAGGTGAGAACGTTATATTTATACATGAGTTTTAAAGTCTGGATCTTTATATTTTTCTTATGTTGCACATGTATGGCCCCTGATTTTTCAGTAATTTAGATTTGGAATTGATAGGGAAGTGTGGAATATAATATGTCCTCGTGATATGAATATTTGGGAGGTAATGCTGCACTAACCTTCCAGAACTTAATAACTTATCAAAATATGTTTTACTTTATTTTTTGGTCAACTCTGGTTACAACTTCTGCATATCTCCTGGAGCAGTTAATTCTGTAATTGCCTAGTCTCCTGGTTTTACCGTATCAAATGTGCAGTCGGCATGCTGTCTATTTGTTAAAATTAAATGGATCAACTCCATCCTGTCTTAGAATATCTATTAATGAATCATCTGCTTTTAGTTTTCTTTAGACCATGCGTCCTACAGGTGGTATATGTGATAGCAGGTTGTCTGTTTCCTTCTACTTCTATATATAACAAGAGACATTCATGGATATTCGAGAATTGCATAAAATATCTGCCTTCAGTATTACTCTCAATGCCATATCAATATTTTCTTTTTGTTGGTTTTCATGCACTAACTGCCTGTTGATGCCGGCTTTCTTAAGTGAACCTCCCAGAAGCTTTAACCAATTTTTTTTTTCCATGAGCAGAGTTTCTTCTGATTTGAGGCAGCCCACATATTTGGGACCAAATTCAGACGTGGAACTGCATTATGGGCCACGCCCAAGTCTAACTTGAGTGGAAGAAAAAATAGTTGTAAATCATCTCATTTCACCAAAGCAAATGCATATGTTGCCTTCATGTTTCTATATGAAAATTGACTGAAGGATTGTGATGGTCCCGGAAGACTAGTGCAGAATGTCGAATGAAGATGGGGGGCGTGGTAGCAATCCAGTCTTCAGCTTGATTACCGGATCATGCACTTGCTCTGCTAATTGAACTGAGAATTTTGAATGAAGATGGGGGACATGGTACATGTCAGATTTCTAGTCATTTGATGTAAACTTGTCAGATTCATTGCGGCTTTAACTTGCCTACAAAGACAAGTAGTTTTCCCAATTTAACATTATACTCGGTACTGTATACTTTGTATATGCTTTTGATAGTTTTGAGCTTCAAAATTGGCATCATGTAACTTTGATAGAGTGAATGTTGAGAAACCTAAAAAAATATGTTTCGCAAGTCATCTCGTCAAGGTGCTCTCGATTGCTACTTAAACATACATAACAGCACCATGTAAGCACTTCGGACGAGATCTCCAGTCCCTATAGTCTTTAGCAAAACCAAAATGGAGCTCAGAGAGGAAACCTGAATGTAGGTTGGTTTGTTATGATTTTTCTTGCTCCAACAGTGGTCTTTTCCATTCATTCTTTTATGTCACCAGCTCTTTTTCTAAAAGATGTCCTCTAAAGTAATTTTATGCAAGGGTTAATTGTAATTAAAAAAACTTATTAGAAAGTGATGGTAGAGTAGAATAAGATATGGCAATAGCGCCACTCCAGAAGGATTGATTATTGCAGGAGAAGAATATACAAGGACTGATCCAGAAAGCTAAAGAAATGTTGCTTTTGTGAACTTGGTTCAGCTTGGATAATCACACACGGTTATTTGCAACTGGGTATTTTCCTGCTCCGATACATGTTTGATAAAAGCTCGTCTCCACCAGACCTCAAATGCCTTCTGAATGTTTGGACAGTCGTCGCCCTTGTTTAGAAATCTATCAAACCAATTGAGCAAGATACCCTGTTGCTGCTGCAAGGGCAGTGTAAGAATGGTTTGGCTTATTCCCTCTTCAACCAGTTTCTTATCAATAGATCTAAAAGAAGCCCTTCTCATCCATCCAAAGTCTTCATAAAGAGCTTCTAGCCATGTAGATAGCAAAGAAAATCTTGTTTCTTTGGGCACAAGCAATTGTCTACTCCCAATTGCAATGCATAGCTGAGCAGTGATTCTACTGATTTCATGTCGGTACATGGTTGGGATCTTTGAATGGAGGACTGCGAGCTCCTTCTGATCAGCCCACAATTTCACAAACTCATCGCCCATTTTCTTGTCTACCAGAATATCAACAATCCACTGCATGTTATCAGCTTCTCTTGCTATCTCCGCCATCAAAAGCCCACGATCCCTCCTACTGTCATCCATGCCCGTGGCTTCAGATAAGCACAGGACAAGAGAACTCAGACACCGATGGCAAAGATGGTAAAGGGTTTCTTTAGAGACATCAAGCCTATTATTGCTGCCACTGGCTGCATCTTCTCTAAGCAACCGAGAGATGAGAGTCTTCATTTCCCGACGAGCCCTATCGTCTTTTGCTTGAAGAACACCAGTCAGCAGTCTCATAAAGATCTCATCGGCTCTTGCAGAAATGGATGGTTCAGATGACACTCTGAGGAGAACTTCACTGGCCAAGTCATCATGAAGCTGAAGTTCATTGAGCTGAGATATAACTTTCCCCTCTTCTTCCTCAGACCATGGAACAGCTTTCAAATACTCCAAGCATGAACCAATCCCCTCATCATACATGATAGCAGCAGATACCTACAGCACAAAAGTAATTTTACAAATATTCAACATCGCAAACTCAATGAACAAAAAACATATTACTCTTCCATATAGTCCAAACGTATCCTCAAGAACCCAAATTAATACAGCTACCCAGCTAAAATCAGACAGCAAAAAATCCCAAAAAATAAACAGAACAAAAATACAATCTTTTGCACTGCAAAATGGAAGATGGGACTGTTTGTTTTTAAAAACGTTATTGAATTTTTCGTTTGTACTATTGATATATCAAGTTAATTTTCTTTATTTCTCTAATTTTGGTAAAATTAGTTTTGCTTATTTTCAAATTTCATGTAGCTTTTACACATTGCTCAAAGACCTACTTGTTCAGTAAACTAAACTGACTCTCCAATTAATTGGGCTAGCCTCAGAATTTTTCCTGGTATTCACACTTAACACCATTTATCTCAAAAGTGAAAACCAATAACCAAACAAAGGATTTCTGCCTCACCCAAACACTTTCTCAGCAACCAAACACAAGATAAGACAAACCAGAAATAGAAATACAGTCAAGAAAAGGCAAAAGTAAATGCCAAAGCACATACCTTTAGCAAGCCCAAAACCCTAGAGACCTCCTCACCCATCAACCTCCTCTTCAAATCTTCACAATACATCAACACCACAGTTTCCACATACACCTCAACATCGTCGCAGTCCGAAATCTCGACACAGTGAGAAACCCCGCTATCTTTTCGGAGCTTATCGGCGAAAAACCGGCTTTTCGCGGCCAAAACGCTCTTGTGCACGTCCATGGTGACCCTGAACCCGTCCTTGGCTACCACAGTGAGCCTCACGTCACCGGATGCTAGCCCTCCCCAATTGGGGTTTCGGAACGGTGCGTTTTGGAGGAGTTTGTGGACTTTTTCGTGGACTTTTCGGTCTGCGAGCTTGGAGTCTCGGTGTTGCTCATCGGACATCATCTCGTAGAGCGTTTGGGACTGACTCGGGCGAGTTAAAGACTGAGTCGATCCGGCGAGTTGAGGTGGTGCGGGAGGAGAAGAGAGGGTCTTGGAGGGCGAGGAAGTGGGAGAGTAGAGCTTGGATATGGATCTTGATGGTGAGAATGAGAGCGTTTGATCGGAGATGAAGCCCTGTTTGATCATGGCTGAGACCTCTCGAGATTTCAGTGCGTTCTCGGCGGCCATTGGAGCTCTGGGAGCTCGCTGAGAGAGTTGAGTGGCTGAGCAAGAAACCAAGTACTGGGATTCAAGTGATGGGTTCTTGGAGGATTGGAGAGAGAGTGAAGTGGGTAAGAAAATCAATCAAGAAGTGAAATTTTCTGGGAAAGTAGAGAGAGAGAGAGAGAGTGAAGAGGAAAATTACGGGGGTGTGGAGAGAGGAGAGAGTGAAGAGGGTAATTCATAAAGAATAGTTTCCTGGGAAGTAGAAGTAAAATATTTTCCGGGAAAGTGGAGAAAGTAGGAATCCAAGAAAATTGAGAGAGAGAGAGAGAGAGGTCTGTTAATGGTGTAAATGTTTAATAACGAAACTAAGAAAGAAAGAAAAAACTGTTTCTTTTGTAAAAAGAAGAAGGTAGCATTATTAGGAAGGGGACTAAAATAGCTGCACACTGGGTACCTTTTTTGTTTTGTTTGCTTTGCTGTAATTACAGGTATGGAGGAGGAGGAGGAAGGAGGCTATGGACGGACCCATGTGTATAATATAAATAATCTTTTATTAGATGGCTCAGTCTCTGCTTATTAGTGCTAAACTTCATTAGAAAAAATATGAAGCTGTCAGAGGACAGAGGCCATGCTGATGCTACCCATTAGTTTATTTGTGCCTCTTCTTTTCTCTAAAATGGATCTTACAAACTCATTTTAGATGGGTTTTAGTTTGTTTTGATTTTTGATCTTGGATGTTTGGTGATAATGGTTTTGGTTTAGCCCAGTAGGTTGGAGATTCTTTATGTTTGTTTGGTGCAGAGCAGACTGCAGAGAATGCAAATCCAGATTTTAGTAAACAATAATCACAGTTAGTAACAATGATGATAATAATGATAACAATGTGATATTTTTTTCTTCTTTTTTTTCCTTTTTATTTTTTATTTCTGTTTTGGCTGGGGATTGATAAAAAAGAGAGAGTTAGTTGCAGAGGAGGACCTAGAAATTTGGGATATAAAAATGGGAGCAGAATAAGTCTGAGCTTTCTGTGCAGTAGTACACACTGTCATATGTTTGGTGCCTGATGCTATAAGCCTGCCATTGCAACAAACTACAAGCATCTAATGATTGCCCCCTTAATCTTATGGGCGTGTCTCAGATGAGAAACAGTCATTTGGGCTCAATCTAACTGAACAAAAGTTTTATATAACTTACTTGCATTATGTATGGCAATGCCATGTTTCGTTATCAGAATCTTTTTTTCACATTGCTTTGTTGAGCCTGCGTTTTGATAATCGCTGATTTTTAACTGCTGATGCATTGTGGGGATTTTTATGTATCAAATAGTAAAACATTGTGCCCATCAACGATTGACGATAGCATTATCCTTCATTTACGTAAAGATGATTTACTGTTAAGGTAGTGTTTGTACCAAAAATAGCACAGGCCTTAATCTGCAGTTTTGAAGGATTAGTTGAATAGAACGAAAGGCCCAAAGCATTAAAAGGCTCGTCCTACATTCGCAAAAGCCCAAGAGAAAGGGTCAACCAGGCCCAACAACGACGCTCCAGCCGCAATTATGGACCAAAAGACCATGGTCAGCGAAGCGCTTTGAAGACCCTGTCGCATCGGACACAAGTGTCCGATGATTTTTTGTCTCTTTCCAGATACAAATGCCACGTTTCATTTTGGACAGAAATTGTTCAAAAACAGGTATTTTGTGGAAATCCTTCGCAAAGATTTTGTTTTCAGAGATTGGTTAAACCTCACCACGATTTGGTGTAATCACTGAGAAATCCGAGCATGACCCACCAAATCAGAGGAAGTATGGTCTACAGCAAGTGGAGGAGCGTAGTAAGTAGAGGCGTTTCACACCACCATTAATGTGATTGTCGCCGCATTTAATGCGGTATGGTCACTATTCCCATCAGAGGAGGCTTTAAACCATCAACTCAGCACGCTGGGAGACCATCCTCAGGATTTTCTGGTTCTAATCAACTTGATCGTCTCACTACACATCCGAAAATCTTCACTTTGAAGATTTCTTAATTATGTCCAAGTCACATCAGCAGAGGCAGGTTTCACACAAGTGGCAATCAAGGCTGCGTTTTCCAAAAGGCTCTCCAGGCATCGCCAGTTGAAGGACTAGTCTATATATATATATATACTGATCCCCAGTGGCAGAGACACACACAAAAACTTCAGCCAAAAGGCCAGACTCAACGTCTCAAAACCAAGACTCAACGTCTTAGACTCAATCTCTTGCGAAGTGTCTCTCTGCAGACAAAGTCAAGACTTGATTCAACTCCCTTCGCTTTCTCTGAGTTCCCAGTTGACAACTCCTTGTTGGAACTCTCTTCTTTTCCCAAACACATAGCTCTATCTAATTCCCAGTTGACAACTCCTGATTGGAATAACATTGCCATTGTTTGTAACCTATATGCTCTGCCAGCAACGCTTGGTATGATTTGATAGTTGGTTTCGATTTCCAACTCACTTATTTCAAAGCAAGTTTCCTCACCTGCGATACGGGCTAGTTTCTGGTCGCAAGTACTACTAGTTTGTTGGTATCGGACAACACGACATTGTCGCAGACAGATCATTGTCTCCTGTCCGATACTTTAGACCTTCTGTCCGATTGTATCATCTTTAGTTTTTCTTGTTTGTTGATTTATTGTATTCAAATCAGTTTCAGTTTAATCATACTTATATTCAATCATTAATGAAAATATCTTGTCTATCGGACTGATTTTAGTACAAAAGATCTACCATTGAATGTTCAGTCCGATCAACGGACTAGGACACTGTTTTTTCCTGCAATTTGCTTGATCTTACTTGAGATATCGAAAGTCCTCTTAGTTGAGGCAGAAAAAGAACCTATCTAAAGCCAGATTCCCCTCTTTGGAGCACAATGGCCTTGGTTAGAAGAAAGAATAAATGAGCGCAGTCACATTCATCAATCCTTCCTCTTTCTACTAGAAGAGTATCACTAGTAGTGGCACGCCTTTCGCATTTCTTCGAGGAATAGTCTCCGAATCCACATCGAGTTCCTTGAGGCAGAAGCAAATCAAACACAAAGCCGCTAAGTTGCCAAAATATAGCCTGCTCAGCGGCTAGGGGCATCACAAGGTGTTCAGAAGCATTTCCAGACGAACAGGTAGTAGGGATGCAAAGATGACATGGCTGGGAGGGAATGGCATATAAGAATTAACAATGAATGTTACAAGCAAGCATGATTATAATTCATATAACAAAATCAAAAGCCACATGGGTGGACCAAACCGAGCAAGGATATTCAAGACAGCACCAAGAAGGCATCATTGTGGTGTGCAAGGGTTGCCCCATTGGCCTTCTTGTGCAAAGTCAATAATATATAATAAAATGAGGCTTGAGATTATTATTTTTTGGTCAAAGAATGAGGCTTGAGATAAACCGCCCAATAAATGCAAAGAAATAGGTAAAGATGTACATAAAACTAGAGCTACCTCTACCTGTGTGTGAGAAAGAAGCATTAACTAGTAGGGTGACTGTTGGTTGCTTGGAGCTTCCACATGAGCAGCTTGCAATAATTTTGGTATGCATTGCTTCTCACTCACAAATACTTTTGTGGGTTCATTAAAAAAACAAAACAAAAACAATTTTTTTTAAGAAAGAAAAATAGAACCCTTCTTCTTCTGTGGGACTTACCACATGACAAAAGACCCACAGGTGCATATGCATATACAACAATTTGTTGGGAGAGTTTTGACCATGTTTTTAACATTCAAATCACAACAAACTGGCATTTTGTGACATTCTTGCTACTCATGATCGATTTGAAGATTTCTATACATAAAAAAGTTCCACACGACAGAATTAGAGAAATTTATGTCTCTTTCTCTCTCTCTCTCAATACTTTTGTCGGACTTAGCAAACATGACAAAAGACTTTCAAAAGTGTAATGAAAAGGAGATGTGATATTTCAGCTAAGTATTTTGGATGCTTTCCTATGAACTTTTCCAAAGCATTGCAATTCGTTATGACTTTTCGATTGGTTGTTTTATACAGGTCTAAAACAACCAAGAAAAACCTTGTGAATGTTACCTAACAGTTTCTTTTAGGTTCCTGTCTTTGTCTGACATAGTATTAGAGCTCTATTTACATGACGTCTTTGTTCGAAACCACCCGTTCTTATTGTTCACTTCTTTGTTGATTTGCAAGGTGAATGGTGAGGGGGGCTGTATCTAATCATTTCTCTCCATCTACATTTGTAGACTTCTCGGCCTCTTCACAGGTAGGAAGAGACTATACATTGTTGGCTCTTTCCCTGACAGCTTAAGTTTTGATATCCGAATGTCATATGTGTCTACGTTTGGGTATGCATGTATTCAAACTCAGAGAAGCATAAGAAAAAAAATGCAAACTTGAATTTGTTGTTGAGACAGGACATCTGGTGTTCCATGCATAGTAGAATTGAGAGCCATGGTGAACAAAGAAGTAGAGAACATGCATAGATTAAGAAAGACAGAAACATAAACAAACAGGATGAATGAATTTAATTTATGTACAAAACTTTTAGAGTACAAACTGACATAGATTACAGAAACATTAGACTTTGCAGACATCACACAAAACAATGGTTAAAACCCTGATCAAGTTCCATCAACAAAGTGCAACAGCCTCCAAGATTCACCCTCTATGAAATATTGTCAACCTTAACGCACAAGCTGATCAATTAGTTTGACCTGAATTCTTCAGCAAGATGATGGGGGCTTTCCAGAGCCTGTCTTCATGGTTTCGCAAGTGAGATGCAGTTCAAGTACTCAAATGTGCAGCAGATGATATTTCTAATTGAGAAAGCAAACAAGGTGTAAATCATGCTGGCAACAGCATAAACCTTTTAGAAAATGTTTGTCTGTAAATCTTGCATATCAGGATCCACAGCATTTGCTTCCTTTTCAGCTTCAGTTTTTGCAAAAAGAGGCGCATCAAGTTGAGGAGGGTTCTGCACATTAGTATAACCTTATTGAATTTTCTTAATTTATAAGCTTGAATTGCAATTCACATATATGATACATTTTATACTTCATGCATTGCAATTTGCAAGGTTTTTGGTGTTACCATGCAGCGAACGAGAGCCCAGTTGACACCCTTGAAGAAGGGGTGGCGCTTAATTTCATTTGCTCCTTCCTGTGAGCCCAGTCTATTTTTGGGATCGCGGTGCAACAACTGATACATTAACTGCTTTGCCTGAAGACTTGCCTGCATCAAGACACAATGCCTTTAGCATATAGAGAGGTAAGTTTTCACTCTGTATTTTCTATATATGTTTAACTCAGAACTCTAGTTTGGTAAGGAAAAATAAAGTCTATGTTCTATGAACTGCTATTTTCTATAGATCCTAATGACTCTTCCAATTACAACATACAAACAATCATAAATACGTTTTGAGACGCATATGCACATACAGACATATATATGCAAAGAAATACACATTTATATAGGTATGTATATGAATACATGCAAACAGTAAATCTCACCGATATACTTCCTGGAAACTTAAGATCCTTGTGAAGAATATTGGCAAATGTCTTTTGCCTTGTTTTTCCCCTGAATGGTGTATAGCCATAGAGCATTTCATAGATAAGAATACCTAAAAAAGATGCAGTAGATCAGCAAATTAAGATGCCTGCTGAAGTAAATGCTACTATATGCTTGCTTGTTTAGAGTCCAGTCATTTGATGCACAACTCATGCAAATTCAGTAACAAATTTGAAGAGTTACGGCATTCCCATAATGAGGAGATGAAGATATTTCCTCATCATTCTTATGCACAGGTTACATATTATAAGTAGAAAGAATCGTTGAACACAAAATAGAATAAATTACTTACCAAGAGCCCACCAGTCCACTGCACTAGTATGGCCTGCTCCAGTTATGATTTCCTGCAAGGAAGTGGAAAATACATAGAGCAGTCAATATAAAGATCCTGAAGTTTGACATAACTTGAAAGTTTTAATCTATTCGCAATTTAATTGTGAAGAGAGAAACATCTCATCAGGAAGGTAATGAAACAGTTTTGGTGAGATGTTGGTGACAAACCATCTCATTTGAGAAACAAGGACTACTATATCTTCTTACTTCCTGATGATGGGAATTTTATTTTACTTTTATCCTACATAAGATTTCTATACCTTTATAAACTTACAACTGTAGAACATTAAATCATCTGGAAGGTATAATGAAACAAAATTCCATTGAGATGGGAGGGTATCGGAAGCAAGGATAAATTTCCTATTTCCTTCTGGCTGATCAGAGTTCTATACGACTTGATTCCACATTAAATTTCTACACTTTAACTAGCACAACTAGAAAGTTAGACCTGAGAAACAAAACTCCTAATGGTAACTGGATTAAAAACTTTCAAGCCTAGCTATATTTAGTATGTTATGAACTTCATCAAGATGTTTTCACTTTCTGTATGACTAGCAATCAAACCAGAGGAAGCTTAAGCAACTAAACCTGGAGATTTCTCATGTATAACTAGCAATTGAATGATTTCCTGTGGCATGTTATAGAATGGAACATAACAAGGGAATTCATCATAGCATATGCAACAGAGAAATATTGAAGTTCAATAATTTGCATTACTGGTGCTTATATCATGCACTTTGCCTATTAAAAAAAAAGGTGTTGGTTATTTCAAGATAAGGGCATGAAGCATGCATTTCTTCAATCAAGGAACTATTAAGAGAAATAATTAAAAAGATCATGACAAAGTGTCAGACCGGAGCTATGTACTCTTCAGTGCCAACAAAGGAATTTGATGCTCTCATTGGTTCAGCCATGAAGATTGGATTCTGTTGACCTTTATGTTGTTTTTTCTTTTCGTTTATGCTTGGGAGTAAAAGCTGAAAGGAGAACATAACCCAGTTAATAACAACTCTAGGAGGTGCCAATAAGATGAAATAGAATGGTGTCAATTTAACCTTTTATATTTTAAACAAAACCTAGGAGTGGAAAAGACTTTTTCTCTTCTAAAAATCTCAAGGAATTTTTCTTTCAATTATTTTTTCTTTAAATAATAAATCTCCGAAGTAAGAAGATTAACAGGTGCGATACCTGCGGTTTGCAAGATGTTAAACAGGATAAATCAAAATCTGTCAGGGACACATGCCCATTGCTCTGAAGTAAAACATTTTCAGGCTTCAAATCCCTGTAAATTATACCTACAAGGAAGAAAACCAGAAGGGTCAATATAATAAGTTGAAGATGGAAGCATACATATGTGATTACTATACTTTGTCAGACAACTGCATATTAATATGCTGGGAAGTTATATATGAAATATTCCACAACAAACTTGAATTTGGTTTAATAGATATTTTAAAAATTCATGCTGTCAAATAAATTTTTTTAAATATTAAATATTAATTGGTATTGCATAATCGCGTCATTGTCCTTATTTATATATGCATATATTAAATTAAAAAGGATGTGTGAATGATGCACACAACTTACCCTGACAGTGAAGATACTCCAATGCAACAACTACCTCTGCAACATAAAATCTACAAGCATCAACAACACAATACAGAATTCAGTCATTTCTTAATAATGAAATCGGTAAGACCACAGAATGGGAATCAAATTAGCACACACTTGACCAACTAAAATTGGATATTATTTATTTAGCAGAAATGAAAAGTGCAGCTGCAACGGTTTTTGAACCGTGATTTCTGCTCACAATTATCATAAAAAATTTCCAGTTGTGTATTTTACCTAAGAATTATTATCATTTTTCATGTAATTTACCTCACAGAATCTTCCTTAAGGACCTTCGTGGGTTGTCTATCCAAAAGCACGAAGAGTTCTCCACCAGGGTAGTAATCAGTAATCAGGCAAACATGTGTTTTGGTCTGCAAAGAATTTATAGGAGTTTGAAGAAATGCATATGTAAGTAAAGCAACATCTGGTACTTATTGCCTCTTGGAAACTTGAACACCAGCATCAAGCTAAATGCAATGAGCCAAGAACAAGAAAATGAATTTACAATTGCAAGCAAAGGTTTCTCTCTAGGGTGCTTAATCAAATAATTATCACCAGTAGTAGATCCTGGCAGTTCTTTCAGTTATCAGTAACTATCTTTTACGGGATTTATACTAAAGTTTCTAACCTGAAATGAAGCATACAATGCAGGAAGAAAAGGGTGATCCAACATGTCGAGGATCTCTCTCTCTGCACAAGCTCTGTGCACCTGCAAGAAAGGAATGAAAGGAGTCCTGTAAAGAGATATGGAAGTGGCAGTATAAAATGTTCCTAAAAACTTGACTCCTAATGATGAGTAAAAACAAGGTAAGCAGGGTTAAACAAAATCAGTTTTCAGATTTTCACTACCTTGTTACGATTGAGCATGACGCCCTTATCCATAGCCTTCATTGCGAAGTAGTGACCAGTTCCACATAGTTCCACCAAATGCACACTGACATAAGCACATATAATTTTGAATGATTAAGCTGAGTTCACAGTAAATAATACTTTTCTTACTTGTTAATGCATCAGCCCCATGCCAGGGAGGCTGAAAATGCGACAAAGATCTATATAAGTTTTATCACTCAATGGATTTCGGTCAGACCCACCAAGTAATTAAAATTCCTCAATTTTCCATACTAATACTGAAAATCTGAAGTAAAAATACGACAAAAGAAAATACGAACCTGCCAGTATCACCAGATCCCAGGGGCTTTATAGGCCTAAAATGTTTCAATCCTATCTGCTCTCCACTATCTAGAATCTGCAATATCATCAGGGTTTACTCAGAAATCTACCATGATATAGAGGATGAAGATATTCAAGAAACACAATAGAAGAAAGCCCTAATACTTGTTTTAAACAAATTATGTAGAAGATAAATCCATGTTATGTTTGTCAACCGGTAATATACTTGTGAACCAAAGTTATTATAATGGATTTATGAAAAAGAGAGATGTGTTTTTCCATTACATGCTGCCCACTAACCCACGCATAACTGAAAAAATCAATACCTTTTCGATGGCTCTCCAAGAAGGGCTATTCTTTCTATGAGGCTTTGGGTGAACAACCTTTGAATGGTTCATCCACAGATCTTCTGGTTTCTGCAGGTAGAGAAAACTGCTGTCAAATTTGTAAACCTGTAATATTTTAAAAGACATGGATTAACAACAAGCCATTACCATATTTGCATCAGGAAGTTCTCTCGCTGCGTCATCAACATTTTCTGCAGTTGCTCTGACCTGACAGTAGACATCAAGCAAATTTGTAAAACTTATAAATCCTGGTGTACATTGTATACAATAAGTTTAACACTGGAAAGACATTCAAGAGCATAATTTAGGAATATAAAATAGAAATGAAAATTATGAAGAAAGTTCAGACCAGTTTTTCACTCTCTTTTACGGTATCTTCAGGAATAGAGTTGTTCAGAGGCTCAATGTGCTCACTGCCATCTAGTTGTACTCCAATAAAATATTGAACTTCCCCCTGTTTACATAAACAAGTAAAATGTCATATGTCATTTGGTTCCACCATCTTTTCTGTTGTTGGTATTTGTCTGTTTGTTTTTTATTATCAAACAGTAAGAGTGTTTTCTTTCATCTAAAGATTATCTGAGAGAGTACCTTTTGATCACGCATAGGCTGCAGATGAAACACGTTCCAGAACTTTTTACCTGGATTGAGGGCAAAAAGACTTTAGCTAATCACAAAAGTGTAAAAGTTGACTTTTTATTAGGGTTCAAGTTCAAATTTAGCATTACTATAAAAATAATGTTAGTTGCCTCCCACAATGAACTCAGTCTTTCATGCTGATACTGTATATGCTATATGCATTCAAAATTGCAAAAGAAAGCATACCACTTTTCGTATAATTGATGAGCTGTACAGTAACTTCAGTCTGGTTGTCAATTGCATCTCTTATTTTCCTCACAGTTGCTGGATCAGTCTCAGGTCCTTGCAGGAACCTACGACATCCAAAGCAACAACATGAATCAGAATGCTCTTCTAAGTTCTAAAATTTTGGGATGATCAGCACTGGAAAAGCAAATGCCTTTGATTAAGGTTATTAGCATCATTGAGCACCTCAATGCCACTTGCCAGACCAGCAAAATAACTTAGCTTGTAGCTGAAATGCATTTACCAAAGGAACGTAGAAAAGAGCATGGAGGTATCAATTGTACCCTTCATGATCTGTATTTCACTATCTACATCTTCAGTATTCATTTCCATTGCATTGAATTTCAGATGTCTAAGTTTAAATTACCAATTTTTTCAAAGTGCCATTTTCAAATGAAATGAAATTTACATTCAGGTTAAAGTGGCACCAATGTACTCTCTAATGGGAACTAATAGTTTATAAATAAGCACACCTGCAGTTTCTTCCCAATATTTCTTCGCGACTGTACTCTGTAAGCTCCAAGAAGCTGTCGGATGCAAATATCTGAAATACAAACACTCAGAGATATCACATACTTACATCTTGCATCTTCATCTTGATGGCGAAAATTCATATCATAAAATTTGTATAGCATTGTTAAAATAAAGCCAATTGTTTTAAATGGCAATCTTACAATGGGATTATCAGGCAGCCTTGGATCAGTAATGACGAAGTTTTTCTCTATACGTTCCAGTGTTGTAGCAAGATCAATACCCTTCCTCATTTCCTTTTGTCTTACTTTGTCATCAAGACCGTCAAGTCTCTCCTCATCATTGTCACTCTCATAGGTATCCACAGGAACTCCAGTGTCAAAGCTTTCCTCAATGGTTTGACTTTTCCTAATCCTCCTACAGCATGGAGAAATACGATTGGAAAATAAAAGCCTTATTAATGAGGTGCAACTATGGAATGCAGAGTGAATGTTGAAGTTGTGAAGTAAATTATACCCCATGAAAGAAAGTCGGCTAGTTTTTTTCTGTTTCTTTTCTGGCAACTCGCTGATACGCTGCATTGAGATTTTCGGATGATCCCCACGTGAATTCCGTCTAGGTGGAGCCACACTCTCTGAGTTTCTCCTCCCTAGAGCTTCTGTTCTCTCCTCTGCCCTGCCACCTCCTGAATTTCTAAACAAGGGGTGATTCATTGACTCGCTAAGTGACCGGGGTCTTTTCACTGCCTGCACTAGTTCAGATACTGAATTTGAAGCCATTTCTTTCTGACGAGCTGCAATAAAACCAGTTATCAGTTAGCTCAAAGAAAAACTGGAAAAAGAGTTTTATGCCATGTCTTATCACTTCAAAAACTAAGACAATCTGGCAATTATTGTAATGATTCACGCTTAGTCCATCAAGTGGCAATGTCAAATATGCGGTGGTGTTCCATATTCGGAGAAAAAAAGCTAGAGTTTGATGGCAATTTAGCACAAAAACCTTTGACTGGTAGAAAGCAATACTATGTTTAACAACATTTATGTTGATCTCTACTACCAAACCGATGCTCAGTTCAAGGTATGGCTTAGTTTAGAGAAAATACATAACATAAAGATAATTCACAGAGTGTCCACGTTCTTGCTGGAAACAAAAATTATAGTGTTCCACAAATTCAACTTGGGAGGTTGCAATGAGACAACAATGGGAATGAGAAATTCTTTTCTGTGGAAATACAGATTTCTCCATATCTGATTCGAAATTAAATGGTTTTTGTTTTTGAATATTTGTAGTAATTGCAAGGCTCACAGGAGCAAATTTCTTTATCAGTCTCATCATTTTTTATCAAACAGTGTAGTTCATGGCTAATATTGGTTCAATTATTTGCCCCAACAAAATCTGGTAAGGAAAACAAAAACAAAAGGGGAAGGATACAATACCATCATATCGAATCAAAGACTCAGGCAATCCATTAGGACGCAGCATCTTATCCTTGGACCCCTCAGTATGCTTGCTCACCTCCACTTGCATTCTGCCAAATCAGCAAACAACGTATCAAAATTATATCCCATGCACAATTGCATGCAAAAAATTCCCCATCCAACATTCCACTTGTCTTCCATGCCATGTCCATGTCCATCCATCACCGTCTATCGAGTATCGAATTCGAATGGCAGCAAGAACATATACATGTGACTACTTGGCCAGTTGAACTGTGCAAAGTTCACAGGAAGGTCCACAATCCAGTGCAATAATATTGAAATTGAATCTGGAAAGTGAAGCTGATAGAATGGGGCTGCCCAGTTTGGAACAAAAGTAGGATCTTGGACTTTACATGTGTGTATGTTTGGCCACTTGCTGGTACTCAGTCAATCAGGTGCTTGAGCATGTTTCTACAGTAGAAATTCTACTACCCCACACCCCACATACATATATGATTACATAAATCAATTAAAAAAAATTTCTCTTCTTTCATATGTTATGTTGTTGGACTGTCAATCTGAACCGTTTTTATTTATTTGATATGTTATACTGTTAGACTGACAATTTGAACTGTAACTTAGGCAGATTATTTTTTTATCAACTTTATTAAGTAGATCATTATTTCAACATGTTTGGCTTACACATTGGTAATTACTAATAAGTCAAACTAACATTCAAATATAAGAAGGAAAAAAGATCCAAAAAGCAAGAGACTAACCCAATGAATTTGAGAACTTTCCCAGTCTCGTCCTTGATGGGGGCAATAGTGAGTAAATTCCAAAAAGGGGTCCCATCTTTCTTATAATTCAGCAGTCTCCCACAGTAACTCGTGTTCCTTTCCAAAGCCTTCCTTATCTGCGCCACGTCTTCCGGGTCCGTGCCCGCTCCTTGTAAAAACCGGCTGCAAACAGTGGACCCCACAGATCCCAAATTGTCAAAACTACCCTCCTCCCAATTCAGACCGTTATTACCGTTAACAAAATCCCCCCAAAAAAAATTTAACACAGTAAAAACACTTCAAAATCAAGCAAATGTAGTTGGCGAGTGCAGTAAGCTAGGCTATCATTTGCACCCAAGTTCGTTTGCACCTAAGTTCCAGTTTTTTGATAAATTAGATTAATATAAAGTGAATTAGGTCAAATGACGAGGGTAATGAGTTCACCGATTTGCATTTAAGTTCAAATTTTTAGTAAATTAAATTAATAGAGAGTAATTTAGACTATCATTTATATTGCGGAAAAAAAAAATAGTTAAACAGTACCAGTTTCTGCCGATAACCTCTTTGGAAGTGTACCCGGTCATTTTGAAAAACCCGGCACTGGCGTACAAAATCGGGTAATCGGGTTTGGTAGCGTCCGAAACCACGAATGTCTGCTGAAACGTCGACAGCGCGTCTTTCAAATCGTTCGAAACTCTCGGTATCCCTCTCTCTTTCCCTCCGAAGACGTCCTCCGACGAGAATTCGCCGGAGCTCTGAACCGAATTGTTTGATGTCCTTCTAGAAGAAGCGGCGCCGCCATGACCCGGTTTGGGATTCCGGTCGTCGGGTCCTCCCGAGGTCCGAGCGCCCACCCCTTGCAGCTTCCCCGTCTCGGTGTCCGTCTTCAGCACCAGCCCCCACTCCGCGGCTCTCTGCGCGGCGTCGTCGGAGGGAGCGGACGACTTGTCGTTCCCGTCGACGGCGGAGATTGTGTGGTGAATGGACGGTGGAGATGGGGCTGTGGGGTGGGCTTCGTCGTCCTTGAGGGCCATCCATGAGGTGGTGATGTCGTCGGCTCGGGTGGACTTGGAGGTGAGTTTGGGTACCGGGTCGGGTTCGAGGGTGGTGCCACCACGTGGGTCTATCCAGCTTTGCCACGTGTGTTGGGAGCGGATAGGTGAGGTGGAAGTGGAGAAGGTGGAGGAGGAGGAGGAGGAGGGGTTGAAGACTTCGAGGGAGCCGCGTGAGTCTCTTGGGAATGGTGGGATGAGAGGGGGTGGCGTTGTGTCTGGTTCGTCTTCCATAATATTATCTCTGCATGAATATCAAATAACAAAAGAAAATAAATAAGTAAAGCCTGCAATATAAACCGTGTATAATTATATCTAAACAAATGTTGTGTGTTTATATCACCATGTCCATGGAAATGATGTTTTGATATTAGTAGATTGTGTTATCTCATAATTCACATGTTAGGTTGTAAATCTAAGTTACTCAAAGAGTCTGACGATATAGCATGCTTAATTAGTTCAGAGCTATGAAAAAAAAAAGTTATCTAACAATTTACCATGCTAATTTCAATGTTTATCGCAAGTTTTGTCGTGGATCGTCTATTGGATGACACCACCACGCGTGCACTTTAACATTTAAAAATTTCTCATCATGTAGCTGTTTTTTTTATTTTTTTCATAAATATAACAGTTAAAATGGGACAAAAGTAAAAGATTCTAACAATGACAACACATTGCAAGTTGGACCCCGATATGGCTAACACCTAGAAGATATTACAAAAAAGGGCAGTGAAATAGAATGAATGATCCATGTCTACACGCATAAGTGATAGACAATTGTGGACTAATGCTTATTTTCCTTACACTCAATGCTCATTTGTGGGGCTGTGCGTGAGAGCATGGTGTTGGATGGCTGGCTTTTTGAACAACAGACTCAGGACAAGAGTGGTGATGTGCAAGCTTTTGGATTGATGTGGACTTAGAAACAAATCAGTAAAGTAAATAGAAGGAATTTCAAGGGGTGTTTATGTCATCTCAAGTCTCAGATCGCATAACCCAACTGATGACTTTGTGTTAGTTAAGTTATAGTTCTTTTTCTGAGCACCTCGTATTTCTAAGGGCAGAGTTTGGCCAAGAGAGACCAGTTATAGGTGACTGAAATAATAGACATGCTGGCATGAACTTTCAATTTCAATGGCAAACTGTACCAACACTCGACACAAGAGGTCAGGGTGGGAGCTTAGGTTGGGTGTGTGTGCTAATAATTAATAGCAACACGGTCCTCTCTTGCTTTTGCCCATGCCCATGAGTGGGAAATAATTCACAGAAGACATGGTCACATGACATTTAACAAAAGCTTAGTTTGTGTAAGTCATTGAAACATAGGCACAACACAAATTCATATAAATAGAAAAATAAATAACTTAGGTAATAAGTTTGCCAAGCCAAATTAAGTAGAGATGAAGAATTTAAACAGACAGCTTGTAAATTAGGCATCATTTGGCTTCGGCATATAAAGTCTCAAGAAAAACAAGAAGAAAAAACAAGAACTTGTAGGTCAAGTAGTTTTCGATTGTATTAAAATAAACAAAGAGTCTCAGGAAAATAAATTTATATAACATTCAGAATCTTTAAATTAGTTCAAAATCCAGGATCCTAGAAAAAGAAAGGAAGAAGTGATCATGTTGATGAACTGAAACCATCATTGAACCTAAAAGCTTGTTTGATTCCATTTTCTTCCATTTTCTGAGGAACCCAGATGGAATATATTATTGTAGAATTGAAGAAATAGAAGAAAATAAGATGGCAAGTAGTACCTCAAGTGAACTTGTGTGCTGCTGCTAGAAACAATTGTCCTAAGAAGAATATAAATATATACTCAACTACTCCATATATATGGCAAATAAGCTTAATTTTGATGGGTTTATTTGAAGAAAATAATTGGAAGAGAGAGGAAGAAGAGAGAAGGGGACGAGAAGATAATGGGCAAGGGAGCACTTTTAATGGGCAAAAAGACTGAGATTAGAGAAAACACAAGAAAGATAGAATGATTGTCGGAAAGGTTTGGCCTCCCATCCCTCCCCATACCAAACTCTCACATGGCTCCTGCACATATTCCTATAACAAAACTGCATACCTTCTAAATTATAAATCCCAATAATTATGATTTCTATGTATAGTTTTCTCTGCTTCTAAATCTCTCTTACCTTCGAAGATTTTCTGGCTTTCTTTATTTACAGAGTGGAAATGGGCTGGCGGGCAGCAACAAATGCAGAAGCAGAAAGCAGCAGCAGATCTAAGAGGCCTTCATCAAGCACAGCACGTTGGGAGCTCGCTCAGCAATGCTTCTTATGTCTTGTGTCTCTCTCACTAGTGGCACGTATTCATGTTCTTGATAAGTAGTACAAAATATGAGACCAGATAGAAAGTAAGATTTCTATAATTATGCATTGGAAAACAAAGGAGATCTAACTATATATATATATATTTATACACACAGCTCGTGGGGCCTCAAAAGATTATCTTTTTGGGTCTTCAAAAGCTGCTGGTGGCTTAAAAACTTTACTAAGGTCTTGGATAAGCTTTCCATAATTAGTAACTACAAAGTCAAAGTTATGGATAACTGTTTAAAGTTTGATAAAGATAATTGTAGTTGTAGGAGCATAATTGTCCTCGGGTGAAACTAGCACATATGCAAAAAGTAAAGAAAGTAGTGGCATTTGTCTCGACTTAATTGGAAGAAATTTCAAGTTCAACTCAAATGAATGGCATTGTTCGATATCTAATTGTGACTAGCTTTAGTATGGTAGTGTAGTTCTATTGGCCCACCAAACGTAGCGTAAGGGTGCAAATGAACGAATTAAGAAAGTTAAGGAATCTATTTATGCTTGGTAAATGTAGTGTCTTGTTCAAAATCGTTCTTTCAATTTTTTCTAGTTTTCAAAATTATGGTATCATCAAAAGAACAGGAGGAATAGAAATCCGAATCTATTCATGATGGATACAAGTTGATTGTTGGTTCATGATCAATACAAGTTGATATTGGGAGAAAAACCTTACTCGTTGTATACAAGGGCTATTTCAATAACTCAAATCATGATTAAGAAATGCTAGATACATGTTGTAATACTCTTAATTATTTCTACATATATAATTGTGTAAAGCAAAAAAAATAAAATTATATATATAAATGTTTACATGTCTAAATTTCTCTATAGATGGATGTTATTGGTCCTAGTTACTCTTCAGAACGGAGTGGAATAACGGAAGAGATTCTCGAACGAAGAAAAAGATCCAATGACTTCAAAAGAATTGAACGAGAAGTCATATGAGGTGAAAATCTCATGTACGATTCTGTAGAGTGGTAGTAAGGGTGACTTGGCTCAGCATGTTTTATTCTATACGGGTAGGAGAAGAGCCCGACTGAGTATTCTTTATAAAAAAAAAAAAAAATTAGAACCAAGTTGATATAGATGGATGTCATCTACCTTTTGGTTATTATATATAAATTTAAGTATTAATTAATATGAGAAATTATTGTATGATACGGTGAAATAGTTTGGTCAAGAGAGGTACATACGATTATTTATGTTATAAAGCATTTAAAAATTTATTTACTCTTTTTGGGTAATGATAAAGCCTTCACAAATTACAATTTAAAATCAGGGCAACATGAACCAGGCTAAAATAAAGTAAATATATGATACTCACACATTAATTATGTGGTACTCACACATGTGGTAGGTCCCATGGCCACGTGAACTACTTTTTTTACAAAACATCTTATCCGTTCACGGCTTGATGGGATCACATCAGAGACCACCCCATTGTTGGTCAAGTACTGCCTCTTTCCTGGTAGGCCCCACTGTGGTCTGGCAGATAGAACCAAGATGGTCCCAACGATTGTGATTGATTGCTATTGCTTGGAGTTGGAGGGCATGGGAGTCATGCCGTCATGTGTTGCTATAAAGTTGAAAAGGAGCCATTGAGCCACACACTAACCTAGAGTTGTCTGCGTCACACTGGATCTGTCTCTCTCACTCTCACACACACTTTGATGTCATTGTCAATTTCTCAATTGTTTGTGGGTTTGATTTGGGTCATGAGACTCATGACCCATGTTAGACAATAACTTGGTTATGGCCCAAATTGGGTACTGGGCTTTTTCCAATTCTTGGCACAATGATGGCTCAAGCACTTTAGGTCGATTTGTGGGCTGCAGGTTGCTTCACAAACAAAGTTAAAAGAACTTACTTGCTTCGTCCAAAAAAATAAAAAGAACTTACTTGTAACATGGATAACACTGTTTTGCTATCTCCGGCCAGTAACATAATGACACGTGAAAAAGTTATCACATGTGTCATTGTGTTATTTATCGTGGATAGAAAAAAGTGTTATCCCCGTTGCATGAGAGTCTCTCTCCAATCAAAGACGAAGGATCCAATGGAATAAAGGAACTTATAGGTTCTTGTGGCCTCAACTCTCATGGTAAATTACTATTTGTTTGTCACCCTCCATATAATATGAAACACTTGTTAGATTGGCCTATAGTGTTACACGTTGAGTGGCAGGTACCGTCAAATTAAACATATTATTGATTACGAAACTTGAATTATTGACAAAAACTTGTAGCACATGACATATTTTAACTGTGAGCTACATGCCACTCAAATTAAGTGGCGAAGCCAAGTGGGGCAATTGATCCCAATAACTTTTTCTTTATTCTCAATGTATTAAATATGCAACTTTGATTCTATTGTTTGAATTTTTCTTTAAATGGAGGGGCAACCGTTTTTTTATTTAATGGATATTTAGGGAGGACTGAATCGAACATAAGACCTTGAATGCAAGGATAATTGTTTTTAACCACTTGAATTATAAGCTCATTATTGCTAGAGGAGCAAATATTTAATGAAATGTATCAAAGAGTTTTTGGTTTGTAGGACTTTTTCTTCATAAGGTGATATTCTAAATTACTATAATTTATAGGAACAGGAATTTGAACTCAGATACAATATGTATGTGTAAGAGTTTTTATTTGCTCTCATAATGACAAATATCTAACTCCACTACTATACACAGTAAATCACGTGGCATGACATTTCTTACCCATTTTTTTTTTATTACAACTTCCTGCTCACATTCAATTGCTCACGTGCTAATCACGTGACCAGATTTCATGGGAAAGAGTACAGGAATTTCTCATAAAAACGTCCTGCATCCCCACAAACCATACAACTTTTTTTCTTCTCCTAGCAATTTAAAGTTGCACATATATACCCGGAGGACATGACCAAAATGTGTCATTTAGGCAGAAAGGTCAATTAACTGCCAAGTTCCTCGCATTCAACTTCGTTCATTCCACAACAAACTTTAGGACACTTAACACACCACCCTCCATCTCTCTCTTTGATCCGAACAATTTTGAAAGGCCAACTAATCTTTCTGCCACCTCCTTTCTCCAAACCAAACTCAACTCAAATGGGAGGCAGCAGCATCAACAACAACAACAACAGCCACAAATTTGAAGACTCTGAGAAGAAATCAGCACCTGCAGTGGCCCAAATGATAGGCTTCAGAGCCACCCTCACTTGGGTTTTTCTCACCGTTTCTGTTCTCTATGTTCTCTACTCTTCCAACCACCTCCTCTATGATCGTCAAGATTGTCCAACCGCTTTAGATGCCTCTGTGGCACGACATCTTGAAGGCCTCTCCAATGTCACTACCTCTGATATTAAACTTGTGGAAGATAAAGAAGAAGAAGCCTCACAAGTACCTGCACTTGCACAAAGGCCTCAGAGATTCGATACAGAGCTTAAACACATTATGTTTGGGATAGCAGCTTCGTCGAATCTGTGGGAAAAGAGGAAGGAGTACATCAAAGTGTGGTGGAGGCCAAAGGAGACTAGAGGGGTCGTTTGGTTGGACAAAAGAGTAAGGACTAGAAGAAACGAGGGACTGCCCGAGATTCGGATTTCAGGGGACACCAGAGGATTTAAGTACACAAATCGCCAAGGACAGAGATCTGCATTGAGGATTTCGAGGGTGGTTTCGGAGACATTGAGGCTCGGAGTGAAGGATGTGAGGTGGTTTGTAATGGGGGATGATGACACAGTTTTCATGGTGGAAAATGTGGTGAGAATTCTCAACAAGTATGACCACACACAATTTTATTATGTAGGAAGCTCATCGGAGAGTCACATTCAGAACATATTTTTCTCATATTCAATGGCATATGGTGGAGGGGGTTTTGCTATAAGTTATCCCTTGGCAGTGGAGCTGGAAAAGATGCAGGACCGGTGCATCCAACGCTATCCGGGGTTATATGGCAGTGATGACAGAATGCAGGCTTGTATGACTGAGCTAGGCGTGCCACTTACCAAGGAAACTGGATTTCATCAGGTAAGAGTAATTATTTTTGTTTTTGCCAGTTTCGCTAAAGACGCCAAAACATATCCCAAAATTCTGGATCCCAACAGATGTGGCAATGTTTCATCTGTTCATTTATGGACACACTTTGAACTTTTATTTCTGACTTAGACAAAAGTCACATGTCATTTGGTAGCTTTTACATTTCTCAATATGGATGAATTGTAGGAAGAAAATTCCAAATGCAAACTGTGAATTGTGTGTGTGACCTTCATTTGCAATTCTGAAAATGCTGTTTATTGTGGTTGTGCAGTATGATGTGTATGGAGATCTGCTAGGCCTGCTGAGTGCCCATCCTGTGACTCCACTGGTTTCCCTTCACCACCTTGATGTAGTGGAACCAATATTCCCACGCATGACCCGAGTGAAAGCACTTCACCATCTATTTCAAACCGTCAAGCTCGACTCAGCTAGTGTTATGCAGCAAACAATCTGTTACGACAAAGATCGATACTGGTCCATCTCCATTTCTTGGGGTTATGTAGTTCAAATCTTTAGGGGAATCATTTCTCCAAGGGAACTAGAGACGCCCTCGAGGACTTTTCTGAATTGGTATAGAAGAGCTGATTACACAGCATATGCATTCAACACTAGGCCTGTCTACAAGCATCCATGTCAGAAGGCCTTCATTTTCTATATGAGCTCAACCCGGTATGATGAAGGTAGAAAGAAAATTATTGCTTACTATACTCGTCAAAAATCTCCAGTTCCTCGCTGCCGATGGAAAATGGCTTCACCAGAAAGAGTTGATACTGTTGTAGTCTTAAAAAGGCCAGATCCTCTTCGTTGGCAAAAGGTATGGCATTATTTGACACATGATGTAAGAAAGTGTGTTTTTCAGGATTTGTTAACTAAAGATGCTTAGCATTAAAAAAAATTCCACATTTGTATAATTCCATTACTAACTGAAAGAATATTTCTTTTGCAGTCACCAAGGAGAGACTGTTGTAGAATTCTTCCTTCACAAAAGAACACGACCATGTACCTAATGATTGACTATTGCAGAGTAGGTGAGGTTAGTGAGTTGTAGCAGCAATAGGGAAACATTTCCTTGATCTATTTTTGTATCTGTTTATTTTTCCCACTTTCCCAGATTCTTGAGGGATACAGGAATAAGATCAATGGAAAGTTTTAAAGGGAAACAGAATGCAGAAGGCACTTGTTAGCTTTAGTGTCAGCAGAAAGTCAATAGAAGAAAATTTGAATATTTTCAATCGTGAAATGAGCCAGCTACAGCTGGGAATTCAGTGCTCTTACATTCTATGTAAATTTGATCCAAGCAAACCATTCACTATTGTTATCTCTATAAATTCTAACTACAACAAGTTCCTTGCTGATTCGTCGGTGCAAAACCAAGTATGAACGTCTCATAGTTTCCCCCATGAATCACAGTTCTAAACTTTTTACACCTACAAAGTTGGCTATTGGACTCTATCTCAGTCCCTAATACAAGATTGACAGAAACAGATTCCTCAAAGCTATTTGATTATAGATCGTCCTTCAGTCATTTTTTCTCAGCACTTGGAACTTCAGTTGCATTGTTCACTGTGAGATTCTGAGGAACCGAGGCTATTGGTGACATAGCAGCAGCTGCCAAGATTGCGATAGCAATTCGAGTCTCGTTGAGAGGGAGTGGTATTTCAGTTTCACGTATAGCTGTAATTCTGCCGTCAATGCTCACCACTTTTACTGTTTCCAAACAAAGACAACACAAAGAAACAAATTTAAGTAACAGATTAAGATCTATCTCTTGTGTAAGTCTCTTATGCAGTTATGCTAATGCTTATTGCTATTTTTATTTCCCTTTCAGCAATTGATTGTTCAAAGATTTTCCACTTTATGGACAAATCGAAGCTCAACTACCAGACAACAGAATCAAAAGAAGAACCAAAAAAAAAAGGCTCAAGGCAGAAAAGAAATTCATAGAACAGTTTGAAAATATTAATTGTTTTTCAAAGAAAATGGTACAATTTTATAGTTATAACCTCATAAATCATATACAATAGTACAATTTCCAAAACAACCAAAGGAATAACTAAATTTTCCCTCCCACGAAACGAATTTCATAGCAAACAGAAAATACCCTTGTCCCCAAACAGCAGCCTAATTTCACAAACAGAATGAAGACGAAATCCCAACAAGCAATTATCAAGAAACAGAAACCCATTAGAGAAAGAAAGAACAAGAATGAAACCAAAGGCTTGAATCTTTGTCCAAATTGCTTTTTTCAAATAAACAAACAGTAAAATTTCTATACAGAACAGAAGTACCAATTTCCAAAAGAATCAAAGAAATAATAGATTATACCACTTTTCCGCAACAGCAACTTGTTTTCAGTGAACAAGAAATCAAAGCAAGAACAGAAACCCATCAAAGTAATCAAGCAGAGAAAAACAAGAGATTGAAACTCTGTCCCAATTTGTAATACCTGAGAGTTAAACACAGGAGTCACATGTAACAGTTTCCAAAAAATTCAAAGCAACAACTCAATCTTCACTCCCAAGAAACAAATTCCAGACCAAACAGGAAACACCCGTTTTCCCAAATGGTGATTTCTTTTCACCAGCAGAACGAACAAGAAATCAAAACCATCAATTACCAAGAAACAGAAACCCATCAAAGAAATCAAACAGATAAACCCAAGAAACCCAAACTCTGTCCCAATTTGTAATACCTGAAACAGAGAACCACCAGAGCACAAAGAGGCAGAAGAGCACAATCACAGGAATGACATGGATCCACTTATCCGCCGACACCGATCTCCAAGAACTCTCCTTCTTTCGGAAGCCCGAACGCGGCGGGTCGTAGAGCGGAAGGCCTTCTGGGTTTGTTCTTGGAGTGTGGTGGTGGTGGTGGTGCTTCAGTTGCGGTTGCTGTGGAGCTGCGCTGCCAATGGCCACAACAGTATACTCTTGATCAGGCACTCGAGAAGAGTAAGACCAAAGTCTCTGCTGCATTTTGTCTTTTTTTGGGTGGATTTGTGGGGTTTTGAATTGTGAATTTACGAGGGTTTTGATTCTGGGGTTCTTTGGTAGTTCGGATTCTTAACGACTTTGGGCGGGAATATTTTTGCACGTGGAGCGCACATGAGTTAGAAAGGCCCGTCGTGACTTGTAATGTAAGGAACTAATATATGACACCCATTAATTTGTTTTCTAGACACCCAACTCCATAAACAAATCTTTGTTGTTCACAAGTAGAGGGGTGGCAATTTCCGACATGACCTGATACACGTCTCGAAATTCGCACGATTAAATTTTCGAGTCAAGTCGTCACTAACCCGTTTATAAATGGATGGGATTCGGGTCAACTCGCTAAAATACCTATATAACCCGACAACCTGTTAAAATACATATGTAACCCGCTAACCAATTTCTTTGTTTCTTCTTCATTTTCTTCATTTTTTAAATTTATTTTATTTCTCTTTCTCAATCTTCATACATAGAGACATGCAAAATGTAATCACTATTTTTTTTATATAAAAAATGCAATTACTTGTATCAAAATTTAGCTTCTTTTTTTTTATTTGTTATCACTTAGCGGGTCTGCCCGACACGACTTGAAACCCGCGTGGAAAATTAACAGGTCAACCCGTAAATGACACATTTATTAAACGAGTCGGGTTTGAATTGAGTATTCTTGACACGTATATAATCCCAACACGACATGACACGATCCATTGCCAGCCCTAAGCAATTATTAGGGTGTTCAGAGAGAATACTTGAGTGTCCATAGAATCACCAATCACTTATCTTCATAGAAGCAGAACATGCTGGAGAGCAATTATAATTAAAGTGCTGCTATTTTCACCAACGTATCCTATTTTCCTCACCCACCATTTCAACAAAAATATTATTTTCATATTGCTTTTATTTTTTAATAACTTCTAAGGACCTGGGTTAAAAAATAAAATCAAAAATTAACCCTACTCTACCTACCTAACGTTTCAACCCCATCTAAATCATCTAACCCCTACAATTGACCCTCTCCATTTCCTATACTTTAATATAGTTTATTTAATTATTAACGGGGTCTAGTGCAATTGAAAAAGACCATAAGTTGTAAACCAATGGTCTTAGGTTCGATCGAATTCTCATAGCACATTAGCAGTGTGTGGGAAAACCCCCTCCCTCTTCTTAACTTTGGCAAAGGAAAAAATACATATTATTTAACCTGTCACGACCGACTCCTCTAAAGACGATATTGTCACTTTGGGCCCTCTCTCCTCACGGTTTTGTTTCGAACTCACGAGCAACTTCCCAAGAGGTCACCCATCCCGGATTGCTCTAGCCCCAACTCGCTTAACCGGAGTTCCAAGGAATCAAGCGGTGAGCTCCCAAAGGCCTCGTCTTTAGGAAGATACGTGCCCACACATATAAGCACTTCACATTTCCCTCCGAGCGATGTGGGATTGCTCACCGTTCTTGCTTCTCTCAAGCTCACAGGTCTTACAATCCACCCCCATTGGGCCCAAAGATCCTCGCCGGCACACTTCCTATCGGGATCCACGATACCATTATGTCACGACTCGACTCCTCTAAAGACGATATTGTCCACTTTGGGCCCCTCTCTGCCCTCACGGTTTTGTTTCTCGAAACTCACAAGCAACTTCCCAGTGGGTCACCCATCCTGCGATTACTACTAGCCCCAACTCGCTTAACTGGAGTTTTAAGGAATTCGAAGCCGGTGAGCTCCCAAAGGCCTCGTGCTAGGAAAATACGTGCCCACACATATAAGCACTTCACCTTTCCCTCCCCGGGCGATGTGGGATTGCTCACCATTCTTGCTTCTCTCAAACTCACGGGTCTTACATAACCTAATATATTGGTAATGCATATTTGATTTCTCCTATTTATTGTGGTTTAAACAAGACAGCTTTAACAGATGAAGAGTTGTATGAGTTTAATAGCTCACCGTAGCCTAAATTAGGGGGAAAAAGAATCCAGCTATTCATTATCTATCATAGTTTCTAGAACTCTAAGTCATGCCCCTACAACTATTTTTCGTTTGTTTTGTCACTTCTTCTTTAACTCAAATGAAGTTTATAGTTTGTAAAAGGAAGGAAACGAGAGTCAAACTCTTATTGTGAGTATGGGATGATTCTAATTTTGATTACGTCATAGAAGATAAAAGGTTGAAAGTTAGTAAACATTGGGGCCAAGAAAATGACATTGAAAATTATATATTTGCAAATATTATAAGTTCAACTCAAAGCATTGTAGTCTAGAGTTGTTAACCATATATGTCGCATTGATGAAAGCATAAAACATGATGGCCCCTTTGATTATACTAATTGGACCAGATTTTATGGTTAAGGGTATAATGGTACTTCTCATCATTATCGACAATCGACGATATATGATTACACGTGTCATTCATCCTCATGAGGAAAAATGACTCGTTAATGATTACACGTGTCATTGATAAGAGTTCATGCACGACTGTCACAAATGCCCACTTTTTCAGGGCGCGTATTGATGAAATGGACCGGCAATAATGGATGAACTTCTTGGATGGATGCCCATGGTGAGATTTTGTGGGAACTTTGGAACCAACGACTTTTAAAGTTTTCTTGAGGCTCACAACGTCTTTTTCACCCAAAATAGGCTCAATTTACCAACAAAAAAATAAATGAGGTTAAAAGGAGAAGTGCCAAAATCGCTACCCGAAATAAAAGACGATAACGTCTTTTTTCCATATTACTTTAATATGAAGTGTAAGTCACTTTGAAAAAGTACATTCCATGGCTCTATCAGCACCTCTAAAGGTGCAAGTGCCAGGAAATGTTGAGATGCCAAAGAAACTCAAAGCTCTTTGGCAGCCTAAGTTTTTACAGTGGTGTCATTTTGGGGATGCTTGTAAGCATCCCGCTAAAAGAGGATTGCAGACCAGCTCTCCAATCACCATGCAAATACCAACATCAAAACTTACCACCCTCTCAACCCCCAGCTACACATTAACAAATCATTCAACAGAACCTCCAAGTTCCCTCTTTGCATCGAGTCAACGAGAAGGCTGGGCTCGTCAAGTTTTCACATTGCATCCAACAATGATATTCCACATTACCTGCATGGAGACATGAGGAAGTAGATATGTCTACTTTTTTATTATAAAGCTTACCCATGGGAACATCCATCGTGATGCAGTTATTGTGCTAGAGAAAAGCAAAAACGAAAGGACGCAAACATCCAGGGAAAAAAAGTAATGGAGACAGGAGGAAGTAGATATGTCCAATTCTTTTTTTATCATAAAGCTTACCCATGAGAACATCCATCATAATGCACTTATTGTGCTAGAGAAACGCAAAATGAAACAACGCAAACATCTAGGGAAAAAAAAGTAAGAGAAAGAAGAAAAAAAAGGGGACGCGGTAGGCAAAAGAATGGAACTATTATAGAAATTAATAAGGCTAACTAATAAAATGGAAAAAAGTTCCTACAATGAAGCATTTTTACATACAAGAACGTCAGCTCTCATGTACACTGGAGGAAGAAAAGGAAGAAGAAAAAAGAAGAAACTCTCTGTGTGTGAATATTAAGAATGGCAGTAGTACCTGTTATCTTCTATGATGCAAAAATTGATAACTAGGCACATCATCTACAAGACCACAAAATGGTATTGGCTGCTTTATCCTTAATTTAGTCCTCCAGCTCAGTCTCTCTCTGGCCCGTTACCTCCAATCTGCCTTATATCATCATCTCTCCTCCCTCTAGGAGAAGATGAACCCCTTCTCGAGCTTTGAACTGGATATATTTGGGGGTCATATTTCTGGGAAGCAAGGTAATTCAATGCTGTAACTATATCTGTTATGACAGGCCGCATATTGGGCTGCTCCTGGACGCACATTGCAGCAATAGCAAGGGCTTGGTAAAGTCCCCTGACAGGATACTGACCTTGGAGCAACGGATCCACCATTTGTGAAAATCTCTTCCGGTCTCTAAAAAGTGGTCTTGCCTGAAAACAATATAACGGTTTGGGATTTATAAGCCCAATCTGAACAGGGGTCTTGCCTGAAAACAATATAACAGTGAAAGTGAAAGTAAAAGTTCATTTGTGCTTTTACATAGGGCAGACAACTACATTAGCTAGTTTCTTGCACACGGAGGTTGTTCAAAATTCGAAATGCTCAACAATTCAAGCTACTTTGGATATCAAAATATCAAAACATAACTACAGATGACAATAAAGACTAAAAATCAACCGCAATACAAAAAATCTTCTAACTTCCAAGGATAGTCTCTTTCAAGTGTCAACTGACTGCTGCCCCTATTTATTTCCCTTTATCTCTAAAGAAAATAAGTTTCAACAAACTGTTATTCTAATTGGTAGCACTTATATAAATCGCATCCATCCCAGTGGGCAGCAGACATAGTTAAATTTTACCAAGAAAAGTGATTAAGAAAAGCAAAATCCAGAAAATCAGCATTTCCAATAATTATTGCTTGCCACACAATGTTACAAAAGGACAGCAGCTACCGCGAAACTAATTCAACCTATGCAGTAAAACAGAAGGGAGTGGAATAGTAGATATCAGAGAAGAGAGTACAATGCTAGAGTTATCTTACCCATGCTACCAGGTTCTGCTCTTTGACAGGTTTTGTATTATCAATAGCTTTCCTTCCTGTGATAAGCTCCAAAAGAACAACCCCAAAGCTATAAACATCTGACTTAAAAGTCAGCTGACCTGTCATTGCATAATCAGGTGCACAATACCCATATGTGCCCATAACCCTAGTAGAAACATGAGTCTTATCTCCACTGGGACCTACTTTGGCCAAGCCAAAATCAGATAGCTTTGGATGATACCCCTCACCAAGCAAAATGTTTGAGCATTTCAGATCACGATATATAACAGGGGGCTGCATTTTCTCATGCAGATACTCTAAACCCCTTGCCGCACCAGCTGCTATCTTCATTCTTGTATTCCAGTCGAGCGCTTTCCTGCTGGGTGGAAGATCTGTAAAGGAAAAAAAAAGGGTACTATTCAAATATAACTCATGGCCACCTCAAAATAAGATGCATATTACACAGAAAGTGAAAAGGTAATCGATAATACAACAAGGATTGGTTTTAGGAGTGAGTCAGTTGCATACCCTGCAAATGGTTTTCCAAGGATCCTAATGGCATATATTCATAAACCAATAGCCTCTGATCTCCCTCGGCACAAAACCCAATCAATTTGACGAGATTAGGGTGGTCAGCCAGACTTAGCGTCAATACTTCGACGACAAACTCTCTAATCCCTTGGCACCCATTACGATCAAGCTGCTTGATAGCAACAACCTACACCAACAACAATAGCAAAATTGGGTCACCCCTCGAGCTTACAATTCATATATTCATTGACAAAACACATTTGATACAATAGTATAAAAAGGACACGCTTGATATCCCAATAGCATTCAGTTCAATGTACAAGTTCATAACTCAATAGAAAAAAACTATTTGTCAATTTGGGTTAAAAAGTTTTTATAGGTTTCACAAGAGGAGGTTCGATTTAATGGTAGAGCTTAAACTCAGCTGCACAAACCTGGTTAATTTTCTCTAAGTGACCCTTGTAAACTTTGCCGAATCCTCCTTCACCTAGAAAGCAATCAGACCTGAAATTGCCAGTTGCTGCTGCAAGTTCATCAAATGTAAATGTCTGTGCTCGCTTGCCATTGGTTTTTCCATCCTTAGAAACCTCCTCCTTTATATTCCACTCCTTTGCATCCAACGATAACTGGTCATCCTTAGAGGCCTCCTCCTTTTTCACACCCAATTCCTTTTTAACATTCCCATTTGAATTCACTTCTGACATATCAAAATGACCAAATACAAACAAGCACACAGACAAGTAAGTACGTGAGATTGAGAAGGCCAAGCATAAAGACAAAATTCGGCACATGGTAACCAAAATCCAAAAAATCATATTGATTCATCCTCTCAAAAATGAGATTGAAAAAACCGGAGTCATTAAAATTTAAATGCAAACAAAAATACAAAATGACAAAGTTCAACACTATGGGACTTAGGATTATGGATTGGACCTTCCCAACCAACCACGCAAACAAACAAACAAAATGAATGAGACGCGGTGTTAATGAACAGTCACAAGAACCAAAACAAATAACTTTGGCACTATATGAGAAATTAACAATTTAACAAACCCAGATGAATATAAAAGTATGAAAATTTTATAAATGTGATTAAAGCCCATTTTCACTACATAAAAATTTAGCCATCTTTCTTTCTCCATCCATTATAAAATTTCAAAAATTGACAGTGGTTTCATGGCAAAGTCAAAGAGGGCACCGACCTTTTGAATCGATTTAAGGTGCAAAGCAGGACCAAACAAAACCAAATTCAGAAACTTTAACCCAAAATTTTAAACAAAAAAATTGATGACCAAATAATTCAGAGAGGGAAGAACATAAACCCAGGGAAGGCAAAAGAGTACCACCCATAAAAATTAAACAAAAAGGGAAATAATAATAGCCAAAAAAACAAAACCCACAAAGTAAAAAATAAAATCACCCCAAGAAAATATCTGAATATGAAAATCAGATATGATCATCTCCCAGATGGGTTTTATCTCAATGACCCAAAAATTAAATAAAAATTAATTTTGGAAAAGAATTACCTTGATGATTGGGTTTGTTGCCGTTGATGTTGGTATTTTTCTTCTTTGATTCGTTGGTTGATTTCTTAGTGCAGCGAAAGCAGCTCATCTTACCCCTTTTTCTTTTCTCTCTCCTTTTCTTGTTTGCTCACTCCCTTTTATCTCTCGACTGCACACAAAAACAGAGCACCAAAAGCATAGAAACCAACCAAACAAACAAGAAAACAGAGCAGAATGTGAAAGGAGATCGTCGCAAAACTCGTACACAAAGTGACAACTCTTGTACTTTCTTGGTGACTTTTTTCTCTGATATATATGGGAGGGTTCCTTCTGTGGTGCACATCAACCGCAAAATTTAATTTAATTTCAACCAATTAAAAGCAGCCACGTTGCACACACGAGGGTCTTTTTTCTTTCTTTTTTTGGGGGTCAGAGAGGGTCGTATTACCACTTACCCTTTTCTAACACATTTACTAACCAAATCCCTTATTTGCAACGTGACAAATATAATCGATTATATTATACATATATCGTTACTGCACTTTGATACAATGAACGCAATTTTATTGATATGATGTGTATCAATATGTTTCCATTTAAACTTTTTTTATAGCTGAGATTACTCTCACTCCCATTTTCCTATTCTATTCTTTATAATTAAAATTTTATTATCTTTGAAGCGGTCATATATCATCGAGAATAACATTACATGTTTAGCAAATACAATTAAACTCATTGACAATAATTAATGGTAATTTCAAAGATGCAAAAATTCATTACAAGAATATTCGTAGCGCTCCTTGATGTTTAGTAAGTTAATTCATCTTAGTTAAAAGTGGTGAGTATAATTAAGGGTAAGAGTGTTACTATTGTACGCCTCAGTTAGTTTCCTCCATTTTAAAACTCCACTTCATTCAGGAATCAACAATTTGGGAAACATATATGGGAATTACTTTCCCAAATCCAATAATTACATTATGAGATTTACATGCCTAGTAATGTATTTATTACTAAAATAACCCTAATAGATATTAAAATCACCATAAAGTGTGAAAAATTAAAATGAAGTTATAAAATTAAATAATCTTGATAGTATTCGATAATTTCAAAACTCCACAATTACGGGGGCCTTAATCTGCTGCATGCGTGACGACACATCCGAGCCGACCCCGTCGATCCGGCATATTTTGCCTCTTTGGTCAACTTTGCACTTATGGTACGGTATTTTTGTTTTGTCTTTTACGCGTTCAGATCATCTAAATGATCTGATGACGTGGCGCTCACCCATTGGCATACGCGATTTAGTTGCGAGCTGGTCCGCAACATATCTTTGTCCTTTTCTTCGGGCAACCAAACAAACATCTCTCTTTCCTGAGATTTGTTTCCAGTACCTGCTGGTGACGGCTTAACATCACAGCAGTCCCCACAACCGTCGGATCTCCCATTAAAGAAAATTTGATGCTTTAAATCTTCCGAGAAGGGCGCACCCGATTGCATTAAAGGGGCCCTCTGACTTTACGCGTTTCCCCTTAATAATGCTTTACTGTAAACAGGAAAGTTCCAACGGTGATCCACGCGCTCGCCCTCCATAACTATGATGCGTTATTTCCTAGGGGAAACGAAACAGTAAAAATAAAAAAAAATTAATCATTCAACCAATAATATTCGGACACGTCGCTACCTAGTTGGCACTTGAGATTTGACTATATTTATTTTACTGTGTGACTCTAGAACCGACAAGTTGTTATTAGAGTTTAGGTGGGTAATTAGCAGAAGAAGAGGTAAATATTTTTTCAGATCCCTTTTCTTGTTAAATGTTGTGGGATGGTTTAGGTAAAAGAGGACTTACCCACTATGCAACACTTGACTTTTTCCCCTCTGTTGTTGATATACAATTATACATGTGTTTCTTGTTTTAGTTTAAAAACAACCACTTGATCAATTTGCACATTAAGGTTTCTTCAAATTGAAGTTCCATTCCAAGGTTTAGGTGAATATTATTTGATGCCTTAGGGACTACAGCGGTTTAGGTAAACTATTCTGATCATTTCTTGTTGAAAGAGTTTTTATTGTGTTAAAAAGAAAACGTCTACCTGTGATTTATGAATGCAATCTCCCTATCGTTTGTAAAAAAAAAAAAAAGGACAATGTCTACTCTTTGTTGTAATATATGTCATTATTGTTAATGAATGGTCAAAAAGCTCAAAATTCTCTTAGCTTGTTTGAAGGTTTGGAAAGTGAATGTGAGAATTTTCGATATCTTGTTTTAAACTTTTAATAGGCGTATTTCAAATGGTATAACGTGTTTAAATGATGTGTGTCAGGTGGAGAATGAAGAGTTTCATTCTTGCCATCTCCCCATTTGAAATTGAAAGGGAAATGAGTTCATGGAAAACATATTGCTATCAATCTATAAATGAAAACATTATTGCTAAAAACTATTACTAAAACAAACAACATATGTTATAATCCTTTCTTTTTCATTGTATATTTTAATTTCCAACGCATTAAATAAAGTTGTTAAGGCAACGAATCAATAAATAAAGTGCTGCGACAAAGGCATATACTCTATAAAACTGTACCTCAAGAAAATAGGAGAAATTAATGGACGACAGTAAGCCTAGAGAAAGTACTAAAACAAAGTAAAAGTTGGTTTGGGACTGCTTTTGAAACTTCGGAAAGCATTTTTTAACAATCAAAAATATTTTTTATAGCGTTTGACATAAAAATTTATAATGATGTTGACATAAAAATTTATAATGATGTTGAATCGCAAAATTGTTTTTCAGTGTTTCTCCAAGAATCACTTTTAATTGTTAAAAATTTAGAAAAATTTCGATGTTCTGTAATTAATTAATTAGAAATAAGTTAAGAAAAATAAAAGAGCCTACGGTCCACCTATTTTGAAAAAATTACATAGAATATTAAATCAGCAAATCCTATTCAATACGTGTTGGAAAGGCTGATCATGAAGCAATCACGGTCGGTGCACAAAGAATAGTATTATATTGACTTTATGATTGGTTTAGAAAATACCATTGTTTCAGGCAGTGGACACACACCATGAGAAATTGTGACACATGGAAGGCCAAGATCTACCAGATCACACTGGGTTAGTGGTTAGTATTCTAACCCAGTGTATATTTGAGAAATTTTAGGTTTAGGTGAGCGACAATGTGTCTTGATCTGAGCAAAGGGGTACGTTGTGGTTGCCTTCGACTCCACTGGCAAACCAGACCAATCAAACCAAGGGCATGTTGTGGTTGCCTTCCATTCCACTGGTAAACCAGACCAATCAAAATGACAGTATGAATTTATCCCTCTCCACATCATTTTTTCTTACCAACAACTAACTATATAAAATTGTACGTTTATCTCTTTCATCACATGATCTCAAAGATGAAAATTATTTCGTATAACCATGCGCCTGCGTACGTAGGGGATTTTACATTTTGACCAAATCTAAAAAGGGTTAGCTACAGAATTTCAGATCAATTAATTCAATGTTAGAAAATAGGAGGGTTTAGGTTAAATGTTGGCACATTGTTTCAAAGTCTAGCAATAAATACCATGATTCAAAAGTCATTTTTTCCATACAGTTAACCCACACATTTATCACATTCTGCTTCCTGTTTACAATTGCCGAAAGTGTCTTATACATTACTGCTTTGCAGCTTGCAGATTCCATCAGATTTTCAAGTACAGAGTTATGAAATCATGACCAAATTGACAGAACATTCAAGAAAGTACCTAATCTGATTGGTGGGAAAATATTGATTATGGACCAAGAAAGACAGCTTGACTTTAGAGCTACAATGACTGTTGAATAATAGCAAAGTTCCACAATGATTTGAATGGTAAAGCACAAATAAATGATTGTTGGATGTTTTACTTTTGACCCATTTAAAAATAAATAAATCTTTTACGCTGATTTTGGTGGATTCTTCTACCACAGAGGAACTTTGATAGAAGATTCAAACACACAAAAGTCAGACAACCCACAAGGAAATTGAAATAAGAACCTATGAGTTGAGAAGCAATTATTTCAATGAACTTTCAGGGAAAGTCTTCTGTATATAGTGTGTAAAATTCTAACCCTTGAATATGGTTTTGAGGTATATTGGTTGATCTAAAAGGGCGAGACGCGTAAGGACTGACTTAAACCAACTCCAATTCAATCTGAGTCGGGTCACCAAATGAGGCCAACAGATGAACACACCTATGCACTGGAATGAAACCTAGCTACAGATCACGTTATAACTTATTTCTAACTTCAGAAAACAAAGTTAGAGTACAGTGAAAACAGATGTTGCTGTATATAACTTTCTAACTTCAATGAGACTCCTACAGAATCATTTGCAAAATGCAGACACCGTAAAATTATGTAACCTTTCATTGGTTTCAGATATATTTTTCCCAAATGGATCCTTTGGACTTCAAAATCATCAATGAAACCCGTCTATGAAGCAACAATGGCAAAGGAGTGTACATTTGCCCTTACATAACAAAGTAGGTAATATCACAATTGGGTTAAGGACATGGTGCTAATATCACAAAAATACAGAAGATATATTACTGTTTGATAATACAGAAAAATAGATGGGAAAATGATTAAATAATGGACAGCTCATCTCAAGTTTTAAAAAAATGACGTTGACTTGCATACCAGAGGTCTCAGGTTCGAACTCTCATGACATCTTAGTTATTTCCAACTCAAACTATTTGGAGGCTTATAACCAAGCTTATGAATTTACTAAATTAGTAGACCACTGAACTAAACATTATTTTTTTATTTCTTTCACTATTTAATCTAAATTTGTCATATATTTGGACAGAAAATTAATATTAATGTAAGCTTGTATAGGACATCACAGTCATTGAATCAATCTTGAACTCATATTTACAAACATAGAGATTAATACCAACTTGTCCAGTAAACTCATACAGATGTGAATAAAGAATCCTTATGAGTTTAGGGAATCCTAATCCTATTAGTATTGACGTAAGTGTACGGATGCTAAGTTATATTCTAATTGGGTTTCTAATGGGAGAATCCAATCAGATTTCCACAAGCAAGAGTATTAATACAGAGGTCTGCCTTCAGCAAGATGACACACCAAAAAGCGATGCACAAGGCCCCATTGAGAGTTGGTGATCTAGGAGCTTGCGAAGGTAGAAGATCTTTGTGTACCAGAGTCAGGATTTTTCTGCAAGTTAGTGCTTAATGAGTTAGAGCTTGATCCTTATTTCGATCTACATGTGGTATCGAGCCTCTGGTTGCTCAAACTCTTTAATGCCTAACAACTAAAATTAATTTGTTATATATTGCATAGAGTTTTCTGTTGCTATAACTATTTTACGCGGGCCCTAAAAGTAAAGGCTCTGTCGTCTGAGTTCATAAAGAAGATGTTACAACCACCAAAAGCAGCGAGTTTTGATGGCATTACATCTTGAGCGATCAAATAAATCGATAGTAGGTGGCATCATGAGTTGGAACACATGGCATAAGTTCATCCCAAAGGAGTTATGTGCTATGTTTTTGGCTTATGATGGCATGGAATAATACATGATATTATGAAAAAATCGACAAGCTTATCTTACCTAAAGATGCGAGAAGTTTTGATAAAGGCAATTTTCATAGTCTTGTGTTTTTAGTTTCATGATCAAGATATGCATATCATAAATCCACCCAAAGGAGGATATTTGGTGTGCATACGATGAGGATAAAGTTATATTTAATAAATGTGTATTTTTCCTTGCAATCATGAGCAATTACGATAACTCACATGCAATCGATCCTCTGGCAGGATCAACTACAAGAAATGGAAGCAAGATGTTGAAATTGTCTTGGGAGTGATGGACTTGGACCTAGCACTAAGGGATGATGAACCCGCGGACTGCGAGGAGCAAGCGCTTCTCAAAGGTCTAAATATGAGAAGTGGCAAAAGGCAAATAGGATTTCTCATTGATCATCAAAGGGCCATAACCGGATCTTGTCGTGGAGGCATTCAGTTGCAAGGCGCTAAGAATATCTAGCAGCCATAGAAGAGAGATACCATGAGTATGAGAAAATTTAAACAGGAGTGTTAATGCATACATTGACAACTATAAGGTTTGATGGCGATGGAAGTATCGTGGAGCATACTTTAACCATGATAGATCTGGCCATCAAATTGAAAAATCTTGAGGTACTTATCACTGATACTTTTACGGTGCATCTTGCTCTTGAATCTTTACTCGCTGAATTTACCAATATGAGAGATAATTAATTTTACTCAAAAGAGAGAAGTAGGTTTGAATGAACTCATAGCTATATGTGTTCAGCAAAGAAGCCGAGAATCAAGCATGAGAAATCGTGAATGTTGTCAACTTGGTGACTAAGGATGAGCCTAAAACTAAATCTGTCATGCTGTCAAGAAAGAAAGTTCCAAACATGCTCACCACCTAAAAAGACTAATCACCTTAAGGTTAAAAGTGATAGCAATGAGTGTTTTTTACGTAAAAGAAAGGGCACATGAAGAGGATTGTCACAAATACAAGCGTTGGCTTGACAAGCAAATAGCTAAAAGGTAACCAACAAGCCCTTATCTTTTGAGTCAAATCTAGTTAATGTCCCTTCTTCTTCTTGGTGGCTTGACACCTGGATCATCTATCCATATCTCTAATTCCTTGCGAGGGCTTCGTAAAAAGAGGACACCAAATAAAGATGAAATCCATGTTTTCGTAGGAGATGGAACCAAAGTTGAAGTCAAAGCCTTAGGAGTCGTCAAAATTGCAACTAGGATCAAGTCATTGCTTAGAATTAGTTGATGTCGTCTATGTACCTTCCATGAGTGGGAACTTAATTTAGGTTTCCAAATTAGTTTTGTCTGGTTATGTTTTTGAATTCAATAAAAGTGGCTTCAATTTGTTCCAAAACTACTGTTCTTGTTGGCAATGGCATTCTAGATCATGGCTTGTTTAGTTTAAATACCATCTTTTCCAATTCAAATATAGCTCTTAATGTTGAAACTGACTCAAAAGCAGACCAACTCCTCTAAACTTTGGCACCACAGTTAGGGCATATATCAAAAGAAAGAATGCAAAGACTCATTAAAAGATCGATTCTTCCCACCTTAGACTTTAAGGATTTTGATGTTTGTGTAAACGCATGAAAGGAAAATTAACGAAATCTAGAAAGAAGGGATCAACTAGAAGTTCTCAACTCTTAGAGATCATACATACTGAGACATTTGTGGTCCTTTTCTGTCCAAACTCTTGAAGGTCATAGGTACTTTATAAACTTCATAGATGACTTCTCAAAGGTATTCTTATCTCTATTTGATCTCTCGAAAAATCTAGTGCTCTAGAAGTGTTTAAAATCTTTAAAAAGTAGAAAACCAATTGGACTTAAAGATAAAGGTGGTTAGGTCCGATATAAGGGTGGTGAGTACTATGGAAAATATGATCAAACAGGTAGACATCCAGGCCCTTTGCAAAGTTCCTCCAAGATTGTGGCATAGTGGCTCAATATACAACACCAGAACACTTAGGAACAAAATGGTGTAGCAGAAAGAAGGAATCGAACTCTCAAGGATATGGTTAGGAGCATGATATGTAACTCAAACTTGCCTACATACCTATGGGGAGATGCACTCAAGACAGCAAATTACATCTTAAATCGAGTTCCTAGCAAGGCGAGTCCCCAAAAACACCTTATGAGTTATGGACTACAAAAGCCAAGTTTGAAACACATGCATATTTGGGGATGCAAGGCGAGAAGCTAAGGTATACAACCCTCAAGAAGAAGTTGGATCCCAAAACAATTAGTTGCTACTTTATTGCTATCCGGAGAGATCAAAGGGTATAGGTTTTACTATCCAAGTTATACTACAAGAATTATTGAGATTGGAAGGGCGGTATTTTTGGAGCAAGTAGATGCATCAAACCAAGAATCAGATTTTGTGTTTGAAGAGTTAGGTGAAGTGGCGTGAGAACCGGCTCAAACCAATAAACCAATAAATGTGCTGCAAGTTAATAACCAAGAAGACAATGAAGAAATTGGGATGGATTGGGATTATGAATTAGAAGATCGACAACGTGCAAATCCGGAAAATGAAGATGAAGGCGGCAATATGAATCCGACAAATAATGTTCAAACACAAGTCGCACAAGTTCAAGTAAGAAGATCTAACGTAGGAAATAGGAGACCAGCAATATCCCAAGACTATGTAGTGTACTTACAAGAATCGAGTTTATGGCATCAGTTTCAAGATCCTTGTCTTTCAATGAAGCAATTAATAGTTCGGAGGTATTGAAGTGGAGAGAAGCCATGGAAAGTGAATTAGATTCAATGAAAACAATCAAGTGTAGGGATTTAGTGGAGCCACCGGAAGGAGTGAAGCCAATAGGATGTAAATGGGTGTTCAAAACCAAGAAAGACTCAACGGGCAACATAGAAAGATTCAATACCGGACTAGTTGCAAGGGTTTTACTCAAAAAGAAGGAATAGATTACAATGAAACTTTTTCCCGGTTTCAACTAAAGATGCTTTTCGGATTATCATGGCTCTTCTTGCACAATATGACACATTGTTTTTGCATCAAATGGATGTAAAGATGACTTTTAAATGGAAGTAGTGAAGAAATATATATGGTGCAAACCCGAGGGTTTATGAAGGATGGAGAAGAACATTTGGTTTGCAAACTCAAAAGTCCATTTATGGATTGAAGCGAGGCATCAGGCAATGGTACGAGATTTGATGAAGTTGTGCACGCTCACAAGGCTTCACGAGAGAATCCAGTGGATGAGTGTATTTATCTAAAATTTAGTGGGAGCAATTTCATCTTCCTAGTACTTTATGTCGATGATATCTTACGGCACTAACAATTTGTATATGCTTGCTAACACAAAGTTTTTCTTGTCATCGCATTTCGAGATGAAAGATATGGGAGGCGTCTTATGTGCTAGGAGTGGATATACAGACGAGTCGTGGTATGCTTGGTTTATCACGAAGGGATACATAGAAAGAGTGCTTAAAAGATTTAATATGTTATCTTGTGCACACAGGAAGTTCCTATCACAAAAGGAGACAAATTAAGTAGAGCTCAGAGTCCTCAAAATGAGTTGGAGAAGGGAAGAGATGAAGAACAGACCATATGCATCTCGTAGTGGGCAGCTTAATGTATGCTCAAGTATGCACAAGACCGTAGATATTGCCTTTGCACTTAGTGTGATGGGCGGATTTGATCAAATCCAGGAAATGCACCGGATTGCAGCTAAAAAGGTGATGAGATATTTGCAAAGGACCAAGAGTTTTATGTTGGTTTATCGAGAGACAAGAAAACTTGGAGCTAGTAGGATATAGTGATTCTGATTTTTGCAGGCTGTCGGATGATAGAAAATCTACATCGGGTTATGTTTTCTTGATGGTTTGGTGGAGCAGGTTTCATGGAAAAGTGTTCGGCCAAGGTCAATTGGCGAGGTTCTACTATGCGGGCTGAATTTATAGCCTGTTATGAGGCAACAAGTCAAGCGGTTTGGTTGAGGAACTTCATTACAAAGCTTCACGAGTGGTTGATTCCATTGCAAGGCCGAGTGCAAATTTATTGTGATAATAGTGCGGCAATAATTTATTCCATAAACAATAAAAAGGTCAATTTGGGACAAGAATTGGATGTAAAGTTTTTATCGATAGTGAGAAAATCGGAGAAGGCAAGACAAAGATTGATCATATCGGTACACATGAGATGATAGCAGATCCTTTGACTAAAGCGATTCCCAATAGTGTATTCAAGAGACATGTGACTAGCATGGGGATTTTTGGCTAGTTTCGATGATGCGAGAATAGTGGGAGTAAATTTATAGTACACCTTGATTATTAGATAAACATAAAGGTAGTTTTTGCAAATAGTAAGTTCTTTTATTATTGCATTTATAGTTGCTATAGCTTTATTAAGGATATGCAATATTCGATTGAGACTATGTTATGCAATTAAAGTTTTGTTTTGAATGCAACAATTGAGGGCTTCATTTTGAAGCATAAAGAGCACGATATGCTTATATGTTCATGATTCACATTTTAGGGTCATATGGCATATCATTTAACTTATGTCTTGATGGTGCTTCATGTGTTTAGGAATTTTGTACATGTAATTCTGGAAACCATGTTTGATTGTTTAAAAGCATGAGTTTCTTTAGTTACGTACGAGATATTTCTTCTCAGAAGCTTGACATTAGGATTGAGTTTTGGTTTGATCTCATAGCGCCTAAAGTATGTTTGTTGTGGATACAATGGTTCAATACGAGGATTCAATGTTTGTGTGTCCTAGTGGGAGAATGTAAGCTTGTATAGGACATCACAGTCATTGAATCAATCTTGAACTCATATTTACAAACATAGGGATTAATACCAACTCGTCCAGTAAACTCATACAGATGTGAATAAAGAATCCTTATGAGTTTAGGAATCCTAATCCTATTAGTATTGACGTAAGTGTACAGATGCTAGGTGTACAAGTTATATTCTAATTGGGTTTCTAATGGGAGAATCCAATCGATTTCCACCAACAAAGAGTATTAATACAGAGGTCCACATTTGCAGATGACACACCAAAATAGTACTCGAGCCCCATTGAGAGTTGGTGATCTAGAGCTTGCAGAAGGTAGAAGATCTTTGTGTACCGAGTTCTGCAGATTAGTGCTTAATGAGTTAGAGCTTCAGTCCTTATTTCGATCTACAATTAATGGTAAGCTCTCATCCTACAGTTTTACAAAGAACCCCTAAAACCCTAAATCGTGAAAATTCCCTAAATCCCTAAAATGATACAATACAAGAGTACAAAATGCAGAGAGACAAAAACAGAAAGAAAAAGAAGTAAATGGCAAAGCAAGACAGTGATAATATTAAATAGAGAGGAAAATACCTTGTAGATAGAGAGAGAGAGAGAGAGAGGAACGAGCTTTGATCGGCCCAGCTGGCCCAAAACGAGACGTCTGTGTTTTTCTGAGAAGTGGGTCTAAAGGTTCGAATATTTTAGCCGGGTTTGGGCCGTTTCAAGCCGGTTCGAGTTTTAAACGACAGAATAACTCCTCAAGCTTGTTGCAGCTTCCTGAGTTGGAGCAGAGTGGTGCTCAAATTGAAAATGGCGTCTCTGGTTCGATCAGCGACTCTCAGATTTCTCAAACCACTAGGCAATCTCACTCTAAACTACGCCGTTAACCACCTGCGAACCCAAACCCTAAGCGTCCGGGCGTTCTCGACGACCTTGTCGCCGCCGTCAAAGGCTGTGGTGTACGAGCAACACGGTCCTCCCGATAGGGTCACCAGGTCACTCTCTAACTTTGTCTTACAAATTCACCTTTTTTCTTTTTCTTTTTCTTTTTCTTTTTCAAATTTGAAGAGTTTTTAATTAGTGGTTTTTGCTGTTGGAAGAGTGATACAGTTACCGCCAGTTGAAGTGAAAGAGAACGATGTGTGCGTGAAAATGTTGGCCTCTCCAATCAACCCTTCTGATATTAACCGAATTGAAGGTTTTTTATTTATCTTTTTCTCTTCCTTTTTCTTTTTGGGTATTGCCTCATTTGGTTTATTGTTCCATTACTAACCGTTTGGTTGCTCAGAAAATGGAGTTAAATTTACTAGAACATGTGCTCCGAATAGTTGCTTGATGGTTAGGTTTTCCAAAAAAATAAATAAATAAAGAAAGAAAGAAAGTTTAACATCAGTAAACATAGTGACAAACTTGTTAAGATCACATTTTGAAGATTATCTGTATTGAATTTACTATTTGTTGCTTACTAGTTGAGGATTTGTGCCTTGAACCATGAAAGGGGTATACCCTGTGAGGCCACAAGTGCCAGCTGTTGGAGGATATGAAGGTGTAGGAGAGGTACATTCGGTCGGGTCTGCAGTTAAGGGTCTCTTGCCCGGGGATTTAGTCATCCCATCTCCGCCTTCTTTCGGTACATTCTTCATTTGTTCTCACATCTTCTCAAATTTGTGGTTATAGAACATAGTTTGCATGCCTTTTGTGACCTTAATGAGGCTTTATTTATATATAATCTTTTCTTAGGGACGTGGCAGACTTATATTGTGAAGGATCAGAGTGTATGGTACAAAATAAACAAGAATTCACCCCTGGAATATGCCGCCACTATTACGGTTAATCCTTTGACTGCTCTAAGAATGCTTGAAGAGTTCGTTACTTTAAACAAAGGTACAGCACCAACTGTAACTTCTATGCATCTTTCTTTTGTCTTCTCCTCACTGATTACAATTTGGTTTGAATAGGAGATGCTATTGTTCAAAATGGAGCCACAAGCATTGTAGGGCAGTGCATTATTCAGCTTGCGCACCGTCGTGGCATCCATAACATTAATATAATAAGGGACAGGTGATAATATGAAATCAGCTTGTGTACTGTGATGTATGTTTTCTATTCTTGTAAAAGTATATAATTAAGCAGAGTATGCAGTTATTTACTTAGATTTCTGCTTCCAGAAAAATAAACTTTCCTGAAAAGGGTCTTTCTATAATTGACCATGGGTTGGTGTCTACAGGACTGGGTCTGATGAAGTAAAAGAGAAACTCAAAAACCTTGGTGCTGATGAAGTTTTTACTGAGAGTCAACTGGAAGTCAAGAATGTCAAGGGTCTTCTGGTATATCTTTATTGTCTCATTATAGTTGATATTGTCAAGGGTCTTCTAGAAGTTGTGGACTTATTAATCAAATCATAAATTACAGTTTGATTCTTCCTCTATTTCCGAGTTGTTTGACTAATCTTCTGCATTTAATCTGCTTTACATGCCAGTCTGGTATACCTGAACCTGCATTAGGATTTAACTGCGTTGGAGGCAATGCTGCTTCTTTGGTTCTTAAATTTTTGGGGTGTGATTCTCAATATTATATGCTTTAAACAATGTTCCCTTTTCCTAGTGGTTTCAAAATCTAATGTCCTTTTTTAAATGTACTGCATTTTTTTTAGGCGGGGTGGAACTATGGTGACATATGGTGGAATGTCTAAGAAACCCATTACTGTATCAACGTCATCTTTCATTTTTAAGGTAAGTCTTTCTTTTTTTCCCCACTACTTTAGTGGTTATTACTTTTGGGGGGAAAGTATATTGCACTTGCAAATTTTATTTTATTTTCCCCGAGAACTGCGAGTTAGTGTGGGTGGGTGGGATGGGGAGTAAAGGCACACATCTGGAAATGGCAAGGAATGCTAAATAGGTAGACATGGGGAAACCATGAAATAGGAAAGGGAACAATAACAAAGCATTCAAGAAAATCTGATTACTACAAAGAAAAGGAAGCAGTTAGATATGGGTAATACCAATAGAAAGTAGGATGAGGTCAATGATGGTTGCATGCTCCTACTATAGATTGAGTAGACGAGGTGTCATTATATGCATTGATGGGATGATATGATTCTAGTCTTCAATTATCCCAACTAAGTTGTATTGACTGTTATTTTCACAAACCTAGGAGGTCTATTTGATTAGAAATTCAAAGTTTGTATAGTTTCAGAAATCCTTTTAGGCATTTTAAGACCTAGATTAGGTTAGCTCTTCATCTGGTGGCGGAGATGAAGAAATAGGATTTAGGATTTCTTTTGTCTTAAAGCAACACAGTTTTTTGCCCACCAGTTTCTGTTAGTAGAGAAATTTCTGATTAGTTCCACTGACATTTTTCTGTTTGTGATGTTTTTATGTTCTGTCATCTTGTCTCAAATATCTATGTTTGCAGGATCTTTCCTTGAGGGGATTCTGGTTGCAGAATTGGATGAGTACAGAGAAGGCAAAAGAGTGTAGAGTTTTGATTGATTCCCTCCTGGACCTAGCACGGGAAGGGAAGTTAAAATATGAGTAAGTTCTCCTTCATTAACTATACAATTGGCTTCTTCTTTTTTGTTTTTTAACTCCACTTTTGTTAATTTTAACTGTTCTATGTTTAACATCAGAGGCTTCCCTATTTGTAGGATGGAGCTGGTTTCTTTTGACAATTTGAATGCTGCACTAGATAAGGCCCTTGGGAAGCAAGGGAGCCAACCAAAACAAGTTATCAATTTTCAACTTTGAGCATGGCTGAAGTGAAGACTTTTGTTTTGGTGATAATCTCGTAATAATCTTTCAGAGGTTTATTGTATTGCATTAGGATGTGAAGTCACATTTTGGATCTCCTATTATATAATGTAATTATTACATATGTCTTTTGAGTCCTTTTACCACGAGACAATCCACATTTACGGATGAGCCAACTTTGTCACCACAATTCAGACCAAAAGAAAAAAAAACCTTTGTATCACAATTACTGCTTAGTGGTGGGAGTTAAATTGATCAAGACTAAAAACCACCTTACAGTAATTTGCTTTAGGTATTATGAAATGCATTCTTTGTATCAAATGAGTCAGTATAGCAAAAGCAAAATTAAAGCGCCAGTTTTCTCTTATTTGATATCAAACAAAAATTTGATTTCTTGTCGCATCTCCAAATAACACATTGTAAGTACATCATGAATTGATCCCAAATTGAGTAGAAAAACTTGTATGAAACAGGTATAACATTGTTTTGCTATTTCCGGCCAATCACAGTCTGTCATGTGGAAAAGTTATCAAGCGTGGCATACCGTGATTGACCGGGGATAGCAAAATAGTGCTATCCCTGTTTCATGCGAGTGTTTCTCCAAATTGGGAGCCTAGTTGGGGTTCATGTGAGATGTCACCTCAATTGTCTTCCCCCAAATTCTCCTTACAAAATTTAAAAATATATTTTCAGATGGAGTTCTCAAAAAATATTGTAAACCACAAATAAATTTCTCAAAAATTAATAAAATCTGAGGGGAAGGGGGAACAAAAAAACAAAGTGTACAGAATAAAACTCTAAGAGATGCATTCCTTTCTCAAAACAAAGTCTACAGATTCTTCCACTGTGTCAACAACCTGCACAAGCATAGTCAGGTATCTGTTAACAAATTTGAATGCATGAGATTTGCAATTACATCTCTACCTATAAACTCAAGTTCCACCCCTCACCTGAGAAAGAGGGGAGGACTAACTATAAAGTAAACATGATACTACATTTTCATGCAGGCAGAAAAGTTTTAAAAAACTACCAAATCCGCTGGAAATTCAGCATGATTTTCCTTTCCCTTGAAAACCCCCATCTTTGTCAGAATAAAAAACCAGGGATAACCCGCCTGAAATGAAAAATATGATTGATTATTTCCTTCTCTGATTTTAAGTTAAATAGTGTTCATTTTACTCATGTAGAAACTATGCAACCAAAATTCAAGTCCAAGAGACGCAAACCTGTCGTGCACCATTGATGTCAACCGAAGGATTATCTCCTATCATATACAGTGTTTTGAATTGGTAACTTCCAGCATTTGCTTGATTGGCAACTTGTAGATTATCATGAAGAGCTGACACAAGTTGCTTAAGTACAAGTTCTGCATTCTTGAATACAAATGGATTTGGTTTCCCAAAAGTTGTATACTCCAGAGCATGAGGATGGATTCTGCATATTAATTTGAACTACCAGCTTTAGCATGATGCACAACTCATCACATGAAATCATCATCATCAGCATCCTTGCCTTTGTCCTAGTCATATGAGGCCAACCAAATGAATTCACATTTTCCATTCTTTTCTAATTTTCACATATCTTTTCATATTATCTTTTCCCATGTTAGTCTTAAACTCTTGATCGGCCTCTTAGTCTTTAACCTTCATAAGGTACGTAATATGAAATATAATCATCACACAAAGCTATATTTTGTATAACTTAATTAAGGGTTAAAACTTTGACAAAACCTGAATTTATGATCATCACTATCAAACAGCATTCATGTATTCCATCCCATTTCAACTAGTGAGCCATCTTTTGAACTCAGAGATCAGCTTCAAATTCATCTGAGTGGAATTGTAGTCAGTTGAGTTACGACCCATTCAAAAGGGGTTTAGAAGAGCATATCTCAACATTTTAATGGAAAGATTAGAAGGAAAACGTACAATGATACACTTTTTGGATATTTCTAGGCTTACCTATTAAAGATGGATTCTAGTGCAATTCTGAAAGCTCCCATTCCAAAACGCTCAGTAGGAAAAGCGGCCTACCTTTAGTAGCACCTTGTCAGTACATCATACATATTTTATATTATCAAAACTAGTTCACAGAAACTCAAGAATTTATCTTGGAGTCAAGAAAACAATTAATTTATTACAGGGGAAGGAGAATCAACCTGGTATGCAAGGTCATCATGCGCAAAATAAAGATGTGGTTGGTTTCCAATTTCCCGACCAGGAAGACCACCAGTTCTTAAAATGTCGCATAGAACTTGGTATAAACATCCATCATTAGTCAATTGATACTTTAATGATTATAAAATGACTAACATATAGATTTGAGAAATTCTAACAGAACATGAAAGTGGGAATAAGGTGAAATTGTCGAAAGTATTTGAAGACAGCATTGATAGCATTTCAGTAATTCATATGTCTAGCTAACAAACATGAGGCATTGATTAATCCTAAATCCTCTTGGTAATGTGAATGTACATACATGAGCTCCTATAGCATTATGATCAAATAAACTTGTCCAAGATAACATGAATGTCTCTGCTCCAATCAACAGAATCACTAACTATAAACGCCGCCTGAACTCTTTGTGAGGATACAAGGTCTCTGGCAGCAACCTCCTTAACCTGCTTAGTTGTCCATTTCTGTTATACAGTGCTAGTGGGTCAATGTTTTCAAAGCAGGACGCATAGTCATCAATTGAAAGAACATTTCTTAAACGAGGGAAAAAAAAACCCCAAAGAAAATCAAGAGCAAAAATCTCAGATCAGACCAGACATTTTATTCAAATTTGTGAAGAAATTCAACATGCCAAAATCAAATTAGCCTAGACAATCTAACCAGAAACATACTTAAATCCATATTCAGACATAACTGCAGCAGGTTCTCCTTTCCCCACAGCAACAATGAGTTCATTCTCAAATCTGTAGTCAAAATTGTAAATCTTGAATAGAATCTGAATAATACAATAAGACAAAGATGAAATCTATCAATCAAACAAACAGAACAGATCAAGATTGTTCACACAATAAGTTGTGACCATTTGATTCTCACTCTACATCATGGTTGTGAAGTGACAAATTGGCATCCTTTATGGAATTCCATAGTGCCGCCATTGAGTAACAATGAAATGCATCTGCTTAGATACAGAACTCAGGTTCATTTCCACCATGTGTAGTTCTCACTAAGGTACCCAACTATTGATGCCCACATTTATCCTAGAGGCATATACAATGTTGGCAGAGAAAAATGAAGCATGCCCCAACACTGCCAATACTCAATGCAAGACTAAGACACCCTCTATAACTTGTTAAACAAAATTTCATTTCTGACCCATAACTCAAGCTTACATGCATACCTGTATACTAATTGCTTAAAAGGTGTATGGCCCTGTAAAACCTGCATGCAACACCATGCAGTCAAAAAATAGCATTTAGTATTACAGATTTGCAAGTACGTAATGATAGAAGTTTGAATAAAATAATCAAATTTGTGATCATTCTAACAAAAATACCTGTAAAGGTGAAATCTTGACACCCAAAAGTTCACTTAACTCAAGGGCTCTTTTAGATTCAGTAAACCCACCACCTATTCATAACCGGAAAATAAAAAAAATAAAAAATAAAAAAACCATTTTACTTTGATTATAACACGTGGCAAAAACCCAGCATAAAAATGCAAATCAAAGGACTTACCATTTGTCAAGAACACGTACGGAATGCTAAGATTACCTGCCCACAAATTGAAATTTTTTCAAATAAAATCCTAAAAAAATATAAAATAAATAAAAATGGGAGGTGGGTATAAGAAGTGAGGGTACCAGAATCGTCGTATAATCTTCTGAAGACCTGAGGAGAGCCTCCGATGGGAGCTTCGCTGCGTAAAACGACGCCGTCGATGTCGAACGCAATGCCAAAGGAAGGCCTGCCAAATTAATCATAATCAAACCCAATTTGTGCTCACGATTCACGAACATCATCAAATTTTTCTCCTTAAAAGAAAATTTAGAAACAAAATGAAAAGGAGGGATTGACGGACGGTTTGGACTGTGAGGCGAGCTGCGAGAATGATCGTGTGAATTTGGAGAAACTGGAGGATAATTGCTTAGCGTTTTGCGTCTGCGAAGCCTTTCTCAGTATTCGGAGGCTCATTGTTTTTCTTTCTTATGAGTTTTCAGTACTAGTTAGTCACTCACTGTCCAGAAAATATGAAAGCTCTGAGAAAACAAGCGAGACTGAACTCGATTTAGGCCACCCGCGGGTTAAGTTAACTAACTTGATGCCCTGAACGAGAAAACTCGGAGAAATTGAAGAGGTGGCATTGTTTGGTTCGGTTTGGTTTGGGTGTAAATAGTAAATTATATCAATCTTCTTCATATGATTTAACCCGAATTATAACCGGTCCAATAAAATCGTTTTTCAGTTTACTATTGGATCGAATTATTTCCCAAAAACGATCTTATTAGACCAGTTATAGTTCAGGCTAAATCATATGAAGAAGATTGGTATAATTTAGTATTCAAAATACTAATATCTACTGTCTTATTTAAAATGGTCAACAGTCCAATAATATTTTAGAAGATTTTTAAGTTCAAATTTCATGAACGACAACCACTAAACAGAAAATCTCTTCTTTTTTGTTAAAATGAGATTTTAGAAGACTTCGCAAGTGGTGTGGAAATGAGATTTTTTAAGTTTGAACCTAAAATCTCTACACTCATCCCTCCATACCATGATATTGCTCATCTTCTGCACTAAACATGAATGTTCTCAAGGTGTTCATAAAAAGTCCAACACAATATGCAGAGGAGAATAATCACTTTGTGCTGTTTCCCGGTAATATTCTTATTTTTATTTGGTTTTGAATCATATTAGATTCACAATATACAAAACATATCAAAATCCAAACAAGGCCAGGAGAACAAAGTCTTCTTTTTATACACACCAACACTACCACTCTTGTTATGAAGCTGCCATTTCATCCACTCAACATGCCGGAGAACGCCGTCTCCCTAGTTGATCTTCTTATATAGAATCTCCTCGCATATGATAATTACCAACCTTTCAAAACCAAAAGCATCCTTTAAACGTGATGCTAGTGGTAGCAGTGAAAAAAAAAACAGAAACAGAAATTAGATCGCTGCAGACAAAAATTATCCCAACATATCATCCGGGTTGAAGTGTAGAGACTCCCTCCATACGAGCTCCTTTATATCTTCTTCATCCAGGGTTGCCTGCTCGAAATCAAAGACGAAAGGAGATAGGCAAACGGGCTCCTCATTGATCTCATGAAGACTTGATAAAAATGGATGATTCAGTGCTTCCTCAACTTTTTATATATGACAAATGAGACGGTAGATATTAGTATTTCAAAACTTAGTGAGAAAATTGAAGATTAATCATTACCAAATGCTAAGAGACTTACCAGTTATACGCTTGCTTGGATCAAAAACTAGCATTTTTTCTGCAAGATCAATTGCCAGTGGCGAGATGTTTGGGAACTTCTGCACAAAGGGTTGCTTTGGGACATGTGGGAGCTGCTTAACATACTTCCTAGCATTATCACTTCTTAAAAATCCAAGATCTGAATCGTCTGGTGAACCTAGTAGCTGTTTTTGAACAATCACAAACTTGATTCATCAACATCGTAAATTAATAGTATCAACTTTCAAATTGGTAACTAGTTCTGACATCCCTTCTAAAAGGATGCCCACAATGTAATAACACTCAACTGACACTAAATCACATCTATTAAGTTCAAGAACTGCAAGAGAATTACAGAGAAAATGAGTACCTCAGTTATGAGACTCAGCTGTTGAACATAGTCTTTACCGGGAAATAGTGGTTCCCTCCTAATAATCTCCATGAAAATGCAACCTACTGACCAAATATCAATGGCTGCAGTGTATTCTGAACAGTTGAGCAGTAACTCAGGGGCTCGATACCAACGAGTTACAACATATTCTGTCATGAAATCTGTCTCTGATGTAGTTCTAGCAAGCCCAAAGTCACAAATCTTAACGTCACAATTTGCATTGAGAAGCAGGTTGCTTGGTTTCAGATCGCGGTGCAAAACATTTGCAGAGTGTATGTACTTCAATCCCCGCAGCAATTGATACAGGAAGTACTGCCAAAAACATTACATGTCGCTTAAGATAAGTGATCTAAGTTTCAATCTCAACAGAATTTATAGGGTTACATATTCATACTACAATCAGAGCATGTATGTTGCTAATACCACATGACTAACACATAGGAAGGAGAGATTAGTAACAGAAGCAACAACTTTATAAATGGCAGTAAACAAAAGAAGCAAGTACGAACCAGATGTTCAATACATAGTAACTAATCATTGAATGGCTTGACGCATTACATAATAGCCTTTGCAAATTTAAGGGGAAAAATGGTATAAATCATTGCCCTGAGGTGGTCCTAATCAAACATATCACACTTCTATGTTATACTAACCTACACAGTGCCCTACAAGTTAGATTGTTTCCCCTCATTCACTAAACCTATGTGTATCTTGATTGGAAATGTAAAGAATGTCAATCGTAATTAAGCAGCAGCAGTCACTCTTAATTTTCTTGTTCAAAGAGACAAGTAGATGTTGTTGAACAATGAAGAACTTGATTCATTGACATCATAAACTTAATAGCTTCACCTTAGAAATTCTATAACTAGTTCTCACATCCCTACTAAAAAATGTCCAGTATATATCGACGCTCTACTTACCTGACAGTGATCATCTGTCAAAGCCTGGCTGGAGTGTATTATATGATTCAAGTCAGTATCCATTAGTTCATATACAATGTAAACATCATTGAACTTTTCTCTCTGCTGGCCTTATGATGTCCTTAATTTTGACAATCTGCAAAATAATGATGCAATTATTATTCACAGTAAAACAAGTTAAGAAGCGAGTGTTACTAGCCTTAACAACAAAACTCCCTATAATAAGATTTTCAGTTTATGGTATGCTTATGAATAGCATTGACCAGACATTTAAAAACAAGCATTTATCCATATTTGGATATTCCAAATTTGCTAAACGGAGTAACAGCAGAGGATATGGGATTTGAATGCAAAAGGTTTACATTGTCATGATCCATATGGCAAAGAAGCTTGATCTCTCGAAGCGTCCTCTTGGCATCGATCCTATTGTCAAATGCATTCCCAATCTTCTTGATTGCAACCTCTTCTTTTGTCTCAGAGTTTGTTGCACAGCTGCCATCAGGAAATATTAACCACCTCTACTTTTCTTTTTTGGCCTCACACCTCTACTCACTGAGTAAAAATCAAGATACATATTTCCACATATCCACCAAGAAATCTCCCAAATTTATCAAATGAGTGCAGTAAGAATATTTGAAAGAGCTATCTATCTCCACAAGTTTTTTGAACAGTTCCTGATAGTTGTATGAGCAAGAAGCCTTGCCATTTCCAATTCAAATACAAAAGCACCCAAACCAAAGTCAAAACAATAAAGACAGAATTGAATAAAATGAAGTACTGGCTCATTGGATTTGAATCTCAGATTTAGAACCCAAGAAAAACAAAACCCCACTAAGCTAAAGCCTACGCAATTCAATTTTGAAGTCAACCTTTCAATTCCATGGTCAAAGTCCAACCCAGCTTTTACCAGAATCCTAACAGATATACCATTTCTAAGCCCAAAAAAAAGAAAAAAAAACACTGACACTGAGAGAGAGCAAAAAGTTCAGAATTTTTTAATAAAAAATAAATAACAGGGAGGGAGGGAGAGATACCAAACGATGCCGTATGCACCGCGACCGACAGGGTGAATAGGAGGAACATATTTGGCGGAGACTTCAAAGAGGTTACCCAGAATGTTATACTGTATGTACTTGCCTCCGTACAAAGGAAGACCTTCTTTCTTCACCTTATTCTCACTCTCCATCTCTTTCCTTCTGTTTTTTAAACTTCTATGAGAGAGAGACTGGAACAAAAACAAGAAAAAGAGAGTCTTTCTCAGTTTCTCAAACTGACACACACAGAGAAGAGAAGAGGAGAAGAGAGAGAATATAAATTTAGAAAATGTGGTGTAGGAGTGACCGCCTGAATATTGGTGAGGGAAAGCTATGGAGGGGCCATCTGGTACCACAGGCCTATCTCTGACAGCCACCACACTAAACGCTTTTTGTGGTTTCAGACTTTTCAACTTTCAAATTTGAATGTGGAAAAGCCGAAGCCAAAACAAAGGTTACTTTTTGTTATTTATAAAAGTCAGTCAGTCGGTCAGTGGTCAATTTTGTCTCTTTCCTTCTTCCTTGCTTTCTTCTTGGGTCAAGAAAATTCTACTGCCCCCAGTTGTCCATTGCTGCATGTTGAAAGTTTGAGATTTTTTGTTCTATTTGAGGGCCCAATATTCCAACTTAAACATTGACCTGGTCTGGGCCTACTTCTTCTGCAATTTCGATATTATCAATGCTTTGGATTGAGCTTGAATTCTATGGGGAGGCCATATATAAGAGCATTTCCACTTATTTGTTATGACAAAGGATAATAGTAAGGAATGATTGTTACTATTCATGTGAATGGTAACAGTCATTGCAAAATGTTTGTTGTGTGTTCCATCAAGGTGTAAAATATCGATGATATCGGAAATATCAGTAGTCCAAAAATACGGAAATTTCAAAGGAAATATCGGGATATTATCGATATCGATAAAAATTGAATAAAAACTATGAAAATTGTAAGAAAAACTTGAAAATTTTTATTGAAACTTTAGAGAATGTTTATTTAGTCAATTATTTATTAGTTTATCACAAAAAATTATAAGGAAATGCATTGCATGATAGATTTAACTTATTTAAGTTGATTATGGGCTAGTTTGGTATTGATGTGCTTTTAAAAAAAACTGCTTCTGCTGTGAGAATAAACAACTGTGAAATGAAGCAGTGAAGTGTTTGGTAATCTATATTTGTAAAAATGCTGTGAGTATAAAAAGCAGCGTCATAGCGTTTGGTAAACTTTTTTTTAGAGGTGTTGTGACTGTGTATAATGACCAAAAAGGGTATGATATTGAAATTGATATTTATGTTTATTTTAATTTAAAAAAATTGATATTGATGTTGTTTTACAATACATTTACAATTTTTTTATAATCTTAATAGTAATATACAGTTTTTTTTTAAAAAACTTGAGAAGGAAAAAAGGCCCCAGGACCCTTTTCACCTTTTCCTTTTTCTATACTTTTATTTGTCGACCATTCTTCTCCCTTCTTTCTTTCTCTCCTCAGCCTCTTCATTCAACAAACCAACAGCCCACCAAAGGCACATCAACACCCAGTCGTCACCATCCCACCATTTCTACCCACAAACCCAATCCCACCAAGTGCCTACACCCACCCATCACGACCAAGAGATGCCTGGTAGTGCCTGTGCATATTGAATTTCATCATGCTCTATCCTCCCTCATATCCTTTTCTTTTTCTTCATCATCCCCTCTCCAGTCTATTCTTTTATCCCCCATCCTAAAAGTAAAAAAACACCCTTCACCCCCTGTCCTATTAGCCTCCAGCCACCGCCACCGCCTCCGCTCCTCACCTCATGATCTCCTCGGATCAACGCCAGAAAACATATCTGGGTGGGTGTTGGTGCTTGGTTGGGTTGGGTTTGTGAGTAGGGATGGTGGGTTGGGTTTGTTGAAATGTTGAAAAAATAATTTGGAGATTTGAGAGATCTGTGAGAAAAATGAGATATTAATGGAGAGTGGGAAGAGAGAGCTACAGAGGACTGAGGTGGGAATGGAGACCCAATCGTGAAAAATGAAGAGGGTAAATCACGTCATTTTCTAAAATAAACGAGGACAATACGGGCATATTGAAATATTCATTAAAAGCTCCGCATGCTTCCACCCGCAACAGCTTTTAAAAGCAGCATCTCAGCTGCTTCTGAAAACTGCTGCCAATGACCCACGATTTTGAAAAAAAGCAGTTTTGTTTTGATTTACCAAACACCTTTTCATTCAAAACTTAAACAATAAGCTGCTTCTTTTAGAAGTTAAGCAACCCCAAACTAAGCCTATATAGCAAGCTGACAAACACTGTAACTATAGAAAATATGTTGTAATTAATGAAATGAGATTAAACACACCATAATCATTTATATATAATGATTTACTACAATACATTGCATTGTAAGATACATGAGTGACTTAGTACCACATAGAGTTCATATGAGGTTCAAATTTTTCACTATCTTCATCATCTCTATGTGTAGAGTAAGTGTATTGTGAAGAGTAATCATTAAATGATAAATCCCTAAAGAAGAATTAAATAGGAAATAAATAAAATGATTATAGAGATTTAAGTAATTAAGCAACAATTTGAAGGGGAATTCTTTTGCTCAATGAAAATTTTATTCCTTTGAAGGAAAAAAAATCCCGAAAAAATGAAAAAGAGGAAAGCGTGTGGGTTTTGCCTCCCATAAAGAAGAGCCCTCTTTTTTTGGGCCTGAACCAAAAGCCAGAGCTCAGCACATGGTTTTGCTAAACATATTAGCTATTACCATAGATTTCGTCCAACCCTTTAACACACAACAAAAAATTGTGTTGTGTGTTAAAAATGAAAGATCCCAATAAAGAAACCTCAGATACAGACTTTCAATTTAAACTCTCCCTTTCAAAGCTTTCATCTTTCACCCATCCACCCATTACCCATAAAGATCTTCTTCAAAATCGGTTACTAGAAAAAAAAAATCTGCAAAAATGGTGAATGCAGCTTGCAGGCGCGTGGATTGTGGCAGCAAGTATTGGAGCTGTTGAGGCTCTGAAAGACAAAGGAATTTGCAGGTGGAATGGGGTTTTGAGGTCACTGCAACAGCATGCCAAGAACAACAAGAGATCATATTCCCAGGCCAAGAAACTCATTGGGTCTTCTTATTCAGCAATTTCCTCCTATAATATCGCGATATTATCGATGATTTCGATAATATCGCGATATTATCACCATTTCAGCTGAAAATTACACAAAAATATCGCCTCAATATTCCAGCGAAATTTCGCCGATATTTTCAAAAAAAAAATTACGAAAAAGTTCTGTCCCCTTGCGATAATATCGCCATTCCAAAATCAGCGAAATTTCGCCGATATTTCGGTGAAAATTTCGATGTTGTTCCTTGGTTTCCACTCATTGTCATGGCAACCTAAAGGCAACCACTATTCACATGAAATATGAGGAGAGGAATTTGTATAGAGTTTTGGTGTGGGAAGTGAAGAATATGGCTAGGTATTTATTTTAAAAAAATTTCGAAATGTTTGGATTTTTTTTAGATTTTTTTTTTACAAAAATTCGTTGCTTACATCAACTACCCACAAGCTCGGGCTCGTTTTGCCTTTGGGCTTGCCTAGGTTTGATGGTCCCCACCATTTGCTCGTTTTGCCTTTGGACTTGCCCAGGTTTGGAAGCTACAAACTGAGCTAAGGTCCCCTTTTGCCCGGGCCAAACCCTACCGCTAGAATTGCTCTAAGGCTCTCACTATAGAATTCTTGGGGTTGGGCGAATTCAATTGCAAACTTATTTGTATTGCATAAAGATGTTATCAATGCTAACAAAAAGTTTTGTAAACAAAACTACGTAGATTCTAAATACAGAGGCTCAAGATTCATTGTGATAACGTGATTTATTTTATCAAATAAAATATTCTCTTCTATACATTTATAAAATAAAATAAAAGAATTAACCATTTCTTTTTCTTGGTAATAAACGAGTAATTTTTTATTTTTTTTTCGTGTTTCTGGTTCTAAAACAACATGTCATATTCAAAGACATGGGGTTGGGAAAAAGTAACCTTTTGTAAACACGTTAAGGTCTATGAGCCTATAGTTAGAACTATAACCATATAACCACTTGAGGAACCCACAAGTAGTGCTCGAACCTCGAAGCCTCTTCGAATAGAAAACTTTTTCTCCATCTACAAAATCAACATACATAAATCTAAACATTAAAATCTTCAATTGTCAGAAATTGAAATGATGGAAATCTAAATTCCGTCATTTTAAAATTCTATGTAATTTTTAATTCCTTCATCCAAACGGAGAGTAACTTACAAGTTTGGATTACACATATCACTCCTTCTTTACAATAGCTTGCCTCTGGTGATGTTGATTGTTCATGTGATATCAATACCTCTCAATTGTATCTACTATTTCTTTTGGTTCACCATTGTTAACGGTTTTAGGTCTCCATATTTGGAGATGAGGATAAAAACCCTAATTGGGAAAAACCTAATTCTCTTCCCCTCACTTGGGAAAAACCTAATTGTTAAATGGATATTGTAAGCATAAAAAGATTGATGAGGCCATGATGCTTTTTTTCTGGATATGTCTCATACGGGACTGGTTCCAAATACTTGTTACTTATAACACTCTTTTGGACGGTTTTTGCAAAGCGGGTAGAATACAGGATGCACACAAGTTGTTCTCTAAGATGCAAGCTTGTGGGCAACTTCCAAATGTTCAAACTTATGCTGTTCTATTGGATGGCCTGTGTAAAAAGAACAACTTTCTAGAGAAATGCAATTGTTTGTAGAGATGGAAGTGAAGAAGTTGGATATTGATATTGTGATTTACAATATTCTTATTGAAGGTATGTGCATAGCTGGAAAAATTGAATATGCAAAGGGATCTCTTTTGTGGTTTATCATCAAAAGGACTTCAACCTAATGTGCTGACATACAATATACTGATGAATGGACTATGTATCGGGGGCCTAACAAGTGAAGCAGAAAAGTTGCTTGTCCCAATGGAAGAGAAAGGTTGTTCTCCATATGGTTGCACCTATAACACAATTATTATCCGAGGGTTTATCAATAACAATGAGATGATACTTGTTCAATAAATGGTGAAGAAGGGCTTTTAATGGTATTTTTCTTTTAGTATTAGAAGAGACTCATAGTCCTATAATGTGATTAACTATAATCGTCATAACAATTGTGCTTTACACACCATCATCATTGTGGAACCATAAATATTCCTAGGTTAAATAATTTCCTATTTTTGGGAGTTATTTAATTGAGGGACTCCTGCTACAAATTACGGTTTATCCTAATCCCTAATTCTTTCTTTATTTAAATCCATAATTCCTTATTTATCCTAATCCCTAATTTCTTTATTTATCTCAATCCTTAATTCCTTATTTATCCTAGTTTCTGATTTATTTAAACTCCTTTAATTATCTAAACCCTTATTAATTATCTAAACCCTATCAGTTATCTAAACCCTATTAATTATCTAAATTCCAGTAATTATCCTATTTATTGTGGAAGGATAATTCCTATCTCTACGAGGGTTTATCTCTCCAGAAACCCTAGCCCCCGAGGCTCTATAAATAGGAGGCTACACAAGGCATGAGGTAACCCATTCTAAACTCTCAGAAGCCATTCAAAGCTCTCAAAATACTGCAGAAATTCCCTCTCCTTGCCACGCCTCTCTCCCTCTCTCTCACAAGGCTCCGGCCTTCACACACGGCTCCGGCCACCCGGTTCTCCCCAAGAGAAATCTCCGTACTCTTTTGTTAGCTATTGTTTTTTCTGAAACACTCGACCTAACTTAGGCATCGGAGGGCCTTTGGCCAACACCCCCCGGGTGTGGTCTTTTTACTCCGATTGGTTTTGCAGGGAGAAGGAGTTCGAGGAAGGAGAATGGCGAATTCATTAACGAATATTCTTTTGGGACGAAAATCACTCCCACAAATTGGTGCTTTCATTGAGAGTACGAGTTATACTCAACGCGTGCTCACGAATCAAGGAATCTGTTCCTCCTATTTTTCCAATCCACCAAAGCCTTCCAAACAACCATGGTTGGAAGCAAACGCCTTAGGAGCCAAACCGCCGCACGCGCGCGCTCCACGATAAATCCAAATCCATCCTCCCAAGGTTTCACGGCGGAAGCAACCTTGCCGCCACCATCCTCCACCTTGCAGCCGCCAACGCATGGTGGTGGACCACCTGTCGCCGCACTAAGTCACGGCCCCGTGGCCTCCCCCACCTTATTGCTACAAGGACCAAACGGCGGCGCCGTTATGGAGCAAGTTCAACCGCTCCCTCCTTTGCCATCTCATTTGGTGCATGCCCCCGCGTATGCATCCAATGAAACCCTAGCCCATACACTTTTGGGCCCTACGCAATTTCCTCCTTCAGATCCACGTAACCAGGCGGACTACAACATGCGAGTTGATCAGCTCACGCAGAGGCTGGACAACCAAAACAACTTGGTTGAACGGCTCCTCCAGCAGATCGACCTAGTTCGAGGTCTCAACCCTGGACCCCAGGATGAGGAGAGAACGCGTACGCAGACCGGCACACAACTTGAGAGATCTAGTGTTGGTCAGACAAGAGCAAACAGCCAAGAAGGAGAACGAGAACGTGCTGCTTAGCGCCCGAACCAAACCCAAACAGCTGCAAGCCATACTCGAAGCCGATCGGCGATCCGCTCAAGGTTAGGTCCAAGGACCAATGTACACGAGAGGCTGGGCCCACGGCCCGATGTCCACGCCCGCTTGGGCCCACAAAGAAGTATCCACTCTAGATTGGGCCCGCAAAGAGGTCGAGGTCATGAACATCCGCTTGACGAAAGCGAAAATCACCGCTCGCCAACTCGCTCGAGGCAGACCAACTTACAGCGACAAACCGTTGAGGAATCCTCACAAGCTCAAACCATTAGCCCGCCATGGGGGCAGGGCAGCCGGGGGACCAGACCGTTGAGAGCTGATGAGGAGGTTAACCAGCAACGTCCGAGGCGTGAAAGACGTCAACGCGAGCCGCAAGCCCTGTGTGCAGAAGACATAGAGAGGCTTGTAAGAGAACAGCTTCAGAGTCTCCAACCTAAGGGGAATGCATAAGAGGCCTTATGCCAAGAAGTTGTTCGAGTTAACTCGTCACCCTTCACCAAAGAGGTAGAACATGCCACTCCTCCGAAACGGTTCACAACTCCGACCATCACACCATTCAAGGGGACTCACCCGCATGACCATTTGAAGCACTTCAAGACTGCAATGATCCTTTACAAAAGCGACGACGCTACGATGTGCAAGATATTTGCGACAACATTGAGAGGAGCAGCCCGAGATTGGTTCCACACTCTACCGTCCGGTCGATCGGCAACTTCACGAGTTCGCCCTCCGTTTTACTAAGGAGTACACCTCTCCTAGGACAATCGTAGCAGTCCGACCACTGCTTAATCTACATAAGAAGAGTGAAGAGTCTCTCCGAGACTATATCAAGAGATTCAAGGCAGAGAAGGCGAGCATTATAGGATGCGATGATCGAATCGCATCCTTGGCTTTCAAAAAGGGCTTGCCGACGGAGCACGAGTTATACCGCGATCTGACCTTTGCTCCGGGCCAAATGTTGGTAGAAGTCTACGCAATGGCAGAACTCCATGCCCTTTGGGAAGATGATCGCACTGCTGCTAAGAAAGCTGTTAAGCAAGCTGATCAATCGGCAAAGCAGACAAACCAAAAGAATGGCAAATTTAACAACAACAATGGAGGCAAGCGCAGATCGCAGCCCCATGGAGGCGAGTCAGAAGCAGAGAACTTCACCAAGTTCACTATCCCGATCCACCAGATCCTAGACCAAGTAAAGAATAAACTTTGGGTGAAGAGACCACCACCTTTGAGGAGGGATCCGGCCACGAGGGATACCAGCAAATATTGCGCATTCCGCGGAGCTCACAATCATTACACAAACAACTGTATCGCCTGGAAAAGGCATCTCGAGGAGTTGGTCAGAGACGGCCATTGCACAGAGTTCGTGGCCAAGAAGGCGATCCAGCAGATCGAGGATCGCGATGCAGCTAGGGAGCCACATCAAAAATTCATTCGGATCAACACGATCCTAGTCGACTCCCAAGAGTCCAGGCTGACCAGCCGAGAGAAGAAGAGAAAGATCAAGCAAGCGACTTTTGTCTCCCAAGTCACGACCAGCAGCCCAACAATTGAAAACGATCTCGTCATCTGCTTTTCAAAAAAGGACCTGATCGGCCTGGACCTGCCACACAATGACGCACTCGTCATCTTCATCCAAATTGAGCAAGCTGTGATCGAGCGAGTTCATGTAGATGAGGGCAGTGCAGCCAACATCTTGCAATTGTCGGTGGTCCAACAGATGGGATTGGAGCCCAAGATCAGCAAGCTCGCCAAGTCACTTACCGGCTTCAATGGAGCTACATCAATCACTGTGGGTACGATAGACCTTGACGTCTACTCATCGCCCATCGTCTGCTCGCAGACCTTTTTGATTATCGATGAGGTCTCTCCATACAATGGCATCCTGGGCAAACCATGGATCAGCATGCTCGGTGCCGTCACCTCCGCCATACACCAGAAAATTCGCTACCCTATTCCAGGGGGCGGAGTCGGGCAGATAAACGGTGACCAAGAAATGGCCAGGAGATGCTCAGCCCAAGGGCTAAAGAAGAGCAAGAAGTTCCAGTTCACGTCGAACATCCAGACAGAGCAGATGACAGATAGAGACGATCAAATCCCTGGTGATCGAGCAAGCCCGAAAGGGAAGGGAGTTTCCACCTCCCAATAGCAACTAAAGAACCAGGATCAAGATGAGGGAATCCGTCCAGAGGTCACCCCTGAAGAAGGCTGGAGGCCAGAAGAAGACGTTGAGTTAGTACCCCTTGATCCTGATCAGCCAGACAGAAAAGCGCGGATCGGCTCGCGCCTAAGCCCAGAAGAGAAGGTGGAGCTGACCACATTCCTCCAGAACAACAAAGACGTGTTCGCTTGGTCGCCATCTGACATGCCTGGTATCGACCCGAAGATTATCTACCACCGGCTCCACATCAACCCAGCTAGTAAACTAGTAGCACAGAAAAGACGTAACTTTGCTCCAGAGCGAGTTGCTATCATTGAAGTCGAGATCGATAAACTTATAGCCTCCGGCTTCATTGAAGAAGTCTCCTATGCGGAGTGGTTGGCCAATGTTGTCCTGGTGTCCAAGCAAGAAAAAGGCAAGTGGAGAGTCTGCGTCGATTATACCGACCTCAACAAGGCGTGCCCAAAGGACAACTTTCCACTGCCCAGAATTGATCAACTCATAGATTCCACTTCCGGCAATCAGCTGCTCAGCTTCATGGACGCCTACTCCGGCTACAATCAGATCCTGATGCACGAAGACGACAAGGCGAAGACCTCTTTCATTATTGAAAGGGGGACCTACTGCTATAAGGTCATGCCCTTTGGGCTGAAGAACGCCGGTGCAACGTATCAGAGGCTCGTGAATAAAATTTTTAAGGAGCAGATCGGTAAGACTATGGAAGTCTACGTAGACGACATGCTAGTCAAAGCTCCGAAGAGAGCAGACCATCTCAAAAACCTTTCCGAAGCCTTCGGCCTGCTCAGACAATACCACATGAAGCTAAACCCAAGTAAATGCACGTTTGGTGTGTCATCCGGTCGATTCTTGGGGTACATGGTCACTCAACGAGGTATCGAAGCACACCCACGGCAGATCAAGGCCATTCTTGAGATGAAGTCACCTTCAACAATAAAGGAAATACAAAGTTTGAAGGGCAGAGCAGCAGCTCTCAACCGATTCCTCTCAAGGTCTACCGACAAGTGCAGACCATTCTTCAATGCGCTAAAGAAGGGGCAAAGAGACAAATGGGACGAGGAGTGCGAAGTAGCTTTTCAGAATTTGAAAGCCTATCTCACCTCGCCTCCTCTGCTTTCGAAGCCTGTACCTAGCGAAGACCTGTTCGTGTATCTGGCAGTGTCCAGCTCAGCCGTCAGCTCAGCTCTCATCCGAGAAGAGCTGGGGGCCCAACATCCGGTATTCTACACGTCAAAAGCTCTCCTCGATGCTGAGACTCGCTACCCGAAAGTGGAGAAGCTCATTTTGGCACTTCTAGTTTCTGCGAGAAAACTACGACCCTACTACCAAGCTCACAGGATCATTGTTATGACCGAATATCCCCTGAGATCAATTCTACATAGCCTTGATGCTTCTCAGAGGCTCATGAAGTGGGCTATTGAGCTAAGTCAATACGACCTCCTTTATCGGCCGAAGACCGCTATAAAGACCCAGGATTTGGCAGATTTCGTGGCAAAATTTGCTCCATCAGCCGAAGAAGAGAAGCTAGTCAGCAAAAATAAAGGAAGTTAGAGTGTAGGCAAGGCCTCCTCCGCGGAACCTGACACGCCTGCAGACACGTGGTAGTTGCGCGTAGATGGAGCATCAAACCAAAAAGGAGCTGGAGCAGGTGTCGTCATCATCACTCCGGATGGAACCATGTTGGAGCAAGCTATCACGCTTGGCTTCCCAGCCTCAAATAATGAGGCAGAATACGAAGCATTGCTCGCCAGCTTGCGCTTAAAAAATGAGCTATCAATCAAGAAGCTGTCCATCTACTCAGATTCCCAGTTGATCACAAATCAGGCCTCAGGGGAATACATGGCGAAGCACCCAAGAATGATTATGTACCTTGACAAAGTCCAGGAGCTGTTGAAAACAATCCCTACGTTCACTATCCAACAGTGCCCGGCAGAGAACGCGCATGCGACGCACTAGCAAGCCTGGGATCAAGATCGATACTCGGGCCGACGCTCTATCCGGTTGAGCATCTTGACCAGCCAAGTATCGAGGAGGCAGAACAGCCAGATCTGATGCAGATTGATGAGGATCCTAGTTGGCAAGACCCCATCATCGACTACCTGATGAACGAGAATCTCCCAGAGGAGAAGTCTGAGGCCAGGAAAATCAAACAGAAAGCTGCAAGATACTACATGCAGAACAACAAGCTTGTTCGCAGGTCATATTCCGGTCCTCACCTTACCTGCGTCAAGTACCCCCAAACGCTCGAGGTGCTATGCAAAATACATGACGGAGAATGCAGAAATCACGCTGGGGGCAGATCATTTGCCCAGAAGGCACTCAACGCAGGCTACTTCTGGCCGACCATGCGCCACGACTCTACAGAATATGTTCGAAGCTGTGATCGATGCCAACGGTACAAGCCGGTGCCCAACTTACCAGCTGAGGTGTACCATCCGCAGAACAGCCCATGGCCATTCATGAGATGGGCCATTGACTTGGTGGGCCCTATGCCACCTGCACCTGCCAAGAAAGATATGATGATCGTCGCCACCGATTACTTCACAAAATGGATCGAGGTCGAAGCCTGTCCTCTACCAAAGAAGTCGACGTTGAGCGGTTTATCTGGAAGAACATCATCTGCCGATTTGGCTGCCCACAATCGATTGTCGCGACAACGGCACACGATTCATGGGAAGGCAGATCACCGCATTTTTGCAAAGCATGGCATCAAGCACCACTTGTCAACTCCCAGGATATTCGCAAGGCAATGGCCGTGCGTAAGCGCCCAATAAGATCGTCTTTGGACCGCCTAAAGAAAAGACTAGAAGGAGCCGAGGGGAAGTGGGTCGATGAGCTGCCGAGTCTTATGGGCTTATTGCACAACCAAAAGGAGATCAACTCGGCGAAACCCCGTTTTCTTTGGCCTACGGGACCGAGGCTATCATCCTCCTCACATCACAGTTCCATCCATGAGCATTGAGGTGGGCAGCTTGGATCGAATCAGTAGCGGATGAAGGTCAACCTTGACCTGCTCGAAGAAGAACGAGAGAAGGCCATTGTCCGAGTTGCGACTTACCAAAGAATACTCACATCCTACTACAACAAGATGGCCAAAATCGGACAGCTCCGGCCTGGAGACCTTGTGCTAAGAAAAACTTTCATTACGGCGCCAAGGCATGGGTCGAAGAAGATGAAACCTAATCGGGAAGGCCCCTATGTGATCACCGATCTGGGGACAGAGGGAGCTACACACTCGACACATTAGAAAGGAAGGAAATTCCAAGACAATGGAATGCACATCATCTCCGAAAGTATTATCCTTGAAGCTTCTCGCCACCGGCACAGTTCCTAGCAAACGACCGAGCCCTCCACCTAGTTGAAGAAGAGTTATTTCTGATGTAATTTCATCTTTTTTATTATAATAAAACGATGTACTCATACGAACATCAATGCAAGTTCAAAATTTTCATTCAAATGAAATGTTCAAGAAATGTTAACCTATAGCATGCACATAAAGGCCCAAAACGCCCTAAGGAAGACTACAGGCCCACGTCCAAAACATCCTAAGGGAGACAACGGACTACAAAAAGCGTCCTGAGGGAGACGCGGATCAAGCCGACCAGCTCGGCTCCAAGCAGGCGACGAGCCTCCCTTACCTCTGCTGAAGGCAAGCTACTTCTCGAGTACAAACTTCACGGAGTCCATTTCAAGCGTTATGTCCCCGACATGCGCATACGAGCGACGAGCCTTACCTCTGCTGAAGGCAAGCTACTTCTCGAGTACAAATTTCACGGAGTCCTTTTCAAGCGTTATGTCCCCGACATGCGCATACAGTAGAGGTGTCAAGCGGGCCGTGCGGGCCGGCCCGTCCCATTTAAATTCGTGCTTTTAACATTTTCGTGCCGTGTCGGGCCGCCCATTTAATTTATCGGGCCGTGCGTGCCGCCCATTTAGTAAAATCATTGATCCCGCCCGCCCAAAGCCCATGTCCACATTGAAACGGGCGGACCGGGCTCGTGCCGTGCCCGTGCTCGTGCCATAATCGGGCCCAATAACCAACCCATTTAATTTGAATTTTTTTCACTTGATTTTTTTTTCCCACTAGATAATTCTAATTATAAACATTAAAAATATAATTAGAGGCAAGAAATGATGAACTATTTGAAAACATTAATCAATCAAACATCCAAACAATATGAAATGGCGGAGGGCAAAAAGTGTCCAACTCCACAAAGTCCAGTTCAACTTTTTATCTTTAAACAACTTATTATTTTATATGTGAAGAAATGTCTTGCTTTGATTATAAGAGAAGCGTATATGTCATATGTACTAATTGGATATCAACTCTAATATTGTTTAATTAATTTGTAGTTGATATGTTTAATTAATTAAGGGCCCAAGTAATTTCCCTAAAATGAAAGACGTCAAATATATGTTTATAATTATAAAAAATAAAATAAAAACCATATAAACAATGACATTAGATGTCAAATTTTTGCATTTTGACTTTTGAGAAAGAAAAAAAGTTAAGTGGGCCGTGCTTGGGCCGTGCTTAAAGCGGGCTTGTGCTCGTGCCGTGCTTGAAGCGGGTTCGTGCCAAGCCAGGCCCATGTCGTGCCATGGGCCGGCCCGGTCCATTGGACCTCATTTTTTGATCCCGGCCCGGCCCATGCTTTCGTGCCGTGCCGGCCCGGCCCATTTAATATTCGTGCTCGTACCGTGCCGTCCCTAATTTAAACGGGCTGGGCTCGTGCTGTGCTGGGCCGGCCCGTCCCGTTTGACACCTCTACATACAGGCGACGAGCCTTACCTCTACTGAAGGCAAGCTACTTCTGGAGTACAAACTTCACGGAGTCTTTTTCAAGCGCTATGGCCCCGACATGCGCATACAGACGACGAGCCTTACCTCTGCTGAAGGCAAGCTACTTCTCGAGTACAAACTTCACGGAGTCTTTTTCAAGCGCTATGTCCCCGACATGCGCATACAGGCGACGAGCCTTACCTCTGCTGAATGCAAGCTACTTCTCGAGTACAAACTTCACGGAGTCCTTTTCAAGCGTTATGTCCCCGACATGCGCATACAGCGACGAGCCTCACCTTTGTCGAAGGCAAGCTACTTCTCGAGTACAAACTTCACGGAGTCTTTTTCAAGCGCTATGTCCCCGACATGCGCATACAGCGACGAGCCTTACCTCTGCTGAAGGCAAGCTACTTCTCGAGTATAAACTTCACGGAGTCTTTTTCAAGCGCTATGTCCCCAACATGCGCATACAGGCGACGAGCCTTACCTCTGCTGAAGGCAAGTTACTTCTCGAGTACCAAACTTCACGGAGTCCTTTTCAAGCGTTATGTCCCCGACATGCGCATACAGCGATTTAACCTTACCTCTCATCAAGGCAAGCTACTTCTCGAGTACAAACTTCACGGAGTCTTTTTCAAGCGCTATGTCCCCGACATGCGCATACAGCGACGAGCCTTACCTCTCTTGAAGGCAAGCTACTTCTCGAGTACAAACTTCACGGAGTCCTTTTCAAGCGTTATGTCCCCGACATGCGCATACAGGCGACGAGCCTTACCTCTGCTGAAGGCAAGCTACTTCTCGAGTACAAACTTCACGGAGTCCTTTTCAAGCGTTATGTCCCCGACATGCGCATACAGGCAACGAGCCTTACCTCTGCTGAAGGCAAGCTACTTCTCGAGTACAAACTTCACGGAGCCCTTTTCAAGCGTTATGTTCCCGACATGCGCATATAGGCGATGAGCCTTACCTCTACTGAAAGCAAGCTACTTCTCGAGTACAAACTTCACGGAGTCTTTTTCAAGCACTATGTCCCTGACATGCGCATACAGGCGACGAGCCTTACCTCCGTTGTAGGCAAGCTACTTCCCGAGTACAAACTTAACGGAGTCTTTCTCAAGCGTCATGTCCCCGACATACGCATACAGGTGACGAGCCTTACCTCTACTGAAGGCAGGCTACTTCCCGGGTACAAACTTCATGGAGTCTTTTCAGGCATTATGTCCCCAACATATGCATTCAGGCGACGAGCCTTATCTCCATTGTAGGCAAGCTACTTCCCTAGTACAAACTCAATGGAGTCCCTCTCAAGCAGTTCACAAGATACAATGCGAATTGAAGTTTGAAAAAAAACTGAAAATTCCACAGCAAAGCGGCCAACTGGCCAAGTTCAACAAAAATAATATGGTCAAATAAGACCAATTATTCTAAATAAGAAAGCAGACTACAAAAGCTTAAAAGAAATAAAAGAGTCTTCATCTACTCCGAGATGCCGGTAGGAGACAACTGATCTGCAACCTCTTCAGCATCCACTTGATGAGCCGCGCTTTCAGCAGTTCCACCTGCCTGTTCCGCGACATCTGCCACCATCTCATCAACGGCGTCCTCTACTGCTCCATCCTCTTCAACTACCACACCCTCAGCTGCCTGCACTTTAGTTCCTTCCATGTTCACAGCATCAACATGCTAACTTTGCACAGAGAACAAATCAGGACAGAGCGCCTCGATGTCTTCATCTCCAATGGCATAAAGGGGAGCAGATCCATTTGTGCAGTCCGAGTAGCCCAGCTTGTATGCATCTGTGATAGCTTCAAACTTGGATGTTTCAGCAGACTTATGATAAGCTCCCAATTTAGCCAGAAGCTTGTCATAACTGAGGGAAATGTCGGCATTCTCGCGCTCAAGACGGAAATAGGCATCTTTTCGACTAACCAAGTTGGCAGCAGAAGAGCTAAGTTCATCATCCTTCTCAGCAAGGGAACTCTTCAGCTCATATATCATCGCCCTCAATTCGGACGTTTTCTTCTCGTAACGGATCTGCTCGGCAGAGAGCTTGCTAGTCAAATCAGCATTCTTCTTCTCCAACTCACTGAGCTGAGCAGAAGAGGGGCAATAGCAGATGAGTTCCGGATAGTCTCAGCAGCAAAAACTACTCCCTTTTGAAGCAAATGAAATGTTGCTTCCCTTTGCTTTTCCAAGGAAAGACTGGAGAACGTATCAAGGTCACCAGCTTGATGGATGTGATCAACCAGCTTGAGGCAAGCATACGGGCTTGACAGGAAGTTCGTCTTGAGCAGATCAGACACGCCTACATCCCCAGCAGGGCCAGATTTGTCCACTGTTGGATCAGCCGCTGATGTTGCAGAAGAACCCTTCGCCCGGGCAGATGACTCTCTCGCCTTCTTGGCCTCCGCCAACCTCACTTCCAAAGGAGTCAATGACGCTGAATCAACTCCACGCTTAACTGCTCGTGACTCGACAGCTGGGTCATGATGGGTGGACGGATGAGAAGGCCTCCCAGTTCGATCTCCATCCTTTGGCTGATGCAGATGACTCGAGCTTCGGAGAGGAATATGAGCATCTCTTTGCCTCTCAGCAGGTGAACTAGATCGCGCACGGACTATTTCACTGAGCAGATCACGGTCTCTAAGCTTGTCAGCAGGAGGCTTGAGTGGAATATCCCGAACATTGCGCATACCACCAATCTTCTTGCTGTCTGCACCAACAAGATGTTTAACCCTAGCAGATGACGGGGGAGCAGCTCCTGCATGTTTCTTGTCAGCAGAAGGGAGCTTTGGCTTCTTCCTCAACGGAGACACATTCTTCGCTCGTGAAGGAGCATCTTCATTTCTTGAGGGCTTGACATCAGCTTTCCTTTTTTGGGGAGGTGCAGCAGAACACTCCTCCTGTCCATTAAGCAGATCATCAGGGTCTGGACCATTCTGCTTCCATCTCTCGACATCCTGGGCAGGGGGTAGTCCACCGACTTCCTCTCGATACTCACTTAACAGCCAGCGCCACTCGCGAAACTCCGAAGGGATGTTCATAGCCTGGTTGACCTTAGCCATGTCCGGCCCAAGTTTCAACTTCTTGCAGATGTCATTCACTGCCAAAAGAAGACGGAAGTTAGTCAGCCATACTTCAAGAAATTCAAATGAAGCAGATCAAAACAACAAAATGACATACCGTTGCAGTAAGTGATGGGAACAAGTGGACCATCGCCAACATCTCCTTCCCACCGTCCGCTGACTTCCAGCAGATCGTTGTGCCATACGTGATCTCCTTGACTGAAATTGTCAAACAGCTTGGCGTTGTAAATGCGAACTTGTGCATACTTCTCGAAGCGCCTCACTTCAAAAAAGTAGAAGAACTCTCGCACTGTCAACTCCAGCTTAAAGAAACGGCTCAGATTCTCAAAACACATGATCGCTCGGTAGACGTTCGGAGTACACTGACTCGGAGCACACCCCATGGCGCAGAACACCTCCTTGAAAAGCTTTGACAGTGGGAAAGTGAAGCCCAATGAGAAATAAAAGGGACGGAAGGTGATGATCCTAGCATCTGGATCATTCGCATCCACACAAGGCACATCGTCAGTCAAAGATTTCATCAGCTTGATATGCACATCATCAGGAATGGCAAAAGCATATGTGGCCCGCCACTTCTGGAACTGAGCTTCAGACGTAACACGGTGCAGATTAGCCACGAACCTCTTCTCGGGCACGTGGGAGCCTCCCCATAGATACAAGGGCACTTGGGAGCTTGGTGACCTGCTACCATCTTCAGAAGGCATGGTCGTCAAATGGCTACAAAACAAGAAAAAGGGCACAAGTCAAAATCCCAAGTCAACAAAAAAAAAAACTGTCCAAAAAAAAAAACTGGCAGCAAAAAAAAAAAAAAGCAGCCCAAGCTGCCATCCTTGCAGCCCAATCCGCGCATGGCCCATGCCACCCTCCAGCTCCTCAGCCCAGCGTTCACAGGCCCATACGCTCACACCTCCGAAGCCCATGCGTGCACACCTTCGCGGCCCAGCTCCCTCCATTCCGTGTGCCAGGCCCAGCTCCCTCCACGCGGCCCATGTCGCTCCAGAAGGTCCAGCGCCTCCACGCCTCAGCCCATTCGCGCCAGTCTTGCTCCAGCGCATGAGGCCCACCTTGCCTCACCTGGCCCGCTCACTCCAGACGCATGCAGGCCCACGTGTCGACTGGACCAGCTCCTCTATACGGCCCTCCATGCGCATATCTTCAATACTGGTTGCATGCTAACCCCAAAGCTCATGCCACAGGCCACCAGCCAATCCTTGGCGCACACTCCAGCTCATGCCGCATCAAGTTCCATCAGTTATTCAACCGACCAACTCCAATTCATCATGCTGCACGGAAAATTCAAAGAAAAAAAAAAGGGGCAATTATTTGACCGGGTAACCAACCTTGAGTGTACGGCAATTCTTGGACTGACGGGAAATTAAGGGTGCAAATTTGAGGTGTGAAAAATAATCAAGAGGCGCCCTGTATTTATAACAAAAGGTCCTTAGCCTTCAAGGAGTCACAAATTCACTCCAACTGGGAAACTAATTTCAGAAAGCCTCCTCCAGTCAGGAGTCCAAACCAGAAAAGAAAACCAGATGAAGTTGGACAGCCCAACAGTTGATCCACATCTCCTACATGCCACCACGCGCCATGCAGAAGCTGGGGGGCATTTGTGGAACCATAAATATTCCTAGGTTAAATAATTTCCTATTTTTTGGAGTTATTTAATTGAGGGACTCCTGCTACAAATTACGGTTTATCCTAATCCCTAATTCCTTCTTTATTTAAATCCATAATTCCTTATTTATCCTAATCCCTAATTTCTTTATTTATCTCAATCCTTAATTCCTTATTTATCCTAGTTTCTGATTTATTTAAACTCCTTTAATTATCTAAACCCTTATTAATTATCTAAACCCTATCAGTTATCTAAACCCTATTAATTATCTAAATTTCAGTAATTATCCTATTTATTGTGGAAGGATAATTCCTATCTCTACGAGGGTTTATCTCTCCGTAAACCCTAGCCCCGAGGCTCTATAAATAGGAGGCTACACAAGGCATGAGGTAACCCATTCTAAACTCTCGAAGCCATTCAAAGCTCTCAAAATACTGCAGAAATTCCCTCTCCTTGCCACGCCTCTCTCCCTCTCTCTCACGAGGCTCCGGCCTTCACACACGGCTCTGGCCACCCGGTTCTCCCCAAGAGAAATCTCCGTACCCTTTTGTTAGCTATTGTTTTTTCTGAAACACTCGACCTAACTTAGGCATCGGAGGGCCTTTGGCCAACACCCCCCGGGTGTGGTCTTTTTACTCCGATTGGTTTTGCAGGGAGAAGGAGTTCGAGGAAGGAGAAAGGCAAATTCATTAACGAATATTCTTTTGGGACGAAAATCACTCCCACAATCATGATCACGCATTGAGATTGCTCACTCTTCACACAGTTCTCATTTCACCAAAGGGAGGTGAAACTCATGAAATTGTTTTTTTAAATACGATTAGGGTACAAGTTGGATTGGAAATTCGATTTCGATCCGAAAATTTCCGATTTTGCCAAGTCCAACCAACATCCGAAATTTTCAGAAAAAATTGGACTTGAATTGCAATGTATCTCAAGATTCCGAAAATTTCTAGTTTTCGAAATATATTGGGTTTCAATCTTAGTCTACACATAATCACTAATTTCATGTTGAATTGAATATAAATTAATGAGCAAATAAACATAAAAGGGTTATTTCATAACGGATAACAACCTCTATGTAATCGCATAATAATAGTTTTTCGAGTTTTGTCGTATGATTGTTTAATTGAGCCAATTTTAACCTTTCAAATCGTTGGACATGTTTAAAAATTTTGACTATTTTCTGAACAAATTTCAAAAAATTCCAAGTTTTCCGAATCGAAATGGATGATCAAATTCTGATTTTTATAAATGAAATTGGAGCTAGATTGAGAATGCTTTTATTGTTATTTGCTACTTTGGTCACTTGGGAATAGGGCCGTACAAGATCCAAATCAATCCGCCAAAACTAACTAATCTAATCCAATCCAATCCAATTTTATTGGTTTCGATAATATTGGTGGATTGGATTGGATCCAAAAAATGATAGCGGATTCAGAGTTTGAAATCCAATTCAAACCGAACCGATCCAACCTTTTAAAAATAGATGCAAATGTTTGCCTTTCCTAGTGTTCAAACCTAAACTACCTTTCACGTTTCACTTACACCAACAAACTAACACAACTTTGTTAATATTCTTTCGAAAAAATATATTAATATAGCATACAAATTCTAGATTTCTAAGTTTTTGTGTTGACTTTAGCGTTTCTTTTTTTAAGGAATGGATGTAACTTGAACTCTAAATGTTGAACTTCATAGTGTAGTGTTGTTTTCTAAAATTTATTTATGTCTATTTAAAACATACTTAATGGTATTTTCTATCGGATTGAATTCTATACGATTATATATTTTCTATCGGATTGGATTGGATTGGATTGGATGACAACCGAACACATTGGATCGGATTGTAAAATCTCAAATCCAATAAAAAATTTGATTGAATTGGATTGATAAAAATTCATTGATTTCGAACCGATGTACACCCATACTTGGGAATTTCATTTCAATAAAATATCAATTGTATGTTTCTTGTTTGCAATTAAAAAAATTAATTTTAAGTTTCTAACATTTTTTTAACTAGAAATGGATGAAAATACCCATGACGTCGTGAAAGAAATTGACAAAATTCGTAACTTATCGTTGAATTGCTACAATTATGAAATGATAGGGGCACAATTGACAAAACCGAAACTATATGGATGAAAATTGAAGAAGTGATAAACTAAGGGAGCAAAATTGACTTTGTGTTTTTTTTTTCTCTCCTAATGTACTCTAATAAGTAGAAGAGGACCTGAGGCCGTGCACACTCCAACAAGTAGAAATCTCAAAAAGCGTGTTTGAATGAAGGCTAGTTTTGTACTTTTTCTTACTCAATGCTATTATTCGAGAGATGCTGAAGATGATGATGCGGAATATAGCTGCTGTTTCTTCTTTTTATTGCAGCAGCAGCAGGAGATGGAGAGGTATGCCTTGTCTTCACTCCAACTCCACTGCTATTGTTTTCCCCAACTATTACTTTGCTTTCTTTCACTCTCAACCTTCGAAACCAATCAAATCTACAAGATTCCAACTACACCAGCCAAAAAGAGACTCACCCAAAATCACAAATGTTGAGGATGCTTTCAATGTGTTTGATAGAATGCTTCAAACGCGTCCTCCGCCTTCACTTGTTCGTTTCAATCAAATCTTGGGTCAAGTTGCGAAATTGAAACATTATTCGGCCGTCATCTCATTGTATAATCAAATGGGTGCGTCGGGTATTGGACCTAATGTGTGGACTCTAAACATTCTCATAAATTGTTACCAAATGGGGTTTAGGTTATCTGTCTTGGGAAAATTCTTCAAAGTTGGTCTTGAACCAAATGTCATTACTTTCAACATTATGATCAACGGCTTTCTTCTTGAGAATAGAGTGGCGGAGGCGGCAGGAATTTTCAACAAAATGATTGCGGCAGGTAATTGTCAGCCTGATGTGGTTACTTTCGGTACACTAATAAAGGGCTTTTGCAGGAAAGGTAAAAATAGTACTGCTATTCAGTTGCTTAGGAAGATGGAGGAAGGAGCTTGCAAGCCTGACCTAGTTGTCTATAGCACGATCATCGACAGTCTTTGTAAAGATACACTAGTTGTTGATGCATTGAACCTCTTCTCAGAAATGATGAGCAAGGGTATTGCCCCAGATGTCATTACCTATACATCCTTGATTCATGGAGTTTGCAAATTAGGCGAGTGGAAAGAAGCTACAAGATTGTTGAATGAAATGGTGAGTAAAAATATCTTTCCAGATGTGTTCACGTTCAACGTCTTGATAGACACAATTTGTAAGGAGGGGATGGTCGTGGAAGCAGTAGGTGTGGTTGAGATGATGATTCAAAGAGGTATTGAACCTAATACGGTTACGTACAGTTCACTCATGGATGGTTACTGTTTGCGAGGACAAATAGGAAAGGCACAAAAAGTTTTTGAACTAATGCTTAGCAAGGGCTCGGTGGTTAATGTTGTTTGTTACAACACATTGATAAATGGATATTGTAAGAATAAAAAGATTGATGAGGCCATGATGCTTTTTCTGGATATGTCTCATAAGGGACTAGTTCCAAATACCGTTACGTATACCACTCTTCTGGATGGTTTTTGCAAAGCTGGTAGAGTACAGAATGCACAAAAGTTGTTCTACGAGATGCAAGCTTGTGGCCAACTTCCAGATGTTCAAACTTATGCTGTTCTACTGGATGGCATGTGTAAAAACCGACAACTTTCTACAGCAATGCAATTGTTTAGAGAGATGGAAGCGAAAAAGTTGGATATTGATATTGTGATTTACAATATTCTTATTGAAGGTTTGTGCATAGCTGGAAAAATTGAATCTGCAAGGGATCTCTTTTGTGGTTTATCATCAAAAAGACTTCGACCTGATGTGAGGACATACAATATAATGATTAATGGACTCTGTATCGCGGGCCTAACAAGTGAAGCGGAAAAGTTGCTGGTTGAAATGGAAGGGAAAGGCTTTTCTCCAAATGATTGCATATATAACACAATTATCAGAAGGCTTATCAGTAACAAAGAGACATCAAGGGCGATGGTACTTATTCAACAAATGGTGGAGAAGGGTTTATCTGCAGATGCATCAACAACGGAGTTGATAGTTCAATTACTGTCGAAAGATGAAGTGGATCCTGCTTTGCTGCCGTTGATAAAAGAATCACTACGAAATTAATTTGCATATGTGGACAATGAACTGGTGCATCTTTGACGACCATAAAGGTATTACAGTGGCCGTGGGTATGGCAGGAGGTGAAAATGCCTTTTCACTTGTATCCAGAATTTCTGGTACTAATTCTGTTTCATGGAATTTCTATTTTATTTTGTATGGGACGATAGGAGTACCTCTGTTTCAACAAAAGATCCCATACAAACCTCTGTCCACTGATGCAAGAGCACAGTGGACAGATTTTATCTTTGCATGAAGTTTCTCATAAAACTTATTGCTCAGAAATTGCAGACAGATTTTATGTACTGGAAACATTGTTTGATGGGTGATAAATCTAAATGCTGTTGCTATTGTTTATGTATTGGAAATATTTTCTTTTTGGTTACAAGACTTTGTTGGATGACTGAGGGTTACTTTGAGACACTGTATTTTTGGTTAAGGATGTTGTTATTGTTATGTTGGCTGTTCGAAATGTATTTGGATTAGCAATCTACTTGCTTCAGTTATCACTGAAATTGGTACATGCGTTGTAACTTTCACATGAAAAGGCTGCTCTTTAATATGTACATACTCTCCCAATATCCAATTAATAGGAGCCCATTTGCTTCCCAACCAAAAGCTGGTTATTATTTCATACTTATGTGCTTCACAGGGAAGTAAAGGTTGTCTATTTCAGGTGAAAGAACAGATGAGATCCACATGGTTCTGAATGATTGAGATAGTTGTTTTGGATCGTTCATCTCAGATAATTTTTCCCATCATTGTCCTATAAAATTTTGAATCGTCCATCTCAGATAGTGATAATTCGAGTTTTAAACAAAACTTGAGATCGAAATGTCACACTCCTTAAAGTTAGCGATGTCAAGCCAGCATAATGTGATGCCTTTTCGCATATTATACTCATCTCCAAATCCACGTGTGATGCTAGCAAAATATCGTTGCATGAGAGGGAGAGAGAATCATTACTAAATAACGAATTCAATAGAATTTAAATTTTTTGGTGTTTGTTGGCCATCTTTTTTTAATCATCTTTTCTCAGCACTGCATCATAGTTTGCTTTTCTTTAGAAAGTAAACACCAAAAATAGAGACATGGTTGATAATATAACAAAATCCCATTGATCTCCTTACTTTCGCTCGCTTGGTGGGTAGTAGGAACTTAATTTTCTTAGGCCAAGGAGAAGAAGATGCATCTGCATTTAGAAAAATGGATCCTAAATTCCTAATTATACACCTATAGCTATAGGCTTGCAGTGTAGCCCAACACGTGGCAAAAACCCATTGTCTGATAGAACCAAATCTCAAAGATTCCAAGAAGGTGGCCAAAACGATGGGTCAAGTCAAGTACATCATTTTTGAGGAGGAGGAGGAATACGACTTGTTTGTTGCTATATCTAGCTGGAGCTGCTGTCCATTCAACTCATTATTAAAGTTGATTGCATTGAGTCCAAGTAGTAGGAACAATATTGGAGGACCACATTTTCTCTTCACATCAAATAGTCTCAAATTCAAAGAGATGGTGTGGGTCTTAATGGGACCTTCCCTCAGCCTCAAAGAAAATATTTTCTTGCGAATGAACCTCGAAGGGGATTCGAGCCTTGTTCGAGGGGAGGGCTCGCTCGAGGGGTTCTCGAGTGGCTATATTTTTTATATCTTGAAAAAGAATCCTATTTTTCCAAATTTACCTATCTTGCAAATGTAGAATTATTACAATTACCCAATCATACAGTAGTTTCTATAAACGAAACAAACGGATCGGGTAGTTCTCCTTTTGATTTCATATTGCTTTCATTTCGGACAAAACTTGAATTAATGAACTCAATTTTGCAGGCAGCAGGTAAGTTGATTAAATAATGTAATTAGGTATAATGGTCATAACAATTGGCTGAAGGGCCACCCTTTTGGAAGTTGGATGGCAATGTGGAGTGTGAAAAGAGAAGGAGAAACCCAAATGGCACATAAACGTAGGACCAATGTGTTCCCTACTCTATCAATTTATGTCGCAAAGAAACAAAAAAGAATCATAGTCTAAAAAACTATTGACTAAATAACGAATTGAATAGAATTTCTTGGTGGTAATCTTTGCCAAAAAAGACAATCCTTTTATATAATCTTTTGAAACTATCCAATAAAACCAAAAGTTTGGGCTACAAATGGTGTTTGTTGCCCATCTTTTTTTCAGCAAAGTTTGCTTTTCTTTTTCAAGGAATTTTAACGCTTAGAAAAGTAAACACCAAAATAGAGACATCATTGATGTATATAACAAAATCCCATCGATTTCCCTAATCAAATCAAATTATTGTTATAATGGAAGCATTTATTCAACACTCTCAACAAATAACAGTCAATTTATTCTTTATGGACTTAATGTCTTTATGTGTGCTTTATGCATTTTTTTAGTTTTATTATTGTAGTAGACTATATGTCTGTTTCTGTTGCATTTAGTGTGAACTCAATTGTTTGAGTTCATTTTGATGTGATCTGACTTTGACCTTCTATTTAATAAAATTCGATTCAACAAAAAAAAACATTCTATGAGATTCAATTCAACTTATTACGAAGTGTCCTCCTTTTCTTCATTTCAATTCAACCAATCCTCCTTTTCAAGCCCACATCACAATCTCCTCTCTCAGCTTAGCTTATCTTAAAACGCGCAAAAAACAGAATAAAGGAAAACAACATCCAAATCCAGTTTAATTTAACAGATCAAGTACCAACTACCAAGCACCGACTAGTCAACTGCACAAGACTGTGTGGCTTTAAACAGAAAGAGCATTTACCATCATCCACCAGTGATTTTGGCAAACTGCAATCAAGTTGCCAAAAGATGCTTGCTTTCTAGTTTCTACCCAAAAATAGTTACCAAAGCTGCTTCTTTTCCTCACTCTTTTAGTCTTGGAGAGAGAGAAAGCGAACAATAACAAGCAAACGATTGGTTTTGACTGTTAAAAGAAAGTTACAATGCCTCTTTTACTGAAACAAACATCAAGTTACCAAAGCTGCTTTGTACCCAAGAAAAGTTACCAAAGCTGCTGTTTTTCTTCACTCTGGGAAACAGAGAGAGAGAGATCTGGGCAAACAGCTACCAAGGTAAGTTGCCAACAGCTGCTTTGTTCCCAAAAAAGTTACCAAAGATGTTGTCTTTCAGATTCAGCACTCAGAGAGAGAGAGAGAGAGAGCAATAACCAGTAAATGATTGGTTTTGAGTGAAAAAGGAAAGTTACCACGCAAAAACCAATATCAAATGAATGCTCAGATCCAAGTCCAGACATACCAAATAACAAGTAAATGATTGGTGTTGAGTTTGATTGTTAAAGGAAAGCTAACATGCCTCGTGCTGAAACCAACATGAAATTAATGCTCAGATCCAACTCCAAACGTACGAAATCAACACAAATCTCACACATAACTATAAGAAATTAATTTATATACGAACCAAAAAAAAAACAAAATTTACATCACTGCAACAGTAAAACAAAACCCTCCAATGGCCTACATCACTTCAGCAACGAAATAGCCTACAGGTACAGGGACACCAACAAAGCTACCCAGTTCCCCAAATTTCACTCTTGAACCCCAGACTCAACCAGCTCCTCACATCCCAAAAACTCAAAGACCAAATAAATTAAAAAATGAACAAAGGTTATGTGTAAGGCTATAATTAACATCAGAGGGGTTCCTAACAAGAACCTCAATTCAGCTAGCTGAGGGGTCCAGAGCCATCGGATTGAGCTCCTGAGCAAAACCCACTTGGGGTTTGAGCTGGGGTTTCTGAATTGGAGCTCAGGAATCCTCCATCTTCTCTCGGCCTACAACCTCCGCCACGAGCCAAGGAAGCCAGAGACTTGACCAGGCCCTTGATTATCTTTATCTTTATCTGGCCCCTTTTGGGAGGGAAGTTTTGACTTGGGTTGAGCTTAGATTTTGAACCTGGGATTTCCATTTTCTTCGAATCGGGCACGAAGGATCTGAGGGGTAAAGATAGTATGAGCTTGGAACAGAGGAAAGCAGGGAGACTGAGAGATTGAGAAACAGGGGAAAACAGAGGATGCAGCTGAACTCTCTTTCTCTGGGGAAACAGAGAAGAGAACGAAAGAAAGTGAGTGTGCTCTTGAGAGATTTGGATGGCTTGGATGGTGAGCAGAGGAAATCCCCTTTTTAAAAGAGGTTGCTTGGGGAGCAAGGCTTTCTACAGTGGATTTCATTGGCTACGTGGAAATGGAACGGGATATTTTTGTCATAGCAAGCAACTATAGAGAGAGTGTCGAAGAAGAAAGTATATTCCGGCAGTGCTTAACAAGAGAATTGAAGCACGTGTGTGACGTGTCATTCACGAAAATGTTCTCTTATCAAACAATCTCATATCTTATTAATTAGAAGTGAAATTATTCTTAATGAAATAAGCAATTCAGATTGAGAGTTAGATAATATAATGCATTAAACCATACGACAAGAGAATCATCGTCTGAATCTGATAAAGAAGATTTCTTAAAAAATGTATGTTGGTTGGGCCTTAATTTGATGGGATATGCGTTGTATATGATTTATTCAAAAAAAAATTAGAAAGAAACCTTAGGATTTAGAGGCATAGAATTGTAAGATTGGGTGGCATTTGAACATGTATTTATCCCAAAAATATTTGAAAAGATTCAAGGGCTTAACCAATTCTTATCATCCCTAAATAACACCCCACTGATTGTTACTCGCTCTTCCATTGTCGACGGTTCCTGTATTTAGTTGACATTGTTGAGATTTTTTTAATATACATTTTATATAATGTCAACCGCACGACCATGGTTAGTATTTTATAAATGAAAAAGTTTATCAAATACCAGTGTAATTTTCTGCTCAAACAACTATAACTATCGAATCGGTTTAATTGTTGGATTGTTCTAAAAAGATTAATAAGGAATTCGGATCCTCTACTTGATTTTTCTCTGCTATGATTTATTTGGCTTTTATTATAAGCGCGCCGCCTCATTTAAAAGGTATCTAAACTAGTTCTTCATTCTTGTAGAGGAGTTTATTAACTGCTAGATTAAATGGTCTCTTCATTTCATTTTTGAGCCACAAATTATTATATTTATAATTATTATTATAAAAAAAACTTGTTGAAGGCCTGAGAGATTGAAGGGATGCAAGGCTCATATCTTCATTGGGTTAGACTCCCGTTGACAAGAATTATAGGTTTTAAATACTACCAAATGCAACCTTTTTTTTCATGTTTGTTATGGACAATCATGGATATTACAATTGTCCAATATTCTCAATGAATCTCAAGCATGGTAATTGAGCTTAGAATAAATCATTACTTTTTTTTTTGGGTATGTCACTTAAAGAGACAAACCAGTGGAAACTAATTAAACGTGTGGACCTCCAAAATGTGACCTCAAGGCAAAAACGCGGTAGTAATTAAGGCCTGTTTGGTGGGGCTGACCTGACCAAGTTAGGATTGGACTTGGGGATTTGACCGCTTGGATTGGGTTGAACTTTAATAAGTTGTTTGCATTAAGTTGGGCTGACTACATTGGACTAAAGTCCAAGTCCTTCTGTTTAGTGCAAGTATGGGCTGAATTTGCATTGGACTTCAAAAAAATTATTTAAATGTTTATTAAATTATTTAATATTAGAAATAATTAAATTTAATAAAAAAACATGTACACAAAATTAAAAATAAGAAATCACATGAAGATACCATAAAATATTCCAAAATATACTTCTAAAATAGCTCAAACCATATCCAAATTTAACAAAGCCATTAAAATACCTATTTGGCTTTTGCCCATCAAAATACAACAAGTCCAAAGTATAACAAAGTAAAAACTCAAAACTACGTTTCAACCACAAGATCTATGATCTCTACAAAGCGGTGTCGTCACATACTCATACCTATCATCACCCTCATCTAATGTCTTGAACACACGCACTTTTGCCAATCAGTAAATAAAGTAAGCAATGAGATTCTATCTAAAATAGAAAATCCCATCTTTTTAGCTCATCTCCAACAAATTTATGATCATCATACGCATTCTGCTCCTTTAAGCTCTCAACCAACCTTTGCACTTTGGCGTCGAGTTCTCCATCATACTCTCAAATGCATTGGCAATTCTTCCCAAACCATCAACCATTTTATTTCCTTGTCTTACCCTTTTGTTTCTTGATGATGATGATTTGGATTGAGCTTGAGTTTGATCGTAAGATGATGGCTCCCATCCAAGCGTACATCAGAATGTTACTCTCGATGCTTCATCATCATCATCTAGAACCATCTCGGAGAGCTAAAGCGAAATTTCCGATTGCAGTCCTTGCCAAAAACTTTTTGAAGCCTATCAAACTTTGTAAAAGATTTCTCTCTCCACCCAATAGCATCACTATGAATTGCTGCAATAAAATAAAAATAAGATTTGTTAATCCAACCAAAACATAAACTAAATTAGAAAAAACAAAGAAATAGAAAAATGTATTTACCAACCTCTGCATAAGCATTCCACACCTCGTCACTATCAACCTCTACACATTTCTTCTCATCATTCCAAGCAAAACCACTTTGGTTTAACATGTCAACAACAATACTATAATCTTTCTTCAATCTCTTCAATTTAGAATCCAAATGGGGTTTAACTCTAATAGGTGTATGTGGGATCAATAATCTAAGTTTAGTTTCTACCAATTTCATTGTCCCCGCTTTGAATGTGCCGAAGCGTCACAACGTTGACCACTCGCAACTAATTCATCAAGGATATTTAACAATGCTTCCTCTTCATTGGCTTGCCATACATATCTATTAGCCTTACCCTTAGACATCTACATAAAGTAACAACCACGCATATTAACAATATTAGCAATAACAAAATCACAATCTGTGACTTTCATTGGTTTGCTCTAGATGTCACTATATCGTGTCCAATCCCAATACAATCATAGAGATAAGACTAAGAAGCACAATCTGCAACAAGCCTCTACTCACTTCAATGATGTATAGGTAAGGTTCTACCATTTGTATCTATTGAAAAATTGAAAGCTTGAACGCCAAAAGCATTTAATGAATCTAATGGGTCCAAATGAAGAAAATTCCTATGACTTTAGCTTGGGGAAATGGAATTGATCAAAGTAAAATTTAAAAGCATCACAACATGTTACAAATAACACCATTCCAAAGACACTGCGCAAGAGCACCTTATATCACCACAACACTATAATAATAGTGTAGGTAGTAGAAGTGCAATAGTCTAGTATAATTGTAAACAATACAAATAATGATTCAAAGATAAGCGTAATATGATTTCAATCGCAATTTAACAACCAAATAAAAAACTACAAGCATAAGAAAATAATAACAAGCATAACCACAACCAAGATAACCTCAATAAATAAATAAAAGATTCAAAATCAAAACTGATCAAAATTTTAAAAATTTTGTAAAGCTGAGAAACACAATAAGCGTAATAACAGTCTCAAAACAAAATGTAAAAAAATTAAACAGGCAAAGATCATATCAATAGCAGTCGGTATATAATTCTCAAACCAAAACACAAGACAAAGGCACAAAGGAGCCCAAATGAGTCCCACCAAAAAAAAAATAACAAAATCAAAACCATATACAAGAAAAACTACAAAGAAAACCCTAAACAAAAACAAAAGACTTGATGATCCAATGAAAAGCGATAAGTCTCGGACCAAAAATTAGCATCACTTTTCTCAGCAAGTTCATTGTTATTATGCGCTTACAATCTCATGTGTAAGCTAAAAACAGAGTGTGATGATGTCATATATTCTCTGGGCTTACAATCTCATGCTTGATATTATAATTCTTTTAGAAAGACAAAAGTCCATATATAACTTACTAAAAGCATAGCTACAAACTCATGGTAAACATACCTTCCTCCTGCTCTTAATAACTCCGCCTCACCAATAGCGATCGGGATGCCCAATAACTTCTGTGCTCCATTATGGGGAAGAAAAACGGAAATCATCAAATGGAAGACAAATAGAAGACGCATATGCAAGTTGCAAGTTGCAAATGAAAGAGAATACTAAATATTAAAGCCACCCTTAGAAAAGAAGCTGAACAACAGAAATTTCCAAACAAAATAAGTTAACTGAGACAAGTGATCACAATTAACAACTCTATAATATCTCAACCCAACTGAAATCATATTGTGAAAACACCATTTTTAATATTTCCGTAATTCAAGCTTTGTATTTTGAAAAGCAGTTATAGAAAACCTTCGTTTGCAATGCATGTATCGCCAACTAGTATGCAAATAAAAGCATTCAAACGAACAAATCAAGAGTGATAAACCCAAATTAAAAATGAAATATTGTTGGATTATCACTCGGGAGCCCCGATATTGTTGGATTATCACGAAAAGCTTAGGCCGTATAGTGAACATACCTTGGAAGGTGAGGTGGAGGAGGAGGAGGAGGAAGAGGCATAGATGATCGAAGGAGCGGAGGTGGAGGCAAGGGTGTAAGCCGATCGAAGGAGCGGAGGTGGAGGCAAGGGTGTAGACGATCGAAGGAGAGATGAAGCGGAGGCGTAGGACGATCGAAGGAGAAAGGAGGTGGAGGCGAGGCGATGTCGTTGTAAAAACCCGTGGTTCCCCTCGTGTTTACAATACTAGGGTTTGCTTTGGACTATTATCCCGTGAAAATACAAGTCCGAACCAGTCCCATTGTGCATTTAGGCTCACAAGCAGCCAGACGATTGGATTATAGTCCATTTTAATTCAAAAGTCTGGTCCAGTCAGCCCACCAAACAGGCCCTAAGTGTTTTCAGTTCCCAAGAGATTCTTTATGATCTTGCAATTCTGACTTGCCTTTTATTTTGTTCCATGTGATCGTAGCAGCAAAAATCATGATAATCTTGGCTCTAGCTTCTCACACTCTACAAACTTTAGATAAGTAGAAGCAATTTCTGTATTATTGGCCGGCCAAAGCAAAATGTATTCAAAAACGCGTGAGGACCCTTGGAAATATGTCTCCTCAGAAACAATCTGCGTCATTCTTTGTACAACCCATATTATTATTACATCTTAATAGTCTTACAAAGTTCTGGCTTTAAATAATATGAATGTTATAAACAATAATGATGCGCAATCCAATAATTTATTTGTTGTATATGTGCGCCTAACACTTATGCAGAACGTCATTGCCCAAAACAGTACATGCAGATCACTGCCTGCCGAAGAATGTCTATATGTAGGCTTCAGTTCCATATTAAATAAGAATTTTTTTTTCTTCTTGTAATAAGATCCATATTAAAGAAGATAAACAGAGAGAACGACCCAACAAAAATAAATTAAAAAATTAAGTGAACTGCAGCCATTGTGACTGAATTCCGCCACCAAATTTGACCCAAACCCACATCATGACATATTCTACGTATGCCTTGGTTTAAGGAAACCCCCAACAAGAAAGAGCCAGCCATGCATCATTAATAGTGAAAAGGTTCTTGAATTTTGTTTATTATTCAATAACAGCAAGGGGAGGAATTTTCACATACGCACACAATTAAAGATGTCATAGAGGTGCGAATCTAAGATATCTAATTTGCAAGTTAAAGTCCTTTTTTATTGGGCTAGACCCCGTTGACTATAAATTGGAGAATTTTAATTAAACAGAATGTGTCTTTTTGGGGTTCAATGATTTAATTTGTTCCTAAAAAAAACATTATTAAGATTAATTAATCTCCAAGAAGAGCAATGCACCAATATTTTTCACATGGGGAACAAAATAGATGCTAAGAATAAACTGTTAGAGAGGTTAAGTATATGACTGCAATGTGTCATATAATTAATGAAGAACTAAGCACATATACAATTCCCAGGTGGGTCTAGTCTAGTATTATTAAACTTGGGCCAGAACCACTTTAGAATGACACATGTGACATGATATATGATATTATATTATATGTCATGTTAAGGGCTGACTTATAATATTATATTATATCATGTCAGACTATGCATATGCATGGATACATGGTCGTATCGTCACCAATCATTACAAAGTCATCCAAACGACACTCGTTTTGGCCTCTTGTGGAGCTGGAAGAAAAAATGGGGTTGAAAATTATGTTGCTATTTCAACATTGTCACCATTTGAGTTGAAGATGGTATGAGATTTATATAAAAACTGTCAATTTTGAAAAGGACATGGAATATGACAAGTAACAAAACCGCGTAAGTTGTAACAAATTTAAACGTAAGAGGCACTTGTTTGTATTAGATTTGAACAAGAAGTAGTATGAATTTTACACTCTTTACTTGACGACATAGAGGAATTTGATATCGGTTTATAGTATTAGTACCAATGATTACTTTGGTCAACATCAATGCTTGTTTATGGTACAAATAATGAATGCATCACGCTTATAAGCAAATGACATAACATAATAACAAAGTGGGGCTTTGCCCTTTTGTGTGCTTGTTCCATCGTTTTTAGTTGTTAAGTCTTAAAGACATACACTCTCATTTCAACACAAACAAAAAGGTACGGGCATACCCTATATTTATAGGACTCCTTGACTTCAATATTGGGTCACTGGACCCAACCCCAAACCACTGCGCAGTGAGTGGATGAGTGGTTGGAGAAGCATTGAAATTGTGGTTACCCCCAAGAGCACCGACCCTTGAACCCTGACCCCACTTTATTTATTTATGAGACTATGTGAGCCCCAAAGTGAGAACTGAGTGACTTTATGGCCATCCCCAAGGGCCCAAAGCAATTAAATTCTCTTGGTCTTGCCTCCGCTTGCCTCCGTTGCTCCGGGGGCTGTGGGCCAAGGCACCTAGGGCACACCACTAGAGAGCACTGGTCTTTTAGGTCTTGAAGGCCGCCTTCAGTTCAATAAAAAGAGGGACACCGCTTAGTGGTGACCAGGAAAAAAGGTCGTAACCCTTAGCTATTAGGTGGCTGCCACGTGGCCCAACTCCTTTAAAGGGTGGCCCACCTACGTTTACCAAAAATATAGTTTTCATGCTGTGTTCATACTTATGGTGAAGTTGGAGCTTCCCAAGGAAGGTAGGCAGTGATTGGTGGGAAATTTCGTGGAAGCTGATCACACCCAATTGTCAAAGCACGTGAGTGTGTGTGTTTGTTTCTGTGCGCTAAGGAGTATATGTGGGATGTGAAGGCCTTCGCTTCGCAGCACCAATTCTTGTAAATTTCATGAAAGAAAACAGATTAATTATTTTTATTTTGAGGTTTTTGTTAATTTGAAAACTGTAACACCATATAATTTCTATGTTTCTATGCCAAGTTGCCAACGGTTAGGTCAGCGGTGACATATGCCAAAGCCAAGCAGTCAAGCAATAGCTCAAAGTCTTCAAGTATCCACGTACATGTGTGTGCAAGTCTTGCATGTTCACATCAAAGAATTGATTTAAACTTATCCAATTTTCAGATTAGTTTTATATATATAAAAGTGACTTGGCTGTGAATAGGAACAACTTGCAACCAAAGGAATTCTAGAAGTTTTAATCCCAAGAACAAGAATAAAAAGAGAGCATGTAATAGGAGAAGAATTTGGTTAAAATGGCGATTATTTCCGGTCATTAATGCTATGTCACGTGAGAAGATTATCACGCATGTCATAACGTATTAGCATTATTGATCGAGAATACCAAAATATTATTATCTCTGTTCCATGCAAGTGTTCCTCCATGTAATACACCGGCTCCTCACAAAATTGAGCATTAGACTCACAATTTTGTGGGTCCCGCAATATTCTTGCGCTTATACCAAACTGACACTCCAAGTCCAGAGGCTACTTTTGTACATAAATGCTCATGACATCATTGGAATGGAGGATCCATGAATTTTTCTTCTAGCAAAAGAGCAAGTCCACCGCACCTCAACAAACCAGGCAGGAGGGGGTTTAAGGGCCAAAAACCAACTCGACCACGCCGCGCGAGATCTAGCCCGGGTAAAGGGTGGGATCCACCAGCCTGGGCAGGCCCAAAGGCAAAATTTTCCTGGGCTGTTGCCTAGGTTTGTAGACGTCAGCAACGAATTTTTTTTTTTTTTTAAAGTGAAAAAAAAATCTGTAAAATTCAGAAACATTTTTTTTATACATACTTAGCAATTTTATTATTATTAAGAAAAATGCTACTCTTACCATATTTTTGCATACCACATTGATACCACCTCTCTAATAGAGATGGGCCTCATTGTATTTGTGGTCTCCACCTCTATTAGAGAGATGGTATCAATGTGGTATGCAAAAATGTAATAAGCCTAACATTACCATATTATTAATCTCATACATATAATTGCCCTTGTCCATAGTCTATGTGGGCCATAGGGTTGGAAACAAAATTACAAAGGCTGCCACTATTCACTTGAATAATGACAGCCATTACCTTGCCCTTGCACATAGGGTTGGAAGTGCTCTAAAACACCATTTGATCCCCTTAAATTTTTTGAAACATTTCATCGAGCACCTTGTCCCACCAATAAATAACTGAAATTTATAGGAAATTTTTTGTTGAGTTATTCAATAGACCCCACCACTAATACATAAAATTCTTACGATATGTATGTGAGACTCACCACATAATCCTAACCCTTCCACGTATAATATAACATAAATAGTTTACGTAGAACCTCCCATTATTTTCCCCGAAATCCAAAACATCAAACAACATATTTAAAAACAAAAAAGGGAAATAATTTCTATTGTTCTGGACTTACAAGTTATAAATACATAAGCCACCCTCACCCTCACCCTCTCATGCTCCTCCAACTTCCCACTACTTCAATTGCCTTTGTTTTGTGATCTAAAACTCTGTTTAAGAGACAGAGAGACTCTGCTTCGTCTCTGTTTCTCTACAGAGTTCTGACTTACCCTTTTCATAAATCATTGTTCAGATTTTCTCGTTTCATCTCTCTCCTATTTCTCCTTTACATTTTCTGGTTCTTCTCTCAAATTTTTTAAAATCTCCTCTCCTTATCCTCCTATTTCTGTGATCCAACTTCCATCTCCACTTCCCTTACTCTGTTTTCTCTCTGTTCTGCCGCCATGGCAAGCACTCCCTCTACATCCCAAGAGAAGAAAAACACCAACCTTCCTCCCAAGAGAGGCCAGATCAAGCTTCAGATTTTTGAAAACTTGGTCAAAGCAGTGGCCTCCTCCATGACCTCCAAACCTGGAGCTCAGTGCAGAAACAGAGGTGAAGAAGGTGGTGGAGGAGGCTCTGCCTCTCAAACCCCACCACCAAGTGCCTACAACTCTGATGCCAATTCTGATTTCTGATACACATGATCACATGGGCATGTACTGGATTTCTCTGCTTCTTTCTTTGAAGCATTTCCTTTCCCGCTTATCTAAGAAGCTATGGAATTATGGTGTTTTATGTGAGATCAAAGCTTCTGCTTTGTTGTTCAATAGATGTCTAGACTACAAATAGAAAGTATTTTCCTTTGGGTTTTTGACTTAGAATTCAAGTATGGGTCATGTGATAATTATATTTCCTGCACAACTCATATTTCTTTTAGGGTTTTGCAGGACCATAACCCATCTAAGCTAAGCTTATCTTGTATTTCAATGTCTTATAGTTTGGTCTTGCTATAGTCAGTTTCATGTCTTGTGGGGGAAAAGAAAACAAAAAAAAAAAAAGGACCTGTTTCCAGTGTTGTTTCTGCTAGCTTTAGAAAGAAGACATATTTGGAAGAGGAAGTTTGTGCTTTTATGGTATTTTGGTTTTGTATCTTGGATTGCTTCATGTGTAGTTGTTATATCATATAATGGTTATAACTATTTATATTTTGTATACATTTTGTGGTTACTGTTTTCCCATTATTGTGACAGTAATAACGGGAAAGCATCCCCTAAAGGGGGAAAAATAAATCATGTCGTCCACCCATATTATAAAACATATACAAAATGTAACACGTGACCGTACTAGCGTAGTATTCTATAATTTCTCCACACAAGACCCTAATTTCCAAGCATTCCAAAAATAATGTCATTTTCTTACCCCCCAAGTTGCATATAACGATACGTTTAAAGAGAGACAAACGCGGTTTTCTTTCCCCAAGTTGCATATAACAATAGTATAATCAACTGGATGAGTGCATGTATAGAATGAATTTCAAGTGAATATGCATGCAGGGCCATCAAATTATGTTTCATCAAAACCGTTTGTATGATTCAGAATCGAATTATTTCATAATGACAATTGACTGGGGACACTTAGAGATAGAGGGAGTTACATCACAGAAAGTGTCAATTTGAAGCGGGCCATGGAAGATGGCAGGGAAAAACGCGTGGGACTAAAATAACATTTTATTTTGCAATGAGCTTCTTAATATGTCTTTGTATAACAGAAAAACCAAGAGCAAAGTAGGAGACACAATGCTATGTTGCGTTTGAAATACTTCAATAATTGAGTCATTCATTTATTAAACTAGATGATTTTAGTTGGGTTCCAAAGAGACAAATATATTATTTTGCTCGTCTATATCACCATCGAAACCGCGAGTCTAAACTATTGATCAAATTAATTTTGTATGGATGTGTATTAAAATTTACAACACTATAACTAATTTTTTTACAACGTAAGTTTGGTGAGAGAACATTACCCAGTTACAGAAGTGTTATACAAATTAAACCAGACCAAGGACCATTGTCTTCTAGGTCTTGGGGGACCCAAAATTAAACCAGAGCACCTGTATTGGCATATTCCCCCAAGCAATTCATACTTGCTGGCTTACTTGGTTTGGTCAGTGTGGATCGAGATTGCAACTTGAGTCTTGACTAAGGACCTGGGACCCAATGGCTGCGCTACATCACTAGTCATTACGAGAGCTTGCAACTCTAACATGACAAATTGGCATATTGATGGTAGATAGTGATTATGGGGGCAATTTCAGGGAACTTTGTGGAAGGCCTAGGTATTAGTCAGCAATTAGTGCACGATAACATTGAGCAGCTTATCACTTATGTTCCATTGACTTGGGGTGAAAGCCTGCTCTGCTCTGTGATGTTATATGTGAGACTTTTACATATTGTCCATGTTCGATGTTCAATTATTTCAATGACCAAGACAACATGCAATTGGTAAGCAGAAGACATCCCAAGACCTATTAGGTGGGCAGTGAGCAGAGTCTTGTATTGTTCACATCAAGGAATTTAAATTTGTAAAATCCCAATTTAAGAAAAAAGAAAAAGATAAGTGAACTGGATATGAATGGAAGACTTGGAAACCAAGTAAGAGATCCGTTCTTATCCCCCGAATCGAAGGGTAAATTTGGCATTTGAGGGAAAAATTTGAAGGGTATGATTAGCAATTTGGGAGGTTTCAATGAAGAATTTCCCCTTATGTTTTCAACTATAAATAACACCTTCCCCCACCCCTCCCAGTTGTATCATTGCCTTTGTTTCAAGAGGAAGAGGCTCTGCTTCTCTGTTTCTCTACAGAGTATTGCTTGTTTCTCTTTTCCAAATCTTCGGTCAGATTTTTTCATTTCATCTCCTTCTCCTCATATTTCTCTTAAAAATCTTCTGCTTCTCTCATAATCTCCACCACCTCCTCCTCCTCCTCTTCTTCCATCTTCACTTCCCTTTACTCTGTTTACTTTCTGCTCTGCAGCCATGTCAACCACTTCTCCAGCACCCAAAGAGAAGAAAAACACAAGCTTTCCTCCAAGGAGGGGCCTCATCAAGCTTCAGATCTTTGAAAACTTGTTCAAAGTGGTGGTCAACAAGGCCTCCAAACCTGGATCTCAGGGGAAAAACAGAGGAGATGATGGTGGTGAAAGCTCTGCCTCTCAAACCCCACCACCAAGTGCCTACAGCTCTGATGCCAGTTGATAGGCATGATCAGATGGCTAGATGGGTCATCACCTACTTGGTGAATTGATGAGAAAATCACTGGATTTCTCTGATTCATGCTATGAAGCATTTCCTATCCCCATATCTATGAAGCTATAGAATTTTGGTATTTTGAGTCAGGTCAAAGCCTCTGCTTTGTTTTTTCTGTAGATGGCTTGACTAGAAAGTATTGTTGTTTGGGTTTTAGATGTACAAATCAAGCATGGGTTATGTGATAATTATTTTTCCTGTAAAACTCATATTTTTGGAGAGTTTTGCAGGACCATAACCCATCTAAGCTTATCTTTTATTTCAGGGTCTTGCTGTAGTCAGTTCATGTCTTGTGATGGAAAAAAAGAAAAGAAAAAAAAAAATAACCTCTTACAGTGTTGTTTCTGAGAGTTTTAGAGAGGAGACATACTTGGAAGAGTTATTATTTCTGCATTTGAAGTGTATTTTGGGTCTGTATCTCTGGTTGCTTTATGTGTTGTTGTTATATGATATGGTGGTTATAAATATTATGTTTTGCACTACGCATTTTGTCGTTACTGAACCAAGCACTGTTAAAATTAGCATCTTTTGGCTTTTTATCTTTGATTGCTATTTTTTATTTATTTTATATAAGCGATATTATAGGAGGGGGACTCGAGTTCGAGCGCATAGATGAAATTCTTAACCAATTAAATTACAAATTCTTTGTTTTTTTTTAATAGGCTAACTTAAGTGTTGACTGTAGTGTTGAGAATTGACTTTATCATAATACAATAACATGGGTTTTTACCATAAAAACAATAATATGGGCTGTCATGACAGAAATTTTTGTTGTTCCTCCTAAACTTTTCAAGTGGCTCAATTTTTTCCATCCATCTACAATCCAGCAAGGTTGAAATACAAATTCTTCCCATTTCTAGAATAGCATTATCTTTTGGGACCGTCCATACTGTATCTTTGATCCAGAGAGGAGGGAGACCTGAAGAAATCAACCCAAATTCCAAGTCATGGAAAACTCCAAAAAAGATGTTGGACTTTTGACATGTCTTAGTTGGTCAAGGATGTTCGGATTAGGATTATATAGTATTCCAGGTATTAGTGTAATGGATATTTCTACAACACATGGAATAAAAGAAAATGCGTAAAATATGATAGAAAAATATATTATTCATTGCACAAACTGAGGAGCATCATTGTTTGCTATGTACAATACGTAAACTGCTAAAGTCATAGATAGACGAGAGGATGCTTGGCTTGGGCGGTTGGCCCCTTGCTTTGCAAATTCCTACAAGTAAACTCTAGTACACAAATGCAGCTGTGGATGGTGGGCAACTTCTGGAAGAAGAAAAAAGTATAATTCTTTTATGGCATGTTTGAGCGGGATTTGAGACATCTTCCACAGTTGGAAAGAGTTGTTTTAGTATTCCAAACATGAGCAATTTTGCTCACCGCATCCAAATTTGGCACGAATTACACATGTAATATGTAACACATGATGAGGGAGATGGTAATTATGCAAAATGGTTAAAGCGGTGCACAAAACTGAAGTGGGTGTAGGAAATATGTGTGGAGAAAGTTGGCGCTTTAGGGCTTCACATTTGGCGGGAAAGCACAAGGAAGACCAAGGAAAAGCTTCTGCACTTCTCAGAGTGAAAATGGCGAACAAGCTCATGTCATCAAACAGATGGGCCTCCCCAAATCCATCGCTAACGTTTTCGCAGCTCGTAACATCACCACCGCCAAGGTAACATTTTATTCAAATTTGAAACAAATTTAATAATTAGTTTCTAAATTGTCTTTTTTTTTCGTTAAACGCGAATTGGTTTTCAGGAAGCTTTGTCTTTAACCGAATTCGAGTTAATGGAGGTGTTAGATGTGAGTTTAGCAGATGTCACGTCTGCAATAGCTCGTATCAGCGAAATTACATGTCCACCCTATCAAACTGTGATCATCAAAACCCTTAATTTTCCTTTTCAATTTTAGAAAATTTTAAATTTTTATTTAGTTGGGTGTGTTTCTGATATGCTGTGGCTTTAGCTGTGTTTGATTAGGCGTTAACTCTAATGGAGCAAAGGGTTCAGAAGGAGCACATGGGTGGCCACCTCCCCACCCGCCTCAAAGGACTAGACAATGCCTTATGTGGTGGGATTCCATTTGGGGTTTTGACTGAGCTTGTTGGTCCTGCTGGCATTGGCAAAACTCAGGTATAATTTTTGTTCTTTCACCCATCTGATCATCATCTGTCAATCATTTCTATTTGTATGTATCTTTGCATCTGTTTGAATGAATGTTTCGATTGCAGCTTTCCCTGAAGCTCGCATTGTTGGCCTCGTTGCCGACAGCTTATGGAGGTTTAGGTGGTCGTGTAATATACATTGATGTAGAATCTAAATTCAGTTCAAAAAGGTAATTAAAGCGTTTTATAAAATCAATTATCAGCTGTTTTGTGACAAAATTTTGCCTACTGTGTTCGTCAAAGAAACGGGAGATGTCTAAGTTTTCTGATTTGTTACTCGCTTAGGATGATAGAAATGGGATCGAAGAGTTTTCCAGATATATTTCACACGAAAGGAATGGCCCAAGAGGTAATGTAGATTGAAATTTATTACTGTCTCTCGAACAAGTTTTAATGAGAATCATGTTTGCTTATGGCAGTTTTCTTCTGTTTGCATTTCAGATGGCAGGTAGGATCCTTGTTTTGCAGCCGGTATCACTTTCTGAATTCACTGAAAGGTATTGGTCAAATTAAAATTTCATTTTCCCTAACCCTAGTAAGTTTGTTAGTCCTGGCATGGAGGGAACTTGGAGGTACCCAAGCATTGGAAAAAAGTGCTTTGGACTTTTGAGATACAGCTAAATGCTTAAGCATGAGTTGTGCGGATAATGCCTACTTGTTAAGATGAGGTTTACATGAGTTTAAGTCAATTCATTCCAGTTTGCAACAACTCAAGATTTCACTCCTTCAAAACCAAGTGAAGTTGCTAATCATCGATAGCATGGCTGCTCTTATTTCGGGGTAAGTTCAGATTTCTCTGTTATGCTTGTTATCTGTTCTGGATATCCAGAGTCTGATCAAGTTGTGGTCCTATATAATTAGAATTAGGCCATATCATATCATTTACATATATAACCTTGTTTTAGGATAAGAAATATTACTTGTGATACTAAACACTGATGTGTTAGAAGGGCCATATATGAGTAGAATTAGCTTTCTGAATAATCAGATATGTTTCCTTACTTTATTAACTGTTTTTAGGATGATTCGAGAACCCATTCATTCCTCAACATGTTTGACATCGCTGTCTAGGTACTAGGCAAGGGATAAGATTGGTGTATATTGTCATATCTCTGTTAGGTTGTCAAAATATGGGTTGTGTGTTTCGTATGATATTTGTTTTCCTTTATCCCTACTTTAGTTCAGCTGTATGAATCCTTTTATTTCATTATTTTGTGTACTTAGACATGTCTTCCCATAGAATGGTCATATTTAATGATTATCCAGTTTTCCTGCAGTTGTTTAGAAATGCTGATTTTTTTTTTTTTCCAGGGACCTGCCAGGCAGCATTTATTGGGTTGGCATATTTCCTTTATTAAGTGAGAATCCTAGACTATTGAAACTTTATTGGTGTTGGTGATTGTATCTTTCTGATGGTGATAAAGCTCCTTTTCTCTCTTTAACATATTCAGGTCACTTGCTGAATTTTCACGAATCCCTGTTGTTGTTACAAACCAAGTGAGGTCTCAAACTCGTGATGAAGCCTGCCAGTATTCTTTTCAAGGTAGGACAGTATTGTCAGATTGTGATATCCTCGGTATGGGTTATGAATGCAATATATTTTATATGTGCAGGGCAGAGCAGGGAAAAAGCAGTGGACGATTATACAGGATATGATTCTCATCTTGTTGCTGCTTTGGGGATTCACTGGGCTCATGCTGTGACCATACGTCTAGTGCTGGATTCTGAATCTGGTTTGCCCAATATATGCTTTAGCTTGAAAATTATTAAACTGTCATGAAGCAGACTCTTGCTGCTTAGTTGCTCATATGAGGTATCTTTGCAAATCTAATTGTATGGATATGTTTCTTTCCGAATACTTGCAACTCTATTTCTTAGGTTTGTCAATATGTATGAGTCTGTGTGCCCTATATTCTCTTCAATGCCTTCCAGAAGCTATCAGAAGATTAACAGCAACAATTAATCCCTTTTTTCATTTTGATTGATTTGTATTAGCAAAATTGATGTGGATATCTTTTTAAGACCGATGATTTTACTGTATATAATTAGAATTGAATGGTCATAACAGTTTATGGTTCCAGAGTTGGAGAAAATTTGGCCTTTTAATGAGATGATGACAATGATGACAATACATGGAATCCAAAACTGTTTTCCCCTAACTGATTCCACACTTTCGTTTTTTCTTGTAGGGAAGAGGTTCATCAAGCTGGCAAAGTCGCCCATATCACCACCTCTGACCTTCCCTTTCAACATAACATCATCTGGAATCACATTGCTTAATGATGATGGAATAGAACTGACAGGACCAGAGATAAACTCAATTCATTGTCAAGGTTTGTCACTGAGACTCTTGTTGGGTGAATCTGGAAATCCCAATCAAGTCAAAATTTATCAATGGTAGAGGGTGAGTACTTGGTGGCTAGTACCTATCATTTAACTAATTTTTCGTTCATGTGATATCCCACTGAAAAAACCTCTTAGTCAATTATAGTGATGGTAGTGCTCTCCACTTCTCACTTCATTTGTTTTAGAAAATATTTAGGCTCAAGCTTGTTTAGTAGTTTGCCTTCTTTCCTTTTAGAGTGAATAATAATCTCATGTTGTAATGACAAAAATGCAGGACACAGTGACATAATTAATTTTGATGGGGAAAGATTTCAGTGATCAATCAGAAGGAAAGCTGCACAAATTTGCAGGCATGTGCAAGAAATTTAAATATCATGGCATTAGTGATTGTTTTGGATTGTCTGTCACCTTGTATATAGAAAGATAGATATTCCTCAGAGTTAGCATGGCTTCCCCACGCACGAAGCTAACCGTGAAGGAAAGATAAACCAAGATTTAGAACTTGCCGATGGCCCTTTTTGTTTTATCTTCTACTTTTGTATCCTTCTAGCTTCTTTCATGACCAGGGTTTAAAATTAGGCTGATGAGAATGTTGGTTGGCTTATTTCTTGTGTATTGGCCTGTACATAACAAAGGCTCTGATGATCTAAATGCTTTCTAGTAATTCAAGTTTGTTGTTCCATTATGTACTCTTTAATATGGTTTGACCAAACTGGATGAAATATTTTGAGCTTATCACATGACTCAAAGAATCAAAACAGTTTATGATGCTAAATTAATTAATATTTTTACCTTGACACTCATATCATATGCTTATCACAATTCTATGATAAATTAAGAAGGAAAAGGAAGGGGCTAAAGAAAGGCTTGGGAACAATATTCCTGTAGATCAGAATCCAAATACAGGTTGGTTTTTCTAGCAAATACTAGGTACATGGTACCATTAATTTGTGTTGAAAGTTGTTTATTGGTGAAAATTGGAGCTCCCTTTGAAAGTAAGACAGTTATCTTCGCCCCAGAAAAAGAAAGTAAGAGACTTGTAACTTCGGATGAGACCCAACGGCATGCAATAGACTGTGGAATCATGTAGCCCTGCACTTGGAAGAGGCCTTGTAATGTTCGGTCCAATTAATGTTTGCCTATAGGCTATGAAGTGTGGCAGCAAGAGTGCTATAATGTTGATGATTTAGACCTATCTAGTGTCTGCCATCAATGTGCTATTTGTAGGCCCATCACATTAGTAGCAAGTTATCCTTGCCAAAACTTGAAAAAATCATTTTCAGAGACAAAGTCATCAACTTAGGTATGGTATTAATAAATAAATGTGTTTGTTTACATCATAACTTTTCCGAGTCTGGCCGCGAGCATTTGTTGTGAAATCCACGGTCTGACTCGGAAAAATTATGGTATAATTAGTGTTATAATATGAGTTGATTGATAATACCACACGACGCTATGACAATCAAGCCGAAAATTTTTCCCATCTTAGGGCCCATGACATGAGTGAGTAGCAAATCATCAAAGGATCTATTTGTTGGTTTTCGTCCAAAAAAATATATACCAAATAAAGTACTCTATATAATAGGTTATTAGCCAAAACTGATATCAAAAGTTGTGAAATGGTCTTTTGATCCACCATAATAATTTTTCACCTCTGCCGACTACCGAATCTGTTATCTAATGCATCTTTTATGCTCAAGTGGAATCAATGATGGGAATGTGCCCCATATTGTCTATAAATTCTTTTGATTTATATGGAAAGTAACAATAAATTAGGGTTTGCTTGATAGCGATAGGCAATTGAAGCAAGGGATAAAAATAGGACATGTAGATTAAGAGCTGGTTTGGGATTGCTTCTTTAGGAAGTACTTCTGCTTATAAGCACTTTTATTATAAAAATCTTGAATTTTCATAAAAAATTCAAGTGCTTCTCCAGTAGAAGCGCTTCTAAACTATTCTGTCAAACGCTTTTAGAAGCGCTTTTAGCCATTCCAGAAGCACTCCCAAACATGGCCTAAGTCTGCTGGTAGACTGATTTTGATATAAGTTTTGACAGTTTGACACTTCAAGTAAACTGAGAACGCATTTGCTGCTGGTTGGTAGGTAGGCTGGTTTTGATATATGTTGGCGAGTTATAATTTTAATTACTTACCAATTATTATTTAGTCATATTGTAATTGAGATTTATTTCATATTGTAATTTAGATATATATTCTATTTTATTTAGGATTAACACATCTTTGTATTTATATAAATACTTTCATATTGAAGAAGAATAAAAAGATGAGCATATCAAAGCATAATTGAATATTTGCCTTACTTTATTTGACAATATCAACTTTGCAAATATCTGGATCAGCCAATAATCTGTAACTTACAAAAAGGAAAATAGAGCAGCAGCACTTTTTCGAATCCTCTCACAAAAGGGTGGAAATTTAGAGAGGCCTGCAGTGCATTCTTAACTTTGATTTAATTTAAATACCAAGTTGGGTTAAGAAGACAAGTTAAGGATAAGAAATTGACACAGGTTTGGATAGTGGGAGGTTTTCCAAACAGAACATACCAGACATTTGCTTAAAAAGACAAATTGCTCCACTTTGGGCTTGAATTTTGATTCTTGATCTGCAAAATTGATTTTTGTTACAGCATGAATCTGATTGTTTCTCCTCCTGAAATTTTTCTTTTTTCTTCATTGGAATAAAAACTTAAGTGAGTCTTGAATATTGGTTCTGATGTTGTTATAAAAACCCCTTGTTGGTGTGACTTGGGACTATTTCTGTCCTTTTTGTGATGTTATTGTGTTGCTTTTTGTGAATGGAGTTTAGGTGAGAGCCTCCATGTAACAAATATAAATGATATCTGCAAAGGATTCGTAGTGTAAGATTCTGGGTTTGAGTCCTAACATCTGTATAGTGTGTGTGAGTTTAGCATATTATCGCCTCTCTTAATAGTAACGGTGATATATTTTGCTTTTTTTTTTTTGGTCTGAAAATATAAATGATATTGTGTTGATAGGTGGAACATGTGATTCTCAAACAAATGGAAGGCAAAGATTGGTTTGGATATTATGGATCATTAACATGCAAGGCCTTGTATATATCTTTTAAAATAATCTTAGCTAGTATAGATCTTTAACAAGAATTTCTTAGCATGGACTCCATCAAGATTCAAATTGAAAACAACCTACTCTTTTGTTTATCCTTTTTTTAAAAATTCTTTCTAGGAACAAAGGGAAAGGTGCTTTTATATTATAACAGCTATACATATAAAAGTATAAAGAATTAAAACAAAAACTGTAAACTGTTGTATTGCCTGTTTCATAGCCAAAAGGGACATAAAGTACTCCATAGCCTTCTGTATTTGTTTCTTTAACACAAGGAAAAATACTGAGAAGAGGCCAAACCTTGGACTGGATTTTAAGGTTTCCTCCCTTTCTTTCTTGTTTTGCCTTTTCTTATATGATTCTTTGGACAATCTCTCTCTCTCTCTCTCTCTCTCTTATATATTTATATGCATGTTGTTTGTAGTATAGCAGTTTTTTTTTCTGGTGTAATTTTTGAAATGTGAATCATATCCATTGAACCAGCTGCTGCAGCCTGACTTTAACAAATAAACAATGCAAAATTGCTTTTCAAAACCTTGTCTGATATGCACTTTGGACCTGATTAACTTTTAAGCATGGATACAACAAAACCTCATTAAAACAAAAAGTCTTGATTTATATTCTGATTCAGCCATGAATTGGCGTGCATTCTTGTTTATATATATATAATATAAATAATTTTGGCATCTCAATCTCCTCGAAATTTTATGCTTTTTATAATCAGATGTTTGCCCCATTTAGGTATATTATATCCATTAGTGCATTATATCTGGCGTCCATGATTTAGTACGATTTTATCACTAATTTTATATGTTTTTTTAATGTAATAATGTTGTATTTCTAGGTTGAAATCTGGTTTACATTAAAGTTGATTGTATAGCCTCACCAATGCTTCCATTCCAAGAGACAATACACCTCTTCCAGTACAGATTTGATAGTTTTCTCTTATTTTTTTGGAAAATACAGACTTGATACCTAAGTTTCCTCTAGATGATTGCCATTATTTAAGTCCTTTCAAGTACAATTATGTTGTTCTTTTTTTATCTATGATAATTATTTTGTTGTTGTTTTACTTATAGTAGTAATGAAAATATAATGAGACGTTTTCATAATATGGAACTTCGCCGACAACAATTGTAGTTTGATTGTAATGTTATTTTTTCCATGAATTATGAATGACATTAGTATTGTTTAAATTGTAAGGGCATTTGGTTGTCTAATTTTTGAGCTTGTAACCTTTTAAATATTTGCCCCTTCCTTGAAAATTATTGGATCCACCAATGGTCATGAGGTTTTGAACCTGAGACCACTAGATTGAAAGTCAACGACTTTTTCTATTGAGTTAGACTCCGTTGGATTAATTAACTCTTAATTGAGTGATATATCTCTTCAGAATATTGAAATAGCTCTCAAATTCGTCTCCCAGCCTCGTTGATAATATTTTTTTAAAAAACTTTTAGCAAAGAAAAAGAGTGAATTCAAAGAAAGAAAGGAGAGAGTGCAACTTTGTTACCACAGATCAGATCAGACTTGGGGCATAGTTACATTTCCATTGAGAAAACAAAAAATTGAAAATTTGTGGTGGGTATGAAAAGCATTTTAGTTAGTGTGTTGATTAATATATTGGGGGAAAACAGAGTTACCAAAAATCATATCAGAAAGGTCAAAAGTTGTACATATAAATCCACGTAGAACAGTTTGTATGTCTGCCTCAATGATCTTTCCTTCACTTTATTTCCGGGGTAAGAACATTTTTTTATAAATTAAAACAAAAGTATGATCCATTTCCATTCAGCGTTCTCGATGTTCCATGTCTGGTGTGAATCGTGTGATTCATGTCAAATTACTCAAATGCTTTTATTACTTCTGTGTCAAACTTGAAACCAATTATTATGTACCAAAATTCAAACTAAAATCAATTCTTTTATGATTAATAAGATTTGTTTTGAGGAGAAAAAAAAAGTATATAAAAAAATCCTCCCACCCAGAGAAAACAAGGAAAAGAGAGAGATCCCAAGTTTTATTTTTTTATTTTATTTGATAAAATGCATATAACAACAGTCAAACAGAAAGGGCAAATGAGTAATTTAACGTCTTGGATATTTTCCATTTATGTATTATTTTATGTCTCCTCCTCCATCGTCTCAAAGTAATGAATAATTGCTGATGAAGAAGACTGAGAAAAACCATTATAAAAAAAGCCAAATAATAAAATAATTAAAAAAATGAATAAAAGTAGAAAGTTTGACAAAACGAAGGATTAAAATATTGAGGGAAGGGCTTTCCATGAATGGTGAAGGAGCGTCCACGTCTCCCTAGGCCTAAACCTCGTACACCTCTTGCAGAGACAATATACCCAGTAGCAGTACCAACCCACAAGGAAAAAAAAGGCCAAACCCTATTTATTATTTTCCCTTTTTATAATGTTTCTCCTCCCAATACACCTATAAAATATTGCTATATTGATTGACAAGCCACCTTGTAGGGTAGTGCATTATCGCCAAGTTCCTTGCTCATCATGTTGTGCTTTGAATAACTTTTTTTTTCCTTATGGTTGTTGGGTTATTTGGGTTATGCTAGAAACAGTCGTTCACGTGCCCTTGAATGATTTTCCAACGTTGGTAGTTGTAGGTTTTAAGATGGAGTTTACATACATCTAAGGCTACTGTTCTTAGTAGAAAACCTAAATAATTTAATGGAGTTTTCATTTCGTTGGTAATGAAATGAACACAATCATCTAGTGATCTTCTTTATTTGGCTAATGTCTAAATGAGCTGGAAAATCCAATGTTGAGACTGAGAGAGCTTTTTGTTGATATGGATATGAAATAAAGAAGTTTCCCATAACTTTAGCTTCACTTTAATGATAGTACAGCTTTTGCCTCTTCCAGCTCTTCCTCTTCAAAGATCAATCATTTCCAAAGAAAAATATCCTATGTTTCCTGGCCACATCGACCGTCGGAACAGATCAAGGTGGACGGTGGAGATCGCTGCAAAAAAAGAGAAACACGTGGCAGACGGGGAGTGGTGAGACGACGGAATTTGGGTACAGCTTTGAATTGAATTGGATGTATTAGGGCAACCGGCTGTAGCCGGTAGCAAAGCCGCAATCACGGTGGTGGGGAAGTGGTTGGTCGAAGTACTAGAATTAGAAATTAAGTTTACCAAATTTTTAACTTTTAAGGTTAGAGGATTACCTTAATGGGAAGGTACTTCTAATTGTGTGACTCAAAAAAAGCATTTTTTTTTTCTCTTATCCTCACTCATTTTGTTTTTACTCTTACTTTATTTATTGCTTATTTTGTATCTTTCTACAGCCACATTTTGTGCTTTCTTGTCAACTCGGATCACCTATTTTAAAAAGCAGACAAAATGATTCACCAGTCTTTTGTATTTTTTTAAGTACAAGTAATAATCTAAATCAGACGGGAGAGAGATTTCTCACACACAGCCACACAAATAATGTCATAGGATTCGAACCTGAGACCTCTATATATTCGAACATAAGACCTCTGTAATTTGCATTAAACATTGTGGGTTTATTTTGTTTATTTGTTTATTGACTTTATGTGGTGGAAAGACTTGAATTCATGCATGAACCTTATGATTTGTAATCGACATATTGATTTCTCTAACTAATCCTTTATAGAATTGACCACACAAAAAAATCTAATCCTAAATTTATAGAAAAAAATATATATTGTTTTTTCCACACAAGTTACTAAACATAGACCTACCAAACCCACATAAATTTGTGTAAAGGCATCAACAAGATTTTTCTTCTCATTGATTTTGCTCATGTGCTGGATGTCCACATCACCAATAAACGATAAGACTTGTTGAAATGTTTTTCTTTTCATTATTGGGAGGAAATTATGATTTCCACTTGGCCAAGCTAATCCTTGTTTCATCCACTACCATTATTAAGTTTGTGGGAGTTCATAATTATCTTCTCTCTTTCTTCTGGTTGCTAAAAAGAATAATTTGATGAGAAATTGCACCTTAATTAAGTTTCACAATGAAGCAATAGATATATACTCAACTAAAGCATTGCACAGAATCTGAAAAACGATAAGCAAAGTGAACGACGATAGATTATTTTTATTGGTTATGTAACTGCAACTAGATTCCATAATAGCCAAGGAATCCAAGAATAGAGTTTGGACAGGCTTTTAGTTCACAAAAATTATAATTGTGGATTAGGAGATTCTAAAACCAGCCCATATATCTCCTGTATATATTAGGATAGGAATCGAACTTAGTATATCGGGTGCAAAGATAAATATTCTTAACCACTTAAGCTACAAACCCCTTTCAACCCGCTGCATATTGTAATTCAATATTACAATTGTATTTATCAAAAGACTTTTCTATCGTGCATATATTTAATTAATTTTTTCACGTATCTTTTTTTTTTTTCAATTAAAGGAGACTAATCTTTCACGAAGTATACAAATAAATCTACTATGTTATTGTACGCGTGAGAATCCAAACCTATGAGCAGAGAAGAACAAAAGAATTGATAAGGTGCAAACGGATAAGTTCTCTCGTGTCTTTCTTCAAACCAGATTTTTCACTGGCACTGTGAGGTGCGAACAAATCTGGTTCATACAAAATCATACGAATATGATTGAAAATGAAATGATATTATACCAAACAAAAGTTCAATGCACGTGTTTTGCATTTTGATGGATCAGCATCGGCATCATGCAACGCATTTTCTGGTCATAGAGTCGTAGAAAAAGAGAAATTTTTAAATATTCCGGGTACATCACGTGCCTGGTATACTATCCAATAGACTTGGAACATGTGGAATTACTCTCCAATTTATTGCATTCTTTTTTATGACACATGGGCGCGCTGCATTGGAAATATTCTACATATCCTACGTCTAGTGAATGGTACAACAGTCACGTGGTGTATTGAAAACGCCCAAAAATTACTTGTAGAAAAATGGAAAATATTTGTTGGTTGAAGTTAGAATGCGGCTAAAGCTATGTTCACACCACATGCACTTTGAATCTCTCCTTCTTTTTAAGGTATGCAATCCTTGAATCTTGCAAAAGGCGAAAAGGGAAAGCAAGAACATCATTTATTTTTAGAAACCCTAGAGACAAGTTTGAAATTTTCTAGGTTTGATGTTTCCCATTTGCTAAGGATTCTCGGGGTTTTATAGAAAGAAAATGAAGATGAGTATTTGCGACGACTAATATATTTTCTTAAGCAACGTGGTTATTTCTTGTCCTAAGAATCTTTGAATTATTATATCATTTTGCTCGACTTTTGGTGAGTTTGAGTAAGCCAACAATCTTCTTTTCTTTCTTCTTTTTCTTTGCTTTGTCGGTAAAACTCATGACTCGGGTTAGGTAAACAAAATGTCGGCTGTTCACTCTCTAGGTCATTTTAGTTTACCTGCCCTTTTAGTGTTAGGGTACGTACTATATGCACAAAAACAAGGGTGAATTTCATTGTTATGTACGAGAATTAAAATATTAATTATTTGTATATATTTGATATAAAATAATTCAGATCGGGTTATCGGATAATTCAACAAATCAAATATAGATCTAATTGTTAATGATTCGTCGAATTTTCAAACGGCATAAATCAAAGGAAGTTGTTATTATCACTCTAAAGTGATCATATTTGACCCGTCTCGTTTAAATTTATAAACAAATAAATTGCACATGAAGGAATGCATTACAACTTTTTCAGAGTGACAATAACTACTTGTGAACGGAAAACATATGTTCCGTGTGCAATCTTGCATTTCTGGTCCACTACATTACTATAGCATGGCCTAATTTGTTAGGTACGAAGTAATAACAAGAATGGTATTTTTGTAATTAAGCACAAATAACTCATGACACGCATAAATGCACGTGTACTTCATGGTTGGGTATTGAGCGGCAGAGGATACATTTGGAATTCCCAGCATTGATAAGGGGTGACGCAGCCAATACGAATTAATCCCAACCGTTGGATCCTTCGGTCACCATGTTTAAACAGGCGGAATCATTTTTTACCGCCGTAATTTGGTAAAAGTCTTATTTAGCACGGTATATTCGAGATGGAGAGACATTCATCGTATTTTTACCTAAATGGAGAAAGTAACAGATGAGTCGAAAAGGGTAGGGTCCATTCGAAAACGGGCAAGATTATGATTTGATTGAAATAAATATGGAAAAGATTATGGGCCCACCCCTTATTTGACTCGTCAATTTATTCCACGTGTATAATGTAAGCTCAAAATCAAGTGATCCTGAAAGGAGAGGATGCCAGGTGGCGATGGCATTGGAATCACGTGGATAGTTTTCAAAGAAAAAATGTTACGGGATCTCCAACTACAATATTATCATAATTTTCTCTTTTTTTTAAAAAGACTAAAGGCTAGTTGGTAAATAATTTTCTCTTTATATAAGCGATATTAGAGAAGAGGAGTTTGGAACACACAATCTCGAGTATAGAGGTAAATGTTATTAACGTTGTTGATGTAACATTCTAAATCAACATATTATTAGTGTTGTCGGAGTCGTAACAATTGACATTTGCTACCTTAACAATGCCACTTGCCAAAAACAAACGTGGAAATAATATTTCCTACATTACAAGCAGCTTTCTTAAATAAGCAAGTTGCACAGTGATTATAAAAACTAGGTTGCTCAAAATAAATTGTATCTGTATATGAATCAAGTTGGCCATGATCAAATAAATATTGCCCACATAGGATTTTGAATGATAAATGACTCATACATTTTGCATTACACCCATGAACAAACAAAAAAAATTGTCCACAAGTGACCTAAAATACGATACAGCCATGGACGTTGCCTACTCCGACTCCACCAAGCTTCCAACCATGTTTTCATACTAAATTAATATGAAAATTAAAATTGAAATTGAAAAAATGAAAAAATGAAAAAAATAAGAAGGAAATAAGATGATATAAACACGATAACGGGACGTGAGTTGTGTTAAAGATATAGTATTATATATTATCTGAAATGAAAATGGCAAGGAATTCAGTGACATTATTTGAGCCAAAAAGTTGGAAATTTGAGTGGCTTGCTGCTAGATTAGCAAATTTCTTATAAAATAGACAGATTTGATTGACTTCCAATCTCATCAGTGGTTTCACCGTCGTCACCAAAACCAATTGCGCCACGTTTTTTTTAATGTCAACAATAGTCTCAGTGAAATTGGAGTTTAGTTTGACTAACGTACCTTTGATCATGATGTATCTTGACTAACCTACCTTTATCCTAGTTGTATTATCTTCTCAATGTCAGAAGGGATACCAAACAATACTAGTAGACATAATCTTTTTACATTAATTGAGATTGGAAGAGATACACAAATTCACGATGTAATATTAAGTTGACACTCGCGTTAATATGTGAGATAAGATTTGGAGGTTTCAAATTCGGCCTTCTAGAAATCAGAGCTCTAATACCATATTAGACAACTACTAAACTCCAAAAACTTAAACTGTCAAATATGCCATCAATGTAAACCAAGCAAACAATACCAATATTAGAGCATCTCCAACAGCCTCTTCAACCACTTTGGGATGCTCAAATAGGTGAGCCACATCAGAAACATTCCCTCCAACAGCCTCTTCAACCTCAGTCATTAAATCTGCAACCACATTCTCTCTCTTCAAAACTGGTAAGTTGACCTTGCCTCTTCAAAACATTTATTTTGTTTTGGGAGAATCAAAATCATATCGAAAGACTAAAAATATTTATTTGCTTGATGGGTTTGATATACATTTCATAAATATTATTTATTTTATAGAATATTATCTTTAGAAAAAAGAATTTTATTAATTATTATTGTTTAAAGTTAAATATTGTATTAATTGAATTGAAGAGACTGATGAGGCACAAAATATTAAATTAGCAAATAAGGCTCTTCAAATTGCCACGTAGGTCAACAAACTTCAATTTAAAGAATTTTTTTTACTACCACTGTTGGAGATGCTCTTACGGATACATTAGCACTACGCTTAGTCTAATTAAACACGCAACACATGATAAGTGGATGCTAATAGTACTTAATCATGGCTGCGAACAAAAATGACTCATGGTAAAATTATATAATTTTACCGTATACATGAAGTCGGCAACGGTCAATGGGTAGTGGTTAAAAACTTATAGACGGGTGTTCCCATGTGTGAGACACCGGTAACTAGGGAAAAAAATCTATAGGCAATATCAAAGTGACCGGTGACCGACGAAACCGGTTGAGAGAGAACGAGAAATGTTTAAATATATATTCCCGTCCGCTTAAAATGGGTCTGAAATGTTCCCTCACGCGTCCTATCACCTCTCTCTCTCTGAAAGCCTATTATATTCCATGACTCCATGAGTCTCCTAGTTTATGGTTATGGCATCACAACACACACATATTAAACGACGCCGTTGAGGTTTCCATCCTCAGCCTCCCATCGCCGCCGACTATATCAGTAATGCAATTTATATATCATTAGGTTAGGCAAACGACGCCGTTCCCATTTCCTTTCTCTTTTTTACTTTCTCCGGCGATCGCCGACGCACCCGTTTGTACTCTTTCGCTAGCTCTTTCTAAAATTCCAAGTTTGAGCTCTGATCATGTGCTTCTTGGTGTTTTGTACTAGTTTCTGATTTGATCGATCTCCGCCGTCCGATTAGAGCCGGCGATCGACGGTCAGCTGACTGAGCTGAAAAGTCTAGAACCGGAGCTGAATTTAGAGGGACTAAAATTTATATTAAGAGAGCTGAGCTATGCTGGATCTTAATCTGAACGTCGTCGTTTCTGGCCCAAACGACGTCGAGTCATGCGGCACCCAAATGGACGAGTCGGGGACGTCGAACTCGTCCGTGGTCAATGCCGACGCATCCAGCACCAACGACGACTCGTGCTCCACACGCGCCGCCAGATACGACGCCGTCACGACCTTCAACTTCGATATTCTCAAGGTCATGGGCGGAGAAGATGAAGAAGACGACGTCGTCGTGACTAAGGAGCTGTTCCCGGTCACCGGGGGCCTGAGAAATTGGCCCGGCCAGGGGCAGTCGTCAGCGTCGTCGTCTTTGGTGAGGAAGAACTTGATGGAGCTTGGGTTCGATCATGGCGGGTCCGGAGAGGTCAGGTTGGTTCAACAGAAACAACAGCAACCAGCCGCGCCGCCACCACAGCAACAGCAGGTGAAGAAGAGCAGAAGAGGGCCGAGGTCTCGGAGCTCTCAGTATAGAGGGGTCACCTTCTATAGAAGAACTGGTAGATGGGAATCTCATATTTGGTTAGTCCAATTTTGATTTCCTTAATATGGTTCTATTGGGTTTCATGTTTCGTTACTTGGGTTTGGTTATTTTAATCTAATTTTTTATGGGTTGTTTTCTTTTGGGTTGAGTTTGAATTGCAATTATGCAAATGCATCTGTTTCATATAGTATTAATCCGATTTACTAATTATTTTTATTTTTTGCTGGGTGCAGGGATTGCGGGAAACAGGTGTATTTGGGTATGTGGTTTTGACCTTGCCCATTTGATTAGCTTGGATTTAGTTATAGTAATTATTAGTCATGCTTTTCTATTTGGAAATTTTTTGATAAAAATTTAAGTGTTGGGTTTTGACATAGGTGGATTTGACACTGCTCATGCTGCGGCTAGGTAAAAAGCCTTCTTCATATTTTTTTGCTTGGATTTCGTACTGTTTGTGAATTTAGATAATTAGTTATTGTGGTTACTACTGTATGTATGTATTATTAGTATTCTTAAATTGGGGTTGCTGAATTTAGAGCCTACGATCGAGCTGCTATTAAGTTCAGAGGAGTTGATGCTGATATCAATTACAACCTCAGTGATTATGAGGAGGATTTGAAACAGGTAGGATAATGCACTTGTTTCTTGATGAACCTAAGTCTGCTTAATTTCATATGGTGAATGGAATCATATTTTGATATATTTTTAATTAATGAGCAGATGAAGAATTTGACCAAGGAAGAATTCGTGCACATACTACGGAGGCAGAGCACTGGTTTCTCGAGGGGGAGCTCGAGATATAGAGGGGTTACGCTGCACAAATGTGGCCGATGGGAAGCTCGAATGGGGCAGTTCCTTGGCAAAAAGTGAGGAATTATTTTATGGAAATTTGAATTTCTTACAGTAGGTTTCGGTTTAGACTTTATATGATCAGAGGTTGTCGGTTTGAACTGATAATTAATTTCGGATTAATTCTCAATCAGTCGTTGTCTTCTCTTTTCCTTGTTAAAAAAAAAAAAAAGGTCCAAGTGCCTATTTCAAAGAAAAAAATTGTGGGGACGGTCGTTTCATCATGGAGGTTACAATGCTTGCATGCAGGTATATATATCTTGGGCTATTCGACAGTGAAGTAGAAGCTGCAAGGTCCTAATGTCATGAATTACACTCTACCTGACTGAATTTATTACCCTGAATTCTCAACCTCATTAGGCTTCCATCCAACACATCTCCCTTTTGATTTTTCTGGAAATTAGGGCTTATGACAAGGCAGCAATCAAATGTAATGGAAGGGAAGCAGTCACCAACTTTGAGCCAAGCACATATGAAGGGGAGATGATATCTGAGGCTGGTAATGAAGGTACGATTTTACAAATATCATTATCTTTTGAGGTAGTTCAAACGCATCTCCTGTTTTCAAGGCAGGTGGTTTACTAATTAGAAAATTTTCAAGAAATTTGTTTTCGTAGAATTGTGTTTATATACTTTTTTTCTCCCTGATGCAGATGGCGATCACAATCTTGATCTGAATTTGGGGATATCTCCCCCTTCATTTGGCAATGGTCAAAAGGAAGTCGAGGGGCGTCTTCAATTCCATTCCGGCCCTTATGATGGGCACAATGGAAAGAGGGTACTTAAAATTATTTTGACATTATCAGTTCCAGTAAATAGTTTTATCTTGAGATGCCCCATCTTCAAGGTTTTCATCAATTTTTTGGATGGAAGGTTTAAGGTTTCAGATGGCTTCAAACACTAATATATCCTGTTGCCTCTCTTAATATCTCAGAAAGTGAAGGGGTACTTCTGCTGTAGTTCATTTGTTTTTGCTAGCTGCCAAAACAAAATTAATGTGTTTTAATTTTTGGCTTGTTATAGGTCCTTTTACACTTTCTCTTATTTTTGGCACATAATGAATGAAACATGTCACGCATGTCTTGGTGCTAAAACTACACATCCTCTCTGACTTTGCAGATGGAGCACAATGTAAATGCAACGATGAGTGATCCACCTTTCAAAGGGCTAGTAATGACATCAGAGCACCCACCATTGTGGAATGGTGTATATCCTAGTTACTTTTCCAATCAGGTGAATTTAAAGGCTTTGTCTATAAAGGATATAACTTAAGTTTAATTGTATTCATTCTATGACTTTGTTTTAGTCCTCTGACCATAACGGTACCATTTTTGCAATAACCATCATAGCTCGACTTATCGAACAAATCCCATATTGGTAACTGAATATAATTAATGAAGTTGCCACATAACCTCACTTTGTAACTAAATTTAACTCAGTTTAGGTGCAAACTGAATAGGTTGGGTTGGGAGACTTTGTATTCTGTTTTCTATATTTTCAATTGTGGATAGTAGATGTTGGGAAAACAAGAAGTTATAAAAGTAACGTTTAATAACATGGTAAGACTTGGTCCTTTTTTAAGTGCTTGTAGTTTTTGGGGTTTATACACTATCAAAAGCTTTTTATGACTTTAAACACTGAACTGTTGAACTGTCGCTGCTCCTATAGCGTAGTCTCTGTATTATACAATATGGTCCTATTTGCTTCTGTAATCGAATCAAACTATATTTCATGTGAAGAATGATCTATTTTTTTTCCAATTTGGCTTTCATTTAAGGTATTATGAGAGGAAGTTGCATTTCACACTCGGATGAAGACCTTGATTGTGTAAAATACAAGTCTTCAAACTAATAGTTTACTCTTGAATCATTTGACAGGAAAGAGCAACAGAGAAGAGAATTGCATTAGGATCTCAAGGACCCCCCAACTGGGCTTGGCAAATGCATGGCCAGGTCAGTGCTACCCCAATGCCACTGTTCTCTACTGCAGCATCATCAGGATTCTCATTTTCAGCTACCACTCCCTCCGCTGCTGTCCACCCCTTACAACACTCAACCCCAACAGCCCTCAATCTCTGTTTTACTTCGCCAGCCACGGCTGCTGCCAATACTTCTCAATAGTAGAGTATCACCAAGCAAAAGCCGCGCGGCCTAAATTTTCCTCCAGATTGAAGGAGCAACCATAACAACGGTGGTCTTCAGATTCTTTGTACGATTCAAATAGAGATTGATATATACACTACAACTTTATTTCTGACTCCTTTTCCTCTCATTACCACTCTGTTGGATATATCAGTACCGTTAAGTCTATTTGTATTTGTTCCCGGAAATATGTCATATCTAACTTGATCTCAAGTGTAAAGTATCAAGTCGTTATGGTGGGATCCATCAATCTATCCAAACTACTCTTGTTCAGAAAGAGGTGTTAATAGTGAGCTCTTTGAAGATTGTTCTAGATCGAAGGTTTGTTTATTAAAGCAAACCGTACAACATTTCCATCATATGGGCCATAGTAATTGTGTATTTGGAGAAAATTTCAGTGCGACTGTAGCACCATAAATGTGTTGTCCGCTCATGTTATAATGGTTAGATTAGTAACACCATGTGACGGTCCGCCCCACAATTGGAAGAGAAGTTAAAAACCTGGCTACACAAACAATTCAAATTGCCAAAGATACCGCACCAAAAGTGTGAGGGTTTGTAGAAGTACAGGTTAATTGCATGGGACATTTTTGGTGATGGTTCTGTACATAATGCTTTGCTAGTGGCAGAGGAACAAAATCAAAAGAGAAAAAAGAATTGTTCCCCATTGCTTTACAATGAAAGCAAACTTCTAACAAAAGATGACATGAAAACTCAATGCCCCTTTCTGTCGGAAGAATTGTCCTTGCATCCTTTGAAAGACCAGAATCATATACTTGTGAACTTCCCAATTATATACAATCTAGAACAATGCTTGATTATTACAAGTCGTCGATGAAGACAAATCACAGTTAAACACGTGTCCACTTACAAAGAGGAAAGATCAGTGAATATCTATCAAACTGTGATTTGATTTGTGTGCGAGGATGACTTTTTATTTACTATGAGTGCAAGTTGTGATTTTCTTGTAAAAATGATTCTTTACAAATTGAGGTATGCAATCAATTTCTTTATCAATCACCATGTCCTTCTCAATCCTTTAAATCACAGCAACACAAAAACAAAAATCCTTCCGCATCACTTGATATTAGTGTGCAAATAAGTAGGATTAAGCTAATTAACGAGTTTTGATCATGTTGCATCTTCTTCTTTTCGTTTGGTGCGATTTCGCCTTTAATGCGAAAGCACTTTCACATGGTCGGATTAGTACATTGCTCTCTTGAGTAGAGTAGTAGCTTGTGTAAACACACACACTCCTATTACTCCAAATACTAACACTTGAATTTATTACATTACCACTGGAATTACACACACTATCCTTTTCCAAAGTCGCACTAAACTGTTGTCACCCTTGACCTAAAATTGGACAACATTTATGGAGCGTGAAGGAACGATTTTTCTTCAATCCTCCTATGTACCAAGTGCATAGGCAAATATCACCATTGGATTGGTTTTCAATTGATCCAGCAGCTGAGATTTGTTACCACTTGCATCTTCAATTGTGAAATGTGGTTGAATACCACTTTTTGCATATGCACTTAGTACATAGGAGGACCGTAGAAAAAAACGGAGCTCAACTAGGGTTGGGCATTTGGACCGGAAAACTGGAACACCGAAGTGGACTCGGAGAAAAAAAAAACCGGAAAAAAAATTGGTTGACCAAAAAAGTGAACAAATCAGACCGAACCGGTTTCGGTTTCAATTTCATACCGAACCGGACTGGACTGGACTGGTTGTGGTTTTTATTATTATTATTATTTATAAACAGATTTTTTAAATCCAATGCCATATTTTTAATGTTATAATTAATATTTTTCCAAGTTCAACTTCAAAACATTTCCTATTGTATGAATTGGATCATTTGTTAATTTTCAAACCCAAAAAATACCTTATTTATTATAATTTGTATTTTAAAAAATATTTATTTTTGAAAAATAAAATAAAAAACGGTTTAAAACCAAAACTGGTTGGAACCGAACTAACCGATTTTTAAAAAAATTCATTAAAATCGGACCGAATCGGACCGGTGGAATAGTGCTGATTTCGGTGTGAGGTGAGAACCCGACATGACCGTACCCACCCCTAAGCTCAACCTAATCCTTGCGCACAATAATTGGCAAGGATAGAGCCACATAGCCTTTTTTGAGGTTGTGAGTGACAGAAAAACTTTCACATTATTATATTATACATATGAAAATGAGATCATTTCATGAAATCTGAGTTCAGTCGCCCATAAGTGGAATCATCAGAGAAATGGTCAGTAATGTGGTGCAAATGACAACACTCTTTTCTTTATAGTAAATTAAAGACTTCACCGACAACTTTAAATAACACGCATACGCTTTTATTTATTTTTCATGCCTCTCACATTTTGTACACATTTTTTTTCCCACTGAAATTAAAGGCTTGAGGAGGACTAAAGATTAATATTCAACCGCTTGTTTACATTATAAAAGTCATTTGGACAATGGTATGATAGAAACCCTTGAGCATCGACAATTTCTATGTTCACAAAGTGAAACAAGGCTTTCTCAATTTTGTTTGGTTCTTTAATGGTGTTATATTATTAATAAGGAAAATATTTGGTTCATTCTCTCGAAATTGTCATACTTACAGATAAATTATAGCTTTACATGCGTACATAATTTTTTTTAATTTTAAAAAATTTACATATGTATATGTATCAAACTGTAATTCGTAAAAGATAAATAACAATAATATTAAGTTGTGTATACTCTCTAGTTTATATTTAATCATGAGAAAGCATGTGATTTGTATTTAATCTCAACTACCACAACTCCAGGAACAGTTTTTGGATTTGTTATCATGAAAACAACTTGTAGAAAACAAGCACGGCTGCAGTGCACAAGTCTGTATTTTTAACGAATATATCGTTTTGTAAAAGACAAACGACAACATACTTTGTTGTACAAAGCAAAAATAATAATAATATTATTACATATTGTATTTTATACTTTGCGTTGGAAACCCTGTCTCCACTTGTACAAGATAAGTGGAGGCTTTATCTCCCTCTCCCTCACAGCCACCAAAATAAGATCCCAAAACCCTTTTGCTAATTTGATTTGTTTGCATAATTTTGATATTTGTTTGTTAATTCATCCTTCTATACTGGCTATTTCTGTAGGGTTCTATACTAAGTGAGTGTCAGTGATGCATATTTCACGTATCCCTCTAATTAACTCTTTAAAGAGAAAAAAAAAACTTCAAATTTACATCTTATGTAAACATGAGGACTATCACAAAGGTCTCATAGTTTCAATAGCTAATTATATATATATATAGTTATTCTCCTATGCATACGTTCAGATGTTATTATCGTGCGGACGTCATTATAAACAAGAAAGAAAACAGAAAGGAATAGTAGAAAATACATGACGTTATGATATAAGCGTTTGAAAATTATCCTTTTACTCTATCATGTGTTTGCATGCCACCACAAGGGAGTTTAGCATCGGGAGGTTGAACTTAAATAAATAGTGTGGCCACACATCACTTAATTTGTGTGGGAGCATGTGAAAAATACACTAAAAACGTGGGGCACAAAAGTGGCGAAACAATTGTTTTGTTTAAGGAAATTGACACTTTAAAATAGTCACCTTCAGTTTAGTACCTTAAACTCTCACCCATAAAACATGTTCGCAATCGTGTTTTCAGGTAGCATTGAAAACATGCATTACGGGTGAAAATTCAGGATAATGACAGAATATATATATATATATATATATATATATATATATATATATATATATATATTTTTTCCAACTTTCTTTATTTGTTGAAAGATTGGGCTGAGTGGTAGGACCACATAGGAGGATAGATGTTAATGATAAGGTTAAGAAACACATGGTGGGCCTAAGCCCAATTGGACCTGTGGTCTCTCCTATTGTCCTGTCCCACCTAAATTTGGTTGATTCCAAATTGTGGGTTAGGTTTCATACTTTGATTTGATGCTACAATTTGGGGCTCTTCTCTAAAGGTAGTTGGGTTCTCAGTTAGGTCACACGGTGAATCTTTAATAAACATTAAAGAATTTGGGGCAGCGAATGAGTGAGACACCCCAACTGGTGATGTTATGGTGGGCCCACCAGTGGCCCAAATTTGTCTGCAACCTAGTAGTGATAAATGGATTGATGGGTGAGATTTCACTTTCAAAAGGTCCCCACAGCCAACCCCCAATCTGTCTTGTAGTGACTTCTTGTTGTGACCTCTTTTAAGGAGACAGCTTTCAAAAGCATGAGTAATTATAGAGGGTGCTAAGCTAACAATACTGTTCAGGAGGCCACCTGTCATTCTTAAATTTGTTGCCAAACGGACTGGATTTTGTGATGTAACACGTGTCAGCAATCTGGATATCAACGCACACCCGAAACAGTACAATTTGTTAGATATATTTTTTAGAACCTTCAATATTAAGAGGGACGATCTCCACAGACTACATGAATACTAGAACTCGACATCAAATCTTTTCTGAAGGCATCATTTGCTCCAAACCGGTGAGTCCTTCGCAAACTGTACAACTTTTGATTGCCAAAAAATAGGCATTAGCATAGCACTATGCAGTAGAGATATAGATGGTTAATGTTTGCACGGTTTTATTTTATGGGGGCCTCTCTGTTGTGTGCTGTTATTTGTTTTTTTTTGTTTTAAAATTTAAATAATAATTTTTTTTTAATCTACGCTCAAATCCAGCCCACTTCTAGATAGCAGGAGCAACACAGATTTCAAAGAGAAATATTGGACACTGAGCACAGTGGCCTAACGCGAAAGCAATTGCTTCTTCATAATTCACAGCTTCATGTTGGACTCACCAAGCACCATTAGAACTTCTTTTCATGGTTTGTTGGGGAGGCATAGTAGGATCCAAAGTTGTCATTTAAATTAAATGCTTCCACAAGAAATAAAAAAGAAAGCATCTACAAATCAAATGGAAATGGGAAATGGATGAATACCGATTCGATATTATATACGAACTGTCAACTACGCTGCCCAAATACCAAAAAAGTCACCCGTTATATGCTTGGGAAATATGACAGCATCCCAGCAACTAAGTGCTTCATTTTAACATGAAGCAGATATCAATATTTCCTGTTTTCTAAAATAATGATCAACATAATCTGCCAGGGACGAAAACAAATAACAGATCACTGGGTGGGAAACACAGCAACTTCTACAGATCAAACCCACATCAAGCCCTCCTTTACACCCGAAAAATTCCATAACAATCATTGACGTGAGAAAAGCTATTGCCAAAATCAGGAAATCTAAGGTTTTGTTGTGGGGTGAGGGATCTTTGCATCAACAGTTGAAGCCTTGCATCATTTTCATAGGCACTTAACTGTGAAGGGAAGTTCGATCTCATTTCAAGGCCGGGGTTGCTAAGCCCACCTTGCAGTCGCCCTTTACCAACCACCAATATAGCAGGATCCATAAACTCAATATCCCCAGAGCTACCAATATTACCAGTTGCCTGAGTTTGATATGCATTTCTCAACAAAGAGGAAGTATCATACAAATGATTCCTTGAGAAACAGGTAATGAAATTAGCACTTAAAAGCAGATGCATTAGAAAAATTCAAATAAAAAAGTCTTGTATATAACCAACCAGCTAGAGAGTAAAACTCCTGATCCATTCTCTCATGAAAGTAAAGCCTGGTGGTGGTGCCCTGCTTGGCACAGAGAATCCAGGAGGAGCAGAAATTTGAGCCCTTGAAACCGCCAAAAGATTTTAATATTGGCTAGAAACCAAACAAAGTATGAAAAAACAACCCCTGGGGCAGCAAAGAAAAGAAGTGAAAACCCATTGAGAAAACTGATACTAATAATAATCACTATGAGATCACAATAAACAAGAACTTTAAGCACATAATTGAAAATTAATTACGGTCATGAACCTATTAGATAATTCAAACTACAGGAAACGAAAATAAAAAAGATCAACACCAACCATAAAATAATTTCCATCATTAAACAATTTCTCACCAATGTCTAACAAATAGAATGATATGGCAACTATATCCAACAATACAACAAACAATAAATATGCAGCCCATATAAACCCCCCCCAAAAAAAAACACTTCCACGCAGACGAATAGCAGAAGGGTCTCAGGAGTATGGTTAAGTGACATTGGAGAGCAGATGATGCAAGGACTCAATTTTTTTTAAAAAAAATCTTGAGTGCGTGCAACAAAATGTGGGGCACTGAAAAAAATGCATGCCGCTAAACATCAAGAAAGAACATAAACAAATTCCTATTACGACCAATGGAAGGCAGCAAAAATAACAAAGATAGGTATTAGCAGAAGAAGAAAGAGTAACATAAAGCCAGACAGTACTCACCAGAAAGCTAGTTAGAAGAAAAAGCTAAATGATTGCTGCCATGATTTTCAGGGTCTTCAAAAGAGCTAGAAGAGAAAACGTTTCCAATTCCAAGATTCTCCAAACCTAAATCTCTATTTTGGTTATTAGAAAACTGCCCAACGACATTCAGATATGACTGTACATCGAATGCTTGATTTTTAGAATCCTCCTGTCTTGCAAAAGAGAATCTGGACTGATTGTTATTTTGTACTTTCCAAGGACTTGACATTTTGAGAGCTCCAGCCAGGCTGTCTATCAGTTTCGCCCAATAATTTTGAAAAATGCTGTGGTGACGCTATTGAGTCATCCCAAGTGTCAAAGTCCATTGATAATATATTTTTGGATTATGCTACTCTCTCCCTTGTCAACAGCAGCACTGAAATCAGCATTAGCTGCATCATCCAGGAATCTTCCACTGTGCTTCCCTGGGACTTCATTTGGAAGCAGAAAGGAATGCTCCAATGGCCTCTCTGAACCCGAAGATCTGCTTACCAAGTTCTCAGGGTAACCATTAGATGTTACTGAAACACTGGAAGAAGATAGAAGTGAACTGTCCCTCATTTTGTTATCAACAAATAGACGATCAGCATTTGACTAACTTTCCTTTCTCTTGATAAAGGTAAAAAAGTGTCCCTGATCCGGACCCATATATATAACACCTTCATGGTTGTCAAAGGTGTAGCAATTTCAAATTTCATTGTCCACAGATGCATATTAATTTCACAATGATTTTTTTTTTCAACGCCAAAAAAGCAGGATCGACTTTATCTTTGGACAATAAATTAACTATCAACTCCATTGTTGATGCATCTGGTGAGAAACCCTACTCCACCATTTGTTGAATAAGTACCATCTGCTTCTGCTGCTAAAGATCATGCTACATTAGTCTAAGAGTATGCTTTTGTTTGATGTGCTGTAAGTTTTGCTTTGGCCCGTGGATGTCTTCTTTAATTTCCTTCTCTTATTCAAAAAACATAAAGACAAAAACACTAACAGATAGCATGGGGATTATTAATAATTTAATATTGCCTCTTTTTTTTGGGTCAGAATTTAATATTGCCTTGTCGACGGCATATATATTCACATGTTAATATTCTCATTCTAATCATCAACGCTTAAGTTAGTAAGTTACCAGAAACCTTCATATGATATACATGCGGTGAGGGGAATTATAGTTTTTGTAGGAGAGAAGTTAGAGAAAAAGTAACGTGTTATAACTTATAACTAAAATCATACAAGAACCCTTAAATCCCTAATAAATGCAAATGCATAGCTGCATGGGGTTACCCTGCAATTGCGCCTCTGCATCAGTGGACAGAGGTTTGTATGGGATCTTTTTTTGAAACAGAGCTTCTCATAATAAATAGTAAAATAAAACGGAAATTCCATTAAACAGAATTAATACCAGAAATTCCAGATGCAAGTGAGAAGGCATATTCACCTCGTGCCATACGCACAACCACTGTAATATCTTCAAGGTCGTCAAAGGTGCAGCAGTTTCAAATTTCATTGTCCATAAATGCTTATTACTTTCAGAAAGATTACTTTATTAACGGCAACAAAGCAGGATCCACTTCATCTTTCAACAGTAAATGAACTATCAATTCCGTTGTTGATGCATCTGCAGAGAAACCCTTCTCCACCATTTGTTGAATAAGTACCATGGCCCTTGATGTCTCATTATTATTGATAAAACCTTGGATAATTGTGTTATAGGTGTAAGCATTTGGAGAACAGCCTTTCTCTTCCATTTGGATAAGCAAATTTTCTGCTTCACTTGTTAGGCCCGCGATACAGAGTCCACTAATCATTATAGTGTATGTCCTCACATTAGGTTCAAGTCCTTTTGATGATAAACCACAAAAGAGATCCCTTGCAGATTCAATTTTTCCAGTTATGCACAAACCTTCAATAAGAATACTGTAAACCACAATATCAATATCCAACTTCTTTGCTTCCATCTCTCCAAACAATTGCATTGCCCTAGAAAGTTGTCGGTTTTTACACAGGCCATCCAGTAAAATAGAATAAGTTTGAGCATCTGGAAGTTGGCCACAAGCTTGCATCTCAGAGAACAAATTTTGTGCATCCTGTATTCTACCTGCCTTGCCAAAACCATCCAGAAGAGTGTTATAGGTAACGGTATTTGCAACTAGTCCCTTATGAGACATATCCAGAAAAAGCATCATGGCCTCATCAATCTTTTTATGCTTACAATATCCATTTACCAATGTGTTGTAACTACCAACATCAACCATGGAGCCCTTGCTAAGCATCAGTTCAAAAACCTTTTTTGCTTTGTCCATTCTTCCTCGCAAACAGTAACCATCCATTAGTGAATTGTACGTAACTGTATCAGGATCAAAATCTCTCTGAATCATCATTTCAACCACGCCTTCTGCTTCCACGACCATCCCCTCCTTGCAAAGTGCGTCTACCAAGACGTTGAACGTGAACACATTTGGAAAGATATTTTTACTCACCATTTCATTCAACAACCTTGCAGCTTCTTTCCACTCGCCAAATTTGCAAACTCCATGAATCAAGGATGTATAGGTAATGACATTTGGGGCAATACCCTTGCTAATCATTTCTGAGAAGAGGTTCAATGCATCATCAACTAGTGTATCCTTACAGAGACTGTCGATGATTGTGTTATAGACAACTAGGCCAGGCTTGCAAGCTCCTTCCTCCATCTTCCTAAGCAACTGAATAGAAGCACTATTGTTACCTTTCATGCAAAAGCCCTTTACTAGTGTGCCATAAGTAACCACAGTAGGCTGACAATTACCTCCCGCAATCATTTTGTTGAAAATTCCTGCCGCCTCTGCCACTCTATTCTCAAGAAGAAAGCCGTTGATTAGAGTGTTGAAGGTAAAGACATCTGGTTCAAGACCAAGTTTGAAGAATTTTCCCAATACAGATAAACTAAACCCCATCTGGTTTAGATGACAATAACAATTTATGAGAATGGTTAGGGTATAAACATCATGTCCAATTCTCGACACACCCATTTGGTTAGACAATGAGATGACGGCCGAGTAATGTTTCAATTTTGCAACTTGATGCAATATTTGAGTGAAACGAACAACTGAAGGCGGAGGACGCATTTGAAGCATTCTATCAAACACAATGAAAGCATCCTCAACAGTTGTGATTTTGGGTGAGTTTCTCACTGGCTGCTCTAGTTGGGTTCTTGTAGATTTGATTGGTTTAGAAGGTTGAGAGTGAAGGAAAGCAAAGTAATCATCGGCGAAAACAACAACAGTGGAGTTAGAGTGAAGACAAGGCATACCTCTCCATCTCCTGCTGGTGCAATTAGAAGAAGAAGCAGCTATATTCCGCATCATCATCTTCAGCATCTCTCGAATAATAGCACTGACACTGAGTAAGAAAATGTGCAAAACTAGCCTTTATTTAAACACACTAAAATTCTAAACGAACTTCATTTCATTCAAACACGCTTTTTGACATCTTCTACATGGCTTTGGAATTGAACCATCCGCTTTCGGGTCCCCTTCTAATTATTTAGGCTTAATTACATCAATAACCCTGAAATTTTGGTTAAATCTCACTTTGCCTCGTCAAACTCAAAATGACACAATTTCATCCCTTAACCGAGATTTGGTGATCCACTTTGCCCATTCCCTTCAACTCCATCCAGAAGTCTGTTAACTGTGATGACGTGACATGTGTTTTTGTATTTTCGTACACATGAATTATTATTCATCAATTGAGTGAGTGAGTGACGTGGCAAGTGAAGCCCACCTCCACAAAAGAAAGTTTAAAATCAATTAAAAAAAGAAATTTAAAATAAATAATAAAAAAACTATCCCCCCAAGCCACCTCCTTCCCGACCCCAATCCCTAGCCCCGACTGCCCAGATTCATCCCACCTCAGAGCCCCAAGTCACCCCTCCTCTCTCTCTTTCTACAAATTCAAAAATCAACAAATTGAAAAGAAAAAAAAAAATCAAACACTGTTTGCGGTGGTAATAGGGTTTGGGATGACGATGATGTGGAGGAGAGAGAGAGATAGCCAGCGTAATGGGATTGTAATTAATTAATTATTTTTTGACAAAAAGAAAAAAAATATTTATTTATTATTAGTATAAAATACTTTTAACCTTTACGTTTTGCCCAAATTTTTGCATACGTCACGGTTTTAACTAAGGCAAGAAATTGTTTTCTTCTTTCAATACTTCTTAATTTCATGCCCTTCTTAGGATCATTGAGTATGGCTTAACTAAGGCAAGAAATTGTTTTCTTCTTTCAATACTTCTTAATTTCATGCCCTTCTTAGGATCATTGAGTATGGCAACTTGTCCTGTTTGAGGAAATTGGGGGTGATCCAACGCAGATATCTTTTGCTACAAGACAGATTGACAGCTTGTTCTCACATGTATCACGTATTAAGGGTAAATGTGGTAAAGGAGCTTTCGTCTTTCTAAATGACATCATGCACCATACTAGTTATTATTAAGAGTATTGTCCCACATTGAAAAATTAAGAGACATATACGTGGCAGTGTTTTATTACTACCCATTAATTTTTCATAAAAAATGTATAGTAGCGTTCCCTTGTATTGTGAATGTCAAATATGCATTTCTGTACAAAAGATAAATAGGAGATATACATAGACTAGCTAAGTATGATTTGGCTTGTGAGTGTTTTCTTGTTTAGTATGAGCTCCTGGCTTACATATACGTGGCAGTGTTTTATTACTACCCATTAATTTTTCATAAAAATGTATAGTAGCGTTCCCTTGTATTGTGAATGTCAAATATGCATTTCTGTACAAAAGATAAATAGGAGATATACATAGACTAGCTAAGTATGATTTGGCTTGTGAGTGTTTTCTTGTTTAGTATGAGCTCCTGGCTTATTTTATTCATAATATATTTTTAGAGAATATTATTGATCGGGTTTAAGTTCATGTCTCTAATCATAGATTTTGTTTCAAGTTAATAAACTTTCCTTCGTAACGTTGGTTTTATCTCAAAACAAGAGAAATACATGTAACTTGATAGTAATACTTGGCACATACTTGTCATGGTAGTTAATTGATAACTTAGATAATGACTCTAATTAGCCACTAACAACACATCACGTCTCACTATCAGGGCCAGAATTACCATCGGCACCCTCTACATTTTGATACTTGTACAAGCTCGCACGGGTAAGGGGTAAAGAAACCTAAACCACTACTTCACCCACCTTTCAGATACATTGGGAAGCGCAGTCATGCTTATTTTAAAAAATTGTACATGAACAATTCTTAGCAAGAAAATTAAAAACTAAACGACCCAGGCAGTTAAACAATTCCTTCACCCACAATCATACAGCTATATACTGCAGCATCCCTGCAACAAGTCTATAGCAAGCTTTAACCCGAATAAATGCATGCCCTCATCAGAAATTTGCACCAAGTCTACATTGGAGCTGAGAAAGTCGCAATATTTGATGAAAAACATCCCACACTCGCCCCTGAAAATAGGTAAGAAACCGTGAATCATTCCACAATTTATAAATAACATATGTAAATGTTTAGGTGGAAAGTTACTCACCTGCCAACTTGTTAGGGAGCATCCAGCACACGATGAACATGCCACTCACCTATTGGCAGAGGACAATCGCCAACATATCCAGCTTCTTGTAATAACATAGGGATCAATTTAGCAAGTGGCTGCACTGCCCTTACCAATGTTTGAGTCCAACACAAATCTATTTTCGCTTCGTACACAAATATTTCACAACTTGTTAAATCTATAACAGTACCACCCAGTGCTTCTGCCTTACAAGGTTGTAGGGCACAAAAACCTTCTTCACAGATGACCAAGGTTTACCCCACTTAGGCAGTTCGCCGTTAACCATTTTCACCAGAGCATTGCTATGCTCCTGTCTTCCTTTCCTTCATAAAGCCGCATATGCTTCAAATCTATTGCAGCATACCAGTTATGCATCAATTCAGATACCAAATCAAGATCATGCATAATTATGAAAGATACATACCTGGAACATAGTATCTACTATCGTCCAGTCCAAACCCACGAAGTTTGCATACCTCTTCTGCCGCTTCCATAGCAGATACAATCCCATGTCCATGTTCTACACTAAAATGTTGTTTCCAATATTAACCCAATAAATTTTATAATAGCAGTCATTTGGACACAATGCAAATACCATATTACAACATTTATACAACAACAATGAAGTTTCTATGCATTTCTCTACAATCCTTTTTCTAATTTGTTTTAATCTATAAGATTGTTTACTTCTTATACTTTCACTAATGTCCTCTCACCAGCCAAAAAAATATTAAGTTTGTTTACACAAAGTGTCTATGTCAGCTCCAGGCCCATGAACCTGTGAAAATAATAAATTTGTTGCTACATCAAGCACATAAAGAACAGTTATCATAGAAAGAAAAAAAAACATGAATGGAGGGCAATAAGTAGCATAAATAGTCTCTTACTCAGTAGTTGGACCAAATAACCAAAGCAATAAAAAATCTAGGGCTTCACATTAACATCTAATCCTTTACTCAAAACAGCAGCAAGTTGTACAATAAGACTAATGATATAAGAGTGGTTCACCATTGTAGAACTAACTGTTCTCACAGACTGAAGCATAGATGAATCCGCAGATGTTATACACGTTCACATACACTGGTAATGGCCTTTCATTGAATAAGATCCAAATAAGATCTCATTACAAATGACAGAACCTTCCGTTAGATAATATTAGCAATGGTCCTTTGCATTTTGGCTGTGTACCAGTTTCTTCATTATGAAACATGGATCCTTGCTTGACGAATTCCAGAATGGCACATAAAATCACCAAAAATAGATAGCATACCGTTGTGGCTCATAACCCAAATCTGTTTGTGAAACTCCAAATGATGAAATTGTACTCCACACCCAAATATGAATAACATCAGTTAGAAGAAATCGTTGATAACTTATATTTACCCCGAGATTCATGATTATATATGAAGATTTAGTGTGTTTACACAAAGCGGTAAATAAATTTCGAAACCCTCTCTTTACCTATAACACTTTAGTGATCCTGTTGCCTCCATGCAATGCAACCCAGATTGGACTTACTAACGCATACATGCATAACAACATTATCCAAAATGTTAAGAAATCAAAGACCAAGTTGTACATGCAGAACATGCTGTTAATGAAATCGTAATAGTTGATTATGAATCTTTGTTCCAATTATAAAAACAGAATATTTTTAATAGAACATTATATTAACAAAAAGATGGATAAGCAATCCTCATTACCAAATACATACAGAAAAAAAAAAACCAAACTCCTCATTGTCGAATGATGTTTAAACAGCAGTGAAAAACAAAGATAGAACCCACAATCCAGACTTGGCAATAACAAAACTAAGACGATATCTTAATCAACATATTCAGATACACATCCACACTATTATCAACAGATTCAGATACACATCCACACTATTATTGGTGGTAAAGGAAGACTGGATTGTTTATAGATGGTGGACGGTTCAGACTTAAGAGTATTTTTTTCCATAAAACATAAATGACATCCTCAAGTCACAACCATCCTTGGCATTGTAATAGTTTCTTAGTGCACCTTTCTAGGCACTCTCTCTAAGCAACAAATCTAAAAGTTATTACAACATTTTCCAAACAACCATTAGTCCTAAAATACACATCCACCCAATCAAAAATATAAACTATAAACTATAGTGTATATACACTGCACTTGTGTCTCAAACCAGACAAACTACATTTTCAATCATCCACAAAAGGTCATTAGAATGTAATACATAAATACAGAAATTCTTGACAACGCACACATGCATGTTGGAGTGGATGCACAAACATATCTTTCTACAGAATGTGAAACATCTAAAAGAATACACCCATATTAAATATAATATATCTCAAGGTACTATATATATAGTACCTTGAGATATAAATGAGTTCCGAAATTATCAGTGGAAAAAGGATAAATGGACTATAACCACCTGGGCCTTGATTTCCTCCCTTATATTTTCCAAGCAAGATTTTAGCTAGTCAACAACGCTTCTTTGTAGAAAAAAAGCAAATAGAAAACAGTTAGGATGAATTCATGGCACTATGAATGACCTTTTTAGGGAGAAACAGATGGCAGCATCACTATACACTGAACTTAGCATAGTTGTCTTCATGCTAGGATACTAAAGGAGAACTGAAAGTAATACAAAGATTTCAGGCATGAGTAATTCATAAATCCATATTACTCACTGTTATCAACAAATTCATATACAGAATCTGGTACTCAAATCCATACTACTCACCTATTAGCAAGATACAAAAATGATACCCACACATTCAGATACAGAATCTGATACCCAAATCCATACTACTCACCTATTGGCAAGATACAAAAATGATACCCATATCCATACTACTCACATTATTATCAACACATTCAGATATAGAATCTGATACCCATGTCCATAATACTCACAATATGATCAACACATACCCATATCGATGCTACTCACACTATGATAAACACACCAATATCCATAAACTCCATTGCTTCTAATATTCTATTAGGGTTCTATAACATCCGTTTTGTTAAGGGTTCTAAAAGTACAATTAAAAATAAGATAGAATATAATCTTTTTTTTAATTAGCGATAAAATTGATGAGAGGAAGAGTTACAACAGGTCGGCAGATAGAATATAATCTTAAAGTTCTTAAATTTCACTTTCGCCGCAGTTCACTTACCACAGAACTAGCTGATGATTCTTTGAAAGATAAGAAGTCGATTTGGGAGAAGTTCAGAAATGCAGATGTCGGGACTGCTAATTTTGGACAAACTGCTGATGATTCTTTGATATCATGGGCAACACTCAATTAGGGATGACGAAGGAAGGAATGCGCGACTGGAAAGGGTTTTGATATCAGAGGCAACACTCGATCACGGAGAAGTTGAGAAATGGAGTTAAGAGATTTTGGGTCGTGAGATTTTGCACAAATGAAAACAATTTTTTCTTCGATCTGGTTTTTGGGTGCAGTTATGACCTTTTGGGTATTTGTGCTGTGAGATTTTGGGGTTTGTAGTTATAATTCATAAAACAATTAAATGGCGGAAGGAATGAACAAAAATAGGCGCGAGCGGCAAAAGAGAAACTGCAGGGTACCCGATTCTTGTGTGAGCTTGTTTTTTCTCTCCAGCCGTTGAGATCACTTCAATGGCTAAGATGGGGCCCCAAATAGAGGTTTGCAAAAAGAAGTTCCCACTTGAGCTGCGTGCAAATTCTTATGAGGGTCTTGAAATCTTCTACTTGTTGCACTGTGCATAGTCTCCACGGTTTTCCAATTGAACCATCTGGTTTAATGTCTCCTTCAATTTTCTGTGCTTCACGGTTGAGAAACCTGCATATATATATAAAAGAAGGCATGCATCATTAGCCTTATATATTCTGCTGGTCCAAAGGCTTTTCAAGCATATTAGAAGCTTGTAGCGAAAGCGAAAATTATAGTATAACGAAAGGGCAGAAAGAAAAAAAAAAAAAAAAAAAAAAAAGGCACAGAAACGATCTTTTATGAAGGTTTTTATCATTTTGGCACAAAATATAAGGCCGAAGGAGAAAATTAGAATTTTTGGTTGACGCATGAGGGGATTCGAATTTGGACCTCTTCCAGCATTAAAAAGAGATTAAAAACTAGAAAAATCATATTCTTTCGATGACAGAGGGATGAATAGGGATCATGTGCCCCCAAGAGATGACAACTAGGCAACAAAGTCTACACAAATAATGAGACTTTGTAAAGCATTATAGTTAAAGCATTTGGTGCATTTTGTTTTTCTCTCACTATTCAAATGGAAAAAGAAATTTAAAAAAAAGTTGCTCTCTACACAATTGTGCGCCATGATGAACACAATACCATTTTGACTGCACTATATCTAATATCTCTAGTGCTAGCTCCTCCTGTCCTGACCAATCAATTTACATTGGTGATCATCAGGACCACTGCCTGCTCTAGCATGTCAACCATTAATTGGTGACCTGTTTTCAAACCTTGACAAGATGATTTATTATTAAACTCTGATCATAGATTAGACATAAATTTTTGTCCTTCATTAGGTACATTATTTAGATGCATTATTCTACCTAAATGGCTTAGCAAACAAAAAAACATCAACATCTTATCAAAAAGAAATCTAAATGGCTTAGATGTTAGACGATCACTGGATCTCAAAAATTTAAACTGTTACGAAATTATTCAATAACGATAAGGCATACGAGAGAAGGAAATATCAAAGCGCACAAAAAGCAATTGCTTCGTCATAATTCACAGCTTCATGTTGGACTCACCAAGCACCATCAGAACTTTTCATGGTTTGTTGGGGAGGCATAGTAGGATCCAAAGCTGTCATTTAAATTAAATACTTCCACAAGAAATAAAAACGAAAGCATCTACAAATCAAATGGAAATGGGAAATGGATGAATACCGATTCGATATTATATACGAACTGTCAACTACACTGCCCAAATACCAAAAAAATCACCCGTTATATGCTTGGGAAATATGACAGCATCCCAGCAACGAAGTGCTTCATTTTAACATGAAGCAGATATCAATATTTCCTGTTTTCTAAAATAATGATCAACATAATCTGCCAGGGACGAAAACAAATAACAGATCACTGGGTGGGAAACACAGCAACTTCTACAGATCAAACCCACATCATGCCCTCCTTTACACCCAAAAAAAGAAAGCAGACACTGATAGATAAATAATTATATTCAAAATAGTAGCTTCAAGCTTTTCTTCCTCTTTTCTTTTTCAGAAAATACAAAAAAAAGAAAAACATCATTAACATTACCATCCCGCCTAATATAGCACACCCCACACTCAGAATATTATTGCACGAAATAATTTTTAATTCCAATCACTTTTCTGTTTTAAAATTTGCAAACACAATACAAATAGAAATGTAGAAGGAAAAAAAAAGGTGTAAATTCATTAATATCCATTTTGCCATGTTAAACAATTAGCGCAGTATAAAACTCCCCAAAAGGGTTAGATTTCATCCATTTAGTTGTGAGAGCAGCAATCAAATACCAGTACAGCAGGGAGTTGAATAATCATCGTCTGGATGATCAGCCGGTCCGAATTGACCATACACAGCACCCCGCAATACAAGCTTCAAATCAAGCATTTATCACCCCCACCTGCAAATGCATACAAAGTAGAAGCCCAAATCAGTACAAGAAAATGCACATACCAGTAATTCACTCCAACTTAAATCTAGCAAAGGGAAAGAGGGTGCGGGGACCCAAAAGCCAGGCATTCTTACTTTAAGTGAATTATGTTCTTTTAGAGTGGGAGAAGAGGCTGGGGAAGAATAAAAGCAGCATTTAGTTGGAATTGAAAACAAAAAGAGGACAAAGCAGATGCACTACAGGATGCAACAATAGCCCAGCAGGCAATAATAGACCCGTGCTTCTCCTATATATGGCCATGCTAACAAACTAGAAAAATTAAAATATGTACACATACAAAAACCTAAACAAGAAATTCATCCTTACCAGCAGTATGACAGACCACAAAAGTTACGGGAGTTTGACCCTATGTAAGGCTGGCGAGGCTAAGGCCGGTAATGAGTCAGTCCCATCCCATCCTTGAGTACAAGGTCACACAACCACACAGCCCACGATTCCTTTTGAACATTCCCCAACCATGCAAAGCTATCATTTTGCAATATTACATCCCAAATGCTCTGTTATACAGATCACCAGAACTGGGCATCCGAAACTTTCAATCTTCATAACCAGAATAATACTTGTTGAATCCTAGTCTCTCATTTCTCAAGAGCTCTGCCATACCCAGAGTGCTTCCACCCTGAGGCTCATTCCACCCATCCCAGTGGCCATTGGACATGACCCGGTTTCTAGACTGTTGTTGGAGGGACAATTGAGAAAAAAGGGATAGATGGCTAGCCTGGGATTGATCCAAAAGCCTCGAAAAAATTCCATAACAATCATTGACGTGAGAAAAGCTATTGGCAAAATCAGGAAATCTAAGGTTTTGTTGTGGGGTGAGGGATCTTTGCATCAACAGTTGAAGCCTTGCATCATTTTCATAGGCACATAACTGTGAAGGGAAGTTCGATCTCATTTCAAGGCCGGGGTTGTTAAGCCCACCTTGCAGTCGCCCTTTACCAACCGCCAATATAGCAGGATTTATAAACTCAATATCCCCAGAGCCACCAATATTACCAGTTGCCTGAGTTTGATATGCATTTCTCAACAAAGAGGAAGTGTCATACAAATGATTCCTTGAGAAACAGGTAATGAAATTAGCACTTAAACGCAGATGCATTAGAAAAATTCAAATAAAAAAGTATTGTATATAACCAACCAGCCAGAGAGTCAAACTCCTGATCCATTCTCTCATGAAAGTAAAGCCTGGTGGTGGTGCCCTGCTTGGCACAGAGAATCCAGGAGGAGCAGAAATTTGAGCCCTTGAAACCGCCGAAAGATTTTAATATTGGCTAGAAACCAAACAAAGTATGAAAAAAACAACCCCTGGGGCAGCAAAGAAAAGAAGTGAAAACCCATTGAGAAAACTGATACTAATAATAATCACTATGAGATCACAATAAACAAGAACTTTAAGCACATAATTGAAAATTAATTACGGTCATGAACCTATTAGATAATTCAAACTACAGGAAACAAAAATAAAAAAGATCAGCACCAACCATAAATAATTTCCATCATTAAACAATTTCTCACCAATGTCTAACAAATAGAATGATATGGCAACTATATCCAAAAATACAACAAACAATAAATAAGCAGCCCATATAAACCCCCCAAAAAAAAAACACTTCCACGCAGACGAATAGCAGAAGGGTCTCAGGAGTATGGTTAAGTGACATTGGAGAGCAGATGATGCAAGGAATCAAATTTTTTTTAAAAAAATCTTGAGTGCGTGCAACAAAATGTGGGGCACTGAAGAAAATGGATGCCGCTAAACATCAAGAAAGAACATAAACAAATTCCTATTACGACCAATGGAAGGCAGCAAATATAACAAAGATAGGTATTAGCAGAAGAAGAAAGAGTAACATAAAGCCAGACAGTACTCACCAGAAAGCTAGTTAGAAGAAAAAGCTAAATGATTGCTGCCATGATTTTCAGGGTCTTCAAAAGAGCTAGAAGAGAAAACGTTTCCAATTCCAAGATTCTCCAAACCTAAATCTCTATTTTGGTTATTAGAAAACTGCCCAACGACATTCAGTTATGACTGTACATCGAATGCTTGATTTTAGAATCCTCCTGTCTTGCAAAAGAGAATCTGGACTGATTGTTATTTTGTACTTTCCAAGGACTTGACATTTTGAGAGCTCCAGCCAGGCTGTCTATCAGTTTCGCCCAATAATTTCGAAAAATGCTGTGGTGACGCTATTGAGTCATCCCAAGTGTCAAAGTCCATTGATAATATATTTTTGGATTATGCTACTCTCTCCCTTGTCAACAGCAGCACTGAAATCAGCATTAGCTGCATCATCCAGGAATCTTCCACTGTGCTTCCCTGGGACTTCATTTGGAAGCAGAAAGGAATGCTCCAACGGCCTCTCTAAACCCGAAGATCTGCTTACCAAGTTCTCAGGGTAACCATTAGATGTTACTGAAACACTGGAAGAAGATAGAAGTGAACTGTCCCTCATTTTGTTATCAACAAATAGACGATCAGCATTTGAAACTTTCCTTTCTCTTGATAAAGGTAAAAAAGTGTCCCCTGATCCGGACCCATATATATAACACCTTCATGGTTGTCAAAGGTGTAGCAATTTCAAATTTTATTGTCCACAGATGCATATTAATTTGACAATGATTTTTTTTTTCAACGCCAAAAAAGCAGGATCGACTTTATCTTTGGACAATAAATTAACTATCAACTCCATTGTTGATGCATCTGCTGAGAAACCCTACTCCACCATTTGTTGAATAAGTACCATCTGCTTCTGCTGCTAAAGATCATGCTACATTAGTCTAAGAGTATGCTTTTGTTTGATGTGCTGTAAGTTTTGATTTTGGCCCATGGATGTCTTCTTTAATTTCCTTCTCTTATTCAAAAAACACAAAGACAAAAACACTAACAGATAGCATGGGGATTATTAATAATTTAATATTGCCTCTTTTTTTTTGGGTCAGAATTTAATATTGCCTTGTCGACGGCATATATATTCACATGTTAATATTCTCATTCTAATCATCAACGCTTAAGTTAGTAAGTTACCAGAAACCTTCATATGATATACATGCGGTGAGGGGAATCATAGTTTTTGTAGGAGAGAAGTTAGAGAAAAAGTAACGTGTTATAACTTATAACTAAAATCATACAAGAACCCTTAAATCCCTAATAAATGCAAATGCATAGCTGCATGGGGTTACCCTGCAATTGTGCCTCTGCATCAGTGGGCAGAGGTTTGTATGGGATATTTTTTTGAAACAGAGCTTCTCATAATAAATAGTAAAATACAACGGAAATTCCATTAAACAGAATTAATACCAGAAATTCCGGATGCAAGTGAGAAGGCATATTCACCTCGTGCCATACGCACAACCACTGTAATATCTTCAAGGTCGTCAAAGGTGCAGCAGTTTCAAATTTCATTGTCCATATATGCTTATTGCTTTCAGAAAGATTACTTTATTAACGGCAACAAAGCAGGATCCACTTCATCTTTCGACAGTAAATGAACTATCAATTCCGTTGTTGATGCATCTGCAGAGAAACCCTTCTCCACCATTTGTTGAATAAGTACCATGGCCCTTGATTTCTCATTATTATTGATAAAACCTTGGATAATTGTGTTATAGGTGTAAGCATTTGGAGAACAGCCTTTCTCTTCCATTTGGATAAGCAAATTTTCTGCTTCGCTTGTTAGGCCTGCGATACAGAGTCCACTAATCATTATAGTGTATGCCCTCACATTAGGTTCAAGTCCTTTTGATGATAAACCACAAAAGAGATCCCTTGCAGATTCAATTTTTCCAGCTATGCACAAACCTTCAATGAGAATACTGTAAATCACAATATCAATATCCAACTTCTTCGCTTCCATCTCTCCAAACAATTGCATTGCCCTAGAAAGTTGTCGGTTTTTACACATGCCATCCAGTAGAACAGCATAAGTTTGGACATTTGGAAGTTGGCCACAAGCTTGCATCTCGTAGAACAACTTTTGTGCGTCATGTATTCTGCCCGTTTTGCAAAAACCATCCAGAAGAGTGGTATAAGTAACGGTATTTGGAACTAGTCCCTTATGAGACATATCCAGAAAAAGCATCATGGCCTCATCAATCTTTTTTTTCTTACAATATCCATTTATCAATGTGTTGTAACAAACAACATTAACCACCGAGCCCTTGCTAAGCATTAGTTCAAAAACTTTTTGTGCCTTTCCTATTTGTCCTCGCAAACAGTAACCATCCATGAGTGAACTGTACGTAATCGTATCAGGTTCAATACCTCTTTGAATCATCATTTCAACCACACCTTCTGCTTCCACGACCATCCCCTCCTTACAAATTGTGTCTACCAAGACGCTGAACGTGAACACATTTGGAAAGATATTTTTACTCACCATTTCATTCAACAACCTTGTAGCTTCTTTCCACTCCCCTAATTTGCAAACTCCATGAATCAAGGATGTATAGGTAATGACATCTGGGGCAATACCGTCGCTCATCATTTCTGAGAAGAGGTTCAATGCATCAACAACTAGTGTATCTTTACAAAGACTGTCGATGATCGTGCTATAGACAACTAAGTTAGGCTTGCAAGCCCCTTCTTCCATCCTCCTAAGCAACTGAATAGCAGTACTAGTGTTACCTTTCCTGCAAAAGCCCTTTATTAGTGTGCCGAAAGTAACCACATTAGGCTGACAATTACCTCCCGCAATCATTTTGTTGAAAATTCCTGCCGCCTCCGCCACTCTATTCTCACGAAGAAGGCCGTTGATCAGACTGTTGAAGGTAAAGACATTTGGTTCAAGACCAAGTTTGAAGAATTTTCCCAATACAGATAAACTAAACCCCATTTGGTTGAGATGACAATAACAATTTATGAGAATGGTTAGGGTATAAACATCATGTCCAATTCTCGACACATCCATTTGGTTATACAAGGAGATGGCGGCCGAATAATGTTTCAATTTCGCAACTTGACCCAATATTTGAGTGAAACGAACAACTGAAGGCGGAGGATGCATTTGAAGCATTCTATCAAACACATTGAAAGCATCCTCAATAGTTGTGATTTTGGGTGAGTTTTGCTCTAGTTGGGTTCTTGTAGATTTGATTGGTTTAGAAGGTTGAGAGTGAAGGAAAGCAAAGTAATCATCGGCGAAAACAACAACAGTGGAGTTAGAGTGAAGACAAGGCATACCTCTCCATCTCCTGCTGGTGCAATTAGAAGAAGCAGCAGCTATATTCCGCATCATCATCTTCAGCATCTCTCGAATAATAGCACTGACACTGAGTAAGAAAATGTGCCAAACTAGCCTTTATTTAAACACACTAAAATTCTAAACGAACTTCATTCAAACACGCTTTTTGACATCTTCTACTTGTTGGAGTGTGCACAGAACAGCCTCCTCCATGGCTTTGGAGTTGAACCATCCGCTTTCGGGTCCCCTTCCAATTATTTAGGCTTAATTACACCAATAACCCTGAAATTTTGATCAAATCTCACTTTGCCTCATCAAACTCAAAATGACACAGTTTCATCCCTTGACCAAGATTTGATGACCCACTTTACCCCTTCCTTCAACTCCATCCAAAAGTCTGTTAACTGTGATGACGTGGCAGATGTGTTTTTGTATTTTTGTACAAATGAATAATTATTCATCAATTGAGTGAGTGACGTGACAAGTGAAGCCCACTTCCACATAAGAAAGTTTAAAATCAATTAAAAAAAGAAATTTAAAAGAAATAATAAAAAAACTATCCCCCCCAATTCACCTCCTTCCCGACCCCAATCCCTAGCCCCGACTGCCCAGATTCATCCCACCTCACAGCCCCAAGCCACCCCTCCTCTCTCTCTTTCTGCAAATTCAAAAATCAACAAATTGAAAAGAAAAAAAAAATTCTCAAACACTGTCTGCGGTGGTAATAGGGTTTGGGATGACGATGATGTGGAGGAGAGAGAGAGAGATAGCCAGTGTAATGGGGTTGTAATTAATTATTTATTTTTTGACAAAAAGAAAAAAAGTATTTATTTATTATTAGTATAAAATACTATTAACCTTTACGTTTTGCCCAAATTTTTGCATGCGTCGTCACGGTTTTAACTAAGTCAAGAAATTGTTTACTTCTTTCAATACTTCTTAACTTCATGCCCTTAGGATCATTGAGTATGGCAACTTGTCCTGTTTGAGGAAATTGGGGGTGATCCAACGCATATATCTTTTGCTACAAGACAGATTGACAACTTGTTCTCACATGTATCACGTATTAAGGGTAAATGTGGTAAAGGAACTTTTGTCTTTCTAAATGACATCATGCACCAAACTAGTTATTATTAAGAGTATTGTCCCGCATTGAAAAGTTAAGAGACATATACGTGGCAGTGTTTTATTACTACCCTCCATGGCTTTGGAATGAACCATCAGCTTTCAAGTCCCCTTCTACTTATTATAAAGAAAAAATACCCCTGAAAACTGTATATTGTACAACAAAAAAATCATTCAAGAGAGCCAGCTAGTTGAAAAAAACAAACTGATCGAACAATTAGGCCATCTCCAACCCTAGAGGACTCAAAGCCAACATTTCACCCTCCAAAATACAATTATTCATGTATTTTTAGGATTCAAATTCTTTTTAATTTGAGTCCGCAACTTTATTAAATTGTTAAAGAATGATATAATCCTATTTGGTTTTTAATTAACTTTTGAATATTACTACGTGATTTATTTATTCGAACTTTTTGACGTAAAGTTTGAAATTTCACAAATATAATTTTATTAACAAATTGATGGGTATTATAGAGTTTAGGATATGTTTTGAGGTTGCATCCAACTTAGAATGATATATTTACTTATTTTTACCTTTGGATTTAAATTTTAACTGTTGGATTATTTTTTTCCCATTGATCCAGGCAAATTTTAATATCATCTGTTGATTTCTAGCCTTTAGGTTTGAATTTTTTTTTTTTTTTGAAAGCAGCCCACTTGAAATGCAGCTATTGAAGTGCAATGTTTAAGTTGCCTAGGCTTTAACACACGGCCAGCAACTTGGGGTAGTGGGCAACAACCCATCATTTGCTTCGAATGAGGCCCCACGTGGCTCATTTTTCAGTCAACCCAAATTTCCCCCTTGTAAATACATGGGTTGGGGAAGGTTTTGGGCTAAATATTCCAAATTTTGGGTTTTGCCCTCCATGGTTGGAGAAGGCCTTAGTAGTTATGATAATCTTATATTAGGTCTGAAAGGTTTTCTTACAATAAAATACTCCAAAGAAAATTATAGAGAGGTAGTTATGTCATGCATTATGTCCTAGCATTGGACAGATGAAAAAGAACAATTCATGTCGTTCTTACTATCTTTTTCTACACTGCAAAAACTTGGTCTAAAATGTTGATGGATGTGAAAAACTCAGTTGATAAGTTGGTCCTTCATGTCTTAGTTGAATGTTTTCCTGTAAATTATTCAAACAATTAAAAATAATACTAATGAAACTTAAAACAAAAAAATATAGAAAACTATATGTGTAGTAAATTCAATAAATTAAGATAACAAACCTGTGGATGTATAAGAGAGTAATTGGACAACATTGGATGTATAGCTTGGTATCCAAGTGGGTGATTTGGAATCCCCTGAACACTAGAAACAGTTGAAAATCCATACTGAAAATCCATGACTTTGCATACAGATGCCATATTGAAATGATTTTGAGTTGACATTCCGATCCATAAATATTAAATTTCAATAAGTACATCAAAAATATACTTTGAGAATGCCAATGTTAAAAAAAATTACAAAAATTCTATAACAAAAAATTACTACATTTCAACATGAACATGTGTATATAAATTTGAGTGTCTGCTCATCTCATGTGCGGATAAATTAATTTCCTTATATGATGTAAAACAATTAAACAATAATTAGATTGACATAATGCAAAATATAAAGTAAATAATGAACAAAAAAAAGTTGATGATCAACTAACTAGTAACCTTTTCTTTTTATAACATCAAAAGATGATGATTATAATCGCAAGTTTTGATTGAATTTCAAAGTTGAAAATGGAATCAAGGGAGGAAGTATACTCGAACTTGTTGAAGCCAGTTGTGGCTGAATTTTGGATGTTTAAGTCGAGTGCGACTGAATTTAAGGACGAAATTCTTTTAAGGAGGGTTGAATGTAATAACCTCAAAATTGGGATTTTGTTGTTATTAATGTTCCGAAAAATCATACAAGGTTAATTAAATGTGTGGGCAATTTATGAAGTTGGTTTGATGTGGAAATAATGGATTTAAGAGTGTTTAATCTAAATTTGGACTGAAATGCCCTTACATTTAATTTAATGACTTTTCAAAGGACGTTCAAGAAATTGAAGTGAGAAAATTATGATTCTTGGATTGAAAAATAGTTTACATCGCTACGAGCATGTGGTAATTTTCAAAAAAAAATTTGGATCCCGGATGAATTTTTAAGGAATTATTGAAGTTGGAAAAAAAAAGGATGGTACTGTTCACATGTGGGTTTTTTTTTTGGGGGGGACCTACTTGCTGACTTTCTCTTCTTCTTCTTCTTCCGTGTGAGGCCTTCATTCTTGTTCTTCTCCTGCAAGTGTGAAGAAAGAAAGAAAAATTGATTCTTCCTAAAGGAAAATCTTTGGAAATTCATAATTTTTTCTATGGAGCTCCGATTGCTGAACCGTTTTCACCTACGCGATCGTGAGAATGAGGCCTACAATTTAAGGTAAATTTTGAAGCCTCTTTTGCAAAGTGCTCAAATAGTGAATTTTTGACGATTTAAGTTTCAAGTTCATAATTCGAGGTTATGTTAATGTCATCAACGTCCTGAGCACGGTGGTGTGCTCGAAATTGCGAGATTTTGTCGTTTGACAGACTATCAAAGCCTCGCAAATGTTGGACCGTTAGATCGGACTTTAGATCGTGTCTGATTTTATATATGTTGTAGCTGGTATTGTTGGGAGTCTGTAGGAATTGATGGATTGGTGATCGGACGTCCCAATATTAAGTTGTGGTGTTTCAAAGTTTGCAGTGAGCGGTCACCGTTCGATCGTGCGTGATCGTGCGATCAAGAATGATCCGACCCTTGGATCGGGCCAAATTGATGTAGGGTGATGTCGGGACTATTTAGAGTCCATCGGTACGACCGGATGCGAAATATGAGGTCGTAGGCTCGAGGCGGATTTTTGGAGTGTCAGTTGGATGTGTGGGACCCGCGGGTCCCAAATAGTGACTTTTTGGACAATGGGTGTCATTGGTCCTGTTTTGAAGTCGACAGTGTGTACATCACAGTTTTGGAGGGTTTTGGACCCCAGGTTGGTCCAAATGGCATTTCGTCATTTGGGAGCCGAACTTTGGAATTTTGTGCTAAGTTGAGTTATGTACTTTGCTTAGGTACTATTGGAGCTTGAGTGGTTGTTGTGGTCTCGTGAGCTTGTAAAGTTGCAGTAAGGACGAGAGGTGAGTAAAACTATTGGGATCGTGAGTAAAATCACGAATTGTTACAATTATTATAATATGGTTATGATAATATTAATAGATTAATTAACATGGTTTGGTGGTTTTTGAGAAACTGTTTTGGTGTGAGTTTAAAATCAATTAAATTTGTTTTGATTTTAAATGAGTTTTTGCAGGGTTTTGAGAAATGCATGGTGTTCATGGAGAACAGTCATGTTATTTTATAATTGTATTATGGTGTTCATAAGTGAATGACCATGTAGATATATATAATTAAATATATATCGTGGTGATGGATGTGTCTTGGTTGAAAATAGTATTTAATGTGAAAATGGCATTTATTTTGTTTTCGAGTGGGTGATGTTGTGATTGGAGGATAGATGTGAGAATGGACTGATTCCTTCAATGGGAAGATAATCTTTGCAAGGATTTGACCGTGGCAAGTAATTAGGGATTGTAACCCTGGGGTGCGAGGCCCCAAACCAGTTAGAGCTCTAGTTGTCACCATTATAGTGTTTATGAGGGTAACACACAATTACTTTATATTTTCGTGGAATTGTGAACGCGCATCGTACCATTTCGGATGGTGTAGGTGTTTGTGTGTTGAGAGAATCAAGTGTATTCTCACTTATGTTGTCCAAAAGTGACATTGATGGTTGGGTTTCTAATGAATTTTAAAACGGGTTTTGGGTCAGCTAATGACCGGATAGTTCTTAAAAAATAAAAGAACTGTGATTGTGGTGGGTTGGTTGGTTGATTATGAGTACCTTGATTATACAAGGATTGTGTGATGCTAATGAAAGTGCATGTGTTTGTATATTATGTGTAAAATGACATATTTATACTGGTGGTTGTGGTTTACTCGTATGAGCTGTAGAAAGCTCGGTTTGTTGGTGATGAACCCGGCACACTATTTAACGGTATAGGGGCTAATCCTGCAGGTACTAGGAACGCAGGACTTCGTCAAGAACATAAATAAAGAAGTGTACTTGCAGTGTACAAAGTGTGGTTTGAGTTGAGAGTGTTGTGAGTTTAGACTTCCGTTGTGTGTAATAAACTCTGAGGAACAGATATGTAATAGGTTGAAGTTTCAATTTATTATGTAACTGTTGGAATGTAATATTTGACTCAGAAGAGTTGAGTTTGTATTGACATTGGGGCTCGGAACATGTGGTATTGTATTATGGAAAGAAAAAAAAATTCCATGTGCATTTGTTGAAGGTTCCGAGTTTCGCATGCCGAATTAGTTTGTTGTATTAACTATGCAAGTTAATTATTGTTGGAAATTCGGGGCGTGACAGCCTTGTTAGGGAAAGTATGTATATTTTGTCTACTCATTTGCCTCTTCCCTTGGAGCATGAAAATGCTGATGTGGTAAGGCAAATGAGGTTTGCCAACTCTTTTGTCTCTTCCCTTTGAGATGCTCTTATAGCTTATACTATCTTGAGTATTCAAAAAATTATATTTATTGATTTATTAATAGAATAAAATACTGTTTAACATTTGCGGGAAAAAAAAAACTTTAAAATGAAATGTAGATATAACAAATGAAGAAAAAGAAGAAAAAAACATCTCTCCTTCCCCATCCTAACCCCTTCCCAAAAAAACAATTCGTATACATAGCCCAACCTTGTGATGAAACTCAAAAATAATTTGTCATAAAATGTTACCATTAATATCTAAATAAAAACAAGACAAGCATCCAAATAAAAACAGGACAAGTACATTTACTTCTAAATCTTCTTTGTATAAATTGACGAGTAGTTATTATCTGCATAGGAGAAAAAAGAGAAGATATTGTGTAAACATAATTCATGTGTATTTGCTTGATCTTAATTAGCAAACATAAGCATTAAACTATCGTTTACTCCCTTACTAACTTTTTGATGCTTGTACAACAATCTACCACCCAGTACATATTCACATTGTCAAGCCTCCCTTAGTTTTATATCATCCGGCAACCATCCTGTAACCCTGCCAACAAGACCGATCAGAGCCGTTTCACGTGGAAAGCAATGCCTATTGTCATTGCAACCATTACAGTCGCAGTGCCTCGAAGCTGACGCTGGAAATTATTGATAGCACAACTGAAGTTACCCGGGAAAATGAAAGGCTTCACCAATGCCAGCTAAAGGAAATAACCACACAGCCAACATTGGCACCTATGTTGCACGGACACTCCAAATTGCTGGAGTGTCGGAGTGTCGGACACGCCGACACGCCGACACGGCTCCGACGCGGCCCCGACATGCGTTGGACACGGTCAACGGGTTGGACACGGTCAAGACACGACTTTGACACGATCAAGACACGGCTCCGACACGGTCAAGACATGGTAGGGACCTATTTGAAATTTTGAAAATAAAAACAGGGGTCAAAACGTAATTTTTGAAATTGTGGTGGATATATTTGAAATATTTTTTTAAAATGGTTAAAACTATAACAAAACTTTTTTAAACCTAAACCTCACCTTCAGCTGCCACACTTCTCATTTATTTATTTTTTGGGTCAACATCTCATTTCATTTGTGTGCAAAGACCATTTTCTTCTTCTCTCCCTCTCATCTCTCCTGATGTAGTTGGTGTGAGTCGCGTCCATCTATTGGGTTTGCCTCATTGCAATTTTTTTTCTTTCTCTTTTTTCAAAATGCATTTATTTATTTTCTCTGTTTTCTTTGCTTATCTCCCTCCACAGCAATAGAAGAGTTGGACTTGGTGGTGGTGACAATTCTTTCTTTCGAATCCAAGTTAGGCTTTACAACTTTTTTATTTTGTTTCTCTGTTTTGATGTGTTTCTTTCTTGTTGCTTAGTTGTTGACATTGTATGGGTATGTTTATTAATTGGAAATTTGGTTCATAATGAATATGGATACCATGCTTTATTTTTTTTAGGGAAAGATGAGTAACTCTAATACTAACTCTCATAATGAATATGGGTACCATTTATGTTTTATTTTGTGGTGTATTAATTATTATGTATGGATGTTGAACATGATTATTTTGTTTTGTTTTATGGAATTATGTGACATTGAAGTATTGAGAATGAATTATTATTTTTAAATATATATAATATAAGTATATACTATTATAATTTTATTATTATTTTAATTGCCGTGTCCTAGCCGTGTTTGTGTTCTAGTTTTTTGAGATTTTCCGTGTCGCTGTGTCGCTGTGTCGCCGTGTCGCATTTCCGTGTCCCCGTACCCGTGTCCGTGCAACATAAATTGCCACCATATAATGGAATTATGGAACTGTGAGCTGTTTTCAGTCGCTTTGACTCCCCACAATTGCTAAAACGAAACGGGAGCTTCTATAATGAGGGGTTATTGTAAGGGGTTACAATGAGAGGGTACAATCCAACAGTCCAATAATAACTCTGGATTAAATGGCTATTAAGCAAACCCTCATTATAACCCCTAATTCTAGCCTCCCTGGAAACAACCATGCTTGTGACATTTAGGACATGGCCTATCCGAAGTCCTTGGAGCAGATTCATGGGATACAGGAAGCGATCAATTATTGGGAGACAGATGCAAGTGGATAGTAGAAGTAGAATTTAAAGAGTAGCAAAGAGCCAGCTGGGATGTTTAAATATGACGCGATGCGACGGTCCAAAAAGGCCCCCACAGCCAACCCCAATGCTTTCTTTTCATTCTTTACCTTCCAAATGCTTAACAATAATATAGAGACTTGTAGAGAGAGATTTGTTGTGACCTCTTTTAAGGGAAAAAACCTTTAGCACTGTTTTAGAGCTCAATAGTAAATAGATCGGAAGTTGAAGCCAAATAGAAATGGGAGAATACCGAATCAATATTATATACGAATTGTCTACCACGCAGCCCACATACGAAAAGTCTCCAATTATCTGCTTGGAAAATATGACAGCATCTAAGCAACCAAAGACTAAAATATCGATAGTCCAAAAACATAAAAATTTCGATGGAAATATCGGGATATTATCGATATCGATAAAAATTGAATAAAAATCATAGAAATTATAAGAAAAACTTGAAAATTTTTATTGAAACTTTGGAGGATGTTTATTTAGTCAATTATCTATTAGTTTATCACAAAAAATTGGAAGGAAATGCATTGCATGATGGGTTTAACTAATTTAAGTTGATTATATAGCGAACTGACAAATACTGTGAATGTAGAAAATATGTAGTAGTTAGTGAAAGAAGATTAAACACACCATAATCATTTATATATAATGATTTACTACAATATTTTACACTTTATACATTGCATGGTAAGATACATGAATGACTTAGTACCACATAGAGTTCCTATGAGGTTCAAAATTTTCACTATCTTCTTCATCTCTATATGTAGGGTAAGTGTATTGTGAAGAGCAGTTGAAAAGTTGAAACTTGAAAAGTAAATTCATTCTCATATGCAAATCGATATTTTCGATATTATAACGATATCATGTCGATATTTTGCCAAAATATTGCTAAAGTTTGCGCGAAATTATCGACATTTCGTCGATATTTTATCGATATTCATACGTGTGTATAGATATATACAAAATATCTGTTACTCGAAAAAACGATAATATCCTCGATATTTCGTCGATATTATTGATATTTTTATCCATGGTTGAAACCAAGTATACTAGTCAAGGTCTAAAATATCGATGGTATCGAAAATATCGATAGTCAAAAAACAAGGAAATTTCGATAAAAATAACGGGATATTAGTGATATTTTATACCTTTAAAGCAACTAACAGCTTCATTTTAACATCAAGCAGATATTTATTTATTTATTTTATTTCTACAAAATGATCCAACATAATCCAAAAGGCACGAAAATAAATAACAAATCCCTCGTACCACAGCAGCTTCTACAGATCAAAACCCACATCATGCACTCCTTTACACAAAAACAAATAGCAGACACTGATAGAACAATTCTCTTCAAAATAATAGCTTCTAGCTTTTTCTTCCTCTTTTCCTTTTTTAGAAAATACAAAACATTACCATCCCACCTAGTTACAGCACACACCCCACACTCATAATATAATTGCACGAAAAACTTTTTAATTCCAATCACTTCTCTGTTTTGAACTTTGCAAACACAATACAAATAGAAATGTAGAAGGAAAAAAAAGGTGTAAATTCATTACTATCCATTTTGTCATGTTAAACAGTTAGCGCAGTATAAAACTCCCCAAAAGGGTCAGATTTCATCCATTTAGTTGTGAGAGCAACAATCAAATATCCGTACAGGGGAGTTGAATACTCATCGTCTGGATGATCAGCAGGTCCGAATCGACCATATACAGCAACCCGCAATACAAGCTTCACATCAAGCATTTATCACCCCCACCTGCAAAAGCATACAAAGTAGAAGCCCAACTAAATACAAGAAAATGCACATACCAGTAATTCACTCCAACTTAAATCTAGCAAAGGGAAAAAAGGTGCGGGGACCCAAGAGGCAGGCATTCTTACTATCTACTTTTAAGTGAATTAGCATAGTGGCACTTCTAGAAACAGAACCGAAGGCTCACATGACACAGAGATTTGTTCCATGCACAAAACATGCAAACCATAACGTCTAACTCAAAGGAATATACAAATTATGTGCCTTTAAGAGGGAGAGAAGAGACTGGGGAAGAATAAAAGCAGCATTTAGTTGGAAGTGAAAACAAGGAGAAAGCAGATGCACTACATGATGCAACAAAAGCCCTGCAAGCAATAATAGATCCATGCTTCTCTATATGGCCAGCTAACAAACTAGAAAAATTAAAACATGTCCACATACAAAAACCTCAACAAGTAATTCATCCTTACCTGCAGGATTACAGACCCCAAAAGTTACGGGAGTTTGACCCTACATAAGGCTGCCGAGGCAAAGACCAGTTATGAGTCAGTCCCATCCTTGAGTACAAGGTCACACAACCACACAGCCCTCGATTCCTTTTGAACATTCCCCAACCATGCAAAGCTATCATTTTGCAATATTACATCCCAAATGTTCTGTTATACAGATCACCAGAACTGGGCATCCGAAACTTTGAATCTTCATAACCAGAATAATACTTGTTGAACCCTAGTCTCTCATTTCTCAAGAGCTCTGCCATACCCAGAGTGCTTCCACCCTGAGCCTCATTCCACCCATCCCAGTGCCCATTTGACATGACCCGGTTTCTAGACTGTTGTTGGGGGGACAATTGAGAAAAAGGGGATAGATTGCTGCTAGTCTGGGATTGATCCAAAAGCATCGACGAAATTCCATAAGAATCATTGACGTGAGAAAAACCAACGCCGAAATCAGGAAATCTAACGTTTTGTTGTGGGGTGAGGGATCTTTGCATCAACAGTTGAAGCCTTGCATCATTTTCATAGGCACTTAACTGTGAAGGGAAGTTTGATCTCATTTCAAGGCCGGGGTTGTTAAGCCCACCTTGCAGTCGCCCTTTACCAACTGCCAATATAGCAGGATCCATAAACTCAATATCCCCAGAGCTACCAATATTACCAGTTGCCTGAGGTTGATATGCATTTCTCAACAACGAGGAAGTATCATACAAATGATTCCCTGAGAAACAGGTAATGAAATTAGCACTTAAATATCAGATGCATTAGAAAAAGTCAAATTAAAAGGTATTGTATATAACCAACCAGCCAGAGAGTCAAACTCCTGATCCACTCTCTCATGAGAAGTAAAGCCTGGTGGTGGTGCCCTGCTTGGCACAGAGAATCCAGGAGGAGCAGATATTTGAGCCCTTGAAACCGCTGAAAGATTTTAATAATGGTTAGAAACAAAACAAAGCATGAAAAACAACCCCTGGGCCAGCAAAGAAAAGAAAGTGAAAACCCATTAAAAAACTGTTACTAATAATAATCACTGATCATAATAAACAAGAACTTTAAGCACATAATTGAAAATTAATTATAGTCATGAACCTATTAGATAATTCAAACTTCCGAAAACAAAAATAAAAAAGAAAGGTCTCACGAGCATGATTAAGTGACATGAGAGCGCAGATCATGCAAGGAATCATTTTGAAAAAATCTTGAGTGCGTGCAACAAAATGTGGGGCACCGAAAAAAAATCATGCCGCTAAACATCAAGAAAGAACATAAACAAATTCCTATTAAGACCAAAGGAAGGCAGCAAATATAACAAACCCCAAAAGGTAATCAGCAGAAGAAGAAATAGTGACATAAAGACAGTACTCACCAGAAAGCTTGTTAGAAGAAAAAGCTAAATGATTGCTGCCATGATTTTCAGGTTCTTCATAAGAGCTAGATGAAAAACCGTTTCCAATTCCAAGATTCTCCAAACCTAAATCTCTATTTTCAGAAAAACCACGGTGGAATGATTGGTTATTAGAAAACTGCCCAACGACATTCAGAGATGACTGTACATCGAATGCTTGATTTTTAGAATCCTCCTGTCTTGCAAAAGAGAATCTGGACTGATTGTTATTTTGTACTTTCCAAGGACTTGACATTTTGAGAGCTCCAGGCTGTCTATCAGTTTCACCCAAAAATTTCGAAAAATGCTGTGGTGACGCTATTGAGTCATCCCAAGTGTCAAAGTCCATTGATAATATATTTGAGATTATGCTACTCTCTCCCTTGTCAACAGCAGCACTGTTATCCACATTAGCTGCATCATCCAGGAATCTTCCACTGTGCTTCCCTGGGCCTTCATTTGGAAGCAGAAAGGAATGCTCCAACGGCCTCTCTGAACCAGAAGATCTGCTTACCAAGTTCTCAGGGTAACCATTAGATGTTACTGAAACACTGGACGAAGATAGAAGTGAACTGTCCCTCATTTTGTTATCAACAAATAGACGATCAGCATTTGAATAAACTGCACCATAAGCTTCACTATGCAGCAATGGAGACCTAGAATGATTTGAAACATGGACCGCATTAGCCAAACTAGGCAAATATGTTGAACGACTCACTTCTGGATCCTTGAGTCTCTGATTGTCGAAAGATAGTACATCCTCTTCCACCTCAGAAGATGCACTTGGCACTAGTTGTGCTTGTGACTCTGATATCCAGTTAGATTGTTCCCTTGTAACACACACTGCATTAACAGCTGTCACAGCAGTTATTGGAGATTCTCTGGACTGCTCCGCACAATATTGCTGTAACCCTTCGTTCCGAGGCGATTTAATCACAGAATTATCAGAAAGTAAACTATTAGATCTGACTACACCAGAATGTTCTACCATGGAATTTCTATCAATGCCCATCAAAGGCATATCAGAGCATATGCTTTGAACCACATCTTCAGTGGAAACAATGTTTTCTTTTTCATGATGGGAACTGTAAGATAGATGACTATGGTTGGTGGCATTGCTGATGTTTGGCTGCATGCTGCTGCCTCTATCATTATCCTTGGTTGTTGGGGGGGAAGACAAAGGGCTGCTCCCATTCACAGAAGCAGGAGCTTCATCGGGTGCAGCAGGTTCGTCAGACAGGTCATTCTGACAATCCACACCACTATTCTGTCTCACAATCTTCAATGATTCTGGTTTACCTTTAGCATGCATAGTCTGACTTTCATCATTTAATGCTGACCACTTTCCTGCATCACTATGCAGTATAGAAGCCTGAGCAATAGCAACAGCTGCTGAAGAAAATGGCAACGTGCAATTGACATCAGGTTTCTGTTTAGAATGTCCATTCGAATTTATTATATTTGTAGCTGGTGGTTGGCAATTTGAACCACGTGTTCCCCTGCAACGTGCACTCAGTACTTTTAGGATTGCTTACAATCATAAAACAATGTAAAGGAAAAAATAATAAATAACCAGATACCATGAGGCAGCAGCTGGAAGAGCAATAGATCTACCAGAGCTTCCATTTGGAGGAGAACCTCTAAGAAGGCTTCCAGTATTCTGCCAGGTTAAAAACAATAAGTTATGACTCAAAACGGCAACTTATAACAGGCTAATATCAAACAACCACACAACCTAAATTTGGAACACCTGTAAAAAGATCACAACCCGACAACTTCATATTAACAACTATCTATAACTTCAACTTCACTTTAATATAGGTTTCCAGAACTCTTGTCGAATATTTCTAAACTATCCAGTGTGAAAAAGATGTTCAAAGGAAAACAAGAACGCTCAAAATAAACAATAAGCAAACAGAAATTATAGCAACCAGCTTATCCTTGCGATTCCATAACTACCTGTAAAAAGATCACAACCCGACAACTTCATATTACCAACTATCTATAACTTCAACTAAACTTTAATATAGGTTTCCAGAATTCTCGTCGAATATTTCTAAACTATCCAGTATGAAAAAGATGTTCAAAGGAAAACATGAACGCTCAAAATAAACAATATGCAAACAGAAATGATAGCAACCAGTTTATCCTTGCAATTCCATAACTACCCAGTGAGATATGACACTTACACTTGAACCATTTTTAATAATTGGTCCTCCGTCAGAAGTAGAACTGCTGTTACAATAATCATCTAGTGGTGGAGGCAAAACACTCCCTGAACGCCGTTGCATACTGTTTGCAGTACCCGTAATTTGTTGTACCCTACTCCTTCAGGAAACCATTATCCAAATTAATTAATCATCCAACGAAAACACCACCCAAAGTTTAAAAAACATGCAGACAGCGCAAGAAAAAACCTATTTAAGTGACAACATATGAAAAAATTGAACTATATTAAAGCACTTAATGTGAGATAAATTTCTTTAACCTTCATCTCCACAACCATCTATCATTAATGTTCACGACCATCTTTGGGATGGATTTATCAGGCCTAAGGCCAACTATATCCTTCCAAATAATCCCAACGCAGAGAAAGCTTATCATTACTCTAGACAACGTGATAAGCATCAAGCTGAAGAAAGGCTATTATGCACATTGAAGAGCTTGGGTTACAATTCCAGGCTAATTGGAAGTGCTAAAGGTTTGGCAGAGTTCATACACATTGTGCCTCACCAACTGTATTTTTGTAGGAAAAAAATGCTTCTTGAGGAAAAAAAAGATCGTTTAACACCCAAGGCTCATCTCATTGGTAACACATTTCTAGACTAGGTTTTGGCGAATGAGGCCATAATAAATACCTCTTCCAAAACCTCCTGATAGATTTATTACAATCAACAAGGGCAGCAATAATGCAGTACACTGGTCATTTGAAAAAGAATGGCCAGGTTGGCAAACTAAATACCTAGTGTATGCAGAAATTATTTCATCTTTAGTGAAACTGTCCTCCTGAGACCCAACCTCATGCAGATACAAACAATCAGGATTGGTGCAAGGCTGGAAAGAACAAAAGTCAGTCCTCAAATAGATTCTTTAAAATTTAATACAACTACAATAGAGAAATTTTATAAACCAGATAGACCAAGTAATGATTCATACCACATTTCTCAGCCATGCATGACAATACTTTGTGGTCCCAAAGCATGCCCTGAAACATACATATAAGGGATTATTATACCAACGACTCTATGCTGTAAAATCATGCAATTCATTAATGAGAGAACAAATATAAACACGCATGTACCTCAGCGATCTACCATCCAAGAGGAACCCATGTACATTTTGAATACAACGAACTGCTTCCTCTTCTTTCGAGTAAGTAATATATCTGAGCACAAGGAACCATTATGAAACCAACACTAAGCACACAATGGCAATCAGAAGATCGCAACAAGCTTAATGCTATGCTACACTGGAGTCTTAATATTAGAATACCAAAATTGAACATTGCGATGAAATCAAATGAAGGGTGAATGTGTAAAATATCGATAAGAAAATTAACAAGCAACAATCACCATCACTTGGCTGTAAACAAGAAAATTAACATATACTGCATACGAACTTTTGAGCTAATTATATAAACAGTGGGATCCAGCTGTATAAAAACATCTCTCCAAAGAACATATGGAAATGAAAAAAAAAATTACCAAACCAATTCTCTATGAACAGGTTTACTTACACACTACATGTATTGTTTGGAAATTGCTGAATGATGCCAGCTGCAGTTCGGGACATAGAAACTTTTAAAACCTTCCCATACTGACCAAAATATTCTCTGCGCTGCAGAAGCTGCACAAGAGATGCATTAAATTAGTGAGCCTCTACAAGCCAAAACAGAAAGATGCCAGACACAAAGAGAGAGAGAGAGAGAGAGAGAGAGAGAGAGAGAGAGAGAGAGAGAGTACATCTTCATCTGCCAGATTAAGTGGCAACCCAACTATGTAAACAAGGTTCCTTTGAATCACTCGCACACTGCTGAGCTGCTTCCGTCCTTCAGTCAATTTAACCTTTGCCTTCTGAGACTTCATCTTTTTCTCGGTATTGATTTCAGCCACCAATCTGTGGGGCAAAAGTTAAAGAAAAAGGTCCAAGCAATTACAACGACAGTTGCTACTTATCTAATTAAAAATTGATGGGGCTATCTATCGGATGCCCAAAAATTATGGTCCACAGAAAAACAACCTCTCACACTTTCCAGCCGTCCCTACAATCTTTTCCTTATCATAAGGAGTGCGGCATGCAGGACACCGCCCCTCTGTCTCATCCTTCTCAGCCATGTCCATTATGTGGTGCCAACACCAAACACATATCTGTGATCAAGTAGAGAATTTCAGAATTCGGCAGAAATAAGAATAAAGTCCACGCAAAAGTTATAACTTTCAAGGTACACAAACATAAATACAAAGATTCACAATTAACAAAAAGCAAACACACAAACCGAATTATCCCAAATATTTGACTGCCTGTCAGGGGCATACATATTGATTCTGAACAAAGCCACCACACACTGACACACAGTTCAATACCCTGCACTCTAATATCCCAAAAGAAAACTCTTCTATCATGTCTAAAGCTATGTTCTGTAAAGAGACCCAGATAGGAGTGCAGGAAACGAGAGTTTATCCTTCATTTGGTAGGAAGGAGAATAAAAGGTAAAGGAGCCCTCTAGGCCCAACAAACCAAATCTGTCCAACTTTGAAAGGAACAAAGGAGGGAGACAAGAAGACACCTTTGATAATTGTACTCTCTCTCCTCGACCCAACTACTAAAGCAAGGGGAAAGGAACCCTCTGGACCAAACAAACTAAATCTGTCCAACTTTGAAAAGGATCATAGGAGGAAGGCAAAGAGAAACTTTTGATACTTTTTATTTGCTTTGCAATGATGAAAAATTATCTTATACTACCCACAGGTTTTGCCACTATTCTTCGTAACTGGCAAACTCAATACCAAATCCACATAGAACTGTTTCAATAATGTGGCAGGAAGAAAATAAATTCATAGAAGTGCCCAAATAAGTTGAAGAGTGTACAGGATATGTCACATAACCAAATAGATTAGGATTGCAAACTTTTAGTAGCGACGAACAGTCCATAGGAAGTGACTAGTTGAATGACTAATAGTAATCATGCAGTTCGAAATTCAAATCAAAAGCACTATGTAGACAAAATAGGAACAATTATCCACCAAACCTCCCCCCAACCCACAGAGAGATAGAGGTAAGTTAGTGTCCCAGACCTCATAACCGCATTTACATGGCTTCAATTGCTGATCTGTCAAATCCATATCCTCCGCGCAAAGAGGACAAGTCTTTTCTCCCTGGTCACTCATGATTACCCTAAAAAAAATTTAAAAATAAAGTGTGAAAAGTAAATAAACACAATGCACAAGTTTAAATGCAATTATACTCAATACAGCATTAATCTTAATAGGTATGTGCATACAGATAAGAAACAGAAGATGAAAAAAACTTTGAAATTGCAAAATAAAATCCAAATGCTCGACTTAAACATGAGAAAAAAATGCTTGAAAATATTAAAAACAAAAGAGATGTTAGAAATATAAATAACATTTGTGCCATTTTATGAGGAAACTAACAATGACATGAGCCTAAAAGAAGAACTCAAACATAAAAAACAATTCAGAATTTCCTGTATTTCCTTTTTCCTAGTTTTCCAAAACTAGGCAGAAAGAAGCAGAAAACAGAAAATGTGGTAGCTCAAAGTCGCCAATATACATTATTTAATTTAATATGCAATTGCAGCTCAATAGAAATTTTTTTTTCACATCACGATAGCATATTCACATTAGTGATTCACTTATCGACATATACATTACGGAAACAGCCACATACAAGTAACAATTATTTAAAGTAAAATTCCAAAAATGACAAAACCCTAGAAAAATCTCAACCACAATAAAACGAACCAAAAAATTGAGCTTGCACCAGTCTGGAAAAGCCCCAAACTGAAAGCCTAAAAGCCCAATTATTTCGGCAAGCGCCAGTAGTACATTAACAAATTCAAATCACAAAACAGATCAAAATCGTTGGCAAAGCAGATCAAAATCAAACATCAATAACAACAAAAATATATAAAAATATTGAAAAAATATATAATTATTATCAAAATTAAAGTGAAAACCGGTAATTAAAAACCTAATCGGAATCGTTGACATGCAACAGAAGGAACCAAAGGCAAGGATGTGAATGGAGGTCAATCAGACGGCAACAGCCTCCGAGTAATTAAACAAAGTAAACTGATTTCAAATCAAAATTGAAAATTCAGTCTCGTACAAAATAGATTAAATTAATTAGGGATCTGGAGGATGAAAGAAATTGATCGGACGGACAAATTAGGGCTAGAGAAGAGAGAGAAGAGATAGCAGAGAAGAGGAGACTTACAGTTGGGGATCGAGAAGAAGAAGAAGAAGAATCTGTGAGAGGATGAGATTGTGGTGTGAGGATCGCAACGCAGAGAGAGAGAGAGCCACAATACAGGGGGTGCTTTTTAAGAGAGAGAGATGGAGAGAAGGGCTTGTTTGGGTGGGTTATTTGGCTGCTCTGCGCGTCGCTGTCAATTAAATATAAACGAGTTCCACATAATGCCCTTGGATTTTGGTAAAACTACCGACATGTAACCTTCCCTTTGTGGCCTGGCCAACGTTGGCTCTTTTGTTTTTGCTCTTATTTTTCCGGTTTTGTCGACTTTTGGGAACTCGCTTCTTCTTCTGATAACGTATCTGGCCCTATTGGATTTATGTATTTTTCCGGTCTTGTTCACGTATATTTCTTTTCTTTTTTAAATTTAATTAGGTGGTGTATTGGAAGTTTGCCAAGTATGTATTTGGTTTTTATCCACCCAATAAGATTCTATAGTTATTTTGTTTATATTTCTGTCTTTTGGTGTGTTAGGAAAATAAATTATGACCATTAGATTTCTTTTCTAGCAAAATTTCAAGAAAAAGAATCATCTTCTAAAGCAAGTTGTGTGGCTGAGTGAGTCCAATCACATGAAATTAAGTCCCTTAAAAACTACATTACAAAATTAAGATTAAAAACCTTCAAAATTTCCGTCACAAAATTATGTCTATTAGGTAAACCAATGAGCTTAGAAGATGTTACCCTTAATTTTGACGTAATTTATATTGTGGATAATATTGATGTGCACAAGCGAGAATAAAGATGACATTAATTGAATTGAAAGAATGTAGATTAAAATGATGAGTTCGGAAATAGTACAATGACCATTAGTGATTTCAGACGTATTCATTTAATCATTTTGTGTATGCTTAATATAATTTGACTTTAAGTGATGACATATACTCCGACAGATTATGAAAATCCATCAACAATCTGGTGGCTGGCAAGAATAATTTAAGTTGCCCTGTGGATGTATTTCTCTCTGCTGTGTTCGTTTAATGAAACATCCTTTTCGACAGCAACCAAAAAAAAAACTCTGGTGGATAGGAATGTAAAACTTTACATTCCCATACGGTGTGATCCAAAACTAAAATTTCATGTTTCCATTCATGCAGGATTGAGCTCATCAAGAATTTTACAGAGTTATTCTTTATGCATTCTTTTCAACTAGCCCCGCCAATTGGTTTTCTTTTTTGTTTTCTTTTTAATATTTTTATTTTATTTTAGAATTAAGAAAATATAAAATCGGTAGTTATGTTCCATAAAAATAAAATTCATTATCTGATTTTATTTTTATTTTTAATTTTTATAATAGGAAAAATATAAATTGACCATATTATCCTCATTTAATTAATAATTTCAATTTTTAAAGTTTGTATTTACCAAAAGTATTTTCTGATATTTTGAATGTTTCATCATTCTCTGCCTTTTGCTCTATATACATAGATTATTAAGAACGCTAAAATGTAAGAGAAAATATATTTACAAACTAAACCTAATTGTAATCTTTGTTTGTGGTTACAAATACAAACTACAAAACACAATAACCTATTTTAGTATTTTCATAGTTTCATTCACCTTGCATTTGATCACACATGCAAAGAGCAAAAAAATGTGTGCACTTTGAAAGTGTTAATAGTTGGAGCTAATTGGCATTTCATCTATGATGGTTCACAAGTATTGTTATCTTTGTAAATAAATAAATAATCCATTGTTCATCCACAATTGGAGTACGAGTGAGAATAAGTTTCTTATGTGCTTCCCATGCATGAAATACACAAATCACGACAATGAGATTGTGCTATTATTTTTCCTTCCAATTTAAATAAAATATTATATTATTATATAATGCAAATGTAGGTTACACCAGTTGACTACGACAATGAGCTTGTTCTTTTTACAACTAAAATTGAATCCTCCTTTCTATAAATTAAATTAATTTAGAGTAATTTAAATCATGTTTGTATTAAAACATATGATAATGCACATTCATGCATCAAATAATTCTTTTAGAAGTAGGTTTAGGTTTAGAACCTTATTTTGTATATGATATTTGAAAAGCTATATCCATAGTTCCCAATGATAAAATCTTAATCTAAGGCCAGATAAGATGCATGCAAACTCATCAAGATCATGACATTTGGCCACACCAAAGTTTCTTTTACAAAAACAAGGCACTAATTGCAATACATGTTCCCCTTATAGTTTCTTTTTCCTGCTCTGTGCTTGGTTTCATATTAAATTCCATCTCTCACCCATTACAATAACACATCGCAATGCCAACTCAGGATTTGGGTTCCTTCAAAAGTCCAAGCTCCAAACATTTGGAACATAAATGGTTGTGTTGCTTTTATAATAATATCCCTTGAATCTTGGTTTATATTTCATCTCTTTATTTGGACAACTCTTAGGTTTCTTTTTCATAATAATTATCACATTATTATTGATACCTACTTTTCTATTTTCCCATCCATACTTAATTGTAATTTCAATTTTGCTTAAACTCGAAAAATTTGATGGTACTGACTACTTGATTAATTTCATATTTTAAGTCCTTAATTGTTTTCATATATATTTGATGGTAATCACTCACTTAAATGAATCATATAATATTTGGAAATATTAATCCAGAAAAACCTCCACACCTTTCCTCCGCACAGGGGGGAGGCGGTCTCTGCCCCTTCTCCCCTCCTCATCCTCTCTCTTCCCTCTGAAACCCACGATTGCGAGTTGATTTGTTTTTCCTTCCATGGCTTCCCATCCCCTCATTCCCTCCCCCCTTCCCCTTATTGCCATCCCCTCCCTCGTATTCCTTTTTTTGCTTTGATTTTGTGTAGTTCTTTTGTTTTTGCAGGTGTTTTGGTTTGGTTTCGGTTTTTTTTTTTTGCAGATTCAGGAGTTCCTGTATAGGTTTATTCCAGATCTATACTTTTCCCGAGGACTGACAATTGGTTTTGGTCTACTTGGGTGATTTTGCTGGAACTCTTGTGTATCTTAGAGGTTGGTGAAGCAGCCACCGTGAAACTCCAATGTCGCCATGATTTAGTTGTCGTTTTTTGCCCATATACACAAGGTTTTGGCTCATGTTCAGAGTTTGGAGTTACAATAATGGAAATTGCCGGTTTGTGTGGGTTGAGGTTTAGTCGATGCGGCACTAAGTGTAAGACCTGTGGCTTGGAGAAGCAAGAACGGTGAGCAATCCCACATCGCTCGGGGAGAGAAAGGTGAAGTGCTTATATGTGTGGTCACTTATCTTCCTAGCACGAGGCCTTTTGGGAGCTCACTGGCTTCGGATTCCTTTGAACTCCGAAGTTAAGCGAGTTAGGGCTAGAGCAATCCCAGGATGGGTGACCCACTGAGAAGTTGTTCGTGAGTTCCCAGAAACAAAACTGTGAGGGCGGGGCCCAAAGTAGACAATATCGTGCTAAGAGAGTCGGGTTGTGACATAATGGTATCAGAGCTGGACCCCAACCGGAAGTGTGCCAGTGAGGACGTTGGGCCCCAAGGAGGGTGGATTGTAAGACCCGTGAGCTTGGAGAAGCAAGAACGATGAGCAATTCCACATCGCTCGGGGAGGGAAAGGTGAAGTGCTTATATATGTGGGCACTTGTCTTCCTAACATGATGCCTTTTGAGAGCTCACTGGCTTCGGATTCCTTGGAACTCCGAAGTTAAGTGAGTTGGGGCTAGAGCAATACCAGGATGGGTGACCCACTGGGAAGTTGCTCATGAGTTCCCAGAAACAAAATCGTGAGAGCGGGCCCAAAGTGGATAATATCGTGCTAGGAGAGTCGGGTCGTGACATTAAGGGTTTAGCAGGTATGGCGCTTTGGATCTCTTTGGGTGCTAGAGAGGATGTGGGCAGTGGTCCTGTTTTTCTTTGTCTGTTTTAGTCTATTACTCATTAGGAGTTTCTTGGTTTGTATTTTGATTTCGGCTGCGATATGAATTTTTGTTGTTACGCAATGAATTTATATTGTTATTCTGAGTACAAGTGCTTCGGGCCGCTAAATCAGGGGTTTGAATATTTGTTGGTTTAGGCGTAATTCTCTCCATATCAATTCATTTGATCACTTGAGATATTGTACCTATTTCGACACTTTTATGACTTTGTACTATATTCTATTTCTTAAATAAATACTATCATTTTGTTTCAAAAAGTCCTTAATTAGTTGAAATAAATAATTTTAAAGTAAATTAACATTAATAATTCAAGGGGCAAAACAGTTTAGTTTTAAGTTACATAAACACTTTCACAAGCCTAGTGGTGACTAGCTTTTTTGAGTATGACATTAATGTGCAAGCGCATTCAATGGAGTTTGAGACACTATGATTCTCGTTTTGGAAATAAACATCACAATTCAAAATTAGATGTTTTATCACACAAAATTAGTTGGCCATAAGTATAATAACTTTTCCCATTAAATCATAGTATCCCTTAAGGGCCAAAGCTCGTTTAAGAAAATTCTCAATCAAATCACCAAGGACAAATATAATTGTGGGGAATGAATTTCTTCATTAGTTTGGAAAGACTTTGTACACCCTAAAATTAAGAAAAGAAAGACAAAATCAGCCCTTAAACACACCAGTGCGGTGATGCTTAAGTCAGATGAGTTTTCTGAAATAAAGATAGTTTCTTAGTTCGAGGAATACTACCTTCTCCAAAGGATGTAGAATGGTTTATATAAGGCTTTTGTGTTGGCTGCTTTATTGCTATAAGAGGCTATTGATTGGTTATGTTAAGACTCGTCAGTCTGCAAGTCAACTCAATTAGCCAGTTGGCTTGGAAGCGTGGGGATATTTAGGGCTCGTTTGGGAATGTTTCTTTCCGAAGCGCTTATGCTACCAGTAGCGCTTATACCAGTAGCGCTTATGACATAAGCGCTTTTACAAAGAAGTAGTTTGTCGTTTGGATGTCACATTTAAAAGTGCTTTTACACTACATAAAAGCGCTTTTGATATTTTGTTGAGTGTTTGGCTGACACAGTAAAATCGCTTTTAAAAGTACTTTAAAAAATTTAAAGAATCCCAAAATATTATAATAAACATGGGAAATAAAAACCAGACATCTCTATGTGGTAGTGTCTACAGTATTGTTCCTAAGATCCAGCACTATGGGTGTATGGTTGATCTCCTAGGTCGAGCCGGACACTTAGACCAGGTAGTGAAGTTTATTGAAAGCATGCCTATAAAACCAGATATCTCTATATGGAGTTCCTTGTTGAGAGCATGTGGAAACCATCAGAATCTAGAATTAGCAGAAAAAGTATTTCAACAGCTCATAAAGATAGACCCTCTAAATGGTGCTGCTTATGCTCTTATTTCAAATATATATGCAAAAGCTGGTAGGTGGGATGATGTGAGCTGGGCAAGAAAGAAGTTGCATGAACTAGGAGTGAGGAAGCAACCAGGATGTAGTCTAATAGAACAAAATGGAGCTGTGCATGAATTTACAGCTTGGGATTTCTCAAACCCTCAATCTGCTGAAATTTATGCTATGTTGGATGAGATAAAGGGTAGATTGCAAAAACAGGACCTAGTAGAAACATCATCTCATCATAGTGAAAGATTGGCTGTCGCTTTTGGTCTTTTAAACAACCCCCCAAGAACTCCTATCCGTGTAGTTAATAATCTGCAGATTTGTAGAGATTGCCATTCAGCCATGAAACTAATATCTCAGGCCTACAACAGAGAAATTGTTATCAGGGATAATTACAGATTCCATCGGTTTGTAGATGGAAATCGCTCTTGTAAAGATTATTGGTGAATTCAGATCATAATTTGCAACCTATGCTCAATAGTTTTTCATCTTCATCCAAACTCTAAAAATTTACAAAATCAATCAAAATGTTAAAGATATGAAGGAAAAGACAAGAAGTTGTATATGTAATAGTACTTTATATTCAATTAAAAATTGGTTCAAGATTACACAGCAACTCTGGTCACAACAGAGACTTGAAGTAGGGAGCCAAAAAAGTCGGCTTATCACCCTTCTACATGAATTACAAGGAAATAGCACTTTGATGGCATCCATCATCAATGTCTGATTTTATGGAAAGCAAAACTAGTTGAGCTGAAACCAACATCCATCAAGACCATGAAAGCTGAAACACAGTTAACAAACGAGTGAATTTACAAAACGATCATCCATGGCTGCCAAGCGATGCACACAAACAGCTCTTTGTATAAAAAAAGAAAAAAGAAAGGGTATTTTGGCATTTAAAAAATTAAATATGGGTATTTTCGGTATTTTAAAAGTTTCATTAAAGGGAGCCAAGTGCATCCCGTGTTTTTATCCTGCAGCGCTTTTAAGAAGAAGCACATCTCAAGTGCTTTTTCCAAAACCACTAAAAGTGCTTTTGGATATCACCCAAAGCGCTTTTGCAATTTTTGCCGAACACCATTTTTAAAAGATGTAAGTCTTTTACCATTTGTAAATGACTTTTTGTTGCTACAAAAGCACTCCCACATTAGAAGGTAGTTGTTTCCTTTCATGGTTTATAAGCACCAACACTTTAAATACACTAAATAGGGTATGGGCCTAATGGAGGCAAAGTTGGGCCTCATCATGGTTTAGGCATAAAATATCTATATTTAATTGTCAAAAGATGGGCCTTAGGCCTTGGGGCTCTTGAGCTCTATTGATTTAATTAATTAATTATTTTGTGGACATTTTCTTTAATCTTTTATCTTGAATAATAATTAAAATATAATTACTAATTAAAGTAATTTTAGAAAGACTAAGATATTACTTAATTATATATATTAAATTAAAGAAGTAGGCAAAAAACAAAAGTAAAGAAACTAATTTTATGTTTTAAAAAAATAAAAAACCTGTCCCGACGAAAGTTCGTCGGGACAGATCTATGCGGATGAGATTTCAAGGAATTAAATTTTCTAGTATAGCCGTGCGACTATACTATTTATATATTAAAAAAGGGATGCGCCCAGGGCATAGGTGCCACGTGTCAACCAAGTACAGCCCGGCGGCTATTTTTTAAAAAATTCAAAAAGAATCTAGGACAGTAGTGTGGTTATACTATTTATATATACATATATATCCGCCAGCCCTATACGCCACGTGTCAAGAAGTGAAGCAGGGGCTATACTATTTTCTTTATAAAAAATTCTGAAAAAACGAGTATAGCCGCCGGCTATACTAGTTTTTTTTAAAAAAATAAAGAAAAAACTGAGTATAGGTGCCACGTGTCAACCAAGTACAGCCGGGCGGCTATATTATTTTTATAAAAAAAATAGGAAAAATCGGCTATAGTATTTTTAAAAAAAATTCAAAAGAATCTAGTACAGCCGTGTGGTTATACTATTTATATATACATATATATCCGCCCAACCCTATACGCCACCTGTCAAGAAGTGAAGCCAAGGGGCTATACTATTTTCTTTATAAAAATTCCGAAAAAACGAGTATAGCCGCCCGGCTATACTAGTTTTAAATAAAAAATAAAGAAAAAACTGAGTATAGCCGTTCGGCTATACTATTTTTTAAATATATATTATTTTCAATCACTAACATATGAGAATTATGCGTATAATATGTGAATTTTGTGTCTTATTAAAATTTTTGCAAAAAATAAATGTATTAACATGAGAAATACGTGCGTACGTGTATAATACATTATTAAACGTGAAAGTGCTAAAATCTATGTACAGGTAATAATTCTGAAAAAGTAAAAAATCAAAAGGGAAAAATAGAGACTCGAGTAATGGCCTAATAGTAATGGATTAGGCTCCTGGGCCGTGGAGAAATTTAATTAGAACAACCAAACGATTTCACAAAAGAATTAATAAATAGAAATTAATTATTTTGTGGACTTTTTCTTTAATCGTTTATATTGAATAATAATTAAAATATAATTACTAATTAAAGTAATTCAGAAAGGCTAAGATATTACTTAATTACATATATTAAATTAAAGAAGTAGGCAAAAAACAAAAGTAAAGAAACTAATTTTATGTTTAAAAAAAATAAAACACCTGTCCCGACGAAAGTTCGTCGGGTGCCAGCGAGATTTCAAGGAATTAAATTTTCTTTTAAAATAGTATAGGCTATACTATTTATTATATATAAAAAAGGGATGCGCCCAACGCATAGGTGCCACGTGTCAACCAAGTAAAGCCGGCGGCTATACTAATTTTTTAAAAAAAAATTGGGAAAAACGAGTATAGCCGCACGGCTATACTATTTTTTAAAAAAATTCAAAAGAATCTAGTACAGCCGTGCGACTATTCTATTTATAAATACATATATATCCGCCTAGCCCTATACGCCACGTGTCAAGAAGTGAAGCCGGGGGTATACTATTTTCTTTATAAAAAATTCTGAAAAAACGAGTATAGCAGCACGGCTGTACTAGTTTTTAAAAAAATAAAGAAAAATTGAGTATAGCCGTGAGGTTGTACTATTTTTAAAAATATATATTATTTTCAATCACTAACATGTGAGAATTATGTGTATAATATGTGAATTTTGTGTCTTATTAAAATTTTTGGACAAAATACATGTATTAACATGAGAAATACGTGCGTATGTGTATAATACATTATTAAACGTGAAAGTGCTAAAATCTATGTACGGGTAATAATTCTGAAAATCTAAAAAATCAAAAGGGAAAAATAGAGACTAGAGTAATGGCCTAATAGTAATGGATTGGGCTCTTGGGCCGTGGAGAAATTTAATTAGAACACCCAAACGATTTCACAAAAGACTTAATAAATAGAAATGAATTATTTTGTGGACTTTTTCTTTAATCATTTATATTGAATAATAACTAAAATATAATTACTAATTAAAGTAATTCAAAAAGGCTAAGATATTACTTAATTACATATATTAAATTAAATAAGTAGGAAAAAAAAAGTAAAGAAAATAATTTTATGTTTGAAAAAAAAAAAATTGTCCCGACGAAAGTTCGTCGAGACAGATCTATGCCGGCGAAATTTCAAGGAATTAAATTTTCTATTATATATATATAAAGGGATGCGCCCAGCGCATAGGTCTTTATTGAGGCCCAAAATCCAAGGTTAGGCCCAAATGAAATCTCGGCCCATTACGACGCTTTGTTAAGGAAATACTCGATTTGAAGCATGCAAAAGTTCGTCACACACGCTAGCACAAGCCACAGTCCACATGCCATGCCAAATAAATAATCATCACGCTAAGAGTTGTATCGAGCATATAAAATGCACTCGACTCTATGAACTCATACTAATTATCCCGTCAAGCGTCGTTTTGACTCAGGCATAGCCCATTGCAAATACGGAAAGCTCGAGCACAAACACGCCAAGCAACATGGAATGCCAAGCGGAAAACCTTACTTTACACCAAGCCACGCTACAAGCTTAAGTGGGCCCAAGCCACGCAAATGCATGGGGCTTGCTGAGCGGTTTGTGGTATGGATGGTCACGAGTATTCATGAGGCCCATTGATGGACCAAGAAGTGGAAGTTTTGGGCTACTTGGGAGCACCAAAACTCATGCCCATTTCTTGGGGCCAAATATATGGGTAAGCATAAGAGAGAAAGCCCAATACCTTAGGAAAATATCCCATAGTCTACACCACTTAGAAATATCCTACATCAGTCACAAATATACGATACATTGGCAAAGCCAAAGCAAACCCCACGCTGCTTCCAAAGAAATTTTGACAAAACCTAAATAAACTATCAATGACCCAATACCTTAGAAAAATAGCCCAAGCCCAAAGCTTATAAGATATTTAGAATTGTGTAAAATATCTAGTGTTGTCAAAAGAGCCTCAGAACCAAGTCAAACGGAGAGCTATTGCAAAAACCATAAGAAATTCATATGCACAAGAGAATACCCATTAGACTAAAGCTCCTACTCCATTGTTCCCTTTCTTCTTCAAGCTCTAATGAGAAAGCCGCAGAGAAAGGTGGGTGGCGCCACTCCCCATAGAGAAGGCCACCGCTTAAGGGGCTTGGAGCTCCAAAAAGCTTAAGGCCTATGTGTTTAGGCTAGGGAGTTTCACCAAATAAGATAGAGTGGGAGAAAGTGAAGGGAAAGAGAAAGGATTACTTGATAAAGATGGAAGTCCCAGCGCCTATAAGAAGAGACACCCTCTACCCAAAGAAAAACAAGCGATCCGAAGCAAGCATCTTCACTCACCGTGGGAAACTTCGATTTCAAGCTTTGTACTCCCACCTTCTTCTTTTCTCTTATGGAACACACATCCAGAGAGCAAGCTTCACCTCTCATTCCCTAAACCTCTGCAATTTAGAGCCCCATTCCTCTATCTTCTCCCATTTTCTCCTCTGGTAAATCGTTTGCAGCTTAACTGGAGCTTTCGTCAAGCCGGAAACTACTCAACACACCCATTGTTATTCCCTCATCTCTCTCTCTTCAACGAACCCTTTTAGAATCCCTTCCCTCTTGCCTTAAAAACTCTGTTTCTCATAGGAAATTGCAGCTCTTTTCTCTCTCATGCTAAACTCATGAATGCTCGGCTCCCATGCCACAAAGCTTCTCATACCGAGCCAAGAATTTATCCGTGTAAGCGACGGTTGGTCTCATTGGTGAAGAAAACCAAGGTGTTTCCTAAGGCTCAGCTACCCTTTCAAACACTCTTGGGGTTTGATCCTTGAACTCGGACTCAAGGGGTAATTTCATACATTTGGCTCTTTACGGCAGCCCCCCATTCGTCATCTTTGGAACAAAAGACCCCTACATAAATGGCGACTCTGCTGGGATCAGCCGCTATGTTCACCAATACCTTCAAAGAAGAAGACTAGAAGCGATCTTGTGGTTTCCCAAGACAAGCTGAACTAGGTCGTGATTCCATGGTTCTATCATATTAATGAGTTATGCGATGCAATACTTGTTGGTGCAATCAACCATCAAGAAAACTAAAAGATAAGAAGCTTTTTGTTTCAATGTTGTATTGGCTATTTATTATTGAGATAATAATGGTTCCTAACATCTTTTATATTTTTTTCTGGGATTGCTTGCAATCCATATGGTTTTGATCTACCGGATGATCCTGTTGGAGGAGATGAGGCCAATCAAGCTTTGGTCGAGTCGACTCGAAGAGATCTCAATAGCACATTGCTTGTTAAAATTCTCCAACATTTGAAGCACAAGCAAAACCATTTCACAATGGGCCATGGGAAATCATGCATTCTTGACATTGAGGTGGGAGAAACCAAAGCAACTCCAAGACCATCCCCAAATTCGAATGACTTGGGGGCTTCGTGCCAAGCAAAATTTGAAATAGAAAAATTTATGTGGTTCGCTGCTCTGCTACATCATCAAGCGAGACTTACCATTTGCGAGATGAATCACCATTCCAAGATGTCTTCTTGCGCCCCATTTTCCAAGTTTCTCTTTTGTCATCACCTTTGCTTTGTTCGATTGCACGACAAAGGGGTTATAATGAACCAAACACATCTCAAATCCACAATCCTTTCTTCACAAGTGCCGAAACTACTCTCTCCCCGTGTCCATAAGGTCACCATCTGATTCATCTTTAGTGTCATGCCCATCAGCACTTCGGACATCTCTCAACCTACTATTAATCCAATAAACTGAAAGAGCCTGACGTCTATTTTGATATGAGCACGTAAAAACCCAGGCCTTGAATAGGAAGTCCAATCATCTTCCTATATTGTTCTCTACTTTCAAACTCAAGCCTTGATTCCTTCATCCTTCTACACTTTTCCAATTAGATATCCTCTTCAACAAACAGCCACAGTGGTGGACCAAACGCCCAAAAGAAAAGGAAAAAGAAAGCATCATTACTCTACCTTTCATAATTTTCAGGTAGCGTAACAGAGAGGAGTTTCTCCGGCATATCTCGATCAACAGAAATGGAGAAATGGAGTACCGAAAGAAGCCACTTATTCTCCCCAATTTGTCCACGCGTGAAGAGCATCTTTTAGCCTTCTCTTTATTATTATTTAAAACTACACCAGCAAAAAAAAAGGGGAGGTATGTGGCATCCCAAGCCAAAAGTAAGAAAAAGGCATCATGGGGTCTCAAGGCACCAATATGTCAAGACACGCTGAACCCACCAATTCAACCTCAAAGGAAAGCCACGTGATTCACTTACAAGAGATAAGTGAAATATTTCTTATCATCCTATTATTGATCAATTTTTAGGAGATACATATTTTATTCAAGTGGCTTTTAATGATAGCAATTCAATCATTCCATATATTATTCAAGTGGCTAATGCACCATAGGCTCAATCGGTGGACATGCCAAATAATATTTTATGGAAGCCAAATCAATTCTTCTCATTTTAATACTATTTTGTCCTATTTGTCATATAGGAAAATATGTACCAATTTGGATGGACATGCCAAACGGCGCCCAGAATTGTAGATGTTCAATCATCATGATGAAAGCCAAATCAACTTACTATGCGGCAAGTTCAAGAGCACAAGATGGACAAGTCCAAAGTACCGCACATCACACTCATCCATGCCACAGCGCCAATTCAACAAACGGACTCTATCACTTGGCCAACGAATGGACTCATAATCTTTATTTTCGACCCGATTTCATCATTGGTACACTCCATGTCTTGCCTGTCTCCCCTTTATGGCTGCAAATGTGGAAAGAAGTAAAAGGTACTTCCGTTGGTCTCAACCACACAACTCCCTTGCACGACCACATGAATGTGCAATAGGACTACAATAGCACCAAGCAATGAGTTCCAACACCGCCAAACAATCACTGTTGTCCGGGATCGACTCGGACTCCATGGCTCATACACCACAAGACAGATTCCACCATTGCTCGACTAGGCCAATATCGAACCACGATCATCCAACCCCGTAAAACGGTCCATGTTTTCGAACGCAGCTGCCGCCATGCACAATTGACGGCGCTTTGAACGATTTCCTTGGATCTCTAACTACATCATTGGAACCAGAGGATTCGACTCTGTCGATTTCTCCCACAAATGCAGCATGAAGCTAAGCTATCCCTTCTTCTCGAGACTTCAAGCGGATGCTCCACACTATGCTTAGCTTACTCACATGTCTACGGTGGGGAATCAAGAAGGTCTTCTATCATTATCTTTACCCTTTTGAAGACACACCCATGTGAATAAAAAAAAAATCTCTCATGCAAAATAAGCCATCAAGCAATTCGGAGACAAGCTAACAATAACTACTTTATATCATGCATGTTCGATAAACCAATCATGTATGTCTGGTGAACCAATCATGCAAGACCGTTCCAAGCAACGACAACAAAATGCTGAGATCCCGAGATCGATATTCAATATCTTTAAGCGGCTTTGATGATAGGCGTAGGAAGAGACTCGAGTTAATTTGTGAACACTACAGGATGCGATGAACAACGGGGCTTCTCTTTTAGTTGCCTGTTGCTTCTTGCAAATAAGCATAAAAACTTCCTAGGTGATGACTAGGGGCTTTTCAAATTTCTTTGAAATAATAGAAGAAGTGACAAATCTCGAACACCGTGATCGTGCTATCAAGAAAATTTAAGTATGTTCTGCTTTTCTTACTATTCAAACCAGTGAAGATCCCAACTAAATGCCCAAGCAAAACATGCATACACCTATATACATATGTGTATCGTACATTCTTCACATTGTTTGGAAAGACAATAAACAAAGATCCTTCTCGCACAAAGACCTCATCAATAAGAAAGATCTAAATTGCTTCGCACAAAGACCTCATCAAGCAACATCTAAATTGCTTCAGACACAAGACTCATCAGCAAAGATCTAAATTGCTTCAAGAAAGCACCTCATCAGACGACATCTAAACAGCATCCTAGTGCACAACGCCTCATCAAGCAAAGATCTAAATGCACATCACCTCATCGCCTTATGGCATATAATTGCATCTCAACGTACATACTTGATCGGATGTCAATGTACAACGAGTTATAGCAAGCCTCGCAAAGTATGATCAAGTGTTATGAGAATGCTTAAAAAGGAACAGGACTCACACTTCAAATCACCAAAGGCATGCATCAATAACCAACTAATATGTCTCATGTCCTGGTAGAAGAAAAGATGATTCATGCCAAGCAAATCTAAATCATGCCATGCCAAGCAAACAAGCAAATTCATAAAACAACCCTCTACCAGACTATACAAAACCATTCAAGGCAAACACAAGCTACATAAAGACATGCTAAGTCAAGTAAGGATATTCCAGGTCGACTGCCTTGTCCATCTCATCACCTTTAATCAAACTAGCAATTCTTGAAAGGAGGAAAAACAATTCGAGCAAACTCCATATGATTGGTATCTCTCTTGCCCACAAAGCAGCGCATCATTCTTGCTAAAACACAATTCATAAAGTCGGGCTGCCGAGAAGGATGAAGCATCGTGCAAACCGAAGTTCAAAGTGGTAAAGTCAACGATCAAGTGTCGACAATACTAATGTAATTATTACACGATGGAAGACTCACCATATTAACTTCTCTATTATACCTATTTTGCCTAAACATCTCATAGCTAGTTACCATAAGCCACATGCTTAATCTAACCCCTTCGAACCCAACTCATGGTCCAATCAGTGGCCTCCACAATGGAACAACCACTTTTCTCGTGCAAGCCTCAATATGATAAAATACACATACGCACTCCAAGAGATCGCCCTCTGTTTTGAGATGATACCTTACCATCTTCTCCCCAACCATGCTTACCCTCGATTCATGGACTACAATGTCGGTATGGCACCTCCATGCCCAAGAACTTTACCCAATTCCATGCGCATCACCCCATTCGATTACAAACCACCAATCAAAGAAACCCCATAGCAAGAAACATACCAAGCAAAGCCACTTTGGTAGGATCCCAAGCTATTAGCAAGCATCACGCAGAAGCAAGATAATGTATCGTTCCCGGCCCAAAGAATGATTGGAATAATTTAAGTCCCAAAGGTGAAATACGAGTCTTTCCATGGAGAAATACAACGTGCTACCGAAACAATATACCCATGGACCCTCTACTTTGATGAATCTTCTACATCGAATGGAGGAAGGGCAGGTGTTGTACTCATTAACCTTGAGGTGCAAGCCATGACCCTCTCATTCAAGCCGAATTTCCCATGCACGAATAATGTCGTGGAATACGAAGCTTTTGTTATGGGATTGTCTACGGCAAAGGAGATGGGCATAGAAAATATTAAGATAATTGGTGATTCAAACTTAGTGCCAAGTCAATTGCAAGGGAGGCTGTGGAAGAAGGCAACTGGAGGAAATATGTGAGGAAAAAGTTAGGCGAGGAGGCGATATCAAAGACTTGAAAGACTATGCAATCATCTTTGGGGAGCTTTAAAGACGTCTCTCGGGAGGTGTTTTGACCCGTTGCATAGGGATGACAAAAGCACAAAGGCGGCTCCTAGAGGTACAAGAGGCCACTTGCAATTTGGAACCGAATCACTCTATCGCGCTTGCAACACAAACGTTATTATTGGCCAAAAATGAAGAAAGAAGCGATCGAAGCTCAAGCCAATTGCCCTGTGTGTTCAGCGTTACCATCCACCGAAGAATCTTTCATCATCTCATTCGCGGATGATTGGAGGGCTCTATACTTAGCATTCTTCATCGAATGAATTCTACCAACCAACTCCAAACATGCCCGAAGCTTAAAAAGACAAGAAAAAGATACTTCATAGACAGGCCGACTCTTTATCATAAAGGGTTCAATGGTGAGCCATTAAAGTGCCTGGGAGAATCGTAGGCACATCAAGTCATGCAGAAATACATGTTGGAGAATGTGGTGAACACCAAGGAATGAAGAGGCTTCACCGACAACCACCGAAGTTTTGGGTACTACCACCTACCATGAAGAATGACGCATACAACTTTGTGATGAAGTTCCACACATGCCAAATCCATGCCAATCTAAGCCACAAGCCTCCCATGATGTTGCAGGACATGCGTACTCCTTGGCCTTCCCATACTTGGGGGCTTGATTTAATCGAGACTATCCATCCACCTTTTCACAGCCTACATATGGATCCTCACACCACCGAGTATTTCACAAAGTGAGTCGAAGCCGTTCCTCTTCGAAAGGCCACGGGGCTGTTATCTCAAATTTCATTCGCGAATACATCGTGTGCGTGTTTGGAATCCCGTACAAAATCATCACCGACAATGACACGCCTTTTATTAATAAGCAAGTAAGCTCGACGCTTAATGGCTATGGCATCAAGCATCGCTGCTCCACGCCCTATTACCCACAGGGAAACGGTCAAGCGGAGGCTACCAACAAGACTTTATTGAGAATTCTGAGCAAAATGAGTATGAAGGGGTTGGAGTGTTCATATGCCGGATGCCTTATGAGCTTACCGCACCTCTCCAAGAAGTGCCACAGGATTCTCACCTTATTCACTTGTATATGGGTTTGACGCCATCTCACCTGTCTAGATCACCATTCCCACCGCTAGAGTATCAGTAGTTAATGACCTTGAATGGGATACGAGGTCATGCTCGGACCGGGCGCTTGTTGGACCTCGAAGCCTTGGAAGGAAAAAAGTAGAAGCCGAAAGGAGGACGACACTTTGCTACAAAACTGTTCTCCAAGCTTATAACAGTCACCAAGCTTAGGGCATTCAAGCAAGGAGATCTCGTGCTAAAAGTTGCCGAGCACATAAGAAGACAAGTGTCGGGACCTTCCAAGTTTGGCCCGCAATGGGAAGGCCCGCTTGCGATCAAATAAGTTTACAGCAGCGGGCTACTATCGCTTGGTCTCTATCAAGGAAGGCATGCTAATGGATCTCATCAACGGGAAGTGGCTCAAGCCTTACTACCGTTAAGTTAACCTTGTGTATCCAAAAAAATGACACTTAGCGATAAGCATGCCAAGCAAAGTCACTAGGATGGGATCCTGAATCGTTAACAAGCATCATGCCTAAGAAAAATAACGTGGGGTATGCAAAGCCAAGCTATCACCAAGAAATGTGCAGTAAAGTGTGTATGTTGAGGTGCTGGAATGGCAAAACCATCGACTTCTATCGACAAGCAATCAGAATGCTCAAAGAACTTCACGACATCTGGGAATTTTACAAGAACCCTTGTGAAAATCATGCACATATGGGTCTAACCCTTTTAGGCATGACGAGATGGTGCATTTTTGGCCAGATAATTAGACAAGCCTTGCAAAAAAAATTCTTAAAGAATTACATCGACGATTTCGACTTAAGGATCCTGCCTGAATTTTGGTAGCATGCACCTTGTTTTAAGGATATCCAACCTGTCAGAAGATTTCAAGCAGTTCACAAAAGCGAGCTCTACCAACCAAGCAATATATATATGTATAACACTTGAAGGATTACAACATGCCTCAAGCATTCGTAAATTAATGCAAGTTCCAATGGTTCAATAGTACATTACAAAATCATAACGACATAGTCGTTAGATTATCCGAAAAGTACATAGCCATCGCAAAAACAAAGTTACACATGTCAAGATTAGTACATCCTATGGTATCAAGAAAGATGGAAGTCGTAAGGCCGAGCCAATCGACCCCAAGCCAAAGAAAACAACCTGCGAAATAAAAGGAGGCAAAGCACTGCCGAAGGAGCAGGCAAAGGCTGCACCTATGTCGGATCTTCCGAGAAGAGAAGAAGTAGAAGGCAAGATCATTGGGAGGTGCAGGCGGTGTCCGCACCTACATCGATGTCCACAAACATGGGGGCTAGGGGAATCATGCTGCCACGCGCTATTGCCAAAGCCAAGGGGAACACCCGCACGTGCGGACAATCTTGGGAAAAGTCACGGAAGAGGAATATCCAGAGCCATAATGATACAAACGCAGCAAGAATACATGGCTCACGCCTATGGACATCCCGAAATGTCAGATCCGGTTGCTAAACCGCAGAGAAGTCCTCGGAGCAATGGCACCCTTCCGTAAAACCTCAAGCTTCCTTTTGTCCTTCTCGAGTTAGTGTGATATGGAAGGGATCCAATCTGCTGCAAATTGGGAAGTCAAAAATGTTGGCCACGTCCTCAAGTGCAGGGTTAAACTCTCCCCATGAACAAATGAAAGTGTGTGTCTCGGTGCTCCATCGCCTGACCACATGATGGAGTGTCTTGGCTTCAATATGAATGTCACACGCCTTGGAAAAGAAAATTGCATCCAGCACCCCAGTCCGGCGTAGGATGTCACAAGTAGAGGGGTCCCTCAATTCACGGTCAACCCACTCTGACTAACCCTTGCAACTGAAAAATAATAAGGGGGCTGTCGGAAACAAACCCTTCTCTATGCAGCACCTCGATATAGACGCAGGATCAATCACTCAAGTAGTTTCAAAGATCGGCTCTTCGCCATCGCAACATGTTCACAAGCATTCTTGAGCAATGGAGGGTCTTCCCTCTTAATTTATCATCCAGTGAATAAAGGTGGTCACTAATAATTGACGACGGGTTAGTGGATGCCATGGCAGGTCTTGACAAGCGATGAATCCTCGCAAGAATTGCAAACAAAGAATATGCCGAAAAATGGCAAAGTATAAAGCTAGTTCTCTCGTATTAAAGCCAAGCAATCTCCACGCTAGCATGCAAGCCATATGAACTCTACATGCCGAGCAAAGCAAGCTATCTCATGCAAAGCAAAATGCATAAACAAAAAATATTTTCAAGCATCATGCAATCTATTACTCGAGCTCATGACAAGCAAATTTCTCATTCCATGCTCAATCAATCATTGCAGCAGACTTTTTCACAAAGCAAGTGTTACAAACTGAACATTATTTACCTCCTAGTAACCTTTTTCACAAAAACAAAAAAAAACAAAATCCCTACGAGTTACACAACATCCTTGCAGACCCATCATACACATCTTTCTCGTCTATCCCTATAGAGCCAAAAATAAACAATTCATATAAAAGAAACCAATGGTGCTTTCCTCAAGCTTTCAACAGCCTATGATCTTACGTATTAATCATGCGATTACAAGCATACGCTCATGATGCATATAGTTCAACAAAAAAAAAGGAGGGTCAAGAACGTAGCACACGCAAAATATACACCAAGCATGGCAAGTCAAGCTCATGCCAAAGGAAACGCTTAAGCAAATATCCAAGCAGCATGCAATTTATCCATGGCAAGCAAAACTTTCAAGCAAATTCTCCCTCAAAATGCAAAAAGATTCAAGCATTGCAGAGCATGCATTCACAATTTCTATTTCCACAACATGGGAGAAAAGTCCAGATTTAATCAAGCATGTGTTCACAAGAAAAACAAGCCTAGGCCAAGATATCGGTCTGTCTATTCCTACAAAGCCAAAAGAAAGACTCACGATTCCATGAAAGGAGCAAAACTATTTACCGAGAAACCGAGATAGAAATCCAAATTGCCAAGTTGCGAAATTGGTGCACTCAAACCTTCCAAAGAATAGGGAATACGACGCAGCTTCTCGACACCTTCCCGCCTATGCCGTAGACGTATACACCTACATAGAAAAAGCACATCGTGCAAAGTTCAGCCTTTTCACCAGACAAAGAGAGCCAACACATGATAAAAAGGGGAAGAAAAACGGAGAAGAGGAAAAGATGCAATCCATACAAGTGATTTCTTCTCGCAAATTTTGGGCGCTCTTCCAGCAACTTGCAAAATGAAATAAATCAAAAAGGGGGAAAACCCCAAAAACTGATGCAAACCCTTCCTTGCTAACGATTACTTTAACAAAAGATGGATGGGTCAAAAGGAGTGGGTGCATGGTTGCCAAAACAAAGAGCAAAATCCATGGGCATGAAGAACCCAACAAGCCCCTCAATAGATTCAAGAAATTGCAAAGAGGAAAGGGCATACCTTGTTAATCCCCTCAAAGGATGGCCTCAGATGCACTAAGAAAGAAGGATTTTGGAATTTTGGAAGAAAAGTCTGCACAGAGACAATCTCCTCCAGAACGGCAAGTGGGTTTCTTCACGCGGGGAATAATGGAGTCGGGTTCGGCTTGAGCTCCCTTCCAGTGGCTGTAGAAGGGCAATTCTCCTTGATCTCACTCACTCTCTCTCTCTCTCTCTCTCTCTCTCTCTCTCTCGCTCTGAGTTCGCTGGAGAAAGGAAAAGAAAAGAAGAAGGCGGTAGAGAGAGGGACTTACTCTGGTGCGCATAAAGTGAAGGAAAAGAAGAAAACAATAATAAACAAAAAAAGAAGAGGAAGGAGGTTATTATTTGGGAAGTTGCAAGTAATCACTGGAAGCTCATCATGACGCATGCGGGAAGAGAAGGTTCACATCACCATTATGAACTTAATTTTTGGGTCGGGTTTAATTATTCGACCCATTCCGACGCCCGTCCATGGCCCTAATAATTAAGGGGCTAATGTTGAGGCCCAAAATCCAAGGTTAGGCCCAAATGAAATCTCGGCCCATTACGACGCTTTGTTAAGGAAATACTCGATTTGAAGCATGCAAAAGTTCGTCACACACGCTAGCACAAGCCACAGTCCACATGCCATGCCAAATAAATAATCATCACGCTAAGAGTTGTATCGAGCATATAAAATGCACTGACTCTATGAACTCATACTAATTATCCCGTCAAGCGTCGTTTTGACTCAGGCATAGCCCATTGCAAATACGGGAAAGCTCGAGCACAAACACGCCAAGCAACATGGAATGCCAAGCGGAAAACCTTACTTTACACCAAGCCACGCTACAAGCTTAAGTGGGCCCAAGCCACGCAAATGCATGGGGCTTCTTTGAGCGGTTTGTGGTATGGATGGTCACGAGTATTCATGAGGCCCATTGATGGACCAAGAAGTGGAAGTTTTGGGCTACTTGGGAGCACCAAAACTCATGCCCATTTCTTGGGGCCAAATATATGGGTAAGCATAAGAGAGAAAGCCCAATACCTTAGGAAAATATCCCATAGTCTACACCACTTAGAAATATCCTACATCAGTCACAAATACACGCACATTGGCAAAGCCAAAGCAAACCCCACGCCGGCTGCTTCCAAAGCTTGACAAAACCTAAATAAACTATCAATGACCCAATACCTTAGAAAAATAGCCCAAGCCCAAAGACTTATAAGATATTTAGAATTGTGTAAAATATCTAGTGTTGTCAAAAGAGCCTCGTAACCAAGTCAAACGGAGAGCTATTGCAAAAACCATAAGAAATTCATATGCACAAGAGAATACCCATTAGACTAAAGCTCCTACCCATTGTTCCCTTTCTTCTTCAAGCTCTAATGAGAAAGCCGCAGAGAAAGGTGGGTGGCGCCACTCCCCATAGAGAAGGCCACCGCTTAAGGGCTTGGAGCTCCAAAAAGCTTCAGGCATATGTGTTTAGGCTAGGGAGTTTCACCAAATAAGATAGAGTGGGAGAAAGTGAAGGGAAAGAGAAAGGATTACTTGATAAAGATGGAAGTCCCAGCGCCTATAAGAAGAGACACCCTCTACCCAGCAAAAACAACTGATCCGAAGCAAGCATCTTCACTCACTGTGGGAAACTTCGATTTCAAGCTTTGTACTCCCACCTTCTTCTTTTCTCTTATGGAACACACATCCAGAGAGCAAGCTTCACCTCTCATTCCCTAAACCTCTGCAATTTAGAGCCCCATTCCTCTATCTTCTCCCATTTTCTCCTCACGGTAAATCGTTTGAGCTTAACTGAGCTTTCGTCAAGCTAGGAAACTACTCAACACACCCATTGTTATTCCCTCATCTCTCTCTCTTCAACGAACCCTTTTAGAATCCCTTCCCTCTTGCCTTAAAAACTCTGTTTCTCATAGGAAATTGCAGCTCTTTTCTCTCTCATGCTAAACTCATGAATGCTCGGCTCCCATGCCACGGGCTTCTCATACCGAGCCAAGAATTTATCCGTAGTTTACGGTTGGTCTCATTGGTGAAGAAAACCAAGGTGTTTCCTAAGGCTCAGCTACCCTTTCGAAACACTCTTGGGGTTTGATCCTTGAACTCGGACTCAAGGGGTAATTTCATACATTTGGCTCTTTACTGCCAAATTTCACCCCATTCGTCAGTCATTGGAACAAAAGACCCCTACAGTGCCACGTGTCAACCAAGTAATACCGGGCGGCTATACTATTTTTAAAATAAACATTTTGAAAAATGAGTATAGCCGCCCGGCTATACTCTTTTTAAAAAAAAATTCAGAAGAATCTAGTACAGCCGTGCGGCTAGACTATTTATATATACATATATATCCGCCCAGCCCTATACGCCACGTGTCAAGAAGTGAAGCCGGGGGGCTATACTATTTTCTTTATATAAAAAAATTGACGAGTACAATGCTTAGGCTATACGATTTTTAAAAAAAATTGGGAAAAAACTGAGTATAGCCGTGCGGCTATACTGTTTTTTCTAAATATATATTGTTTTTAATCACTAATATGTGAGAATTATGTATATAATACGTGAATTTTGTATCTTATTGAAATTTTTGAGAAAAATACATGTATTAACATGAGAAATACGTGCGTATGTGTATAATACATTATTAATTTTAAAAATATATGTACGTGTAATAATTTTAAAAAAGTAAAAAATCAAAAGGGGAAATATAGAGACTCGAGTAATGGCCAAATAGTAATGGATTGGGCTCTTGGGCTATGGAGAAATTTAATTAGGTCACCCAAACGATTTCACAAAAGACTCAATAAATAGAAATGAATTATTTTGTGGACTTTTTCTTTAAATTTTTATATTGAATAATAATTAAAATATAATTACTAATTAAAGTAATTCATAAAGTCTAAGATATTACTTAATTATATATATTAAATTAAAGAAGTAGGCAAAAAAAAAGAAACTAATTATATATTTTTTAAATAAAAACTGTCCCGACGAAAGTTCGTCGGGACAGTTCTATGCCGTCGAAATTCCCATGAATTAAATTTTCTTTTTTTAATAGTATAGCCGTTCGGCTAGACTATTTATATATATAAAAAGGACGCGCCCAGCGCATAGGTGCTTGATTTTCAATTCAATTCTTTCGTTGAAAACCATTGGCTTTGGTTTCCCCTCTTCTAGCGAAACTCAAGTCTTTAGATTTGTTTTATATAATTCCTTCTTCTTGTGCGAAATGGTTTTGAGCAGCTGCCGGAAATGAGGCAGTGGGCATGAGTGTGGAACTTCAGAACAGAGTTCTGCAAAGTCCTTCTCCTTGGTAGAAAAGCCAAATGATATATGATCTCTGCATGCTGGTAGGTTTTTAACTGTCACTGGCAACTGTGAACTGAATCATTCTTCCTTTTTGAGAGTGAAAGAAATGTTGCAGATGCACTAATTCAACTTTTCTGATGTCGAACGAAGGTACGCGTGCAAGATCATGCATAGCCATTGAACCTAACTTTCTTCCAATCTTACTACCTTGACAATTAGTGTGACCTTTTGTTCACCCCTTTTTGTTTTGTACCTGTGATGGCAGGGCAAAGTTCCCCATTAATTCAAAGACCATGATTTGGTCAATAAATCAACTTTCTTTGTGTGTCGAGCGTGCCACTGTTAGCAATTTAAAATTCTAACAGACTTGAGAATCAAATAACTTGCGCCCAATCTATTGACTTTGAACAAACGATTGTGAATTTGGGTGAGGAATATTTCCCAAGTAAGTTCTTTTCTTGCCTCAGACGGGTGAGGACTTCATAATTTATGTAAATAAAACTGGGAAGTAAAGCAAAAATACAAGTGTTTGAAAATAAAAACAAACAAGTTCAAGGAGAACTGTTTGAAATACGATAAATGAAAGGAACTGCCAAGTCTGGAAAGACATCGTAACATTGAACTTTGAATTCTGCCTGAAATGCCATTGCAGAGATGATTTTTATCAGGCCGGACTGGATCGATTGGATTGCACTGCATCGATCGCTGGGATCGCATCGCATCGACTGGATCGGTGCACTTCAAAGACCTTCAACTAATAAATATTAGCTGAAAATCGATACCAATATTGAAATTGGCGAGCTATAATCAGTTGAGTCGTGAGTGGTCGGGAATTCTAAATGTAATCTCAAGGATAGCTTTGGAGGTCCTTGGCACCTTTGTTAGCTTTGCTTCGTTGAAGGCTAGAATGATCGGTGAGACTGATTGTTTCTTTTGTATTTGTTTTGTTGGTTGGGTGTTGGGTTCTCAGTTCATACCCCTATTTATAGAGAATTAGTATGACGATGGTTCCTAAATATCTAGGAAATATCTTCTGGGAAATGTCTTGTTTTAGCCATAAAGGGGTGGTTGGCTTTTGATAAAAAGTAGCAAATATTAAGAGTCCACCGTGATGAATGTATTCTGTCTACTTCTTGTAACTTGCGTTCAAAATATCTCACTGCCTCAAGCCACATGGGCATTTGCAGGAATGTTTCAAAGCATGTTCTCCCTAAGAATTTTCTTTTGAATGTCCTTTGGCCATTTTTTGTAACTTGTGCTTAAAAATATCTTCAAAAGCAAATTTCACTGCTTTTAATGGCTTATGGGAGGTAGTTTCTTCTTTCCACCTTTCTAATAGTCAGACCTCAAGTTTCGAGAGTATGCAACTTGGAAACTTGTGTAATTTTATTTTGGTATTTTATCTCTTGAAATGATATGGGCTTTATTTCTCCAACTTTTGGCAACTAGAGACAAAATAGCCAAATGGGCTGGTGAGCAAAAATTAAGCCCAAAACAAAATCATGAATTTTGGCTAGAATAAAGAATTTTGGCCAAAAGTGCAAATTTTGGTACAAACAATGCCCCCGAGTTTTCATGAATTTGGGCAAAGTTTATGAAAATGATAGCTTTAGCAAAATTTGCCGATCATTATGTGGATGGATGAAATATATATGGGAATGTGAAGAGTGTAGATGCGAATTTTGACAATATGCCCCTGAATCTCCGTGAATTCAAGCAAACATACCAAAATTGTGGTGCTATTTCGTCTCTGTTCTGCATGTTTTGGGAGCATTTTGATTGTTCTGCTCAATTCTGGTTGTTTTGGCTCAATTCTAGCTTTTGGCCTGCATTCCTGCAGCGACTTTTAAGTTCGATTCTGGTCCCGCACTTTTTAAGTTCGATTCTAGCTGTCCTGGCACCTTTTCGGTTCTGTTCTGGCTATTCTGGCACCTTTTCGGTTCAGTTCTGGCTGTTCTGGCACCTTTTCGGTTCAATTCTAGCTGTATTTACAGGTCTGCCACCAGTTCTGCTTGAAATTACAATTCTGCCACCAATTCTGCCTGAATTTACAACTCTGCCACCAATTCTGCCTGAATTTACAACTCTGCCACCAATTCTGGCTGAAATTACAATTCTGTCACTGGCTGAAATTACGACTCTGCCACCAATTCTGGCAGAAATTACAATTCTGCCACCAATTCTGCCGGAAATTACAATTATGCCACCAATTCTGGCTGAAATTACAATTCTGCCACTAATTCTGGCTGAATTTACAACTCTGCCACCAATTCTAGCTGAAATTACAATTCTGCCACTGGCTGAAATTGCGACTCTGCCACCAATTCTGGCTGAAATTACAATTCTGCCACTAATTTTGGCTGAATTTACAACTCTGCCACCACTTCTGCATGGTACTATTCATCTGTCCAGTGCAAATAGAACACTCAAACCTTGCACCATAGGGGGAGGCCAACCATGTTTCACTCCAAGCCTTGATTTTTTTGCATTTTCAACGTGAATTTCATGGTTTTGTAGGCCATGAAGTGATTTAGCAAGAAAAGTAATGGAACTTGCTTGCTCCTTCGACCCTAAATAAGATGATTCCTCTTGCCCCCGAAGCATGGTTATATTTTGGCCAATAATGGCCTTACTTTCCAACATAGCCGTTGGTGGCCTTGACAAATTGGCCTTGTCACCCACAATCATGTCAATCATTGAATTTTCTATTCCAACCATATTTTGGTTTTCATAGAGAATAATTTGTGGGTCTTCTTCCTTTGGTATTTCATCACCTTTCTCTTCTTGAATCACCAGACCTTCCATAATTTCTTCTTTGTCAATGACTACAAGAATTGGTGACTCACTTGAAAGAGGAACCTCATCACTTTTTGGCTCTTGAATCACCAAAGTTTCCTCCATTTCTTCTTCAACAATTGGAAAAATTTGTGACTCACTAAGAAGAACATTTTCACCTTTTGGTTGATCAATGGATAATGAGTTGACCTTGATTTTGTTCGCTTTCCTTTTTTGATGGCGCTTTTGTCGAGCCTTGTCCTCCTCCTTTCTAAACTCTTTAAATCCCTTTTTGAGCTCTTTTAATTCCTTTTGGCGTATTTCCCATTGTCTAGTCAAATGGGTGAGGGCTCCATGGAATTTGATCATGACTTCTAACTTTTCTGCATGCCTTTGGGTTTTAGCTCTCTCTTCATGAATAATATCAACATCATACATGTTGGAACCAAAATTTGGTTTCTCATGTATTATGCCTGAATTTTTATGGAGCTCCTTTGAAACATAGCTAGAAGTAGAACGACATGTTGGCTTTTGTTGGCTACTAGAACCACAAAATGGTTCTTTGTAACCATTAAAATAAATTTGATCATCATAATTTTCATCACCATAATTTGGTAAATAATCATAATGATCAAAACCATATTCATAGCCACCATGTTGGTTGTAACTGTACTCAACATTATTAATGTTGTAATCATAATCTTGACTTCCTCCACTACTTGAATAAGTATCTTGAATACATGGAGGTTGTTCTTTACAACCTTCTGGGCTATTATTCTTTTCACCAAAGCTTTGGCTCCCATAGCTATCTGAGTAAGACCTGTAGCCAAGTGGGCTATTATTCTTTTCAGAACAATAACTTTCACTGCTCTAGCTATATGACCTGTAGCCAAGTTGGCTATTATTCTTTTCAGAATAATAACTTTGGCTGTTTTGGCAATCTAGATAAGACCTGCAACCCTGTTTGCCATTTGGCTCATGCTTAATTTGCCACTCATCGCTGTCTTCCGAATCATAGTCATCGTAATTCATGCTTCAATGTCTTGCCATGATAACCTGCATTTCCAAGCTTGCACTTCCAATATTCATACACCAGCAAAATTGTCGGTAATATGCTTATTTAGAAGTCCCACTGGGCGTGCCAAATTGTTCACCCCTTTTTGTTTTGTACCTGTGATGGCAGGGCAAAGTTCCCCATTAATTCAAAGACCATGATTTGGTCAATAAATCAACTTTCTTTGTGTGTCGAGTGTGCCACTGTTAGCAATTTAAAATTCTAACAGACTTGAGAATCAAATAACTTGCGCCCAAGCTATTGACTTTGAACAAACGATTGTGAATTTGGGTGAGGAATATTTCCCAAGTAAGTTCTTTTCTTGCCTCAGACGGGTGAGGACTTCATAATTTATCTAAATAAACTGGGAAGTAAAGCAAAAATACAAGTGTTTGAAAATAAAAACAAACAAGTTCAAGGAGAACTGCTTGAAATACAAGAAATGAAAGGAATCGCCAAGTCCGGAAAGACATCGAACATTGAACTTTGAATTCTGCCTGAAATGCCATTGCAGAGATGATTTTTTATCAGGCCGATCGGGTGGATTGGATTGCACTGCATCCTTTGCACTGGATCGCACCTTTGCACTGGATCGCGCCTTTGACTGCCGCATCGCTGGATCGATCGCACTTCAGCACCTTCAACTAATATATATTAGTTGGAAATCGATACCAATATTGAAATTGGCAGAGCTATAATCAGATTGAGTCGTGAGTGGTGGGAATTCTAAATGTAATCTCAAGGATAGCTTTGGAGGTCCTTGGCACCTTTGTTAGCTTTGCTTCTGTTGAAGGCTAGAATGATCAGTGAGACTGATTGTTTCTTTTGTATTTGTTTTGTTGGTTGGGTGTTGGGTGTTGGGTGTTGGGTTCTCAGTTCATACCCCTATTTATAGAGAATTAGTATGACGATGGTTCCTAAATATCTAGGAAATATCTTCTGGGAAATGTCTTGTTTTAGCCATAAAGGGGGTGGTTGGCTTTTGATAAAAAGTAGCAAATATTAAGAGTCCACTGTGATGAATGTATTCTGTCTACTTCTTGTAACTTGCGTTCAAAATATCTCACTGTCTGAAGCCACATGGGCATTTGCAGGAATGTTTCAGCATGTTCTCCCTAAGAATTTTCTTTTGAATGTCCTTTGGCCATTTTTTGTAACTTGTGCTTAAAAATATCTTCAAAAGCAGCTCAGTCTGTTTTTAATGGCTTATGGGAGGTAGCTTCTTCTTTCCACCTTTCTAATAGTCAGACCTCAAGTTTCGAGAGTATGCAACTTGGAAAATTGTGTAATTTTACTTTGGTATTTTATCTCTTGAAATGATATGGGCTTTATTTCTCCAACTTTTGGCAACTAGAGACAAAATAGCCAAATGAGCTGGTGAGCAAAAATTAAGCCCAAAACAAAATCATGAATTTTGGCTAAAATAAAGAATTTTGGCCAAAAGTGCAAATTTTGGTACAAACACCTTTACTCTATATATATCATCTTTCCATCAGGCTGTGAAAGCACATTTCTAAAGATGTCTTATTTCACAGTAACCTACAAAATGAGTTGGAGCTTAAAGCACATTGTTAGAATTTGTTCTATTCATCCAAGTTCTTAACAATTCTTGGAAATGGGTGGCATGGGAGAAAGATAAAAACCTACTTGGAGGATGTTGGCTGCATCATGGACAAACTTTATATTATAATTTTTTCCCTTATCTCTACTATTATAAAGGCAGGCCGAAAGCAGTTGGGTTACAGGCTTCATAAAAAAAATTGGACAAGAACACTCCTCAAACAAAAAAATTGACAATTGAAATGAAATTCATGTATAACAATCACCAAAAACTTCTTAACGTAAAACTTAAACCACTAACCATCTAAGGGACATTTTATAGTTGCATAACGGTTCTTAAATACTTCAAAAATTAGTTCCAGTTGGTGTTGGAGACGATCAATTTTCTTTCTAAAGTATCGGACATGCCCAACACGAGACATCATTGGGACAAAAATTGGATGAAATGTGTAGAAATCTTACACTGGACTGAAGTTAAATTGGCAAATTAAAATAGTTCAAATATCAAATTTTTCCCAAAACTTTGATTCAATGACTAAAACTGTTCTTATGTTAAGACAACAACAATGTTATTTTGTATCAAACTACGTACGGATAGGTATGATGATGTTTTCTAATTTATGAAATGGGCTACTTCCTTTGAAATATATACAGATATTAAGAAACATTTGCAAACATTTGCTAACAACTCCCGGTCAACCTCCGGCACCAATTGATTATAAAGGAAGAGTGATTCCTTGAAACAAAAATAAATAAATAAATAAAGAATTTTAATAAAAAACAACAGCTATCGGATATGACCTTTTTTCTTTTTGAAATAGGACATCCATTTGTATTTGCAACTTTTTTTTCCTTAGAAATTGACGTCTAATTAAACTTGTCGTACGAGGATATTTAACTCATGTTTATGTTAAGAATATTAAAATAACCGCATAGTTATGAGTTGTGATAAACACAAACGAGGAAGAGGGGGATGTTACTATGTTATTGTTGACTTGACATTATATGATAATGATTTTTGTGAATCATAGGACTTTTTTTCTGCTCCTGCATACTATCATACAATAGGGTACATAACATCATGATTATATTCAAAGGTACAATAAATCAAAGACATAAAAAAAAATCTAAAGTACCAATCTCAATATAGTAACAAACTAACATGCTAAAAGTAAAACTAAAGTGGACAAAAACAACACTTAAACTACTAGCTCACATCACCACAATTAATTATAAGCCCAAATAAAGCCCACAAACCCTAAATCAACCCATCAGCCTGAACGAAAAGGGGAATATTATGTTGGCAACTTTCTATCTACCCTTCTCTTTTGGACATTATCCCTTCTTCTCATGACATGTGTCAATTGTTAGTGAGATCCTAGCTTAATTAGGAGATTCATTTCCTAGTTTATTAGGACTATATCTCTTTCCTTTTGTACAGATATTGTGTAATTATGATTTTATCTTGTTTTCTAGTTTGACCATACTAGAGTTACATCCTTGTATTATAAATACCTCCTTTTAGAGACTGAAATACAACCTGAAAATATTCTGCCCATATTGTTTGACTGAGTGTTGAAGAATATAAATCTCACATCAGAAACTTGACTAAATAAAATACAATATATAATGAATGGTTCTACTATTAATATCACCGAGGTATTTTGTGATAGAATCTCACACCTACTGGGCTTTGTAGGTGGTTAAGTTATGGACAATATCGATGTTGTTAGTAGTGGGCCGCTGACCCGTCTCTCTGAATTTAACATGGTATCAGAGCGGGTTGATTGACTGAGCCTGAATTGGGCATTTACCCTTACCCAACATGTGGTGTTCACATGTTGGGCTTGAATATTTACCCATACACCTTACCCAATACGTGGTGTTCACGTGTTGGGCTTAAATGATTGACTTCGATATGGATTTGGCTTCATGTGTGGCCCATTATGTGGTAGTCCCACATGAGGGGGCGTGTTGAAAAATATAAGTCCCACATTGGAAACTTGACTAAATAAAATACAATATATAATGAATGGTTCTACTACTAATATCACCGAGTGACAGGACCCGACCCTAATTCCGCTTTGGAATCCGGGTCAAGCCCTGTCCGTGTCCGACATCTGTCGGGTGTCGGACACACTTGACCATTTTGCCCTTTAGTGAAAGAAAACAAGAGAAATTCAAGTTTTAGGTTCAACTTCTGCCGAAATTTCGGCAGAGTCTTCCCTGTAAATGGCTCAGTTCCCAAATTAATTACACCTGCGAAAGCACAATTTTTAATTCCACAAACTTCAGCAAGCACAAGTTAAGTTCACACACCAACATAAATTAAAAAGTACGGCCTCAGGCCTCACAAAAGTTTGGGCAAGTTCAGAGCTTCTAAAGTAATTAATTACAAAGTTCTTCGGGTCGTAGACCCTACACGAGTTTTAGGAGAGCGGTGGTGGTGAAGACGGGCCGGTGGTGGTGCTCAGCTACGACCTACAGCCTGGGGGCGTAAAACATTTGAAAAAGTGAGTGGACCGAAAATAAGTTTTAGAAAGTGGTAAACAACTAATTAGTCCCACTGTTAAAGCATTGAAAAACAATTCTATAGTTAAAAGAATAAAACAAGGCATGCATAAATAAATAGGATAATAAAGTTCACCAAAACCAGATATTCATAAAAAGATTTATTATCAAATCAAACTTTCTAAAATCCACCTAGGTGTACCCTTTATGTATCCGTCAATTCCATTATTTAACCTTCAATTCCAATCCTCGTAAGACTCGGTGACACAAAGTCGGTCCGAGCCACGTCCTCGCAAAACTTAGGAGACACAAAGTCAACCTAAGCCGTGTCCTCGCTAGACTCGGGAAACACAAAGTTTACCCGAGCCGCGTCCTCGCTCCGCACGGTCCGAGCGTCCCCGAGACTCGTGGGGCGTGAGTCATGCGCGCAGACTTTAACCGAAGGCAGCAGTAGGTCCGTAGACCGGGTAATAACCTTTATCAATTTTTATTCCGTATGCAGCATTATAATTCCGAAGGCAACATCAATAGGGTACCTAGAGTGGTTTGAAACCTTTCATAGTCTTATAACTCAAAAACAAGTCTTTCCTCAAGCCATTCTAAAATCCATATCTGATAATCATGAAACTCATTCTAAAATTCAGTCTTAGGCTCGGAAATCAAATTATAGAGAATATTCAGTAAATTCAATTAATCTCTACTATGCAAATCATAAATAATATTTGGAAATCAATAATTCCACAAAAGCATTAAATAAGCATTCATGTAATAAAAATATTTATAAAAATCAGAGGTCCACTCACTGTTGATCCGAGCTAGCCTGACCCTTAGAAGGGTCTTCCTGCAACTCCGCCGAAGCTTGAGTACCTAATTACGAAAATTAAACCATTTATTAGTTAACCATAGCTCGGCATAGTAATTTAAAGAAATTCCCGACCCCCGGGGCCTAAAGTGTTCAATTGTGATTAGAAAGGTTTCCCGGGTCCACTTGATTCTAATTTAAGCCGTTTAATTAACTTGGAAATCCCCGGGATTAAATATTTGATTAAATCCTTAGTTTGGTTCCACCCGGGCATTCAAGGGGTTCCCGAACTCCAAACGACGACCCGTAAGTTCCTATAGATTTCTACGATCCTTAATTACTTAACTTCCAAGTTTCGTTACGATCCGACGGTTCAAACTCAATGAACCCAAGTTAACCCTAGTTAAATCTAACCGGTAACATTGGTTCTTCGCTCAAACGATTTCCAAAAATTCGTTCGAGCATACCTATGTGCTCGGGAGACTACGGGAGGCATTTTGGCACGAAGAACCGCCGCCACCACTTGGCCCACGCGTAGCCACACGCGCGGCCAGGTTGGGTGGCTTGAGCAATTTTTCCGGCGACGGAAAATCCTCGATTCAACCTACAATCTATATACCCAAGTAATCAGTGAGTGGTGGGGAGTATTTTGACATTGAGAACTGGCCAAGAACCGGCCAGAAACATGTCGGATTCGACAGACTCCGATCACCCAAACCCTAACTCTCAAATCGGTTTCAAAACTTCAAATCAACCAAAACCAAGTTCAGAACAAGCTAGAGCACTTCAAAAGGTTCAGAAAACTCACCTCAATCGAAGGGATTGGTGACCGGATCGGAGAGTTCGAAGGAGAGAAGGCCCGACTGGTTTTTCGCGTTGCGAGGAGGTTCGAGGTGGTTTCGGCCAAAATCGATGGCGGGGATGGACCGAGGGTGGAGAGAGGAGGGTTCGGTGGAGGTCTCAGGCGGTGGCCTTGCTCGAGTCGTGCCTCGAGCACGATCGGTTCGCACCGAGAGAGAGAGAGAGAGAGAGAAGGGTTTTCGCGAGGAAGACGAGAGAGAGAGGTCGGGGGAGAGGTTTGTCATGCGCTGGCCCATTGGCCAGCTGGGTTTCTGATTTTTAACCCTTTTTCCAAAATTACAAAACTGCCCCTACTATTTTTAGACCTTTAAACGCTCGTTCGGGCTCAATCGGGTGTTCCGCACGTCCACGGACTCGTTTCGACGAGCCGGACGCAACGGTACACCCCGTTCCACCAAATTCTTTCCCGATCTTAAAGTCAAATTTTAAATTCATTAAATTAACCGGGGGTAAAATCGTCCTTCGCCTTAATATTTTAATATTTAACTCTAAAATTGGGATCGGGTTGTTACACCAAGGCCTTTTGTGATAAACCCCACACCTACTGGGCTTTGTAGGTGGTTAAGTTGGGGACAATATCGGTGTTGTTTGGAGTGGGCTATTGGCCGGTATCTCTGAATTTAACATCAATTTCCTTTCACTTAAAACAATGTCATTAATGCATCACACAAGCTACTTTTTGTTTTTCAAATTTACCCTTATTAAATATATTGGCCTTTTTATTTCCTTCATTTATCCCTTTTTTTTAAACTACTGTACCACCTTGTTAAAAAAATTAATAAGAAAAAACGTCAGTTTTTTTGAAAAAAAAAGAGAGTATGTTTTTCTTTTCAAGAGAGCGTCTATTTTTTAAACACAAAAGAATTTAGACCACTATTCATTGATACTTAACCATGCTCGAAGGATGATTCTTTTGCACTAAAACAGTCAAACTTGTCAAAGGCAGAAACTACACATGTGATGTTTACATAGCCATTATCAATGACCAATAGAAACAAAGAGAAAATAGGAGTTTCATTTCTCTAGAGAAAAAAACAAAAACACTAACATATGCAAAATATGCATAACACTTACAACTGACATAAAACCAAAGCTCAAAATTGATACAAAGCCAGAGCCAACCAAAAACATAAAGGCAAAAAGCACACAAATAGCAAATGCCCATAATAGACAACAACCCACAAAATACAACACTGCCTTAAGAAACTCTAGAACAAATAACATATATGTGTCACACAATTCAACAACTACAAACCGTGCAACCAAACTAAATTGACAACCATCAAAGAGAAACCGGTAACCAATGAAAAATGACGGTGGGCAAACCATCCACACTACGAGTGCAACGAACAACGCTATCATAATTCAAGCAATAAGTGCTATTTACACTTTAAAGGCATCACAACAAGTAACAAATTGTAACATCAGTCAGAGTCTCCGGTATTATTACTACACGAATAATGCTTTATATGCCTAGTAGCCTGTGAGTCCATATATTGTTTTAATTTTATTTTCAACTACAAAACAGTCAGTCATGTCACATCCTTATCAATTGTCTTATAGTAATATCATTGATATGAAGCTCAAATATAAATGTGAAGCTATATAATCAATCGGTAAATATACTTCAAAGAAGAGAAGATAAAATGTCACCAAATCCAACGATCATATGCTTCAAATAAACATTGTTAAGTAGTTATTTTTAGTAGTTTATAAGATGAATGTCTAAGCTTCTATTATAGTAGTACAAGAATTCTCCTCCCATCTTGGAGAAACTTAGACATACCATAAATGCCTTCGACTCTTTGTCTATTTTTTTATAAATAATTTGGTATAAGTCCAATTCTTATGATAGAATTTGGGTGCAATCCACACACGTATTGTTAGTAATCCAAGTCCTTTGACTTAAATGCCACATAGGATTACATTCCTTTTCTAACTTTATGATGTAATCATATATATTTTTCTTTTTAAATGTATTTTCATGTTCCAATTATGCCCTTATGATTTATATCATAATAATTAGCTAATTAATACAACTATTGATTTTGATTGCAATTCATAACGAGTAAGAAATAAATTTTAGGCCAATAATTACTATATTTGACCTTTTAGTTAATTATGATTTGAATTTATAAAATATTTTCTTGTCTATCCATTTTAATTTTGAAAATCCCATAAACATGCGCTGATACCAACAAAAAAAAACTCCTATAATCTTTTTTCTTCATCTTGTTCATCTTCTTCTTTCTTCTTCCTTCTTTTTCTTCTTACAATCCTATGGAGGAGGTATAATTATCTATGGACTAGGAATATACATGAATATTAATTAGGTATGGATAGGTAAATTACCTATGAAGGAGGTATACATATGAATGCTATTTATCTACGGAGGAGGTATACATATGAATGTTAATTACCTATGGAGGCGATATATGATATGAAATTACCTATGAAGGAGGTATACACAAACCTACAAAGCAGGTAAATCAAACCACCCAAAGACATATATACCTCACCATAAGGCAAAATTGTACCTATGCCTCAAATATAGGTACATCACCAAATATCCTCCCACATTAAAAAAAAAAAAACATTTACCTATGCTCCAGGCATTGAAACCTAAGTATTAGTTAAATATACGTAATATCTAGGTATTTTTTTTGTCGATAATATGTAGGTAATTAATGGAATAATTACGTTTTAAATTTGTAATGGCATACCTCCATACCAGGTATAGTAAAATAACCAATGAAAAAAGCATCAATAAGAAATCCCAATATATGAATTTATACCTAAAAGGCAGGTATATGCTATCAATCGAAAAAAAAGGGGTAAGAGCATATCCAGCAAATGCTTTAATATAGTTTCCATATGTATGCTGCAATAAAAGAAAAATGAATTTAAAAAGTTTTGAATCCATGCGGAGTGAAATCAGCATAAATTGAATGCCAAAGGCTTGCCATTTCCATCCAATGGCATGCTGTAAATATCTCAACTATGATTGTTGCAAGGTTTGCTTTTGCCCACACAATTGGCTTGGTGGACCTCAATTGATAAGAGGAAGAATGAGAACTGCATCCAATGTGCACTAACGAAAATGGACCTATATCCAAGAACCTCATTTTTTTAAAACACAAACGATAGTCTAAATTAAAACGTGAAAGGAGTTTGTCACATACATACTATCAAATGTTATGTAAATTCGAACATAAGAGTGTATTGTTACTTAGGCTAGTGATTACTGACGTTTTTTTTGGGGTTGATTTTCTGAATTTGAAAAAAAAAAAAGTTGAGACTTCAAATTTTGATGAGATTGAGTTGTGATTATTGACTTCAAATTTTATTCCAATCCAACGTGTGAAGCGGTACACACAAGAGGCCAGGCGCTAGTGCGCGATTTTGGTCGTTGTCACGTGGTGTTGTCACCCAGCCATCAGGCATATCAACGTGGCATTTTATCATTCGGGTTCGGAGAGACGCCCAATCAATAGTCAGCCAATCAGATTAAAGGAGTGATATAAGGTACGTTGTCATATCAGGTGGCTTTAGCATAATCCTAATGGAATCTTCCGATGCGAAATGCGTTCACACTTCCGGTAAATATAATTTTTCCGCTCGGATAAATTATTAACCAGTTTAGAGTTTTGAAATGACCAAAGTGACCTTACATACATTATAGCTCATACTGACTCTTTCTTCTCTATTTTTAGTAAGTGATTATTCTCCTCAAAACGGTTATCGATTCATGTTTTCTATATTCTTCATTGCTTTCCTCCTCTCCCTATATATTTTTTTGGGTTCCGCTACGTTTCTGTATTTAATAAAAAATTGTGAACTCTTTATAATATATATAAAAAAGATTATGATAATTTCAATTATCTCGTGAAATGACTGTTCTTAAACGGACCTAATATTTGTATATTTGTTTATAGATTTTCTAAATTGGTACTTCCATGATTCGCGTTTCTCTAATTTCTCTAATTCGTGTTTATAGTAACGTTTGATATATTTAGTTGTTATTTTTAATCTTAAAAAAGAAACATCTTACCAACTAAATGTGAATGACAAAACATTTCCATGTGGTCAAGACAATGAAATTACTACTTAACTCATTTTTAGACTCTCACAAAAAAAAAAAAAAAAAAAAATCAAAACCAAAACCATGGGCGGCATCCACAGAATTTTCATTATGGCTTTTTCCAATTTGGTCCAACGCACCAAGGGCATTTTGGTCAATACGCACGATAATCCGATCCAAATTCCTCAAAATGTACCTTTTTCTGGTGGGCCCACTTATTTTTTTGCCATCCCAGAAAATCTGAAATTTTCCCCAACACAAGGTCTTGACCGTTCGGGTCTCCTTAAATCAGCCACCAACCCCGCAATCACCACCGTACATCCAATTCCCTAAATAAATCTCGACCGTGAAAAACCACAACACGAAGCCAGCCGCAAGATCAGAAAAAATCCAACGGCTCAGATAAAAGCACTAGAACCTTCTCTTCCTCCCAAACCCCCTATATCTTCCCTTCTCAGCCTGAGCTTGTGCTCCACTCGTGCCACTCCATCACTAGGGTTTCGAAGCTCTCATTTCTCTCATCACCAACGACCAGCCTCTGTTTCCAAGGTACGTGCCGAGTACTCTCACAGTCTAGCAGATCAAAACGACCGCGTTTATAGAATCCCGATCCTCTGAAAATCGGATCTGAGCTGAGCTGAGCTGTTTGGTTTGATTTTGATCAGAGATTTTTGTGTGAAATGTTGCAGAACCTTTGACCATGGGGAAGTGCTACCCTACCGTGAGCGAAGAGTACAAGAAGGCCATCGACAAGGCCAAGAGGAAGCTCAGAGGCTTCATCGCCGAGAAGGCCTGTGCTCCTCTCATGCTTCGTATCGCGTACGTCTCTCTCTCTCTCTCTCTCTCTGTATTTTTCTCTGTGTTTTTGTGTGAGTGAGATTTGATTGCGTGTGGCCGGGTGCAGATGGCATTCTGCTGGTACCTACGATTCGAAAACAAAGACCGGAGGCCCATTCGGAACTATGAAGCACGCAGCTGAGCAATCACACGGGGCCAACGCTGGTCTCGATATCGCTGTCAGGCTCTTGGAGCCCATCAAGCAACAGTTCCCAATTCTCTCTTACGCTGACTTCTATCAGGTAATATAAAAAAAAACAATTATAATTAATTATATTTAAGTTTGTTTGTGTTTACAAAAATGATAAGGGTTGCTAATTTTTGAATCGGATTTGATTTGATTATTTTAAATTTTGTTTATAGTTGGCTGGTGTTGTTGCTGTTGAGATTACTGGTGGACCTGATGTCCCCTTCCACCCAGGAAGAGAGGTCAGTAACTTTTGTTTTTCTTCGTATAATGTATTAGTAAAAGTTGTAATTGTCAAGTAATCACCATGAATATATCGAATTTTTCTTTGGATCTTGTTTGGGATATTTCTTTTTTTTGATGGGATTTTTTGTTTTGTTTTCAATTGAATGTATGATATCTGTGTTCTCCTGGTGCAATAAACTCAAATACGTTGAGTTAGAAGATTGTATTGTCGTGGATGGTCATCTATTTTTGAACGATTTTATTCCAGAAAGTGCTTAATTTGTTCTGTAAATCAGATTAATAAAGTTTATTTGATTGCCCTCATTTCCAGTAATTGAGTTCGTTATGGTTTCACAACAATTTTTTTTTTACCTTAGTGTCTTTTTCCTATGGTTGTTCAGTAGTCATAGATTTAAACAAATTTGTTTTGACTATTTTCTTCTTCAAGTAAATGTGTTTGCTCTGCCATAATATCATCGGTTCAGTTTTTGAATTATGCGTTGGATATGCTACCACAATGTTTTGTTTGCTTCATTTTCTTGTTATATTGATATTCCTCTTGTTGTGCCAGGACAAGCCTGAGCCACCTCCAGAAGGCCGTCTTCCTGATGCTACCAAGGGTTGATATTTTTTTACATGTGCTTATCTCATTGTTTTAGTTCTAGTGTTTTGTTTCTCCAGTTGTGTGTGCGTAATGCTGATATTATGTTGCAATGCTGCAGGTAATGACCATTTGAGGGATGTCTTTGGCAAAACCATGGGCCTCAGCGACCAGGATATTGTTGCTCTCTCTGGCGGTCACACCCTGGTTTGTTAACTCTTATTGTCCTGTTTTTTTCCTTCCTTAGGCGTGCTAAGATATTGCAGTTGGTAATGAAACATTTATTATTGTGTCAATGTCAATACTGATTTCTGTATGCTCACTGGTTATGGAACCTTGCAGGGAAGGTGCCACAAGGAGCGATCTGGATTTGAAGGACCCTGGACTCCCAACCCCCTTATCTTCGACAACTCTTATTTCACGTGAGTTTTGTTTCCGTGATATGCTTTCTTGATACACCTTTTTGCATAGAGCGGTGCAAGTAATGCATATAATGTTGTTTGATGTTTTAGGGTGCTCTTGAGTGGAAAGTATGATGGTCTTTTGATGCTTCCAACTGACACCGCTCTTCTGTCTGACCCCGTCTTCCGCCCTCTTGTTGAAAAATATGCTGCGGTGCGTGTTTTCGGAAAGTTTGCATCTGTGTACTTAAACATTACATTCCTGCATTTACTGATTGTTAAAATTAACTTTCAGGATGAAGATGCCTTCTTTGCTGATTACGCTGCAGCTCACCAGAGGCTTTCTGAGCTTGGGTAATCTTTATATTCTTATTATGTTGTTTGCGATTAGTTCTAGTTCTACTTTCTCTTGAAGTTTATTTAACACTGAATTGGCCTTAATTTCGATTACATGCTTTATTTCGTAGGTTTGCTGAGGCCTAAGCTGCAAGACTACAAGGATGATGCCAATGCCTGCGTGCCATGCGTTTGTTTTTTGGATGCCTCTTAGCTTTGGGGTTTTAGGCTGTTGGTATTTTTTCTATTTCAATTGGGTTAGGGAAGTTGTGTCGTGCTTCAGTTTGGAGAATTAATGTGTTAAGTTGGATATAATGATGTGGTAATCATCCTTTAGATTAAATAATACCGGTATTTTTCGCTGCCTCAGTTTATGAGATAGAATTGTTTTGCACTGAAATATGCTATAACAAGATTAGGCACAATTCAATTCAACTTAATCCCAACATTATGAGGACCTAATATGATTAGACATAATTGAAATCACAATGTTTTTCCATCATGCATTTGACTAGGATTATAAATCCTATCCAGCAGTATAATCCAGTTCACCAATAGCTTTGCTGGGATGCGTGTTTTATGTTTACTCTGGAAAAGTTCTGGTATAGTAGATTTGTGCGACTTTGCTTCCGATTTTATTTGCGGGTCAACAACTAAAAGCAACATGTTGGAGCGGCCGATGTTTTTGGCTGTTTGGTGTTGACTAGTGTTTGGGTTGGGCTTTGTTCCAAACCGACTCTTACTTGGTGATGCAAAATGGGTGTGTGTGATCACGTAAGTATAAGGAATTTTTTGGGTACCCAATTCTTGTTTTATGCGTGTGTGTTTAGATTAGTTCATAGTTAAGCTAGCTCAAGTAATGTGGGTGAAGTTAGTGGAAAATAGCTTAGTTTGTTGAGTTCTTCCAATTCTAGTGGAAAATAGCTTAGTTTGTTGAGTTCTTCCAATTCTAGGCAGGAGTTCGAAATCCCCATACACTCAATAAATATTTATGTGTAAGTAAACCTCCGTTATGGGTGAATGGGGAAATAAACCTTTTTTTATTTTACTTTTGAGCAATTACAACAAATTAATTAATTCTAACTCGGAAATAAACCTTTTTATTCTACTTTTGAGCAATTACAACAAATTAAATCATTCTAACTCTGATCATTTTTTTGGATCAAACTGCATCTATGTTGAGCCAATTATTCGACCTTATAAATATACTTGTTCAACTCAAAATGCATGGGTCTCTTCATATGAAAAAAATTAGAATGATAAAATTTGACAAAAACTCATGACATGTTTATTAATTCGTAATCAGAATTCAACTCCTTACGGATTACTCATGTGTTTACTTCACATGGAGGAATGAAAATTCCATATAAAATCAGGAATTCAACTCCTGATTTTGGAGGAATTGGACTCTTGGGTGGGAGGTGGTATTCTATTTACTGGAGAACTAACCCATCGTTTTTACCTATTATATCCTCACACAAATGTTAAAATTCCAAATTTGTCATCTACTTTAACCCAACAACAAGGGCATTTTAATAATCAAACTGATTTCAATTCCGATTCATGGTAATTTAGTAAACAACTTATAATGAATTAGTACCACTCCTACCCCGATTCCATGTGATTTAGTAAACAACTTCAATGAAAATCCGGATTCTAACTCTCCTCAATCCAACTCCTCCTCACCTGATTGCAGATTAGTAAACATGTCATCAAATATGATATTTTATGACTCATATTGATCTTCCCTTTATTTTCTGGTTACAAAATGTTCCTTATAATTTTGAACTCAATGTCCATGTATGTGTGTAAGCCACTCACGGTAGTTGTTCAATGCAAAACTCATTTTCAACTATCAATGTCCATGTATGTGTGTAAGCCAGTCACGGTAGTTGACTAATGTAAAACTCGTGGTAGGATCCATTTCAGAAAATAGCCCATCCACTTTTGAATAGTGTCAAAGGTCAACTTTCCCCATCATCTACGCTGGGTTTCCTTTTTGACTTTCTGAGACCAGATGCCACGCTTTTCATCCCAAACCATATCCATGGAAGAAAGGGTGCTCACGTAGAATTCATAATCTAGTCTAAAAACCTACTACTCCCATCTTCATTTTCATGTGAAATGGAGAATGCTACACGTGTTTGAAAATTTATTTTTTTGGTCAAACACATGTTTGGAATTTGGATAAATGTAAAACAGATCAACACCCTTTATCCACAACATAATTATATATGTTGTGTTTAAGGATGCGAAATTTCATTTTCATTTTAAGTAATTATTGTGTGTGACGATAATATCATCTAACATGTCGATATGGTGTTACAAATGAAGTACAAATTTAATTCCCACTCTAGGTGATTATTGTTTTTTGAATTAAGCACAAATGAAGTAAACCATTTTTAATTCTAAAGTGGATTTGCAACCATCACATGCATTCTTATGATATATCTTATTGTATTTTAGTACACATCATTAGGGTTTAAACCAGATAGATAATATAAAAGAAGCCTATTTACTTTGACCAAATCTGTTTGCCTATAGGTACAAGGACCAGTGTGACATGGGAATATGGATAGGAAATTTCCTCATGGTCTTTCTTTTGTAGCTTTTGTCAAAAAAATTCCAAAAATTTTTCCAAACCAAACCCAGCAGTCAGTCTTCTGTATAAATTCCAGGGACTTTTGGCTGAAAACGTGTTCTTATAATAAAGAAAAGCGGTGAAATATGTGGATGACTTGTTTGGTTTTGCTAGGCATTTATTGATGCGCGGTTGTTTAGTTATTGTTTTCCAAGAGTTCCCCCTATTTCACCAAAAAAAAAAAACGGTGAAGCAAGATGATGAGACACGCAATTAAAATAACACCAATAATGGAGCACTCCTCCTCATCTTTCGAGTCTTGTCCTTGTTACGAGTGGGCTCATTACAATAAAAACTCTTATCCTGTGTCCTTTCAAAATCAAAACGACAAGTGCTTTGTTGATCTTTCCATTAATTTTACACATTTACAATTCAACAATATTTAGGTCTTGACTTGGCCAAGACGTTCTCATCTCATCCTTGAAATTTCATGTTGTGCAATTTATTTTGATCAAATTTCTCAACACATCTATTATTTTCTTATATTTGTTAGTCTAACAATCAAACTTCATTTATTTAAATTAGCAATCGTACTATATGTGTAGAGGTAGTTATTGCTCGATAAGAATATGTGGGACATAATCTCAACTTTGTAAAAACAGTTGATGAGTAACGAGGTCTTAAATAGTAGTATACAAATAGATATAAGAAACAATGACACGTATAATAATGTCAATGGTGTCGTAAGGTAGAAAAATGTGTATGAAAACTGTTTTGCTATTCCAGCCAATCACATAATGCCACGTGGAAAAGTTATCACGCATGACATACTGTGATTGGCTAGTGATATCAAAATGGTGATATTCCCGTTTAACGTAAGTGTTTCTCGTGATAAGAATGAGATGGTCCTTATTAGTCAACTCAAGTATTGTCAATTTAATGTACTTCACTCACCAACTAGCTATTAATCTAGTGATATTTTAATTTCCATTGTTAAAATAGATCACAAGTTTGAATCACGCTACCGTTGTTGATAAAAAAAATTTATTGACACAAAGAGCATTATTAGTATGATGTTTTTTTCCTTGTTTGAGGAGACCTTGAGTTCAAATCTCATATATGATAGTTATTGATTTAAAAGTTGAGCACGCCGTGTCAGTTTGATATTTACTACAAATAGAAGTTAGGACTAGAATAAGTGAAAGATTTGCTTCCTTCTAATGTTACTGAAAATTCATAACATAATCCATTTACATATATGTACAAAATCTCGTTAAAAAGTATGAACATAGGACCATACTTCAAACTCTTAATCCTAGACCATTAGACAACCTTATTTTTTTGGAAGTATAGATCCTATTTCTTGTTTTCTAGGTATTTTTACTTGTGAAAGCACAAAATCATGTTCAGAACATAGTCAACGGTCCACAACAATCCACGGAGGAAGTGCTTAAAAAAAACTCACTGACACTGCTCACACGCAATCACTGTCCCATAAAATACTCAAAACAAATTCCAGAGCAGTCATACAAGAAAATAAAAAAAGTAGGATGGTGGCCGTTGAAAACTTTGAACGAATCGTAGCCGTTCATCAGAGGCGGCTGCAATCCTGGTCCTCCGATCCTCTTCCAAACGCGTCCTCGCAATTTCTCACTGGCGCGCTGTCCCAACAACAACGCCCAACGCCCTTCCTCCTCCTCTCAGCTTTTAAAAGCGCTCGTCTTATTCTTCTCCTTCTTCGTCAACACCAACAGCAACACCACAACACAAACAGCAGCAACTTCTAGAGAGAGAAGCTGAAGACTATTAGAGAGAGAAAGTCAAGTCACGGACTCGCAGTGTATTGACATGGCCGACGTCCCTCCCAGCAGTGGCGATTTCCCGGCGGTCCCGTCGCACGGCGGCCAGTACATTCAGTACAACATCTTCGGCAACATCTTCGAGATCACCAACAAGTACCGGCCTCCGATCATGCCGATCGGTCGCGGCGCGTACGGCATCGTTTGGTACGTCGTTTTTCTCAGAATCGATTCTTTCTTTTCTCCTTCTTCCTTATTTTGAGTTTTGGTTTTTGATTATTGGAGTGTTGTTTGGGATTTTGTAGCTCGGTTTTGAACTCGGAGACGAATGAGATGGTGGCGATGAAGAAAATCGCCAACGCCTTTGACAATCACATGGACGCCAAGCGCACGCTCCGTGAGATTAAGCTGCTTCGTCATTTGGATCATGAAAATGTGAGATTAAGTGCTTGTATTAATTACCAGTTGTTTCAATTCAGTTCTAATTGCTTGTATTTATGACAAAGTTGACTTCTTTAGATTCTTACTATTTATGGACTCAGAAAGGGGGTATTACTATATTTAGTTAATTGGCTGAAGTAGAAGCTTTTGGAAAAGATTGAAGAATTTTATAAGAGTTTACTGTTAGAGATGGAAAGTTGAAGGGTTTGCTAAAAGTAGAATTTGATGATTGTCAAACAGGTCGTAGCTATCAGGGATGTGATTCCTCCACCTTTGAGGAGAGAATTTTCGGACGTATACATTGCCACGGAACTCATGGATACTGACCTCCATCAAATTATTCGCTCGAATCAAGGTTTATCTGAGGAGCATTGTCAGGTACTTTCTAGTCTTAGCCTTTTGATTTCTACAGCCAAGCTCCATTGGTTGGTAGTTTTTGTGTAAATAAATGGTTTTTATCATTTGAGGACTGATTGGTGTATGTTGGTATGCTTTGCAGTACTTCTTGTATCAGATTCTTCGAGGACTGAAATATATACATTCGGCAAATGTTATTCATAGAGACATGAAGCCCAGCAACCTCTTGTTGAATGCCAATTGCGATCTTAAGATATGTGATTTTGGCCTCGCTCGTCCCACTGCAGAGAATGAGTTATTGACAGAGTATGTTGTTACTAGATGGTACAGGGCACCTGAGCTTCTGTTGAACTCTTCAGATTACACAGCTGCAATAGATGTGTGGTCGGTAGGCTGCATCTTTATGGAGCTTATGAATAGGAAGCCTTTGTTTCCAGGCAAAGATCATGTGCATCAGATGCGCCTATTGACAGAGGTAAGATGACCTGACTTTGACTTTGGTATTTAAGAATCACACTTTAGAAGAAATGAAATATTACTTGAAATACTTATTCTACATCTGTAATATGGTTTTCTGCTTTAATTAAAGTGGCTGCTGCATTGAATTTGGCTAAGTATCTATAGTAGTTACAGTTCTACTATTCTGTTTTCCTCCATGTCACTTGAACACGTGCTTTTTATTTTTTGTTACAGCTTCTTGGGACACCAACTGAGTCTGATCTTGGGTTTGTACGGAATGAGGAAGCTAGAAGATACATACGGCAGCTCCCCCCGCATCCTCGTCAGCCATTAGTGAGGCTTTTCCCACATGTTAATCCGCTGGCCATTGATCTCATTGATAGAATGTTGACATTTGATCCTACTAAAAGGATAACTGGTAATTTTCTATTCCCATTCCATTCTTCTTTTGGTGCTGTTTTTACCGGCCATATGTATAGAATGTTGACGCATTGAGGTCCCAATTATGAATTTTAATTGTGTAACTTGTGCTACCACAGTTGAAGAAGCGTTGGCTCATCCTTACCTGGAAAGACTACATGACGTAGCTGATGAACCAATCTGCACTGAGCCTTTCTCCTTTGATTTCGAGCAACAGCCCTTGGGAGAAGAGCAAATGAAAGATATGATTTACAGAGAGGCTATAGCACTCAACCCAGAGTATGCTTGATTTGAAAAGCAGCATTAGTACTCGGTTTCTATATCTATGAAGTAGAAAGATTTGCATTTTCAGTGCTCTTTGATAAAAAGGTTAGGAAAGGTTATTGTTACCAAAACATTGCAATCATCAGTGAGCACAAGGATCGTCCTATTTCATCTACATCATTACTTAGGTGGGTTTGCTGATTTTCTCCATGATGACCGCCCATCAATTTTACTAGACCTCTATATTAATTTTTGAAGTCAGTTCCTCTTTTTTCTTTTTCAGTGATCGAACTTGTATTCTATTTATCTTGTTTGTATCTTGATTTTTTTGTTTTTTGTTTTTGTTTTTTTGCTGTACCAAACTTGTACCATGTATAGCAAGATTGTATTGAGGAACCTGACTGAGATTCAATAAATATCTTTATTCACTCCTTGTGAGACTCATTTGGGATCTTCATTCGCAAGCTGTGAAGCTGATGTTCTTATTTCATCTGCCTTTTGTTTGATGGACCAATTTATGCGTGACTTGATTCTCAGGGGAAGATTATTTAGGATCACAAATTTTCCATCATGTTCTTAATCCCCATATCCATGGATTATTTGGCAGATTAGGAGTGGATCAATGAGTTCTATATAAGATATTCTTAAGATGTTTTTCTTTGATGGAAGATATTCTCGTTGGTATTAATATAATACGGTTGAGCAATGAGTAAATTAAAACTCATTTCACATCGGAGTCCTCCTTGCCGGCTTAATTGCTTGTTTTGTCACTGTAATTCCATTTCCAGCATTTAAGTTCTAACTGCAATGCTGTCAGCCAACATCCATCTTTCATATGAGACTATTAAGATTCAACATCCGTCTTTCTTCTAACGTGTGGTAATTGGTACCCCATGCTTAATCTGAAAGGAATCTAAGGATGAAAATGTCGGCTGTGCAAATAGTATCGGTACTCCAATTTACGAATATTTTGGGAGATATATTGATATTATTTTTGGTATCGGTGTACATCAATGTTGTTGGTTTCGTTTGGATTAGAATGTCAATTAAGGTTTAATTTGGTTTATATTTGACTTAATAGAGATATTTTTTGGTTTGAATCTGCATCTTGTTCCTTGTAATAACCTTCAAAAATCACGAAACTGTCAACTATCAGAGTATGAGGGGAGAAATAAGCTTACCCCCCAGTGTATCGGCCGATATTTTCGTCCTTAAAAGCAATTACATGAACTTGCTTACTTGAGTTAGACCACTTGCTTCAAGTTTCCTTCAAATAGGTCTTCTCAAGGGTTGCCTTCGTTTTTGGAAACTAAACTAGTTGAAAGTTTAGGCATCGACAGGACTAAAATTAGTGTATGTGGATTTATCTACAGGGTTTTGGCCCTGTGACAGTTACCACCATTTGAAAGTTGGAAGTTGGTGCTCATTGCCATTAAGGCTGGCAGCTGGGTCCTCCGATGATGCCAGAAGGGAAAGCTAGACCACAATTAGTGTGGCACCTACAGGACTGCACCAACTTTTTTACATTATTTCGTAGGGCCGGGAGCTTACGAACATGCATTTTCAGTTAGGAAAGGAGGCTGCCACAGAGTTACAGCAGTTGGGTTGTAACATGGATGCATCACTCTCTGTTGATAGAGATGCAGAAATGCTTGAATGCGGTGGTAACCGCTGTGGTTGGATCATCTTTTTATTCATCATAGGTCTCTCTCTCTCTCTCTCTCACTTACTCATTCTCATGGACATGACTATATATGTTCATCACTTCTGTATGTTTGCAAAAACCTATTTCTTAGAAAAACATGTGTTTTTTTTTTGTTTGGACCAGGAACTTTCATGTGCTTGACACTTGCTGCTGGAGGATGGCAAGCAAATTTGATTGTGTATCTGATTCAGGAATATAACGTGAAGAGCATTGATGCTGCTCAGGTTTCAAATGTAGTCAATGGTTGCAATGACAATAGGCATTGGTCTTGTTCGGAGGGTTACAGGGTGGTTGCCGGATGATATAAACCAAGGGAGGCTTGACAATCTGTACTGGATGGTCGTTGTGATTGGTGTGCTGAATTTCGGTTATTACTTGTTATGTGCCAAGTTGTACAAGCATCAGAATGTTGGTGAGGGAGTAGAAGGTAGTTCAGGCTCTGATGGTTGATGCTTATGTTTGCTAATTAAGAATTAAGATCAAGCAAATGTCTTCAAGTCTACTACTTGAGAGGAAATGAGTAAAAAAGAAAACAAAAGTGGTGGTCAAAGATTGTATTAGAGCTTCTCCAAACCCCATATGTTGTTTTCTTGTTTTTCTATTTCATAGATCCAAATATGCATGTTTAGATGAGGTGAAAAACAGGATGATAATAGTTAAAACCATGGTCTTAAAAATCGAAATTTTCAGCGAAATTTCGCTAAAATTGAGGCGTGGAAATTATCGCACACTTCCCCCTTTTTTCGTGAAAATCGCCGAAATTCTATCGCCCACTTTTTCATTAAATTAGTGATAATGTCACCATATTATGGATAATATCGCGATAATTTGGAAAGTGTGAAAAACTGATAATATCGCGATAATTTGGAAAGTGTGAAAAACTAAACTGAAAAAACTCATTGCAGTCAAGGGGGTTCGAACCTACCTTCATTTCCTTCCTTTCCAGTGGCTTTACCACTACGCTGCTGCTGTGTTTGTAATTTTAATCTATCAAAATCATATTTATATAACAAGTCCCAAGCTATGTCTGAAAATAAAAAAAATTCCCTAAGGATAAATTTAGGCATATGTTTAATGTTATTTATTATTTTATTATGGAGTTGTTTTTTTTTTGTTTTTTATATATTATGGAGTTGTATTATTATTCACCATTGAGTTTTAATATTGTTCATTAAATGTGATACTAAGTTTGAACTTTAATAGAAATTCTTTATATGTGGTATTAAGTTACTAATATATTTTATCTTTGTTTTTTTTATAAAGCTCATATATCTTATCATATGTATCAAGTGTAATATATTGTAGTAAATTATTATAACTAAAAAATTATGGTGTGTTTAATTTTCTTTCACTAATTAATATATATTTTCTAAAGTCATGGTATTTATCAGGTCGCTACATAATCAACTTAAATCACTGAAACCCACCATGACATGCATTTCCTTCCAATTTTTTGTGATAAACTAATAGATAATTGACTAAATAAACATTTTCCAAAGTTTCAATAAAAATTTTCAAGTTTTTCTTATAATTTCCGTGGTTTTTATCCAATTTTTATCGATATTTTTTCGATATTTCCGTGTTTTTAAACCACCGATATTTCCTAAACTTCCGATATTTAAGACCTTGGTTAAAACAAATTCCTAATTATTCAACTTTTATTTCTTTTGCATTCCAATTTTTGGTTTCAAATACTATCTTGACAGGGGTAAAATTGGAAAATAGTTTAATAACAAAAAATCAAAGCTATCTTGATATACTAAAACAGGTGGCACGCTCAGAAGTAGAGAGTGTCTAGCTCAGTCGCCTTGGTCGACTGTGGCTAGCATTCCTCAAAAAGAAAAGCCCAACCCTTTCCCGACGACATAGCATTGTTCTCGAAGTTGTTGCCTAAATGCAATTAGAAAGGAAATCTAATTCGAAACTCATCGAAACAATGTTTTTGTCGACTGGATCATCATCCACGCACTTGAGAGCTCCGCCGCTCCCTTTCGAGATTTGGTCTCGCTTCCCAAATGTTGAAGGTTGGCTGAGACTCACTGACTCACTGAGATGCTGAAGATGATGATGCGGAATATAGCTGCTTCTTCTTCTTCTTATTGCAACTGCAGGAGATGGAGAGGTATGCCTTGTCTTCACTCTAACTCCACTGTTGTTGTTTTAACCAACGATTACTTTGCTTTCCTTCACTCTCAACCTTCTAAACCAATCAAATCTACAAGAACCCAACTAGAGCAGCCAGTGAGGGACTCACCCAAAATCACAAATGTTGAGGATGCTTTCAATGTGTTTGATAGAATGCTTCAAATGCGTCCTCCGCCTTCAGTTGTTCGTTTCAATCAAATATTGGGTCAAGTTGCGAAATTAAAACATTATTCGGCCGTCATCTCCTTGTATAACCAAATGGATGTGTCGGGAATTGAACCTAATGTTTATACTCTAAACATTCTCATTAATTGTTATTGTCATTTGAACCAAATGGGGTTCAGTTTATCTCTATTGGGAAAATTCTTCAAACTTGGTCTTGAACCAGATGTCTTTACCTTCAACACTCTAATCAACGGCTTTCTTATTGAGAATAGAGTGGCTGAGGCGGCAGCTCTTTTCCACAAAATGATGGGGGCAGGTAATTGTCAGCCCAATGTGGTTACTTTTAACACAATAGTAAAGGGCTTTTGCATGAATGGTAACACTAGTGCTGCTATTCAATTGCTTAGGAAGATGGACGAAGGAGCTTGCAAGCCTAACCTAGTTGTCTATAGCACGATCATTGACAGTCTTTGTAAGGATACACTAGTTGATGATGCGTTGAACCTCTTCTCAGAAATGATGAGCAAGGGTATTGCCCCAGATGTCATTACCTATACATCCTTGATTCATGGAGTTTGCAAATTAGGCGAGTGGAAAGAAGCTACAAGGTTGTTGAATGAAATGGTGAGTAAAAATATCTTTCCAAATGTGTTCACGTTCAGCGTCTTGGTGGACACATTTTGTAAGGAGGGAATGGTCGTGGAAGCAGAAGGCGTGGTTGAGATGATGATTCAAAGAGATATTGAACCTAATACGGTTACGTACAATTCACTACTAGATGGTTACTGTTTGCGAGGAGAAATAGGCAAGGCACAAAATGTTTTTGAACTAATGCTTAGCAAGGGCTCGATGGTTAATGTTGTTAGTTCCAACACATTGATAAATGGATATTGTAAGCATAAAAAGATTGATGAGGCCATGATGCTTTTTCTGGATATGTCTCATAAGGGACTAGTTGCAAATACCATTACTTATACCAGTCTTGTGGACGGTTTTTGCAAAGTGGGTAGAATACAGGATGCACAAAAGTTGTTCTCCGAGATGCAAGCTTGTGGCCAGCTTCCAAATGTTCAAACTTATTCTATTTTACTGAATGGCCTGTGTAAAAACCGACAACTTTCTGGGGCAATGCAATTGTTTGGAGAGATGGAAGCGAAGAAGTTGGATATTAATATTGTGATTTACAATATTCTTATTGAAGGTTTGTGCATTACTGGAAAAATTGAATCTGCAAGGGATCTCTTTTGTGGTTTATCATCAAAAGGACTTCAACCTAATGTGAGGACATACAATATAATGATTAGTGGACTCTGTATCGCTGGCCTAACAAGTGAAGCAGAAAATTTGCTTATCCAAATGGAAGAGAAAGACTGTTCTCCTGATGGTTGGACTTTTAACACAATTATCCGAGGGTTCATCCATAATAAACAGACATCAAGGGCGATGGTACTTATTCAAACAATGGTAGAGAAGGGTTTTTCTGCAGATGCATCAACAACGGAGTTGATAGTTAATTTACTGTCGAAGGATGAAGTAGATCCTGCTTTGTTGCCGTTGATAAAAAAATCACTGTGAAATTAATATACATTTGTAGACAATGAAATTTGGAACTGCTGCACCTTCAACGACCATAAAGGTATTATATTGGTTGTGCGTATGGCAGGAGGTGAAAATGCCTTCTCACTTGCATCCTTAATTTCTGGTATTAATTCTGTTTAATGGGATATCTATCTAGCACTCTTTTGAACTTTTCCCTTTATCTATGATGATTTATTTACTTTGTATTCCTATCACTTGGCATCTTGCAGTATATAGAAGGCCAAATATATAAATTTAGGTGTGCCTTCTCACGACTCTCTTAGCTTGAAAATGTATCTACAGATAATGTGTCTACTGTTTCGGGTATCAGAAACTTTGACAAAACGTAGACCATCATAGGTTAAGTCAATTGACATTGACTTCAAAATTAGTTATCTACAGGGGATCTTTCAAACCAAAGGTTGGTTTGTCTCTCTTCCCACATAATGTATAATATATATATACTAATGGCTTCTAGTTTGAGGATGAAATAATGAGCCTAAACTTTGGCAATTCATTGATGTTCTGGAGAGGAGTGTGTTATATTGGGATAGTGGCTGATAATGGTATATATACTGTTGTTCCTTGATTGAACTTGTGTTGAGTACCAATCTTTATGTTAACTAAACTAATTTTCCAAGTTAAAACTCTTTTGTTTCTTGTCTGGTTCATATATACTAGTTAGCCATGATGGAAAATACTTGCCCCAATGCCAGGATTGGGATTGGAAGGGAAGCGAGAATTTTAACGAAGTGATTTTTGAATGTAGTGAACTATATATTTTCTATCAAAATGAAAATGACATGCTTTAATTTGCAGCTAGTTTATGTTTTCTTTTCATATTTCCACCCATACAGTAAGTAAAACTCGTGTTTGTAAAGGCGTATTTTTGTACAATTTGTGTAATTTTGGCATTGGTTTAGGACAACTGTCATTTATTGAGTTTGATGGTGCAGTTGCGGTTATTGTTGATTTGAGTTTAAATGAAATAATAAAATTTGACAGCATTTAATAATAGTTTTGTAATTTTGAGGTTTTTTCGTTGTGTGATTGTAAAATTACATCCTATTTTTAGGTATTGGCCTTGTGCAAATGAGGTAAAATTATATTCTTATTATACATATTAGTAAACTATTTAGTGGGCTTAAACTAAAGCTGCATACTACTACAATATTTGGGTTTAGGCACCATTTTTATTTATGCTCTTAACTTCAAAAGACAAAAATAATTGTATTCCTATTTTCCAAATTAGTAAATTATATAGTGTCTTAAAACTAAAGCACCCAAAAAAGAAAAGCCCAACCCTTTCCCGACATAGCATTGTTCTCGAAGTTGTTGCCTAAATGCAATTAGAAAGGAAATCTAATTCGAAACTCATCGAAACAAAGTTTTTGTCGACTAGATCATCATCCACGCACTTGAGATCTCCGCCGCTCCCTTTCGAGATTTGGTCTCGCTTCCCAAATGCTGAAGGTTGGCTGAGACTCATTGACACACTGAGATGCTAAAGATGATGATGGGGGATATAGCTGCTGCTTCATCTTCTTATTGCACAAGCAGGAGATGGAGAGGTATGCCTTGTCTTCACTCTAACTCCACTGTTGTTGTTTTAACCAACGATTACTTTGCTTTCCTTCACTCTCAACCTTCTAAACCAATCAAATCTACAAGAACCCAACTAGAGCAGCCAGTGAGGGACTCACCCAAAATCACAACTGTTGAGGATGCTTTCAATGTGTTTGATAGAATGCTTCAAATGCGTCCTCCGCCTTCAGTTGTTCGTTTCAATCAAATATTGGGTCAAGTTGCGAAATTGAAACATTATTCGGCCGTCATCTCCTTGTATAACCAAATGGATGTGTCGGGAATTGAACCTAATGTTTATACTCTAAACATTCTCATTAATTGTTATTGTCATTTGAACCAAATGGGATTCAGTTTATCTCTATTGGGAAAATTCTTCAAACGTGGTCTTGAACCAAATGTCTTTACCTTCACCAATCTGATCAACGGCTTTCTTCTTGAGAATAGAGTGGCGGAGGCGGGTGCACTTCTCCACAAAATGATGAGGGAGGTAATTGTCAGCCTGATGTGATTACTTTCGGCACACTAATAAAAGGCTTTTGCAAGAAAGGTAACACTAGTGCTGCTATTCAATTGCTTAGGAAGATGGAGGAAGGGGCTTGCAAGCCTAACCTAGTTGTCTATAACACGATCATCGACAGTCTTTGTAATGATACACTCGTTGTTGATGCATTGAACCTCTTCTCAGAAATGATGAGCAAGGGTATTGCCCCAAATGTCATTACCTATACATCCTTGATTCACGGAGTTTGCAAATTAGATGAGTGGAAAGAAGCTACAAGGTTGTTGAATGAAATGGTGAGTAAAAATATCTTTCCAGATGTGGTCATGTTCAACGTCTTGGTAGACACACTTTGTAAGGAGGGAATGGTCGTGGAAGCAGAAGGCGTGGTTGAGATGATGATTCAAAGAGATATTGAACCTAATACGATTACGTACAATTCACTAATGGATGGTTACTGCTTATGAGGAAGAATGGACAAAGCAAAAAGGTTTTTGAACTAATGCTTAGCAAGGGCTCGATGGTTAATGTTGTTAATTACAGCACATTGATAAATGGATATTGTAAGCATAAAAAGATTGATGAGGCCATGCTGGTTTTTCGGGATATGTCTCATAAGGGACTGGTTGCAAGGAAGGACTGACACTATTTATGTGAATAGTGATTGCCTTACCCTTTTTTATTTTGCTTTTCCACCCACTGCCATGACAAGTAAAAGTAAGCATTATTCACATGAGATATGAGGAGAGGAATTTGTATGGAGTTTTGGTGTGGGAAGTGAAGAACATTGCTAGGTATTTATAGGAAAAATATTCTGAATATTTTGGTATTTTTCCTTCTTTTTTTGTGTTTTTAAATTGGTCGCTGATGTTAACATGAGATCAGCTAATCCATACAGCAGCTCAATATTTTTGCCTTTGGGCTGACCTGGGTAAATGGGGGTCATCTTTGCCTAGGCTATCTTTCATTGCAGGGGCTTGGGGGGCTTGTTCCAAGCCTGATCTCCCTTTTGCCCTGGCAAATAAGCACTGGTAGAAGTGCTCTAATAGAAGGATTATTGGAGTAAAATTCTTGTTATTAGCTCCATCTTTTAGATTATATGCACAGAGTCAAAGGTTTATCTGAAGAAAAAAAAAAGCTAATTATCTTGTAATTTGTATGTAAAAACAAACGTGCCATAACATATAATATGATGGTATTTACCCAAAAAAAAAAGGATATATATAACGAACCCTGGTTCCTGCCTTTGTTGCCTAATGGGTTGGGTGTTCTGACCAAAAACTTGATGTGGTCTATACAACTAAGTCTTGGTTTGGTATTGCTTATTTGGGGTGATAAGTGATTTTTAAAAATTTGGGAATCCCAGTCTGTTTGGTAAACTATGAAAAATCACTTATTATTAAAAATTGTTGTGAGAGAAAGCTATAAGGGAAAGCAGCTAATGAGGTGTTTTCATTTCTAATTATGCAGGAATCAGTTTTGAAGAGGCGTTGAGTCTAATGATTATGTGGGAATTATTTTCTGATTATGCGAGAATCAAGACCAACAACACTTTTAACAAAAAGTTTACCAAACGCCAAACTCGCTTTCTCTCACAAATGATTTCTCGACAAAGAATCGACAACGATTATTTTCACAAAGACAAAGAATGTCAAACCGCCCTAACTAATTTTGACCATGGATGTGTGATCAATTGTTTCATATAGTAACTATTTTTACTTTTATTTTTCCGAAAGTTGGGCTTAGACTATAGCCTATAGCCCATCCAATCTTGTGCTTGGCTCCCTGCCTGCCTACTTGTTTTGTCTTGGAAAGAAGCGTCTCACGATAACATCTTTCCCATGAATTGAGAATTTAACTTTGCTGCTGTCGTCTACACCAACAAGAATTTTTGTGATGTCTGAGGAAGACTTAACAACAACACGAGCAAACAGTGGCTGCGAATTTCGCTCCTCTGCTCCCATACATATTGCTTCTATACACTCTCCAAATTTCCTACGTATAATATACACGAGGCGTTGAAACATTTAATTCAAATTTTGTCGAAGCTGATAATAAAATAATAATAGAGAAGAACGAAATTATTTGTATCATCTTAACTAATCGTGTGTTGTACTGTCTCTAAATAGAGATTCGACCCAATACGGTATATGAGAATATCATCAGTTACGATTGTAAAAACATAGAAATACTCTAACTAATACAAAGAAAGAGAGTAGAGAAGCACCTTGTAAAGAAGCCAAGTGAATCTTCCAACGATCTGATCAGTGTCAGATTTTACACAAGTATCAATCCAAGATTTTTGCTCTGTATTTAAAAGAGCCGTTATCTCAATTTCCTCCTGCATTTCCTTGCCGGTAATAAAATAGTCAATCTCTTAGTACATGCTTGCTCCATCTGTGCCTATTCTTTTGCTGCTGATTTATGTGAACACATGAATAAAACTTTTGATATGTACTTGATTTTAGTTGCTATTCACTTTTATTTGGCAATTGCTAACTAAGTACTTGGGTAGAAATGCTTAATTTAGGGCTTAAATCGAGGGACAAGTTATATATTCACATTTAATGGTTGAATTTAACAATATAACATCGTCTGGTCAATCTGATCTTAGATTGATCACATAGAGATGAATTATCTAACAATATAACATATCAGATATCAACCTTTCCATCTTTGCATAAGGCTGTGAGCAAAGTATTGTAGGTCACAATGTCAAGATAACAGCCCCGAGAAATCATTATATCCAAATACTCAATCGACTGGTAAGGAGGGGGATTACCGGAGGTGAACATGTGGCATAGTTTGCTTGCCTTAGAAGGAGTGGCACTGTGTATAATTTTGATATTTTTTAATCACATTATTGTAAAATTAGGTACTACTTTTTGGTTTAAAATGAAATAGTTGAAATGACATTTTTTGTAATTATTAGCTTTTTACAATGCATGATTGTAAAATTACATCTTATTTTTTATTCATTTGCCTTTTACTAATTAGGGAAAATTATATTCCTATTTTCCAAATTAGTACATTATATAGTGTCTTAAAAGTTAAAACTAAAGCACCCAAAAAGAAAAGGCCAACCCTTTCCCGACGACATAGCATTGTTCTCGAAGTTGTTGCCTAAATGCAATTAGAAAGGAAATCTAATTCGAAACTCATCGAAACAAAGTTTTTGTCGACTGGATCATCATCCACGCACTTGAGAGCTCCGCCGCTCCCTTTCGAGATTTGGTCTCGCTTCCCAAATGTTGAAGGTTGGCTGAGACTCACTGACTCACTGAGATGCTGAAGATGATGATGCGGAAGATAGTTGCTTCTTCTTCTTCTTATTGCAACTGCAGGAGATGGAGAGGTATGCCTTGTCTTCACTCTAACTCCACTGTTGTTGTTTTAACCAACGATTACTTTGCTTTCCTTCACTCTCAACCTTCTAAACCAATCAAATCTACAAGAACCCAACTAGAGCAGCCAGTGAGGGACTCACCCAAAATCACAACTGTTGAGGATGCTTTCAATGTGTTTGATAGAATGCTTCAAATGCGTCCTCCGCCTTCAGTTGTTCGTTTCAATCAAATATTGGGTCAAGTTGCGAAATTGAAACATTATTCGGCCGTCATCTCCTTGTATAACCAAATGGATGTGTCGGGAATTGGACCTAATGTTTATACTCTAAACATTCTCATTAATTGTTATTGTCATTTGAACCAAATGGGGTTCAGTTTATCTCTATTGGGAAAATTCTTCAAACTTGGTCTTGAACCAAATGTCTTTATCTTCACCACTCTGATCAACGGCTTTCTTCTTGAGAATAGAGTGGCGGAGGCGGGTGCACTTCTCCACAAAATGATGAGGGGAGGTAATTGTCAGCCTGATGTGGTTACTTTCGGCACACTAATAAAGGGCTTTTGCAGGAAAGGTAACACTAGTGCTGCTATTCAATTGCTTAGGAAGATGGAGGTAGGGGCTTGCAAGCCTAACCTAGTTGTCTATAGCACGATCATTGACAGTCTTTGTAAGGATACACTAGTTGATGATGCGTTGAACCTCTTCTCAGAAATGATGAGCAAGGGTATTGCCCCAGATGTCATTACCTATACATCCTTGATTCATGGAGTTTGCAAATTAGGTGAGTGGAAAGAAGCTACAAGGTTGTTGAATGAAATGGTGAGTAAAAATATCTTTCCAGATGTGTTCACGTTCAACGTCTTGGTAGACACACTTTGTAAGGAGGGAATGGTCGTGGAAGCAGAAGGCGTGGTTGAGATGATGATTCAAAGAGATATTGAACCTAATTTGGTTACGTACAATTCACTACTAGATGGTTACTGTTTGCGAGGAGAAATAGGCAAGGCACAAAATGTTTTTGAACTAATGCTTAGCAAGGGCTCGATGCCTAATGTTGTTAGTTCCAACACATTGATAAATGGATATTGTAAGCATAAAAAGATTGATGAGGCCATGATGCTTTTTCTGGATATGTCTCATAAGGGACTAGTTGCTAATACCGTTACCTATAACACTCTTCTGGATGGTTTTGGCAAAGCAGGTAGAATACAGGATGCACAAAAGTTGTTCTCTGAGATGCAAGCTTGTGGCCAACTTCCAGATGCTCAGACTTATTCTATTTTACTGGATGGCCTGTGTAAAAACCGACAACTTTCGAGGGCAATGCAATTGTTTGGAGAGATGGAATCGAAGAAGTTGGATATTGATATTGTGATTTACAGTATTCTTATTGAAGGTTTGTGCATTACTGGAAAAATTGAATCCGCAAGGGATCTCTTTTGTGGTTTATCATCAAAAGGACTTCAACCTAATGTGAGGACATACAATATAATGATTAGTGGACTCTGTATCGCGGGCCTAACAAGTGAAGCAGAAAATTTTCTTATTTAAATGGAAGAGAAAGGCTGTTCTCCTGATGGTTGGACCTTTAACACAATTATCCGAGGGTTCATCCATAATAAACAGACATCAAGGGCGATGGTACTTATTCAAACAATGGTAGAGAAGGGTTTTTCTGCAGATGCATCAACAATGGAGTTGATAGTTAATTTACTGTCGAAGGATGAAGTGGATCCTGCTTTGTTGCCGTTGATAAAAAAATCACTGTGAAGTTAATATACATTTGTGGACAATGAAATTTGGAACTGCTGCACCTTCAACGACCATAAAGGTATTATAGTGGTTGTGCGTATTATAGAAGGGGGTGGAGTGGTGGGGGAAGGGTCTGCGGGGTGGAGGATGGTACTCTTTTTCTTCAATTTTTCTAAAAATAATTTTTAAAAATAATTTAACTGAAAATTGGATGAAATGTTGAGAATTTAGACGGTAGGGGAAACAGAGGTGTGGTCGGTAGGCTGCATCTTTATGGAGCTTATGAATAGGAAGCCTTTGTTTCCAGGCAAAGATCATGTGCATCAGATGCGCCTATTGACAGAGGTAAGATGACCTGACTTTGACTTTGGTATTTAAGAATCACACTTTAGAAGAAATGAAATATTACTTGAAATACTTATTCTACATCCGTAATATGGTTTTCTGCTTTAATTAAAGTGGCTGCTGCATTGAATTTGGCTAAGTATCTATAGTAGTTACAGTTCTAGTATTCTGTTTTCCTCCATGTCACTTGAAATACTTACACATGCTTTTTATTTTTTGTTACAGCTTCTTGGGACACCAACTGAGTCTGATCTTGGGTTTGTACGGAATGGGGAAGCTAGAAGATATATACGGCAGCTCCCCTGCATCCTCGTCGGCCATTGGTGAGGTTTTTCCCACATGTTAATCTGCTGGCCATTGATCTCATTGATAGAATGTTGACATTTGATCCTACTAAAAGGATAACTGGTAATTTTCTATTCCCATTCCATTCTTCTTTTGGTGCTGTTTTTACCGGCCATATGTATAGAATGTTGACGCGTTGAGGTCCCAATTATGAATTTTAATTGTGTAACTTGTGCTTCCACAGTTGAAGAAGCGTTGGCTCATCCTTACCTGGAAAGACTACATGACATAGCTGATGAACCAATCTGCACTGAGCCTTTCTCCTTTGATTTCGAGCAACAGCCCTTGGGAGAAGAGCAAATGAAAGATATGATTTACAGAGAGGCTATAGCACTCAACCCAGAGTATGCTTGATTTGAAAAGCAGCATTGGTACTCGGTTTCTATATCTATGAAGTAGAAAGATTTACATTTTCAGTGCTCTTTGATAAAAAGGTTAGGAAAGGTTATTGTTACCAAAACATTGCAATCATCAGTGAGCACAAGGATCGTCCTGTTTCATCTACATCATTACTTAGGTGGGTTTGCTGATTTTTTCCATGATGACCGCCCATCAATTTTACTAGACCTCTATATTAATTTTTGAGGTCAGTTCCTCTTTTTCTTTTTCGGTGATCGAACTTGTATTCTATTTATCTTGTTTGTATCTTGATTTTTGGTTTTTGGTTTTTTTTTTTTGCTGTACCAAACTTGTACCCATGTATAGCAAGATTGTATTGAGGAACCTAACTGAGGTTCAATAAATATCTTTATTCACTCCTTGTGAGACTCATTTGGGATCTTCATTCACAAGCTGTGAAGCTGATGTTCTTATTTCATCCTCCTTTTGTTTGATGGACCAATTTATGCGTGACTTGATTCTCAGGGGAAGATTATTTAGGATCACAAATTTTCCATCATGTTCTTAATCCCCATATCCATGGATTATTTGGCAGATTAGGAGTGGATCAATGAGTTCTATATAAGATATTCATAAGATGTTTTTCTTTGATGGAAGATATTCTCGTTGGTATTAATATAATACGGTTGAGCAATGAGTAAATTAAAACTCATTTCCCATCGGAGTCCTCCTTGCCGGCTTAATTGCTTGTTTTGTCACTGTAATTCCATTTCCAGCATTTAAGTTCTAACTGCAATGCTGTCAGCCAACATCCATCTTTCATATGAGACTATTAAGATTCAACATCCGTCTTTCTTCTAACGTGTGGTAATTGGTACCCCATGCTTAATCTGAAAGGAATCTAAGGATGAAAATGTCGGCTGTGCAAATAGTATCGGTACTCCAATTTACGAATATTTTGGGAGATATATTGATATTATTTTTTGTATCGGTGTACATCAATTTTATTGGTTTTGTTTGGATTATAATGTCAATTAAGGTTTAGTTTGGTTTATATTTGACTTAATTAGAGATATTTTTTGGTTTGAATCTGCATCTTGTTCCTTGTAATAACCTTCAAAAATCATGAAACTGTCAACTATCAGAGAATGAGGGGAGAAATAAGCTTACCCCCCAGTGTATCGGCCGATATTTTCGTCCTTAAAAGCAATTACATGAACTTGCTTACTTGAGTTAGACCACTTGCTTCAAGTTTCCTTCAAATAGGTCTTCTCAAGGGTTGCCTTCGTTTTTGGAAACTAAACTAGTTGAAAGTTTAGGCATCTACAGGACTAAAATTAGTGTATGTGGATTTATCTACAGGGTTTTGGCCCAGTGACAGTTACCACCATTTGAAAGTTGGAAGTTGGTGCTCATTGCCATTAAGTCTGGCAGCTGGGTCCTCCGATGATGCCAGAAGGGAAAGCTAGACCACAATTAGTGTGGCACCTACAGGACTGCACCAACTTTTTTACATTATTTCGTAGGGCCGGGAGCTTACGGACATGCATTTTCAGTTAGGAAAGGAGGCTGCCACAGAGTTACAGCAGTTGGGTTGTAACATGGATGCATCACTCTCTGTTGATAGAGATGCAGAAATGCTTGAATGCGGTGGTAACCGCTGTGGTTGGATCATCTTTTTATTCATCATAGGTCTCTCTCTCTCTCTCTCACTTACTCATTCTCATGGACATGACTATATATGTTCATCACTTCTGTATGTTTGCAAAAACCTATTTCTTAGAAAACATGTGTTTTTTTTGTTTGGACCAGGAACTTTCATGTGCTTGACACTTGCTGCTGGAGGATGGCAAGCAAATTTGATTGTGTATCTGATTCAGGAATATAACGTGAAGAGCATTGATGCTGCTCAGGTTTCAAATGTAATCAATGGTTGCACTTGTTTATTTCCAATCACTGGAGCAATTATTGCAGACTCTTTTTCCGGCTGCTTCCCTGTCATCTTGATCTCTTCTTGTATCTCTTTTCTGGTAACAGCCTCACTCTGTCTCTACTCTTGCGCGAGCACGCACACACACCTTGAGTTTCATTTCTAAATTCATTACCCTTGCAGGGACTGGTCCTATTAGTTTTGACTGCAACTCTAGACTCCTTGAGGCCTCTGTCATGTGATGACGGATTGAGCTTGTGTGAAACACCATCAGAATCTCAGTTTGCAGTTCTCTATGCCGGTATAGCTCTGGCATCGATTGGACTCGAAGGCACTCGCTTTACTATAGCAACAATGGGTGCAAACCAATTTGATAAACCAGAAGAGCAAGGGATTTTCTTTAACTGGTTTTCTTTGCAATGTATATACAACTTCTGTTATAAGTTTTACAGCCATTGTCTATATTGAGGACAATGTCAGTTGGGGCTTGGAATATGGCCTATGTGCTCTCGTAAATTTGATTGTTTTACTCATTTTCTTATCGGGAAGCAATTTCTATCGTCAGGATAAGCCACAAGGCAGCCCATTTGTGAATATAGTTCATGTTCTTGTTGCAAGCATCCGGAAAAGGAATGTTCTCATCCAGAAGCGAGGATTATCACTACCACAATGATGGAGAGGCAAAGATGGTTCCTGAGACACATAAAAAGAGCTTGAGGTGCGACTTTGATTTTATAAAATGTATCCTATTTTCCTGTTTATAAACATATTCACATCAACCTTCCTATTTCTTAAGAAAAATGGAAGTCAGTACTTTTTTTTTTCTTTTGATGTAGGAGCAAATCATTATAGAACAAAGCAGAAGAAAAAGTACTTTACAGTTTATACTCGGTTTTATTTTCGTTATTTCTTTTGGATGGAGTAAAATAGTATAGTGCACTGGAGATGATGTTAGCTTTTCTGTCTGAAGGAAAAGAAAATAAAGTTGAAGATAGAAGTTCTTGAAGCTTAAACAACTTTTAATTTGCTTCTTTTGACTAAATGACACAATTTTACGTATAAGATACATTTATCTTCTATTGCTTGGTTAGTTGGCCACTTTGGGATGTTTGAAACACCTTTGGTGAACAGCTGCAGTGTTCACTTTGTGCTGAGTCAAAGAGGAAGGAAACGTTTTGTCCATGTGATATTCTATCCATTATTATCATCATAATGACGGCATGACCGCATCATGGTAATGTCATAACAGCCTTGTTATTCGGCATGCAGCACAGCGGCCTGCTGGGCGGTGGCCTGGCCTAGGGCTAGGCTTAGGCCGGGGCGAGACTAATTAATAAGGCTGAGGAAAGGATATTAGAAACTTTGTTGAGTTTGGGAGCTCAGACAGTGCTTTTCCTCTAAACCTTTGACAGTCATATTCTGAAGGGCCTAGCAAACCCTTTTTTCATTTTTATTGTTGCAGCTTCATAAAAAGAAAAAGAAATGACAATTTCACTTTGCTCTCTTGTTGCAGCTTTCTAAATGGTGCAGCCCTGAAAACTGAAGGCGACTTGAAACCTGATGGCTCAATTGCAAAGCCATGGAGCCTGTGCACATTCCAACAAGTAGAAGATCTCAAAACTGTCATTATAACTTTCCCTTTGTGGTCATCCCAGTATATTTACAAGCACCCCAATAGCAATCCAAGGTAGCTTAACAACCCTCCAAGCTCTAACCATGGACCGTCGCATCGTGTCACATTTCAAAATCCCGGTTGGATCTTTGCTAGTCTTGGTTCTACTATCTACTTGCATCTCTCTCCCAATAATTGATCGCTTCCTATATCCCGTATGGCAAAAACTGACCAATCAATCTCCAACTCCCCTCAAAAGACTAGGAATAGGCCATGTCCTAAATATCATAAGCATGGTTGTTTCAGCATTAGTGGAGTCAAGGCGTCTCAGAACAGCCACAGCTCCACGCTGCCAATGTTGGTTATGTGGTTATTCCCACAGCTGGCCTTAGTTGGCATTGGTGAAGCCTTCCATTTTCCGGGGCAACTTCGGTTGTGCTATCAAGAATTTCCAGCGTCGCTTCGAGGCACGGCGACTGCAATGGTTGCAATGACAATAGGCATTGCTTTCTACCACATAAACTCAGCAGAGATCTGAGATTTCTTCTCTTTCTCAAATCCCACCGCATTTACATAAACGAAAACGTGATTTTTACCGCATAAACAATAAAAGGGCGCCAAATCCCACCCCATTTGTACCCCGAGTTTTCTTGTTTTTCTATTTCATAGAACCAAAGATGCATGTTTAGATGAGGTGAAAAAGAGGATGATAATAGTTAAAAAAAATTCCTAATTATACCACTTTTATTTCTTTTGCATTCCAATTTTTGGTTTCAAATGCTATCTTGACAGGGGTAAAATTGGAAAATAGTTTAATAACAAAAAATCAAAGCTATCTTGATATACTAAAACAGGTGGCATGCTCAGAAGTAGAGAGTGTCTAGCTCAGTCGCCTTGGTCGACTGTGGCTAGCATTCCTCAAAAAGAAAAGGCCAACCCTTTCCCGACGACATAGCATTGTTCTCGAAGTTGTTGCCTAAATGCAATTAGAAAGGAAATCTAATTCGAAACTCATCGAAACAAAGTTTTTGTCGACTGGATCATCATCCACGCACTTGAGAGCTCCGCCGCTCCCTTTCGAGATTTGGTCTCGCTTCCCAAATGTTGAAGGTTGGCTGAGACTCACTGACTCACTGAGATGCTGAAGATGATGATGCGGAAGATAGTTGCTTCTTCTTCTTCTTATTGCAACTGCAGGAGATGGAGAGGTATGCCTTGTCTTCACTCTAACTCCACTGTTGTTGTTTTCACCAACGATTACTTTGCTTTCCTTCACTCTCAACCTTCTAAACCAATCAAATCTACAAGAACCCAACTAGAGCAGCCAGTGAGGGACTCACCCAAAATCACAACTGTTGAGGATGCTTTCAATGTGTTTGATAGAATGCTTCAAATGCGTCCTCCGCCTTCAGTTGTTCGTTTCAATCAAATATTGGGTCAAGTTGCGAAATTGAAACATTATTCGGCCGTCATCTCCTTGTATAACCAAATGGATGTGTCGGGAATTGGACCTAATGTTTATACTCTAAACATTCTCATTAATTGTTATTGTCATTTGAACCAAATGGGGTTCAGTTTATCTCTATTGGGAAAATTCTTCAAACTTGGTCTTGAACCAAATGTCTGTACCTTCACCACTCTGATCAACGGCTTTCTTCTTGAGAATAGAGTGGCGGAGGCGGGTGCACTTCTCCACAAAATGATGAGGGGAGGTAATTGTCAGCCTGATGTGGTTACTTATGGAACACTAGTAAAGGGCTTTTGCATGAAAGGTAACAACAGTGCAGCTATTCAATTGCTTAGGAAGATGGAGGAAGGGCCTTGCAAGCCTAACCTAGTTGTCTATAGCACGATCATCGACAGTCTTTGTAAGGATACACTCGTTATTGATGCATTGAACCTCTTCTCTGAAATGATGAGCAAGGGTATTGCCCCAAATGTCATTACCTATACATCCTTGATTCACGGAGTTTGCAAATTAGGCGAGTGGAAAGAAGCTACAAGGTTGTTGAATGAAATGGTGAGTAAAAATATCTTTCCAAATGTGTTCACGTTCAGCATCTTGGTGGACACACTTTGTAAGGAGGGAAAGGTCGTGGAAGCAGAAGGCGTGGTTGAGATGATGATTCAAAGAGATATTGAACCTAATACGGTTACGTACAATTCACTACTAGATGGTTACTGTTTGCGAGGAGAAATAGGCAAGGCACAAAATGTTTTTGAACTAATGCTTAGCAAGGGCTCCATGGTTGATGTTGGTAGTTACAACACATTGGTAAATGGATATTGTAAGCATAAAAAGATTGATGAGGCCATGATGCTTTTTCTGGATATGTCTCATAAGGGACTAGTTGCTAATACCGTTACCTATAACACTCTTCTGGATGGTTTTGGCAAAGCAGGTAGAATACAGGATGCACAAAAGTTGTTCTCTGAGATGCAAGCTTGTGGCCAACTTCCCGATGCACAAACATATTCTATTTTACTGGATGGCCTGTGTAAAAACCAACAACTTTCTCAGGCAATGCAATTGTTTGGAGAGATGGAAGCGAAGAAGTTGGATATTGATATTGTGATTTACAATATTCTTATTGAAGGTTTGTGCATAGCTGGAAAAATTGAATCTGCAAGGGATCTCTTTTGTGGTTTATCATCAAAAGGACGTGAACCTAATGTGAGGACATACAATATAATGATTAGTGGACTCTGTATCACGGGCCTAACAAGTGAAGCAGAAAATTTGCTTATCCAAATGGAAGAGAAAGGCTGTTCTCCTGATGGTTGGACCTTTAACATAATTATCCAAGGGTTCATCCATAATAAACAGACATCAAGGGCGACGGTACTTATTCAAACAATGGTAGAGAAGGGTTTTTCTGCAGATGCATCAACAATGGAGTTGATAGTTAATTTACTGTCGAAGGATGAAGTAGATCCTGCTTTGTTGCTGTTGATAAAAAAATCACTGTGAAATTAATATGCATTTGTGGACAATGAAATTTGGAACTGCTGCACCTTCAACGACCATAAAGGTATTATAGTGGTTGTGCGTATGGCAGGAGGTGAAAATGCCTTCTCACTTGCATCCTTAATTTCTGGTATTAATTCTGTTTAATGGGATATCTATCTATCACTCTTTTGAACTTTTCCCTTTATCTATGATGATTTATTTACTTTGTATTCCTATCACTTGGCATCTTGCAGTATATAGAAGGCCAAATATATAAATTTAGGTGTGCCTTCTCACGACTCTCTTTAGCTTGAAGTAAATTGATCATTGGATCATTGGGATATATGTGAGGACATACAATATAATGATTAGTGGCCATGGCCGCGTTGATCATTGGGATTTCGTTTTATTTAGGCACAGGTGTGATTAATTTGATTCAAAAAGTCACAAGATGGCTGCCAGACAATATAAATAATGGGAAGCTAGAGAATGTGTATTGGATGTTAGTTGTGGTGGGGGTGCTAAATTTTAGTTACTATTTAGTGTGTGGTGGGGGTACAAGTATCAAAATGTAGAGGGTGCATATTGTAATTCTGGCCCTGATAGTGAGAAGTGATGTGTTGTTAGTGGCTAATTAGAGTCATTATCTAAGTTATCAATTAACTACCATGACAAGTATGTGCCAAGTATTACTATCAAGTTACATGTATTTCTCTTGTTTTGAGATAAAACCAACGTTACGAAGGAAAGTTTATTAATTTGAAACAAAATTTATGATGAGAGACATGAACTTGACCCCGATTAGTAATATCCTCTAAAATTATGTTCTGAATAAAATAAGCGAGGAGCTCATACTAAACAAGAAAACACTCACAATCCAAATCATACTTAGCTAGTCTATGTATATCTCCTATTTATCTTTGTACATAAATGCACATTTGACATTCACAATACAAGGGAACGCTAACTATACATTTTTTAATTGAATGGGTAGTAATGAAACACTGCCACGCTATATGTCTCTTAACTTTTCAATGTGGGATAATACTCTTAAGAGTAACTAGTATGGTGCATGATGTCATTTAGAAAACACAAAAGCTCCTTTACCACATTTACCCTTAATACGTGAATGCAAAAGATGCAGTTGCCATACTCAATGATCCTAAGAAGGGCATGAAATTAAGAAGTATTGAAAGAAGTAAACCTTTTCTTGCCTTAGTTAAAACCTTGACGAATGCAAATATTTGGGCAAACCTTGACGTAAAGGTTAATAGTATTTTATAGAAATAATAAATAAATACTTTTTTTCTTTTTGTCAAAAAATAAATAAATAATTAGAACCCATTACACTGGCTCTCTCTCTCTTCCACATCATTGTCCGCAGACAGTTTTTTATTTTTTATTATTTTCAATTTGTTGATTTTTGAATTTATAGAAAGAGAGAGAGAGGAGGGGTGGCTTGGGGCTCTGAGTTGGGATGAATCTGGGCAGTCGGGGCTAGGGATTGGGGTTGGGAAGGCGATGGCTTGGGGTGATATTTTTTATTATTATTTATTCTAAATTTCTTTTTTAATTGATTTTAAAATTTCTTATGTGGAGGTGGGCTCCACTTGCCACGTCACCCACTCAATTGATGGATAATGATCCATGTGTACGAAATTAAAAAACACCACTGCCACGTCATCAAAGTTAACAGACTTTTGGATGGAGTTGACGAGAGGGAGCAAAGTGGGTCACCAAACCTCGGTTAAGGGATGGCCTGGATCATTTTGAGTTTGAAGGCGTGGTTGAAATGATGATTCAAAGAGATATTGATCCTAATACGGTTACATACAGTTCACTCATGGATGGTTACTGTTTGCGAGGAGAAATAGACAAGGCACAAAATGTTTTTGAACTAATACTTAGCAAGGGCTCGATGGTTAATGTTGTTAGTTACAGCACATTAATAAATGGATATTGTAAGTGTAAAAAGATTGATGAGGCCATGATGCTTTTTCTGGATATGTCTCATAAGGGACTAGTTGCAAATACCGTTACTTATACCAGTCTTGTGGACGGTTATTGCAAAGTGGGTAGAAAGAATAGATGATGCACAAAAGTTGTTCTCCGAGATGCAAGCTTGTGGCCAGCTTCCAAATGTTCAAACTTATTCTATTTTACTGGATGGCCTGTGTAAAAACCAACAACTTTCTAGGGCAATGCAATTGTTTGGGGAGATGGAAGCGAAGAAGTTGGATATTAATATTGTGATTTACAGTATTCTTATTGAAGGTTTGTGCATAGCTGGAAAAATTCAATCTGCAAGGGATCTCTTTTGTGGTCTATCATCAAAAGGACTTGAACCTGATGTGAGGACATACACTATAATGATTAATGGACTCTGTATCGCGGGCCTTACAAGTGAAGCAGAAAAGTTTCTTAGTGAAATGGAAGTGAACGGCTGTTCTCCTAATGGTTGGACCTATAACACAATTATCCGAGGGTTCCTCCATAATAAACAGACATCAAGGGCGATGGTACTTATTCAAACAATGGTAGAGAAGGGTTTTTCTGCAGATGCATCAACAACGGAGTGGATAGTTAATTTACTGTCGAAAGATGAAGTGGATCCTGCTTTGTTGCCTTTGATAAAAAAAATCACTGTGAAATTAATATGCATTTGTGGACAATGAAATTTGGAACTGCTGCACCTTCAATGACCATAAAGGTATTACAGTGGTTGTGCGTATATGGCAGGAGGTGAAAATGCCTTCTCACTTGCATCCTTAATTTCTGGTATTAATTCTGTTTAATGGGATATCTAGCACTCTTTTGAACTTTTCCCTTTATCTATAATGATTTATTTACTTTCTATTCCTATCACTTGGCATCTTGCAGTATATAGAAGGCCAAATTTATAAATTTAGGTGTGCCTTCTCACGACTCTCCTAGCTTGAAAATGTTTCTACAGATAATGTGGCTACTGTTTCGGGTATCAGAAACTTTGACAAAACATAGACCATTATAGGTTAAGTCAATTGACATTGACTTCAAAATTAGTTATCTACAGAGGATCTTTAAAACCAAAGGTTGGTTGTCTCTCTTCCCACATAATGTATAATATATATACTAATGGCTTCTAGTTTGAGGATGAAATAATGAGCCTAAACTTTGGCAATTCATTGATGTTCTGGAGAGGAGTGTGTTATTTTGGGATAGCGGCTGATAATGGTATATATACTGTTGTTCCTTGATTGAACTTGTGTTGAGTACCCAATGCCAGGATTGGGATTGGAAGGGAAGGGAGAATTTTTACGAAGTGATTTTTGAATGTAGTGAACTATATATTTTCTATCAAAAAGAAAATGACATGCTTTAATTTGCAGCTAGTTTATGTTTTCTTTTCATATTTCCACACCCATACAGTAAGTAAAACTCATGTGTGTTTTTAAAGGCCTATATTTGTACAATTTGTGTAATTTTGGCATTGGTTTAGGACAACTGTCATTTATTGAGTTTGATGGTGCAGTTGCTATTATTGTGATTGGGTTTAAATGAAATAATAAAATTTGACAGCATTTAATAATAGCATCTTTTGTAATTTGGAGGTTTTTTCATTGCGTGATTGTAAAATTACATCTTAATTTTTAGGCATTAGCCTTACGTAAATTAGGTAAAATTCTATTCTTATTTTACATATTAGTAAACTATACAGTGGGCTTAAACTAAAGCTCCATATCACTACTACAATATTTGGGTTTAGACACCATTTTTATTTGTGCTCTTAATCTCAAAAGACACAAATAATTGTGCAGCCACTTTTAAGTTGACGGTTTCTATATACGAGTTGAGAAATGCTAGCAATCTTCTCTTTTGGATCTTCTCTTTAGTGTAGAAATTGACACATGTCATGAAGATAATGGAGAATGTCCAAAAGAGAAGGTTGGAGGTTGCTAGCACTCTCCATGTGTAGGCACAATTATAGAATCGTGCTTAATACTAAATATTTTATTTTAAAAAAATTTGAAACCCAAGCGCTCGCGCCTTGGGCTGGATTCCACCTAAATGCAAATATGAAACAAATTATGAATAAATCAACATAAAATCGAATTACAAATTGAGAAAATTAGCATATTAGGTGCTCCAAATAGCTTACAAATGCAATGACCCAATTGTTTACAAGAACCAAACAATTATTCTATGAAATACAACAACAAACACTTAATTATACCCAAATCTATGAAATGCAACAAAAAAACTCAGCAAAACGGCAACAACCGCCACAGATTCGAGAAGAAGACAGCAACCCCAAGAGAAACTGCATAAAAAACCATCCACGTATGTAAAATTACATCTTAAGTTTTAGGCATTGGCCTTATGTCAATTAGGTAAAATTATATTCTTATTTTACATATTAGAAACTATATAGTGGACTTAAACTAAAAGCTCCCTATATTTTATTCGTAGTGTACACATAAAAGACAATGTTGCTTGTAAATATATGCTTAGTTAAGTTAGTTAGAGCGGATATCCTCACATGTACAATTAAAATATTATTAAGTATTGATGAGGAAAAATATAATATACTTGTAGGTATCAGGTAGTTAGTATTAGTTAGTATTGATGAGGAAACACAGCTTTCTAGTTTCTAAGCTAAATTTTAACTAAAAATAGGTAGTATGGTTGTAGTTATAGATGCTATAATACATGACAATATATTTATTTTTTTGTTGGAGCAGATGCTCTATAAAATAGAAGCACCATAAAATAGTACAAAAGATAGCAAGAAAACTATCCAAAACTCTCAACTTGGTTGTTTTTTTTTTTTGCCACAAGAATTGCATTGGTTTGATTTTCATAAGGATATAAATATGGCACTTTAAAGATAAAAATTAAAAATAGGGCTAACGTCCCTAAACGTTTTTCATTATCAATACTGACCCCAAATTTCAATTTCATCAATTTACACTGATAGTTTTCAAATCACCAATTTAAACCTTTCGTTAAGTTGACCGTTTTGATGAGACGTTAACCGATGACATGTTCACTGTGGGACCCACCAATCCCTAAAAATAATTAAAATATTATAAAATATATTAAAATAACATAAAAAAAAGCTTTAAAAAAAAACCTCCCTCTCTTCGTCCCTCTCTTTCTATATGTCCCCTTTCCTCCCAGCTCTCCCACCCCATCCCTCTCCCCTCCGACGAGTCCAGCTACCTGCACCTCATCTTCGACCTGGAGGCTGGAGAAGGCTGCAAGGGTGATGAGGCAGCCCAAAAGGAGTGGCCATGATGCCTCATATCTTTTTTTTTCTTCACGAGAGCTGTATATTGATTTGAGATGAAATGGAAGAATTCCCTGTTCTTATAGCTTTGCCTTTTTCTTTTATTCTCAGCTGCTATGCACTTTAAATCCAGGCGTATGGCCTCTGGTTGTATTGGGGCTGGAGGTGTTATAAGAGATGAGCATGGTAAGTGGATACATGGTTTCTCTGTGAATTTGGAAAGGCCAGGTGTTGGAAGCTAAGTGTTGGGGTTTATAGTTTGGTCTAAAGTTGGCGGTGGCTAAGGGTTTGTCTAAGCTTATTGTGGAGATGGACTCTGCTGTGGACGTTCAACTTATCCACAAAGATGATCGCTTGGTGTGTGTTCGCACCAAAAATCGCATTTTTGCCCTGAAATTGGAGACATTGCGTTATGAACAAGAATTTGCCAAAATCATGGCCAAGCATGATCAAGCATCAACTGCAGTCAGCCACATTCTGTCCGATGGCCATTTACTTTGCTCAAATGAAGTTTCTTTCTTCTTGAAAGTTGTTCATTTGGGTGTCTACTATCACGTGTCCAAATTTGGCAGCAATTGGACAAGTATTGAAACCTCAAAGAGATAAACACTGAAGCCTGCTCAAAAGGCATGTCAGCATCAGTCAACTGCAGTCAGCCACATTCTGTCCGATGGCCATTTACTTTGCTCAAATGAAGTTTCTTTCTTCTTGAAAGTTGTTCATTTGGGTGTCTACTATCACGTGTTCAAATTTGGCAGTAACTGGACAAGTATTGAAACCTCAAAGAGATAAACACTGAAGCCTGCTCAAAAGGCATGTCAGCATCAGTCAACTGCAGTGAGCTACATTATGTCCGAAGAGGGACTTAGAGTGTCCGAATGAGTTTGCTTTCTTCATGAAAGATGTTCGGACAGATGTCTACTATGTCGTGTCCGAATTTGGGAGCATTTGGATTACTGTAGCTTACTCATATTCATGTCCGAAGAGAAGCCTGTTCAAAGGCAATTTCTGTATCTGCCAGCTACATTCTGTCCGATGAGGGACTTAGAATGTCCGAATGAGTTTGCTTTCTTCATGAAATATGTTCGGGCAGATGTCTACTATGTCGTGTCCAAATTTGGGAGCATTTGGATAAGTATGGCATCTTCAAAGGGACAAACATTGGAGCTAGTTCAGACTGCAGACCAGTGATTATCAGTCAGAGGGAATCGTGTCCGAAAGGCCCCTTCCACTACTTGAATGAGGTTCACTTCTTCATAAGAGTTGTTCCTCCCAATGTCTACTACGTTGTGTCCGAATTTGGGAGTATTTGGATAAGTATGGCATCCTCAAACGGACAAACATTGAAGCTGGTTCAGGTTGCAGTCCTATGACCGTCAGTCAAGATGAATTATGTCCGATAGACATCTTCCACTTCTCAAATGGAGTTCTCCTCTTCATGAAAGATATTCCCACGAGTGTCTGCAACAAGATAATCAAATATGGGAGCAATACAATCAGTATATCATTCTCTAAGTGCTAAACACTGAAGCATGTTCAAAGGGATGTCACTGGTGACGATCAGTGTGTCCGAGAGAGCAATTTGGCTTGCTTCCCCATTTCTAATGAAGTCGACTTCTTCATGAAAGTTGTTCTCCCTGATGTCTAGTATAACATATCCAAAAATGGGAGCATTTGGATCAGTGTAGCATTTCCAGACTCATGCCCAAAGATGAGCTATGCAGACTGCCAACCAACTTTCATTAGCTACATGAATAGGAGAAACTAAGCCATGACGTGGGAGCTTGGTTTGAATTGACTCTTTTCAACAGAGAAACCCATGGGTGCACATGCTTCTTTATTTTAATATTATGCTTTATGAGTTTTGTTAAAGAATGTATGGGCAGCCATCATAAAGAAATAATAAAGTATAAAGTGGTCCCCTCATGTGCACCAATCAGCGAGGAGAAAGGGAATAAAATATATATGAAGGGGCAAGTTGTGTTCTCAATATATTATTTTATCATGCTGGCTAGGAAATCTTCAACTAATATTTCTTTCACACTTGTGGTTCAATTTACGAGGGCAAAAGCTGGAAGTGACAGGAGGCCATACTCAAAGTACCATACAAGCAGCGTCATCAGTGGGACTTTTTGCTTATAAGTATGAAAGCCCCATGGCAGCAAAAGACACACAACTTCAGCCAAAAAGCCAGACTCAATGTCTCAAAACCAAGACTCAACGTCTTAGACTCAAATCTCTTGCGAAGTGTCTCTCTGCAGACAAAACCAAGATTTGAATCAACTCCCTTCTCTTTCTTTGAGTTCCCAGTTGACAACTCCTTGTTGGAACTCTCTTCTTTTCCCAAACACATAGCTTTGTCTAATTCCCAGTTGACAACTCCTGATTGGAATAACATTGCCATTGTTTGTAACCTATATGCTCACAAATAACGCTTGGTATGATTTGATAGTTGGTCTCGATTTCCAGCTCACCCATATCAAAGCAAGCTTCATATATGCGGTGCGGGCAAGTTTACGGGCGTAGATATTTCTGATTTATCTCTATCTGCGATGCGGGCCAGTTCTCGGCTGCAGATTTTATGCTCTCATTGTATTTACTTTTTCAAGATAATAACGTGTTCCGCGGACAACCAAAGGTCCAACGAACAACCATTGTATTTACTTTCTGTCCGTTTCACCTTCCATGTATTTGATAACATATTGTACTAGATAAATATTGAAGTCCTTAGTACTCAAGGCATAGAAAAGAACTTTATTGGGTATGTTTCCTCCCAATTCGCAATCACTTGATTATTAGTCATTTATTTGGCGCGCAATCTATTATCTACAATCTCGATCTGTTGGAGTTCTCATTGCCAACAATGGGCACGCTCGCAACCGCATTCGCAACACAAACACCGGCGGCCATCCACGCGTGGCCGTTGGGTTTCAGGGCATCAAACAGCGTGTTTAAGAATGGTCCTCCTTGGTTAAGTGCTCTGCCGGATGATGATTTGCTTGGGATTGCCATATCCCATTTGATTTGTGCTGAGGGAGTGTAGTTGTTGTTTTCCTGGGGCTCTGTCCCTTTGTTTATTAAAAAAAAAAATGCACCCACAAATTTCTAAAAGTGGGAATAACATTGAAATTTATGAATCTGCTGTAATTCATCTTGCCTAATTAGCCATTAAGAATACATATGATGAGGCCAAATATCTCTTGAAGGAAAATTTGTCTCATATTGTTTTCTCTGTGTTTTTCATTCTCTTTTATTATTAATAGTATTACTTCATCCTTTTTCTCAAGAAGTGGGCCGTTTGAATAAGAAGAAGAGAGAGAGAGAGAGAGATTGATAAGTATTATCACCAAAGGGTTCGGTAAGGATAAGACTAGGAAACCAGTGGCTGCAATATTTCGTGGGTTTATGTTCATCATGCTAACATGAGCCAAATCAAGGGAAACACGAGAGAGAGAGAGAGAGAGAGAGAGAGAGAGAGAGAGAGAGAGAGAGAGAGAGAGAGTCCCGTTCAGTAACGTTTTGAGAATGTTTGAAAATTTTCAGAGAATGAAAACAAGAAAACTAATTTGCATTTTCAGGAAATGAAAATGAGTCTGGTAGATTAATTAGAAAACATGTTCAGAAAACAAAAACAATGAAAACGTGTATGGTAATACAATTTGAAATAATAATATGTGAGTTATTTTTATGAAAACATTTCCCATGAGAATGAAAACAACTTGTTTCTGTTTTCTACAAGTACACATGAACTTGTTTTCATTTTACGAAAACATTCTCAATGTTTTCTATTTTTTGGCCACCGAACGTGTTTTTGCCTCATTTTTGTTCTCCGAAAATGAAAACAACCCCTTAAAACGTTACTGAACGGGGCATAACCTTTTTGTTTTTGTTTTTGGTGTTGGTTAATTGTTTTGATAACCCCAGAAACTAGTTATGAGAATTAAAAGAAAAAACATAAAAATTTGAAGATGTATGTGTGTGGAATTTGGTATTAGGTGTAGACGGCGGAGCTACACTTTGGAGAGCAGGTGCTGGTGGCTGGATTCGTCGAAGGGGGAAGGGGAATGGGGTGGGAGAGCTGGGAGGAAAAGGGAACTGAGAGAAAGAGTGGGTGGAAGAGAGGGACTTTTTTTTTTGTTTGGAAAGAGGGATTTTTTTTATAAATGTTATTTTATTATATTATATAATTGATTTATTATTATTTTTGAGATTGGTGGATCCCACAGTGAACACGTCATAAGTTAACATTTGACCCAATGGTCAACTAAACAGATGGCTTAAATTGGTCAGATTTGAAAATTATCGAGTGTAAATTGATGAAATTGAAACTCGGGGGTCCATATTGAGAATGACCCTGACCTTCAAGGAGCTTTTTGACGTTAGCCCTTAAAAATATTGACGAGGACTCGAGTTAATTCCGAAACCCTCTATATTTAATTCATTGGTAACAATTAACCCACTGAAATAAATTTATTTGTAAAAATGACGAAAAAAGAAAAGCCCAACCCTTTCCCGACATAGCATTGTTCTCGAAGTTGTTGCCTAAATGCAATTAGAAAAGAAATCTAATTCGAAACTCATCGAAACAAAGTTTTTGTCGACTGGATCATCATCCACGCACTTGAGAGCTCCGCCGCTCCCTTTCGAGATTTGGTCTCGCTTCCCAAATGTTGAAGGTTGGCTGAGACTCACTGACTCACTGAGATGCTGAAGATGATGATGCGGAAGATAGCTGCTTCTTCTTCTTCTTATTGCAACTGCAGGAGATGGAGAGTTATGCCTTGTCTTCCCTCTAACTCCACTGTTGTTGTTTTCACCAACGATTACTTTGCTTTCCTTCACTCTCAACCTTCTAAACCAATCAAATCTACAAGAACCCAACTAGAGCAGCCAGTGAGAGACTCACCCAAAATCACAACTGTTGAGGATGCTTTCAATGTGTTTGATAGAATGCTTCAAATGCGTCCTCCGCCTTCAGTTGTTCGTTTCAATCAAATATTGGGTCAAGTTGCGAAATTGAAACATTATTCGGTCGTCATCTCCTTGTATAACCAAATGGATGTGTCGGAAATTGGACCTGATGTTTATACCCTAAACATTCTCATAAATTGTTATTGTCATCTAAACCAAATGGGGTTTAGTTTATCTGTATTGGGAAAATTCCTCAAACTTGGTCTTGAACCAGATGTCTTTACCTTCAACACTCTAATCAACGGCTTTCTTCTTGAGAATAGAGAGGCGGAGGCGGCAACCCTTCTCCACAAGATGATGAGGGGAGGTAATTGTCAGCCTAATGTGGTTACTTATGGCACACTAGTAAAGGGCTTTTGCATGAAAGGTAACAACAGTGCTGCTATTCAGTTGCTTAGGAAGATGGAGGAAGGAACTTGCAAGCCTGACCTAGTTGTCTATAGCACGATCATCGACAATCTTTGTAAGGATACACTCGTTGTTGATGCATTGAACCTCTTCTCAGAAATGATGAGCAAGGGTATTGCCCCATGTGTCATTACCTATACATCCTTGATTCACGGAGTTTGCAAATTAGGCGAGTGGAAAGAAGCTACAAGGTTATTGAATGAAATGGTGAGTAAAAATATCTTTCCAGATGTGTTCACGTTCAACGTCTTGGTAGACACACTTTGTAAGGAGAGGAGGGAAAGGTCGTGAAAGCAGAAGGCGTGGTTGAGATGATGATTCAAAGAGATATTGAACCTAATACGGTTACGTACAATTCACTACTAGATGGTTACTGTTTGCGAGGAGAAATAGGCAAGGCGCAAAATGTTTTTGAACTAATGCTTAGCAAGGGCTCGATGGTTAATGTTGTTAGTTCCAACACGTTGATAAATGGATATTGTAAGCATAAAAAGATTGATGAGGCCATGATGCTTTTTCTGGATATGTCTCATAAGGGACTAGTTGCTAATACCGTTACCTATAACACTCTTCTGGATGGTTTTGGCAAAGCAGGTAGAATACAGGATGCACAAAAGTTGTTCTCTGAGATGCAAGCTTGTGGCCAACTTCCCGATGCACAAACATATTCTATTTTACTGGATGGCCTGTGTAAAAACCAACAACTTTCTCGGGCAATGCAATTGTTTGGAGAGATGGAAGCGAAGAAGTTGGATATTGATATTGTGATTTATAATATTCTTATTGAAGGTTTGTGCATTACTGGAAAAATTGAATCTGCAAGGGATCTCTTTTGTGGTTTATCATCAAAAGGACGTGAACCTAATGTGAGGACATACAATATAATGATTAGTGGACTCTGTATCGCGGGCCTAACAAGTGAAGCAGAAAATTTGCTTATCCAAATGGAAGAGAAAGGCTGTTCTCCTGATGGTTGGACTTTTAACACAATTATCCGAGGGTTCATCCATAATAAACAGACATCAAGGGCGATGGTACTTATTCAAACAATGGTAGAGAAGGGTTATTCTGCAGATGCTTCAACAACGGAGTTGATAGTTAATTTACTGTTGAAGGATGAAGTAGATCCTGCTTTGTTGCCGTTGATAAAAAATCACTGTGAAATTAATATGCATTTGTGGACAACGAAATTTGGAACTGCTGCACCTTCAACGACCATAAAGGTATTATAGTGGTTGTGCGTATGGCAGGAGGTGAAAATGCCTTCTCACTTGCACCCTTAATTTCTGGTATTAATTCTGTTTAATTTGATTTCTGTTGTATTTTTATGGGACAATAGGAGAACCTCGGTTTCAACAAAAAGATCCCATGCAAATCTCTGTTCACTGATGCAAAGGCGCAATTGAAGGTCAACCCGATGCAGCTGAGCATTACATTGCATTTATTAAGGGTTATATTGTATCATTTTGGTTATAACACATTGAAGGTTCTAGCATGTCAATTCTAATTTAGACATTAATTGATCCCAAATCCTTTCCTTTTTTCATCATGCTGGGATTGTATGAATATTTAGTTAATGCCTGTAAATTCTTATTCAGATATGTATGCATTGCCCGGCCTATATTTTAGATTTGCCCTTTATCTATGATAATTTATTTACTTTGTATTCCTAGCTATCACTTTGGCAATTCATTGATGTTCTGGAGAGGAGTGTATTATATTTGGGATAGGGGCGTTGGCAGGCTTGACACTTGCAACTAGAGGGTGGCTCTCAAATTTGATTGTGTATCTGATTCAAGAGTTCAGATTTTAGACACTATTGATGTGATGACATGAAAATAAATTTTCATAAAAATAGAAATCGTTCAAATAAACAAATAAATATATTAAGCGGGTATACTTTTTCCAAAGGAAGAAAGTTGTGCCAAGTGACGAAACGGTTTTAATGAATTAAACGTAGAAGAGATCTGTTTGAAAAGAAGAAATCCAGGAAAGGAAAATCTCCCCGTTTTATAATAGCATAGACGTAGTGCATATATGATATATATACCATAGATATGCAATTTTGAGATGGCCGGTGTTACTAACTCACATGTTACAATATGGATGTTTGAGGAGTTTATATTTTAAGGTATAATATTAATAAATACAGTACGTTTAACTAGATTAGTGAGATCACGTAACGGTGCTATATAGGGCCAGTTTGGGATTGCTGTCAGTTTTTAAAACAGCTGCTTCTGGTGTGCTTTGAAAATAATCAATTACCAACAAATCACTTCAATGAGGAGATGGAAGACTAGCCATTAGGTTTATGTAGAAGACTTCATTAGGACCCTCAGAATATATATTGACATATTAGGTTTGCATTTCTTGTTGAAACTGGCACTACTACCACAAGCCTACAAGTATATGCTGCACCCTTGAGCTTCATTATCAGTTGACCTTCCAACATGGATGGCTCCCTCTCCCACCATGATCATGAATCCCACGCCTCATCAGATTCCGGTAGAAGACGCAGTGGTTGGATCACCTTCCCTTTCATCACTGGTCTCTCTCTCTCTCTCTCTCTCTCTCTCTCTCTCTCTCTCTCTCTCTCTCTCTGTCATACACACAAATAACTTTGTTGCTATTATATATATTTGAGTATTAATTAATAAGGTCATCTTCTATGTTGAGTATGTAGGGGCTTTGGCAGGCTTGACGCTTGCAACTGGAGGGTGGCTCTCAAATTTGATTGTGTATCTGATTCAAGAGTTCAATGTGGAGAGCATTGATGCTGCTCAGATTCAAACATCGTTAGTGGTTCTTCCAGTTTTTTCCCAGTCATTGGAGCATTCATAGCTGACTCTTTCTTTGGCTTCCGTTATCTCCATTTCTTCCTGCATTTCGTTGCTGGTAATAAAAGACCCCATATATATTATTTATTTATATATATGATCTATATTGCAATCTTGGGGCAGCAATATTCCTAATTCATAATCATCTCTCTTGGCTTGCAGGGCATTGTTCTATTAGCGGTAAGTGTTGAGATACGGGTTTGTTCTAATCTATGTTGCACCGATACGGATAAAGGTACGGCGATACGATACGATGCGATACGTCTGATACGGCAAATTTCCAAAAACTAAGATACTGGTACGGCACCGATACGGCGATTAAAATAATATATATTTAAAAATTATATATATATATATATATATAGAAAAATTGATAGATTAATTTTTATATTAATATATATATATATATATATATATAGATTAATTTGTTTATTTTTATATTTTAAACCCAATGTTTTAGCAGCCCAATTGATAGTCAAATCCCTTTAAACCTTAAGTCTATAAGCCCAACTTCAAATATAATTAAGCTAAGGCCCGAAAAATAACCCTACCTCTCTCCCACTCAACCCTACCATTCTTATCTCACACCTCCTTTGTCAGCCGCCTCCCATCTTTAAAAATAATAATAATAAAAAATCTCTCTCTCTCTCTCTCTATCCCAACTTTCCTCTTCTTCACGGCTCTTCTTTCTTCTCTATGTCTCTGTCTTTGTTGACAGAGTTTGAAATGAAAAGTAAGACTGAAGAAAACCAGCGATCTATTCGAGAATGAAGGAAAACCAACGATACGGCTGTTCTTTGTTCTTCACGGCTCTTCTTCTTCCTCAGCGCATCAAGGCTGCTTCTTCTTCCTCTCGTGCAAACCAGCGAAAGCGGTTGGAGGGTGTCGAACGCTGTGGCTCCGTCTACGAACCGTATCGATGCCGTATCGGAAAGTCAAATGCGAGAAAATTCTACGATACGCCACGTGGCGTATTGGATACGTGTCGATGCCGTATCGTATCGGCGCCATATCCGATACGAGCATACCCCAAAATTTTGCCGTATCCGTGCAACAGAGGTTCTAATTGATATTTGGGAATATTGTAATTGATTCTTTCCTAGTTTAGAGATAACGTGGCCTGGTGTTTAGGGTCCTAGTTTGGCTAATCGCATAATTGTAGGATCTATATTGATGTATCAATCCCTATATATGTACTGTACATATTGAGTGTAAATACAATCGAATAGAGAATTCCATACACCAGTTTTTACATGGTATCGAGCTCCATCCGGCTCTATACTTCCGCTCAACACCGATAGCCTACCATGGCTAAAGACAACGACAACCCGAAGTCCTCCACAGATGGGGAATTTTCGAGCCCCGATCATCCATATTATATTCACCTATCGACCATCCTGGAATGGTCTTGGTCGGCAAGCTGCTATCTGGAGATAACTATAGCACTTGGAGTCGGCAGTTTCGACTAGCCTTGAGTGCGAAGAATAAGACAGGCTTCCTCGATGGTTCAATCAAGAAGCCATTGAAAGCAAAGCCAGAATTTGATCGGTGGCGGCGTTGTAACGACATGGTCTTATCATGGATCTTGAACTCACTTGAACCGGATCTTGCGAACAGTGTGATCTACACCGACTCAGCCCACGAAATTTGGACAGACCTTGAAGAAAGATTCGCGCAGACTAATGCACCTAGAGTTTTCCAGATTCACAAGGAGATAGCTACTCTTACACAAGATCAAATGCCCCTGTCCACATACTATTCGAAACTCAAGGGGTATTGGGATGAACTGTCATCCTACAACAACATGGAACCCTGCACTTGTGGGGCTTTGAAGTCCATTGCAGCGCGAGAGAAGGAGCAACATTTAATGCAACTTTTGATGGGGCTACATGAGTCCTATGCAGCCATTAGAGGGCAGATATTGCTTATGCAACCTTTGCCCACTGCCCGCAAGGCATACAGTCTCCTTTTGCAAGAAGAGAAGCAGCGATAAGTTGCTTCCAGTCACAACCACACAGCCAACATCGAAAGCATGGCAATGCTCAGTATACACAATAAGAAAGGCAATACCAACAAGCAAGGATTTCAACAACGGCCTTCATCATCCAATAGTGGCCCATCCTTTCAACCTCGTGGAAATCCTAGAGAGCCCAGACATTGCACTTATTGTAATGGTAACACTCGTACAATCGATACTTGTTTTTTTATCAAAGGTTTTCCTCTAGGGCACAAGTGGCACGGCAAGGAGGTGGTACCCAAACTTGATGACAGCGGTCGCCCTTCACAAAATCGCCCTTCCCATGGCAACAGCCGACCACATACCTCTGTAAATAACGTTCAGTGCCCAGATGCACAGGTTCATCACCTACAGACCATAGCTCCTCATCTCACACTCGAGCAATGTCAGCAAATTATTGGTACTGTTGGTAAGGAGGAAGTTTCCCAATCCCAAGCGAATTTTGCAGGTCTGAATTATCCTTTTTGCCTCAGTTCTCAAACTAATCCTTATTTATCGCATGCCTGGGTTATAGATAGTGGCGCAACAGACCATATCACCAATTCTCATATGCTCTTCACTGAAAAATCACCAACACATCTTCCACCAGTAGGATTACCCACAGGGGAAAAAGCACCAATCACATCTATAGGCACAATCAACTTTGATGATATTTTACGTCTTACTGATGTCTTATGTGTCCATTCTTTCAATGTTAATTTGTTGTCTGTCCCTCGACTTACCGCATCACTAAATTGTTGTGTTTGTTTTTGCCCCACCTTTTGTTATATACAGGACTGCGCACGAAGAAGATGATTGGGTTGGGTAGGAGGCATGGAAACCTGTACTATTTCGATCCACAACGCCTTGCTCCGCAGCTCCATTCTTCCTCCACTTATCATGTGTCTACTTCACACAACCTCTGGCATCTCCGATTAGGACACCCTTCCAATGCCAAACTTCGCTCTTTGTCTAAACATTTTTCTGATATTTCACTTCCTACGCATGTTTGTGATTTTTGTCCTTTGGCCAAACAGACCTAGCTACCTTTCCCTTCCAGTTCAATAAAAAGTATTGCACCTTTCGATTTAATTCACTGTGACATATGGGGTCCACATAAAATTGCCTCTCATTCTGGTGCTCGCTATTTTTTAACTATTGTTGATGATTTCTCTCGTACCACATGGATTTATTTGATGAAACTGAAATCTGAAACACAAAATCTGCTCAAATCTTTTTTTGCCTTTGTGTTTACACAATTTAATAAACAAATAAAGCTATTCGTGTGGACAATGGAGGAGAGTTTTCCTCACTTCAACCTTTCTTTGCAGATCTTGGTGTTCTCTTTCAACACACTTGTACTTACACACACCAACAAAATGGGGTTGTAGAGCGAAAACATCGACATCTCTTAGAAATGGCTCGTGCTCTTCGCTTTCACGCACACCTCCCTTCCAAATTCTGGGGGGAGTGTGTTCTCACCGCCGCTTACCTCATTAACCGCTTACCTACAGCCATTTTGACCGATAAAACCCCTTACGAACTCCTCTTTGGTCATACACCACCATATCATCACCTTCGCGTATTTGGTTGCCTATGTTATGCCACTAACCTTCAATTCACTAATAAATTTGATCCACGGGCTCGAAAATGCATCTTCGTTGGCTATCCTTCTGGGCAAAAGGCATATCGTCTTTATGATCTTGACACTCACAAATTTTTCAGTAGTCGCGATGTTATTTTTCATGAAAATATTTTTCCTTTTGCTGCTCCCCAAACAACCACCATCCCCATCCTCCCTGCATCTCCTTCCACTATAAGCCCACACATGATCCCTCCTATGCCTACTTCCTGGCCCACTCTACCTTCTGCCAATCCTGACCTCCCCAGATCCACCACACCTTCTGACCCACATATTCCACCTTATCTAGATCACCCGCACACCACCCCAGCTGACCTCATCGACCCATCTTTTTCTCAATCCCCTCACGACACCACACCACCCACACCACCCTCACCATCCTCCCCTACCACAGCTCCTGATAAAAACAGTCCCCATGTGCCATCTCCTCCTACCCCATTGCTGCCCTCTCATTCTTCTCCACCTCATCTTCGTCGCTCTCAACGCATTCCTCAACCTTCCATCCTGCTACGTGACTTTTACTGCAACGCTACCATGCTGCCTGCCTCTGCTCAGTCTTCTTTTTCCTCCACACCGGGTAAGGGTTCCAGGTATCCACTGTCCAATTTTCTCTCTTATGATCACTTGTCCTCCACTCACCGCACTTTTGTTGCAGCAATCTCCAAAATCATAGAACCCACTACATATGCCCAGGGTTCTACTGACCCTCTTTGGTGCGAGGCCATGGCAAAGGAAATCCAGGCACTTGAGCAAAATCACACTTGGTCTCTTACCTCTTTACCTGCAGGAAAGCACCCCATTGGCTGCAAATGGGTTTACAAGGTGAAGTACCACTCTGACGGCTCTGTCGAACGCTACAAGGCACGACTTGTAGCCAAGGGCTACACTCAACAGGAAGGCCTCGACTACACCGAGACCTTTTCTCCCACTGCCAAGCTGGTTAAGTTCCGGTGTCTTCTTGCTCTTGCCGCCGTCCGTAATTGGCCCCTACATCAGCTCGACGTTCAAAATGCCTTCCTCCATGGCAATTTGAACAAAGAGGTTTACATGACTCTCCCACCTGGTTTTAGCCGACAGGGGGAGAATTTGGTATGTCGGCTACACAAATCTCTGTACGGCCTGAAACAAGCTTCACGTAATTGGTTTGCAAAGTTTACTTCAGCCCTACGTGCAGCTGGCTTTGTTCAGTCCCTTGCCGATTACTCATTATTCACAAGGTCTCAAAATAATTCATTTACTGCATTATTGATCTATGTAGATGATATTGTGATTACAGGGGATGATCCTAAAGCTATCCAATCAATCAAAGACTTCCTCAATGTTCGCTTTTGCATCAAGGATTTGGGACTCCTCAAATACTTCTTGGGTATCGAAGTTGCACGATCAAAGAAGGGGATTTTTATTTCACAACGAAAATATGCACTAGAGATACTGGATGATGCCGGGTTGCTAGGTGCACGACCTTCACCTTTTCCCATGGAACAAACACCGAGACTTAGGCCTGATGAAGGCAAGCCTTTGAAAGATGCCACCAAGTATCGTCGATTAGTTGGTCGACTTATATACCTTACGGTCACCCGGCCCGATATTGCTTTTGCTGTTCACATCTTGAGCCGTTTCATGCATCAACCCCATCAGCCACATCTTGATGCAGCACTACGAGTGCTACGTTACCTAAAGTCTTCTCCAGGCCAAGGGATCTTTTTGCAGCTCGTAATGATTTGAAGCTCAAGGCCTATTGTGACTCGATTGGGGAGTTGTCCCACCACAAGATGATCTGTGGATCGGTTATTGTACCTTCCTTGGCAGCTCTCTCGATCTCATGGAAGTCAAAGAAACAAAACACCATTGCACGTTCGTCTCGCGAGCGGAGTACCGTGCCATGGCGGATACATGTTGTGAGTTAACATGGCTGAGATATATTCTCAATGATTTGGGCATTCGACATTCAGAACCAGCGACACTACATCTGCGATAACCATCGGCATTACACATTGCCAAAAATCCAGTCTTCCATGAACGGACAAAACATATTGATCTAGATTGCCATTTGGTGCGACAAAATATTACATCAGGATTGGTTTCCACTACATACACGCCAACAAGTTTGCAAGTGGCAGACCTCTTCACAAAACCGTTAGGAAAGGCTTCCTTTGGAACACTACTTGGCAAGTTGGGAGTGTACAATATCCACTCACCAACTTGAGGGGGAGTGTTGAGATACGGGTTTGTTCTAATTGATATTTGGGAATATTGTAATTGATTCTTTCCTAGTTTAGAGATAACGTGGTCTGGTGTTTAGGGTCCTAGTTTGGCTAACTGCATAATTGTAGGATCTATATTGATGTATCAATCCCTATATATGTACCTGCACATATTGAGTGTAAATACAATCGAATAGAGAATTCCATACACCAGTTTTTACAGTAAGTGAGACATTTAACTCGTTGAAGCCTCAACCTTGTGTGAAAGGACCAGAGCTATGCCCACCCGCCTCCAAGCTACAGCATGCAATCTTGTACACAGCTATAGCTCTGGCAACAATTGGGTTGGGAGGCACAAGATACACCATGGCAACAATGGGAGCAAATCAGTTTGAAAACCGTAAGAACCAAGCCACTTTCTTCAACTGGTTCTTCTTCACCCTCTACGCTGCTGCAGTGGTCAGCATCACAGCCATCATCTATGTTGAGGACAATGTGAGTTGGAGATTAGGGTTTGGCCTGTGCGCCATTGCCAACCTAATTGGACTGGTCATTTTCTTGTGTGGGGCCCGTTTCTATCGTTTTGATAAACCACAAGGGAGCCCATTTGTGGGTTTGGCTCGTGTGGTTGTTGCTTCAGCTCGGAAAAGGAATCTCCAGCACTCGTCTGATGGAAGCAAGGATTATTACTATGGGCATGGTGGAGTGACAGATGACTTGGTCTGTTCTGCAACACCAAGCTCCAGCTTCTGGTACAAGCATTACTTTACATTTCTAATATTTTATTATGGCTAACTTAAGATTTTAGCATCACTGTCTAACACAGTATCGATTACGCTTTGATATCTCCTTCTCTCGTATGCCTATATCGTTATTGACCAATTTCGTAACAGTTTAAGTTTTTGAGATCCAGTGATCGTTTAACATCTAAGCCATTTAGATTTCTTTTTTATATGTTTTTTTCACTAAGCTGATATGTTGACCCTTTTATTGGGTATATCATGTAAGCTTTTATTAGGTAGAATAATTCATCTAAGTTAAGACAAAAATTAAAATCTAATCTATGATCAGAGTTTAAAAACAGCTTACACTACTACAAAAATCGAAATAGACGTCGGTAAAACGACGACGGACAAAATAAATACCGTCGTTAAATTTTAAACGACGACGGTAATATAAAAACCGACGTGGATCGTAAACTAAAACACCTAAAAATTGGAAATTCATTTGGGCATTTTTAAAACACGACGCATAAAACTTTAAAAGCGTCGTCTTATTAAACATGCCATTTCGACCAGAAAAAGACAACAAATAAACAACGACGGTATGTGTAAATATACCGACGTAGTAATTATAGACGACGTTTTACATATAATACCGCCGTTTTGAACATCCAATGAACACGACGGTAATTGTATTATTAGAGACGTATCAAGTACTATTTAATACGACCGTAATTTAATAATTACCGACATGTAAAGTTAATTAACTACGTCTCTCTTTTATTATTTTATGCCGTATTATACATTAGATTACGACAGTACTTGTAAATAAAAGGTGGTGGTAAATAGTTACCACGTCGTCATAATATAATATAACGTCGTGGTTTTTTAGATAATACGACAGTTCTATAAATTATATCGCCGTTGTAAATCATTTTAACGTCGTTTATATTAATTATACCGTCGTTATTTAAAACAAGAGCGACAACAAAAGTCGAAATAAACGTCAGTACAACGACGTCGGAAAAAATAAATACCGTCGTTGTATGTTTCAAATTCGAAGCTTTCGAACTGAAACGTCACGCTTTATCTCACGAAATTGAAGACTGAAACGGCGGCTTTTAGGTTTCCAAGTCGAAATAAAGGCCCTTTTTGGTTTCCAAGTCTTAATAAAGTCTCTTTTAGTTTTCCAATTCTAAATATTTCCTTTAAATTGCAGATTTTTTTTCCAAACGTTCAGTCTCAATTCTCACATCTCTGAATGGTTTGATAATGCATGATGTCTCTCTTTGGAACTCAGTTGTGTTTTTACACCAAACCAATCTAAGAACTTCGGTTTGGTGTAAAACAACAACTGAGTTCCCGTAAAGATTGCATATTTAGTTTCTTGTTTAACACAAATTTCTATTTCTCTGTAGTTATTTTTATTTAAGACGACGGTTTTGTAACTAATCGACGTAGTATATATTTATAACGTCCCTATTATTTAAAAACCGACGTTTATATTATAATTTAAACGACGGTTTAATTTTACTTTCTGTCGTTTATATCCAAGTCGAGGAAATCCAAATAAGTTATGCTCCCCTCTTCTGTCTTTTGTGTCTTGTTTCTTTTTATTAAATCCTGTTATCTCTAACTATAACTTGCTTCTTCTTTTTTATCTTGGTTTTGCGATTGCAAGAAGGCAACGATAACTCATAAACACAAGAACAAATTGATGAAATTCGGATCGAATGAAGATTGGTTTAGTATTATGGATATGATATTTTGTATGGATATATAGGAATGAAGATTGGTAAATATTTTGTATGTAATTATTATTGAATCTTCAAGTTTTATGAAACAAATTATTCTTGAGTATATTTATTGTTCACAAAGCATTGTGGTTGTTTTTTTAGCAAGAAAAAAATCGTTGTAGAGAACCATTGGAAGAAAAAAAAGAAGATAAAATGTAAAATTACTAAATCTTTGGATATAATAAACGACAGTTCTTTCAAAAAAACCGTCGTTTTTACATTAATAGACGACATTTCTTTCATAAAAATTGTCGTCTTTATATATAATAGACGACATTTTTTCATAAAAACTGACGTCTTTAAATATAATATAATACGACCGTAATTTTATAATTACCGACATGTAAAGTTAATTAACCACGTCTGTCTTTTATTATTTTACGCAGATTAGACATTTGACTACGGCAGTTCTTATAAATAAAAGGTGGTGGTAAATCGTTACCACGTCGTTATAATATAATATAACGACGTGGTTTTCAGATAATCTGACAGTTATATTAATTATATCGCCGTTGTAAATCATTTTCACGTCGTTTATATTAATTATACCGTCGTTGTAGGTTTCAATTTGAAACTTTCGAACTGAATCGGCACGCTTTATCTGCCAAATTGGGGACCTAAACGGCGGCTTTTAGGTTTCCAAGTCAAAATAAAGGCCCTTTTCGGTTTCCAAGTCTTAATAATGTCACTTTTAGTTTTCCAATTCAAAATAATTCGTTTAAATTGGATTTTTACTCCTAACGTTCTGTATATCTCAATTCTCACCTCTCATGCAAGAATGTCTTTCTTGCGAACTCGATTCTTGTTTTACACCCAACCCATCTAAGAACTTCGGTTGGGTGTAAAACAAGAACTGAGTTCTCAAGTAGGATTGTATATTTAGTTTCTTGTTTAACACAAATTTCTATTTCTCCGAAGTTTTTTTATTTAAGACGTCGGTTTTGTAAATAATCGACGTAGTATATGTTTATAACGTCCGTATTATTTAAAAACCGTCGTGTATAGTTTAATTTATACGACGTTTTGATTTTACTTTCCGTCGTCTTTAAAAACGCGGTCTTTTGAAAAATTTGACCGCGAATTGTAATTTTTCGAATTTTCCCTAAACCCTATATATATAACATTTCGCTATCTTTCTTCAACTCATATTCGACCTTAAAGTTTTCTGTTTCCATCAGGTTGCTCCAAGTCCATCAGGTTTTCACTTTCTCAAATTATTTGAAGTTAATTTGCTCCAAGTCGGAGGAAATCCAAATAAGTTATGCTCCCCTCTTACGGCTTTTGTTTTTTTTTTTTTTTTTTTAATCCTGTTAAATGTATCTCTAACTAAAACTTGCTTCCTTTTTTTAATCCTGTTTTGCGGTGCGAGAAGGCAACGGTGACTCATACACACAAGAACACATTGATGAAATTTGGATCGAATTTCATATGTAGCCCCTCTTTTTCTAATTATAGTTTAATATTATGGATATGATATTTTGTATAGATATATAGGAATGAAGATTGGTAAACTATGTAATTATTATTGAATCTTCAACTTTTTATGAAACAAATTATTCTTGAAGAGAACATTATTGTTGTTTTTTTAGCTAAAATCGTTGTAGAGAATCATTGGAAGCAAGGAAAAAAAGGTAAAAGGTAAAATGTAAAATTAAAACATCTTTGGATATAATAAGCAGCAGTTCTTTCAAAAAAACCGTCGTCTTTACATTAATAGACGACAATTCTATCACAAAACCTTCTTCTTTACATATAATAGACGACATTGTTTTTATAAAAACCGTCGTCTTTACATCTAATAGACGATCGTTATTTCATAATAGACGACATATTTCACAATAATAGACGACTGTTATTTCATAATAGAGGACATATTTCATAATAATAGACGATCGTTATTTCATAATATAGGACATATTTCATATAATAGACGATCGTTATTTCATAATAGATTTACAGTTCTTACAAAATGTCGTCTTTACATATAATAGACGTCATTTATTTCATAAAACGATGCGTCTTTAGATTAATAGACGACGGTTTGTAGTAAAAGCGTCGTCTATTAATCTAAAGACGACGGGATATTACCGTCGTGGTTTTATGCGTAAAAGATGTCGGTCGATTCCTCGACGGTTGAAAAAGTAAATTTACGACGGTAAATTACCGTCGTCTATTTCGATTTTTGTAGTAGTGTTACCATTTGGATTGGATATATGATTAGGTAGAATAATGCATCTAGGTTGACATGGTAAATTGATTGGTCAGGAGGAGGAGCTAGCACTAGAGATATTAGATATAGTGAAGTCAAAATGGTAGTGGTGTGGAGAGCAAAGGAAGCACGTTTTGTTTTAAATTTCTTTTTCCATTTGAATAGTGGGTGACAGGAGGGCATGCATTTTGGTATGATAGAGATGACCATTTGGATAGGTATATAGTGTGCTCAAACTGGGTGCAGAGTGCACTCAATGCTACAGTTGCTAGAAACAGAGATGCCATGTAAAGCAAATGCACTTAATTATTAGTGAGAGAAAAACAACATGCACCAAATGCTTGACAAAGTCTCATTATTTGTGTAGACTTTGTTGCCTAGTTGTCATCTCTTGGGGGCAGACATGGACCCAGAATTAAAAAATCACTAGGGCTAATTTTTAGGCCAATTTTTTCAATCGGAAAGTTTCTATTGAAGTTGGGAAGAATCTACTTTGTTTTTATGACATTTCCCAATTGGTATATAACTTCTTAAACATTTCTATTATTTATTTCGACATCTTAAACTACGTTCTCAAGAACATACTTCCATAAATATACATAAAACAAAACTTGACAGCATGAGACTCCGAGTTATTATATATTAGTACCAAAATTAGGAATAAAATCAATATATGTGTGCATGTACTCACACATCAATTGAAAAAAAAAAAAAAACCCCTGATTTCTAAATTTCTAAATCAAAATTTTATTATTATAAATAAATCACAAGAAAATGAAGAGTACAAGAAGAAGAAAGAACGAAAAAGATGAGAGTTGGGTGGACCCTCAGATGTTTGATGCTAGGAGATGGAGCACACGAGTTGGTTGGAGGGAAGAAGTCTTCTTTTTTGTTTTGTCTTGTGGAGTGGCTGAGCTTGCTTTTTATATATTTTTTTAATTATCACACTGGGCTGGCTATATAGATAGAATAAATTTTCAAAAACTTGGGTCGGGCTTCAGCCCTACCTAGACAGGGCTGGGCCCGTGCCTGCTTGGGGGCATATGATTCCTACTTCTCCCTCATCATCAAAAGAAAATGACGTTTCTAACTTTTAATTTAGTGGTGATTCTCTTCCTAATGTCGAAAGAGGTCCAAATTCGAATCCCCTCATGCGTCAACCAACAAGTCTCATTTTCTCATTTTCGGCCTTATTTTTGTACCAAAAAGATAAAAACCTTCATAAAAGATAGTTTCCTTGCCTCTTTTTTTTTTTTTTTTTTTCTTTCTGCCCTTTTGCTATACTATAATTTTCGCTTCTGCTAGAAGCTTCTAATATGTTTGAAAAGCCTTTGGACCAACAGAATATAATGATACGTGCCTTCTTTTATATATATATATATGCAGGTTTCTCGAACGTGCAGCACAGAAAATTGGAGGCATTAAGCCAGATGGTTCAATTGGAAAACCATGGAGACTATGCACAGTGCAACAAGTAGAAGATTTCAAGACCCTCATAAGAATTTTGCCATTATGGTCAACAAGTATTTTCTTAGGTACCCCAATAGCAGTCCAATCCAGCTTAACCACCTTGCAGGCTCTCACCATGGACCGTCAGATTGGACCTCATTTTAAATTCCCAGCAGGGTCTATTTTAGTCGTTGTCCTAATCTCCACTGCCATCTCTCTCACCCTTATCGACATGTTCTTGTGTCCCATGTGGCAGAAGTTGACTGGTCGGTTCCCAACATCCCTCCAACGCATAGGATTAGGGCACGTGTTAAACGTTCTCAGCATGGCTGTTTCAGCACTAGTGGAGTCGAAACGGCTTAAGATAGCAAAAACCCACCACCTCCAAGACCAGCCTGGTGCTATTGTCCCCAGGTTGGCCTTGTGGCTCTTCCCACAGTTAGTTTTGGTAGGCATTGGAGAGGCATTTCATTTTCCGGGACAAGTTGCATTGTACTATCAAGAATTTCCTGTGTCACTCCGAAGCACATCGACTGCCATGATCGCGTTGATCGTTGGGATTTCGTTTTATTTAGGCACAGGTGTGATTAATCTGATTCAAAGGGTTACAAGATGGCTGCCAGGCAATATAAACAATGGGAAGCTAGAAAATGTGTGTTGGATGTTAGTTGTGGTGGTAGTGCTAAATTTTGGTTACTATTTAGTGTGTGCTAGCTTGTACAAGTATCAAAATGTAAAGGATGCAGATAGAATTCTGGCCCTGATAGCGAGAAGTGATGTGTTGTTAGTGGGTAATTAGAGTACTCTAAGTTATATCAATTAATAACTATGTCAAGTGTTGAAACAAAAATTTCATTGATAACAAATTAAATTCTGGCCCAAGTTTAAAGAAGTTGGGCTCACAGCTAACATGGTCTTCTGGGTTTATTATGAAATTGGTTCAGGCCCAAAATGAATTAATATTAATATTTTTTACAAGGAAATATTAATACATCTGAAAGCACTAACAGAATTTGCTACGTGACTTTGGAATGTGGAGTTGAGGGCTGACTGAAAATGGGAAGTTACTCCCACATACGGTACCCACACAGTACGTGAGCCCATAACTGGCTCCACTCCCTTCAGTTTCTTTTGGTCTATAGAAGGGACCATTGGTGAGCAGCAGAAGGAGGGCAGTAATAGAGGCAAAAAAAAAAAAAAAACGAAGTGCTGCAGAAATTGAAGGCAGAAGCAGGGGCAAAAGGGCAGAACCGAGGAGGCAGACGCAGAGGAGAAAAGCATAAACGCAGAGGAGAAACCAAAGAGCTGCTGGGTTCTGGGAAAAGAAGAAATCCAACAACAAAGACTGCAGAAAAGGGGCAAGCGTGCTGCTGCACCTTGATAAAAGAGAGAAAGGAAGCAAGGTTCTGCTTAAACACAAACGCAGGTAAAACGTCCTTTCTTTAATTGTCAAATACAACTTGCAGGTAGAGCCTTTCTGCTTATGGATAAAAACTAAGCCAAATCAAATGGCTGTGCATCACGTCAAATCCTCCATGGCAAAACAAAATGCCAACAACTTCACCACGAGGCTCTCTGCGTCTGTTGCCTTGCAAAAGTAAATGGAATCCTACAGTCATGGCTTTCACAAGAGGTTCAACACTACTACTCTGCCTCCAAATCCAAGAAGCCCGTGCTCTTGCTGTCAGCAAAATCTCAAGACATTACACAACTACTCTGCCTCCAAATCCAAGAAGCCCGTGCTCTTGCTGTCAACAAAATCTCAAGAAATTACACAAAGGGAGCTCTGGCAAGGACCTCCTTGTTGTGAAAATATACAGATGGGCTTCCCCAAGAACCCCACTGTATCGAGTGCCTAGAACACCTTTAAAGTGTTCGAAAGCACATGGTGTTACTCTCTCAGGAAGCCTTAACGCAGCCTCAACAAACAAAAATCAGACTTGTTTGTTCCCTGCCTCAAGCACCAAATGGTTTATAACATGCTGCCCCTGGTCCAGAAGTTGGAGTCTTCCAGATTACACTTGGCACTCAAATAAAGACCATGTATCATTGGCATCTCATACTTCCTGGAATTTGTTTCAGACACTTGAGAAAGCTTTGATATTGCAAGTCAAAGTGCAGACCAAGCGAAGTTAAAAAAATAAACCAAGACAAACAAGCCTCGAACTTAGCTCGCTCAACATCAAATTGATGCCAGGTTCATCTTTGAGGCAGCAGCCCATTTGTTTTTCTTGAGCAACGAAATCAAAGGTGGTTTGTGTATACAGAACCAAACTCTTATATAAAACCCAAAGTGACAAGACAAATGCAAAGTGCAAACTTACCTTCACGTGCCTATCCTACCAAGTTCTCTCAAGTTTTCAGCAATGATGAAATTTCCAAATTTTGAGTTCCAACACAAGTCACCAAGACAAAATTCAAAGTCAAATCCAGCAAGGAGAAGATCAATTAAAGGACCAAATGATCAAAGTTATCATGGTGTTCTTTTGTCAAACCAAAAATAAAAGGAAAGGCTTCTGTTATCAAGAAGCTGATGACAACACCAACAAATGAAGACAAGAAGTGCAGCAGACCAATCATCAATAGCGAGCAACTCGACGAGCTTCTACGGTGGCCGTACCAAGATCGTGCGGCTGATTTTCATCGCCAACAAGAGCAAGACCAACCAGGCCATGGAGTTGGAGGCTCTGCGCATGGTCTACGACGAAATCAAGAAGGGAGAAAAATACCCAGTTGTTCAGAGACATTGTGCAGATGATCGGTGGGAGATTGGGACCCGGGCTATACGATGGATTTGGCTCATTGTTGTCTATAAATGTGGAGGAGGTGCTAGACACTAAGCTGCAGACCAAGTATAAGGAAATGAGGGCCTTTGAAACGGCAGAGTCAAGGAGTCAAGGGATTTGGAGGTGTCTGGTGGTGGGACATGATTCTTTGGGCCAAAATAAAATATGCTGGTCAAATTCATGAATTCCCCAAAAATTCGTCAAAGAAGGATGAAGGGCAAGTGGGTCATCTTCCAAATTCAAGTGTTTAAACAGTATGACAATTCCCACACGTTTAATGGAGCCAACCATTGACAACTCAAGTGCTAGAAAATACCAATTAACAAATAATTGGTATAACCATCAAATAAAGTTTGGTGGACCTCTTCCTCAAATCAAAATTGGTCCATCCAAAATTCCATTCAAAATAAAAATGTATCAATTAGCAAATAATTGATATGAAAATCCCAAATTTCCCAAGTGGTACAAAACCACACCTCAAAAACTCAAGTGGTACAAAATCACAAATTCTTTCAAAGGTCATTCATTCCTTGAAAGTCCAATCAAATTACGAGTGGCTTGATCCCTCAAAAGAGGTACGTAGGCAACCTAGGGCCAACCTAGGTGTAGCCGCAAACTTAAACAAACACACAAACCTCCATTTAAAGTTTAATCCATGTTGGAATCAAAGGGTATTCTCTTTTTAATGAGAGATTATAATTAAGAGACACGTTGTCTTGAATGGGTCGTACTTAAATTAATAAAACTCGAGTCTGTCAGGGACGAGAGTGAAATCGTGTTGGGTGGAGGTTCATACAAATTACTTGTATAATTTTTACCTAACATCAAGTATAAGACATTATGGGCTAGTTTGACATTGCTGTGCTTTAAAAAAAACTGCTTCTGCTGTGCTGCAAGAATAATCAGCAGTGAAAAAAATTAGTTAGACGTTTGGTAAATTATATTTGAAAAAGTGTTGTGAGTAATCAAAGTGTTTGGTAAACTTTTATACATAAGGACTTTGTGTATGTATAATGACCAAAAAGCCATGAGATATAAACAATGAGTTGAAAATGAGCCATTAAATGTTAATAAAAAAACTTAATAATAAATTGAAAGTGAAAAATAATATTTAAAAATTTTAAATAGTCTAAAAACAAATAAAATTCTCTACCAAAAAAAAAATCTCAGCAGCACAACAACCCCTCCCATCTTCTCTTCGCAGCCCTTTCCCCATCACCACCACAAACTCTCACCCCCTCCCTCATCTCCTCCCTTTTCAGGAACCAATACCCCCACCACAAACAATCGCCAGGCCCCTCCAACAACCCCACCCGACTCGACCCCAATACCATATCACCGCACCCAACCCCTTCCCCACGCCAGCCCCACAGAACAAACCTCACCCAACCACCACCTCTCGATCTCTCCACCCAAGCCTTCACCGTCTCTCTACTTGATCCCCCACGCCGCCCAAATCCACCAAGCCTTACCCACTGCCCAGATCCACCAAGCCATACCCACTGCCCAAATACAAATCTTAGGGGTTTTTACTCTATTTTATTCAATTTAATGAAATTTACGAATCAACACATGAAATTCAATTTAATTCAGACTGATTGATGGTGAAATTGCAACGGCTATTATGGCTAGCAATAACTAGCCCAACTTGCAGTGAGAAGAAGGAAGAAGAAGAGTGTGTTGAGTGCAGAGAGGAGACAAAACCTATTTTGGAATGGGAGGGATATAAGCTGTCTTTTTGGAAAAGTAGTAAGGGTGTTATGGGAAAAATGAAAAAATCATTAAAAGGAACCAGCTGTTTTTTTTTATAAAGCAGCTTTGAGAAGCTGGTTCCAACCTCCTTTGAAAAACTGCTTTGAATGACCCGAGATTTTAAAATAAGCTGACTGAATTTCTTTCACCAAACACTTTTAGTTGCAAAAATTATTTTTTAAGCAACGCACTCCCAAACGCTACCTATATGTGCCAAGTATTACTATCAAGTCTATGAAATAATGTGTTTCCCAGGGAAATTCTACTGCTTTGAAATAGAAACTACAACAAGCGGAAATGAACTTGATCACGATCAATAATATCCGCTAAAAGAACGCCATAAATGAAATTAAGGAGTACCCCTCATATCAAACAATAAAACACTCACAAATCAAATCATACCTCGATAGTCCATGTATTGCTCCTATTTATTTTCTTGAAAGAGATTCCTATCAGCATTTACAATACATGACAATGCAAGCTATACATTCTTTATCAAAAATTATATCGTCAAGAAATATGAAACACCGCCACGTGATAACTAATCCACATGTCATATAGAAAATACAAAACTGAATGTAAAAGACCTAGTTGCAATACACGATATCCTAAGAAATGAATATGGAATTAAGAAGTTGTATTGGAAGAAGTAAAGCTTGTCATGCCTTAGTTAAAACGTTGACGTTGACGTATGCAAATTTTGTGGGCAAACTTGTAAGAAATTAAGTAGCTCATTTCTTTGCAAAATATGATTTATCATGTTTGGACTTTTTTCTGTAACTTTTGGAGGAAGGGTCACTCTCACATGAGATCATTTCGTTAGGCAGGGCATCCTTCTTTAATTAATTTGCAATATGCGTGTTTCAGACTTCATCCAAAAAGTATATCTATTTGGACTGCCATCTTCTTGTCTTTACCCTGACATCGCGTGTAAAATCATTCATTATTCCCCCTTGTTTTCTGGAAATGGCAACCCAATTAAAGTTTGTTATTGTTGTAACTGTGGCTTTTGCCTCTTTTTCTAGTAGTGATTTTTATAACTAGCTAAGGAACCTAAAATAATTAAAAATTGACAAGGCATAAGATAATTGAATGTGGGGTACATTTGGGAGATATTCAAACCTATAGAAGAGTTGGTGATGAGTTATTAACTTATGAGCAATGCTTGCTTGCTTGGCATACCACATTGCGGACCACGCCAATATAATGGGGCTCATCTTTATTAGAGAGGTGGTATATAATGTGGTATAACTAGCGTTTTCGTTAATGTATTAAGTGGATACTAGTAATTTAAATGAAAAAAGTTGTGTTAAGTGACAACTTTCTTAATGAAATACATATAATAATAATGTCATGAAGGACTGCTAATTTAACAAACAGAAATTCAGGACACCAAAAATATAATAGCAAATATGGCAAACGTGTTTTGTGGGTTGTGTAGAATTGAAGGATTCTCAGATATATATATTAACCCGTGCAACGGGTTCATGTTGAATATCACACTACAAGTTGTAAGCACAGCAGCAACTTTGAGCTAGCTTAAATAGTCGACCCGACAACATGGATGAGTCCCTTTCCCACAATGATGAAGCCCATGCATCATCATCACATTCCGGTCGCAGGCGCGGTGGTTGGATCACTTTCCCATTCATTACCGGTCTCTCTCTTTCTCTCCATCTCTTTCATTTTATTAGTTTGCTAACTCACACTGGTGTACATCCGAGTTATGATTATGAACTTCTATATTGCGCAGGGGCTTTGGTAGGCCTGACACTTACAGCCGGAGGATGGCTCTCAAATTTGATTGTATTTCTGATTGAAGAATTCAATGTAAAGAGCATTGATGCTGCTCAGATTGCAAATGTGGTTAACGGTTCTTCAAGTTTTTTCCCAATCATCGAAGCAATCGTAGCTGACTATCTCTTCGGCTCATTCTCCGTTATCTCAATTTCCTCCTGCATTTCCTTGCCGGTAATAAAATAGAGTGCTGCTTTTTCCACCCACATGTCCTATTTCCCCACCCACCTTATCTTTAAAATTTTAAAAACAAATTTATCCCTTTGCAAAATGACTTATAAAGACAAATTTATTATTTATGCAATAATTCTTTTTATGGAAACATTCCGAAAGAGATTGCAGAGTTAATGGAGCTGGAGGTTTTGGACTTGGGATATAATAACTTTAGTGGACTGTTTCCATCTGATTTCAGCAACAATCCGTCTCTAACTATCCTTTTACTTGACAATAACAGATTTCTTGGTTGCATATCTCCTCACCTCCATGAGCTGAAGATGCTTTCTGAATGCCAGGTAGATTAGGATTAGCTAACAATGCTACTTGCCTAACATTTTCTATGAGCAGATCTACCAGCTGGAACACTGCCCAACTTGAAGATGCAACTTACCGCAGGCTGCAGCAGGGGGCAGATGAGAAAGAGCCATCCAAAGTCAGAAGTGCTAAAGGAAATGAACGTGGTTTGTTATCGACATCGGCTACTCCATCTTCCTCAACACCACTTCATCAGCCTTCTTCCACCATCTCCATTACCATTTTCAGTCTTAATGCCACCCTCACTATTTTCATCACCATCATCAAATTCCCTTTTACCATCACCGTCGTCAAATTCCCCTTCAGCATCTCCCTCAAGCAGCTTTTAGACCCCTTCACCCTCGCCTTTGGTAGCACTAACTCTAGCCTCTCCAGTCCCAATAAATCCTACAACTACTATTTCTCCACAACCACAGTCCAATCAAGAACCAATGCCTTCCCCTACTTCAAGTCCAAATCAAAGGGTTAAGACTAGTTCTTCCAAGTCAAGGCATTGTGTACTTCTGATTTGTGCAGGCGTTGTTGGGGGTTCCCTGGGTCACAGGGTTAAGTGGGCAGTTGTAGAAGCATTTGTATCAGGTGTACCAAAGCTCAGGAAAAAAAAAGGAAATAAAGAGGAAGAAGAAAACTGGCGCAGAGGAAGAAGAAGAAAAAAAGAAAGAAAAAAAAAGGAGATAGAGAGAAGGGATAAACGCAGGAAAAAAGGAAACAGAGAGAGAAGAGATAAGAAAAGGAAAGAAAAAGAGAGAGGAGAAATAGTTTGCTTGAATTAATAATTAAAGGGTATTTTAGGAATAATGGTGGGTGGAAAGATTGGTTTTGTATTTTTGAAATTTATATGGTGGGTGAGAAGATAAGGTGGGTGGGAAAATAGGACAAGTGGGTAGAAATAGCAGTACTTTAAAATAGTCAATCTCTTAGTACATGCTTGCTCCATCTGTGCCTATTCTTTTGCTGCTGATTTATGTGAACACATAAAACTTTTGATATGTACTTGATTTTAGTTGCTATTCACTTTTATTTGGTAATTGCTAACTAAGTACTTCGGTGGAAATGCTTAATTTAGGGGCTTAAGTTGAGGGACAAGTTATATATTCACATTTAATGGTTCAATTTAACAATATAACATCATCTGGTCAATCTGATCTTAGATTGATCACGTAGAGATGAATTATCTAACAATATAAAATATCATATATCAACCTTTCCATCTTTGCATAAGGCTATGAGCAAAGTATTGTAGGTCACAATGTCAAGATAACAGCCCCGAGAAACCATTATATCCAAATACTCAATCGATTGGTAAGGAGGGGGATTGCCGGAGGTGGACATGTGGCATAGTGTGCTTGCCTTAAAAGAAGTGGCATTGTGTATAATTTTGATATTTTTTAATCACATTATTGTAAAATTAGGTACTACTTTTTGGTTTAAAATGAAATAGTTGAAATGGCATTTTTTGTAATTATTAGCTTTTTGCAATGCATGATTGTAAAATTACATCTTATTTTTTATTCATTTGCCTTTTACTAGTTAGGGAAAATTGTATTCCTATTTTCCAAATTAGTAAATTATATGGTGTCTTAAAACGAAAGCACCCAAAAAGAAAAGCCCAACCCTTTCCCGACATAGCATTGTTCTCGAAGTTGTTGCCTAAATGCAATTAGAAAGGAAATCTAATTCGAAACTCATCGAAACAAAGTTTTTGTCGACTGGATCATCATCCACGCACTTGAGAGCTCCGCCGCTCCCTTTCGAGATTTGGTCTCGCTTCCCAAATGTTAAAGGTTGGCTGAGACTCACTGACTCACTGAGATGCTGAAGATGATGATGCGGAAGATAGTTGCTTCTTCTTCTTCTTATTGCAACTGCAGGAGATGGAGAGGTATGCCTTGTCTTCACTCTAACTCCACTGTTGTTGTTTTCACCAACGATTACTTTGCTTTCCTTCACTCTCAACCTTCTAAACCAATCAAATCTACAAGAACCCAACTAGAGCAGCCAGTGAGAGACTCACCCAAAATCACAAATGTTGAGGATGCTTTCAATGTGTTTGATAGAATGCTTCAAATGCGTCCTCCGCCTTCAGTTGTTCGTTTCAATCAAATATTGGGTCAAGTTGCAAAATTGAAACATTACTCTGCCGTCATCTCATTGTATAACCAAATGGGTGTGTCGAGAATTGGACATAATGTTTATACCCTAACCATTCTCATAAATTGTTATTGTCATCTAAACCAAATGGGGTTTAGTTTATCTGTATTGGGAAAATTCTTCAAACTTGGTCTTGAACCAGATGTCTGTACCTTCACCACTCTAATCAACGGCTTTCTTCTTAAGAATAGAGTGGCGGAGGCGGCAACCCTTCTCCACCAGATGATGAGGGGAGGTAATTGTCAGCCTGATGTGGTTACTTATGGAACACTAGTAAAGGGCTTTTGCATGAAAGGTAACAACAGTGCAGCTATTCAATTGCTTAGGAAGATGGAGGAAGGGCCTTGCAAGCCTAACCTAGTTGTCTATAGCACGATCATCAACAGTCTTTGTAAGGATACACTAGTTGTTGATGCATTGAACCTCTTCTCAGAGATGATGAGCAAGGGTATTGCCCCAAATGTCATTACCTATACATCCTTGATTCACGGAGTTTGCAAATTAGGCGAGTGGAAAGAAGCTACAAGGTTGTTGAATGAAATGGTGAGTAAAAATATCTTTCCAGATGTGTTCACGTTCAACGTCTTGGTAGACACACTTTGTAAGGAGGGAAAGGTCGTGGAAGCAGAAGGCGTGGTTGAGATGATGATTCAAAGAGATATTGAACCTAATACGGTTACGTACAATTCACTACTAGATGGTTACTGTTTGCGAGGAGAAATAGGCAAGGCACAAAATGTTTTTGAACTAATGCTTAGCAAGGGCTCGATGGTTGATGTTGTTAGTTCCAACACCTTGATAAATGGATATTGTAAGCATAAAAAGATTGATGAGGCCATGATGCTTTTTCTGGATATGTCTCATAAGGGACTAGTTGCTAATACCGTTACCTATAACACTCTTCTGGATGGTTTTGGCAAAGCAGGTAGAATACAGGATGCACAAAAGTTGTTCTCTGAGATGCAAGCTTGTGGCCAACTTCCCGATGCACAAACATATTCTATTTTACTGGATGGCCTGTGTAAAAACCAACAACTTTCTCAGGCAATGCAATTGTTTGGAGAGATGGAAGCGAAGAAGTTGGATATTGATATTGTGATTTACAGTATTCTTATTGAAGGTTTGTGCATTACTGGAAAAATTGAATCTGCAAGGGATCTCTTTTGTGGTTTATCATCAAAAGGACTTCAACCTAATGTGAGGACATACAATATAATGATTAGTGGACTCTGTATCGCGGGCCTAACAAGTGAAGCAGAAAATTTGCTTATCCAAATGGAAGAGAAAGGCTGTTCTCCTGATGGTTGGACCTTTAACACAATTATCCGAGGGTTCATCCATAATAAACAGACATCAAGGGCGACGGTACTTATTCAAACAATGGTAGAGAAGGGTTTTTCTGCAGATGCATCAACAACGGAGTTGATAGTTAATTTACTGTCGAAGGATGAAGTAGATCCTGCTTTGTTGCCGTTGATAAAAAATCACTGTGAAATTAATATACATTTGTGGACAATGAAATTTGGAACTGCTGCACCTTCAACGACCATAAAGGTATTATAGTGGTTGTGCGTATTATAGAAGGGGGTGGAGTGGTGGGGAAGGGTCAGCGGGGTGGAGGATGGTACTCTTTTTCTTCAATTTTGTCTAAAACAATAATTTTTAAAAATGATTTAACTGAAAATTGGATGAAATGTTGAGAATTTAGACGGTAGGGGAAACAGATGTGTGGTCGGTAGGCTGCATCTTTATGGAGCTTATGAATAGGAAGCCTTTGTTTCCAGGCGAAGTTCATGTGCATCAGATGCGCCTATTGACAGAGGTAAGATGACCTGACTTTGACTTTGGTATTTAAGAATCACACTTTAGAAGAAATGAAATATTACTTGAAATACTTATTCTACATCTGTAATATGGTTTTCTGCTTTAATTAAATTGGCTGCTGCATTGAATTTTGCTAAGTTTCTATAGTAGTTACAGTTCTACTATTCTGTTTTCCTCCATGTCACTTGAAATACTTACACATGCTTTTTATTTTTTGTTACAGCTTCTTGGGACACCAACTGAGTCTGATCTTGGGTTTGTACGGAATGAGGAAGCTAGAAGATATATACGGCAGCTCCCCCTGCATCCTCGTCAGCCATTGGTGAGGTTTTTCCCACATGTTAATCTGCTGACCATTGATCTCATTGATAGAATGTTGACATTTGATCCTACTAAAAGGATAACTGGTAATTTTCTATTCCATTCCATTCTTCTTTTGGTGCTGTTTTTACCGGCCATATGTATAGAATGTTGACGCATTGAGGTCCCAATTATGAATTTTAATTGTGTAACTTGTGCTACCACAGTTGAAGAAGCGTTGGCTCATCCTTACCTGGATAGACTACATGACGTAGCTGATGAACCAATCTGCACTGAGCCTTTCTCCTTTGATTTCGAGCAACAGCCCTTGGGAGAAGTGCAAATGAAAGATATGATTTACAGAGAGGCTATAGCACTCAACCCAGAGTATGCTTGATTTGAAAAGCAGCATTGGTACTCGGTTTCTATATCTATGAAGTAGAAAGATTTGCATTTTCAGTGCTCTTTGATAAAAAGGTTAGGAAAGGTTATTGTTACCAAAACATTGCAATCATCAGTGAGCACAAGGATCGTCCTATTTCATCTACATCATTACTTAGGTGGGTTTGCTGATTTTTTCCATGATGACTGCCCATCAATTTTACTAGACCTCTGTATTAATTTTTGAGGTCAGTTCCTCTTTTTTCTTTTTCGGTGATCGAACTTGTATTCTATTTATCTTGTTTGTATCTTGATTTTTTTGATTTTAGATTTTTTTTTTGCTGTACCAAACTTGTACCCATGTATAGCAAAATTGTATTGAGGAACCTAACTGAGATTCAATAAATATCTTTATTCACTCCTTGTGAGACTCATTTGGGATCTTCATTCACAAGCTGTGAAGCTGATGTTCTTATTTCATCTGCCTTTTGTTTGATGGACCAATTTATGCGTGACTTGATTCTCAGGGGAAGATTATTTAGGATCACAAATTTTCCATCATGTTCTTAATCCCCATATCCGTGGATTATTTGGCAGATTAGGAGTGGATCAATGAGTTCTATATAAGATATTCTTAAGATGTTTTTCTTTGATGGAAGATATTCTCGTTGGTATTAATATAATACGGTTGAGCAATGAGTAAATTAAAACTCATTTCCCATTGGAGTCCTCCTTGCCGGCTTAATTGCTTGTTTTGTAACTGTAATTCCATTTCCAGCATTTAAGTTCTAACTGCAATCCTGTCGGCCAACATCCATCTTTCATGTGAGACTATTAAGATTCAACATCCGTCTTTCTTCTTACGTGTGGTAATTGGTACCCCATGCTTAATCTGAAAGGAATCTAAGGATGAAAATGTCGGCTGTGCAAATAGTATCGGTACTCCAATTTACGAATATTTTGGGAGATATATTGATATTATTTTTGGTATCGGTGTACATCAATGTTGTTGGTTTTGTTTGGATTAGAATGTCAATTAAGGTTTAATTTGGTTTATATTTGACTTAATTAGAGATATTTTTTGGTTTGAATCTGCATCTTGTTCCTTGTTTACCCCCAGTGTATCGGCCGATATTTTCGTCCTTAAAAGCAATTACATGAACTTGCTGACTTGAGTTAGACCACTTGCTTCAAGTTTCCTTCAAATAGGTCTTCTCAAGGGTTGCCTTCGTTTTTGGAAACTAAACTAGTTGAAAGTTTAGGCATCTACAGGACTAAAATTAGTGTATGTGGATTTATCTACAGGGTTTTGGCCCTGTGACAGTTACCACCATTTGAAAGTTGGAAGTTGGTGCTCATTGCCATTAAGTCTGGCGGCTGGGTCCTCCGATGATGCCAGAAGGGAAAGCTAGACCACAATTAGTGTGGCACCTACAGGACTGCACCAACTTTTTACATTATTTCGTAGGGCCGGGAGCTTACAAACATGCATTTTCAGTTAGGAAAGGAGGCTGCCACAGAGTTACAGCAGTTGGGTTTTAACATGGATGCATCACTCTCTGTTGATAGAGATGCAGAAATGCTTGAATCCGGTGGTAACCGCTGTGGTTGGATCATCTTTTTATTCATCATAGGTCTCTCTCTCTCTCTCTCTCTCTCTCTCACTTACTCATTCTCATGGACATGACTATATATGTTCATCACTTCTATATGTTTGCAAAAACCTATTTCTTAGAAAAACATGTGTTTTTGTTTGGACCAGGAACTTTCATGTGCTTGACACTTGCTGCTGGAGGATGGCAAGCAAATTTGATTGTGTATCTGATTCAGGAATATAACGTGAAGAGCATTGATGCTGCTCAGGTTTCAAATGTAGTCAATGGTTGCACTTGTTTATTTCCAATCACGGGAGCAATTATTGCAGACTCTTTTTCCGGCTGCTTCCCTGTCATCTTGATCTCTTCTTGTATCTCTTTTCTGGTAACAGCCTCACTCTGTCTCTACTCTTGCGCGAGCACGCACACACACCTTGAGTTTCATTTCTAAATTCATTACCGTTGCAGGGACTGGTCCTATTAGTTTTGACTGCAACTCTAGACTCCTTGAGGCCTCTGTCATGTGATGACGGATTGAGCTTGTGTGAAACACCATCAGAATCTCAGTTTGCAGTTCTCTATGCCGGTATAGCTCTGGCATCGATTGGACTCGGAGGCACTCGGTTTACTATAGCAACAATGGGTGCAAACCAATTTGATAAACCAGAAGAGCAAGGGATTTTCTTTAACTGGTTTTCTTTGCAATGTATACACAACTTCTGTTATAAGTTTTACAGCCATTGTCTATATTGAGGACAAAGTCAGTTGGGGCTTGGAATATGGCCTATGTGCTCTCGTAAATTTGATTGTTTTACCCATTTTCTTATCGGGAAGCAATTTCTATCGTCGGGATAAGCCACAAGGCAGCCCATTTGTGTATATAGTTCGTGTTCTTGTTGCAAGCATCCGGAAAAGGAATGTTCTGCTCTCATCCAGAAGCGAGGATTATCACTACCACAATGATGGAGAGGCAAAGATGGTTCCTGAGACACATAAAAAGAGCTTGAGGTGCGACTTGATTTTATAAAAAGTATCCTATTTTCCTGTTTATAAACATATTCACATCAACCTTCTATTGCTTAAGAAAAATGGAAGTCATTACTTTTTTTTTTCTTTTGATGTAGGAGCAAATCATTATAGAACAAAGCAGAAGAAAAAGTACTTTACAGTTTATACTCGGTTTTATTTTCGTTATTTCTTTTGGATGGAGGAAAATAGTATAGTGCACTGGAGATGATGGTAGCTTTTCTGTCTGATGGAAAAGAAAATAAAGTTGAAGACAGAAGTTCTTGAAGCTTAAACAACTTTTAATTTGCTTCTTTTGACTAAATGACACAATTTTACGTATAAGATACATTTATCTTCTATTGCTGGGTTAGTTGGCCACTTTGGGATGTTTGAAACACCTTTGGTGAACAGCTGCAGTGTTCACTTTGTGCTGAGTCAAAGAGGAAGGAAACGTTTTCTCCATGTGATATTCTATCCATTATTATCATCATAATGACGGCATGACCGCATCATGGTAATGTCATAACAGCCTTGTTATTCGGCGTGCAGCACAGCGGCCTGCTGGGCGGTGGCCTGGCCTAGGCCTAGGCTTAGGCCGGGGCGAGTCTAATTAATAAGGCTGAGGAAAGGATATTAGAAACTTCGTTGAGTTTGGGAGCTCAGACAGTGCTTTTCCTCTAAACCTTTGACAGTCATATTCTGAAGGGCCTAGCAAACCCTTTTTTCATTTTTATTGTTGCAGCTTCATAAAAAGAAAAAGAAATGACAATTTCACTTTGCTCTCTTGTTGCAGCTTTCTAAATGGTGCAGCCCTGAAAACTGAAGGCGACTTGAAACCTGATGGCTCAATTGCAAAGCCATGGAGCCTGTGCACATTCCAACAAGTAGAAGATCTCAAAACTGTCATTATAACTTTCCCTTTGTGGTCATCCCAGTATATTTACAAGCACCCCAATAGCAATCCAAGGCAGCTTAACAACCCTCCAAGCTCTAACCATGGACCGTCGCATCGTGTCACATTTCAAAATCCCGGTTGGATCTTTGATAGTCTTGGTTCTACTATCTACTTGCATCTCTCTCCCAATAATTGATCGCTTCCTATATCCCGTATGGCAAAAACTGACCAATCAATCTCCAACTCCCCTCAAAAGACTAGGAATAGGCCATGTCCTAAATATCATAAGCATGGTTGTTTCAGCATTAGTGGCGTCAAGGCGTCTCAGAACAGCCCACAGCTCCACGCTGCCAATGTTGGTTATGTGGTTATTCCCACAGCTGGCCTTAGTTGGCATTGGTGAAGCCTTCCATTTTCCGGGGCAACTTCGGTTGTGCTATCAAGAATTTCCAGCGTCGCTTCGAGGCACGGCGACTGCAATGGTTGCAATGACAATAGGCATTGCTTTCTACCACATAAACTCAGCAGAGATCTGAGATTTCTTCTCTTTCTCAAATCCCACCGCATTTACATAAACGAAAACGTGATTTTTACCACATAAACAATAAAAGGGCGCCAAATCCCACCCCATTTGTACCCCGAGTTTTCTTGTTTTTCTATTTCATAGATCCAAAGATGCATGTTTAGATGAGGTGAAAAAAAATTCCTAATTATACCACTTTTATTTCTTTTGCATTCCAATTTTTGGTTTCAAATACTATCTTGACAGGGGTAAAATTGGAAAATAGTTTAATAACAAAAAATCAAAGCTATCTTTATATACTAAAACGGGTGCATTTTTGCTCACCACTTTAACCTTAGGTGTACTCTCACCACCATTCTCAATGCTTGACACGTGTCCATAGGTATAATCATGGTTTCATAAATACAAAACAAAAGTTAACTATAGTTATACCCATGGACACGTGTCAAGCATTAAAGATGATGGTAAGAGTACACATATGGTTAAAGTGGTGAGCAAAAATGCTCCCATACTAAAACAGGTGGCATGCTCAGAAGTAGAGAGTGTCTAGTTCAGTCGCCTTGGTCGACTGTGGCTAGCATTCCTCAAAGAGAAAAGCCCAACCCTTTCCCGACATAGCATTGTTCTCGAAGTTGTTGCCTAAATGCAATTAGAAAGGAAATCTAATTCGAAACTCATCGAAACAAAGTTTTTGTCGACTGGATCATCATCCACGCACTTGAGAGCTCCGCCGCTCCCTTTCGAGATTTGGTCTCGCTTCCCAAATGTTGAAGGTTGGCTGAGACTCACTGACTCACTGAGATGCTGAAGATGATGATGCGGAATATAGCGGCTGCTTCTTTTTATTGTAGCAGTCGGAGATGGAGAGGTATGCCTTGTCTTCACTCTAACTCCACTGTTGTTGTTTTCACCAACGATTACTTTGCTTTCCTTCACTCTCAACCTTCTAAACCAATCAAATCTACAAGAACCCAGCTGGAGCAGCCAGTGAGGGACTCACCCAAAATCACAAATGTTGAGGATGCTTTCAATGTGTTTGATAGAATGCTTCAAATGCGTCCTCCGCCTTCAGTTGTTCGTTTCAATCAAATATTGGGTCAAGTTGCGAAATTGAAACATTATTCGGCTGTCATCTCCTTGTATAACCAAATGGATGTGTCGGGAATTGGACCTGATGTTTATACTCTAAACATTCTCATTAATTGTTATTGTCATTTGAACCAAATGGGGTTCAGTTTATCTCTATTGGGAAAATTCTTCAAACTTTGTCTTGAACCAGATGTCGTTACCTTCAACACTCTAATCAACGTCTTTCTTATTGAGAATAGAGTGGCAGAGGCGGCAGCTCTTTTCCACAAAATGATGGGGGCAGGTAATTGTCAGCCCAATGTGGTTACTTTCAACACAATAGTAAAGGGCTTTTGCATGAATGGTAACACTAGTGCTGCTATTCAATTGCTTAGGAAGATGGACGAAGGAGCTTGCAAGCCTAACCTAGTTGTCTATAGCACAATCATTGACAGTCTTTGTAAGGATACACTAGTTGATGATGCGTTGAACCTCTTCTCAGAAATGATGAGCAAGGGTATTGCCCCAGATGTCATTACCTATACATCCTTGATTCATGGAGTTTGCAAATTAGGCGAGTGGAAAGAAGCTACAAGGTTGTTGAATGAAATGGTGAGTAAAAATATCTTTCCAAATGTGTTCACGTTCAGCGTCTTGGTGGACACACTTTGTAAGGAGGGAATGGTCGTGGGAGCAGAAGGCGTGGTTGAGATGATGATTCAAAGAGATATTGAACCTAATACGGTTACGTACAATTCACTACTAGATGGTTACTGTTTGCGAGGAGAAATAGGCAAGGCACAAAATGTTTTTGAACTAATGCTTAGCAAGGGCTCGATGGTTGATGTTGTTAGTTCCAACACATTGATAAATGGATATTGTAAGCATAAAAAGATTGATGAGGCCATGATGCTTTTTCTGGATATGTCTCATAAGGGACTAGTTGCTAATACCGTTACCTATAACACTCTTCTTGATGGTTTTGGCAAAGCAGGTAGAATACAGGATGCACAAAAGTTGTTCTCTGAGATGCAAGCTTGTGGCCAACTTCCCGATGCGCAAACATATTCTATTTTACTGGATGGCCTGTGTAAAAACCAACAACTTTCTCAGGCAATGCAATTGTTTGGAGAGATGGAAGCGAAGAAGTTGGATATTAATATTGTGATTTACAATATTCTTATTGAAGGTTTGTGCATTACTGGAAAAATTGAATCTGCAAGGGATCTCTTTTGTGGTTTATCATCAAAAGGACTTCAACCTAATGTGAGGACATACAATATAATGATTAGTGGACTCTGTATCGCGGGCCTAACAAGTGAAGCAGAAAATTTGCTTATCCAAATGGAAGAGAAAGTCTGTTCTCCTGATGGTTGGACTTTTAACACAATTATCCGAGGGTTCATCCATAATAAACAGACATCAAGGGCGATGGTACTTATTCAAACAATGGTAGAGAAGGGTTTTTCTGCAGATGCATCAACAACGGAGTTGATAGTTAATTTACTGTTGAAGGATGAAGTAGATCCTGCATTGTTGCCGTTGATAAAAAAATCACTGTGAAATTAATATACATTTGTGGACAATGAAATTTGGAACTGCTGCACCTTCAACGACCATAAAGGTATTATAGTGGTTGTGCGTATGGCAGGAGGTGAAAATGCCTTCTCACTTGCATCCTTAATTTCTGGTATTAATTCTGTTTAATGGGATATCTATCTAGCACTCTTTTGAACTTTTCCCTTTATCTATGATGATTTATTTACTTTGTATTCCTATCACTTGGCATCTTGCAGTATATAGAAGGCCAAATTATAAATTTAGGTGTGCCTTCTCACGACTCTCTTAGCTTGAAAATGTATCTACAGATAATGTGTCTACTGTTTCGGGTATCAGAAACTTTGACAAAACGTAGACCATTATAGGTTACTTCAAAATTAGTTATCTACAGGGGATCTTTAAAACCAAAGGTTGGTTTGTCTCTCTTCCCACATAATGTATAATATATATATACTAATGGCTTCTAGTTTGAGGATGAAATAATGAGCCTAAACTTTGGCAATTCATTGATGTTCTGGAGAGGAGTGTGTTATATTGGGATAGCGGCTGATAATGGTATATATACTGTTGTTCCTTGATTGAACTTGTGTTGAGTACCAATCTTTATGTTAACTAAACTAATTTTCCAAGTTAAAACTCTTTTGTTTCTTGTCTGGTTCATATATACTAGTTAGCCATGATGGAAAATACTTGCCCCAATGCCAGGATTGGGATTGGAAGGGAAGCGAGAATTTTAACGAAGTGATTTTTGAATGTATTGAACTATATATTTTCTATCAAAATGAAAATGACATGCTTTAATTTGCAGCTAGTTTATGTTTTCTTTTCATATTTCCACCCATACAGTAAGTAATACTCGTGTGTTTGTAAAGGCATATTTTTGTACAATTTGTGTAATTTTGGCATTGGTTTAGGACAACTGTCATTTATTGAGTTTGATGGTGCAGTTGCAGTTATTGTTGATTTGAGTTTAAATGAAATAATAAAATTTGACAGCATTTAATAATAGTTTTGTAATTTTGAGGTTTTTTCGTTGCGTGATTGTAAAATTACATCCTATTTTTTAGGTATTGGCCTTGTGTAAATTAGGTAAAATTATATTCTTATTATACATATTAGTAAACTATTTAGTGGGCTTAAACTAAAGCGGCATACTACTACAATATATGGGTTTAGGCACCATTTTTATTTGTGCTCTTAACTTCAAAAGACATAAATACTTGTGGAGCCATATTCTTGTGTGGGGCCCGTTTCTATCGTTTTGATAAACCACAAGGGAGCCCATTTGTGGGTTTGGCTCGCGTGGTTGTTGCTTCAGCTCGGAAAAGGAATCTCCGGCACTCATTTGGCGGAAGCAAGGATTATTACTATGGGCATGGTGGAGTGACAGATGACTTGGTGGGTTCTGCAACACCTAGCTCCAGCTTCAGGTACAAGCATTACTTTAAATTTCTAATGTTTTATTAGCTAACTTAAGATTTTAGGGTTAGTATAACGTAGTATCAACCACACTTTGATTTATCCTTTCTCTCATATGCCTTATCGTTATTGACCAATTTCGTAACAGTTTAAGATCCAATGATCGTCTAACATCTAAGCCATTTAGATTTCCTTGTGAGAAGATGTTGATGTTTTTTTGTTCACTAAGCCATTTAGGTAGAATAATGCATCTAAGTTAATAATGTACCTAATGAAGGACAAAAAATTAAAATCTAATCTATGATCAGAGTTTAATAATAAGTCATCTTGTCAGGGTTTAAAAACAGGTCACCAATTAATGGTTGACATGCTAGAGCAGGCAGTGGTCTTGATGATCGCCAATGTAAATTGATTCGTCAGGACAGGAGGAGGAGCTAGCACTAGAGATATTAGATATGGTGCAGTCAAAATGGTTGTGTGTTCATCATGGCGCACAATTGTGTAGAGAGATTTCATGTAAAGCAAATGCACTTAATTATTAGTGAGAGAAAAACAAAATGCACCAAATGCTTTAACTATAATGCTTTACAAAGTCTCATTATTTGGGTAGACTTTGTTGCCTAGTTGTCATCTCTTGGGGGCATATGATCCCTATTCATCCCTCTGTCATCGAAAGAAAATGATTTTTCTGGCTTTTAATCTAGTGGTGTTTCTCTTTCTAATGTCGGAAGAGGTCCAAATTTGAATCCCCTCCTACGTCAACCAAAGTCTCATTTTCTCCACTTCGGCCTTATTTTTGTGCCAAAAAGATAAAAACCTTCATAAAAGATCATTTCCTTACCTTTTTTTGTTTTGTTTTGTTTTTCTTTCTGCCCTTTTGTTATACTATAATTTTCACTTTCGCTACAAGTTTCTAATATGCTTGAAAAGCCTTTGGATAGCAGAATATATATAAGGGTAATGATACATGCCTTCTTTTATATATATATATATATATATGCAGGTTTCTTAACCGTGCAGCACAGAAATTGAAGGAGACATTAAACCAGATGGTTCAATTGGAAAACCGTGGAAACAATCCACAGTGCAACAAGTAGAAGATTTCAAGACCCTCATAAGAATTTTGCCCGTATGGTCAACTACTATTTTCTTAGGTACCCCAGTAGCAGTCCAATGCAGCTTAACCATCTTGCAGGCTCCCACCATGGACCGTCAGATTGGGCCTCATTTTAACATCCCAGCAAGGTCTATTTTAGTCATTGTCTTCATCTCCACTGCCCTCTCTCTCACCGTTATTGACAGGTTCTTGTGGGCCACGTGCCAGAAGTTGACTGGTCAGTTCCCAACACCCCTCCAACGCATAGGATTAGGCCACGTGTTAAACGTTCTCGGCATGGTTGTTTCAGCACTAGTGGAGTCAAAAAGGCTTTAGCAAAAACCCACCACCTCCAAGACCAGCTTGGTGCAATTGTCCCCATGTTGGCCTTGTGGCTTTTCCCACAGTTGATTTTGGTAGGCATTGGAGAGGCATTTCGTTATCTGGGACAAGTTGCATTGTTTTATCAAGAATTTCCGGTGTCACTCCGAAGCAAATCGACCGCCATGGCCGCGTTGATCATTGGGATTTCGTTTTATTTAGGCACAGGTGTGATTAATTTGATTCAAAAAGTCACAAGATGGCTGCCAGACTATAAATAATGGGAAGCTAGAGAATGTGTATTGGATGTTAGTTGTGGTGGGGGTGCTAAATTTTAGTTACTATTTAGTGTGTGCGAGCTTGTACAAGTATCAAAATGTAGAGGGTGCCGATGGTAATTCTGGCCCTGATAGTGAGAAGTGATGTGTTGTTAGTGGCTAATTAGAGTCATTATCTAAGTTATCAATTAACTACCATGACAAGTATGTGCCAAGTATTACTATCAAGTTACATGTATTTCTCTTGTTTTGAGATAAAACCAACGTTACGAAGGAAAGTTTATTAATTTGAAACAAAATTCATGATGAGAGACATGAACTTGACCCCGATTAGTAATATCCTCTAAAAATATGTTCTGAATAAAATAAGCGAGGAGCTCATACCAAACAAGAAAACACTCACAAGCCAAATCATACTTAGCTAGTCTATGTATATCTCCTATTTATCTTTGTACATAAATGCATATTTGACATTCACAATACAAGGGAACGCTAACTATACATTTTTTAATTTAATGGGTAGTAATGAAACACTGCCACGTTATATGTCTCTTAACTTTTCAACGTGGGACAATACCTTAACAGTAACTAGTATGGTGCATGATGTCATTTAGAAAACACAAAAGCTCCTTTACCACATTTACACAAAAGCTCCTTTACCACATTTACCCTTAATACGTGAATGCAAAAGATGCAGTTGCCATACTCAATGATCCTAAGAAGGGCATGAAATTAAGAAGTATTGAAAGAAGTAAACCTTTTCTTGCCTTAGTTAAAACCTTGACGAATGCAAATATTTGGGCAAACCTTGACGTAAAGGTTAATAGTATTTTATAGAAATAATAAATAAATACTTTTTTTCTTTTTGTCAAAAAATAAATAAATAATTAGAACCCATTACACTGGCTCTCTCTCTCTTCCACATCATTGTCATCCCAAACCCCATTACAACCGCAGACAGTTTTTTATTTATTTTTCTTTTCAATTTGTTGATTTTTGAATTTATAGAAAGAGAGAGAGAGAGAGAGAGAGGAGGGGTGGCTTGGGGCTCTGAGTTGGGATGAATCTGGGCAGTCGGGGCTAGGGATTGGGGTTGGGAAGGTGATGGCTTGGGGTGATATTTTTTATTATTATTTCTTTTAAATTTCTTTTTTTAATTGATTTTAAAATTTCTTATGTGGAGGTGGGCTCCACTTGCCACGTCACCCACTCAATTGATGGATAATGATCCATGTGTACAAAATTAAAAAACACCCCAGCCACGTCATCAAAGTTAACAGACTTTTGGATGGAGTTGACGAGAGGGAGCAAAGTGAGTCACCAAACCTCGGTTAAGGGATGAAACTGAATCATTTTGAGTTTGAAGGCGTGGTTGAAATGATGATTCAGAGAGATATTGATCCTAATACGGTTACATACAGTTCACTCATGGATGGTTACTGTTTGCGAGGAGAAATAGACAAGGCACAAAATGTTTTTGAACTAATACTTAGCAAGGGCTCGATGGTTAATGTTGTTAGTTACAGCACATTGATAAATGGATATTGTAAGCATAAAAAGAGTGATGAGGCCATGATACTTTTTCTGGATATGTCTCATAAGGGACTAGTTGCAAATACCGTTACTTATACCAGTCTTGTGGACGGTTATTGCAAAGTGGGTAGAATAGATGATGCACAAAAGTTGTTCTCCGAGATGCAAGCTTGTGGCCAGCTTCCAAATGTTCAAACTTATTCTATTTTACTGGATGGCCTGTGTAAAAACCAACAACTTTCTAGGGCAATGCAATTGTTTGGAGAGATGGAAGCGAAGAAGTTGGATATTAATATTGTGATTTACAGTATTCTTATTGAAGGTTTGTGCATAGCTGGAAAAATTCAATCGGCAAGGGATCTCTTTTGTGGTTTATCATCAGAAGGACTTGAACCTAATGTGAGGACATACACTATAATGATTAATGGACTCTGTTTCGCTGGCCTTACAAGTGAAGCAGAAAAGTTTCTGTTCGTCTAGATATGCTTCTGAACACCTTGTGATGCCCCTAGCCGCTGAGCAGGCTGTACTTTGGCAACTTAGCGGCTTCGTCTGATTTGCTTGTGCCTCAAGGAACCTGAAATGGATTCGGAGACTATTCTTCGAGGAGATGTGAAAGGCGTGCCACTACTAGTGATACTCTTCTAGTAGAAAGAGGGAGGTTTGATGAATATGACTGCGCTCATTTATTCTTTCTTCTAACCAAGGCCATTGTACTCCAAAGAGGGGAATCGGCTTTAGATAGGTTCTTTTTCTGCCTCAACTAAGAGGACTTTCGATATCTTAAGTACGATCGAGGAGCTGCGGAAAAAGCAGTGTCCTAGTCCGTTGATCGGACTGAACATTCAATGGCAGATCTTTTTGTATTAAAATCAGTCCGATAGACAAGGTGTTTTCATTGACGATTGCATACAAGTCCGATTAAACGAAACCGATTTGAATACAATAACTCAACAAACAAGAAAAGCTGAAAATGATACAATCGGACGGAAGATGCAGCCGTATCAGGCGAGAAAACAATAATCATGCTGCGACAAAGTTGTGTTGTCCGATACTAACAAACTAGTGACACTTGCGATCGAAACTAGCCCGTATCGCGGTGGAGAAACTTGCTTCGACATAAGTGAGCTGGAAATCGAAACCAACTATCAAATCATACCAAGCTTTTCTTTGTGAGCAAATAGGTTACAAACAATGGCGATGTTATTCCAATCAGGAGTTGTCAATCGGGAATTAGACAAAGCTATGTGTTTGGGAAAAGAAGAGAGTTCCAACAAGGAGTTGTCGACTGGGAACTCAAAGAAAGAGAAGGGAGTTGATTCAAGTCTTGGTTTTTGTCTGCAGAGAGACACTTCGCAAGAGATTGAGTCTAAGACGTTGAGTCTTGGTTTTGAGACGTTGAGTCTGGCTTTTTGGCTGAAGTTGTGTGTCTCGCCATGCCACTGGAGATCAGTATATATACATAGATAGGTAAGTCCTTTAACTGGCGATGCCTGGAGAGCCCTTTGGAAAATGCAGCCTTGACTGCCACTTGTGTGAACCCTATCTCTGCTGATGTGACCTAGACATAATAAGAAATCTTCAAAGTGAAGATTTTCGGCTGTGTAGTGATCAAGTTGATTAGGACCAGGAAATCCTGAAGCTGGTCTCCTAGTTTTGCTGAATTGATGGTTTTAAAGCCCCCTCTTATGGGAATAGTGGCCATACCGCATTAAATGCGGTGGCAATCACATTAATGGTGGTGTGAAACGCCTCTACTTGCTACGTTCCTCCACTTGCTGTAGACCATGCTCCCTCTGATTTGGTGGGTCATGCTCGGATTTTTTAGTGATTAAACCAAATCGTGATGAGATTTGAATCCTCTGAAAACAAGATCTTTTGCGAAGGATTTCCGCGAAAATACTTGCTTTTGAACAATTTCTGTCCGAAATGAGACGTGGCATTCGTATCCGGAAAGAGACAAAAAAGCATCGAACACTTGTGTCCGATGCGCCAGTGTCTTCGAAGAGCTTCGTTGACTATGGTCTTTTGGTCCAAAATTGCGGCTAGAGCGTAGTTGGGCCTGGCTGATCCTTTCTCTTGGGCTTTTACGGTTGTAAGATGAGCCTTTTGATGCCTTGGGCCTTTCGCTTTACTCAATCAATCCATCCAAACTGTGGATTAAGGCCTGTGCTATTTTTGGTACGAACAGTTTCTTATTGAAATGGAAGTGAAAGGCTGTTCTCCTAATGGTTGGACCTATAACACAATTATCTGAGGGTTCATCCATAATAAACAGACATCAAGGGCGATGGTACTTATTCAAATGGTAGAGAAGGGTTTTTCTGCAGATGCATCAACAACGGAGTTGATAGTTAATTTATTGTCGAAAGATGAAGTGGATCCTGCTTTGTTGCCTTTGATAAAAAAATCACTGTGAAATTAATATGCATTTGTGGACAATGAAATTTGGAACTGCTGCACCTTCAATGACCATAAAGGTATTACAGTGGTTGTGCGTATGGCAGGAGGTGAAAATGCCTTCTCACTTGCATCCTTAATTTCTGGTATTAATTCTGTTTAATGGGATATCTAGCACTCTTTTGAACTTTTCCCTTTATCTATAATGATTTATTTACTTTCTATTCCTATCACTTGGCATCATGCAGTATATAGAAGGCCAAATTTATAAATTTAGGTGTGCCTTCTCACGACTCTCCTAGCTTGAAAATGTTTCTACAGATATTGTGGCTACTGTTTCGGGTATCAGAAACTTTGACAAAACGTAGACCATTATAGGTTAAGTCAATTGACATTGACTTCAAAATTAGTTATCTACAGAGGATCTTTAAAACCAAAGGTTGGTTGTCTCTCTTCCCACATAATGTATAATATATATACTAATGGCTTCTAGTTTGAGGATGAAATAATGAGCCTAAACTTTGGCAATTCATTGATGTTCTGGAGAGGAGTGTGTTATTTTGGGATAGCGGCTGATAATGGTATATATACTGTTGTTCCTTGATTGAACTTGTGTTGAGTACCCAATGCCAGGATTGAGATTGGAAGGGAAGGGAGAATTTTTACGAAGTGATTTTTGAATGTAGTGAACTATATATTTTCCATCAAAAAGAAAATGACATGCTTTAGTTTGCAGCTAGTTTATGTTTTCTTTTCATATTTCCACCCATACAGTAAGTAAAACTCATGTGTGTTTGTAAAGGCTTTATTTGGGCTCTTATCTTCAAAAGACACAAGTAATTGTGCAGCCACTTTTAAGTTGACGGTTTCCTATATAGGAGTTTCCATTGCAATAGGGCACTAATTTGTCATTTGTGTCAGACACTATAGAGCTGGAAAAGAGGCATTTGTGCTTGTATTCTGATAGGCTATAACTCAGCAACTTTATTAGTTGATTAGACATATATGTGCAGACACAACTATAGAATCGTGCTTAATACTAAATATTTTATTTTAAAAAAAATTGAAACCCAAGCGCTCGCGCCTTGGGCTGGATTCCACCCAAATGCAAATATGAAACAAATTATGAATAAATCAACATAAAATCGAATTACAAATTGAGAAAATTAGCAAATTAGTTGCTCCAAATAGCTTACAAATGCAATGACCCAATTGTTTACAAGAACCAAACAATTATTCTATGAAATACAACAACAAACACTTAATTATACCCAAATCTATGAAATGCAACAAACAAAAAAACTCAGCAAACAGCAACAACCGCCACAGATTCGAGAAGAAGACAGCAACACCAAGAGAAACTGCATAAAAAACCATCAAAGTATGTAAAATTACATCTTAATTTTTAGGCATTGGCCTTATGTAAATTAGGTAAAATTATATTCTTATTTTACATATTAGAAACTATATAGTGGGCTTAAACTAAAAGCTCCCTATATTTTATTCGTAGTGCACACATAAAAGACAATGTTGCTTGTAAATATATGCTTATTCAAGTTAGTTAGAGCGGATATACTTCCCATGTACAATTAAAATATTATTAAGTATTGATGAGGAAAAATATAATATACTTGTAGGTGTCAGGTAGTTAGTAGTAGTTAGTATTGATGAGGAAATATAGCTCTCTAGTTTTTAAGCTAAATTTTAACTAAAAAATAGGAAGTATGGTTGTAAATGCTATAATACATGAAAATATATATTTTTTTTTGTTGGAGCAGATGCTCTATAATAGTACAAAAGATAGCAAGGAAACTGTCACGCCCCGAATTATCAACAACTAATAACATGTTTAAAGTTATTACAACCAAATCAAATCAGCACGTGAAGCTCGGAACCTTCAACAATTGTACCTGTAAATTTTTTTCTTAATACAATACCGTCATTCCGAACCACAATGTTAATAGTGACCCCATACTTCTGAGTCACATATTACATTACAAGTGTATATAATTGTTGAGGCCCAAAAATCCAAGGGGTATGCCCAAGTCTATTCTCGGCCCAGCGCAAATAATTAATCACAAAAGAAGCACGATCGGGACATGCGAGAAATTGTAGGGTGCACCTACATAAGCTATGGGCCACATGTCACGCCAAGCAAGCATGCACAAAATGGCCAAAAATGCATCGTCTGTATAAGTTCACGCTCATCAACTTATCCGATGCTACTTGGCCCAAATCATGGCTTATTATGTCACAATAAAACTCAAGCGCAAGCATGACATATAGACACGCGATTCTAATGCCAAGTCGTGCTACAAGCTTAAGTGGGCCCAAGCCACGTAATCACCCGGAGCTTGCTAAGAAGGTTGTGGTATGGATGGGTACGAGTACTCACAGGGCCCATTGAGGGACCAAGGAATGGAAGTTTTAGGCCACTTGGGAGCACTAAAACTCAGGCCCATTCCTCGGGCCCAAATACATGGGTTAGCATGAGAGAGAAGAGAATGGGTCCAATGCCTTAGGAGAACATCCCATAGGCTGCTGTGACCATTAGGCAATCCCACGTTAGTTAAAACACCCAAAGCGAATAGGCTACTTCCAGCAGCTTGACGAAAACACAAAGGGTGCTGGAAAAGAGGGTGCCGATAGTCCAAAACCTGTGAACAAAGCCCAGCCCAAATCCTTGCTAAAAAGCTGGCATCGTGTTCCACCCCTGTCCAAACTCCATAAACGGTCAACTACAAAGCCACCGTGAAAAAGCCAAAGTAAATTTACGGGTGTATAAAGAATACCCACTGGACAAACGATTTCTTCTCTTCTCCCCTTTCCTCTGCAAGCTTAGTTTGAAAACCAAGAGAAAAAGCAAACGGCACACCACCCCCATGGGGAGGCTCAGCCGTATAGGAAGCCTTGGAACTCAAAGGAGCCTGCGATCTGATGGAGGAGATTTCACCAAAATGAACGAATTGAAAGAAGCAAAGGAAAATATGGGGATGGAAGACCATAGAATTAGAATCCCAAGTGCCTATAAAAGAACGCTCCCTCTACCCATCAACACACACCATTCCAGAGCAAGACCAAGCTTTGTTAAGCAAACTGGAATTTACCCCATCTTCTACTCCCATCGTTTCTCTCTTTCTTCTAAGATAGAAGCCCTCCTAATTCTCCCCTCTCCACTTTAGAACCTGCTTTTTCTGAAGGAAACTCATGCTTTAGTCTCTCTCTCAAATTGCTAAACCTGTGAAAGCTCAGCTCCCATGCCACAAGCTCCTCATGCTAAGTCCCTAACACGTTTAATACGTTCTTCTGGTTATTAGTGAAAAGGACCCAAACGTATCTTTCTAAGGCTTCAGCAAGTCTTTTAAAAATTCTTTTGGGAGTCTGGTTCTTGAACTCAGGCATCGGGGGATTTTTGTTCATTTTCTTCTTACAGCAGCCCAAGCCCATTCGTCAGGCTGCTGGAACAAAAATACCCCTACAATAATAAATTGAACAATCAATATATTACATAACTTGCTCCTCAAAGCTTATTTCACATAGCGGAAGTCTAACACTCATAAGCACTCTCACACCACACTTTGTACAACATAGAACTGCCAACGAGCATCCTGCTCATAACCGTAATTATCTCGTTCATGGTTCCTACCACCTGCAGGATAATCCCCTGCACCGTTGAATAGTGTACCGGGTTCATCACCAACAAACCCGGTAAGCTTTCTAAAGCTTGTATGAGTAAAACAACATCCTTAGTATAAATATATTAATTTCACATACTATACAATCACATGCACTTTCATTAGCATCACACAATCCATGTATAATCATGGTACTCATATTAATCAATATCATCACAACCACAATACTTTTATTTTTAAGAACTGTTTAAGTCACCACCTGTGACTACACCAAAACTCTTTTATTTTAAAAGTGGTTTTCACACGTCACTCAATTGATAGATAGAAGAGAGAATACTCCGAACCTCTAATCTATAACACTACAATTCACCTAAATAGTGTTCACTCATGTACACATACAAGCCATGAGTACTATATGACACCAGACTAAAGCTCTAACTGTTCTTGGGTCTCTCACACTAGGGTCTAGGTTTCCCTAATTGCTTGCCACGAGATTGCGCACCTGTCAAACTCATAAGGGATTCAAGGTATTCTCACCTAAATCCATCAACACCAAAATCACACACACCAAAACAATATAAAATGCAATTTCACATTAAACATTGTTTTATAGCCAAATACACCAATCACAACGATATATATATTTATGTGGTCATTCACGCATGAAATCCCACCATACACTCACAACATATGTTATATGGTTCAACACCAAAATATCAATTTACAAAAAAAAAGGTTTCACTTACCTCATGAACCATTGACGAACAAGTTCATGTGCTTTCAATAAATTAAAACAGTTTATCACAACAACATGTTAATTATAGCCATTAACATTATCGAAACCACATTATAATAAATATAATAACTCGTGATTTTACTCACGATTAGGATGGTTTCACTCACCTCTTGTTCAAGCTGCGTTTATCAACTCAACAATCCACAATCTCAACGAGCAACTCTAGCTCCACAAAAACCTAAGAAAAGTTTGCAACTTACTTAGAATTCAAAATATAAGATTCTACTCACAAATGACGAAAAATGCCATTCATACCAACTAGGGGTCCAAAGTGATCAATTATCGTCCAAAACACTCCAAAATTGTGACGTACACACTATCAACGTCAAAACAGGACCAATGAAACACATTGTCCAAAAAGTCACTATTTGGGTCCCGCGGTTCTCACCCGTCCAACCCACACTGCAAAAATCCGATCACACCAATGGACTCTAAGTAGTCCCAACATCACCCTGAATCAATTTGGGCCCTATCCAATAGTCAGATCATACTTGATCACACATTTGAACGGCAATCGCTCACATCAAACTTTGAAACACCACAACTAAAGATCGGGACATTCGATCGTCAATTTGTTTTTACCTACAAACTCATAACAACACAAGCTACCACATATATAAAATTACACATGATCTAATGTTTTGATCATCTCCGATCTAACGGTTTAGATTTACGAGGCTCCGATCGTCAGTCAAATGACGAAATCTCACAAAACGGAGCACACCACCGCGCTCACCACCTCGAGGACTACAAACTATCTAAAGAACTCAGTCACAGACTCGCCGCCACACGCTGCCACCGCGCGTGATGGTCCGGTTAGTTTTCCGACAACGGAAAAATCGTCGAATCGCTTGACAAAACCTATGCTACCATAAGGAACTCGATGAGGTAAACAACTTTAATTCTTGGACTTACCTCAAATTCGCGAGGAAACAAATCAAATCGTCGATTGAAGTTCGAATTCGAAACTAGAACTTTGGATCGCTGCTGCGCCTCACACGATTGTTGTTGGTGTCGATTGATCCCAGAAATAGAGTGGCGCCACCAAGAGATTTCGAATGGTGCCAGTATTGTCGCCTAAAACCAATGGAAAAATTGGGTCGGGTCGAATCCACCATTTGAGTCGAGGGTTATGATTCGGGTCATGGGCTGAAACGCAAAATCTGATTTTTGCACAATGGTCCCCATATTTATTGAAATCCAAGTGTGGCACTGTACACTATTCACTGTTTAGCCTTCCAAATTTCAAAATTGAATTTCTTCTTCATTTTAACTCCGATTCACGAGCCGTTTGCGCCCATGCGTTCGTGAGATTGAACTCTATTTTTTCTAATCCAAAATCATAATTTTCTCACTTCAATTTCTTGAACTTCCATTGAAAAATCTTTAAATTAAACGTATGGGCTTTTTTGTCCCACTTGAGATTAAACACTCGTAAATCCAATATTTTCACCCCAAATCACTTCAATTAACCCACTTAAGATTAAATACTCGTAAATCCAAGATAAAAATTAAAAATATTGATGAGGACTCGAGATAATTCCGAAACCCTCTATATTTAGTTCATTGGTAACAATTAACCCACTGAAATAAATTTTTTGTAAAAATGACGAAAAAATAAAAGCCCAACCCTTTCCCGACATAGCATTGTTCTCGAAGTTGTTGCCTAAATGCAATTAGAAAGGAAATCTAATTCGAAACTCATCGAAACAAAGTTTTTGTCGACTGGATCATCATCCACGCACTTGAGAGCTCCGCCGCTCCCTTTCGAGATTTGGTCTCGCTTCCCAAATGTTGAAGGTTGGCTGAGACTCACTGACTCACTGAGATGCTGAAGATGATGATGCGGAATATAGCTGCTGCTTCTTCTTTTTATTGCAGCAGTCGGAGATGGAGAGGTATGACTTGTCTTCACTCTAACTCCACTGTTGTTGTTTTCGCCAACGATTGCTTTGCTTTCCTTCACTCTCAGCCTTCTAAACCAATCAAATCTACAAGAACCCAACTAGAGCAGCCAGTGAGAAACTCACCCAAAATCACAACTGTTGAGGATGCTTTCAATGTGTTTGATAGAATGCTTCAAATGCGTCCTCCGCCTTCAGTTGTTCGTTTCAATCAAATATTGGGTCAAGTTGCAAAATTGAAACATTATGGGTGTGTCGAGAATTGGACATGATGTTTATACCCTAACCATTCTCATAAATTGTTGTTGTCATCTAAACCAAATGGGGTTTAGTTTATCTGTATTGGGAAAATTCTTCAAAGTTGGTCTTGAACCAGATGTCTTTACCTTCACCACTCTAATCAACGGCTTTCTTCTTGAGAATAGAGTGGCAGAGGCGGCAACCCTTCTCCACAAGATGATGAGGGGAGGTAATTGTCAGCCTGATGTGGTTACGCATGGAACACTAGTAAAGGGCTTTTGCATGAAAGGTAACAACAGTGCAGCTATTCAATTGCTTAGGAAGATGGAGGAAGGGCCTTGCAAGCCTAACCTAGTTGTCTATAGCACGATCATCGACAGTCTTTGTAAGGATACACTAGTTGTTGATGCATTGAACCTCTTCTCAGAAATGATGAGCAAGGGTATTGCCCCAGATGTCGTTACCTATACATCTTTGATTCATGGAGTTTGCAAATTTGGCGAGTGGAAATACGCTGCAAGGTTGTTGAATGAAATGGTGAGTAAAAATATCTTTCCAAATGTGTTTACGTTCAACGTCTTGGTAGACGCACTTTGTAAGGAGGGAATTGTTGTGGAAGCAGAAGGCGTGGTTGAGATGATGATTCAAAGAGATATTGAACCTAATACAGTTATGTACAATTCACTAATGGATGGTTACTGTTTGCGAGGAAGAATGGACAAAGCAAAAAAGGTTTTTGAAGTAATGCTTAGAAAGGGCTCGATGGTTAATGTTGTTAGTTACAGCACATTGATAAATGGATATTGTAAGTATAAAAAGATTGATGAGGCCATGATGCTTTTTTGGGATATGTCTCGTAACTCGGTTGCAGATACCATTTCTTATACCAGTCTTGTGGACGGTTTTTGCAAAGTGGGTAGAATAGATGATGCACAAAAGTTGGTCTCCGAGATGCAAGCTTGTGGCCAGCTTCCACATGTTAAAACTTATTCTATTTTACTGGATGGCCTGTGTAAAAACCGACAACTTTCTAGGGCAATGCAATTGTTTGGAGAGATGGAAGCGAAGAAGTTGGATATTAATATTGTGATTTACAATATTCTTATTGAAGGTTTGTGCATAACTGGAAAAATTGAATCTGCAAGGGATCTCTTTTGTGGTTTATCATCAAAAGGACTTGAACCTAATGTGAGGACATACACTATAATGATTAGTGGACTCTGTATTGCAGGCCTAACAAGTGAAGCAGAAAATTTGCTTATCCAAATGGAAGAGAAAGGCTGTTCTCCTGATGGTTGCACCTATAACACAATTATCCGAGGGTTCATCCATAATAAACAGACATCAAGGGCGATGTTACTTATTCAAACAATGGTAGAGAAGGGTTTTTCTGCAGATGCATCAACAACGGAGTTGATAGTTAACTTACTGTCGAAAGATGAAGTGGATCCTGCTTTGTTGCCTTTGATAAAAAAATCACTGTGAAATTAATATGCATCTGTGGACAATGAAATTTGAAACTGCTGCACCTTTGACGACCATGAAGGCATTTCAGTGGTTTGTGCGTATGGTAGGAGGTGAAAATGCCTTCTGACTTGTATCCTTAATTTCTGGCATTAATTCTGTTTAGTTTGATTTCTGTTGTATTTGTATGGGACAATAGGAGAACCTCGGTTTCAACAAAAAGATCCCATGCAAACCTCTGTTCACTGATGCAAAGGCGCAATTGAAGGTAAACCCGATGCAGCTGTGCATTACATTGCATTTATTAAGGGTTATATTGTATCATTTTGGTTATAAAACATTGAAGGTTTCTAGCATGTGAACTATGAAGGTTCGGGTGTGAATTCATGTCAATTCTAATTTAGACATTAATTGATCCCAAATCCTTTCGTTTTTTCATCATGCTGTGATTGTATGAATATATAGTTAATGGCTTTAAATTCTTATTCAGATATGTATGCATTGCCCGGCCTATATTTTAGATTTGAATTTTTCCCTTTATCTATGATAATTTATTTACTTTGTATTCCTAGCTATCACTTTGGCAATTCAGTGATGTTCTGGAGAGGAATGTTTTATATTTGGGATAGGGGCTGATAATGGTATATGGGCTTTGGCAGGCTTGACACTTGCAACTGGAGGGTGGCTCTTAAATTTGGTTGTGTATCTGATTCAAGAGTTCAGATTTTAGACACTATTGATGCGATGACATGAAAATAAATTTTCATAAAAATAGAAATCGTTCAAATAAACAAATAAATTTATTAAGCGGGTATACTTTTTGCAAAGGAAGAAAGTTGTACTAAGTGACAAAGCGGTTTTAATGAATTAAACATTAATAAAAGTAGAAGAGATCTGTTTGAAAAGAAGAAATCCAGGAAAGGAAAATCTCCCCATTTTATAATGCAATTTTGAGTTTGTACTTGGTCACAAATGGTGGTCAATATTTTCTATGTTTGATTACTCTGTTTGTTATTGGACCTCTTGTCCCAAATGCAAAAAAATTGTTTCTGAGATGGCCGGTGTTACTAACTCACATGTTACAATATGGATGAATGAGGAGTTTATATTTTAAGGTATAATATCAATAAATAAAGTACTGTGCTATATAGGGCTAGATTAGTGAGATCACGTAACGGATGAATGAGGAGTTTATATTTTAAGGTATAATATCAATAAATAAAGTACGGTGCTATATAGGGCTAGATTAGTGAGATCACGTAACGGTGCTATATAGGACCAACAAATCACCTCAATGAGGAGATGGAAGCTTAGCCATTAGGTTTAAGTAGAAGACTTCATTAGGACCTTCAGAATATATATTGACATATTGGGTTCGCATTTCTTGTTGAAACTGACACTACTACCACAAGTCTACAAGTATATGCTGCACCCTTGAGCTTCATTATCAGTTGACCTTCCAACATGGATGGCTCCCTCTCCCACCATGATCATGAATCCCACACCTCATCAGATTCCGGTAGAAGACGCAGTGGTTGGATCACCTTCCCTTTCATCACTGGTCTCTCTCTCTCTCTCTCTCTCTCTCTCTCTCTCTCTCTCTCTCTCTCTCTCTCTCTCTCTCTCTCTCTCTCTCTCTCTCTCTCTCTCTCTCGTCACTGGTAGAAGACGCGGGGGTTTTCGTTGTCCGTTTTTAACCCAAAATACCTTTCCGAATAGGGAATGGCGTAACTATCAAAAGGACTTGAACCTAATGTGAGGACATATACTATAATGATTAGTGGACTCTGTATCGCGGGCCTAACAAGTGAAGCAGAAAATTTGCTTATCCAAATGGAAGAGAAAGGCTGTTCTCCTGATGGTTGGACCTTTAACACAATTATCCGAGGGTTCATCCATAATAAACAGACATCAAGGGTGATGGTACTTATTCAAACAATGGCAGAGAAGGGTTTTTCTGCAGATGCATCAACAACGGAGTTGACAGTTAATTTACTATCGAAGGATGAAGTAGATCCTGCTTTGTTGCCTTTGATAAAAAAAATCATTGTGAAATTAATATGCATTTTTGGACAATGAAATTTGGAACTGCTGCTGTAACATCCCTGACCCGATTTCACTATTCAATCCCAATTGTTTAGTCAAATAAATAATTTTGGCGAAATTACAGTTTTGCCACTGGGATTAAGGGTATTTTAGGCACTTTAAAAATTCCATAAGGAATTTGGAGAAATGGGTTGCGTATTGAAATTGGGTTATATAATTGAGCTATTTTAAGCTTGAAGTCGTATACTTTATAAAATATAGATTTAATGGATTATTATACATAAATGAGAATTTATGGATCTTTTGGGATATTATATTTATAAGGGTGGTTATATTACATATTAATTATATAATTGAATATTTGGAAGTTAGCGTAGTCCATTTGGTTACGTAGTCGGTTTTGGCGTTTTAAACCTTATGAAGTATAATTACTTATACTTTGATTATATATATGTATATGTTCATACATATATATATTTAATTTGAATAAATACTTTGGAATAATGGGAATTGATTATACGTATATTCATATATATATATACATAGATATGTATATGGGATTGGGCTTGAGTCATTGTATTTTAAAGGATCATTATGTTTTATGTATATATATATATGTATATTTATATATATACATATGTATATTTTGGATTATACGTTTGGTTTAACGGTATGTGTTTACGAACGAGTTCTTTATACTTTAATTATATACCTTTGGGTTGGAATGCCCTGTGTCGGGACGTGAGGTCTCTTATATAATTATATTGATATTTTGAATATAGAAATATATGTTTGGGACGGTGATGTCCTTATGTTGAGTATATATATGGGTTATATGCTTGATGGACTTATTTATGTCCAGGTGTTCGATGTTTGGGGTTGGGTACATTGTGATGGAATATATATGTATTGTTATCGCGTGGCGATTTATGTGTGTGCGGGTAGCACCTTATAATGTACCTCCCCCTGTTCTGATGATGATGATCGCGTGGCGATTGATATGATACGGTTACTTGGATATGGTTCGATCCGGTACATACCTTAACGGGGTAGTCTGCGCGCAGGACTTATTTCGGACGTATGGGTATTGAGGATTCTGCCATACGGGCCGGGTAGCTTAGTCAATTTTGGACGGCTTGACCCTGGGCACGAGGCCATTGTGATGCTGACCCGGTGTCCAGTTAAATCCTGGGCACGAGTCACATCAGCAATGTTGTCCCGGTGTCCAGTTAAATGATCCCCTGTTGGATTGTTTCCCCTGGTACTTGATTGGTATTGAGGTTATATTATACCTATACGCGTGTGTTAGTACCTTCGTATTCTTATTTCTTTTAGTGAGGATTTCACCTTACTTGTCGTGCTTGCGAGCACGTGATTGTGAGTTGGGGAAGATGGGGAAACTTTGCACTTACTTTGACTTCAGTATTTGATTGGATTTCAGTACTGGTTATGTTTTACTTGTTGGATTGTAAATCCGGATTTGATATATTTATATATATTTATATAAATGCTTTGAACTACCATTAATGTCTATATTGTTGTCGAGTTGGGTTTTCTTGACGCAAACGAGTTATTCGGCATTTTAAGGTTTGTTTTACCTTATGTGAATTTTATTCCATCTTTATGCTTTTACGTTAACAAGTCCGTTTGTTTATATTTTATAAACCTGCATGGGTTGATTTGAGAGGTTATGCCTCGGGAAAAGTAAAAGGGTGTTTTGTTCGGAAAAAGGTTTTGAGCTGGATTGCTCTCACGTAATTTGAGATAATATGGTTTTCAAATCAATCACGTATATAAAGGATTTCATATGCATGGTTTGCATGGTTTTAAAAGGTGGGGTTAGTATATTGTTTTAAGTATGTAAAACTTTGTTTTTGTCCACTCACACTCTTTCATTTTTGCCCCCATGCGATAGTTGCTTCGTTCGCTTCGCCGTGTGCTTCTCTTCTCGAGCTTCGTTTGAAGGGTAGGATTGTCGTCCTTGAACCCTAAAACTATGTATTCTGTTATTCCTATTCCGCTGACTCTTAGATTGCTCTGTTATCGCCTTTAAGGTTGAATTGTATGGCCGGAGGCCTGTTTTGTATTTGTGTACGCATGTTGGCGTTTGGGGATTGTTATCTGTTGTGCTTTAACAGGTTGTTAATTTTGGGAATGTTCATATTGTAGGGGAGACTCTGTCCGATTTTCGGCAGAAGTCTCGGCCCCTTGTATGTTGTTTGTCGGGAAAAGGGTTTCTTTTAGAATGTGGGCCCGGCATTGCGATGATGTCGGCATATCCACAGGGTTCGGCTCAGGTTCCGGGGTGGAATTTGGGTCGGGTCCTGTCAGCTGCACCTTCAACGACCATAAAGGTATTACAGTGGTTGTGCGTATTGTTAAGATTTCAGAGGGATAGACCCTTGGCCCACCACTAGCAATATCGATATTGTCCCCAACTTAACCACTTGTTTAATAGGTGTGAGGTTTTATACAAAATGCCTCGATCTTATTAGGAGTGGAACCATTTATTATATGAGACTCTCTATTTTGTTAAGTTTCCGATGTGGGACTCGTGTATTCTTCAACACTCTTCCTCATGTGGGACCACTTTTTAGTGGACCACACGTGCAACTAATTCCATATCGGTCACTTTTTATTATTTTATTTTTGGGGTTTGTTTGATTTTGGTTCAATTTGGGGTTTTTTTTTGTTTGATTTGAGTTTGTTTGATTTGGGTTTAATCGGGCCCAGTCAATCGGCCCGCTCTGATACCATGTTAAATTTCAGAGAGAAGGGTCAACGGCCCACTACTAGCAACACCGATATTGTCCCTAACTTAACCACCTGTTTAGCAGGTGTGGGGTTTTATACAGCCTCGGTGATATTAGTAGTGGAACCATTCATTATATATTGTATTTTATTTAGTCAAGTTTCCGATGTGGGACTTATATTCTTCAACACGCCCCCTCACGTGGGACCATCACATAATGGGCCACACGTGGAGCCAGGTCTACATCCGAGTTAATCATTTAAGCCCAACACGTGAACACCACGTATTGGGTAAGGGGTAGGGATAAACATTCATGCCCAACATGTGAGCACATAGGGTAAGGGTAAAGGCCCAATCAGGCCTAGTCATTCAACCCTCTTTAATACCATATTAAGATTTCAAAGGGACAGATCCTTGGCCCACCACTAGCAACATAGATATTGTCCTTAACTTAACCACCTGTTTAGCAGGTGTGAGGTTTTATACAAAATGCCTCGATCTTATTAGGAGTGGAACCATTTATTATATGAGACTTTCTATTTTGTTAAGTTTCGGATATGAGACTTATATTCTTCAACACGTATGGCAGGAGGTGAAAATGCCTTCTCACTTACATCCTTAATTTATGGTATTTGTTGGAAAAATTGGCTCACATTAGGATGCCGTTTTCGCAGGACGCGACTAGTCCCCGGTATGCGTGACCAGTCGTTTCGAAGTAGAAGGAAAAAGCTGGGAAAATCGCAGAAAGCGAACGGTTGCCAGGTAGGCGTGACTGATCGTTTACAGGCAAAGTGCAAGTCTTCGATTTCTACCTCAGGCGACCGGTCATAAAAACGTGCCGTTTCTGTTTCCACGCGTTTTCAAGGTGTTTTAACATGTGGTTTTGGTTTCCTACCTAACTCCATGTACTTCCAAAGTCTTCTATGGGTTGGGAAAGCTGGAACATGTTTGAAGGATGTTTGTTGGAAAGAGAGATTTTTTTAAAAAAATGTTATTTTATTATATTATATAATTGAATTTTTTTTTTTTGAGATTGGTGGATCCCACGGTGAACACGTCATAAGTTAACATCTGACCCAATGGTCAACTTAATGGATGACTTAAATTGGTTAGATTTGAAAATTATCGAGTGTAAATTAATTAAATTGAAACTCGGGAGTCCATATTGAGAATGACCCTAACCTTCAGGTGACCTTTTGATGTTAGCCCTTAAAAATATTGACGAGGACTCGAGTTAATTCCGAAACCCTCTATATTTAATTCATTGGTAACAATTAACCCACTGAAATAAATTTTTTTGTAAAAATGACGAAAAAAGAAAAGCCGAACCCTTTCCCGACATAGCATTGTTCTCGAAGTTGTTGCCTAAATGCAATTAGAAAGGAAATCTAATTCGAAACTCATCGAAACAAAGTTTTTGTCGACTGGATCATCATCCACGCACTTGAGAGCTCCGCCGCTCCCTTTCGAGATTTGGTCTCGCTTCCCAAATGCTGAAGGTTGGCTGAGACTCACTGACACACTGAGATGCTGAAGATGATGATGCGGAATATAGCTGCTGCTTCATCTTCTTATTGCACAAGCAGGAGATGGAGAGGTATGCCTTGTCTTCACTCTAACTCCACTGTTGTTGTTTTCGCCAGCGATTACTTTGCTTTCCTTCACTCTCAACCTTCTGAACCAATCAAATCTACAAGAACCCAACTAGAGCAGCCAGTGAGAAATTCACCCAAAATCACAACTGTTGAGGATGCTTTCAATGTGTTTGATAGAATGCTTCAAATGCGTCCTCCGCCTTCAGTTGTTCGTTTCAATCAAATATTGGGTCAAGTTGCGAAATTGAAACATTATTCGGTCGTCATCTCCTTGTATAACCAAATGGATGTGTCGGGAATTGGACCTGATGTTTATACCCTAACCATTCTCATAAATTGTTATTGTCATCTAAACCAAATGGGGTTTAGTTTATCTGTATTGGGAAAACTCTTCAAACTTGGTCTTGAACCAGATGTCTTTACCTTCACCACTCTAATCAACGGCTTTCTTCTTGAGAATAGAGTGGCGGAGGCGGCAACCCTTCTCCACAAGATGATGAGGGGAGGTAATTGTCAGCCTGATGTGGTTACTTATGGAACACTAGTAAAGGGCTTTTGCATGAAAGGTAACAACAGTGCAGCTATTCAATTGCTTAGGAAGATGGAGGAAGGGCCTTGCAAGCCTAACCTAGTTGTCTATAGCACGATCATCGACAGTCTTTGTAAGGATACACTAGTTGTTGATGCATTGAACCTCTTCTCAGAGATGATGAGCAAGGGTGTTGCCCCAAATGTCATTACCTATACATCCTTGATTCATGGAGTTTGCAAATTAGGCGAGTGGAAAGAAGCTACAAGGTTGTTGAATGAAATGGTGAGTAAAAATATCGTTCCAAATGTGTTCACGTTCAGCGTCTTGGTGGACACACTTTGTAAGGAGGGAATGGTCGTGGAAGCAGAAGGCGTGGTTGGGATGATGATTCAAAGAGATATTGAACCTAATACAGCTACGTACACTTCACTCATGGATGGTTACTGTTTGCAAGGAGAAATAGGCAAGGCACAAAATGTTTTTGAAGTAATGCTTAGCAAGGGCTCGATGGTTGATGTTGTTAGTTACAGCACATTGGTAAATGGATATTGTAAGCATAAAAAGATTGATGAGGCCATGATGCTTTTTCGGGATATGTCTCATAAGGGACTGGTTGCAAATACCGTTACTTATACGAGTCTTGTGGACGGTTTTTGCAAAGTGGGTAGAATAGATGTTGCACAAACGTTGTTCTCTGAGATGCAAGCTTGTGGCCAGCTTCCAGATGCTCAAACTTATGCTATTTTAATGGATGGCCTGTGTAAAAACCGACAACTTTCTAGGGCAATGCAATTGTTTGGAGAGATGGAAGCGAAGAAGTTGGATATTAATATTGTGATTTATAGTATTCTTATTGAAGGTTTGTGCATAGCTGGAAAAATTGAATCTGCAAGGGATCTCTTTTGTGGTTTATCATCAAAAGGACTTGAACCTAATATGAGGACATACACTATAATGATTAATGGACTCTGTATCGCGGGCCTTACAAGTGAAGCAGAAAAGTTTCTTATCCAAATGGAAGAGAAAGGCTGTTCTCCTGATGATTGCACCTATAACACAATTATCCGAGGGTTCATCCATAATAAACATACAGCCAGGGCGATGGTACTTATTCAAACAATGGTAGAGAAGAGTTTTTCTGCAGATGCATCAACAATGGAGTTGATAGTTAATTTACTGTCGAAAGATGAGGTGGATCCTGCTTTGTTGCCGTTGATAAAAGGATCACTGTGAAATTAATTTGCATCTGTGGACAATGAAATTTGAAACTGCTGCACCTTTGACGACCATGAAGGCATTTCGGTGGTTTGTGCGTATGGTAGGAGGTGAAAATGCCTTCTCACTTGTTTCCTTAATATCTGGCATTAATTCTGTTTAATTTGATTTCTGTTGTATTTGTATGGTACAATAGGAGAACCTCTGTTTCAAGAAAAAGATCCCTAGCAAATCTCTGTTCACTGATGCAAAGGCGCAATTGAAGGTCAACCCATGCAGCTGTGCATTACATTGCATTTATTAAGGGTTATATTGTATCATTTTGGTTATAACACATTGAAGGTTTCTAGCATGTGAACTATGAAGATTCGGGTCTGAATTCATGTCAATTCTAATTTAGACATTAATTGATCCCAAACCTTTCCTTTTTTTTCATCCTGCTGGGATTGTATGAATATGTAGTTAATGGCTTTAAATTCTTATTCAGATATGTATGCATTGCCCGGCCTATATTTTAGATTTGAATTTTTTCCTTTATCTATGATAATTTATTTACTTTGTATTCCTAGCTATCACTTTGGCAATTCATTGATGTTCTGGAGAGGAGTATATTATATTTGGGATAGGGGCTTTGGCAGGCTTGACACTTGCAACTAGAGGGTGGCTCTCAAATTTGATTGTGTATCTGATTCAAGAGTTCAGATTTTAGACACTATTGATGTGATGACATGAAAATAATTTTTCATAAAAATAGAAATCGTTCAAATAAACAAATAAATATATTAAGCGGGTATACTTTTTCCAAAGGAAGAAAGTTGTGCCAAGTGACGAAACGGTTTTAATGAATTAAACATTGATAAAAGTAGAAGAGATCTGTTTGAAAAGTAGAAATCCAGGAAAGGAAAATCTCCCCGTTTTATAATAGCATAGACGTAGTGCATGTATATACCATAGATATGAAATTTTGAGGTTTTACTTGGTCACAAATGGTGGTCAATATTCTGTATGTTTGATTACTCTGTTTGTTATTGGGCCTCTTGTCCCAAATGCAAAAAAATTGTTTCTGAGATGGCCGGTGTTCCTAACTCACATGTTGCAATATGTATGTTTGAGGTGTTTATATTTTAAGGTATAATATTAATAACTACAATACGTCTAACTAGATTAGTGAGATCACGTAACGGTGATATATAGGGCCAATTTGGGATTGCTGTCAGTTTTTAAAACAGCTGCTTCTGGTGTGCTTTGAAAATAATCAGTTACCAACAAATCACTTCAATGAGGAGATGGAAGCCTAGCCATTAGGTTTATGTAGAAGACTTCATTAGGACCCTCAGAATATATATTGACATATTGGGTTCGCATTTCTTGTTGAAACTGACACTACTACCACAAGTCTACAAGTATATGCTGCACCCTTGAGCTTCATTCTCAGTTGACCTTCCAACATGGATGGCTCCCTCTCCCACCATGATCATGAATCCCACACCTCATCAGATTCCGGTAGAAGACGCAGTGGTTGGATCACCTTCCCTTTCATCACTGGTCTCTCTCTCTCTCTCTCTCTCTCTCTCTCTCTCTCTCTCTCTCTCTCTCTCTCTCTCTCTCTCTCTCTCTCACTGGTAGAAGACGCGGGGATTTTCGTTGTCCGTTTTTAACCCAAAATACCTTTCCGAATAGGGAATGGCGTAACTATCAAAAGGACTTGAACCTAATGTGAGGACATACACTATAATGATTAGTGGACTCTGTATCGCGGGCCTAACAAGTGAAGCATAAAATTTGCTTATCCAAATGGAAGAGAAAGGCTGTTCTCCTGATGGTTGGACCTTTAACACAATTATCCGAGGGTTCATCCATAATAAACAGACATCAAGGGTGATGGTACTTATTCAAACAATGGCAGAGAAGGGTTTTTCTGCAGATGCATCAACAACGGAGTTGACAGTTAATTTACTATCGAAGGATGAAGTAGATCCTGCTTTGTTGCCTTTGATAAAAAAAAATCATTGTGAAATTAATATGCATTTGTGGACAATGAAATTTGGAACTGCTGCACCTTCAACGACCATAAAGGTATTACAGTGGTTGTGCGTATTGTTAAGATTTCAGAGGGATAGACCCTTGGCCCACCACTTGCAATATCGATATTGTCCCCAACTTAACCACCTGTTTAATAGGTGTGAGGTTTTATACAAAATGCCTCGATCTTATTAGGAGTGGAACCATTTATTATATGGGACTCTCTATTTTGTTAAGTTTCCAATGTGGGACTCGTGTATTCTTCAACACTCCTCCTCATGTGGGACCACTTTTTAGTGGACCACAGGTGCAACTAATTCCACATCGGTCACTTTTTATTATTTTATTTTTGGGGTTTGTTTGATTTTGGTTCTTTCTTTTTTCTTTTTTCTTTTTTTCTTTTCTGCCCTTTTGCTATACTATAATTTTCGCTTCTGCTACAAGCTTCTAATATGTTTGAAAAGCCTTTGGACCAACAGAATATAATGATACATGCCTTCTTTTATATATATATATATATATATGCAGGTTTCTCAACCGTGCAGCACAGAAAATTAGTGACATTAAGGCAGATGGTTCAATTGGAAAACCATGGAGACTATGCACAGTGCAACAAGTAGAAGATTTCAAGACCCTCATAAGAATTTTGCCATTATGATCAACAAGTATTTTCTAGGTACCCCAATAGCAGTCCAATCCAGCTTAACCATCTTGCAGGCTCTCACCATGGACCGTCAGATTGGACCTCATTTTAAATTCCGAGCAGGGTCTATTTTAGTCATTGTCCTAATCTCCACTGCCATCTCTCTCACCCTTATCGACAGGTTCTTGTGTTGTGCCCCATGTGGCAGAAGCAGGGACGGTTCTATGCTTTGTACAACCTGGGCTATAGCCCAGGTTAGTTTTTCTTTTCTTATAATTAGTGTTAATGTTTAAGCATATATGATGAAAAGTTGTAGATATTGTTAGTGTAAAATAGGCCTTTTAACAAATAAAATAAAAATGATATATTCTCAAATTAAATTTATATATATTTAGGATCAATTCCATAATACTCCCTTAAGGATTTAGTAGAGCCTAAAATCTAACAGTCCAATAAGATAAATCTAGCCCACCCTATTTTGAAATGCTGGGTCCGTCCCTGGGCAGAAGTTGACTGGTCAGTTCCCAACATCCCTCCAATGCATAGGATTAGGGCGCGTGTTAAACGTTCTCGGCATGGCTGTTTCAGCACTAGTGGAGTCGAAACGGCTTAAGATATCAAAAACCCACCACCTCCAAGACCAGCCTGGTGCTATTGTCCCCAGGTTGGCCTTGTGGCTCTTCCCACAGTTAGTTTTGGTAGGCATTGGAGAGGCATTTCATTTTCCGGGACAAGTTGCATTGTACTATCAAGAATTTCCGGTGTCACTCCGAAGCACATCGACTGCCATGATCGCGCTGATCGTTGGGATTTCGTTTTCTTTAGGCACAAGTGTGATTAATCTGATTCAAAGGGTTACAAGATGGCTGCCAGACAATATAAACAATGGGAAGCTAGAAATAGGAACTACAACAAGCGGAATTGAACTTGATCACGATTAATAATATATGCGAAAAGAACGCTTTGAATGAAATTAAGGAGTACCCCTCATATCAAACAATAAAACACTCACAAATCAAATCATACCTCGCTAGTCTATGTATTGCTCCTATTTATTTTCTTGGAAGAGATTCCTATCAACATTTACAATACATGACAATGCTAGCTATACATTCTTTATCAAAAATTATATCGTCAAGTAATATGAAACACCGCCACGTGATAAGTAGTCCACATGCCTTAGTTAAAACCTTGACGTTGACGTATGCAAATTTTGTGGGCAAACTTGTAAGAAATTAAGTAGCTCATTTCTTTGCAAAATATGATTTATCATGTTTGAACTTTTTCTGTAAATTTTGGAGGAAGGGTCACTCCCACATGAGATCATTTCGTTAGGCAGGGCATCCTTCTTTAATTAATTTGCAAAATGCGTGTTTCAGACTTCATCAAAAAAGCATATCTATTTGGACTGCCATCTTCTTGTCTTTATCCTGACATCGCGTGTAAAATCATTCATTCTTCCCCCTTGTTTTCTGGAAATGGCAACCTAAAAAAGGGCTCAAAGGAGACTGAGGGTTATCAGTCCCTTTTGGCTTCTTTAGGGACTGAAAATAGTGTCTATTATAGTATTAGGGACCGATAGCCCTCAGTGCCTTTTAAAGGGATCCTCTAATGCTAATATGTCACTGATTATAAAAATCAGTGCCTAATGTTTGCAATGGGTCCCACAATTTCTTAATACCCAATACACGTTAAAGTACTCTATTAATAAAATACATCCGTGGCTAATATGCATTCCCTAGGCACTGAAGATATATCAGTGCCTACTAACTTCTATAGTAGAAAAAAATAAAATTGGCACTGAAGATATATCAGTGTCTACTGACTTCTATAGTAGAAAAAAAAAAATTGACGCCAATTGGTAATTTCATATTTCATATTTCATAAATGCACGATTCAAAGCGAAACAAAAATAAAATCGGAGCTTTTGGTTCCGATAATTAGATTTGGAGCCAAAACATTTAATCTTTTAGAAAAAGAAATAAGACTAAGACTATCGAGCCATCAAACTATAAACTATAAATCTAATTAAGTCATTAAATATTCAAGTGAAATTCAAGCGACAATCCATCAACCTTGAATGAAACATCTTCTGAATAAGAAAATCAGATTAAAATACATAAGTTACACATATTGGCAATCAGCAATTTGCTACTTAATTACAGACACTAATAAATGAATCATCTACCAAAACATTTATAAATTGAATTGTTTAAAAACACTTTTTAAAAAACAATTTGCTAATGTTACAGGACCTTTGATAAGCGATATGCATCCCTAGTGATGTCCAGTTCATTTTCTAAGAACATGCAACAAAAGTAGCCCAACATGTAATAACAAATAATCGGACTAATCAGCTTTCGCTTCCTAGAATACCACAGATCGAAACCAGCAACAACATTTCTTTTCCTTCATTTCTCGGCATCCAAGCGAACATAAAATTAAAACTGAAAAAAAAAAAAAAAAGCCAAGGACAAATTCACATAAAAAGTGAGACGACTGTGGGATTTGAAACTCTTACTTGAAATTAGATTGTTTCTCCACGTGGCACGAAATTCTGCGTAAAGAAAATTTTGTTTTTAAGCCCCTTCTAGGAAAAAAGGCAGTAATCTTAACCTTGTTTGTGTTCCCCCCATGTACTTCCCAAATCACAGTTCTCCATCTCATTTTTTTAAGGTCAAGTTCCAGGCATCTGCATGTCTTAGTTTCTTAAATTGCTCTAGGTGTTTTCACATAGATACCACAAAATTCAGCAATATGACGAATTAAAGATTTCTGTAAACATTTACACCAACTAAGCTCAAAGCCTCAGAGTGATTTCTTACCTAAAATTTTCACCAACTAACTAAAGCAAAACCTCTGTTTTTGTAAGTGAAACATCATACTTGGATCTAGCACAAAATGCAGATTCTAATTTGGCATAATTATTTAATAAAACCTGGAACTAACATCCTGAAATTGTATCACATGATTCGGTACATGATTCTCACTTGTCTATAACTATCAGTTTCAATGACCCAATCATTCCATTCTTTCTGTCTTGGACATAACTAACTCTTAAGAATTTTCCATATTTTCTAGTTGGTCAAAAAAAATGGGGAGTTTCACAAACATGGGCATATGTGACACAATCAAAGCACAAATAGGACACACTCAAAGCTTTAGCTATAACAGCATAAATAAGGACTTTGATGTCACAAACCAACTCAATCATATAAGGGCATAAATTTGACGCCACAACCACATCAATCACAACACTTGCATTGCATGTTCATGAATTTTTTTACAACAGCATGTCTGATGCATGGTCATGATTCATTACTTATTTAACAGGAGCACAACTTTGAAACCGCACCAAATTAATGTTGTGCAAATTGAATGCACTTCCCCCTTAAGATCTTGTTGTTGATGGACTTTGGACAAGCACAAGGATGAACTTGTCACACACACACACACTCAGAAAATAGCCAAGAACAAATAACACAAGTGTTTATAGAGGTTCAGCAATTGCCTACGTCCTCTTTGGTGATCTCCTTGAGAAATATCAATAATGAAGAAAGAGTTACAGATTTGGTTTCAATGGAAACCCCCTTAGAACCCAAACTCACAATCTGTTTGTCTCACACCCCTTTGCTCAACACACTTGATACAAGATGCTCTCCCTCTCACCCTTGGCTTCCCACTTCTGATTACTCAACCTACCACAAGCTTCCAGCTACTTTGTCTCTATTAAAAGATAGAGAAAAGTCACCCACATGCAGCAGGCCAGCCTCCCTCAAAACCAGATCCTTAATTTCAGGAAAGTATAAAGAGGTAGGCTATCAAACAACCCACTAATCTACCTAAACAATGTTTAAGACTTTTATAGTGGCTGCCAACTGTCCTAGGGCTTTTAACATCTTTGGAGCTGCATGTAAATTGGTAGGGACCAATTTACTTCTGAAGAAAAGGCAGAAAACATGTTGAAAATTCAACACAGCACGAGGCGTGCGACCGGTCGCCAGGAACTTGCGACCGGTCGCTTTTATATAGATTCGGAGGATTCGACTCTGCCTGAAAACTACCGGTCGCCCAAAACCTGCGACCGGTCGCTAACCACTTTGTCTGCGTACGACCGGTCGCCCAAAACCTGCGACCGGTCGCTCCCTTCGATCCTTGTATCCTTAGGTGAGCCATTTTTCCAACAATTAATCACAAAAGAAATACCCAACACACCTAAAGAGGTAGCTCCTAAAGAATGAGATGGAATATACCGATAAAGGACTAAAGTATATATATATATATATAAAGAAGACGTTATCAGTTAGATTGGTATGAGATGTATTAATTCTTTTGAAACGGTAAAAAATGGGTCAAATTTACCAATCAACTACCCAAAAAGCCACAAAAATCAAGCAATGTAAAGAAAAATTAGGAACTCAACCCCCATGATTTAAAAAATGAAAAAAGTTCAAGCCTTTGAGAAACTTACCGAAGCACCAATACCTTTTTTATTTTTTATTTACACCCAACTTGCACGAAAAGTAACAACAGTGCAGCTATTCAATTGCTTAGGAAGATGGAGAAAGGGCCTTGCAAGCCTAACCTAGTTGTCTATAGCACGATCATCGACGGTCTTTGTAAGGATACACTAGTTGTTGATGCATTGAACCTCTTCTCAGAAATGATGAGCAAGGGTATTGCCCATATGTCATTACCTATACATCCTTGATTCATGGAGTTTGCAAATTAGGCGAGTGGAAAGAAGCTACGAGGTTGTTGAATGACATGGTGAGTAAAAATATCTATCCAGATCTGCACACATTCAGTGTCTTGGTAGACATACTTTGTAAGGAGGGGATGGTCGTGGAAGCAGAAGGCGTGGTTGAAATGATGATTGAGAGAGATATTGATCCTAATACGGTTACATACACTTCACTCATGGATGGTTACTGTTTGCGAGGAGAAATAGGCAAGGCACAAAATGTTTTTGAACTAATGCTTAGCAAGGGCTTCGTGGTTGATGTTGTGAGTTACGCCGCATTGATAAATGGATATTGTAAGAATAAAAAGATTGATGAGGCCATGATGCTTTTTCTGGATATGTCTCATAAGGGACTGGTTGCAGATACCATTACTTATACCAGTCTTGTGGACGGTTTTTGCAAAGTGGGTAGAATAGATGATGCACAAAAGTTGTTCTCCGAGATGCAAGCCTGTGCCCAGCTTCCAGATGCTCAAACTTATGCTATTTTACTGGATGGCCTGTGTAAAAACCGACAAGTTTCTAGGGCAATGCAGTTGTTTGGAGAGATGGAAGCGAAGAAGTTGGATATTGATATTGTGATTTACATTATTCTTATTGAAGGTTTGTGCATAGCTGGAAAAATTGAATCTGCAAGGGATCTCTTTTGTGGTTTATCATCAAAAGGACTTGAACCTAATGTGAGGACATACACTATAATGATTAATGGACTCTGTTTCGCGGGCCTTACAAGTGAAGCAGAAAAGTTTCTTATTGAAATGGAAGTGAAAGACTGTTCTCCTAATGGTTGGACCTATAACACAATTATCCGAGGGTTCATCCATAATAAACAGACAGCAAGGGCGATGGTACTAATTAAAACAATGGTAGAGAAGGGTTTTTCTGCAGATGCATCAACAACGGAGTTGATAGTTAATTTGCTGTCGAAAGATGAATTGGATCCTGCTTTGTTGCCGTTGATAAAAGGATCACTGTGAAATTAATATGCATCTGTGGACAATGAAATTTGAAACTGCTGCACCTTTGACGACCATGAAGGCATTTCAGTGGTTTGTGAGTATGGTATGAGACAATAGGAGAACCTCTGTTTCAACAAAAAGATCCCATGCAAACCTCTGTTCACTGATGCAAAGGCGCAATTGAAGGTAAACCCGATGCAGCTGAGCATTACATTGCATTTATTAAGGGTTATATTGTATCATTTTGGTTATAACACATTGAAGGTTTCTAGCATGTGAACTATGAAGGTTCGGGTCTGAATTCATGTCAATTCTAATTTAGACATTAATTGATCCCAAATCCTTTCCTTTTTTCATCGTGCTGGTATTGTATGAATATATAGTTAATGGCTTTAAATTCTTATTCAGATATGTATGCATTGCCCGGCCTATATTTTAGATTTGAATTTTTCCCTTTATCTATGATAATTTATTTACTTTGTATTCCTAGCTATCACTTTGGCAATTCATTGATGTTCTGGAGAGGAGTGTATTATAATGTTGAAAAATGCATTTTAGTTTTTTTAATTATTATTTTCAATAATGCGTTTAATTTAATGGCTCTAACATACCAAACATGTACACAATATTAATCATAATTAGATTCTTAACAGGAGAAACATGTCGTATCATATTACCTGTGCATGTTTGGCACGTTAGAGCCATTAGATTCGTTATTGAAAAATAAAATAAAATTTTAACTAAAATGTATTTTACAACATAAGCTCATCATGAAACATTATATACAATAAACAATTTTTTTAAAAAGTCCCATAAGGAATAAATAAAGTAAAATAACTTTATTTTTTAGTTAGTCGATAACGGATTTTGTAGATTAATACAAACACGATATGTTTTTAACCGGTCATTAAATGGGATCACTTGTTATCAACACGACTTGTTAAGATCGTGCGTATTCATGTCATGTTATCATATCATTGTTTTCTTTTGGTTTGAAGATCGTGCGTATTCATGTCATGCTATCAAGTCTATGAAATAATGTGTTTCTCAGGGAAATTCTATTGCTTTGAAATAGAAACTACAACAAGCGGAAATGAACTTGATCACGATCAATAATATCCACTAAAAGAACGCCTTGAATGAAATTAAGGAGTACCCCTCATATCAAACAATCAAACACTCACAAATCAAATCATACCTCGATAGTCTATGTATTGCTCCTATTTATTTTCTTGAAAGAGATTCCTATCAACATTTACAATACATGACAATGCTAGCTATACATTCTTTATAAAAAATTATGTCGTCAAGAAATATGAAACACCGCCACGTGATAACTAGTCCACATGTCATATAGAAAATACAAAACTGAATGCAAAAGACCTAGTTGCAATACACGATATCCTAAGAAATGCATATGGAATTAAGAAGTTGTATTAGAAGAAGTAAAGCTAGTCATGCCTTAGTTAAAACCTTGACTCTGACGTATGCAAATTTTGTGGGCAAACTTGTAAGAAATTAAGTAGCTCATTTCTTTGCAAAATATGATTTATCATGTTTGAACTTTTTCTGTAAGTTTTGGAGGAAGGGTCACTCCCACATGAGATCATTTCGTTAGGCAGGGCATCCTTCTTTAATTAATTTGCAATACGCGTGTTTCAGACTTCATCAAAAAAGTATATCTATTTGGACTGCCATCTTCTTGTCTTTATCCTGACATCGCGTGTAAAATCATTCATTCTTCCCCCTTGTTTTCTGGAAATGGCAACCCAATTAAAGTTTTGTTATTGTTGTAACTGTGGCTTTTGCCTCTTTTTCTAGTAGTGATTTTTATAACTAGCTAAGGAACCTAAAATAATTAAAATTTGACAAGGGCATAAGATAATTGAATGTGGGGTACACGTGGGAGGTTGTCAAACCTATAGAAGAGTTGGTGATGAGTTATTAACTTATGAGCAATGCTTCGCATACCAAATTCCGTATGGTATTACCTCTAACTTACCAATACAATGGGACTTATCTCTATTAGAGAGGTTGTACACAATGTGTTATGATTAGCATTTTCGTTAGCGTATTAAATGGGTACTGGTAATTTAAATGAGAAAAGTTAAGTGACAAAACTTTCTTAATGAAATACATATAATAATAACGTCATGAAGGACTATTAATTTAACAAACAGAAATTCAGCACACCAAAAATATAATAGCAAATATGGCAAACGTGTTTTGTGGGTTGTGTAGAAATGAAGGATTCTCGGATATATATATATATATATATTAACCCGTGCAACGGGTTCATGTTGAATATCACACTACAAGTTGTAAGCACAGCAGCAACTTTGAGCTAGCTTAAATAGTTGACCCTCCAACATGGATGAGTCCCTTTCCCACAATGATGAAGCCCATGCATCATCATCACATTCCGGTCGCAGGCGCGGTGGTTGGATCACTTTCCCATTCATTACCGGTCTCTCTCTTTCTCTCCATCTCTTTCATTTTATTAGTTTGCTAACTCACACTGGTGTACATCCGAGTTATGATTATGAACTTCTATATTGCGCAGGGGCTTTGGTAGGCCTGACACTTACAGCCGGAGGATGGCTCTCAAATTTGATTGTATTTCTGATTGAAGAATTCAATGTAAAGAGCATTGATGCTGCTCAGATTGCAAATGTGGTTAACGGTTCTTCAAGTTTTTTCCCTATCATCGGAGCAATCGTAGCTGACTCTCTCTTCGGCTCATTCTCCGTTATCTCAATTTCCTCCTGCATTTCCTTGCTGGTATTAAAATAGTCAATCTCTTAGTACATGCTTGTTCCATCTGTGCCTATTCTTTTGCTGCTGATTTATGTGAACACATGAATAAAACTTTTGATTATGTACTTGATTTTAGTCGCTATTCACTTTTATTTGGCAATTGCTAGCTAAGTACTTGGGTGGAAATGCTTAATTTAGGGGCTTAATTAAATTGAGGGACAAGTTATATATTCACATTCAATGGTTGAATTTAACAATATAACATCGTCTGGTCAATCTGATCTTAGATTGATCACGTAGAGATGAATTATCTAACAATATAACATATCAGATATCAGCATAACCTTTTAACTTGTTAAACTTCCTGCATAATCTTGGATTCAAATATTTTGTAGGGCATAATTGTCTTAGCATTAACCGCGACGCTGAATTCGTTGAGGCCTCAACCTTGTGTTGTGGGATCAGAGTTATGCCAACCCACTTCAACATTACAAGATGCAGTATTGTATACTGGTATAGCTCTAGCTTCTATTGGCTTGGGCGGTACCCGCTATACCCTAGCAACAATGGGAGCAAACCAGTTTGACAAGCCTAAGAATCAAGCGAGTTTCTTCAACTGGTACTTCTTTACTCTATATTCTGCTACAGTTGTAGCCCTAACAGTTATTGTCTACATTGAGGACAATGCTGGATGGAGATGGGGATTTGGCCTATGTGTCCTTACCAACATAATTGGCTTGGCCGTTTTCTTATCTGGAACCCGGTTTTATAACATTGATAAGCCACAAGGAAGTCCATTTGTTGGTTTAGCTAGGGTTGCTGTTGCCGCTTTTCGAAAAAGGAAACTCCAACTCTCCTCCGAAAGCAAGGATTATTACGATGGACATGATGGAGTGAAAGAAGGCATAGTGACTGGAACACTTAGCACCAGCTTCAGGTACAAACTTTACAGGGTTAATTACTTATATCGAAAAGTTATGCTATCTTACCAAACTTTTGTTGTCAGATAAATGCTTATGTTGTCAGAGAGTGAATCTGGCCATCTTAGATTCATAGTTTGGCGCAAGACAACAATTTCCTTTTACTTTTTTTTAAACTAGTCAATGTCGTATAATATAGAGATCACGTAGAAATATGGGTTGAGAGATCGATTCCATTTGGACTATAGAAATACAAACTTGATGTCCCCTCTTTGCATACAGATTCCTAAACCGTGCAGCACAGAAAATTGAAGGAGACATCAGATCAGATGGTTCCATTGCAAAACCATGGAGACTAAGCACAATGCAACAGGTCGAAGATTTCAAGACAATTATAAGAATTTTGCCATTATGGTCAACAAGCATATTCTTAAGTACCCCATTAGGAGTCCAGTCCAGCATGATAGTCCTGCAAGCTCTAAGCATGGACCGTCACATTGGGCCTCATTTCAAAATGCCATCTGGCTCTGTTATAGTCATTGTCCTACTCTCCACAGCCATCTCTCTCACCCTTATTGATAGGTTCTTATGTCCCGTGTGGCAGAAGCTGACTGGTCGATCTCCAACGCCCCTCCAACGTATAGGATTAGGCCACGTGTTAAATGTTCTTAGTATGGCTCTTTCAGCACTAGTAGAGTCAAAAAGGCTCAAATTAGCCAAAGCGAACCACCTCCAACCTGTTGTACCAATGCTGGCCTTGTGGCTTTTCCCGCAGTTGGTTTTGGCAGGTATTGGAGAGGCATTTCATTTTCCGGGACAAGTTGCATTGTACTATCAAGAATTTCCGGTGTCTCTCCGAAGCACATCGACGGCGATGATCTCGTTGGTCATTGGGATTGCATTTTATTTAAGCACAGGTGTGATTAATTTGGTTCAGAGGGTTACAGGGTGGTTACCAAATGATATAAATAATGGGAAGCTAGACAATGTGTATTGGATGTTAGTTGTTGTTGGGGTGCTCAATTTTGGTTATTATCTAGTGTGTGCTAAGTTGTACAAGTATCAAAATGTTAAGGGTGCAGATGTTAATTCTGGCTCTGCTGAGAGTGAAAAGTGATGTTGTCAGTCCAATATTATGTATTTCTACTATTGTTGATGAAAGTGATCCGTATGTATTAACTGTTGAAAGGATTATCTCACATCAGAAAATGAAAGCCTTACCTTAATAGTTTAAATGATCTTGAGTTTTACCATCTACTGTCAATTAATTTTGGGTTACATGATTAAATTATTTTATTAACATTGAAATCGATGTGTGGAGAATATTATTTTTCTTTTTCCTTGTCTTAAATTTCAAACTCTGCCGCAGTGTAGAAAAGAAAATTGCACGAAAAACAGAGCTTTGATCTTCATCCCCTCCAACCGGAAAATAATAGAAATTAAAAAAAAATATAAGAGCACTTCCACCCATGGTGTCATGGTGCCATGGTAAAGGGCAAGGGCAAGAAAGGACTGACACTATTCATGTGAATAGTGACTGCCTTACTCTTTTTTATTTTGCTTTTTCACCCACTGCCATGACAAGTAAAAGCAAGCATTATTCACATGAGATATGAGGAGAGGAATTTTTATGGAGTTTTGGTGTGGGAAGTGAAGAACATGGCTAGGTATTTATAGAAAAAATATTCTGAATATTTTGGTATTTTTCCTTCTTTTTTTGTGCATTTAAATTGGTCGCTGATGTCAACATGAGATCAGCAAATCTAGGCAACAGCTCAAGCAATTCTTGTCTTTGGGCTGACCTGGGTAAATGGGGCCCTGCAAATCTAGGCAGCAGCTCAAGCAATTCTTGCCTTTGGGCTGACCTGGGTAAATGGAGCCCATCTTTGCCCAGGCTACCTTTCATTGCTGGGGGCTTATTCCAAGCCTAAGCTCCCTTTTGTCCCGGCAAATAAGCACTGGTGGAAGTGCTCTAATAGAAGGATTATTGGAGTAAAATTCTTGCTATTAGCTCCATCTTTTAGATTATATGCACAGAGTCGAAGGATTATCTGAAGAAAAAAAAAAGCTAATTAACTTGTAATTAGTTTGTAAAAACAAACTTGCCGTAACATATAATATGATGGTATTTACCAAAAAAATTCAAAGGACATATACTACCAACCCTGGCCCCTGCCTTTGTTGCCTATAATGGGTTGGGTGTTCTGACCAAAAACTTGATGTGGTCTATACAACTAACTAATTTTGACCATGGATGTGTCATCAATTGTTACATAGTAACTATTTTTACTTTTATTTTTCCGAAAGTTGGGCTTAGACTATAGCCTATATCCCATCCAATCTTGTGGTTGGCTCCCTGCCTGCCTACTTGTTTTGTCTTGGAAAGAAGCGTCTCACGATAACATCTTTCCCATGAATTGAGAATTTGACTTTGCCGCTGTCGTCTACGCCAACAAGAATTTTTGTGATGTCTGAGGAAGACTTAACAACAACACGAGCAAACAGTGGCTGCGAATTTCGCTCCTCTGCTCCCATACATATTGCTTCTATACACTCTCCAAATTTCCTACGTATAATATACACAAGGCGTTAAAACATTTAATTCAAATTTTGTCGAAGCTGATAATAAAATAATAATAGAGAAGAACGAAATTATTTGTATCATCTTAACTAATCGTGTGTTGTACCATCTCTAAATAGAGATTCGACCCAATGCGGTATATGAGAATATCATCAGTTACGATTGTAAAAACATAGAAATACTCTAACTAATACGAAGAAAGAAAGTAGAGAAGCACCTTGTAAAGAAGCCTCTGAGTTCTTCTTCTGAAACAGGATGGCCCCTTGAGAAGGTCAAGAACAAAGTTCTTTCATTCTTGTCAGCATTAGGCTGGTGCCGATCAGGTCTTTCATCACATGCTTCTTGGGCTGGCAACGAAGGTTGAGCCTCAACAACATTAGGATCAACGCACAAATTAACTGAATTTTGAAACCCTTGTTGCACTATTAGACCATTCATCAAATGCAAAAAGGGTTGCTGGGAAACAATAGGTTGTGGAATAAAAGCCAAATATGGATATATTGGAACTATATCACTAAAAGCTTTCTCACACACTTTGTTCACAAATTCCTCCATGATTTGCTTGGCGTGTTCCTTGTTGTTAAACACAGAACTTAGTGAAACTTTTACGGGAACAAGAAGACGCAGTTTCGGAAACTGGCTATCGATGTCCTCGAACGGAGGATGAACGCAATCTGAATACAAACGTTTCAATAACTCAAAAGATTCGTTTGCCAAGTCATTGAAGAATGGATCGTGCAAAAATAAGGTATTCACCATAAATTTCTGGCCAATACTTTGTCTTTCAAGCGTGTGCCAAAGTGCTACGATATACTTAGATAGGATAGGGTCAAAACCTAACCCCATCAAGAGTCGAGAATATATGTTGCGATCGATTGTATGGAAAAGCTTAAGTTCTTGAAGGCATCTGTCAGAAGATTTCATGGTGATATAAGTGGCAGTACTTCTTGGAGTGGTTGGAGAGAGAGAGAGAGAGAGAGAGAGAGAGAGAGAGAGAGAGAGAGAGAGAGAGAGAGAGAGAGGCTTTGGATTTTGGAAAGGGTTGGCTAGGGTTTTAAAAAGGGGTGAATATCGGTCCTGGGGTTCATTGACAAGCAAGGCACCTTGTTTTATAACAACTCTAAATCAGTATACCAAAAGGGAACTCTAATTTTTAACCAGTAAAATACTCCCTCATGATCAAGGAAACTTGATTTCTCTTTTTAAATTAAACCCCAATTAAGTTTTCATTGTTTTATTCTAATTAGGCAAGTTCCAAAATTTTGTTGCTGAAGCAATTTTATTGGCGCTTGAAGTTCCAGAGATTTGATGTTTTTGTGATGCTGCTGAAGCAACACAATATCTTTCATGGGGCCCAGTTGATTGGTGAGTATTATTATGGTTGCTTGTTCTGGGTTTTGCACGTTCCTTATTTCAATTAACTTCTTTCTTCTAGTGAAATTAGGTTTCCTTATTTCAATTGAAAAAAAAAAAGGGTTGTTCTATTTTGGTTTAAATAGAACAACTCTTTAGATAAAGCCAAAAGAATAGTGGTATAAAAAACATGAAGAATTTGTAAAGATTTGTAAGTCAACAGATCTTAATATCTTCGTCCAACTCTATTTTAGGAAAAGAAAATGTAAACATTTGTAAGTGCACCTATTCACATTAATTTCCTCTGAACTGAAATTCATGTTATCACTCATCAAATTAATCGGCTCTACTGAAACTCAAGAGCAATGGAAACACATGAGCAATTGTGTAGCAATTCATTGATTTTATAGGAGTGGGGGAGTTACAATTCCTTGCATATAAAGGATCCAAAACAAATGAAGAAAGAATATGTAGCAATTGTGGTGCCATGAAAGCATTAACTTTCTTAATTTATTTTTGGGTAATGGAGGATGCGGAAACAAAGCACACGGGGTATTGAGTCAGTTTCAAATTCATGGGGTAAACTGAGATTTTCGGCAAAGTACACAGGGCATATCAATAAACAAGCCTTTATTTTTTTATCCTTAATTATATGCAATTGTTGTAGCAATTTGTGTGTTACGAAAGCAATTTGACAGGGGATCCAAAAGCAGTTCGTGTGTTATAAGTTATAGTGTGCATGCACTAAAAAGCTTTGCAGGACAACTATTACCTCTCCGGCTGCTTCAAGCGCAGCTAACCATTCATCCGAGAATGGAACGACATCTGATGGAAGCTTTATTACAGGGGCGGGCGCATCTTTTTTCCTATCACTTCCAGACTTCTTACTGCAATCGGAGACAGGAAAATTGAATCACTCACAGAACTTTTGTACCATCTAAAACAATCCATAAATCATGTGAACCAAATAGCTCAAAACACACAAGGACGCCACATGCAATTGCACACACATACAAGTAGATAAAATTGATCTAGGCTTTTTGAAAAGTTTTCAGGAGGACGATTCACTTTAAAGAAGAGGTGCACTGGCGTGTTTGGGCCTCCCGTAAATTAGAAATGCGCAGTCTTCATAAGCTTCAATAGGTTTTCCCAGTCATCTAATATCGTGGTAGAGAGGATCAAATTCAACATTCAAAAAGTGGGAAACAGATCAACTCCCATTGTGTCAATATCCATAATGGCTTACATCTTCTTTGACTACTTCAACAGTTTCAGGTGAAGCAGTCTCACTTTCTTTCCATGTGAGGTGCTGTTGTCTCATATGCAAGAAAAAAGCGCAGTAAGAACGCTACTAAAACCAGTATTTGAATCCCACCCAGGTGGTAATGATGAGTTTTTCTAATTACCTAAAGTTTATTGTCATTGGGCTTTGAAATTTGAAGCTGAGCAGATATGTTCTGTAGCACAAGTAGAAGAATATGAAGAAGGCCAGATTCATTGCCTAACTCAACTCTAGCTATAATTATCACAAGAAATGGAAAATGAATATATTACCCAAAGAAGTATGCACCATTAAATTTTCTAATGCTAACAAGTTCAGTCTTAAGGCATCAAAGTTGATCAAGTGCATGTTCTCTACAAATTTGACTGTTTATGAATTTCTACTCCTGTTCAAGATACGATAACAGAAATGATAAATAGACGCCGCACTGACCTGATTTGCTGTTAGCAGCACTCTCCTACTAGAATTTGATCCCCGGGAACCAACTACACATGTGCAAGCATGGCTGCAGGGTTCTCCAACATACTTTACATACATAAATACATTTACATTTGCAAACAGGCTTGCAGGCACCTGCATTTGCAACAATGGTTAAACATCTTTCTCAAAAGCTTGATTCCCTTTTTCTTTTGGATATCCTTTTCCATGTCTAATCAGACGTAATTCCTAAAATTCCAGCTTAATTGAAATTAAAAATACATAAAAAAATTTAAAAGTACAAAAATAGATGATTTGATTTGATAAACCTTTTCTTGACCCAATTTCGGCAGCTTATGAACTTCCTCCACCAACCAAGCTTTGGTCCGTCGAATCTCCACATTCAACCGCCACAGCCCGATTACTCACCCATCTCGGCTTTCTGCACATTTCAGCACACAATTAAACACCAGGCACTCAAATCTTTCCGTTTCCCCTTTCTCTCCGTTGCTACATTTTCTCGGCAACCAAACAGAAACAATGGAATGAGGAACAGACGCGATTCATATAAACCTGAAGAGCAGCTTAGATTTTGTCGTCGACGCCGGCGTAGAGACGAGCGAAGGCATCGTCTCCGTAAGGGTTGAGGTCGCGCTGGTTCTCGAAGTCGTACATTTCGTATTTCTCGTTTCCTTGCAGAATGAGAAGAAAATATAGCTGCGTTTGAGAGAGACACGCTCTCGTCTCGTTCAGGCATTGCCTCTCTCTCTCTCTGCGTTTGTCCTATTTCTCTAGTGGGGCTGGGCCTATTAGTTTCCAAACGAAATAAGGAAAACTAGTCTCCAACGGCTATTCTTTGTCTCCAAGTAACTGCTGGATTATAAATATAGTCGCTGCTATCAACACAGTTGATCAAAAATAAGCAAACAAACACTTGAACAAGAACCAAGGTCTTTTCTCTACCTCTCTCTCTCTCTCATGGCTAATTCCGGCATGACGCAGCTGCTCGGCTTCCGGTTCGACCCCACGGACCAAGAAATCATCAGCTTCTTTCTCTACAAGATGGTGGTGGAGAACAACCCTCTGACTTTGATGCCGCCATACAACAAGGTTATCCACAAGTGCAACCTCTTCGGCAACAAACGAGAACCCTCAGAAATTTGGAGAGATTATGGAGGGGATCAACTTGAAGATCAAGACTTGTACTTCGTTTCCGAGCTCCAGAGAAACGGTTTGCGCATCCAACGCAAGACTGGCCGCTGCGGTACTTGGAGCGAAACCGAAACCTACCAAGATGTTAAAGATGAGGTGGATGAGATTATAGGTAGAAAACGGAAATTCCGGTACGAGAACGGCAATACTTCGGAGGACCACGCCGGCTGGCTTTTGGATGAATATAGCCTTTTCGAAAAGGCCTGCAAGAATCGCACAAGTCGTAATTGCTATGATTTTGACGTTGTGATTTGTCGGCTGAGAAGGAAGGGCAATGCGGACAAGTCCGGGAAAAAGTGGAAGTGCTCATCTCAAGATCAATCAAACAAGAAGATGAAAAGAGATCAATCTACAATGGAGATGAAGACTGAAAATTCAGTGGGGCCGCAAATTATGAATGATGAGAGCAATCAGTTGATGATCAACGACATTACCACTTGTGATCAAGATTATTTGATCGACACCAATCATAAAAGTTTCAACATTGATGAACTCTTTGTAGAACTAGACCACGAACCGCCATTGTTACACTCGCAGCAACTACCTCAGATTGTTGAAAGCCAAGAAAAGCCTTTGCCAACTTCTTGTCTCTGTGTTAATCAATTTGATGGACCACTGGAAGCAGCCACCAGCAATCTGAGTAATTTTGAGTATAATAGCGATCAACTAGCAAGATCAACATGGCAACATAATATGAATGCCGATGATCATCAAGATCCGAATTTATTCTTCACCGTCGATGAATTATTGGCAGAAGATGCAGAGCCTTTGTCAACTTATGTGCTCGATGATGTTTATAATGTGGTCAGCCAACCATTAGACCAAAACAGTTGTTGGTCCAAATCTTGTATGGATCAGACTTACAATTCCTATATATACTCATCAATAGAGGAGGAGATCATGGCTGACAATTAGATATATTGTACAAGTGTAACTGGCTGTAACAAAATTTTGACTGCTCGTTGTAATTTCCATTCTTAGTACATGATATTGTTTCTTTATCTCATTGAATTTCTGCATGCAAATTCCTTAATACCAACAAAAAACTAATTACTATCTATTAGTTAAGCAAGCAAGTAATAATAGGTGAACCGTTGTGCATTGACAGTACAAACTTTGCACTATATTAAACCAAAGTGGTAAAAAAAGAAGCGAAAATAATAATAATGAGAATTGCTTGATTTTGTTTGTATGTTCATAGCAAGATAATGTGGCAATTATCTGTAAAAGTAGAAGAAAGGGAGGAGGAAAGAAGAATGGTGTCACACAGTTAGTGATTAGGCAGACTCCTCTTAATTAGGTCATTGAGAACTAGGAGGGACGCTATTGGTATGTTTTGTACAATCAAATGGTCCGATTACTTGATTAGTTTTTCGTTTCACCTGAAATTCAACAATGGAAACACATGAGCTCATAGCAAAATAGATAATGCAAATAATAAAATTACATACTAAGCCAAAAACATATAAAAAGAAAGCCCATCTACCACTAAGGAAAAGGTGGCAGAATTCATTTTGTGTAGAAAAAAATTCAGATATGGTGTTGTTTCTCTCTCTATCTCTCTGTGGGGGGTCCAAGTCTATGTATGGAAATGCAAAGAACGAATAGATGATTGTCCAGTAAACAAAACCATACCGGGGACCATGGACCTATTTGAGGTTCAGATTTGTTTGGGGGTGAATTTTGTACAGCACCACTTTTCTTTGTCAAAATTTCCTGCACCAAAACTTGGTATAAGATTACAAATATCAAAGAAATTAAGGCTCATTGTCTTACTATAAAATGTGTCTTTGTTTAAACCCAGAACCACATTTCATTGATTTTAAAGAAGTGGGACAGTAGCATTACATACATAAGGGTGCAAAACAAATGAAGAAAGCATATTTAAGAATTGCAGTGCCATATCACAATTCATTGATTTTAAAGGAGTGGAGAGTAACAATTAATTGCATATGAGGATCCAAAAGAAATGAAGAGAGACTACGTAGCAATTGTAGCCATGAGACATTTGGTAAATAAAAACAAAAAGTTACAAAATGCTGGCATGAATTGCCAAAATGCAGTTCGTGTGTTATAAGTTATAGTGTGCATGCACTAAAAAGCTTTGCAGGACAACTATTACCTCTCCGGCTGCTTCAAGTGCAGCTAACCATTCATCCGAGAATGGAACAGCATCAGGTGGAAGCTTTATTACAGGGGCATCTTGTTTCCTATCACTTCCAGACTTCTTACTGCAATCAGAGACAGGAAAATTAAATCTCTCACAGAACTTTTGTACCATCTAAAACAATCCATAAATTATGTGAACCAAATGGCTCAAAAGAAAAAGGCTTTTTGTCACACATGCCATTGTGCACACATACAAGTAGATAAAATTGATCTAGGCTTTTTGGTACATACATCTCTTTTGTTGGCTCATTATCTTCTGTGGGGTGCAAGGTATCTTCCAACTCATGCTGCAGTTCACTGTTAAGAGTATGATTCTCTTCTAAGATATTAATTTCAGATTCCTCTGCCAAAGTTTTGCTGCTCAATACATTAACTTCAATTTCCTGCAGAATTCTTCCACTTGATGATCTCGGATCAGAGATGACAGATGAGCATAACTCCCCTTCGCAGGAACTATATGCCAAAGTTGACACAGAGTTTTCTTCATTGGTTGTTTTTGCAGATACATCAGACTCCACAGAACCAGCTTGATTGCTTAGCTTATTATCATGACTGGACTTCGTACAACTTTGAAGATTTTCTGATGATGGTTCAATCTTGAAAGAGCTGGTCACTGCAACTTCCATTTGTAAGTAATCAGCCTTTTCCTCCAAATCAGGCCTGCCATCATGCATTGCTGCTGCTACTTTTGAACTCTTTGATTCAATTCCACAAGCATCACAGTCATCTAAACCAACCTCATGAACAGTTTCCTCAAATACCTTGAAGGAAGCGTTGTTTGCAAGCAAGGTTCCATTCAAACAAGATCCTGGATTAATATCCTGGTACTCTTGTATGACACCAATATCTGAACTGAGATTGATTTTATCACTCTGCTCTACTGAAGTATCTTGCTGGCAATAGCTTTTGTCATCTTCAGTCTGTAACTGAGGGACACCATAGCAACTTTCAACAGGTAAGTTGCAATCTTTGGTTCCAAAATCCTTGGGCTTAATTACGTCTTTTATTGCAGAGCCACCCTCAACTTGCACTTTCACATTTAGCTTGGACGTGAAATCTCCCACACTATCCAATTTCAAAGAACAGTCTTGACAATGAAGCTGAAAGTCACTCATTGACTGTGAGTCCAGGTTGTAACTCTCAACCCCTGTTTCGTTGTTTTCAGATACTGATGCAGTATTATCCACATTCTGGGACTCCACTATTTCTGCAACATTAGAACTGAAATCTAGCATACCATGTGGTATTAGAGAAACGGTTCTGGAAACTTCTGATTCACTTCTGCAGGCACCAGTTCCTTCTGGTCCTTTTGAATCAACAAATTGAAGAAAAAATTTATGCTGGGATTCTTCAGGGAAAATACTGAATCCATCCAACACACAATCATTTAAGAGCAATTTATTTTCCTGTTCTCCAACATAGCAGGAATTTGGAAGGTCTAGCTGTTCAGGTTTTTCATTTCCACAATCAGTTATCACCAGTTGACAATTTTCTGGAGCTGAAGTGCTCAGGTCAACATCATTCATTTCATCTATCATCGTTCCACCTAAAGCCAGCATTTGTGCATCTTCCACATGTGGGTTCCTACTCTTTGTGTTAAATCTACTACCATCATCTTTTGCTTGGTTTTTAAATCTAGAGTCAGACAAAGCATCAGACCTTTTCAATTCAGATGCACTAGAATTTTGGACCTTTGGACTGACATCTGCAACTTTCACAGAACTGTAGCTCTGGATCTGTTCAGAAACTTGACATTCCTTGGTGAAACTACCCATGTTTTCCCATATCATATGATCCTCATCAGAAATTTGGTTGCCTTCACAGGTCATAGGTTTAAACAGATCATCTTCTGCCCCATGCAGTTCATTGACATTATGATCCCTGCTTGACTGATCATCGTATGCTATCAATATACCACCAGAAGAACTTGCCTCTTCAGATTTGAACTTTAAAAGGACACCACAATTCTTTTGTGGCAAGTCATGGGATTTATCTTCAAGAAGTTGATGGATAGTTATTTTATTTTCGCCAGAAAAACAGGGAAATTTCACTGCAGAACTAAGATGGGGTGTAACATGGGGTTTATCCATATATTTACTTTTTGGAGTAAGTACAAAAGCAGCCTTCACGCTATTGTCATCTTTATCCACTTGTTCACGGGATCCCCCCTGTAAAAGAGATTTATCAACATCCCTCTGAAATTTTACCTCTCCCATAGATTGTTGTTCTTCATGAACAGGAATGCTATTGAACTTTCGCTGATTCTCTGTCATATCATAACTATTTGAGCTAGATTGTACCTTCAGTTCCACCTTCTGCATATCTGTGACTCGTGAGAATGGTTCCACCTTGTCCTTTGTGGCAGAGTTAATTGTAGATGAAACTGAGCAACATGAACTTGAGCATTGGACATTAATATTTCCAATTAGAGAAAGGGTTCTGGAAACTTCTGATTCACTTCTGCAGGCACCAGTTCCTTCTGGTTCTTTTGAATCAACACATTGAAGAACATTTTTCTGCTGGGATTCTTCAGGGAAAATACTGAATCCATCCAACACACAATCATTTAAGTGCAATTTATTTTCCTGGAAAACCTGTTCTCCAACATAGCAGGAATTTGGAAGGTCTAGCTGTTCAGGTTTTTCATTTCCACAATCAGTTATCACCAGTTGACAATTTTCTGGAGCTGAAGTGCTCAGGTCAACATCATTCATTTCATCTATCATCGTTCCACCTAAAGCCAGCATTTGTGCATCTTCCACATGTGGGTTCCTGCTCTTTGTGTTAAATCTACTACCATCATCTTTTGCTTGGTTTTTAAATCTAGAGTCAGACAAAGGATCAGACCTTTTCAATTCAGATGCACTAGAATTTTGGACCTTTAGACTGACATCTGCAACCTTCACAGAACTATAGCTCTGGATCTCTTCAGAAACTTGACGTTCCTTGGTGAAACTACCCGTGTTTTCCCAGATCATTTGATCCTCATCAGAAATTTGGTTGCCTTCACTGGTCATAGGTTTAAACAGATCAGCTTCTGCCCCACGCAGTTCATTGACATTATGATCGCTGCTTGACTGATCATCGTATGATATTAAGACACTACCAGAAGAACTTGCCTCTTCAGATTTGGACCTTAAAAGGACACCACAATTCTTTTGTGGCAAATCATGGGATTTGTCTTCAAGAAGTTGATGGACAGTTATGTCATTTTCGCCAGAAAAACAGGGAAATTTCACTGCAGAACTAAGATGGGGTGTAACATGGGGTTTCTCCATATCAAAAGCAGCCTTCACGCTATTGTCATCTTTAACCAATTGTTCACAGGATCCCCCCTGTAAAAGAAACTTATCATCGTTCCTCTGAAATTCTACCTCTCCCATAGATTGTTGGTCTTCATGAACAGGAATGCTATTGAACTTTCGCTGATTCTCTGTCATACCATAACTATTTGAGCTAGATTGTACCTTCAGTTCCACCTTCTGCATATTTGTTACTTGCGAGAATGGTTCCACCTTGTCCTTTGTGGCAGAGTTAATTGTAGATGAAACTGAGCAACCTGAACTTGAGCATTGGACATTAATATTTCCAATTACTGTCCGATCACTGATCACATTTTGCTTTTTCCCAAGGGAAGAGGGCGGCCTCAATGCATGAATTGGATCTACAGAACCAACTTGCCTCAAATTAGGAATAATGCATGGTTGAGAGCTTGTCTTCAAAGGACTAGGCAAAGAAGAAGCTTTTGGCTGCAAACAATTTATCAAAAATATAGCAAAGGAAAATCAGACATATGAAGTTGAGAAAATATCATCTCGTTTATGCAGCTGCAGAACAGTTGTTTGAAAAATACCTGATGAAAGAAACTCAGTGATGGTGATGGCATCCGTAAACCCGATGGCTTTGATGTTGGGAGCTGAGTACGTGACAAGTTCACACCAGTATGAGGAAGAGGAACTGCAGGTTTTCTGGATCTGTCATCGCAGCCATATGTTGCATGACCGGTAGAAGGAAGTGCTTGTTTTGAGGTCGCCTCTGGAGCTGCAGTTTTCCGGGATCTGTCATTACGGCCACATGATGCATGACCAGTAGAAGGAAGTGCTCGTTTTGAGATCACCTGCGGAACTGCAGTTTTTTGGATCTGTCATCATGGCCATATGATGCATGACCAGTAGAAGGAAGTGTCTGTTTTGAGATCACCTCGAAGCCATTATTTGCTTCAATAGTCGGTGGACATGGTATTTTGGTTGGTGAACCCTTCACCAAGCTGGCCTGCAAAATAATGGAAATTCACAACACAGGAAGCACATGCATCTTTATTAATACCAGATTGTTGATGCAGTACAAAGGATATGTCTATAGTCACACGTATTATTAGTAGTTAATTTACAAAGACTATTACTTAAGCTTCAAGCTCTCACCACATTTCTTCTGGCTTGCCGAACAGAACTTTTAGAAGTTAAAGATTTTCCAGGAGCAACTTTTGCATTATTTGGCCCAGTTTTGTTGTTGTTCAATTTCCCTGCTGCATGAGAGAGAAGTAGTTAACAGAATGTAAACAAATAATTTCCATTTGATTCAATGTGAAAATCTTATTTCTTTATCCTTTAAGAAAGTACGAACATGTTAGACTACAAGGCCTTCTAGAAGTAGTTAAATAAATAAATAAATCTCACTAATAAATGCAGTCAATATCTAAATATTTACCAGGGTGAGCAATCTGATTCCTCTTTAAATCATTTGCACCAACCATCACATTCTTGGAAGTCCTAGACAGCAGACAGGGATCAGGTTTTCGAACCGGTAATGTAGAAATTCTTGGTTCTTTAATCGGTGATTTCATTGTATTCACATTCGCAGGCCTTTTCAGAGTTCACATAAGTCAAGGCAAACTCTCCCAAAAATTCATTAACATAACAAAAGACTCACCAAAACTCCAACATATAGAAAAATTAATCAAAAGGATATGAAGAGGAGGCCAAAGGTTGAGGGCAACCACTGCGTTTTGAGCCACTTCTATTGATATCACGGGCTGAAAGCACCTTCCGCTTGGCCTAAAAATCAGAAACATGACTCCAATTGAACAATCTTCAACTTAAAGAAAACTTTGCCATCCTATAAGGGATTTGACAACTAACCGCAGAACCTGGCGCTGCATTATCTTTAGCTGATGAGTCATGCTTTGGTAATAAACTGCCACCAACAGTCCTATCTTTACTTGAAGGACTTTCCGGCAATACCTTGAATAATTTTTCTTCAATCACCTCTAGATCTTCTGAATCAGCAATGCTATTTGTGTCTTCATGGATAACTGACAGCAACCCATTAGAATTTGCACTTCCACTAATCAGGGATAACTCTTCGGAATTCAATACACCTGACAAAAGTACCAAAATGGGAAAGAAAACAATAATCCCAGCTTCAATTTTCTTTTCTATATGAAAAAAAATTAGTACAATCCAGAAACAAAATATAACCTTCATCAGTAAAGAAGGCTCGATCCCAAGCTAGGCTTTTACGCAAATTGTATCCTCCCCCCTTCTTCCTCTTCATTTGCTGCGGCTGGAGGCTGAGTTTTTGTTCTTCTATTTTGTTTGCATTACTACCATTATTCTCTTTATCTATACTATCTCTACATGACGGAAAGCTTGGTTTTTGGGATTTCTCATTCACCACTGCAATATAATTCACAGAGTTTTCATTGTATGCCATGCAATGTAGGTCCAATTATGTTCATATACATATAAACACGTAAATATAAATCACTAAGAAGACGAATTGTACACTACAGAGCACAATTAGAGGTCAATCTGAGTCAACATTATTCAAATGAAGAGGAAAACGAAACCCTAGAGAGCCAAAACAGAGAGCAAAATGTGAAGCATAGACTCAGTGAGAGAGTAAGAGAAAACCCTAACCGACTGGCTTGGATCTGCGGGGTTGGAGAGGCGAGCAAAAGAAAATGGCGTCGTCGCTGGTGCTTTTGCTTCTGTTACTGCTCGAAACGTTGTCGTCCTGGATCAATTGAAGCAGCGAATCGTCTTCTTCGGCGATTTCGATGAGAGGGACGTCGGATTCCATCTCCGTCTCTCTCTCTCTCTCTCTCTCTCTCTCTCTCTCTCTCTCTCTCTCTCTCTCTCTCTCTCTCTCTCTCTCTCTCTCTCTCTCTCTCTCTCTCTCTGAGAGTTTCTAGAAAGATCGAATGGGAAATGGGGAAAATGATCGAAGGAAATGGGCGTAGTGCAGAAGTCTGCAAATTGTTTGTTTGTTTGTTTGTGGATCTTAAAAATTTTGAATGGATCGACGAGCGGCAAAGGATGGATGGGGATGGAGACAAATGGACAGCGACCACGTGACTGCTGAGTGAAATTACGAATGATTCCCTTGTGGTCGAAGGGTTAAAGCAAAAGGGATGGAGGATAGTTTTGACTTTGACGATTAATGTAATGAAGTTAGCGGATTTGGTTTGAGCGTTACTTGACACGAATATGATAGAATTTGTTAAACATGAATTATAAATGAGTCGATTCATTATCAACCTTAGTAGCCTGGTCTTCGAGATGGGGATTTGAGCAGCATGAGCTCAACTTGAATTGCTCAAGCAAATAATGTATAACAACACAATCTCATACGTGGTCTCAAATTTGAACATTCATGGCACCTTAGTAATATGTGTATGAAAAACATCATTTTCTTACGATGCATTTGGATGAGGAAATTTAAAAGTACAAAAGAATTCATAAATGACGAAATTTAAAATAACGGAAATTAATATTCTATAATTTGTAAAGTTTCTTGTTTGGGAAACAGATTTAAAATATGGGATTTAACCTTTATTTGTAAAATTAGCTTTTTTAAAAACTCAATCTCTCTTAAAATTTTAGAAATGACGACTTTTAGATAGAATTTAAAGTTGGGATTTATAACCTCCCAAATCCATGTTTTTCCCACGCGGAATTTCTAAATTTCTATGTTGTTTTATCCAAACATAGGAATTGGTAACTTTTATCAAAATCTCAAATTTATTTCCCTCATCCAAACGCACTGTTATAGTTTAGACTATCACTTTTATTCAAATTCTTTTTCCAAACATCCCCCTAAAGTTAAGCACGGTAATAACCGCCTACATATTCAAATATAACCGCAAAAAATTCATTCGTGCAAGCACACTTGAAAAATAAACAGTGCCTCATAATATTTATAGCATATGAAAACCTAATTGCGAGCAATTCTAGCTACAACTCGACCGGTGTGTCGTATTCATTGCAAAGACGACGCTGAAATACTTGAAAAATGGAAGTTAACTCTGAGTATTTTCCGGAATAAAATTCATAAAGAAAGTTGCAACAAATTAAAACAGTCAAGGGGAAGAATTTCCATCATATCATTAAGCTCTTAAAGTCGAAGAACATTGTACGAATATCATGCTATTTTTCAGGCACAATAAGCTTATTTGAGCTTGGAATTATCTAAATTATTTATCCTTAAAAAATGAATTTCTTTGAAATTGTGATTCATAAACTTATACATGTCACAATCGTAAAGAATCCAGGACCAATTCCCAGCAAAATCAGCACTTAATGTGCATATGTGTGTAAGCTAAATAACCTAAAAACCCAGAAACACTACACGGTATGATGATTCCCCAGCTCCTCTTTACAAACGGTGAATCTAATTCCCCTCTCCCCTCTCATTCCGATTAGATATAAACGAAATACAAACGAAATAAATACACCTATGAAGGGAACTAACCATGACTCTTATATGGAACCCTTTTTTTATACCAATAATACACCAAAAGAATATGCGCCAGGACTTTACATTTCTACGTCAAAATCGAGCATCTACCTCCTCTATGCCACCTGAAATGGGGCTCTCTGAAATTCCATTTCAGGCGGAGCTAGAACTCTGCCATTCTTGGTGCTTAGCTTACATATCTTTTCCTTCCAAAGAACAAGAAAACTGGTGTACAAGTGGACTAATCCTCATCCTCGGTTATGGAGGCAAAGGAAAAAGGTTTGAACTTATAGCCATCTCCATAGTAGAATTTATTTTGATATTCCACCCAATGAAGACGCAGGGCGTGAAGAAAAGCACTGAGCGTCTCCATCATGAGTAGTATGAACGCCGTTGCAAACGCAAAAACTGCTAACCCAATTAACCGGATAACAAAGTTGTCGTACCTGTTATAATTATTTTCACAAGTTTATTATTACTGATTGAAGAATACATGCACCATCATATGCAGCAAGAAAAACTAGCAGTCAGAAGCACATGCATGCCATGATAGAGAATTAAAGCTTGGCACTCACCCCCAGGCAAGGAGAAGGACTTTCTCATAGAAAACGGTTGACAATTCTGAGTGGGCCAAGCTGTAATTGCAGTAACAGATATTAAAGAAAAGGGCTACCACATAGATGAAAGAAACCCATGGAATAAGCAAAAATATATATATAATATACATACAGGTAGACTACAAAATATGTAAACAATATAGGTATACCTCAGAGCCCATAGTCGTAGATATGATGCAGTATTTGAAACTGCACCAAGAACAAACTCTATGGAGTGTATCATCTGGTGTACAAATACCTCACTGAAATTAAACTCCTCGTGATGTTGCCTCGCAGAATCAGGCTCCACATCAAGGTCCATCTCTGAGGTGCCAAGCAGCCCATACGCACGACCTTGAAACCTCTGGAAAATAACATCAGGAAAACATAGATATCATATCTTCTCATGCTCCTAATATCTCCCCTCAAATACCTTTAAGTGAGTCAAAGACAAGTCTATATCACACATAAGTAAACTAAGTCCACCAATTGAGGATACTAATCACTAGTAATCACATTTTAAACAACATTTACAAAACAGAAACATCAAATAAAATTTTGGTTTTAAGTTTATTCCTTTGCTGGTTTTCTTTAAAATCCAAAACTGAAGCCTAAGCAAGTTACACCACAGTACCTCCGTATGAAGCTTCTTCAAAATAAAAGGTTTTGGAAAGAGCATCCATGGAACTGCAATTAGAGCCAAAAGCAACAAAATGATCTGCAAAAACAGAGCCCTGTTAACCATAACATAAATTAAGAACATAAGCAATTATATATATGAAGTAACAATAAAGAGAAGATTAGAACTTGTGCCTGAAGTGGTCTTTGGCCCCAGAACAATTCATTTTCACCAAGATCGTCAGTCGGACTTAAAAACATGTAAATCATTACATGATAGAGGTCTGCCTGAGAGCCGGTGCACCACTTGATGACAATAAGAAGTGAAAGATATCCAAAAAGGCTGTTAAGAAAGATCACCTGCGGCACAAACTGGTACCTAACAACAAGATGCAGAACAAGTCAAATGCTTGTGCACTTCATTTGAAAGTAATACAACAATGGGAAAAGTGAAAAAACAGGAGACCCACCTTATATCAATCGAGCTGCTGAAAAACCGTGCATTGAAGTAACTAAGTAGAATTCCTAAGTTCATTTGCGCCACACCCAACAAAATCGACATTTTCATTTTGAGAGAATTCAAGAAAGGCAGCTCTGAACGACTTCCACGCCAACTGGGATCCACACCAAATGGGTATGGATCTCGGTACTTGATTAAACCAATAGTGTACGCCTCACTGCTCAAAAGAAGACAAATTTATGATAAGTAGTTAGTTTTCTGCTGAGGAAAGTCATATGTTCAGCCAGCATAAACAATGGGAAGATTTTTAAGAGTTATAAAATAGAGGTGATAGAGAAAATGCCAGACAATAGAGCGCCATAAATGCCTAGTGAAGGACAGCTATGATTAGCAGATCAAAGTAAGTTCCAACAACAGCGATACACATGGCTTGGATAGATATCATATCTTCTCAAGCTCCGTGCACCACAGACCAGACAGATGCTCAAAAGTAACACACCACCAAAGTCATCAATCAAGATGGGGAGAATCCCCATGGATTGAATGAGGGACAACCCTAGCGGCAGCGGGCCATAGGAATGAACTCTAAAGGAGGCAATGAAACCACCAATCCATCCAGAATGATGATGATGAAAAATAACTTTTTGATTAATAAAAAATTATTAAACTTTTAATAGGAAGATTCTGTGAATCTTATAAATATTAGATTATTCAAAAAAATTTTAAAAATTCTTACAAGGATTGATCTCTAATTAAGCAGAGGTGTGATAAAAGCCGTGCAACAGCAGACTAGTAGTGGGGTTTAAGCACATAGATTCCAGAAACCTCAATCTCTAAAACAAGAAGTCAGAGCGGTATATTGTCGAACACAAACTCATTCTAAACAACCCAGCTGAAGGTGACTTCAATACAAGATACAACACATTAAGGCAAAATTAGAGATTGAAGATTTAAAATCGAGAGCCTACCTGCAAGCAGTATCTCTACATTTGTAAGCAGACCCACCAAATATGTGAAAAGGAACAGAGAAGAACTCATTGTAAATCAACCCGCAGTAGATTGAAAATAGGGACATCAAAAGAAGTACATATCGCCCACCAAAGAGCATCTCCATAAAGCTCCCAAGTTTCTGGGAGGAAGTAATATAAAATTTCTTATAAGACAAGTGGAAAAAACACAATTCTCTTTCACGTGTTAAATGCATGTTATGTTCTTTCTAAACACCAGAATCATAACAAATATTTGTTAAAACGAAAACTGAAAGAGAACTATCCTACTTATTGCTCCAATATGAAAGAAATTATTGCTACCGTTGCTGTTATAAGTATTATTATTTGATACTGTCATCATTACCACAGTAAGACCACATCATTCCTCCATAAATAAATCATGAGATTGTGAATCCAGCTCAGGATATTATGTTGGTGCTAGCTAAATCTTTGCTGCAGGATTGGTTATATTATGAATCCTTGGACAACAAAAACCGCAGTCTCTATTATATTAAATCTTGCTGAATAGCATAGACACAGTAACAACGACAGCCAGAAAAAAAGTTCAGGGTCAGTGGTACTAGTGGGCAATATTGGTTATGGCTAGGGTTACAACATATCTTTTGACAACTTCTGGAGAGAGCGAAAGATACTTTTAATAGCAGCTGATCGAGTCAATGCCTATGAACTGGAAAATGGTACATGTTACCGAGCAGCTTGAAGAAGTTTTGACTTAACTAAAGCAATATAATTCATTAGTGATCAAGTATAACGTCTTCTGATAGTACATTCCTCTTAAATTTAAATGCTAGAAGTTCAAAAAAGGGCGTACCTGAGCACTGAGCTTACTTTCACGAGCTATAAGAATTAATGCTCCCAGCAACAAGCAAATTCCATGACCCCAGTCCCCAAACATCACCGCAAAAAGAAATGGAAAAGTAATACAAGTGTAAACTGCAGGATTGGCTTCTTGATATCTTGCAACACTGCCAAATGATAGTACAGCTCGTCACCTAAACAACTTATTATGTTGATTCACTTATCATTTTCCCTTTGTAAGCAAAATGCTAACAGAAATACTACTTAAAAGGAGAATTGTTGCCTCATCATGTACTTTACAACTGGCTCTCGCTCTTAATTTTTCTTTTTCTTTTTTCTTCTATTAATTATTAAGATTTAATCCAGTAGTTAGAACGCTAAACCTTCTAGAATTTTAGCTAATTTTTCAAACCAAGTTGAAAAGTTTAATTCCCCTATTTTAGGTGCGGGAAAAGGAAATACTGAATATTCCTCATTATTTAGTGGTAAAGTAACAACTTGCAGCACATGCAAGCCTCCCATCCCATTCCTCAACCCTTAAGTAGGGACATGTAAAGCACATGATTTCTGATATTTAATTTGCTTGTTAATTGAAAGACAAAAAATCTATGTAGTAAATCACTTGTGCCAGCATGCATTGGCTTTCCTTCCTAATGTGTCAACCATGGACACCTACCAATATGTGAAAAGTGTACAAACAGAATGTAATTTCTAATCCAAAATATTCATTATTTCTAAGAACCTTTGCCCACTGTTCACTCATAAGTTGACCATGATTTCACAAGGGAAATGATGCATAAATTTAAAGACAATTTCCTTTCATTAACAGAAGAAATGATAAAGTGTCGAAATATCATATTTTGACTAACCCATATGCATCAACAATTTCCTGAAATGCACTCGTGAAGCGGTTGGTTCTGAAATATGTAGGAGGTGATTCTATTGCATCCATCACGTGAAATATTATTCCCACTTGTGAATTGCTATCAAATGTAGCACGTTGCAGTGCCTCCTGAATCTGTTCAACCATAAAAATACTACATAAAAATAACACAAGTTCGCAAAAGTCATCTACAATCAAAAAGTATTCAAGTAACAACATACCCTCGACAAAGGTAAAAATTAGATATAGGTACTCACTAGCATTTATTTTACACGAGTCCAATGGTATCTTTTGGATCTTGCCTTATGGCTTTTTGGAAATATCATTAATGCCCTTTAAGTATTGAATATAATAACTTGTACATTTACGTAAATTCTAAAACTCACATATTTCATTCCACTTTACGTAAAAGTGGTATTTTGGAAAAAATTCGTAAATACTTATCAAAGACAACTCATGATAACTATAAAATTATGTATTACAAATGAACTGATGTACCTGTAAGACAGGTACATTATTAAAATGAATGATTGCATCAAAAGTGAACTATAGGGGGGCATAGGCTAATCTATCTGTGGTACATGCATTTTCTAGAGGTGAAAAATGGCCTTATGTTGCGTTAGGATAAGGGATCTGTATTACCGTTACATAAATTATTTTTTCAAACACAATCTTAGGTTCTTCACGGGCCTTGTTTCATAGATATTGACAAATGTTGGCAAAAAAATACAAATTCTATGTAAGACTTGGACATTTATAGATGCATTGTCGATTTTTTACAGAAAAATGTACAATCAACTCATAAAATTATGCAGACACATCATTAATGAGAGACCTAACCCAAAAGAAACATTGGACTTGTGATACTGCAATAAAACTATTGATGAACTTACTGACAGAGGTTACCTTAGTTTTTGCAAACATAGGACACCAGCCCTCTCCAACAAGACATTTTTTTGTAACATCAAAGTTAAGCATGTTCAACGTATCATATACAGCTTTCTCCCTTCTCACCTGGTAAAGAGTAGAAAACACGACATAGTTGTCACTATCAGGATAACGCTAAACCGCTCCAATTCACACAAACTGTTAGTCATATATTAGATCAATATTTTTTGTCGCTCAAGCCAAAGAAATAACAATTAACAAGAGGCAAGCAGGACCAATATTTTACCATGTTCATCCATTTCGCTAGGTGAAACCCAACAGAAGTAAGGGCCTTATTTCTGTGACGGATCCCTGCATCCAAGGTTGCTTCCAATTCAGCAAGACGTGATGAAACCTGCAACCCAAAACCTGAACTTTCAAAAAGATAGAATAGAGTATTTGTTGATACTATCATCAAGACCTGCAAATATATGCTATCACACGATAAAACAAATTAAAGGGAGTAGTTGAAGATAATTATGCTATCAAGCTCACATCAGATATACACAAACGTTATGGCAGAACAAAGTTTTGTAAAGATGTTTGAGTAAAAACAAGGATTCCATCTTTAAGCTTGAAACTTCATTCCAATTAAAGAATAAATGAACTGCCAACTATCTCAACTGAATGCTTACTTCTCTAGTTATTTGCCTCTGCTTAGTTATATCTTCAGGAACAGGATAGCAGTTTGCACCAAATGCCTCACAAATTTTCAAAATCTTTGTTTTTGCCTGCAGCCCTGAGAAAAATACTACAAACACTGTTTTCTCAACCTGCACAACTTTCAGGAATTAGTAGAAGAAGCAAATAAACATTCTCATTCAACACATAACAAAGCTAAAAGAAACCGCACCAAAAACAGGAAAAAAAAATTCAATTTTATAATACTGAGGCAGAAGAAAACCATTTCAGTAGATAAAGGATCCATGATCTGTTCATCTGCTGATGCTTGATTAAAAAGCATATTGCCCCTTGTAGCACGAAACAACATCCTCTCGAACCTGAGAGCCTTGGATTTACAAATAATTCCACTAACAAAACTCAAACCAGATTGGTCTGATGGCCCAGGTCTGATATCCTGTAAAATGCATAATCAATTACAAATGAAATCATAGCAAAAGGTTTTGCTCCAAGAAGACATTAGATTTAGAAAAGCATAATTAACAAGTACCTGCTCAAGTAATGAAACTGAATCACCATAGTCATCATTTGAGTAAACATTCTCATCTAGTTCTCTCTCCTCTGGAACCGCATGGCTATTACTTGAAACAAGAAAGCCACTTGCCTGAGATTGCCGACATGAAGATATGTAATGAGGCACAGGAAAGAGCATTTGAAACTATAATTAAGGTGTACTAAAGGAAAGAGCAGCAGATAGGAGGCTGCTAATACATCAGTAAAGGCTAGTTACCTTTTGCAATACCATCTTGAATTCCAGGAGTTCATTATATGAATGTTGAAGTCTATCACTATTAGAGTTCATTTCAATTAGCTCATGCTCGTGCTCGGCAAGTTGTATCTGGAATAGATACATACAATTCAAATTATCAGTTTACAGAATTAAATGCTCTCTTAATAAGGGCGCAATTGGTTAGTGCCATTTTGGACTACAAGTTTCAGGTTCACATTACTGCTGCCATTATAAAAATCATAGCCAAAGGAGGGAGAGATAGGGGTAACAGTAAATGCACCTCTAATTCCTCTAACTCAATATCTGGTTGCAAAACAGGATGTACAGATGAAAGTAGACCAGCTTTACTGATTTGATCTCTGAAGAACCGCAGCTTTCTTGACATCTCTGCACATCGCTTTACCTGTGGAAATCCTCACAAAGATATAACAACTAAACTTAAGGATGACTGGCTACTGTGATCAACATCACTATCGGTAGAAATATAATCAATAACTTTTCAATAAACTCAATCTCAACCTTCAAATCTCACCAGTTTAATAATATATAGAGATTACCTAAACAGGGTTCAATTTGCACAGATTCTAGGTAGATAAAAAGACTACCATAGAATACTATTTCTATTTAAAGATCCATAGCCTTTTTTACTCTGGTAAATAACATGGAAAGTGGGGCATGCGCGATCAAGGTTTAATGTTGGAGAATGTTGCTTTTAATTAAGCAAGTAAAGCTGGCAGACATGTCAGACACAATACACAAGGAAGTGGAAAACCAGGCATAGAATATGCAACGATATAGGGAAAATTATACTTATGCCCCTTCAACTTTGGAATCTATCCCACTTACCCCCTGAAAAGAACAATTGACTCAATTTCCCCGTATAAATTTGCTGCACCATGGGTCTTCCATGCAACTCCATCCAAGATTCTGTCAGACTCCCCTTGTATTAGACTTCCACATTTTTTAAAGAATTTTGGATGAAGTTGAGCAAAAGACCCAAATTGGAACAAATTCATAATACAGGTGTGAGCCAATCCTTTTCTTATGGAGAAAATCCAGACACCACAAAGTTGAGGCGCACAGATATAGTTTTTCCAGGATAAAAGAATATGCACACTAAAAACCGAAAGCATGAAGTCTCTAAAACACCAGCAATTCAAGAAATGAAACATTGAAAAGATAGATGCTGCAGTCCAAAACATTCAGATTGCAACTGTAGTTCTAATAAAATCTGAGTAGATACCTGATTAACAAATGTTCGTTGGAAAGGACTTTTATCAGCATTTAACTGCAAAAAAAAAAGACAAAAATAATATGACCATGAGTATATCTGAACGAAAACTAAAAAGACTATATTGCATATTCATTTTAAGAAATTATATGAAAGGAGACCAGAAAAGAAAGAACAAAGAATTTCAATGCTTTTCATAAGATGTCTCATATACAATACAAATTCAGGTGTTTCACCAATAAATACAGAGCGTTGCAGAAAATGCGAACTCCAACATATTCTGATGGAAATATGCACTCTCTGATGCTAACACAAGAAAGTATGAATAGCCATCACTCAAGGGCATTAAAAGTACTACTTTATAAACAACACTCAAAAGGGTTTGGCATTGTTTAATGATTTATAGTTACGGAAATTGTTTAAACCCAACTAGATATGGAAAGTTTGAGCATACTTCTCTGATCTGGTTTCTATAGAACTTGGAAGTTGTCTTTTTCTGTTATCCTATTAGATTGCAAGCTGCTGTGGATTTGAATATATTGGTTTCAACACTTCAAAAACATAGTCAAATTAGACAAATTTCTCTAACTATTTCTTTCAAGCCTTGAAATAGTTAGATGCTACAGGTCCGGTACAAACTCAGTTTAAAAAGAACTATAAAAAAAAATCCTCAAACCACTTTTAGACAATGTATTATTTAAAGCTTTCAGTTTCAGGATTTAGCTTATTCCCTTTCCTGCCAACTGCCATTAGAATCAGAAAACCTGCCACCACACTAATCAAAATGGAGAATTGATTTCTTGGAATTACTAAGATAGATTTTGACAATGTATAATTTGAAGTCTTGCAATAGTTAGGTGCTACAGCAAGCCCAGTACATCTTTAAAGAGGACATCAACAAAAATTCTCTAACGACTTATGAGTTACGGTTATTAGCATAACAGACTTTATGATAGTAACCATGGACAGCCTCACTTTTACTATATCATTTTGAAAAATATAATTAGTAGTACAACTAATTGTTCAGAATCATCCACAAAATTAATTGCATAATGGGTAATGCAAATAACTCTACTTGCGTGATCAATAAAGAAAAACTGGGTACAGGAAGATTATAAGTGAAGATAGTTTCACAAATACATGTGGATGTGCAGGGCACCACCTACATGGACAGCATGAAACCGTTGGCAGAACTGGGCTTGTCAAAACGAATCAGTTCCAAAAACTCAGTCAAGCTTGGAAAATGGAATATGTGAATCTCACAGAATACCAAAGGATAGCCCAAGTATCCTAGACGAAGGGAAGCATCGTATTAAAAAGCCCAAAAGCATTGCAGGCAAAGCCACAGAGGTCCCAATACTTAACAGACCCAAAAGTACGGTTTTTGTCAATCAAATGAAGTTAGCAAACCTGATCTAAGTGATAATAGGATATAAGCATTACGGATATACAACTCAAATGGATTATATAACTGAAACTTAAAATTCAAATACCTTAATTGAGTGGAAGATGTAATTTATCTAATTGTGAAGTAGACTAATCTGGTATAGAGACTTAAAAATTTATTCACAAGTGAGATAACTTAAATTTAGTACGTAATTATTCAAATTAATGAAAACATGCGGTTGTATATCTTGAACAATGAGGGTAAGGCATCCTTTACCTTTAGGATACTTGACCTATAACTTAGCACATGATACTGAACATTTCTCAACCTACCCAGGCAAAATACCATTAGGAATGCAGGAGAATTTTTCTTGTTAATATCAAGCAAAATAGGCCTCCATGCAAACCCCTCCTAACTGGGAATATATGCAATATAACCAGATCTAAAGTACTCTCAAATACAATGTGCGTGTGATCCAAGTAAAATATGCTCCTGACCAATTAACCGAACAATCAAGGAACCATAATGATAAAACTCAATTCCCCAATCGTGCCCCAAAAAAAATTTGAACTTTCGTAAGAAAACTAAACAAATCAAAAACTTTCAGAAGTAAATTTCTCAATTGCTGACTGGTATCTACTCAACTACTTAATTTAAACAAACTGAAGCAAAACTCTCATTTATCCTAAACCAATCAATCAAACCTCTCACTTCAGATCACTAGAGACACAGAGAGATGCCAAATCTAACACAATTAACGAAGACCGAGTCGTCGGATCTGAGTTCTCGAAAACTTACGTCTCGGAATTGGAGGAGGCCGAGTTCGCCGAGATAAGAAATGGCGCGGTGGGCAGACTCGACGGGGATGATGAGCTGGACGAAGGTCATCTTCTCGGAGCGCATCAGATCCATGGCTGGTAAGTTGTCGATGAACTTCTCCATTTTCTCGGCAACCAAACAGAAACTGATTTTTTTTTTCTTTTTCTCTTTCTTCGCCTCTGGATCTGAAACTCTCTTTCAGATCTGAAACTGAAAACTGCCTCTCTCTCTCTCTCTCTCTCTCTCTCTCTCTCTCTCTCTCTACGTGAGTGTGTGTGGTTTTAGTGCGTTATTTCGAGGTTTTCATTTTCGGGTTTTTGCTTTTCTTCTTGCCAACTGCCATTAGAATCGGAGAATTCGCATCACTTTCAATGCCCGATGCCAAGTGATGTTGGAAATAATATTATTTTGACAAAGGAAATAATATTAGGTTTTTTTTTTTTGGTCAACTAAAAAGAGTTTTTAAGGTACGTAGAGCCAAAGGTGGTTGCACCGAACTTTCCATGTTAATTAACCATGTATTAGGTTCCAATTAAATCCATGTTGTATAGTAGGCATATGAACTCTAATTTTATTTGTATTTTAATGGATTGTTGTTTTACGTATTTATCTATTTCAAATGAAGTATTTATGTTTGAAAATTTATCTTAAATAAGAGGATTTTTGGCCAACTTTAAAATTTAACCATAATAGCTCAGTAGAAAAAGGCTTTGAATTGCAAACAAGTTTATTGTTTACAAAATATAGTGTCATATTTTTTTTAATACAAGAGATAGTCTAAACTACAAAGAGTAATGGAGTTTCACACACACTATCAAGACATTGTAGAGATTCAAACATGAAACCACTAATCTACAAATAAATATTCTATTTCATTAGGCTAGATCATGTTGACCAAAAATGATGTCACTTTTAAGTTCGTACATTGCATGTTGTTGGAGCAGAAAATTTCGGATCCTCCAACAAGTAATTTGATTTCCATGTTGAGAAGTCGGACACAATTTCGATTGCCACAAGTTAGAGAGGAGGGGGTACCTGCAAGAAAACAATCCGACGCTCAAGTTAGTTAGAGTGTAATCGCAGGAGAGTTTAGAATAGTATTGAACCTGATTTCTCCCCCAAAATGATTGGGTAATTGGCCTTTTATAGGTCATGAAATCTTGGGCTCCAAGTTCCATGTTCCATGGTTTTCTCCATGATCCACAATCACTCCATCATAGTGATCATGTGGGCTTTGCCATGTGGCATGAAACATGCTAGCCTTTGATCATGGGCATAGGACATGTTTGCCTTGGTAGGCCTTGGCCATCAAGTCCCACTAACCCCATGATGTCATTCATGTGTAACCATGTATAGAAAATAAAACAAGTGTATCTCCACTTCTCCAGGTTTAGGATGATAGTGAATAATATCTTGAGGAGTAATTTTTGCTCCCACACATGTAAAGTAATAGTCAAATATTAATTTTGTTTCCATCTTGAATTGTAATATTATCAAAGACCGCACATGCATAGTAAAAGACATCACATTGATTGTTTGTTGCATAACACATGTGGTTTGTATTTGTTGATTTCAACCAAAATGTCCCTATGCATTGCTCAAAATAAAAATAATGTCCCTATGCAAATTGATTCAAGTAGGGGTCATCATTTAGCCAGCGGTATATGGGCTAACGTGGGTAGTCCGAGGTTTGATGGGCTAAAATTCGGCTCGACTCAATAGTTAGGCCCGTTCGGCCCGGCCCGCTCTAAGGTTGGGTAGAGCTTGAGCTTAGGTTTTGAAACCTTTAGCCTGGCCTGACAAGACCCGCCCATAGCCTAACCCGACTCGATTCGAGTAAGCCCGCTCATTGCCTTGTTGTTTTTGGTTTCCCCTTATATTGCCTTATTTCCATTCTAAACATTTAAGTAAATGTCTTGTCTTTTTACTTTAATTTATTTTTATATTACTACTCAATTTACTTAAGTTTACAATGTAAATAAGGAAGTACCCCCATTTGGATTCAATAAAAAAAATACTAGAAATCAAATTCCCAACAAATCAAAATATGAAAATCCAGTTTTAGTATAAGATACAGTTTATATCAATATTGATACCTCATTTAGGCATGGCCCAATGGGCGAGCTCGGGCCAATGCCTTTCAAACCTCGACATGACTTGGCCCAGCCCAAAAAAAGAAAAAGCTTGACAAGACTGACCCAAACTCGACCCAAGCCCAAAAATTTAGAGCCAGCCCGACCCGATAACAAACCCTAGATTCAAGGATGTAAAAAATGTGATAAAAGATTTTTTTTTTAAAAGTAAGCTAAAAAGTCAAACAGTCCACGCTTGATTCGAGTTTTTATACATACAATTTAGACAGCATAAATAAAGTCCACGTGGATTTCCATATGTGTATATTAAACGTCACGATACCCATTTTGAGCTGTGCAATGAAATTCTCTAAGAAGGTTTGTAAAATAAGCAAGCGTTCTTAATATATATTGTCGTTGTTGTTAGTGTCCATACCGTCAATGTAAAGGAGGTGCATTTAACGTGAATTGTGCTAAATAGAGAGCTTGATACTCCAAAACAACGAAATTATTTTATGAACAACTCCTTTACATGCCCTTTATATCGTGAGTTGTGCTAAAGGAGGTGTAGTTTACACTCTATTTAGAACTCTTTAATTATTCAATAAGTTTTTACGTTTCATTTGAGAGCTTGATACTCCAAATCAAATATCATGCACTTATTTTCTCCGTTGTAAAGAACACAAAAGAGAATTGTAAAATGACTTTTATTTTTGTAAATTATTAATCCCATTTTACAATGTCAAAAGAAAACTTTTTTAAAAAAAATTTAGGAGTTGGTGCTCTTCTCTAAGCACTATGGCTAGTGGCTAGTTGACAACTTGGCATAGTGCTCCACTATGAGCGTCATGGCCAATTAACCACAATTTAGGAGTCTAAGCACTATGGTAGCCTAAACTAGGTCCAACAATTTTTTTTTGGTCGGAGATACATATAAGCAAGCGATTTGGACCTCATTGCAAGTCAAACTAAACTACAACACTGCAATTGTAAAAATTGAAATTATAAGGACTGAAATGAAAAAGGCGTAAAAAAAATACGAAGATTAATAAAGCAACCCCACTTGTCTCTTATAAAATAAAATAAAAAACCCGACTTGTCTCTCAACCCCTGTGTTGCAGTGTCCGTACAAAGATTCAAGTGCGAGAGGGCTTCGTCTTCTCAATCTTAACCAAACGTCCTTGAAATCGCTCTGTAAGTTGCTCTACCTTCTCTCTTTTCAATCGTTTATAAATCTCTTGCCTTGTTCTTTGCATCAAAATCGTCATCAAACCCTGAGATATAAAATTTCTGATCTTAATAATATTTAAGCAATTCAAGAAAAAGAAACAAGAACCCTTAGGTTGTTTAACCCAAACTGATAGTGAGGTCCGGAATTTCTCTTGCTTTGGTTGGGAATTTGGTTTGGAGCCAAATAACTTTTAGTGAAAAATTGTACTTGATGGAATGGGAAACTGAGCTGGGTTTTGTTCTTTGGGTGAATTTTTGGTGGTGGGTTGCGTTGATTTCTTATTGAAATGGTTATAGGGTTACCCATTTTTCAGTTCTGGGGCACACACTCACACAAGCAATTTTCTGTTATGCTATATTGTGCTCTAGATTTCTTCAACCTTTTTCTACCCCATAGAGCCGAAAGAACTGTATATTAGTACGGGAAGTGGTATTGAGTTCAAGATTTGATAGAATGAATTGTAGACCGCTTTCGTATACTGTTGTTTTTCTGCTAAGTTGGTTGTTTGTGAATAAACCAGTTGTGTAAAAGGTTTATGCAATTGTAGTATATCGATGCCAAAGATTGGTTGCAAAATCCAGCAAAGGTGAATGGTGTTCCTCCACTTGGTAAGAAAGAATGCTTGGTTTATGTTAATCCATATGGGAAGGACAGGTATTTGGAAATGTTGTGCCTCTATTTGTCACGGGGAAAAACGTAGATATTCCTTTTAGGAACGCAAGGATATGCTGGTATGTTTGATGGCATTCTTATGCAAAGGGCAATGAATTTGTATATTTTGTTCTTTTGTGTGTTGGTTGAATGCATTTCGTTCAAGAAGCTGAATTTGGGAAGATAATGTTTGTGATTTTGTCCTTCTTTTCATAAATTAAGTGTTTCAATTGGAAGATGAGTGTTCCTGTGTATAGTGGCGCCAAGGACGGTTGTTGTGATATAGGAGAGATCAAAATCTAAGGGGGCCAGGGCCACTCCAGGCCTAGGAGTGGCTCCGCCACTGGTTGTGAGGTTAGAGTTGATGAGGGACAAATTTAGAGCTTGCACAGGATGGTCCTGGTGTGAGCAACTGTCTGACTATCACATTATTGTTACTTCAATGGCCTATTTCTATGGATTTCTTACGTTTGTCATTATTATGCTTCTAAAGTAACGAATCCGTGCTTTCTATATGATGGCCTAACTTGGGTTTTTGAATTTTGTTTGATCAGGAGTACATAAATATTATCTACCAAATGGGAAAAACCAATCCTGATGAAAAGATTCTCAGCTACAATGATGTTGTACTCCGACGATCAGACTTGGATATCCTCAGTGGCCCATATTTTCTCAACGATCGAATCATTGAGTTCTACTTCAGTTATCTGTCATCGTGTTCTGAGGAGATCCTGCTGGTTCCACCTTCGATTGCATTCTGGATAATGAATTACCCAGTTGGTCAAGGCCTAACAGAGTTCCTAGAACCTCTTCATTTGCCTGAGAAAAAACTGGTAATCTTTCCCATCAATGACAATGATGATGTGAGTGAAGCTGGAGGCGGGTCTCACTGGAGCCTACTTGCATTTGAGAGAAACGCAAACAAATTTTTTCATCATGATAGCAATGGAGGGATGAATAGTATCCACGCCAAACGACTTTACAACGCTGTTGTTAGCTTTATGAGTGTCTCCAGTTCCGCAACTAAGCCAGTTTATCAAGAGTGTAACTCTTCACCGCAGCAAATGAACGGTTATGATTGTGGCCTGTATGTGTTGGCCATTGCAAGGGTTATATGCAGCTGGTATGGAAGGAAAGACAAAGATGGAGATAAAATGTGGTTCTCTGCTGTGCAGGGGCAGGTTACCCCATCTGTTGTTGCCGGAATGCGAAATGAGATCCTTGGGCAGATCAGAGATCTCATGCCCATTAAGTGAGGTTTGCTTACAGGGGCAGGTTACCCCATCTGTTTTTGTAAATTATATGAGATGCTTGTAGAATTCTTATAGAACATGCCCACTTCCCTTGGTTCTTGGACCGGGAACATAAGCATACTGGCAAGTAGAAGCATTTGATGGCATTCTAGAGCTCCAGAAATTCCATATTTTTAATACTTGTTCTATGCAGGTTTTCCTATGGTTTTTTAGTGTTCTCTGAACATCTCTATGCTCTAACAAAAAGCTGAATTTTGCATGTTGTGAACAAATCTCTCTGCTCCTAGTAGGTGGCAGAATAGTGTTGAATGGAGGATTTTAAACTGTATGTTTCAAATTTTCAAAAATAATCTAGACATTGAAACTAGGAATTTTAACAATGAACCTAATAATTTTAAATATTTCTAATAATTAAACAAAAAAATTTGAGAGAAAACACTACAAAATTGCATCCACGTGCAATGTCAACCAGCATCTATTAACAACAATATATTATCCAACTTCTGTACTTGCAGGGGCGCACAACGGCAAAGAGTAAAGTGAGCTTCAGAAATATTTATGATGTAATTTGGTCAATTTTATTCTTGAAATTTGACAATGATGGAAGACGAAAGCTGCACAAGGAAAATCATCCACATTTCAAAGATACCTTCATAATCCATGCAACAGCAAGACCAATGATAAAAAGAAAAATAAAGTATCAGAAATCAAACGCTCATCAGAAGAGAATTGAAACATCATAAAACATGCAAAAACAACTTCACCCTAAATTATGCTGTAAATTCATTATCACAACACTCTTAATATAGGTAATATTTTCTACATAATAACGAAAATGATGGAAGGATCAAGAAGTATAGAGAGTTGATATTAGGAAGAAAAAGATAAACCTGTCACTTTCTTTTGCATACACTTTGTCATAACTTTTTATAAGGAAACTACATCGAGGTTTAGGAAAATTACAGGACTTTTTACTATTTCAAAAAATTACATATGCTTAGTGTACTGTATCAAGGGAGCTTTGTGTGATTTGTTAAAATAGGTTTCTGAAATTTCAGTAAACCTCAAGAGAGCTCTGTGTAATTTTCTCTTATTTGGATTTAATTTTTGAAAAGAGATGGTAGCCCTTTTTATAGGTGAGTAGAACCTTCCACTTCATTAAAAAGAAAATTACTGAAATGGGAGGAAGTTTCTAATAATTGTAGGTCCCACCTTGAAATTATAAGTACGAAAAAAAAAATGCAAGAGAGAACTTGTAATTTTAATTTTGTTTTAATGGATTATATGTGACTTTGTGGTGCAACCAAACCTTGAAGGGCTCAAATTTATATGAAAGGATTCACAAGTTACTCTTACCACATTTGTAGGTCATTCATATCATGCTTCTATCCATCGGATAACTCCCTAGCACCCGCAAGAATGTGGCAAACTCCTGCCAAGGAAATGCATATTGCTAATTCACTGATAATTAAAGATTTATTCCCTTCTTAGGGTTGAGGAAAAATTTCAACTGAAGATACACAACAAACCCGCCCCCTCAAAACACACACAACAAAACAAAAACCCAACAAAAAGAAAAACGAACCTTCAGATGCCTAAGGGCATTTTGTGCACTTTGATCAGCCATTGATGCTTCAAAATCCACATAAAAAAGATAGTCAAAGTATCTGCCATTATTATCATCAGATGCTCGCAGCGGTTGCTTCCGCAAGGGACGGCTTTCAATCTGGTTAACGAAACAAATTAAGAAATCAACAGTTGCACCAAGCAGCAACTATAGGAAGCCTCATAAAAAAAATCCAGGACCAACCTTTGTGAGATTGATTTGACGCAAAGCAAAAACAGCAAGCGCCTTGAAAAGGACCCCAGGGCCTTCCTCTAGTGAGAAAACTATACTCGTCTATAAATTCAATAACCGTGTGATTAACAAAAAAATCAATTTATAAAAGGAGGTCCACCTACAGTAAACTGGATACCAATGTATTCAACAACCAAAACTTGTTAATCCTGCAAGGGCTTAACCTTGAATGGCCTATCTGTGCCGGGAATAATAGGTTCTCTTGCAAGCATTAGAAACCGGGTCACATTGTCACAATCATCCTGTACATAGAAGCATATAAATTACCACTGGAGTGAAGTATAAATCATGAACACACCAAATGTCCTTCACGACAAACCTGAATATCCTCTACAAGTATCGTGAGACCATAAATGTCTGCAGCTGCTGAGCTAGCGACAGCTCCTGTATCTTTTAGTTTGTGGAAAGCAACATGCTACAATTTATAGAGTACACGGTCAGCGACACCAATATAAAGGCCATGATAGTTACAATTAGGTGAAAGTAATAGACAATTTAATTAAGAAGATTGTAGTTTTATCTGTAGCCTCAAATAATGCAACCTACTTCAACCATACTGGACCAGAAGGCCCCCTGAGCTGAGAGTAATGAAAGTTGTTCCACTTAAAATAGGCAGGCCCCATGCGATTACTGTATTGAAGCGGCTCCACTTAAATAGACACCCAATTATAGTTTTTTCAGGGAAAGATAGAGAAGAAAAACTTCGAACACACACAAATACTATGCACATATCCTGACTCATGAGGTAACTCGGTATCAGGACTTAATGGACTAGAAAATCAGCTGCCCAACTACATGATCAAGGGCGTACCTTTGCTGCACCAGCAGTATCATCCACTGCTTCTCGGACCAATCCCAACTTGGTTAAAGTGTGCTCACACTGAGAAAGAGCCTGAAATATGACTAGTTATTGGGGGGAATCATTAGAAAATACTAGATGGACAGAGAATCTAGGAGCACTGCTTTATATACCTGTGGATGGCTAAGAACCCTTTTCAGGTCTTCCACTTCAACACCATGATTAGCCAGTAAGCAATGCCGAACTGCAAGTTTCACTTCCCCTACTATATGCAACCTGTGCCTGAGTAAAAGGTCGTAGTTTCTGTGGATGCTTCCACCTAATGAATTCTCAATTGGTAAGACTGCTCTGTCCACAAGCCAACGTTCAACAGCCTGCATTGAGTTGAATGGGGAAAGAATAAAACATTTACAGTTAATCCCATATTTAAGAACATGATTTCCATTATTAGACAGTTTAGTAGTTTTCCTATTAGAGATGAAACTGATATCCTATTAGAGATGAAACTGATAACCATACTCCTTGTGGCATCAATTATGCACAAGTCAAAAACAACACGAAGGGGAAGAAATATGGAGCATACAATATTTTCCTAAAAACTCCTTTCCTACTTTAACATATTAAGGTAAATTTGTCCATCATTTTGATTATACCAAAGACCCTTCTTTTATATACAAAAGGCTTCTAACTCCAAATTTTTGCATAATCAGAAGTTAGAGTAATTCCAAGGGAAGGAGAACTAAATTTTCACTATTCCAAAATCATGCTATCAGTTACTTTACTTCTTACAAAATCAAGCCCCTAAAGGAAAAACCTTTCACATGCAGCCTGACTTAGCAATGTCCAGTGGTTTAAAGTCCATGAAATCAAATGCAGTTTCCCTTAACAATTACTAACTGCGGAGCATTTCATTTCCACATTCCATATGCATTGTAGGTGAATACTCATTATCAAATATTGAAAACCTAAAATGAAAGTTAGTTGCACAGTTTGATCCAACAATGAGAAAAATGATGATGATAAAAAATCAGTAAGTATTCACTTCAAAAGCGGTATCAAATTGTTCACAAGGCACTGCTTCGCAGTTTGGATATGCTTTCTCCGCAGCTGATTCACTATATGCTCCACGAACCCCCTGAAATTTCAACATTCAACCATTTATAAACAATTGAATTAATTTCATTCAATACCAATCCCAAACTTAAATAATTTGAGGGAAAATTAGCATTAACTCACACACACGCATATGAAAATGATCAAATGAAAACCAAAGTTGAAGACCCTCAAGTTCCAGCCAGAAAATAAAGTGATGACTCTGGTTGAGTATATTAACCATTTAGAACAGATTTACAAAAGCCTTATGTAAGGATATACTTCTCAGCTATTAGATCAAATCTAGAGAGCTAATATACACAAAAGGTGAGACTTCAGCCGTCCTTATAAATGAGAAACAAGTCCTTATATAAGGACTGTTGTAGAGAATAGCATAATGATGCTTTCGTTTGAAACTGTGAATCAAAAATTGTATCATTCAGAGCCATAATTCAACTTTATCGAAAACCACAATTGTTGCAAAATTGCATGGTAAGAAAACTAGAATGTTTGTCCAAAGCCATTATTGGACTGCATATTCTCTTTATAGTTGTCGTGCATGCAATAATTTAAGTCAAAACAGGTACCAATTAACATTTGATGTTTTCCTATCTATTTGAAAGCAACCAAAAAAAAAATATCGATCTACAAATATTATTCACATTCCAAATAGGGGAGCTCCTAATCTTCAATTATCATAAAACTGGCACGCATGATGGATACAAGAAGAATGTTCAATCAAGGGTTGGTTTCTCATAAAACCAACTCAATAAAAAGTTAGTGAGAGGTATAAAGTAAAGCTACTTTTACACCAGGTGCACTTTGAACATAATCAATACAACATCAAAGATATATACAGTATATGCATATACAGTCATGATATTCTACTCATCTATTAATATTGAAATCCATGCTTGTTAATTAAAAAGAAAATCCTTTATCAGAAATTGAATGTTAGTTGATCAATTAAAATTCCTCCTGCTAGAACACACACATATAAGTAAGTAACTAACTAAACACACAAAAAGGTAGCTAATTTCAGTCATAACAGTGGAAATGTTTCAATTGAGTGCTAGCTACTTGGCTTAGCTATTTATACACTCAGATTTTTTTCTTTTTTCCTCTTTACCTGATATGCAACACGAAGGCGGGAGCCATCAGAGACCGAATTGGAGAGATGGGTCGATGACAAAGGTCCTGAAGCAAGCAAGACACGAAATCGAAAATGACACCCGATTTGCATGAAATTACAGAGCAATCACAACAATGACAAGGGCAAAAAATGGTACTTGGGAGAGCATGCAAGTCTTTCGATACGACGTCGTAGGGGAAGTCCTCCAAGGCGCTGCTGTCCAATTCGAGAGCACCTGGTTGGTGGTTGTGGCCGTGGCCGCCGTTTCTGCTGCGATCGTTGTCGTATGAGCGAAGAGAGGCCAGGGCCAGGGCGATGCGACAGCGTTTGAAGCGAGGGTCGAAGTTTAAAGCTATTTTGGGAAAGTGATCGGACTGCGAGGGTTTCGATACGACGTTTAGTGGGAAAGGGGTTGTTGCGGATCGTGCAACAGAAGACGCCGCCATGGCCGGTGGAGAGAAGTTCCAGACGGCGCCTGAGATATTTTCCGAGATGCTCAAAAGACTATATAAAATGTTTAGTTTATTCACTTTTAATTTTATTTAATTTTTTTTCCCTTTAAAAATGGAAATTAGATTGGGTTGTAACTTGTAATGAAACGTGAACTCAGGCCTCAACAATACTCAAAAACCTTCCCCAACCCAAGTATCTTAGGGTCCCAAATTTTGTTTGAGCCCATGAAAATGAAGCCCAAATCACAAAATATAAAAGTATCGATCGAGTTAATAGTACCATTACGTGAACCTAAGAGCAACTCCACCGGTTGCAGCCCAGGCAGGGGGGGACCCACTGGCCCGAGCCCAAAATAGAGCTTCCAGCGGCAGGGGGCAGCCCAGGCAAAGAGAGGGACCCACGCACACTGGGCAAGCCCGCGGGGGGAAGTTGCCTGAGGCCCAATAGGCAGTGACGTTAGCGATGACGTCAAAGAACAAAAAAATCGAAAAAAATCTGAAAAAATCTCAAAAATTCAGAAATATTTTTTAATACATACCTAGCAATTTTATTATTATTAATTTTATACATACAACTAAAATTAATCCCATGTAAAAAAAATAAAATTAAAATAAAAGTGAATAGTAGTAGCCCTTTGCCATGGCAACGGGTGGAAGTGCACATTACTATTTGCAAGGGCAGCCACTATTCACTTGAATAGTAGCCCCTAGCTCCCCCACCCTCCCCCTTGCCATGGCAACCCCTAACGGGTGGAGTTGCTCTAAGCGTTGATAAATTGGTATGTGCTTGGTGAAAATTTTCAATATTTATAGTCTTTTAGCTTCTTTTTTTTAAGTCAAACGATAATTCATTAATCTCAAGTATAGACAGATGCATGGAGCTCGCATAGCAACTACTCATTTCAAGTGCCCTTCCTAATCTCTTACAATCACAGTTGCTATATCCCTAATTTACTTAAAAAGAATGCTTCTTTGCCAACATATTTTGGAAAGTATCTGCCCTTGAACATTCGTGCTATCAAAGAGCTAGGCAACTCTATAATTCGCCAAACTTGTTTTACAAAGTAGAGCCTAATTAAAACTCACAAACTCGCTGAAGCCAACATTAAAATTTATGTTGGTATATTGATTTCCATGATTTCCAGTGAATCCTCTTCTCATCACGTTTCGACCACCAACATCCTGCAATGACACTTTGAATCTCATAATAGATGCTAACTAGCAATGAAAACACACTTATAGGATACGACAAGATTGCATGACACACAACTTTTTTTAAAACTTCTTTACCCGCCTTAGACATCAACATGATTTCCAAACCATGCATTATGTTCCACACACGAATTTTTTATGTCTCGAAACATCTTTCGTTTATCCGTTCTAGCATTAGTGCGGATACCTAAATAATATTCATGGCATAGGACAATAGTAACTCCCAACATGTCTCGAATATGTTTTTGATCTCTTCTGAAGTTGAGGGACTAGAACAAATAGGTGACTTCTTCAAATTACAGTTTTGGCTTGAAGCAGCTTTATAGACTCCAAAAAGTCTATTGAAATTTGTTGTCTCTACAAACACAGCTTCATAATATTTCTAGAATTCACATGTATGGTATCATTGAAGGCATTGGCGGACCTACACATGAGCAAGGAGGTGCAACTGCACCTTCCCTCGCCAGAAAATCCTTTAGGGTGGCCGGATTTTGCCCCTCTGTTGGTGCCCACAATGTGTTCGATTAAATGTCTAAAAGAGACTTTGTAATATTCAATTTGATTTATGCTTCACATAAACTTGTTGTCTCCCAAAATCCCCTTAATGGTGTATCTCTATTTAATAAATATTCATGAGCTTTAATCACACTTATTTGGCATCTGTCATTTCTTAATTTCTCAACTTATAATTTAATTTTGTTTTTTGCATATTTCATGTTTATTTATTCAAAATTTCTTTTTTCCCTATCTACTAATGTAGATGGGTTCATGGACTCCTTGCACTTGGATTTCCCTCACATACTTTTAGTCTTTTAAATGTTGCTCCTCCCCTGAAAAATTTATGTGTCCGTCAATAATTGAAGACTTATGTATTAGTTTCTTCCGATATCTCATACAAAAATATTTTATTTTATAAATATTCATTTTATGTCTATACATAAATATAATATTCAAATTGATAGTGTCATGGAAATGAAACAATGGTGCAAATCCTTCCTTATCCTTGCCGGTAATTATAACGTTTTTTCATTGTTATTCAATGTCATATAACAATATGTGTGCTGTAAAGTGCACATTGTAGGGGTGGTGTGATGAGATAGAATTCCAACCTAAATGAGATGGATTCTAACTTTTTTTTATATCGCAGAAGTGAAGTAGTGTTTAACAATATTATAAAAGTTTAATTACTAAAAACCTTGTTAAATCTGACATTAAATCAAGTATGGCTTTGGTTTAATTGGAATTAAATATTATTATGTGATCTTGCATAATGGAAGCAGCCTTGTGGCTTCCTGGCTGGTGATGTGTCAAGATGAGAAAGCAAAGGCCCTTAATTAGTTGTTAATCTTGAGGATGACACATGGCCACTTGGCCTTGTTTTAGCATAAAAATAATGCCGACAAAGTATATTTATTAGTCAAATCGTGGATTAAAATAGTAATGAAATCTTGGTTGTTCTTCAAACGGGGAATGTTTTGTATAAAAAAAACTGTTCCTTAAACGTGTTTTGGCATGTCTCAAAACGATGGAATATATCCACCTCACTTTCATTTTAGTATATTGTTTTTCATTGACATGCTTAAGTCTTTTTAGGCTTTCACCTTCTGTACGAAGTCGTCTAAAGAACTATATTCAATCAGGGCCAAACTTCTTTAAACTTTGATAGACGATTTTAATACTCAAAATCTTTCTAAACAAAAATCTAATCTACAATAAGTTTTGGAGATTCGTATCGTATCGAGTTTCATTAACTTTTATTTTTCGGGGGCTTTTGAAAATTAGAGACCCTGCACGGTAACACCACTTCCGATAATATTATTTCTGATAATATAATTTAACATAATCAAAGAAATCTCGAAGATTAAGTTCGAAATATGAGAAATTATGTTTTTTTTTTTTTTTGTGATAGAGGGAATGGACCTTGTGGCTCTAAAGCAACATTGCATGAAATGTATGAAGAAAATAAAATGTATACGTTACCAAAGCTCTCGTAATAAGTTAAATACAATTTGGACCGTAGTCGCTAAACATGTTTCATAAAAGACCCATTCCCATACTTGGCGACAAAACCCAATCCGTTACCAAACACCCACTCTCATGATCTCATCCCATCCGGCCCATGATGACGTGTACCTGTTCCCTTCTCGTGCCCCGCGTGGATCTCCCATCATTATTCCCACGTGCCCAATAACCAACTAACCTCATCTGTATTATAAAAATAGAATATTGTAGGGTAAGCCATTAGGCTAATGCAGGGAACTTTGAAATTGGGAAATAAAGAAATTGTATGGAAAGAAGTTATTTTCAATGAGTTGTTTATTAACCATATGTAAATTATAGTACATGAATTGGAATTGTTTGTACGGATTCTAAGTGAGTGTTATTATGGATTTTAATATGGAACCCACATATTTTTCTCATTCGTTATGTGTTAAGAAAACACTAAGAAGTCGGCTTGGTAAAAAAGGAAAAATACTAGGAAGTCGACAATTGGAATCATTCACTTTCTTTTCACATGGAGATTCTCCAATAAATATTTTGTATTAAGGATTAGTTACATACTTCTTATTTTGGCAGTTAAATTACATTCATAATGTGTTTGTAGTCTCTTAGATGCGATATAAGTATATAACCAATTCTTAACTTAAATATTTATTGGAGAATGAATATTTATTAATGATAAATAAATATGCTATTAAAGTAATTTATAAATTCCTTTGTATAATGAGGGATCATTTGGTACGTCAGATTATACTGACTAATTTATGTCGAATAATATTAATCTGTTTCGGAGAGTACTGACTGTTTATTCATAATATTATAAGGTGTTTGGTGTTGTTCCGGATAAATAGTCTAATTAAGTTATACTATGTTTGGTGTTGTTCCGGATAACATCGGATCAGACTATTTTTTTACAAAAAATACTTTGATAATTTAAGTGGAAATTAAAATTCAAATGACACGAATTTTTTTTGGTAAGATTCATATGACAATATTTATTTTTCAATTGTTTTTGCCAAGATTTTATTTCATATAACCCATTATCATTATTGTAGTATCTCATAAAAATTCCAACAATGCTTCTTCCTCATGTGCTTTCCACACCTTTCTACTTCCTTTTGATTAACTAGACTATACACTCTCCATTCCTATAGGCAATATAGACAATATAATTTGCATATATACATTTAAGAAAAAAAGAGAATATATTGAAGCCCAACAAAAGCAGGCAAGAAGAGAATCAACAGCTAACAGTATCAACATGGAAAGAACCAGAAAACTAACCAACAAAGCACTAAAAGTAGAAAAAAATACAGCAAAAAACACACATATGCATGTATTATTCTAATCGCTGACTTGGGATGATAATTTGATTATTGAGTTGAATATTTGGAGAAGATGAAATATATAAAGGAAAAAATGCAAGAAAAACTCAGCAGCATGTATTGAGTTGGATACACAGCCGCATGATGATAATTTGATTCTTTGATTATTGAGTTGGATACACAGCCGCATGTATTGTTCTAATACAACAAGAAAAAAGGTCAAAAAGGAAACACTCATAACCTAATTTCTACAAAAATTTAATAAAATAGCAAATATATAAAGAAAAAAAAGATGAAGACAGAAAAATAGAGAAGAATCATATTGGAGATAGTATGAGAGAGAGAGAGAGATATATATATATATATATATATATATATATATATATATATACATGGAGAAGAGTGAAGAGAATAACCTCGAATAAGATAGCAAAGAAGAATCCTAGGTAGAATAAGATGAAAATAGCGTCGTCGAATTTTTTACGTGAACCGTTTGTGTTCTTTTTCCCTAACTATATAATTAAGCGTATATTATCTAAATCTCGGTGTATTAGTTAGTCAAGTAAGAAGAGTATTAAAAGCCAAACCCATTTAAAATAGTTAGGTAATTAAATAATACAAGTTGACACCAAATACCTAAAATAGACTATTTACTCATATTTAGAGTCTAATACGGTGTACCAAACTAGTCTTGAAAAATAAATAATATAATCAAATTAAAAAATACCAAAAATAATAAAATAATTGAGGAGAATTATCCTTTGCTTGAGAAGAGAGGACAAGGGTGGGGGTCCACCGGCAAAGCCCACTAAGGCGGCCGAGTAGGACTTGACAGGTGAGGGTGTAGGGACTGTTTGTGGTGCTGCGGTGTACTTTCCTCGTAAACTGAAATATTCGTCTCTTAGCCGCATCGGTGGTGCCACGTGTCGGACCAAGATGGGACCGGGGCATTATCCGGTGGAGCCCGCACTACACCGACCATATCAACTCACAGCTGTCCCTACCTGTTTCTTTGCTTCTCCAAGTCGGCTCCTCCTATTCCCGCTTCTGGAATTTCCAACAACCAGCCTCTACTTTGTTCACACTTCAACTTCAATTCTTTTTTCTTTTCTTTTTTCTGATTTTTTTAATGTGAGTTTTTCTTTTTCTTTTCTTTATAAACAAATATACATTTAAACTTGAAAACCTTACCAAAAAAAGTTTCATTATTTAATGTATAATTCTTCATAAATAAATAAATAACAAAAACAAATTAGGAAAAACTAGGAAAGTACAATGCTTCACTATTCATGGAAATTATTGATTCCATATATGGCAAGCCACATTCATTGTAGCATTGCTTTGTAAGAAACATGAGAAAAATGCATGCTGCCCAATTGAGAAATTCAATAGTGAGAATCCGAGACGAGCATAAATAATGATTCTCTAAAATATCTTAGAATTCAGTCCATAAAAAATATGTGAAAAGTCACTTAACTTCTTGTTTTAACCAGTTAGACAGATCAAAGAACCGAATCATCAAAATTAATTTTAATATATCTAGAGAAAATTCCCAACATGTAGAATACTAAATTAAATTCGCTTTATTTATAATGAATCACAAAGAAAATTCCTCAGAAACCATGTTGAATTAACGCACATACTAATATATATATATATTTTTAAAATCAAATATATTGATTGCCAATATATTGTTTTTGAACCATGAAAGTCTAGGGGTGTGATGTGAATGTGTGATATTAAATTATAAACCCAACCCCCAAAGTCCAGATTCTTTTCTTCACAGAAGATGCATACACTATCACTATTCACTATTCACTATTATATATACGTCCCTGCCTGGCACAGTTTCCCATCCCACTTTACCTCTTTTTCTCATTTTTGCCCCCTAAGTATTTTCTTTGACCGATCCATTTGACCAGTCAACTCATTTGACTGATCAATCCCGATGATTTCAACCCCATCTAGCCCCACATCTCATCCCTGGCCCACCACCACAATGTTTTGTAATTGCACCCCAAAGTTGCAATGCTTGGTTGTGAATTGCATTATTCAACTATTTTCATCATCAAAATTTCTTGTTTAGAATGTTATTTTTTTTTTTTTATACAAGCGTTATTAGAAGAGGTGAATTCGAACCTAATAACGGGAGAAATGATAATTCCAATACAAGACCTCGGATATATTGTAACTGCTCTTACATACGTTTCTTCTTGAAATGGGTTGTTGGAGACGAAGCCAAAACTTCATATTCTTAGGATCCAAAGGATACGATATGATGGTGGTCTCAATCATTGTTTGTTTATTATTTTCTTGATTTCTGACAGGTGATAACATGCAAAATACTTGAAAATCTTGGTTGGTACATTGTGTTTCCCGCTAGCTACTCCAAGAATCTTGGTCCGAATATGGCAAATTTATCAACCGTTGGATCTTCACTTGATGGGATGATATCGACCATCATAAGTGGGTTGCATGTGGATAACAAAAGAATGATGTCGTTAATTTGATTATTAAAACAAAGAAGCCAATTAGTGAGCTAATAATTCTCATTAAAGAATGATAGCTCTAGATAAAACTTTAATGATAGAGCAAGAAAGCTGCTGTGTGTTCAAGTGTGAATGATTAAGATCAAGACCTTAGAACCGACAAAAACCATTTCATTTTCTAAGTGACATATCCAAACATGCCCTAGTCATGTTTAAGATTTGTTTTTTTTTTTTTGGGTTTTATAATGATCCAATAAAAAAAACATTGATCAGAGTCTTGGCATTGCTTTCAAGAAAACAGGCAAGCTTAGGTTTCTCTTTACTGGGAAATGGAAAGAAAACTAAAATTGTGCTTTATGATGAGCATGTCATTGTTAGTGGGTGATTATATTCTAAGCACAAGTCCACACACATCTAAGAGGTGATATATTTTGCAGAGAAAAAGAAACTTCATCAAGACCAGGAAATGGTAATTACATATGGTTTAATTTTTTTGGGCAGAGCAAAAAAGAGAATATTTGGTTGAAGCATTGAGCTGATACATGATATGATCTGGGCTCGATATTGCACTTTTGCAGGTTGTAGTTAATTTAAGGTGTTCAAGGTGCATGGTACAAGACAAATGTTAGACAATTTTATATGTTATATTTTATATTTTAAGATTTGTTAGTCTGGATCATTGATCAGGTCGATATGATTAATTGATAAATTCATGACATAACAATCGATTTCTCCTTTAGATTGGATAAGTTGAGTGTGTTGATAAAACTTCATTTACCTCTAAAAAGAGCAACATATAATATATACGTTATCTTATCATATTATAACATGTGAATTAATTAAATAACATCATGTTACGGTCAAAAAAAAGAAAAATCCAACAGAAATCAATTTCCTCTCCCTTCTTCCTTAAGATTCCAGTCAATGCACATAATGACATTAGCTGTATCCTGTCTATGAACTCAATAAATCTATAGATTGTTGTAAATCTAGATTGCACTGACATGAAGGTAGACTCCCTCATTGGCTTACAATTAGACAAAAGAAAAACAAGTATATTTTGAGTACATAATGAATGAAGTAAACGTACATGTGCTAACCAGCCGTAAAACCAGTACAGAGTGGTACAAAATAATGGTGGTTGGCGTGCTTCTAGGTTTGATTAGGACTGGTCACAAAATTTTCTCTCAATCTTCTCAATATTAGATGGACCACACAACCTAAGCTAAGCTATTCTATAAACAAAAAGAAAAAGAAAAAGAAAAAGAAAAATCAAGATCTCTCTCTCTCTCTCTCTCTCTCTCACACACACACACAATCAGCTGCAGTTGCCTGTCCCAGCCATCATCACACAGTCCACATCATCAGAACCTTCAACCAGACAATCACAGTAACAACAACAACAAAACAACAAGACAAACTATTGCATAGAATTGAAATTAATCAAATAAAAAACATGTTTTTGTTCTGTGGGCCCCCGCCATCCACCGCTAGAATCCAAAAACACCTACCTCTTCCTTTCTTCTCCTCTTCTCTTCTCTTCTCTTCTCTTCTCTTATTAGGGTTAGACCAAATCTCTGTTTTATTTTGTATTTAAAATTTTGTTTAATCATTTTTTGTTCTTCTTCATGTTTTTGGAACACGAGGATTGTGCTGCAGTCTGTCTGCATAAAAGGGTTTAGGCGAGGAATTGGGTTGAGCGGTGGGAGTGAGAGGGAGAGGGAGAGAGGTGAGGTGTGGTTAATTACAAGTAGAAGTGGTGGTGGTGGGGACCACACTAATGTGGGGTTGTGGGCCCCACAAATAGTTGAATCCACGCGAGAGTGGGTCCCCGCACACAAGAATGGGACTAGTAGAGGGGAGTGGTGGGGTGCTGGCTGATGTTGCTGCTGGTTGGCTCTTTCTCTCTCTCTCTCATTATATATGAAACCGTTGCAGAGAACATAGATATGAAGAAGAGACTCGAATTTTCTCAACACATACACTTTCTCTGCGTGCAAGCTAGCTCATCTAAATCCCTCATCGATCAAAACCCATCATCATCATTACCCCATCTCTCTCTCTCTCTGTGTTGTGTTTTTGGGCTTGCTTTGCTTTATATACCTTACTGTGCATGTGACATAATCTGCCTATACCCAAAACTCCCTCTTTACTCTTCATACCCTTTCAGTTTCTCTCTCTCTCTCTCTCTCATACACAAACTAAACATTTCTTTCAAATTAAGGAGAGGTGTTTGATTGATTGCATGAACTATATGGATCCTTCAAGTGGACAACAACACCAGGTAGGAATCAATAAGAATTTGGCAAATTTTATTTTTCTTTTCTCTCTTTTATTTTATGTTTTTGTTTCTGTGTTTTGTATTTTCAATAATATTAGCATGGTCCATAAGTTCTTCATAAAATTTTAATCTACCTTATTATGGGTTGGTAGCTGATTCTTTGTTCTTTGGGCCCAATTCTTCAACAAGAAGAAGAAAAATATTGACTTGAATTGAAGCATAAAGTACTTACTTTCCATAAGAAGAATTCATCTCTGAGTTGTGTTTTTTGTTATTTATGCATATATGATGTTTTCTTCTTCTTCTTCATTTGTCCTTGAATGGGTACAAATTACAATAACGCGTTTTCTATTCTAAGAAAATTATTAAATACATGGGGTTTTGTTTCTGTTTTCTGCAGTCCGTTTTCTTGGTACTGAATTTTCACACTTGGTCAGAAGAACGAATTTATTTCTTTTTGGTTTTTGTTATGGGGTCTAATTTTTCCAAGAAAATAATAATCCTTTTTCTTCTTCTCTAATTTACTCTTCGTTTTTTTAATCCCCCTCTTGTGTCAAGAAAACTTCAAAAACAAGCAAACATGAAATCATGTTGCTATCATCTTATTTTGAACCAAAACTAGAAATCACTTGGATTCATATTTTTAATGTATGATCCAGATTCGCAGTCTAAAACCGTTACGGTTCATTATAAACAGTTGTCAAGATAAATGTGTGATTGTAATTAGTAACATATGTAACTTAAAAGCTAAGATTAGAATATATCCAGCACTGCTATTCCATTTTTTGACATACCTTGATTTTTGTCTGATTTTGTGTTTCTAATATTTTCAACTTTTGTTGACCAATTCAGGAAATGTCAGCTCATTCACTGGACATGCTGGTCTGCTCAAAAACCCAACAGCAGCAGCAGCAGCAAGACAGGAAGCCAAGGCCTCAACCAGAGCAGGCTCTCAAGTGCCCAAGATGTGACTCCACAAACACCAAGTTCTGCTACTACAACAACTACAGCCTCACTCAGCCAAGGTACTTCTGCAAGGCCTGCAGGAGGTACTGGACCAAGGGGGGTACTCTGAGAAATGTTCCAGTGGGTGGTGGGTGCAGGAAGAACAAGAGATCCTCCTCCTCATCAAAGAGATCACAAGACCAACAACCCCTCACACCCAATTCCAATAACCCTCTCCCTTCCCTTGGATATGACTCAAATGACCTCACCCTTGCATTTGCTAGGCTCCAAAGACAGTCATGTGGGCAGTTGGGTTTTGATGACCAAGACCACCTTTCTATTTTGGGAAACCCCAACAATACCACTTCCCATGGTGATCATTCTATTCTTGGAAACCATGGCCTTAACATGAACACTACTTCAGCTGCTGCAGCACCTGGGTTTCTTGATGCACTCAGGACTGGGTTTCTTGAAACCCATAATGGTAATTTCCAGAACATGTATTATGGGTTTGGAAATGGGAGCAACTGCAGCAGTTTGGGTGAGGTTGAAAATGGGTTATCTGGAGAAATGGGGCTCCACCCATTTGAGGAAATGACCAACTCAACCACCACAGCAGTCACAGTGACAACAATGAAGCAAGAGCTTTGCAATGCAAGAGATCATCAAAGTGAGAGCAACAGGGTTTTGTGGGGCTTCCCATGGCAGCTCAATGCAGATGCAAACAATAATATGGTTAGTAATGAGTGTGATTCAGGAAGAGTAGAGAGCTGGAATGGTCTTGCTCCATCTTGGCATGGGCTTCTCCACAGCCCCTTAGTGTAAAACCCTTAATTAATTCAGCAGTGTTTAGTGTGATGATCAGCAAGAAAAACAAAAGCTAAGAAAGCATAGGTTTTTAATAGGGTTTTTTTTTTCTTTCTTCTTCTTTAATTTGTTCACTTATCAGACTTAAAATGTCAGTTTTAGTGCTTTTAAGTTTTGCATTAAGATGTTATATCATATGGATATGATTCACTTGAGTCATCATCATCATCTCCATTTTCATTTTACTTATTGTTGGTTTCCTTTTTTATTGGTTGACAAAACTAATGAAATCCCCAAGATTTGTTTGCTAACCAAGACAAGAAACTTGCAGAGGTTGCCAAAGAATCATATGTACATTTCCATATAAAAAATAAAAAGATTGAGAGAGAGAGAATGAGAGTGATGTTTCCTGGTTTGTGCAGCCTGAACTCTCTGACTGTTTGAAAAGCAAAGTTGTTGGAGAGAGAGAGAGAGAGAGAGGGCCTTGGATTTCGAATGAGTGGTGTTTTCAACATATTCTGCTATGATTACATCTTATTTTCAGGTAGATATTCTTGGAATATTTTAATTGGGATTATTAAATTACCTAGGAATAATTATATATTTGATAGGGTTCTCTTCTCTTCTCCCCAAGCATAAAAATTTCAGTGAAGCATGACTACATGAGGCACCAATTTCCTGGTGGATTTCTTTCTGTTAATATTATTAGCAGACCAAATCCAAGTTAGGATTTGGGCGTGAGAGAATAGTCAGCAGAATCAGCAGCTTCTGTTTGAAAATCTCTGTTCAGGGCAGCTGTGCCTGTTTTTCACTGGTCTGCCAAATTGACTGCCATTTGAATAGAAAATGAAAACATGCAAATTCCATCTTCAGAATTTTTTAAATGAAATGGTATGTTTGGTTGGGATGAGATTTTCATGTCATACTGAAGATGACAGTGCTCATTAACGACAAGGGGTCGTTATTCACTCACCAAACATGCCCTACAAAATTTGTCCAATTTGCATAATTATATGATATCAGGCTCTCCTCAAGTTGTTATTAATTGGTACGGCATGTTATTAGTCAAGATAACGAAATCTCCTAGTACTACCAAATAAATAAAATCACCTAAATCTCCTTGCTTTTCTAAAGTGAAAATCTTCTTCCCCCCAACAAACTTTAAATTTTATACGAATTTTCAACTCAAATGGTATGGATCATTTTAGTACGCTCCAAAAGAGATATCTAGTTTTTTCAGAAGTTTTTATTAAAGTGATATTTCTCTTCTTAATAGTAGAAGCGGTCACATGTTCAGAGTTTTCAACAAAAGTTTAAACTTTTGCTCATCAAAACAATAATATATATATATATAATGACGGATCCAGGAATATTTATAGGGTTGGGCTATTTTATTTTTAGATAAATTATAAGCCTTATTTTTTAACAATTTTTTTTATTTAAATTATTTTCAAAGAGATATATGAACAAAGAACCCTACAACAAACAAAGAAAACCCACAAAACCAAAATTCAAAGGCTTAGACGAAGATCAGTTTGAAGCTTGCTAACTTTGGGTCGGGTGAGTGGTTCAATGAGGAAGGGTCCATATTTCAATATTTTGAAAAGAAGCAAAATGAATAAAATTGAAAAAACAAAATCAGAGAGAGATATAAACATTATTTGAGCCAAATCAGAGGCTAAATAAACCAAAGAAAAAGAGAGAGAAAAAAGACTTTAGTAATGAAAGTATTAAGGGCCAGCTTTGGCATTCTTTGTCTTTGTGAAAATAATCGTCCAGATTCTTTGTGAGAGAAATCATGTGGGAGAAAGCAGTTTACGTTTGGTAAACTTTTTGTTAAAAGTGTTGTTGGTACTAATTCCGATAATCGAAAATAATTCCCGCATAATCATTAAACCCAGTGCCTCTTCGAATCGATTCTCGCTTAATCGAGAAAATGAAAGCACCTCATTAGTGCTTTCCTTATAGCTTTCTCTCACACAATTTTTAACAATAAGTGATTTTCTCATAGTTTACCAAACGAATTTGGGCTTCCTAAAATTTTTAAAAAATCACTTATCACCCCAAATAAGCAATGCCAAACCCACTAAGTATTCGACTGCACATATGGTATATGAGGTGCGCTCCTTTCTAGAAAAAGGGGTGGGCTATTATTTAATTTTCCTGAATTGAGCTTACACAACTAAGCCTGATTTGTCTCTCGCCAAAGTCAGCACTGGGTTAAGGCCCACTCTATCCCAAACGTGAATCCTCCCTTGTATAGATATTTTTTAAACTTCCAAAAACTAAGAACTAAGACAATTAGAAAAGTGTCAGGCATAGCTGTTAAGATAAACGTTGCCTTGGTGACCATCCCTGTTAAGAGTTGCATTGTAAGTAGCATCTCATGCATACCTATAGTACATGGTAGTTTAGATTGTAGGGGAAATGGCATTGATGATCAGGTTAGATGCTGTTTATGTTATTAGATGTACTAATTTTGACATAAAACAATTAAGCAAGGGTAGTTGATTTTTACATTAGTATTTAATATAAATATGTGCATTATATAGTTTAATAAGATTGTATATATGCAGGGCTACCTCCATAACGGGTTGTTTCGAGTTTTTATGTGCAAATGGGTTGAACTTGAAGCTCAAGTGTAAGAGTATTTAGTTATGCGTCCGATATCCTAGGTTTGATTCCCCTTTTCTTCAATCTCGGTTGTATAAAATATATATATATATATATATATATATATATATTTATATTTATATAAAGAGGTTACCATTCACATAAGAGTCCTTTGTTTTTTTTTTTTTTCGGGTGATCTAAGAAGAGGCTTAAGAGCCGAAAAGGAGGAAAGATACAAAGAGAGGGAGAGAGGCCTTTTATTATAGGCAAAATAAATGGGCCCTTCACTTGTTAGCTTCCATATCAGGCTTGGGATTGGCCCAAGTTGGGCTAACCACAGAAGCAGAGCAGATCGTGAATAGAATGGAGAAAACAATGGAGTTGAGTGCTGTGCCAAATATAAAAGGTAACTGAGACTTGGTTTTTGGAGAAAATGTAGAAGTAGAATCAAGATCACAAATCTTTCCCAATTAAAAATGAACATACATTATATATGCAAGTGCAAGAGAATGATCCATTGCTAGTGGAGTGGAAAGAACAAGAGCTTGACCAATGAACCAGTTAGTAGAGTGTGTATTTAGTTGTTAGAAGTTGTGAACGAGTTGTTAGCCAACTAAGAGGTTAAACAACATATTAGGATAAGCTTCCACTTTAAGCATGGTTACGCGAGTAAGGGAGTTGTTATTAACACTCTAGAAAAGTCATTCTCGTTTCTTGAAGGTCAGTTTCTCTCTTACGTTTATACAAGAGATGAATGGATGATGACCTTTTTAAAGTGCCAATAACAACTCCACACGAGTAATACGATTTTCAAATAAGAAATAAAACCATCTATGTTGAGAGTCGCTCGATTCTCATGAGCATTGGTTAATTGGGCGTAGAAGAAATTGCTTGGGATTTGGAATTTGTTAATAGATTTGCAGGCAAGGTTGAAGGTATCGATATGGTATTGGTAAAATGCACAATAATCATATGAGAAATTCAAGCAATGAGAAGGCTCTAAAAAGCTTTAATAAGAGGTAGAAGAAGCACCAGTATAGAAACCAGCAAAGGGGCTCGTTCCGCAGTAACATAACAAACCAAAATTTAGATACTAGATCATGCAGGCAGAAACTTCACGTCTCTATGCATTGCAAACTACTAAAAGATTTGATACTGCACCTACATAGAAGCTGGGCCAAAAACCAATGCACACAGTCGACACATAAACAAGCATTGAAGGATGAAATGGCTACGTCAAAAATTTGCATTGGAGTGATTGAGAAAACATAATCAGAGAGAAGGAACATATTTAGTCACAAAATTTCCATTAAAACATAAGCATCTGATTATAGAAAGGAGAAGAGAACAACTGACAATGGAGGCATAAAATGCTGACAAAATCTCTAAATCAAAACGTTTAAGTAGCATAACAGATAAAACATTTTATAGGAAATTCAAGATCTTGGCTTCTCCTTCTTCTCCTTGAAGAGGGCCAAAAGTGACACGCCTGAGACCTTCACAACCTTGAACCTAACTCCGGGAATATCACCAACAGCATGTCCCTTACGACCAAATCCAGCAATCAGAACCTCATCCTGCATGTGGCCAGAAAAATCAGTACAGCCAAAACCGATCAACTAAAAGACTTAATTTTTTCAAACATGAAAGCCAAGGGCTGGCAGCATTGATTCTCTACTATACTCACATTCTCTTCAATGTAGTTCAAGCAACCATCATTTGGCACAAAGGCAGCAATCTTCTTTCCATTTTTAATAAGCTGAACTCGAGCACACTTTCTAATGGCAGAATTAGGCTGCTTGGCTTCAATACCACTGCACAATTCAACACCACAAAAATGTAAGAACTATTGTCTAAGAATTCGGACCTCAAAGGATTGGTTGAAAAAGTGAAGGATAAGGGATCAAGCTGAATTTCCATACATTTTCTCAAGAACAATGCCTTTTGCATGGGAAGATCCAGCAAATGGTTTCTTCCACTCATTTCCAAGATGAGATTTCTTGTAAGACTTGTCAGCCCACCTTTGCCTTCTGCGGTGGTCCTTCAGCTTGCGAGCTGCTCCCATACCACGTGTCTTCCTGCAAAAAGTTGCTACAAGTGTTAAGTCAATTATTTCTAGAAGGATTTAAAATCTGTACTGACATTGATTGGTTTTAATAAACTTGTATCAACAACACAGCCAATAAAATAGTCACTGGAGTCTGATTTTTTTTCATTGCATCAAATAACTAATACAAGAAGATAAACAAGGTCAAAACCCAGCTAATCAATATAAAATTTCCCCAAACTATTTCAGTTTTGTGCATATTTTTGTTCAGTCAAGTTCAGTCAGATGGTATTTAACAAAAACGCATTCTAGAACTTAGGTTCAGCTTATTTCAATTGTATTTTGGTTACAGAACCAATTCAACATAAGGGTAGAAATATTTTCTTCTTATGTCAAGAAAACATTTCCCGGAAAAATGGTCACGAAACGAAACCTTTTCCTTTCAGACAAACATAATAAAATTTTTCCAACTGGGGAAACTTAAGCAACCGAAACCATAATGAAACGAGTCAAATGCATTGATTCAATTTCTTTCTTAGCAAAAACAAAACAGTCACTGAAAAACTAACATATTCACTCGGTTCTTAGATCTAAAAACGTGTGCAATAATTTGCAGAAAATAATATATTATTTCAGTCCTAAGCTTCACTATAAACCATTTGATTCAACTCATATTGCTGAGATTTTAAGTAGATTCTATACAATGAATTCTATCGAGAAACTAGTTTCCGAGGAAACAAACAGAAAGTAAAAGCTGAATTGAATGGATGTAGGAACGGGAAGCTTACCCCATGGTGACCGAAGAAGAGACTCGACGACTAGCAGAAAGAGATTCGGAGCCGCAAGAACAAGAAGAGCTCTAGGTCACCAACAGCAATGAGAAACCCTAGGGGCTTATCACTCTCACTTAAATATATGTCTTCGTTTTGGGCTAAGATATAAAACAAATAATGGGCCTCAGCTGCCTTAAATGAAAGGCCCACTAAACTTCAATTTACACATAGGCCTACTATCTTTGGCGCCATCTCCAAAAATATAACGTATTTAAATGTAATAAATTTAAATTTCTCCAAAATATTAATTTTTTAAAGAATAGTGCGCTAAAATTTTCCATCTCCAACATGCATGGCTATATTTTAGGATCCTTCATATTTTATTATTTTGAGAAGCGTAGACCCACAAAAAAGTGGATGGATTTCAATGCGATATGAAAGCACATGCATTACAAAAATTTGGCCTAGCCAAAGCTAGGCTAAATGTAGCCTAGTTGGAGGCTAAAGGGCCAAATGTGGCCCTCCAAATTTGGCCAAAATTTTATTTAGCCTATGACTGAGATGGTTTTGCATTATTTTAGGGTTATATTTGGGATATAGCCCATGACCTGAGATTACTGAATGTGGAGGTTTTCCCACAGTCCAATCCATTTATTTTCTTTTTATATATTTATTTATATTTTATATATAAGCGATATTGAGAAAAAGGGAACCAAAACTATTATCTCGGGTAGATGGGTAAATGAAAAAAGCTTGCCCGGATCCAAATTAATTAAAGAAATTTTGAGTCAAATGTTTGTACCAAAGTGAGTTACTCTTGCTTGACACTAACTTGTTGGCACGACCTACTAATACAATTAAGTATTGTATTTGTTGGTACCCTTTGTATAATGAGAAGTTTCCAAACATTTTTCAATTTTTTTTTGGGTGCTTTAGTTTATAGACACTATATATTTTACTAATTAGGAAAATACAAATTCAATTCACTTAATTAAGAAAAGGCCAAAGAATAAAAATAGGATGTAATTTTACAATTATGCATTACAAAAACTAAAAATTACAAAATATGCCATTATGCTTTTAAGTAATTCATTTTAAAACCAAAAGACAACTGTCAAATTTTTCCTCCATTCTTATTTCTTCCCCCATCTGTGTTGCTGAAATTTTCCTTCCTTTTATTTTTATTTTTTTGTCATTTCCTTTTATTCCTTCCGTTCCACCATTTTAAGTTTGTTGCTATGTTTCTTTTGTTTTTGCCGTTTTCCCTTTTTTTTTGGTTCTATTGTTTTTTCCTAATTTGTTTATGTTTCAAAAAAAAAAGATTGATTCCTTACTCAAAACCATAAATTAGTCACACATCAATGCGGAGGAACTCACCAAAAACCATTATTAAAAATAATGTATGAAAAAGTTATGCTATTCCCATGGATGAAAACAACAAGGAAGAGACAAAGTTAAATTCATTTTAAACCAAAAAGTAGTACCTAATTTTACAATAATGTAATAAAAAAATATCAAAATTACACAAATGCCACTCCTAAGGCAAGCACACTATAAAGAAACAAAGTCCAAATTCTCTGCCTCAGAATCAACAACTCCAAAATTAAGAGGATAAAACTCCTCGCAAAACAAAAAAAAACCAAAAGCACAGTGTAAGAATAACATAAACCGCATTGCAAAGAAAACCTTGATTCTATGTTCAAGTCTTTAAGAATCAACACTTCAACCAAGAATCGTGTTAATCGCTATGGCTCAGTATATCCCTTATATTTCATATATTTTTCAACTAGGTCAACTTATGCCAAGATTACCACTACAAGAACGAAATTTCCTTATTCCTTATTCTCAGAAACAATGACAAGCTTTTTCCGCCTCCATCCCACATTTCCCTGTTTGAAACTCGCTTTCCAGAGTCTGGCCCCCCGATTGGAGCCATGGGCTACCCGCTGCTTCATATCCTCCTTACCCAAAGTGACTTAGTGATTAAAGGTAGCTAAACCAACGTCATCCCATAGGTCATGTTTCTACTATCCCAAATTTCCACCGACAAACATTATCTAGTTAAAAATTGACTCCAACTAAAAGGAATATAAGATTTCAAAATTCATAAACAAGCATTAATTTGCCAAAGGCACCAAGTTTTGAACAGACAGTGACATACAAACTCGCATTGCAGTGAAACATAACCGCAATGCAGAAAACATAAACTCGCATTGCAGAAACATAAACTGCATTGCAAAAAAACATAAATCGCAATGCAAAAATATAAACTGCAATGGAGGTGCTTTCATGTTTGTGATAGGAAAGATGAAAATAAACAAACCAAAAGAAGCAATCGCGCCCAATAAGATTAAGTCATAAACAACAAGCATCTCTATAATCGCAATATGATCTCAAGTTTCCAGGACGAAATTGAAAATATAGCTAGAAACAAAACAAAATTGAAATATGCATTGCTGCAAACTAAATAATTTAGACAAAGAAACTCCACAAGTACAAAGAGAAGGGAATCAAATCAACACTAGCTTAACAACTCACTAACCAACAACCTATAGATTAAGGGGCAAAACCTCCAATGTATCTCTAAAGTCACAAATAAAAGATATCATGAAAATGTAAAGTAATTACTAGTAAAACCCAAACATCAAAATTATGTAAACTAGTAAAGGCTCACTCGGTGAAACCCACGAGATAAATGAATGTATCAAATAGCAAGAACATCTAGCATGTAATCAAATAGAAGATTTCGTAATCAAATGAGACAACACAACAAGGGACGACCTTCTAGGCATATAAATGTAAGCAACCAAATCCTACCCTACACTATGCTAAGCTAAAATGTCAAAAGTGATACGAAAATCAGCCAATTATCACAAATGTAAATATATATCCGAATGTTGAACACAAGGCACAACAAAACTATTGCATTCTCCATAATGAAACCGCAAAAACTCAATTTCACAAAAACACAGACATGATAGACATCAAATGCATGCAAATTAATATCAATAATTTCAATCAATGAATTCGATCAGGCGATTTAAGATTCAGATATAATTCCATACTCTAAACAGATCCAACAATGATGTTGTTGATGGGGATGAAGATCGATTTACAAAATCGCAATGCAAACCGACTATATTCACTAAACCATATCTAACATATCGAAAAACTAAGAATTCTTTCAAAACTTTTAAGCTTTGATTAGGAAATGCTAATTAACGATGTAGGAATTACAATAAATCTTTTGAGATCATCAATCTTTGAATTTTGGATATTATTTATTCCTTCACTTGGAGCCTTAGAAATTTCACATAGTCCACAATTTCGCATAATCGCTCTCTATCTATCTGCACGAGATCGCATAACTTGTCACTACATGTAAATTATATATTTCAAAGGCTAGGCATTTTCCCCATCATTAATTGCATACTAAAATATTGGAAATGATGAAACAAACAAAAAGCAATTCATCCTGGAGCCACTAACCTCCGCAAAAACAATGCAGAATTACAATATATTTCAAAGGCTAGGTATTAAATCACAACTGTAAGCCATTAACCTCTCCGCAAAGCCTTCATTCTTTCCGCACTTCTTTCCTAGACGTAACTACACCAAAGAGATATATACATACATAGTTATATTAGAAATATGATTATCTATAGCATCCTCTCGCTTGCATACATCGTAAAAACGATTACTTAAGCAAATTAATTAGGAAAAAAATTGATATGCAAATGAAACCCTAACTCAATGAAATTGGAAAAAGCTAGCTAATGTGATACCCCGAAAGCGTTTTGTAGGCCGAGAGGTCGCTCTTAGCAACCTCATTGCAATCGGCACCAGTCTTGAACTCAACAAGATAGTGATGGTAATCGCCCATCGCTCTTCGCCTTGAGGTAGAAGACCTGAGTCGCCAAAAACATGACGAAGGGATGAGCCGTTAAGTCGAGCAGCCTTGAGAATGCCATCACAGCATCGGGCCTCGATCTTGGATCGCAGTCGCAGCCGATCATGGCGCTGCCGTTGTCGCACGTAAAGAGAGAGAGAGAGAGAGATCTCGTTTCTAAGCTTTTAAACAAAAGGGGAAACCAACGAATTTGAGCAAGACTTTTAAACAAAAAGGGTACAATTGTCTTTTCAATGATTAATATAAGTTGCTAACTAATCTCGGCCTCCTCTTTAGCCAAATTCAAAATAAAATTTGATTCTTATGTACCAAAACCCAAACAGAAATACTCTAAGTATCAAATACTAATTAGTAAAGATTTTTTGGTTAATACCTAATTTTTCTTTTTTTTTTTCAGTTATTGCAACTTGCCGGTAATTGATTTTGATCTATCAAATGTTGTATAAACTCAAATCCACGAGTCACTAGTTTCCTTCTATTGTGATAGCTAAAACTTCTTATCATAGAACGAATGTTGGGAGCCTAGGAGATATGTGTGGTAATTTTCTTTTCTCCATAAGAAAAAAAATATAGACAAAAACAATAAATTTGAAATGACATAACACAATACTAAGTTTCTCTTTGATAAATAAAAAAACAACAACAACAAAGCCCCCGCTCGCTTGGTTTATTTAAAATAAAAATAAAAAGAATTATCAAATTAAGAAGAGCTAATGAGATTTTATGAAATGACCTTCCATAAAAATAAAATTTATGAAATGAGGGACACTTTAATTTGGGTAGGAAGTTTGAGCTTCTCTTGGGTTGAAGCCACACTAGTGGTAAGAATGCACCATGACACTTAAAATAAAGCAGAAAGAAAGGAATTTGGCACATCATCACTTTAATCAACTCAGATAATAATAAAGAGGAAATTTCCAATCAACAATTAACAAAGGAATTAAGCAAACAGCTCAATAAGGAGGGGAAGTTGCAAACCCAGATATTTTAATAAGTAAATAATGTCTCACATAACAGTAATATTTGTCCTTAACCAATACATAACTCATGGCAGCAAAGCTCAATTTTCCCATATAGCAGAAAATTCATAATTATAAACTCTCTTGTAAAAGGGAATGAACCAAAATAATCTATGCTTTGCAGCCACTACACTAGTAATAGAAGCTTAGTAGATTGCCAACTTTAAACCAACTGGATTAGCTCTTTCCCCAAAACCATAACATCTGTCAGAAGAAAAATAAAAATGTAGTCAGAAAATAAGAGGAAGAAGAAACAACAATAATTGCAAGATGAAAAAACCACAGTTGGTGGATGTAAGCAAAACTAAAAGTATCAACCTGTCCGGCGGCGTTTCTATTTCTGCGGCTTCTTCCAAAAGACTCCAATCTTCTTTAGCATGTTCCCATTTTTCTTCTTCAGTAAATCATCATCCATATCTTCAGAGTAGGGTGAGCCAAACTTCCCAGCAACATGATTAAAGTTGCTGTCCAAAGATGCAGTTCTGTCCATGAGCTTGCCATTATTTCCGGCTGAAAGCATGGCTGCAGCTGCTTCAGCAGCTTTCCTCCACTGGTCAGACTGCACTTTTAGCCTTCTCAGTTCTGCCTCCATTTCTGCATTGGCTGCTTGAGCTGCCTCTAGCTGTTCAGCCACCCTTGCTACCCTCTTGTTGCTCTTATCTGCCTCCTCCATCACAATCCCAAGCTTCGCGAGAGCCTCTTGCTTGGCGCACCTTGCTTCCTCTACTTCTGCCACTACCTCATTGTTTACTTTACTCTTGTCCAATTGGATTTTGTTGATTTCCAATCTCAGCATTTCATTCTCTTCAGATATAGTCTGTAGTTCTGTTTCCTTATCCATCAAATGAGCCTTAAAATCTGTAACATGCCCTTTCAGTTCTTTCAATTCCTTTTCCAGTTCATACTCTCTCTGGCATGACAGGCTCTTCTCAAGTTTGGAATTCAGCCCCTCATTTTCCTCTGAAATGCATTGTAATTCAGTTTCCTTATCCATCAGGTGTGCCTTCAACTCTTCCATTTCAGCTTTGGTTTTCTTCAGTTCTGCCTCCAGTTCCCCCTCTCTCTGACTAGATGTAAATTTTATCTGCTCCACCAGTTCATTAGCACTTCTTAGCTGCACTGTGCTCTGAGTTTGTTCTTCATGGTATTTGGTCTCAGCGGTTTCTAGAGTAGATCTTAGCCGTTTTACTTCAGACTTCAAGCTGTGAAGCTCTGCCTCAGTCTGGTTTGATTCCACAGTCTCTCGAATTTCTCCAAATTCCTGCTGAAGGTCATGGTCGCCAGTCTGATTTTGAGAAACATTGCCGCTTGCATTAATCTGGTCAGTCTTGAGTTTGCTAACAAGTTCTTCTAGTAAATTTATATGTGCCCTTGACTGATCTAACTCTGAAGCAATGGAGTTGTAAGTTTCTGTTGATTTCATACCATCTAACCTGAGTGCCTCTACTGTTGTTCTTGCAGATTCCAACTGCAGTAGGGTTTCACTAACCAGCGCTTGTGCATGAGCTTCTGATTCCTTACTGTCCTTTAATTGGTTCTTCATGTTCTCTAAAAGAGAAAGTGTTTCTGCCAAGTTTCCTTTCAAGCTTTGGAGCTCTGCATTTGCTGATTCTGCATGCTTTGTCTGCTCAGCCTCAGATGCTGCTAGCGATTCAAGCTGCACCTTAAGCCTCTCAATCTCATCAATGGCAGATGCCAAGGCAGTTGAGTCAACTGAGTGCTGCTTCCGCACAGCCTCAAGCTCAACCTGCCATGCTCGATCTTTTTCTTGTGATATCTTGTGGAGCTTGATAACACGAGCTTCCTCAGAAAGAGAAAGCTCTGGAAGCTGCAGCTGGGATTCTTCGAGCTTTGAAGACAAGGCCAGTAATTGCTTCTTGGACTCCTCAGCATCTTGCTGAGCTTTTTCCTTGCATGATTCAGAAGATTGCAACTGGTCCTTTGCTTTTTTCAGATCTTCCTGGAGCTGAGAAATCTGAGATTCCAATTCAGATATTCTACTAGGGCCCTTCTTCTGGGTCAAGAATATAGATGAAGTTTTAGAACCTTTTCTACATCACATAAGAAGTATACAATGTATGCAATACAAACATTTTTACTAGCAAATGTCACAGTTGTGACACATGAGGAAAAAGGTACCCAAGTAAGGATGGCATTTGAGCAAAAGACAAGATGAAGAAAGACCTTTTATAACATGATGAAGAACTGAGCTAACAAAAACCATGAACATGTATTAATTGTAAAGGTAAGAATAACTGAAGAAACATATTAAATGTTACATGTACTGTAATGGGCCTGCATTTATAGATTAGGCAGAACGGGGTTCTCTATGTTCCTTTTATATCATCATAATTTATGTTGGCGTATGACACTAAAAATGAATAAAGAAGAAACGAAGACATCCAGCTTCAATATTTTTAAAAAGAAAGGAAAAAAGTTAAGAAAAATATGATGGCTAAAACTATGTTGCTATTTCTCATAAAGTTATAAGAAAAAGAAAAAAATCCAACCAGAAAGCAAACTAATATAATTATGTCTATTCAAAATCCAAACAGGTTCTCTTGCAGCTAAAGCATTTATGAAGCTTCTAGCACATATAAAGTATAAAACCCCAGGTTTAGACTATCCTTACAGTACACTCCAGTGGTTATACAGCATTCTATATATTGTGAAACAGAAGGATCCATGGAATCCGTTCAAAAGTACCTCAGGCAATGGACTTCTGGGTGATCTCCGCTCATTCACTTTTGGGCTTCTGTCTTTAGATATTCTTCTAGCTTGACTTGAAGTAGATGCAGAATCAGTTTCCAATGCAGTTGGCCTGAGTTGGCGAGCAACTCGAGGGGAGACCCTTTGAGGTGGAGAGACCCTTTGAGGCACTTCAGAGGAGCCACTCCTGATAGAAAATTAATAAATGAGTCAAATGAAGATCAGGTCAACTATCACAAGGTTCTGGGAATTCAAAAGGAATTCAAAATAGTAACTCTCAGATTCAGCAACGATGAACTTGTGCTTTAAATCATGAAAAACACAGGTTATGTACATTACAAGATTTTATCTTAGAATACTGACATTTGACTTATATACTACAGTGGCTAGTGGATAAATGGACTAGCCCATTGTGCAAACCTTGGCAACATATTTAGAACTTAGGAGAGTGTCTCTACCAAAATATTTAATGGAGAATAAAATAATAAAATGAGTAAAGTTGATACAATATTAAGAGGGATGCCATATTTACTGGAAAGAAACAACTTTCCCCATATGGAACGTTTTGGGGGCACTGTTTGCCGATTTACAGTATAACTAAGATCCATATTCCGTGCAACTAATATAATTCCACTTGACATGAACAGTTTGGTTGCTTAAAACAATTTACCAACATTTACAATATTCATATCATAAAACAATTTTATCCAGTTTTTATCCACTCTCAAACAAATGACCTAAATTTTTTTCGAACTTTCAAGAATCATAATTGTTGCAAGTCCACAATTCCAATCAGCAGCAGTAAAGGAAAGATCCCACACAAACATAAAGTAGTATACGCACTGACACAAAGAAAACCACCAAGAAAATGTTTCGTGCAATGACCTTCAGTAATAATAAGATCCCACATAACAAACACAGACCAACACAGAAAATTACAAACACAGACCAACACAGAAAATTACAAACAAATGCAACACAGTGATATAATCCTTTTCTTTTGTAAGCTAAGAAGTTGTAAATAATGATGCTGATACCAACTAATGATAAAATTCCTTTCCCATATAATCAAATTGCCCAACCAATAAGTCCTCAATCTAATGTGCGCATGAGATTATGCAACTAAGGTCACTTAATTGGTTCATGGGGCCCGTTATGTTCCTTTGATAGCTGCACTGGGTCCTGAGGGCAGCAGTATAGTTGCCAAGAGGCCCCAGCTTAAACTCAAAGGCAGAGGAGACGACAAGTTGCTAAATCTTTATTTTGATGCTGATATGATAGATAGATATTGCTACCAAGGCCCTTACCACAGAACAAGTCCACTACTATCAACAGTGGAAGTGCCACAACTAGATTGGTAAATGGAAATGGAATACATGATACAAGTATGATGTTCCACAGAAATAGGACAAACTCGAAACCAGATGTAAAGAGTTGAGTTTATAAAAATTAAAGGAGAGGCTGCTCGCAATAAAGAAATATAAATGCATACAAAAGAGCTAACAACAATGTCAATTTCTCGCAGCATCGGTGAGCACTTCTGGAAATGTATCCTTCACCATTATTAGTTTCATTAGATTATACAGCAATAATGAAAAGTATACAGCATTACCTGTTGCCTCAAAAAACAAAACAACCCCTCATATGAACAAGCTCCTCAGAGGAGAAGATACCAATCATAAAAAAAGCAAGTGAAGTTACCTTGCTTTTGGGGTCTGCATATTCAACTGCCCTTTCTAGGAACAAAGGTGAGAATGAGATTGAACTAATTTAAGCTTCACTACTTGAGTGCCTGCGACCCACAATACCTGAAACAGTTGAGATAAAATCACAAGGGTATCCAATGTTTTAATGTACAAGAAATAAATGGGTTTCATGAAGGACATGTGCTCCTTATCATCACAAAGGAAGCCATTATGGCAAAGATGTGCCAGACATAAATTCAACGTTTATCTCAACAAACCAATTTAATGCTTGATACCACAGCCCCACAGGTCTAACCATGATCAAGACCCATCATTGTAATCACGGCTAGCAGACCAAATTACAGAAATACCCCTGTATCCTAACAAGGAACATAGTCAGCTAATTGCGTTCCCAAACGAGGGCAGTTTCGTATTAGGGAGAAAAAGTTCCCTCCACCAGTTCTGCCGTTAAATGAGGGCACTAGTTTAAAAATGGAAGAACACAAAATGGTTTTCTCAAAATTGCTCGAAGCTTTTTGGTAATGTATTATGTGAGTTGAAACCCCCCACTAACAGCTTGTCTCTTGATTTTCGAAGAAAACACTATTTTCTCGGAAGGGTATCATTATTTTCCCTAGAAACAAACAAACAAACAGAAACAGATCTGGAGACAGCATAAACCCAAAAGAGATAAAATAAAATAAACCAGGGAATCAGAATCTGCAGAATAAAGCAGGTAATGTAGCTGAAGAAATTGAAACAACGGCCTCTTTGGATGAGGGAAAGGGAAAGTAGATTGTATGGAACAACTTTTTGAGATTCGATTTTGCTTTTCAAAGTCTGCAAAAGACAAAATGCCTGCAAATGCTGAAGCTCTTCAGCCAGAAAAGAAGAGCTGCATTGTATTGTATCACTTAGCAGAGGAGCTTCTTTTTATATACTCAGATTTCAGCCAAAAAGAAGTTCAAAAGAAACATCATTACCCTTGAGACTACAAAAAAAAGTTTTAAAAAAAACTGTAAAAGATGAAAATAAACCAAAAACGAAAAGAAAAAGAAAACCCATTGGGACATCAGAAGCAAAATGCTTGAAAATGCATGGTAATGGGATAGTGCTGTTCTGTTTCCCCATATTTTCGCAGCAGACAAACAAGAGCAGAATATTTGGGAAAGTTCACAGAAAATTACATAATAAAAACAAAAAACAAAAAAATGGAGACATAAAGAGAAATGGGTCAACCTTACTTGGTGAGCTTGTGGGAGATAATGAAGTATATTGTAAATGCAAGAAGCAGAGTATGAGGACTGTCCTTCTTCTTCTTCTAATTTTTGTTGTTGCAGTTTTTGAGGCGCTCTCTGCAGTCTCTATATATGAGAAAGGCTCTGCTTTGTTTGTTCAGACTTCAGACTTTTGGAGAGTGGAGGAGTGGACTGTTGGAGGTGGAGCGGAGAGGCACGTACGCAGAAAAAACAGGGGAGGACTATTTGTCGTATATTGAGAAAGGATCATAAAACTGAATTTAATTCGACTTTTACGTCCGAATTGGATATTATTATTATCCGTCTCCTCACCTCAGTTTTGTTTTCAAATTTCAATTAACTATTTTTTTCGAATTTTTTAGCTCGACTTTATGCAATTTTACAAATTTACAAAATTTCATATTTAATTTGGACTTATTTGGGACTGCTTCTCCAGCAAATATTTCAGCTCATAAGCTTTTCTAGTAAAAATACTTTTATTATAAAGATGTTGAAATTTTCTAAAAAATTGAAATGCTTCCTAGAAAAGCACATGGGAGAGCTTCTGAAGAAACATGACATGTGTTTCTATAAAGACTTCTATGACACGTAAGACTTCTAAACTTTTCTCAAGTAGGTTTTGCATTCTTTGTGATGTGAAAATAATCGCCGATTCTTTGTGAGAGAAATCGGTGTGGGAGAAAACAGTTTGGCGTTTGGTAAACTTTTTGTTAAAAGTGTTGTTGGTACTAATTCCAGATAATCGTAAAATAATTCCCGCATAATCATTAAACCCAAGTGCCTCTTGAAATTGATTCCCGTGATAATTAGAAAATGAAAGCACCTCATTACCGCTTTCCTTATAGCTTTCTCACAAAGAATTTTTAACAATAAGTGATTTTCTCATAGTTTACCAAACGGGGGCTTCCTAAAATTTTTAAAAATCACTTATCACCCAAAATAAGCAATGCCAAACCTGGCACTAAGGGCTAGTTTGGCATTCGTCTGAAAATAATCGCCATCGATTTCTTTGTGAGAGAAATCACCGTGGGAGAAAACAGTTTGGCGTTTGGTAAACTTTTTGTTAAAAGTGTTGTTGGTACTAATTCAAGTATAATCAGAAAATAATTCCCGCATAATCATTAAACCTGCCTCTTCGAAACCGATTCTGCATAATCGAGAAAATGAAAGCACCTCATTACCGCTTTCCTTATAGCTTTTCTCTCACAAAGAATTTTTAACAATAAGTGATTTTCTCATAGTTTACCAAACGGGCTTCCTAAAATTTTTAAAAATCACTTATCACCCAAAATAAAGAATGCCAAACCCGCATTAAACGTCATTAAACACTTTTGATTGTATGGGCTTTTGTTGTATGCTTATTTTTGGGCTCTTATTGTCTTTGGGATGGGCCACTGGACTATGTGTGTTGTTTTATTTTGAGTTTTTTTTGTTATTGTGTTGGCCTGGGTGTGCGAACTTTGTTCTAAACTTGGTTTGAATTTAGATGTTCTTTTCCGGTTGTGTTACGATTCTATTGTGCTATTGATTTGTACTTTATACACTTGACTATTTAGTGTTTTAATGAAATGAGATATGATCTCGAACAAAAAAAAAGCACTCCCAAACAGAAAAGTGGGGGCTACATACTGCATTTTGCAAAGAAATATTTTCTAAATCAAGTATGGAAATTGGGTACCATGTGAAGTAAAGAATTGAATTGGTCATTTTCTATTTCTTTTTATTTAAAATGTACTCTTTTTATTTATTTATTTTAAATTTGGTGTTGGCAATGTGACTTTTTCCTGGCATGATAATTGGAGCCCAGAGGGGCCTTGGGCTCTCCTGGTGTGGCCTAACAAGAAAGAAGGGTTAGGTTCTTGGTTGGTCTTGGGTTTCCTTATCTGTTGTTGGGCCTTTCAGCCTAGTGATTATATTTTTTTTTGGGGCTTATTGACCTTTTTATTACTTGGGCACGCAAATCTAATCTAATACATATTGGATAGTGGATTTTCCGATCCAATTTAATCAGACATGGTTTAGATCCGATCCAATTGATGTTGAATTATTGCATTAGATAATCAGATTTAACGATACGAAAAAATATTGAAATTCTTGTCAAAATTAATGCAATCAAACATTTTAATAGATGGCACATGGGGTGGCATCATAGTAGAAAAGTGAGCCAAATTCTTCCCTCTCCTCTCCTCCAAAGTGCACTTGGATTTGATTCACGTAAGAAACAATCTTGACGCAATTTAATATCTTACTCTCCCCTCCCCCTTCCCCTTCCCTAAAATGAAAAAAACAAAATCATTTTAATGGATGCAAATGTAAAATAAAAATTTATAGATATAAATATATAGATAAGTTTGACCAAAAAGTCAGAGAACTTTTATCACATAGCACCGACTACTTGGTAGTTTCTTCCTAGGTACTGTATATATATTTTTATTAATGACAACTTTCTAGGTACTTTCGGTTTTGCATATTCCAGATGTCATTCAAGAACGGCTATAACGTTCCTCTCTTGCATATTCCAATTTCCAAGTCTTTTAACTTTTTAATATTCTAGGTTCATAATCATATGGCATTCATACCCTCTTTTCAGACACTTGCTGTGTACGTTTTGTTTTGGTGGCAGAACTTGCTGTGGACGTTAGGTGCACAAATTGGCATCACTATGACATGTGAAGAAAAAAAACCTCCACATTTTTCAGCCCAAAATATTTGTCATTAATTATTTATGACCCATTTGATAATATATTTTTATTATTTTTTGTGATATAGTATAGGAAAAAATTAGAGTGAAAATGGAGATGAGGATATGAGATTGAGAGAAAGGATGAGAAGGGATGAATAACAAAAGTGAAAAGAAAACCTTAAAATGTGTTGGCTTTATATCTTCAATCGACATGCAGGTTTCTTCAATCGACATGCAGGTAATGATTGCATATCTTGTGCTGGGATCCACTAGTTTATATCACAGTAGTATTTGGGGGATATTGGGAGCTTGCCATTTTCTTTGGGTAGGTGTTTCCACTTGAGGTTAAGATATTTTGGATATTTAAATGGTTATCATAATTTTTTGTTTTATACAAGTGTTATTGGTGGGAGAGGGTGATTTGACCACATGACCTCATATGTAAGAGTAACTGCTCTTAATCACCTGAGTTTTAAATTCCTAATAATATCGTAATTTTTGTTGTAATTAACTTGATATTGCTCATGGTAAATTGGGTCAATTTTAAAGTTGTTTTATTATATTGTCACAAAGAATCACACACTTAGGATCTATGATTTGAAAGTGATTAAACTGATAAGAACAGATACTACACTTGATCTTAGCCAAAAGGCCGAGAAAGGTATATTTGAAAGTAATTAAACAAATTAGCTGGAGAGTATAAATGAGCAATGAAGTATGGTTTCGAAGTAAGAAGCGTGTGATTTCAGAATAAGAAACGATAAGAGGCAGATAGACAATTTGCGTTTCGCAATTGGAGATGTAGGATTTGAAAGAGATGGGACAGAGGAGAGAGAGTTTCTAAATTGTATTTATACCTACTAGTCAAGTTATGCCATGTTTTCAAAATTGTAATTAACTCATCATATCATAGAACATTGCTTTTTGAAGAGTAAAAATCTAGTGGTCATTGTACTTTTGAAAACCCAATCCAATCTCTACATGTATGAGTTCATGCAAAATTCTATAGTGAGGGTGTCATATATGCATTTCTCAGATAAATTATGTGACTAATATGAAAATTCACATCTATAATCCATATATGACTCCCTCACCATAAAACGACTCGTGAGTTCATATACAGTGATATGAAAGCAACCCCAATCTTGACCGTCCATGAATTCCGGGCTCACATGGACAGACAAACACTTGTTCCAGAATCCATAGAATATTTATAAAGAAGCAAACTTTGAGCTTCATGCACACACACATGACATGCTTAAAATATCTTCCGTCTTTATATGATTACATAAAAAGTCATTATTATGTATTTTGAAATTCTTCCTTTTTGGCTGAATTAAATTGGAAGTCACTGTCAATATCTGCACACAGTAACCATATCTTCCCTGTCTACCCACATAGTCAACACAGTAGTTCCTCAATTGCAAGTAAGTAATTATTTTCCCATTTTGCCCCTAATGGCCACTTTTAAGTAACCAGACAAATTCAAAACATATGGCCAGTTATGTCAGATATACATATCTCATTTTCTCATAGCGCGTGGAAGTCTGTGATTGGTAGGAACAGTAATTATGTCAGATAAACATATCTCATTTCTTACAGCGTGATAGTCTGTGATTGGTGGAGAACAGTAAACAGTGCTTTCTCCGTTTCACATAAGTTTTTCGCATTTTTCACTTTCGAAACGCCCAAAACATCCGTTATAAATAACACCCGCATATCACTCAACCCCTAATCAAAACTCCGACTTTAAGTGTCAGGACAGCAGAAAGCAGAAAGCAGAAAGCAGAGGAAGAAGAAGAAGCAAATCTTCAAATCTTCCAAGAAAAACAACAACCCAGAAAAGGAAGAAAGAAACCAAGATCATGAGGTCCAGCAACCACTTGATTGGGCTACTAAATTTCACCACTTTCCTCCTCTCAATCCCAATCCTTGGAGGGGGCATATGGCTGAGCGGCAGAGCCAACAACACAGACTGCCTCAAGTTCCTCCAATGGCCGCTCATCATCATTGGGGTCTCGATCATGGTGGTTTCCCTAGCTGGTTTTGCAGGAGCCTGCTATAGGAACACTTTCCTCATGTGGATTTACCTGTTCGTCATGTTCTTCATCATAGCAGCTCTGATTGGCTTCATCATCTTCGCATATGCTGTCACAGACAAAGGATCAGGCAGGCCTGTGACGAACAGGGCATATGTGGAATATTATCTGGGTGACTATTCCGGCTGGCTGGAGGAGCATGTAAATGATAACAGTAACTGGAGAAAGATTGGCTCTTGTATTAGAGACTCCAAGGTTTGCCAGAAGATGGGGAGGACTATGAATGGTGTGCCTCAGACTGCTGACATGTTTTACAACAGAAAGCTCAGCTCTGTTCAGGTATGTACTTAAATTTGTTTTCATGTTTGTTTCATTTTATTTACATCCATGCATTTTTTTCTTCTTTTTGAACAATAAGAAAAAAAAACTTGAAAAGAAGAATTGGGTTTCATTAGGAATTTTATTTTGGGTTGTGTTCATATAGGACAACTTAATCTGATCACTTTAGTGCTTGGGTTTTGGATTAGGAATTTTTTGTTATGTTCTTATTTTTATGGTTTAGATTTTAGAGGGCCGGAGAAGAACCGGGCATCCGAGTTCACCCAATTTTCGTGAATTACAATAGTTTAGAATATCGCTATTAAAAAAAAGTCGAAGAAGATTAATTTTTGATTTAGTGGTAGATCCAGTTTAAGATTTGTTAGATTTTTCATTTTTGCTTAGGAAGGTTATGGCACATGGGTACACAGCCAATATGACAAGCATGGGTGGGTTTTGAGGTAGGAGCCCTCCTTTGCACTGATGGAAAATTGCCTCTTGTTGGCCCTCTTTTGTTTTATTTATTTATTTATTCTTGATAATGAAGGAAAACCCCACCAACATAGAACCAAATTAGAAGGGGCGGTGCGGTGACCTAAAAATCGAGAAAAAGCTTCTTTTTTTTTTTTTGACGAAGAGAAAGAGATAATTCCAATAGTTATGCGGTGGATGAAATCCTTACTTATTACAAAACTTATCAGAAATTTTAGTTTTATCTTAAATCAACGAAAATTAGAAGATTCTGATGTAGAGATTTTTCTTTAATTTTTGATAGTCTAAATTACAAAAGGAGAGGTATCATGGGGGTTCGAATGTCCACACAACTTTGTAGACCTATAATCATCTTAGATTAATTTGTTTGCTCAATTAAGAAACGTAATCCCTTGATAAACACTCATGACCCTAACTCTCTACCTTTTCCTATTTTCTCCCAATATTTCCTTAATTTGTCATCAATATTCATGTTAACGGTCATCATATCACCCTTTACAATTAGTTAGCCTTAGGTTATCTGTCTTTGGATCAAAATGTTTTGAATAAATATTTTTTCAGAAAGAATGTTGTCTTTTGGGAGCATTGGATTGGATGGTGGCCTTTTCTGCTTTATCGTAACAGAATTTCTTTTAGGTGGTATATCCCCCGTCTCATTTTTGTCTGCTTTCCCTGTTAGAGATAGGAAGTAATAATCATTACAGGCTTGGAACGAACTTGGCATTCTTGCCCATATCTTTTTTGGGTTCATTTTCTTATGTGTATTTTTCTTTGTCGACAAGTCTACATTATTGCTGTAAAGAACAAAAAGTCCAAATTATAGGTGCAAAGAATTCAATTTTCCAGATATTGATGCATGGCCTAACCCATGTTCCATACTTTCTTCACATGTTGGACCATCCATTTTAAAATCACTTGGGAAAGAAGGAACAATTTTTCTATGAATAAATAAATACAACTTTTAACCCATTATTATATATTATTTGCCAAAAATAATATAGTTTCACAAAACAATATTCGCACTATAAAATATTCAAAAAAAGGCATTGGAAGCCTATAACTTTAGTTGGTGATGATCAGCCTCAAGTTGAAATGTGTGTGTAATTTCATGCTTTGATAGGTCATATATGCAACTAGAAGGTGGTGTAATTTTTTTTTTTGTGTGGCCGAAGTTATGAAGAGGGAGGGGGAATTTCTTTCACACATATACTACTAAGGTGTCATGAGAGTTCGAACTTGAGACCACTAGTCTGCAAGTTATGACCCTTTTTCACTGAGTTAGATCCCGTTGCCAAGGTGGTGTAATTAATCAATAGGGTTAATTAAGTGACAAATTCTTTTGTTTTCAACATTTCAAGCTTTTTGGTCAGTATTTTCTTGTTTATTTTCTTATATAATTCATGCTTATCCTTTGTTGCTCCAAAAGCTAGGGTACCATTTATGCTTACCAGATAGCATTTATATCAGGAAGCAGGTTCTGCAATTTCTATAGATTGATAGAACTGAGGGAAAAGGGGGGCCTTAACTTGCCCACAAAGGGCAATGTATTTGTATTGATATGATGACTAAAATACCAATGTTGTTTTCCCATTTGGTCCACAGTCTGGCTGCTGCAAGCCCCCTACAGAATGTGGCTTTACGTATGTGAATGAAACGACATGGGAAACTGGAGGAGGTGTAACGGGAACCAATCCTGACTGCACACTGTGGAACAACGACCAACGGCAACTATGCTATTCCTGTAACTCTTGCAAAGCTGGTGTTCTGGCCAGCCTTAAGAAGAGCTGGAGGAAGGTCTCCGTGATCAACATTGTTGTATTAATCATCCTAGTTATCTTCTATGTGATTGGCTGTGCAGCATTCCGAAACAATCGTCGGATGGACAACGATGAACCCTATGGCGAGGCACGGATGACAAAATCACAACCTAGTGCTTTCCAACTCTAGTTATAATGGTAGAGAATCTGATACTTGGAAACTAAACTGTGTGAAAAATGTATCTTAAAGGTTTTAGGATTGCACTCTTAGGGCTTATTGTATTAGACAAGTGAACATCATGACTTTGGCTTGATTTTTCATAAGTTGGCTGTATATGTGAATTATCGGCACTTTATTTTCTCTGTATTAATCATCTATCTACTTGATAGAAGAACAAAAAAAGGATGTCATTTCTCAACAAGACTAGATTTCACGTTGAAAATGCAGAAAATTTACTCTAGATTAAAAATTCCCTAGATATGAAACAGTGTCATTTAACCTGCAACATGCTCATGGAATTTGTAAAATGAGAAATAGGATTCTAAGCTATCACTGTGCTAGTTCCACTTTCAACTACTGTGATACTTGTGATTCAACATCAACTGATGTATCATCCTCGCGGCCTTGTTCTGGAACCCATCTTGAAACCGTGCGCTCGTCAACCGTATAGTTCTCCAAACATGACGGGGAGGCAGCATCATGACCATTTTTACTAATACTAAGAACTAGCAATGTCTTTACAACACCTAAACAAAGCCTTAAGGTGCCATGAATATCAGACCACACCCGCAATCGCCCATTTGCTTCACCATCTCCTTCTGATGACACAAGCACAGCATAATCAGAATGGACCAAATTCGGATGGTGACGGTATGCAACAAAGTCTGCACCATATTTAAATCCGGGCCTTACAACCCAATTTTTCAGTCGAAGATGAGAATAAGCCTTGTAAAACTCAGGGAAAGCTGCTTTTTTGGATTTCATGTACTGCCAGAGCTCTTGAACATCCTTTGGGCGTTTATCTTCACCCACTATCTTGAGGCATTTGAGAGAATAGCATAGGAAAAATGCCTCTTCCATATCCAACTGAAACCACCGCTTATCCTTCTCGGCGTTAATAACACAGTCGCCAAAGTAGGCACGGCCAAGGAGATGAGCTTGTTCTTCTTCTGCAGCAAGAAGTACACAACACCCACACAAGATTCCTCGAGCATCTGATTGGATTAGAGAAGACTGAAGCTGCAATACTATCTTTGACATGGGATCTGCAAGAGCTTTTGCTTCTGCGCCTTTCGCTTTCCATTTACGCGCCATTTAATCCTACAACAAGATCAAACAGTTGGTTAGAACATACAACAGAAACTACTGTAACAAAAGAAACCCACCTTTTGTTTTCCTTAAGTTATATATGTTTTAGGAAATATTGAAGACCTCTAGAGGATATCCAGAATCAATTTACAAGAAATGATCAATGCACCAAACAATCACCCTAAATATCAACCTACAAAATAAGGATGCTGTGTTCTTAATTGAACCCATGTTACAATAATATCAATTTAGCAAATATTATTGGAAAAAAAATGAAGAAAAAGAAACAGAGACAGAGACTTAGAAGTGACAGTTTTTAGAATAGTGTTTCACCCTCAGCACAAAGAAGAAAAAAAACATCTGATAGAGTTTGGAATATTTGCAATCAGAATTTTTCATTAATATATTTTCTGGTTGTATCTTTTCAAGCCACCAAGCCCCAAAATTATAAGCCAACTAAAATCAGAAATTAGACATTAATTGAATCCCTAAACCCCTAATTTCTGAATCAGGAAATTAGAATGTAGAAACAGAATGAGAAGTTAAATTACAAGAAAAAGAAGAGTAGAAGAAGAACCGTTTGTGCAGCTGTCGAGCTATGGAGCGCCGCAAGCTTGCAAGGTGGACGGAGGAGCGAGGATGATGGTGGAACCGTTTTAAACGCAGCCGTTTTGCCGCTTTGGCTTTCCCAAAGTTACGGAGAGAGATTTTGCAACAGAGATAAAGGAGTTCAATTCTGCTGTTACCATTTTCCCTCTTTCTCCCTCTCTCTATCTCCCACTTGATTCTGAATCCAGACCTATCTCCTTCCCCTGCTCCTCTGGCTTCTTCTTTGAAAGAGAGAGGGAGATCGAGCGTGAATCAGAGAAATCAAGGGAGATAGAAGTTTGGGGACAGAGGTAGAAAAAAGGAGATAGAGTGAAAGAGAAAAGGAGGCTTTGCCGGCGGCGAGAAGGAGAGGGGGTTACCTGTGGCTGGGTGGGGTGGCTGACGAGATTAGGTGGGTGGGAGTTTTGGTAGCCGGCGGATCTGGGGTTGCTGTGGGAGTTCGCTGTTGGGTCTTTTTTTCTTCTTCAATTATTAGTTTTATTTATTAAACATTAGAATATTTTAAAAGTATAGCCGGTCGGCTATACTCTATAAATAAAATATTTAACGGTATAGCCGGTCGGCTATACTCTATAAATAGAATTTTTAAAGGTATAAGGATATATATATATATATATATATATATATAAATTTCTTTAAACTATGTAATATATATATATATATATATATATATAAACTAAAACTATATATTATATATATATATATAAATTTCTTTAAACTATATATTATATATATATATAAATTTCTTTAAACTATGTATTATATTTTTATTATAATAAGGTATAACCGAGAGGCTATACTCCTTAAATAGAATATTTTAAAGGTAGAGCCGATCGGCTGTACTCTTTAAATAGAATATTTTAAAAAGTATAGCCGTCCGGCTGTACTATTTAAGTAGAATATTTTAAGAGTATAGCCGTTCGGCTATACTTTTAAAATAGAATATTTTAAAGGTATAGCCGCTCGGCTATACTTTTAAAATAGAATATTTTAAAGGTCGAGCCGAGCGGCTATACTCTATAAATAGAATATTTTAAAGGTAGAGCCGAGCGGCTATACTCTATAAATAGAATATTTTAAGGTAGAGCCGTTCCGCTGTACTGTTTAAATAGAATATTTTTAACGTATAGCCGTGCGGCTGTACAATTTAAATAGAATATTTTAATAGCATAGCCGGTCGGCTATACTCTTTAAAGAGAATATTTAAAGGTATAGCCGCGCGGCTATACCCTTTAAATGGAATATTCTTGTTGCATCCCAAGTTTTGATGGACGTTGACAAAGGAAGGGTCGCGGGTGGGAGAAGACCAAGACTTGCATACACATTTGAAGCGCATGAGAGACTTGGAGGGTAGCCTTGGGAGAATCTCAAAGAATGTAATTTGGCTGGGGAGCTCTGTACCTCCAAGTTTAGTTTTTATCAGAAGGAAGCCAAGAGCTTCAAGAAGGATTGAAGTGAAAGGTGGACAGAGGAGTGACTGAGGAGGACGGTGGAACCGTTTTAAACGCAGCCGTTTTGCCGCTTTGGCTTTCCCAAAGCTACGGAGAGATATTTTGCAACAGAGAGAAAAGAGTTCAATTCTCCTGTTACCATTCCCCCCTCTCTCTCTCTCTCTCTCCCACTTGATTCTGAATCTAGACCTATCTCCTTCCCCTGCTCTTCTGACTTCTTCTTTGAAAGACAGAGGGAGATCGAGCGTGAAGCAGAGAAATCAAGGGAGATAGAAGTTTGGGGACAGAGGTAGAAAAAAGGAGATAGAGAGAAAGAGAAAAGGATGCTTTGCAGGCGGCGAGAAGGAGAGGGTGTTGCCGGTGGCTGACGAGATTAGGTGGGTAGGAGTTTTGGTAGCCGGCGGATTTGGGGTTGCTGTGGGAGTTCGCTGTTGGGTCTTTTTTTATTCTTCAATTATTAGTTTTATTTATTAAACATTAGAATATTTTAAAGGTATAGCCGGTCGGCTATACGCTATGAATAGAATATTTTAAAGTTATAGCCGCGCGGCTATACTCTTTAAATAGAATATTTTAAACGTATAGCCGCGCGATTAGACTCTTTAAATAGAATATTTTACCAGTATAGCCGATCGGCTATACGTTTTAAATAGAATATTTTAAAAGTATAGCCGCCCGGCTATACTCTAATTTTAACAGTATAGCCGCGCGGCTATACATTTTAAATATCATAATCTGAATTTCTCTTTTTTAATTACTTTAATGAGTAGCTATGTTTTAATTATTATTTAATTAGTGAATAATTAGCATTTAAATATTTTTATTAAAGAATTTTTTTTAAATTACTATTTATTAAGTAATATAATATATGAAGTTAATTAAAATAATTAATACTAATTATTCAATAAAGAAATAATTACTAATGAAAGTAATTAAATAAGACTAAGATATTATTTAATTATGGAAAATTTTTTTAAAAATTTATTGACTTAAAGAAACTAAGTTTATATATATTTTTTTAAAATCTTTTCCGACGAAATTGCGTCGGGACAGGTCTAACCCGGCTAAACTCTGCCTGATTAGACCTCTCCCGATGAAATTTCGTCGGGAGACTCCTGCAAATATTTGCCGACATAGACATATGCCGACGGAATTTCGTCGGGAGAGGTTTTTTGCTATTTTTGTTATAAAAAATTTTAAAATATAAAATTAGTTTCTTTACTTTTGCTTTTTGGCCAACTTCCTTAATTTAATATATGTAATTAAGTAATATATTTTTTAAAAAAATTACCTTAATTAATAATTATGTTTTAATTATTATTTCTTTAGTAAATATGTAAATATTTTACCGATTTCATAAATTACTTAATAAATAGTAATTAATTATTTTAAATTATTTGTGGACTTTGTTTTTATTTTTATATTAAATAATAATTAAAACATAATAAATTTAAAGAGTATAGCCGCGTGATTATAATGTTTAAATATTTGAATATATTTAAGGGCACCTAAAAAGATAAGCAACCTCTTTATATCATTACTTATAGAATTCACAATCATGCTCCTTATTTTTTAGTTAAAATTTAGCTAAAAACGCTAGAAATCTATTTTAAGAGCTACGTATAGAAGGAGACCACTCCCCCACTTTGCAATGATCTCTCTCATAATAGATATTATGTTTAAATCAATCTCTTCTATTATGTAAGGGTGAACCACATATATATATCCTCAGAGTGTTTGTACTTACCAAATCATGATATATCCCAATTTAATTAGGTATGTTAACCAATAGTTCAGAATTATAAATGTTAGCTACATATACAATAATATGCAGTCACTAAATAGAGTTGAACAACCCTCTGATCATGTTCAGTCTGACTTCAAAAGATTTAAAAGAATTGCCGAGATCATCATTCATGAATATATTGATGACCTGCCTGACCTTGTATTGGTTGAAGAGCAAAAACCTATTATACGTACCCTGATTTTCTTGGATGATACAGTTGATGTAATTTTTTTCAATAGAGAAGCACCCCGCATTCAAAATACACAAGAACACAAATTGTCTTTGGGTACTACTTTTGGTTGGGACGTATAATGATCTAGTTTGTTGGTGCGCAAATGGGTTCAATCAACGTGACTACTACATCTGCAATCTCTACACCAAGCAATGGGTGTGCTCTGCCTCCCACCCCTCGATGTCACAATAACATACGAGCTGAATTCATATGCAGTCCTAAGGAAGATGATAGCATTGGCGATGGAAAAGAAGAATACTACAAGTACAAGATTATCCAAATAATGATTCATAAGAGTCCAGGGGATAATTCATTTCAATTCAACTTGCATATGTTGTGTTATGAGAGTGGTAAATGGACAGAGACTGTTGCATCAAGCCCACGAAGCTTTAGTGTGAATCATTTGTGTTCTGATGTCAGTGTTGCTCACAATAGTATTTTGTATTGGTGTGAACGTGATTTTATTATTAGCTTGAATCCATACTCCAACGATAATATGTAGAGTTACGTCAAAATTTATTTTCTAGGTGTGTGCCAATTGTACCTCAATCCAGTTGCGGATGGCCGAACCTATCTGAGAGTTCACGAAGATTATGATCATGTTGATGGCGAATGGTGTTTGGTACCCAGAGTTTACATCGACCAAAGATCTGTTGACCGCTAAATGAAAACATCAGAGCTACTTGAAAAGCACTCTTAAGGTGCAAGGTTTCGATCCAAATAAAAAGGACGCCTTGTGTCTAGAATTGCATCAACAACTAGTCATGTACAACATTCGTACTAGAAACCTTAAAAGAAGGTTACAAGATTTGTAAGTTATTTATCGTATTTTTATTATTATTATAACTAGGTTGAGTAAGTATAACTTAATTTATTTATATTCAAATTAAGTAATGCAATTCCTTACCCTTGTAGCATATCAAACCCGCAATTTATTTGGAAAAATTAGTTTCCTCCAATATTTCATCTGTTTTTTCTGCAATTATGTTGGGATAACAATAACCTCTATAGCAAAAAAGAGCAATCTTTGAAACATGACCAAAAACCTATGTTTACGAATTGAGCGACATGTGCACAAGCACATTAATCCTAATTCTAATAACTTGTGAATAGTCATGCCTCTCACACTCACACTCACTCACACAAATACGCCCCACGCCAACGCCCTTATCATCCTTATGACATTTTCTACACTAAAAAATTGTTCTTACAGTAGTTGATCATTTAAAATGAATCACCAGTTTCACATTACAATACGGCCCTTTTGGTAAAGGGCCACACACCAAAAATAATAGGTTTTTAGCAATAAGCCTATTTTAGCACGACATATACATGTATTAGGAAATATGGAAGGACCTCTATAGTGAACATCCAGAATCAATTTACAAGTACTGCCCAATGCACCCAACAATCAACTAATCACCCCCAAAAATCAACCTATTTCTGCTGTTAGATATTCTCTGCAATCATTCATGGTGGTCGTATTGTATCTCTTCATCGTAGTCACCTGAGTTGAGTTACAATTTGTAAGGTGCCACCAAGCCCACAAAATTAAAAATAACCCTTAATTACAACATTCTTATGAAAAACATGCTAACACATGCCATTTCAAAGTTTTATCTATTAATTTTACGGTGTTAACGATTTCGACTTGATTACAAACCAAACAAAATTATGAAGGCCAAAATTTTCAGAAAGTGAAATTAGAAGAATCATGGTTAATAATAAGTCAAACTATAGTCCAAACCAAAATATAGTGGATCCTACAATGTATGTCAAATTTCTCCAAAATAAGTTCATAGTTTTTATCAGGAGGAAGCCAAGAGGTCCAGGACAGATTGAAGGGGTCTTCAAAGAATTGACAAGTTCTAACTTTGAGTTCATCGCTATATATGCTGAGCTGACTATGCATCTAAGCTGCTTTGGTTTACTCGCTTGAAAAAATGAGAGAACCCAAGAAGACTAAAAATTGACAGATACATGTGCGAGGCAAATTGCTCTTCACATTAGGAGCGGGGAGGATTTTTTTTTTTGTTATTGGCTAGTCGGCTAGTTGTATTTCTCTTTACTTTGTTAGAAGATGTTCTACGTTTAGGGTTTAGGGCCCCAAAAAATTAACTATAAGTGAAAAAAAATACCTAATCAAGTTGGAACCTCGACAAAATAAAATAAAATATATATTAAGTGGTTCACTTCAAATAATATTGGGCCTTTTTGTGAGAAAGCTTAACACTTATTGGGCTTTGTAGGTGATTAAGTTGGGGACAATATCAATATTTGGTGATTTGCTTATCCTTCTCTCTGAAATCTTAACAAAAAAACAACTCAAAAACAAGTTGCATTTTTTTTTTCCTTGTGACCCTTTGAACTGAAGCTTGATGATGAAATACGCCATATCTCATCTTAAAGGGCACAATGCCATCCTCTAGTTACTGAAGCTTGATGATGAAATAGGTCATATCTCATCTAAAGGCCATATCTTATTTTAAAATCACTTGGGAAAGAAGGAACAATTTTTCTATGAATAAATAAATACAACTTTTAACCCATTATTATATATTATTTGCTAAAAATAAAATAGTTCCACAAAACAATATTCGCACTATAAAATATTCAAAAAAGGGCATTGGAAGCCTATAACTTCAGTTGGTGATTATCAGCCTCAAGTAGAAATGCGTATGTAATTTCATGCTTTGATAGGTCATATATGCAACTAGTAGGTGGTGTAATTTTTTTTGTGTGTGGCCGAAGTTAGGAAGAGAGAGGGGGAATTCCTTTCACACACACTACCAAGGTGTCATGAGAGTTCGAACTTGAGACCATTAGTCTGCAAATTAGGGCCCTTTTTCACTAAGCTAGATCCCGTTGCCAAGGTGGTGTAATTAATCAATAGGGTTAACTAAGTGACAAATTCTTTTGTTTTCAACATTTCAAGCTTTTGGTCAGCATTTTCTTGTTTCTTTTCTGATATAATTCATGCTTATCCTTTGTTGCTCCAAAAGCTAGGGTACCATTTATGCTTACCATATAGCATTTTTATCAGGAAGCAGGTTCTGCAATTTCTATAGATTGACAGAACTGAGGGAAAAGGGGGCCTTAACTTGCCCACAAAGGGCAATGTATTTGTATTGATATGATGACTAAAATACCAATGTTGTTTTCCCATTTGGTCCACAGTCTGGCTGCTGCAAGCCCCCTACAGAATGTGGCTATACTTAAGTGAATGAGACGACTTCGGAAACTGGAGGAGGTTTAACGGGAACCAATCCTGACTGCACACTGTGGAACAATGACCAACAGCAACTATGCTATTCCTGTAACTCTTGCAAAGCTGGTGTTCTGGCCAGCCTTAAGAAGAGCTGGAGGAAGGTCTCCGTGATCAACATTGTTGTATTAATCATCCTAGTTATCTTCTATGTGATTGACTGTGCAGCATTCGAAACAATCGTCGGATGGACAACGATGAACCCTATGGCGAGGCTCGGATGACAAAATCACAACCTAGTGCTTTCCAACTCTAGTTATAATGGTAGAGAATCTGATACATGGAAACTAAACTGTGTGAGGTTTTGGGATTGCACTCATAGGGCTTATTTGTATTAGACAAGCGAACATCATGACTTTGGCTTGATTTTTCAAAAGTTGGCTGCATATGTGAATTATCGGCACTTTATTTTCTCTGTATTAATCATCTATCTACTTGAGAGAAAAAAATGTCATTTTGCAACAAGACAATAGATTTCATGTAGAAAATGCAGAAAATCAACTCTAGATTAAAAATTCCCTAGATATGAAACAGAGTCATTTAACCTGCAACATGCTCATGGAATTTGTAAAATGAGAAATAGGATTCTATGCTATCACTGAGCTAGTTCCACTTTCAACTACTGTGATACTTGTGACTCAACATCAACTGATGTATCATCCTCGCGGCCTTGTTCTGGAACCCATCTTGAAACCGTGCGCTCGTCAACCGTATAGTTCTCCAAACATGACGGGGAGGCAGCATCATGACCATTTTTACTAATACTAAGAACTAGCAATGTCTTTACAACACCTAAACAAAGCCTTAAGGTGCCATGAATATCAGACCACACCCGCAATCGCCCATTTGCTTCACCATCTCCTTCTGATGACACAAGCACAGCATAATCAGAATGGACCAAATTCGGACGGTGACGGTAGGCAACAAAGTCTGCACCATATTTAAATCCGGGCCTTACAATCCAATTTTTCAGTCGAAGGTGAGAATAAGCCTTGTAAAACTCAGGGAAAGCTGCTTTTTTGGATTTCATGTACTGCCAGAGCTCTTGAACACCCTTTGGGCGTTTATCTTCACCCACTATCTTGAGGCATTTGAGAGAATAGCATAGGAAAAATGCCTCTTCCATATCCAACTGAAACCACCGCTTATCCTTCTCGGCATTAATAACACGGTCGCCAAAGTAGGCACGGCCAAGGAGATGAGCTTGTTCTTCTTCTGCAGCAAGAAGTACACTACACCCACACAAGATTCCTCGAGCCTCTGATTGGATTAGAGAAGACTGAAGCTGCAATACTATCTTTGACATGGGATCTGCAAGAGCCTTAGCTTCTGCGCCTTTCGCTTTCCATTTACGCGCCATTTAATCCTACAACAAGATCAAACAGTTAGAAATTAGAACATACAACAGAAACTACTGTAACAAAAGAAACCCACCTTTTGTTTTCCTCAAGTTATATATGTTTTAGGAAATATTGAAGACCTCTAGAGGATATCCAGAATCAATTTACAAGTAATGCTCAATACACCAAACAATCAACCTAAATATCAACCTACAAAATAAGGATGCTGTGTTCTTAATTGAACCCATGCTACAATAATATCAATTTACCAAATATTATTGAAAAAAAAACATAAAGAAAAAGAAACAGAGACAGAGACTTAGAAGTGACAGTATTTAGAACAGTGTTTCACCCTCAGCACAAAGAAGGAAAAAAAAAATTCTGATAGAGTTTGGATATTTATTAGATCTTCTATGCAATCAGAGTTTTTCAAGCCAACAAGCCCCAAAATTATAAGCCAACAACAAGAGGAAATTAGGCATTTATGTAAAATCAGAAATTAGACATTAACTGAATCCCTAAACCCCTAATTTCTGTATCAGGAAATTAGAATGTAGAAACAGAATGAGAAGTTAAATTACAAGAAAAAGAAGAGTAGAAGAAGAACCGTTTGTGCAGCTGTGGAGCTATGGAGCTCCTGCAAGCCTGCAAGGTAAACGGAGGAGTGACTGAGGAGGATGGTGGAACCGTTTTAAACGCAACCGTTTTGCCGCTTTGGCTTTCGCAAAGTTACGGAGAGAGATTTTGCAACAGAGATAAAGGAGTTCAATTCTGCTGTTACCATTTTCCCTTTCTCTCTCTCCCACTTGATTCTGAATCCAGACCTATCTCCTTCCCCTGCTCATCTGGCTTCTTCTTTGAAAGAGAGAAGGAGATCGAGCGTGAAGCAGAGAAATCAAGGGAGATAGAAGTTTGGGGACAGAGGTAGAAAACAGGAGATAGAGATAGAGAGAAAGAGAAAAGGAGGTTTTGCCGGCGAGAAGGAGAGGGGGTTGCCGGTGGCTGACGAGATTAGGTGGGTGGGAGTTTTGGTTGCCGGCGGATTTGGGGTTGCTGTGGGAGTTCGCTGTTGGGTCCTTTTTTTCTTCTTCAATTATTAGTTTTATTTATTAAACATTAGAATATTTTAAACGTATAGCCGGTCGGCTATACTCTATAAATAAAATATTTAAAGGTATATCCGATCGGCTATACTCTATAAATAGAATTTTTAAAGGTATAGCCGATCGGCTATACTCCTTAAATAGAATATTTTAAGGTATAGCCGGCCGGCTATACTCTTTAAATGGAATATTTTAAAGATATAGCCGGCCGGCTATACTCTTTAAATGGAATATTTTAAAGATATAGCCGTCCGGCTATACTCTATAAATAATTTTAAAAGTATAGCCGAACGGCTATAATCTTTAAATAGAATATTTTAAAAGTATAGCCGCCCGGCTATACTCTTTAAATAGAATATTTAAAGGTATAGCCGAGCGGCTATTCTCTTTAAATGGAATATTTTAAAGGTATAGCCGTTCGGCTATACTCTATAAATAATTTTAAAAGTATAGCCGAACGGCTATACTCTTTAAATAGAATATTTTAAAAGTAACGCCGTTCGGCTATACTCTTTAAATGGAATATTTTAAAGGTATAGCCGCCCGGCTATACCTTTTAAATATCAGAATCTGGATTTCTCTTTTTTAATTACTTTAATGAGTAGTTATGTTTTAATTATTATTTAATTAGTGAATAATTAGCATTTAAATATTTTATTAAAGAAAAAAATTACTATTTATTAAGTAATATAATTTATGAAGTTAATTAAAATAATTAATACTAATTATTCAATAAAGAAATAATATTTAAAAAATAATTAGTAATGAAAGTAATTAAATACGACTAAGATATTATTTAATTATAGAAAAAATTAAAAAATTTATTGACTTAAAGATACTAAGTTTATATTTATTTTTAAAAATCGTTCCCGACAAAATGGCGTCGGCACAGGCCTAACCCGGCGAAACTCCGTCGGATTAGACTTCTCCTGACGATATTTCGTCGGCAAAGGTAAATTTCTTCGGAGGAAGTGTTGCTGCGTTGTGGGTTTGTCCCAGGCAGTGAGGAGGAGGTGAACGTTCTTGTTGCATCCCAAGTTTTGATGGGCGCTGACAAAGGAAGGGTCGCGGCTGAGAGAAGACCAAGACTTGCAGACACATTTGAAGCCCATGAGAGACTTGGAGGGTAGCCTTGGGAGAATCTCAAAGCATGTAATTTGGCTGGGGAGCTCTGGACCTCCAACTGGCTCCATGTATTGATCTCTATGCCACTTTGTTAGGATATTATCCTTCCTTACAAGTATAAGTCTAAAAGTTGATAGTTTTGTAGGGACAGCTGGTGGATGGGAAATCCAAAGTTTAGTTTTTATCAGAAGGAAGCCAAGAGCTTCAAGACGGATTGAAGTGAAAGCTTCTTTGAAAAAACTATATAAACGAGTTACATGGGTTTTATTTTTGACATTAAGTTCGTTGAGACATAAAACCTTTATAGCAAAGACCAATCTTTGAACTTGATTTGTCACAATCTTATAGACCAATTATCACCAGAAACATATCTTTAGAGCAGAGATGTGTGCACAATAACATGTCAATAATCATGGATTCACACTCACACAAATCTACACCAACACCATTATCATCCTCATGACATTTTCTACTTCGTTTTTTTTTTGGCTGAAAGAAAAAGAAAACTGTTTTTGATGAGGGAATTGTTGTTGTATAGCTGATCGTTGAAAATGAATCACCCGTTTCTTGTATCTTGTAACATAAAGTATCGTTGCTTCACACAAATTTGACACCCCAATATCTTCTTACTATATTTTTAAATTGAAAATTAATGGGAAGTTCAACTTTATTTTACTCTCATGGCAGCAGAAATATCAAATTTCAGGGCCTTGTTGTCTTGCAACAATATGTAAGCACAAGGCACCATGAAAAAACCCAATATGTTTTTCAAGGTAAGAGAAGCCACCAAAATAACTTCTATTTGCAAGTTCACCATTGAATTAAAGCTTGATGATGAAATAGGTCATATCTCTCATCTCAAGGGCACAATGCTATCCTCATAACTAGCAAGTAACTCCAATGCATTATCCTTCAGAAATGTCGATCCTGGCAAAACAATTTCATCAATTGCCCTAAAACTTGCAGTCTTCATATTGTATAAAAGCGCCCTCATATAGGCAGGGTGACGCCTGCTTAACCCTGAAGTCTGGAAGAGGAGCTCGCCTGTGTGAATGGTACAACAAGGAACAGGGTACCCTACCTCCCTCCAAACGAAGGGAAAAGTGATGGTCTCCTTAAGCCACACCTGGTTTTGGTAGTCTCTCAAAACCCACAGCCCCATCTGTTCCTGTCCCATCAACTGCTCGTCACCTACACCTACTAGAGCCAAACATCCATCCACTCCAATTATATAACTAACCAAATGCAGAAAACAATTATAATCTTTAGGGAGTGGGATTGCTCTGAATTTCTCTTCAACAATGTCAAAAACCAATATAACATTTTGTGTCGCATGCAACCAATGTATGACCCCATTAATGCACACGCTTCGCGAATCAAACGGACACTTAAGAGGATCAGAAGGGAGATCATTAAGGTCTACCTCGATGTTCCTCCATGAACTTGTCCCCAATTTGAATATCTTGAACATAAAATGGTTACCCCTCGAGGTAGGGACAAACTTTTGCACTTGGAGAACCTTATACTCATTTGTAAGATGACTGAACCCGAAATGGTGTGTAACATAGGCTGTGTGGGAAGCTGGTGAAGCATGGGGCAGAGCGATAGACTCTCGGGTGCAGGGGTTAAATACTCGAACGGGGTGGTCAGGATCAGTTTGATTGGGAACAAAGGTGTTATGAAGGTAAAGACAGACCAAGCCGTTGATACTCTGCGCAAGGTAGAGACGTTCGTTCTTGGTTCGCGGCATTGGAAGGCTTAGAAGATGGACGGAGGGTGTTAGGCTTCCTTGTTGGTTGATTTGTAAGGTGAAGAAGTGTTGCTGCCTTGTGGACTTGTCCAAGGCAGAGAGGAGCAGGTGAGTGTGCTTGTTGCAGCCCAAGTTTTGATGGGCATTGACAAAGGAAGGGTTGCGGGTGAGAGAGGACCAAGACTTGCACACGCATTTGAAGCGCATCAGAGACTTGGACGGTAGCCTTGGGAGAATCTCAAAGCATGTAATTTGGCTGGGGAGCTCTTGATCCGCAGCTGCTTCCATGTATTGATCTTAGGATAATATTATTATCCTTCCTTACAAGTTACAAGTCTAAATGTTGATAGTTTTGTAGGGGCAGATGGTGGATGGGAAATCAAAAGTTCATAGTTTTTATCAGAAGGAAGCCAAGAGTAAGACAGATTGAGACTAAATCTGCTTTGTTTTAGTCGCTTGTTGAATTTGTTTAAAACTTTGAAGAGTAAAACAAGGAAACAAACATTTACTCAGTGACTTTATATTCCTCGTCAGTGTCAATACATAGTAACTATGCTTTTTGGCTTTGGCTCTTATCCAAAACAAGAGAAGATGTACTTCAAATTGGGTTGGCAAGTAGAAAGGATGAGCGACGAAGAAGTATTTTTCAATTATTCATCTATTTAACTTTTGTATTACTGTAAAACATCACCAAGTTCAGACTTCAAATTTTCTAGAAGATAACCAACCATTGAATTGAAGCTTAGAATTAGATGATGAAATTAGGCAATCTCTCATCTTAAGGGGACAATGCTATCACCACCACAACCAACAAGCAATTTCAACCGAAGATGATCCGAGATTCTCAACGGTGGCGAAACAATTTCACTTCTGAAACTTTTACTCTCCATGTTGTAAAAGAACACTTTCACTTGCGCAGGATCCTGCCTAAGCAATCTTGAAGATTGCAAAAGCAGCTCACCGGTGTGAATCGTATACAAAGGGACAGGGTACCCTAAGTCCCCCCAATAAAAGGGAAAAGTGATGGTCTCCTTAACCCAAACCTGGTTTTCGTAGTCCTTCAAAATCCATAACTCCATCATGTTCTGTTGCATCAGGTGCCTGTCACCTGTTAGAGCCAAACATCCATCCAGTTCAACTATGTTCTCAAGGGTATTGTTGATACCATGGATGCCATAGTTATAATCTTCAGGAAGTGGGATGGCTCTGAATCTCTCGTCTTCAAGGTCGAAAACCGCTATAATGTTCTGCGTTGACGCGTGCATCCAATGTATGGCTCCATGAGCGCACACACTTCTCCTGTCAAACTGGCACTTGAGCAGATCAAAAGGGAGATCATTAAGGTCTACCTCTATTCTCCTCCATGAATTTGTACCGAGTTTGAAAATCTTGAACATGAAGCTCATATCCTCTATAGAATTTAGAGGCTGAAACCTTTTCACTTGAAGAACCTTATACTCGTTCGTAAGAGGACTGAAGCCGAAGTGGTGTGTAAGGTGGATGGCGCTGTATGCAGGTAAATCATGAGGAAGAATTATAAACTCTCGGGTGCACGGGTTGAGTATTCGAACGGGATGGTTATGGTCGGTTCGATTGCGAAACACTTTGTGAGAAAGGTAAAGACAGACTAAACCATTGACACTCAGTGCATTGTAGAGACGTTCACCATTCTTGGTTGGTGGTGTTGGAAGGTTAAGAAGGCGGGTGACGAGCGTTGGACTTCCTTGTTTGATTTGTATGGAGAAGAAGGTCTGCTGCAGCTTGGCTTCGTCCCATGTGGTGAGGAGGAGCTGAGTGTGGTTGTTCCGGTGGAAGTTTCGATGGGCATTGACAAAGGAAGGGTTGCGGTTGAGACAGGACCAAGACTTGCAAACGCATTTGAAGCGCATGAGGGACTTGACCGGCAGCCTGGCAAGTATCTGAAAGCATATAACTTCGCTTGGGAGCTCCGAACCAGACTCCATGGATCTCTGCGACTTTCTTGGGATATTATCCGAGTTTGAATTCATCGTCACATGTTGACTAAGCTGCCTTTGGTTTCTTGGTTGACGTTAGGCTTGGTTTAGGGAAAAATAAGCAGGTTTGAAAATAAGTTTTGGAGGTTTGAGCATTTGGTTGCTGTCATCCACCCCCAAAACCCCACCAACCCACCACCCTATTTTACAGACCCAGAAGATCTTCTTCCCCTCCAACCAAAAAAACCCCAACCTTAGCTCCACACTTTGTCATCTCCACAGCCACAAAAAATCCAACACCCAGATTACCCACCAGTTATCTCCTCCAGCAAAAGAAAACCAAACCCCCAATTTCCTTGCCGAACCCAAGCGTCATCGCCGAACCCAAATACCAACTCAAGGCTGCCGACATCCCACGTCCCCAGATCTTGATGAAATTTAAGAGATGGATGGATGGAGAGAAAGAGAGAAAGGTGTGAGATGGAAAAGCTTACACTTCTGATTAAAAAAAAAAAAAAAAAAAGACTTGCAGAGAAGGGAGACGAAGACAAAGGGAGAATAATGGTCTGTCTAAAAAGAGAGAGAAAGGAGAAGAATGGTCGAGAGAAAAGGGAGAGAGAAAAAATAAAGAAAAAAGATGTATTGAAATTTCTTATCTTTTGAAAAAAAAAACTTAAATAAATAATATTTTATTTTCATATCCTTTTGATCATTATACACAATTACAGCACTTTTACAAAAAGTTTACCAAACACCATGACACTGCTTTTTATATTTACAGTACTTTTATAAATATAAATTACTAAACACTTAGCTGTTTTACTTCACAGCTATTTATTCTCGCACTAAAGCAGAATCATTTTTTTAAAAGCACAACAATACCAAACTAAGCCTTAGAAAGACAACATGAACTTTCCATTTTTGGTCTAAGAAAGGAAAAAATGGCCAACATGTCACCTAACCAATTAAAAATTTAAGGGCTACTTCTAGATTTTGAAATTTGCTTAGTAAATTATAATTGGGGTACTGACCTATACTTCAAGAACAAAACATACATAAAGAAACAAGCAATGAAGTAGTGTGTAACAAGATTCTCAATAAATTGCAAACTTCTGTAAAATTTCTGAATAGATTATTTAAGGAACTGTAAATGGCTATGTGCTTCCAGTGGGGTACTCAGTAAATGTACAAAAGTTATGTACCTCTGGTATCTTAATAACTAACAGTGTCAATGAGGACTTGTGCTACTGATTTGATTGGGGTGAATGACAATTCCATGAACTGGTCGTGACCTGCCTATCGAGTTTCTGCGTGCGGTTGCAGCCGAAGAAGGCATTGGTTCAACATTAGGAGGTATTGGAGTTTCAGGTGAGTGGCCAGATATGCAGAGGGCACCGGAATCATCTTGCTCCCAGTAAACTTCTACCATAATCCCTCTTGGATTCTCGGCAGATTCTGTACCTGGAAACCCCACAAACCTAGCTCCGACTGGTATCTGCATAATCATTGAGATACAATAAGAGAAAAACAAGATAACATGAAATTACACGTGATTTTATAGCCATTGCTTATGTATCTCGCTACAGAATGATATAAAGAGAAAGAAATTGAGCTTACCTCAACTGAGGCTCCGGATGTTAAAGTGAGAGTGACCAACCTCCCCTCAGCTGTGGCAGTTTCTAGCTCTGCCTGCCTTGCAATATTCAAGAAAACTTCTTCTAGAGTTGTAAGACCAAGTTGGATGTCTGATATACCGAAATCACTTTGTCTGTCTTGAAGCTCCGCAAAAAAATTCTGCAGAAGATTTACAAAATATATGAAAACACGTATACCATCTTGGCAATTACATGTGTCCTCCAAGCTAACGAAACGAAAAACATAAGCTGCATTACACAATTTTATTATCATAATCAAATTTATGGGTTTCAACATAGCATCTTCCTTCTCCTGCAAATAGAGTAACATGAGAGTTTTCAAATTCATTTTATTAGCCACAACCTACAAGAATTAGACCTTGTGCCATCCTTCTTGTATCAAGTTTCAGTATAAAAACAACTGTAATTACCTTGAAGAGAAAAAGTTGCTATAAAAGATATACTAGAAAGTGAAATGATTACCTTCAAAAGCCCCTCTCTGTCGTGAGGAATAACAAAAGTCAGAAAGGATTTGTTCTCTTCTTTTGGTAAAACATCCAAATGCTGTCAAAACATTTCCGATGTTAGAAATTAACCTTTGTATGCGTAAAAAAAATGTTTAAATCACTTTCGAAATTATCATACATGTTTAAAGAACTGCTTCACTGCCTCATGTTGAGGTGTAGCAACTGCATCACTGTTTGGAGGACTTTGTCCATTGGTGCTTCCAGTGAAGCTTACATTAGCAATAAAACCAGTCCCAAACCGTGACTTCAGCCTGATTGAAGTTCCAATGCAACGGAGCCTACCCTTTGCCATTATTCCAATCCTGTCACTTAAAATGTCAGCTTCTTCCATTGAGTGAGTGGTTAGGACAATTGCCCGCCCTTTTTTGGCATCCTCTATGATGTCCCATACATGTCTTCTAGTTATTGGATCCATACCAGTTGTCTGCAGATCATAAACTAAAACACATAAACAGAGCGTCCAGATTTACTCTCCGTTGGCATAGGTTGATTATTGGTCATTTAGTTCAATGACTGATTTGTAGCTTAAATTAAGTTCTGATTATTAGGCATGTAGCTGAATTTGAGGCTTATTGTCTGATTAGCTTAATTCAAGGCTAATCTTCACAGCAGATTTATGTCTTGGTGTCCCATATAAGCACCCATGTTATTCTTCATAAGTAATGCAACATAATGATCTTCCTCATATTTTAATAAATTTTATTTTTAATACGAATACAGGGAAAAGTTTATAATTTCCATACCGGTTCATCCAAGATGACTAACTTTGGATCACCAATGAGGGCTATTGCAAAACTCAGGCGACGTTTCATTCCTCCACTGTAACTCCCAGCTCTCATTTTGGCTGCCTCAGTGAGCCTCACCTCTGCCAAGGACTTCTTAGCAACCTACATTTGAGAAGGAGCATTCATCTTATACATGAACAAACAGTTTTTCTGCTTGCTTGAGCTCATAAAGCATGGGGACAAAAAAGAAAGATTATAATGCCCAGGGTTCAAACATTTGCAAAGTAGAAAGCATGCAATAGGAAGTTTTCTGCCCTATCATCGGTGGTATACAACCAGTGATAGGGAAGAATTACTCCTTGAATAATTAGCATAGCACATACTGATTTGATTGAAGCTGGAGATAGGCCTTTAATACTAGCGAACAGGTGGAGGTGCTCTTGCCCAGACAATGCATCCCATAGAATGTCAAACTGTGAACACAGGCAACATATGGACAAGTTAACTCTAAATTTATCAATGAGCTGAAGCACCACGATGAAAACTACGTAACTTGCATACTCTTGAAGTACAGACATTAACATACTTGCTCATATGTGTGTGTATGTGTGTAGGGAGGGAGAGCAGATCACCTGCGGACAAACTCCAATCATTTTTCTAATTTTTGCCATGCCAACAGAGCTTCGGGTAGAATATCCATAAATCAATGCTGTTATCAAGACAGTTCACAATTTACTGATTTCATCAGAGAATTTTTTATTCATGAACTCAAAAATAATGATAGTATTACCATCTCCGCCAGTCACCGGTGTGATGCCAGTCAGACAATTAATTGCCGTGGTTTTCCCAGCTCCATTGGGTCCAAGTAAACAAAATAACTGATCCTTGGAAAAGTTCACCCATAAACCCTGAAGGTTGTTCAAAAGAAATCCATTGTTATTATTAATTAAAAACAAACCTGAACATATATGCCGTGTCTGCATTATACTTTTTGTCTCAAGTGTTATAATATTAATGACAGCTGATGAAAATCATGAAATATCAATCATTTTAGCTTAGAGGGGTATTCCTCTAGGCAGCTAAGTGATTGAAGGATAAGTCCTTTTAATCTCTCAACTTTCACAGAGAACTAAAAGTCAGAAAAGGTTCTTTACCTTGAGGGCATGGTAAGGTGAAGTCCTTGTGCATCTACAGCAACCAATATTTGTGGTCCCAGGATATGTCTTTACAAGGCCACGTATCTGAACTGCAATGTTCGGATCGATTATGCCTTCCCTAGTTTGTTGTTTTACAATGTTCTCCTCTTCAAGGACATCTTCATCATCTGGAGTAAGTTGCTCCTGTGGTGGAACTGAACGTATGCAACTGCAAATGCCACCCTCTATGAAAAAGAGGAAAAAAAGCATTAAGTAAAATCCAACAAGGGAAACTTACACACAATCTGCATTCCAGTCTTATTTTTACCTTCTACTTTGTTTCCACCTTTCCCTATCCAGTACCCAGGCTTCAAAAAGTAAAACACTGATTTTCTCACACCAGATACGTTTGGGATGATATTATCGAAGTAGATAGCCAATACAAACCAGATGAAGAATGTGGCCACCAGCCATATACAAATGTCATTCTATCAAAGTTCAAATCAGAATATTATAATTACGAACTAATCAAAAGGACTAATAACCTATCGTAAATGTTTTGAGTTTGAGGATCAATGTGTTTACATACAATTGTTATAACACAGTCATCATCATTTGGTGCACACTTTGTTCTTGTACTCCAGCTAACCCCAATATCTTGAGGAGTGGATGTTGCACCAGCGAGTATCTGTAGAGCTTTGGCAAGAAGATTAGGTGGGAATAATGACCAGAGGCTTCGAAAGGTTCTGGAGATGCTATCAGAATAGGGAAATCCAAATGCTGTAACAAGCTGCAATGACAAAATGGATTCTGTTAGTACCATTGAACCAACAATCCCTAATATAGAAATCTTGAACTGAGGAATCTTGCCTGGGTCATAAAACCAACAATAAATATGGAGAAACCCACAGTTGTGGATGAAGATGACTTGCTTATGAAGGCCGACAACATAAAGGCAAAACCTAGCTGGCATGAAATGTTAGAGAGGACGGATCAGAGGTTATGAACTTATGATAAAACCAAGAGGCTTATTTAAAAACATAAATCAGAAAGAATTAGAATGAATTAAAAAAAGTAATTGCAAACTTGCAAGAAAAAGTCTTACCATATTGAGTTGGAAAAGAAAGAAGACAAGGAACAAGACCGCAAAATTGTTCTTTAGGAAAAAATCAAACTGAAACATCATTCCGAAAAGAACGATGAAAAGTGATGAGAGTAGTGTAATGATTCCCTCCCATGTGAGCCATGAGAGCCAGTATGCAGTATCATAAAGACCCATCATTGTCATTGCCTGCTTGGCGAAACAAATAAAACACCAGATAATTAATTGATTCTGCAAAAGAACAGCAAGGCGAGTAATAGTAACAGCTGTTTAACTGGATAGTGTTATGCATTAACTTAAAGCTGCTTAAAGCCATCACCTGTCGAAGCTTTAGTTCTTTCTCTGTGATCAAAGAAGTCATTTGAAACACAAAACCAAACATGGCAGTTGCAAGAAAAAAGGTTGGTCCTACTGTATCCAATGCAGAGAAAAGCTCCATTGCAGGGTGTGCAAATTCCTTGAACGCAACAACCCAGCTAAAATTTGGAACTGAACAAGTCATTATATGAGAGCTAAGGTCAGGGTGATAATCATGCAAGTAAACTTTCTGCAAGTAACACAGGACTATAAGAAACAAAGCCTAATACCTCCAATCAGAGACCGAGCAATTTCACGCTCTGCAGCAATCTGAAGTGGAATTTGAAATTTGAAAGTGGGATCTTCATATTGCCCTCGTTTTGCAACAGGAGTAGAATTAGTCTGTATGCCATAGCTAATAACAGTGGCGTTTCTTTCCAAAAAATGCAACGCTCCTGGGCAATACATTGGATTACTATACAGCCATGCATCCACTTCAGCTGTTGTTCTAAACGATTTGACCTGCAGAAATAAAAGGCACGGCAAGAGTTATTTCATGATATTTGTTATTCAGACTTTCTCACACCCAATTGTGATTTCCCTTTCCCAAGCCCTATTTCCCATGAACCAAACGCACCCTAACAGTAACAAACAATGCAAAAGAAAGAAACTTAACGCAACTCAGTGAACCAACCTATTTAAGTGAAGCATAAATCAATGAGATTTAACATTTTGAATTTGTTCTCCCCCTTCCCCCCTTTTAGCCTCAATTTTTCAACAACCAAACCCCAAAATTTTGATTCTCAATGATGGTAACAATTCAATCTTAAGATATCAAATGTCACCATATTCGAAATATAAACAAAAATTCATAACTGAATATGAATATAATCAAGACTTCTTAGTTTTAATGAGGTTTTGTTTCATCTATGCTTATGCCTAAAAGTTAATCAGGTCCAAAGGTCATATCAGACAAGGTTTCTAAGGCATTTTTGCATTGTTTAGTCTTAAAAGGTAATCAGGTCAAAAAGGCGTATCATTTATCTTTGTTGGGGTTTTACATGGAGGCTTGAGTAATCAACAGCCCTGCACTAGGTGGCATTGGCTTTTCATTCTTACATGTGCATCAAGTAAAGCATATATCCTCTAAAATATGAAAAGCCAATGCCAGAAATTTGTCATCACCCAGATCCCTCATATCCCAAGCTCAGGCAACACAATACCAACACCAAAAAGGGAAAAAAAATTGTCTATTTCACACCAACAATGGACTTAGAACAAAATCAGTATTATGCATGCTACATATATTTTACTTAAATGAGCTACAAATAAAATTGCAGGAGAGAAAACAATCAGATTGATGCTCTAACAAAATCAATTTGCAGAGTAAGAATCAATTTCAAGCCCTAAGTGGAACAGTTTATTTTCAAGCAACTGGAACTGGGTCGTGTGCCTTTGGTAAAAAAATATATGCCTATGGTAAAAACAGGCAAATTATATGCCTCTAGTCTAAATCCAACGAAGACCACATTGCTGACGTGGCTAAGTAATACGGACGGTTATCATTTTCCCCCAGTAAAACAAACAAAACAGAATCAAAAGAAAAAGAAAAACGGCCCCGAACACTTTCTCCCCCATTTTCTAAACAACCAAACACAACACCAAGCTCCACACAACAATAATCCAAATCCCTCCTTACCTTGCTCGCAGGAATGGGCCTGCCGGGATTATTATCCATGATAGCACTGACGATTCTCTGAATCCTAGCGCTCCCATCTCCGCTCCACACGAAGTCAAAGCACGGCGTTTTGATGTAGTACTTGTCCTCGCACGGCGGGATCGGCAGCGAAACCAGAGATGGAGGATCGGTGACGCTCTTGTACGCAGTGGACGAGGCGTTTCGAGCCTCGATCGCCTTCTGGATGCAGAAGATGAGGAAGATGAAGATGAAGGACGAGAAGAGCTGAAGAAATGTAGCCCTCTTGTTCCGCCATGAGAGCAGGAGGTTCTTCCTGAACAGAGCCTTGAATTGCTGGTGCAGCAGCGGAAAACCGCTGCGTAAAGCCATGGCTTCTCTGAGCTTTTGCTGTGGACTTTTGAATTGAGAGTTTGTGTGGGGGGATTGGGGGAGGCTTTATGCTTTATACTGATTTTCAGTGGACTGGTTCAGTTCTGTTTCAGAGGGCGCGGTTTTACGCGTTGAGTTTTGGGAGGTGATGGTGAATTCCCAAATCAGCCTTGGGTTTAGGTGGGATTTACGGATTTGCCACTGGGGTTAGCTTGTTTTAGGACAAGGAAGGTTCGTCTCCTCGGGGAGGGAAGGACGGAGATTTCTGCCAAATGTTGAGAGATTGTTTGGTGTTTGGTAAAAGCCGCCTGAGAAATGTTGGAGCTATTTCGCGCTGTTTTATTATTAATACTATTATCTTATTTTTTTCAAAATTGACCTTTTGTGTTTTTGGGTTAAATTATTTGACCTTTCGTGTTGGTTATGTGCTGACGCTGAGTAGGTCATTAACCCCTTGGGTGATCAAATGTTCTTTTTAATTAATTATATATATATATATATATATATATATATATATATATATATATCAAATGGGTGATGAAATGTTTAAGTGAAAAACAAATTTATTTTTAAAAAACGAAAATAAAAATAATATTATTGGAATTTTCTTTTTGTTTTCAATAAGTTCGGGATTTCGAATTTAGGACATCTTTCAATGTTGGGAAGAGAAATACCATTAGACCAAGAGTTAGTTTGTGAAATTTTAAATCATTTTGCGTAAGGAACCTTGTATTACAAAATGTTTTACGAATTGATTAGTTAATTCCATCTGTATTGCCATGAAATTAGGAGCTTTGTTCAATTCACTCTACCATTCTTGAGGGCAGAAGTGTCATTGTAAAATTCATAACGGTAGACGACGCTATGTGATGATAACTGCGGCAGCAATCAAAAAAAAAATTGTACTCAAGTATTACGTGGAGCACAGAAACCAGTTACTTGGAATTAAGTAATACAAAGTATATTATTACTGAAATGACTCTTTACTCCTTACCATTTAAAAGTTAGTTATTATCTCCATTCAACGGTCGTGAGCAAGGACCAAAATATCCATAATATCCCGATATGTTCATTGAAATTTTTGTGTTTTTGGACTACTGATATTTATGATACCATCGATATTTTAGACCTCTATGGACCAAAATATTGATAATATCGACGACATGGACCGAAATATCGATAATATCCCGATATTTCCATCGAAATTTCCGTATTTTTGAACTACCGATATTTTCGTTATCATCGATATTTTAGACCTTGGTCGTGAGAAATGTCAACAACAAACAAAATAGAAATTGTCATTCAATACATTATTTATTTTTTGTGTTTCCACTTCATATTATAATTTTTTTTTATTTGCAAACATATTGGCAGTAGCTTACCAACCATGTTGTAAGTTCCGTCTAATTTTACCGACACCGTGATCAATTGTGGGCGAGGAGGGATTTGAATTTCATACAATGTGGTTCATAGCCACATGCTCTAATCCTCTAAGTTACGGACTCAACACGGTCTCTACTAGATCAAGAGTAACCTACATAAAATAAAATAAAGAATTTTGTCAGTTCTCATGTTGAGAGAAATTATTCAGTGTTAAAATGAAATTTAATGGTTAATAAAAAAAAGTTATGTGATTTAAAACAACTTATCTCAAAGACTTTTATTATTTTTTGGAAGGTCAACCTATTGAATGGAGAAATTATATAATACTATGATAATACAGTCACGTGGTACATCTTGTAAATATGTTATAATATAGGTGGACGACAGAGTTTATTTTCTCTCCTTTTAAGGAATAATATTCATAAATATCTACTTATATTATAACACGTGTACAAAATATATTACGTGACAGTACTACCGTAGTATTCTATAATCTCTCCATCAAATGACGTATTTTCACCATTGTGTGTAGATGTGATTCTTTGACCAATCTTTAGTTCTTCTCATCTTCGAACTTGAATTTGAATGCAGTGTTCATTTAAGTAAGGTTTCCATGTTCCGAAATTACAAAGATTATTTAATTGATATCTATTTTGAATGAACTTTAAAATTCACAAGATACAATTTTTTTTTTAAATCGACATGAGTCACATCACATGACACACCATTTGACCGCACGAAGCTCCAAGGCAAATGCTTGGTTCAGAGATCTCTCTTAAACTAAACATTTTTTGGCTAATCAATTGGGTCTGAAGAAGCAATGGATGCCTACATTAATTAATTAATTATTAATTAAAACGAAGGGTTAATGAAATTGATCATGAGGCACTCCTCTATTTTTGTGCTCTTTTTGAGTTTAAACTTTAAACACACAAATATTTGTGTTCAATATCAAAAGTGCAAATAAGGATACAATTGTTCGTTTCTCTATAAGTCAAATCACTTGTTTTTATTTTTTAAGTTTTATTTTTTTTATTTTTTTTCTCAGAACTACGTCATATAACACTTTATTCCTTAGAACATCTCTAAGATTATAGGCAAACTTTTTGGGCAAATTTGTACTTTGGTGACTTTTGTGGCACTTTAGCTTTAACATTTTCCTTATCAAAAGTTTGCTCATCCAAGAAATTAGACAAATGATCATGATATTTATTAATTTTTTTATATTTTTAATAATTGAAAAATTCATTGTATGGATGAATGTCCAACATATATATATATACACAGAGAGTTTTAATTGAATGACACACTTATAGGCCCCATTATGCATTGTATTTCAATAATCCGAACGTCTAATTTTTAGATATTTTCTCAAAGATTATATTTGCAAAAAATCACTTGAATCCGAAACCATTTTACCACCTAATTAGATGGTTATTATTATAGTCTTTTCTTGAAGCACCGTGTTCGTCTATTTTGTTGATTCCAATTAGATGCCTTAATGATTTTCAATTTGTAAGGGTGATCTATGAATGGAGATTTGAATAATAGACAGTTTGGATCGTTGAAAAAAATTTGTATGGGACACTAAAGGGTGTCCCTCAATAAAAGAGGAATATATATATATATATATATATATATATATATATATATATATAATTTTCTCATCCAGGATGTCCGCACGTTATTACCGTGCGGATGTCATTATAAATATGAAGGAAAATAGAGAGATTTAGTAGAAAATACGTAGCGTTTGCATTTATAATAACATCCGAACGTCCGCATAAGCAGAATTTCTTTATATATATATAAAGAAATATAACCTTGCCAAACCCATGAAGGCGATATTGCCTTGCTTGTTGCCTCATCTATTGGTGGGAGTATTTTGTTGAGGCCAGGCAAGACCCATATATGTTGAAATTAATTTGGCACAAATTTTTTCTTTTTAATATTTGGGCTTATTTTTCTGCGTGCTTGGGCATCCCTCTCAGTCTTGGGCTGTTGCTTCTCTTTTTTTTTGCCCGTCTATTTTGCTGTGTATTTGTTGGACCTTGTGTATTATTTGGTCTCCGAATGGTTCTAATATCTATTGTGGAACTGGGCATATATATATATATATATATATGGATTTTTAGCCATTTCTTTCTCGAATTATTAAGCGATTGAACTTACCTCGAATTATTTCATCTGCCGATTTAGTCCCTCAACTCGTAATAAATAGTCAATTTCCCCTTACCGTTAAGTTTATCTAATTCCATCAACTTTTTGTTAAGAACAAGGGCAAAATTGTAATTTTAACTTAAAATTCATAAAAATATTGTAAATAATTAACTTTTAGAAGAAAAAAATTATTCTCCCCACAAAACCCCACCCCCACCGATTTCTTCTCCCCAAAGATTTTTTTTTTTGCTTCTAAAAGTTAATTATTTACAATATTTTTATGAATTTTAATTTAGAATTACAAATTTGCCCTTGTTATTAACAGAAAAATGGATGAAATTAGATAAACTTAACGGTGAGGGGGAAATTGACTATTTATTACGAGTTGAGGGACTAAATTGGCAAACGAAATAGTTCAGGGGGGTAAGTTCGAATTGCCTTATAGTTCAGGGAGCAAAACCGCACTTTACCCTATATATATATATAGTTTTTTTTGGATCAATATATAATTTTTTATAATACAAGCGATAGTTTAGACTATAAGAAGGAAGAGAGTTTCTCACACACACTAGCAAAGTGGCATGAGGGTTCGAACCTGAGACTACTGGCCTATAAGTCGATCATTTTCCACCGTGCTTGACCTCATTGGCCACTTATATACTTGTTTCAAACAATTAGAAAGAAAAAAAAGTACAGTCCAATTACCAATTGCATTATTCTTCTTGCTAATGAAATTTATTTTTTAACCTAAAAATTATGAAAAGATTACGAATAGAATAGGGTACAAATTTTTAGAGGTATTCTCTAACCAAATAACCCGACAAAGAAGCATATCAAAATGATGTATAAAAGTCAATGGGACCATGTTCTTATAAAAGTCAATGCATATCAATATCCTTAGTCAAATAAGTTGATTATTTGTTTATTTGAGTTGGAATGAGGCCTTACTAGCGCATGTTCATGCCCATCCAGAACTCAATACCCAAGAGACTGCAACAAGCAGAACATCCTTTGTGGGGTAATTTATAGAATGTATACAACTATTAGTTAAAGAAAAACATACTATTAATAATTGAGAAGAATTATGGTTGTAAAGATTCCTCATACTAAAAAGAAAAACACTGAGTAACTCCCTCATCAACAATCATTCAGATAAAAAATTCAATGAAATCCACTTGCAGTTTCAATGTCTATTGTGATAGTCAGAAGAAGATGTGTTTCAACTTTCAAAGAGACAAGTTACCTTCATAATTCTCTTTTTGTATCAATGGCAACAATGCGGGATCTACTTATCTTTACACAGTAAATCAACTATCAATTCTGTAGTTGATGCATCCGCAGAGAAACCCCTCTCCACCATTTGTTGAATAAGTCCCATAGCCCTTACTGTCTCATTGTTATTGATGAACCCTTGAATAATTATGTTATACGTATACCCATCCGGAGAACAACCTTTCTCTTCCATTTCGGTTAGCAGCTTTTCTGCTTCACTTGTCAGGCCCCCAATACAGAGTCCTTTAATCATGATGTTATATGTCCTCGCATTTGGTTGAAGTCCTTTTGATGATAACCCACGAAAGAGAACCCTTGCAGAATCAATTTTCCCAGCTATGCACAAACCCTCGATAAGAATATTGTAAATCACAATATTTACATCCAACTTCTTGCCTTTCATCTCTCTAAACAATTGGATTGCTGTAGAAAGTTGTCGGTTTTTACACAGGCCATCCAGTAGAATAGCATAAGTTTGAACATCTGGAAGTTGGCCACAAGCTTGCATCTTAGAGAACAGCTGTTGTGCATCATGTATTTTGCCCATTTTGCAACAACCATCCACAAGAGTACTATAAGTAACGGTATTTGGAACCAGCCCTTTACCAGACATTTCCCCAAGAAGCATCATGGCCTCATCCATCATCTTATGCTTACAAAATCCGTTTATCAATATGCTATAACTAAAAGCATCAACCATGGAGCCCTTGCTAAGCATTAGTTCAAAAACCTTTTTCGCTTTGTCCATTCTTCCTCGCAAACAGTAACCATCCATTAGTGAACTGTACGTAATCGTATTAGGTTCAATATCTCTTTGAATCATTATTTCAACCATGCCTTCTGCTTCCACAACCATCCCCTCCTTACAAAGTGTGTCTACCAAGACACTGAATGTGTGCACATTTGGATAGATATTTTTACTCACCATGTCATTCAACAACCTTGTAGCTTCTTTCCACTCGCCTAATTTGCAAAATCCATGAATCAAGGATGTATAGGTAATGACATCTGGGGCAATACCGTTGCACATCATTTCTGAGAAGAGGTTTAATGCATCATCAACTAGTGTATCCTTACAAAGACTGTCGATGATTGTGCTATAGACAACTCCGTCAGGCTTGCAAGCCCCTTCCTCCATCTTCCTAAGCAACTGAACAGCAGCACTATTGTCACCTTTCATGCAAAAGCCCTTTACTAGTGTGCCATAAGTAACCACATTAGGCTGGCAATTACCTCCCGCAATCATTTTGTTGAAAATCCTGCTGCCTCAGCCACTCTATTCTCGAGAAGAAAGCCGTTGATTAGAGCGTTGAAGGTAGAGACTTTTGGTTTAAGACCAAGTTTGAAGAAATTTCCCAAGACAGATAAACTAAACCCCATTTGTTTCAAATGGCAATAACAATTAATGAGAATGTTTAGAGTAATACCATCAGGTTCAATTCCCGACATACCCATTTGGTTGTACAAAGATATAACGGCCGAATAATGTTTCAATTTCGCGACTTGAATCAAGATTTGATTGAAAGGGGCAGCAGAAGGCAGAGGACGCATTTGAAGCATTCTATCGAACACATTGAAAGCATCCCCAAGATTAGTGATATTGGGTAAGTCTCTCACTAGCTGCTTCAGTTGGGTACTTCTAGATTTGATTGGTTTAGAAGGTTGAGAATGAAAGAAGGCAAAGTAATTGTTGAGGAAAACAACAAGAGTGGAGTTAGAGTGAAGACAAATCATACCTCTCCTGCTCCAGCAAGAAGAAGAAGAAGAAGCCGCAGCAGCAGCAGTTGTAGATTTGATCATCTTCAGCATCGCTCCAACTGGTTTCCTTGAGAAAGCTCAAGTCTGTGTTACCATGAATTCGACAAACACTTTCTTTCTCTAAACTTCGACAATAAATTCCTCCGTTTCGTTTATATTTTTTTTGGTCGTATGATATTGAAAAGTCATTATTTACTATTTGTTAAAGTTGTTTAGTTTCAGTTGGAATAAACCTTGTTTTAAGAAAGTAGATAAGGTTTGATTTTTTTCTTTAGAAGGATCCCTTGATTTCAGGGGCTGTTAGAAATTTAGTTTGGCATATCTTTGAAAAACTGATTCTCTTTGTATTGCGAAAATAAACTAGCGTGAAAAAAAAGCGACTTGGGCGTTTGGTAAAATGTATTTGAAAAAGCTCATGTGAGTGGTGAAGTGTTTAGTAAATTTTTATCAAAAGTGTGTTTAGTGTGTGTAAATGGCCAAGAAAGGGCGTGATGATGAAACTATTTGTTTTTCTTAATTCTTTTTCTACTTTAAAAAACAAACAAACTTCACAACATAAATTTTTTCCTTTTTGTAATTTACACTTTTTTATCAAAAATTATAATTTACAATTAGCACACATATTTTACCATATATTATAAATTACTATGGTAAAGAAAGTAGTTCTAAATATTGTTATATTAATAATAACAATGTCTTTTATCAAAAATTATAATTTACAATTAGCACACATATTTTACCATATATTATAAATTACTATTGTAAAAAAAGTAGTTCTAAATATTGTTATATTAATAATAACAATGTCTTTTGATGGCTTCAGAGAGGGTTAGCATAACAAATATACAAAAATTGTTCAATTTTAATATGCCCAAATAGATGACTACAATAGAAAAGAAGCTAATTATATGCATTCATTAAACTTGTAGCGATGCTATTTCTCAATGCTTCCATCTCTTGTGTTCCATTGTCATGAAGACTATGAAGTTCTTATTGTACATCAACATCCCCACCTATCTCTTCACTTAAGATATCATTTGTAGCATCAAAATGTCTATCACGTTGGGCATGCCGCCTTATATAATTATGAAGTGTCATTGTAGCAATGACTATCTTCACTTGCTTGTTGAATGGATAATTAAGCATCTCTTAAAATTTTCCATCTTTTTTTCCATACTCCAAAGGTTCCTTCAATAACGCTCCTAAGTGAAGAGTGAGCATAATTGAATACCTCTTTATAACCCGTTGGTTGGCTTCCCCTACGAAAATTTGGGAGATGATACCTTTCGCCTTTATATGGTCCCAAATAACCTCTCATTTGTGGGTACCCTACATCTACTAAATAATATTTCCCTGTGAAATACAATATTCATTTTTCTTAATATGTATATATAATTGGACAAAGTAATGAAAAACACAAAGGTTAATTGAAAAAGTTTTACCACTTGGAGGCTTAGGGAAATTTAAATTTTCATTGCGTAGAACCGAGAGAAACACTCTTGTATCATGTGCAGTGCCTTCCCACCCGGCACATGCAAATATAAATTGCATGTCAAAGTTACATACGACCATAACATTTTGAGTTGGCATCCCTTTCCTACCAATATATGGATATATTATGGTTATTCCATGTAGCTGGAGCTTTTGATGAACTTCCCACATTCTTTCTCATCCTTACTAAAGCAATATGTATTGAGTATGAGAAATAAATAATAGCAAATAATTATCCCAATATATATTATACTGAAAGCATAAAAATAGCAAACTTTCCTTTTCCTACATGTATGAATATTCATCTATACTATTCATGTAATAATAACAAAAAAACATCCCTTGGGAATTGAGTGACTTTCCCAAGGCAAATTCTCCACCGGCCACACTCGAAGGGGCAGATGCCAAGATGGACAAATCCACTATATGCTATATGTTTAAAAATGATGATGGCTCCCAAGAAAACTTCCTTAAACCCACTTTTCAATCTCAACAAGGGACAAAGAGTCCAAGCAGGGAGTTTTCCTAATGATTCATGAAAGAAAACCAAGAACAAGAAGAATCCACACATGAAAATAAATTGATCACCTTGACAATTGACATAAGAACAAGAACTATATAATTTTCCTAATCTTTAATATATATTACTTGAGGAACTAGCTAATCAAGAACAATATTTCCAGCTTACTAGGGAACAGTGTTGTTGAATCTCTTAAGTCTGTGTTGTGGATAAAATGTTTTGTTTTTGTCATATGTTCTAAGGCAAGATGATATTGCATTCCCATAATTTACTGAGAATGCAATTTCATACCAATTTACAAATTCCTGATATTTCAACCATATGTCAGTTTATGAGTTCCCCACCACAATGACCAGCATGCTACAATCACTTTTGATAAAGCCCACCAACCAACTTCCTCATCAGACAGACGATGGAGATATTGGTGGGTAGAGCTGCTTACTTGTTTATTAGTTAGATTTTAGGAAGTTCAATTCAGCGGAGGTTTCAATTACAAGTGAATTTGACATTGATAGTTCTTTTTTTTTTCTCATAGAAAAGAAAGAATCGAGAAGTTGTTTGTTTGCCATTTTGTACTTGGTTGAAATTTTTGTAGCTGAATTACAATGTGAATCCGAAATGTAACTGTTACAAGTACCAATTTCTTCCCAAGGAGCCCATTTTCCTTTTGATTTGGAAGATGGGCGTTGCTTTCGGTTCGAAGGCCTACCAGATTGTCATGGAAGACACTTTTTCCAAAATGAACCTGATGGAAATTGCACAAGAAAGTATATTGTAGCATTCTCAGTAGATAAACTTATCATAGTAAATGTGGCATGTATTTTGGGCTGAGACAAAATTATGAATGTGGTGCTTTCCATCAAGCTGATCTACAATTCTTTGTAAAGGTAACAGAACAATGTATTATGTAACTATGGTACAACAAGACAAACAGAAAATCTCCTATCTGGGTATTTCCTTCTTTGATAATTTATCTGGCTATGATACATGTTAGCGTGCTATACACTCTTCTGTCAAGTTTATGCTGCCAAATGTATCAGCAGGAAAACAATTTCACCTCTTGCATGTCAACTGACATTCCTTCAGTACGTCTGGTGCAGTCGAATAGGAAATAGGTGGGGGCCTGCTGTTATGTGATGGACAGACGTGATTGTCATTAGAACCCAACGCAAGCACAAACAATTTGCTCCATGTCAACGAAAGCCCTTGCTGTGTGGATTTAAGTTGAGAGTTGAGCTCTCTGCCCACTATAAATTTCTTCACTTTCAGGTAATAATCTCTGGTCGAAATCTTCCATTCTTTTTACCAAAGTCGGCCTCCCAAGTTCCTGTGTAGAATATAATAGCAGTCATTAAAAACTGGTTTGGAAGCAAGTTAATAGATAGCAGAAATTGACTTGTAATGTAATGTTCAGTTTTAAAATAGAACTACAGTTTGCAATTGCCAAGCATACTCTGGTATTTGTCAGTTACATTTTTCAATGTTAAGACTAGGAATACCTAGAACACACTGGAATACAAAAACCCACACTCTAAGCAAGTTGATCCAGCTAAAGTTCACTCTGAAATGAAGTTGAACGACTGGAAACAATTGAGTCGGAAGAGCAAAAATGACAAAATAGATGTAACCATGGGACAAATTGATACAAAAAGAGCTCAGTACACTTTTACCACCCTCTAGTTTGCTGAAAAGTTTTATTGTTCCCTCGAATCTCAACTTGAACAATGTTAACACTACATTTTTCAATTATGACCGATGGATTGCCAATCTGTTTCTATTAACCACACTGAAAGGAAAAGAAAACATCCACATAATTCCAATGTGATCTCAAGTCCACATATAAGTAACTCCCTCCATACACATGTGAGTTGGAAAGTGATCACTAACCCATCCTATGATCCATTACGGATATAGCAATTCACAAGGATGTTTAATCTGAAAAAATCTTCAAATGAATCAGTTTTAATTAGGAAAATTATAATCCAGATAACAAAATCCATAACTCATCAAACTTCTTGTTGGAAACAGAGAAGAGTCTGATAAAGACTGCATGCTGCTCCCGTGGTCAGGGAAATATGGATTGGTTAGGTAATTTGAGGAAAATGCAGTGTCTAGTGAAATTGAGATTGTGTCGTGTAACAAGTGGTCTTTTTTGTCTAATTAGATTAATAGAATTGGATAGAAGGTCCCAATTATACAAGACCAGAGGTGCACGATTGACATTTATCAGATTGCGATACTGTAGGGAATAAATTGGCACTAATTGGAAATTACAAGGTTGACACTATTCAGATTGAGACTTTTAGTAAATTATCACCACCATATAGAGCATAACTTCAAATATGAATTCTTATAACTACTTTAAAGCTCTACAATTTAAATTTGATCACTATGGAGCTCCTTTTTTCTTTTGCTTTGGATATCTAATGAAATTTAGAAAATATGCAATCTCACGTCTACCAAAGAGTTGTCAAGTATAGAACCTTCATACCTCCTTCAATAAGTCACTTTGTTGTTCAAGTTCACGTATCTGTTCCACTGTCAACCCAAACCATTCATCGATCCAAGCAAAACAATTCCGGTGACTTTCTAGGAAAAGAGCCCGTTCACCCTATAAAAAATATTAAGGTAAAAAACACTATAAAAAGGTATAACCGAAGGTCCGAAGGTAGAGTGGACAAAGATTTGATAATATGAACAGATATTTGAAAATAATTACCCACATGCTGCAAGATGAATGGAAACAGATGTAAAATTAAAAAATTCACACCACATCGCTTAATAACTTTCTAAAAAATAAGAAGCACATTTTTTTATTAATAGAGAAAAGATGAAGTACACAAGAAGACGAGGTAACCTCAAACACTGCTTAATAACTTTTAGAGGCCATCACTTCGCTGATCATAGCATTGGATTTTTAATTCTTTTCCCATATCTATGATGTTTTCAAGCCAATCAGATAGAGATAAAATATGCCATCAAGAAAGTTGAATTTTTATATATGACGTAGGAGAAAATGGTAACTAACTACAATGCAACACAGATAGAATGATTCAGAAAAATATATATAGGATGGTTGGGCATATTTGATTTGACATGCCCGATAAGCATGACTAGAGCATTAAATTCAAAGATGGCATCCCCAAAAGTAAACTCCTATGAAAAAAATTATGTTCTTCAAATTGATCCTGGCCCTACACATATCCCATTAAGAAGAAAAAAATTGTCAACAACCCATATATGATAATTGTGACAACACATTTGCAATTATGGTTATCTATATGGTGTACATTCTAACCTACGATTTTGCAGGTCTTGCACAACAGAAGTTACTGAAAAATAACTTTTGTTCTGTTCTCATTCTCCAACTGATACTTTGAAATTATCCCCTTAAACAATTTAAGATTTTTCTCCTTTAAAAGATTCTAATACTTTTCTATTACGCCAAAAATACTGACTTTTTGAACTTGGCCTCAGTATGTCCGTGACGACATATAGTTAATTGACAAATGGAAGTTCAGAGCTATTACATAAGCATAAGTTACCATCAGCTCAAGGTTAGAGGTGTCTCCAATGTCTAGCTCTATGGTACTTTCTCTAATGAGCTGAAAGAGTAGGAACTACTTTTCCTGTCTCTGTATTTCCTCTTCTTATCATTAAGTTTTATTGCTGACAAAAATAAGATGTTGACTCATTCTTCTTGCAAAACAAATCTTAACATATAAAAAATTATTATCGTAAATATAACTCATCAATTGTCTGTGTCATATTATATACTGAAGAGATGGTGGCATTTGCCTAGCTATTGCATGCATCATTGCATTCTGAAAAATAATAAATGTGCACGTTCAAAATCCAAGAGACCCTACCAGTAGCAAAGCGTGTTCAATTCTATAGCCAAAACCCCAATATGGTGCATCAATAGTGACGAGTTTGTAGGCTGTCATAACTGGCTTCGACTTATCCTGAAAATTTTGGACAATAATTAACAGATTAAAAGCTAGATTTGCACGAGAACTCAAGTGACAAGGCAAATCAGAGTGCAATTGTTTGCAAGACTTTTTATCCATGTAAAAAGTAATATCCAAGGATAAGCAAGATTAAGGTTTTATCACATGTACAGCGTTTTTTGTTTCCAGCCAGACACTTGGGGAACATAATTAAACAATGCAATTCTCCACATATTTGTGTTCCCTATCATAAAGTCGGATACCACAGGATCTTTAGAAAAACAATAATGCATGAGAGAGAGAGAGAGAGAGAGAGAGAAGATATTACATGGATAGTCACCAAAAAGGCAATATATATACAGTGAGCTTCAGTTATATATATATAAACCAAACTGAGTAACTGACACGTCGTAAATTCATAAACAACATGGTTAAGCTACTGGTAGGGAAGATTCCAACCTGCCATCCCTCTAAAAGTGGACCACGGCCAGTTTTCGCTGACGTAAATTTGGATAAGTCTGTGTTGCTACTGCTAACGACGTAACTCCAGTAATCCCTTGCAGATGAAGCAATATCAATAATTTCCACATCCCTGGTTGCTAGTTGTCCTTTGCTTAGACCATGCACCTTTAGTTTCGAAGTGGCAAAGAGAAGAACAAGAAAGAAAAGTTGGGTATAAGGACATTAAATTATAAATTTCCCACTACAAATAGAGTTATAAATAAAACTTAACTAAAGGCAACAGAAACTTTTCTAGAAACTTACATTATCTGACTGCCCATTGTCAGCCCTGTGAACTGTTTCAATGGTCAGCTGAAACTTGGTAAAGTATGGGCACTGCAAAATGCAAAACAAGCAATTATGCTTCTAAATTCTTTTAGTGATAAATTCTAAGAATGTAAAGGGACAATTAATTGTTTTCAGAGATGGACAAGAATTCTGTTACCTTGATTACTGTGACATAGAGCATCCATTTGCAGACAACCAAAAACCATGTTAAAACAAATTTAAAGTGTGTTTAATAAACAAGATATACAAAAATTGACATCAAGAACACATGGAAAACCTGTTTTGCATCTTGGGTATGCGTTCCAGGCTTCCTCTTGCATGATGAGAGCATCTGCCGGTGCAAAAGTGGTGAGCCAAGTAGGAGCTTTGCTGGATAATAAAATGTATGAATAAGATAATGTAACCTTGGAATTCATAAATTAAATGTCTGCATGAAACAGTATTAACAGTCATTCTACTTCACAAAAATAAAGAGGAAGGAAATAGTAAGGCCATCATATATGTAGGAACCTAAGTGGTATCAATGATGTGGTGAAATCAGGATCAAACTAATATATTAAATTATCCTTTCAACTGAAGAAATAAATGTCAACATAAATAAACTATTTAAATGTAGCTGTACAGGAGTTACCAAAAATCATTACAGTCCCAAAAATGCAATGCACCACAAAAAGAAGAGGGAAACCAAAAACAAAAGGATGGAAACAAGACAATAGTACAGATTTTGATCCACAGCCCTTTTCGTGAATCAACGGGTGCCAATTTCAATCTCCATATTTCAAGAGAAAGTAATTGACACATAAATGCCTTCATCAAGATATGAACTTTTTTTTTTCGGCCTGAAAACCTTCATCAATATATGAATCTGAACTTATCTATCCAAAACTTATAGAAGCCTAAGAAAACAAGACTCGTCGTTAACTAGATCACAGAACATAAACCCACGTAGACCAAAAGTCTCTAGGTGATTATGGTTCCTTTCAGGTTTCTCCTTACTCCTATAAAACAACACATCTTCAGTCTAAGATAATCTTTTGTTCACTGTTCACTAAACAATAACGGGTTCTAAAACTAGGGGAACGCCTTTCACTAGCCAATTTCGCAGAAACTTAAACTGACCACATATTATGTGTATTGATTTACCTTTGTAGACGGTAAATTTTGGAAGAGTAGTGACCCTTTCCAAATACATCATCTTCAAAGGATTTGTTCTCCAATATTTCAACCCCTTCAGTACTGGTCGTGTTCTGTTGCTGCATCTTCCTAACCATGTACATCTGCGCTACTTGATACTGCAGTTCAAAAATGTGGTTCAACAAGTACTCCATAGTTCTTTTACAAGTGAAAAGTAATATTGTAACAACTAATGGCTAAGCATTTTAGTAGAATACAAAATTATGAACTTGTTAACTGCCTTACCTCTTCCAACGACATGGGCATCACAATCCGACTTCACGCAAGTCCCCAATTGAAAGGTCAAGAGTTAAGGAAACCACAAAATAAAGGGAATTGATTTATGGCATTGCAAAAGTAGTAAGAATGAACTGATTTTTGGAATGTATGTATGCATGTATGTATATATATATATATATATATATATATATATATATATATATATATGTATTCTAAATGTCATCTAATGCCATATTTCATATAAGTTTACTTGCAAAAGATAAATGTATAAGAAGAACAGAAAACTTTAAAATCTGAATCCTTTGATGTTTCATCATAGTAGCACCAAAACAAAAATTATCCATAGACACCCCCACAATTAACAGCACAAATTGAAACTTTGTCTTCCTATTCTTTGTTCTTCATTTCCTTCGCAACCAAAGAAAAAGGAAATGTTTAATGCTCCAAGCCCACATGAAAAAGGAAACTAAAAACAGAAAAACAATAAGGCCAGTAACAGTAGACTTGTATGCATTGAACAAACTAACCCATAATTTATAACAAAAAAATAATTTGATCAATTGTGTTAATCCAATATCTGCCCACTCAAACTAAGCCTAAACTAAAACAACATAAATTAAGTTCAAATGGCATTTTTCTTAGCAGCCAGAGAAAAGACCATCAGAGAATTCAAGCCCATAATCCAGAATTCATAATTAAAATCAAAACAAAAAGCAAAACAGCAAGGATACAATTCCTTCATCAGAACCATTTCTACCGACTCGAGCTTCAAATTCCACCAAATTGTGAAGCTGAGCTTCAAATGTGGAAAGAAACAGACAGAACCCAGAAAGCACAAGGAGAATGAGAACCCAGAAAGCACAAGGAGACAAAAGACACCGAGGATGTCTGAGCAGAGGCTTAAGAAAGATTGTGAATTGTGTGTTGTTTGCCAAGTGCAGGGAAGGAAGATTTTCTCGTTTCTTTATATGCGTTGGAGTTGTAATAACAAGGCACGTCACCAACTCAACTCACAGCGCATTTTAGCAGAGAGCCCCAGAGACGAAGTCAATTGAACGCGAGGAGTCTTTTTTGGGTGCTTCGTTTTTCGACTTTTAACGTTGTACACGCGTTTTAGACCCGGTGCCACGAAACGATGTCGTGTCTGTGGATTAGGAAAATAGAAAGGATATTTTTATATTTTTATTTTATTTTATCTTGTTTGCTTGGCAATTACAACTCATTGCATTGTTCAAGTCGGCTGGATTTTTCTTTTTGTTTTTAGATTTTCTTTTCTTGAAGGGAATTAAAATAGAGAGGGATGTGGGATTAGGACGATTAGAAGTACGGCAACCTCAACGAGGTTTGCTTAAATTTGTTGTTTCTATTAGCCCACATAATCCGGCAGCGTTGTCACAATGTCACATGAAGATTATTAAGCCAATTTTCATATGAATCTCTTGCTTTCCAGCTATATTGATTCTAATTGTGAACATAAAAAAATAATTAAAATTAAGGTTTATATTCTTGCAAGAAAATAAAAAAAGTCATTTTTGTTCCCTATAATTTACCGGTCTTATCACTTTGGTGCTCATAGTTTTAATTGTAGTTTTCAATTTTTTTTAGTTTTATCATTGTAGTTTTCAATTGGAAACATTTCAAGGACGCATTTCAATTATGTCAAAATTTCTCATAATTCCATTAAGTTTTGACAAGGTTCCCTTCATGTGAAGGGGTATTTTGGTCCACTCGAGCTAAATTCCTCCTAATTCACCACAATTTTAACCCAGAAATGCAAATGTTTTCGAAGTTGCTCCTAAAATGAATGGGAAGAGCTTCAACTTGTGTTTTACTGTTAGATGACTTGAGTAAACTAAAATAACCTTCCAAGTGATGGGCATGTGGTCAAAACTGTACAGGAATTAGAGGAACTGACATGAATTGAAACATGTCCTTCAATTGCTCCGAATTGAAACTACGAAAACCAAAGTGGTGAAACCGATAAACTATAGGGACCAAAAGTAAATTTTTACCCCCCAAATGAAGGCTTCTATTTGTGTACCAACTTAAAATAGTATGAATAAAGTTCAACTTAAAAAAGAAGGCTTCTATTTGTGTTCCTATTTGAGCTTACTCATTGACCTTTAACAAAACAAAATTTAAAACTCATTAGCCTGAAACAAAATAGACCATTTACGATATGCTTATTATTTTATCTTTTTTTTATATTAAAATTTTACTTTTATTCTTTTTTTTCATATTACTTAAGTCATCTTGTTTTAGAAGTCTAATTAATAAAGAAAATTTCTTAATATTTTATTTTGAAAGTTTTCCTAAATTCTTAGGAAAACAAAAGGTTTCCTAAATTTAAGAACGGGACTGTATTTTGATAAAAAAAAAAAAAAAAAGAACGGGACTGTATGTATTAAGGGATATTTCTTTTCCTTTTAAAAAAAAATCATAAAATTAGTATTTAATAACCCTAAGAGCACTTCCATCAGTTAGCCCTTTGCCATGGCAAGAGGGGGGGCTAGGGCAGCCACTATTCACTTTGCCATGGCAAGAGGGGGCTAGGGCAGCTACTATTCACGTGAATAGTGGCTGCCCTTGTAAAAGGTTGTGGTGTTTCCACCCATTGCCATGGCAACAACTATTCACATGAGATATGAGGAGAGAAATTTGTATAGAGTTTTGGTGTGGGAAGTGAAAAATATGACTAAGTATTTATTTTTAAAAATATGAAAAAAATTTTAGATTATTTTTAAATTTTTTTTGTTGCTGACGTCAGCAAACCCGAGCTTGAACTCAAGCTCGCCCCCACCTCCTGCCCGAGCCAGCCATTGCTATTGGAAACGGTTTTTTGGCCTAAACCCCTCCCAGCCCTTGTTGGTGGAACCGCTCTAAGAGCAGCATTCTGTTTAGGGAAAGCTTCAAAAATAAGCATCCCTACAGTACACGCCTATATAATGACCCGTATTTTTAATCTCACTATTTACAATCTCATCCCTACGCCAAGCCCTTAACCCTAAAATCCTCCAAGTCTTTTTCCCACCCCTCGACCGTGATACGTCACTTTTGAAGCTAATTGGTATGTATGTTTTTTTCTTTTTCGTTTAAATTAAGGGTTTGTAGTACGCGATACGTCACTTTTGGTACATATAGTAGAATTTCGTTTTGTACAATATCCTAATTCTTTTTTATTTGAAAATATGTTTGAGTTCGTTGCTCCGTTTGGTTAATTGGGTGTATTTCTCAACAAAATTTTTGTGTTGTACTTCATTTATCTGTTATAAATTTCTACTTTTTTTCGTTTGAGCTTTTCGTATTAGCGTACAACTAGTGTTCTTTTATCATACAATGTGGCATGTTATATTTGTTAAATTATGAGACCGCACATAAAGATACAAATGAATGCACCTAATGAATGGTTCGTATTTCCAATCTAACAGTTTAAAGCTATTCGGCCGGGATACTTTTTTGGTTTTTGGTCACAATGTCTACTTATTCTTACCTCTCTCTAATAATCCCAAAAATTTGTAAGCATCAGAGTCAGGCCCACTGTTGTTCGAGCCCTAATCCCAATTGACACACAACTATCAGCCCCAAACAACTAAAATATTTAGGTGGATGACCAGCCATGCCAATTGTTCGAGCCCTAATCCCATATGCCCGACTTTAATTTCATAAATCAATATTCACTAGCCACAGACAGACTTCGTTATTTTACCTTTTTTTAATATTAAAACTTTACTTTAAGTGCTAGATTTCGTAGAGTTTGATGGAACTTTATATTTCGTAGAGAACTTGATAGACTTTCAGAAGACTTCTATATAATTTTTTAATAAACTTTCTTAAGATTTGTATGGCTTTTATTCTAGACTTCTATAATTTCTTTAACATATATATTTTTTAAATGAATGCTAAGAGCCAACTAATTACGCCTACAACTAATTAGTCATGCCTACAGCATGAAATAAAAAGCCAATAAATTCATAACATCTTTTCCTTGAACAACATGAAATATAAATTTTTTTTTACATTATGTTTAACGAAAAGGAAAATTCGTAAGAAATATAGTGACAAAAGGTTAAATATAACTCTGCTGCTCTATCTCTTTTTCCCTTTTTGCCAATAGGTTATGCATTCTTTCTGCATCTGGACAGTCTGCACAAAATTTGGTTTATATCTACTTCATATTCAAAAGTACTAATATGAATATATAACATACTTTTCTCTGTTCCAATTAGGCCCCATCAGTGGGAAGGAGACCTATAGCTTCAGAAGTTGTTGCTGATCCAGAAACAACTTCCGATAAAACAAATGGTGATGTTTCCACTGAGCCTCGAGCCCCTCTAACTTCTGCCCAAAGAATTGTAGCTTCAACAACATCGTCTGTTGAAATTGCTACTGATCCATTTGCATTGGAAGCTAAACATTTTACAGAAACTCGTGTGCTGCATAGAGATGTAAGGAAATTTCTACTTTAGGTTATCTTGGACAGTGAGTTTATTACAATTTTATGAATATTGTGGTTGATTTATAGGTCCGCATCGTTCTGGAAGGTGTTGACAAATTCAGAAATTTGATTGGGTCAGTATATTACCCGGATGGGGACTCAGCGTAAGACCTGGGCCTGTAGCTTGTTGAAAATGTAAGAGCTTAAACTGTGCAGCGATTTCACATTTAACATTGACGATGACTAATGTGTTCATATTACTGAAATTTGTAATACTTATCCCATGCTTTCAATTTTTCCATGTAGCTTCTTGCATGCTTTAATGTTGCAGATCTTTTATATCCTATTTCAGACTTGTAGTTATATGTTGTAAGACCTCTAAGAGGAATGCTATCAATGCTTGAACTTTTTGTCTAGGGTTATGCAAAATACGTTGAATGGAGTGCTAACATGATGGAAGAAGATGTGAAGCGGCAGCTGAAGGTTGCAGAGCTTGAACAAAGAAAAAATAGGGAGCATAACTTCACAGATGGAGGAAGGAGGCTGTTCGTCTTCGGTTGCAGAGAGAAAAGCTAGGGCTAGAGAAAAAATAGTGTATGATGAAATACTTCGGGGGATGTTGGATTTATTATATATGGTCTTTGTTACTTATAGCTCTCACCTTAAAACCTACAAAAATTGATCACTTAATGAAATCCTTCCAAATATATGACCTTTTGAATACACCTAGATTTGATTCAACTTTTTTATAATCCTAATTGAATACACTCATATTTAAATTGACTTTTTAAAAGTTCATACAAGTCGGAATTGAATACACCTAGACTTGTAAAACCTGTTTTAAAGTTTGTATAAATCCAAATTGAATACACCCAGATTTTTAAAATCTTTTTAAACGCTTTATAATCCTAATTGAATACACCCCCCTTAGAATATATTTTGAAAGTTTCCTTAAATTTTGTAGGAAACAAAAGAGTTCCCTAAATTATGCCTCTGTCTTTAGTTATATATAATAGTCCGTCTTTTCAATTTTTTTTCTCCATCTCTCTCTTTGTTTGTTTTTTGTGCGTTTGGAGTTCAGAATTTGGAAGACTGCATCATCAATGGGTGGATTAATGAAGGATGTGCAATTCAAGGAGCTTGATAGCATGGTTTGGTCCTCGGGGTGTGAGGCTTCGAAGAACATGGACGAGGTTACTTTTCATCTCTAACTGGGTTTTTGATGTTGTTTTGTGTGTGGTGTTGTTTTGTTTTTAATCTCCAATTGCTGATAAATATTGTAGGTTAAAGTTGCTAGGGTTGATGGGTCAGTTAAGGCTGGAGAACCTGCTCCTGCTCCTGCTCCTACCAGCCTTGAGACAATCCAAGAGTTAGCAAAAGAAATTGAATCTTCCAATGAGCAAATTCAAGCCCAAAATGGGCTTGATGATGCCTTGAAAAGGCGGTTGAATGATTATAAGGTCGAATTTGGAAGTTTTGATCTTCTTACAGACAATAAAGTCATGGAGAAGATACAAAAGTATTCTAACCGGCCGCAATTATCATATATCTATTTCAAAGGGAGTGCTTGTGATTTACGTCAGTTAAGAACTTTTGAATAGATTACACAACAGAAAAATTGCGCAAGAGAAAGCATTGAACTTTTGCCAAATGTGAATTTTGATTTTGATAGAAGAAAAGATACTGAAGCATTTGCAATGTAATATTTTGATTCTTAAGAGTGTTTATTCCCGTGGCTAATTTATGTTTCTTTTATGGTTTACTTTCTTTTTGAATAGTACACTCAGTTAGCAGACAACATGGCAAGTAGCTTTGAGTATATTTGTTTCAATAATATGATATTCCATTAAGAATTTTTACTGGGGTTACTTTCTGGACGTGAAATGAATATATAATCTACACTCACTTTCCTCTCTGAATTCGTTTTTTGGTTGTGGCATGCGGCAGAAGCCTGCTCTGCTCCGTGACACCGCCATCACTTGTCTTCTATTTCTTCGACATTTAACTCGTTGTCATATATATTACTAAACTCTTCCATTTTACCTTTGTTATTTTACCAACTCATCATTCAATTCAAAACTTGGTCATTCATGCCTATAGTTGTTTAGCAAGTCTTTAAATTAAATAAAGTATACTTGTCACGACCCGACTCTTTTAGCACAATATTGTCCGATTTGGGCTTTGCCCTCACGGTTTTGTTTATGGGAACTCACGAGCAACTTCTCAGTAGGTCACCCAACCTGAGATTGCTCTAGCCCCAACTCACTTAATTTTGGAGTTCTAAGGAATCCGAAGCCAGTGAGCTCACAAAAGGCCTCGTGCTAGGAAGAGAAATGCCCACACATATAAGGCACTTCACATTTCCCTCTCCGAGCGATGTGGGATTGCTCATCGTTCTTGCTTTCCCAAGCTCACGGGTCTTACAATCCACCCCCTTGGGGCCCAGCGTCCTCGCTGGCACACTTCCGGTCGGGGTCTAGCTCTGATACCATTATGTCACGACCCGACTCCTCTAGCACGATATTGTCCGCTTTGGACCCTGCCCTCACGGTTTTGTTTATAGGAACTCATGAGCAACTTCCCAGTGGGTCATCCATCTTGGGATTGCTCTAGCCCCAACTCCCTTAACTTCGAAGTTCTAAGGAATCTGAAGCCAGTGAGCTCCCAAAAGGCCTCGTGCTAGGAAGAAAAGTGTCCACACATATAAGACACTTCACCTTTCCCTCCCCAAGTGATGTGGGATTGCTCACCGTTCTTACTTCCCCAAGCTCACGGGTCTTACAATACCAACCCCATAAGAGAAAAACAAAATCTTGGGATAAAAACCATTTCATGCATAAGAATATAATAGATCATGTACTGCAAATAGCAATTCATTTGCGATAGAAACAATACACGATGATAGGATACATGACATTTATGGAGCATACTCAAGGCTGATACAACCCATGTGCAAGGAAGATTCCGTGGGCCCCGTTGTTGATGATGTGCTACTATACTACAGCTGTTGTCTTGCCACGTGGCAGCAGTTGGTGATGTTGTTGTTGGAATCCAACGGCAACAATTCAAATATCTTTTTTTTAATAATTCCAATAGTAATTCAAACCAACGTTCCATATTTAATTCAAGCTATTTTAACAGTAAAAAAAAAAATCCCACAACTGAAATTTAAATCCAACAATCAAAATAATATTTTAAATTAATCTACTTGAAATTATTGGCCTCTAATGGGAGCAGGATCCTTATATCAGGGCTTTCCCTTCTTTAATTACAAAAAGTCAAAATCTATTACTTTTGCTCCCAAAAATTTGGAATAAAAACCTTCAACCTTGGCGAATTCCTCCTCCTGCTAGCTTTTTTCTCATCTGTCGGAAAATCCTCATCAAGCATGTAGGTACATACTCCAAAATCCCAATTTAAAGGGTGACACAACATACAATTCTCTCATGTCTCTACTTCTATGACAACAATATTTACAATCCGAGAACAATGTAGTAGACAAGCGTAATTGGTAACGCTATCAACATTCCAAAGTTGCTCAAATCTACAAAACAAAGCGTAATTGGTAGCTTTTTTTTGTAATTAATATACTTTGGAAGGCATGCTTGACTAAGGCCAATACGAACCCACAAAGTTGCTCAAATCTACATGATGTGGTAAGTACCCATTCTTATGAAAGCTTTATATTTATATTTGTAATTTTATTCAACTTCAAACTTAATTTTTTTTATTCATGCGTAGGACGTGTATACTAAAACGATTTTTCTTAATGATAATAAGCCTCCGAATGGCATTTCAAGCTGTACCATACTTGGGAAATCTTAAAAGATTGCCCAAAGTGGAACGATATAAATGAGCCTCCCACACAATGTTCGTATGGAGCTAGTGCAAGTATGGTGAATTTGGATAACGATGCAGACGATATCGCGTCCATAACCATCCTTGCCTAGTCCAAGGCACGAGGGGCGAGATAAACAAAAGGCTACCAAAAAAAAAGGGAAGATGCCTAACCCTTCTCAACAAACAAGGGATAAGTACTTGAAATTATTGGTTGAGCAAGGCATTGCTTTCGAGGAGGATAGGAGACGGAAGTTCAACATATTGGACAAGTTTGTCCAAGATCGAGCTAATGCTTATGCCTATTAGAAGCAACAAGATAAGGAAGCCCAAGAACAAAAAAATAATGTCCATGGATGTGTCCAAATTGACTTCAAGAAAGAAGAAGTATTGGGGGGGGATAAACAAGATGAAATTATGCAAGAACATGCACAGAGTCAACAATTTGTCGTTAATCATGAAGACAACTCAGGGGACTATTATCCAAGCCCCCACGATGGTGGTATTAGTTTATTCATATTGGATTTCATGTATGGTGAATTTGAAGTATTGTGTGTTTTCTTTTGGAATTATGTTGTGTGTTTTCTTTTGGAATAAAAATTATATTTGCGGAATTTCAATTTTTTTAGGTCAGATTATTCAAAAAAATTAAATTATGAAGTTATTTAAAAAGATTAAATGAAGAAAAGTTATCCATTAAAAAAAAATAGAGTTAAAAATTCTTAAACAATTTAATAAAGTTGCAAACTTAAAATTTGAGTCGGGACGGTTAAGGGAAAAAACGGTTTGAGTCCGGGCAAAACCCAAATGGTTACTTTTTGGAGGGGGAAAATTTGGGTTTAGCCCCAAAAGCGTTGAAGAAGGCCTAATGGTTCTAGCCAACGGGGTCCTGTCCAATTGAAATGGGCTTTGACTTACTGACCAGTGGTCATAGATTCGAATCCTCTTAGCACCTTGATAGTGTGTGTAAGAAACTTCTCTCCCCCTTCACTTGTATTTTAAAAATAAAAACAAAAACTTTACAATGGTGCTATTGATTTTTACCAAATTCACACAAAGCTCAAAAACAAAAAATTAATGGCCTAATGGATAATTCTCTAAATAACTTTTATCGATAACGAAAATTGGGGAAAAAAAAGATCCTACTATATATATAAAGAGTATAGCCGCGCACCTCTTGGGCTATGGAGAAATTTAATAATCTTTAACATATTTAAATATTCACTACAGAAATAATAATTAAAATATAATTACTAATTACAGTAATTCAAAAAGACTAAGATATTACTTAATTACATATATTAAATTAAAGAAGTTGGCAAAAAAAGAGAGTAAAGACACTAATGTTATATGTTCAAAAGTAAAACAAAAAAGAAACCTCTCCCGACGAACTTTCGTCGGAACAGATCTATGCCGGCGAAATTTGCCATTTTAAAATTTTTTTCAAAAAATAGTATAGCCGTGGCTATACTATATATATATGTAATACGGCCATTCGGCTATATTATTTTTTTAAAAATTAGGAAAACCGGCTATACTATTTTTAAAAAAACAAAGGGGTAAGTATAGCCGCTCGGCTATACTATATGTATAAATAAAACAATCGTCCCAGCGCCTACGCGCCACGTGGCAAACAAGTAAAGCCAAATGGCTGTACTATTTTTAAAAGAATAGGAAAACCCCGAGTATAGCCGCGCGGCTATACTATTTTTAAAAAAATAAAAAAGAGTATAGCCACGCGACTGTTCGATTTTTAAAAACAAATTTAAAATCCGAGTATAGCCGCTAGGCTGTACCATTTTTGAAATTTTTTTTTTATTAAAACCGAGTCTAGCTCCACTAGTCCTAAACTAATTCCCTAAGAAAAAGCCCTAACGCACGCACAGCATAAACCCGTTCGTTTCTATTTGCACTCTTGAGGCTGCCGCCACAACCACCTCCCTTGCGCCCTCAATCTCATCCACTCAACTCTACCGGTTGCCGAAGGTAAATTCTCGCTCTTCTGTACATTCTGTTCCCATTATGGCTTTGAAATTTATACATATATCAGAACGACTTATGCTCTGAACTTTACAACATATTTTTGCATTTTTTTGAACGATACTTCCATTCCATCTGTCTGTGCTCTTTGCTTAAAAAAATGTTGCTTTCATGGTGGGTTGTCTTGTATCTCTAGAGTAGGAAGGAAGTAGTAAACTCGTTGTTGGGCAGGGTTGAATAGTATGGGTGGGCTTTAAGCCTTCAATCTCTGTTTACCTATAACAGCAGTTTCTTATTGAAAAGAGAGAAATTGATTGCCTCCACAACTTCTAGCCAGTATTTGTATTGTATAGCCAATTGGGTATCGAGAATTGTTTACAAATTTGAGTTTGCGATGTTCAAAACGTAAATTTAGAGAGATTGAATTGCAGTTTAAACATCTATGCTTGAACCATTGAACGCTAATCTAATATATATGTTTGGACATTATTGTGTATTTGGAGATGATTTTGCTAGGTTTTTTTTCTAAATTTTTTTATAAATACATTGGAGCTTTTGAGACTGTTTTGATTTGAACATATTATTTTGCACATGAAAACATAGTTTTTGATAGCTTCGTAAGCAACCAATGTAGTACTTAGAAAAATCAGATTTGTTTCTTGTTGGGAAAAATGGCTCACCCCTAAGGATGCAAGGATCGAAGGAAGCGGCCGTCGCGAGTTTTGAAGCGGCCGTGCATGTGCAGACGAATTCAAAGAGGTTGCTTTCTACGGTATGAAAGCGGCCGTCCGCAAGTTACAGGCGACGGTCGTTTTGAGGAACAATTCAAAAGCTGAAGCTACGGTATCAGCGACGGTCGCTTGAGTTTTGAAGCGGCCGTGCGCCATAAATCTTTGTCTTGTTTTTTCAGCCTACGTTTTACGCCCTTTCTTTGGATGCTAATTGGTCCCTACCAATTCACATACAACAACGTTGGTATAAGTCAAGAGCAGTTGGCAAACCACCCGAGAAAAGTCCTAAACATTGATTAGGTAGGTTAGTGGGTTGTATGATAGCCTATCTCTTTATGCTTTCACGAAATTAGGGATCCATGTTTTGAGGTAGGCTGGTTTCTTTGCATGTGGGTGGCTTCTTTTCTCTTTCTTTTATAGAGTTAAGTAGGCTGGAGCAAGTGCTAAGTGTTGCATTGATTTGGGAAGCCAAGAGAGAGAGTGAGAGCATCTTGTATCAGAGTGAGTGAGCTAAGGGGTGAGAGAAAAAGCAGGATAGTGAGCTTGGGTTCTAAGGGGTTTCCATTGAAACCAAATCATAACTCCATCTTCATTATTGATATTTCTCAGGGATCACCAAAGAGGACGTAGGCAAATTCTTGAACCTACATAAATACTTGTGTTCATTGTTCTTGAGTTATTTTACGAGTGTGTGTGTGTGTGTGTGCAACAAGTTCATCCTTGAGCTTGTCCAAAGTCCATCAACAACAAGTGTCTAAAGGGAGTGAGTTGGTTCTAATTCACAACAAGTGGTATCAATTTGTGTTGGCAATTTGTGCTAGTTCTTTCTTTGGAGTGCTAGTGTGTTGAAGATGGCAAGTGACAAGGAAGTTGAGAGTGGTAGCGATTCCAAGTGAAGCAACCCGCGAACAACAAGCATGAAGGTGGAGCTAAAAAGCCTTTCCACGAGGAAGGAGAACTTCACTCTTTGGCGAAGGATGAAATCGTGCCCTCACACAACACACACCTCACGTTGTGTTGGTTGGAAAGGAAAGGAAGCCAACAAGCATGACGGATGAGGAGTGGAGTGTACTTGATGAGTTAGCTAGAGGAGGTTTATCGAAAACTACCTCTCAGATGAGGTGCTCATCAGCGTGATGAAGGATACGGCAAAGCAAACATGGGGCTTCGAAGAGATGTTTTGCGGGGAAGTCACTATCCAACAAGCTCTTCCTCGAGGAAGAACTCCTAAATCTCAAGATGGAGGAGGAGGTAATCTAATGGAACATTTAAGTAGTTTCAATAGATGTGTTCTTGACTTATGAGAGAATGGAAGTTAACTATAGTTCGGAGGATAAGGCTCTTATGTTGCTCACATCCTTTACCTATCGTCCCATCACTTCTTCGAACCACTCTTTATGTTCGGGAAAGTCACTCTGGATTTTGAGCTTTGTGGTGCAAGACATCATGACACACCATAGGATGGCTCAACGTTCGGGAGAGAACTCTCAAGGCGAAGGTCTAGTTGCAAAGGCCGGAGAGAGGTCGTTCAAAGAAGCAAGAGGGCAAGAAAGGCAACGGAGGAAGGTCGAATCCAAGGCAAAAGAAGGTTGTTTGAATGTGGGTCGAAGAGGAGCATTGGAAAAGAAATTGCCCCATATGGAAGGAGAAGAAGAACAAAGGGAAGAATGCAGCCTTAACGATTGGAAGAAGTCACAGAAAGTGATGGTGAGCTTTTATGTGTTAATAGCAATGTTAAAACTAATGCATTTACCAAATTCTTCAAGTGTGTTCCTCTTGGATTGGATTTGGACTCAGGATGCTCATACCATATGTGCTTTCAAACAAGGAGTGGTTTGACACTTATGAAAAGGAAGAAGGTGGTGAAGTTATAATGGGGATGGCTCGGTTTGTAGAGTCGAAAGGCACGAGTACAATCGAGGTGAAGATGCATGATGGGGCACATTGGGACGCTTGGAATGGTAGGCACATTCCAAAGTTGCGTAAGAATCTCATTTCCCTTGGAACTCTTGATAAGAATGGTTATTCATTTAAAGCAAATGGAGGAAACTCATAATCTCAAAGGTTCACTTGTGATTATGAAAGGAGAAAATTCAACCTAATTGTCTATATAGATTGTGTGGTACTACAATAGCAGTGGAAGCGGCATTTGTATCCACAAGCAAGGACTCGGAGGATGAAGCTTCGACTTTGGCATTTGGAGGCTAGGGCACATGAGTGAGAGGGCATGCGGGAACTACACAAAGTTGTTGAAAGGTGTTGAGTTGCAAGCTTGAGGTTACGCAAATATTGTACCAATGGGAAAGCAATCTAAGGTGGCTTTCAGCGTGAAACAAAGAGGAAGGAAGCACGGTGCTAGATTATATTCACACGGATGTATGGGGGCCATCAGGTTAAATCAAGGTGGAGCTCGTTGCCGTTCGTGACTTTCTTGGATGATTTTTAGGAAGGTTTGGGTCTACTTCATGAAGGAGAAATGCGAGTGTCTTCACCAAATTCAAGGAGTGGAAGGCGGAAGTAGAGAACCTAGCTTAGGAAGAAGATCAAGATCCTAAGGAGTGACAATGGTGGTGAATATAAAGACAACAAGTTTCTTGAGTTTTGCGGGAATGAAGGCATCGAGAGGCACTGCGGGTGAAGAAGACGCCCCAACAAAATGGAGGCTGCGAGGAGAGGATGAATAGAACTCTCATGGGCGTGAGTCATGAGGATTCATGCGGGATTGCCGAGTCATTTTGAAGGCGAATCGGGTTAATCATGCAGCCTATTTGGTTAACCCGATCTCCTTCCAAAAATCTTGAGTTCAAATGTGCGAGGAGGAGGTATGGTCTAATAAGTCAATTGATTATACTAATCTTAAGGTGTTTGGATGCGAGTGCATATACACTTATTCCAAGTGATGAAAGGTCCAAGTTGAAGGCCAGAAAGTCTCTTGAATGCCATTTTCATGGTTGAGAGCGGTGTGAAGGGGGCTACAAGCTATGGGATCATGTGAACCTAAAAGAAGATCTTTCGGCCCGAGGGATGTTGTGTTTGATGGAGAAGGCCATGCACATGAACAAAGTCGAGAATTGAGAGGCAAGGAGGATGTTGTTGGAAAGAAACAACCATTGAAGTTCCACTCAAGAAGATGTTCAAGAAGACTTCACAAAAACAGCCAGCGAAGACGTTCGAGGAGGAGGTGGAGTACGACATTGAGGAGGAAGATGCGAGCGGCAACAACAACAACAAACTCAAGAAGAAGAAGAAGAGGCTCGAAGCGAGGTGGAGCCATCATCTATAGCTCGGTCCAGGGCAGAGAACCATCAAACCACCTCGAAAGGTTTGGATGGGACAAGGATGCGAGTTCACTATGCTTTGAATGCTAGTGAAGAAGAACCAACCACGTTCCAAGAGGCATGGTGAGAATGAGGAGCAGGGAAAGTTGGATGGAAGCTATGATGCAAGAGATGGAATCTCTACACCAAAACTCGGTTTGGGAGTTAGTTCCTAAACCCAAGAATCGCAAGCTTGTTAGCGTGAGAATGGGTGTTTAGGAAGAAAGAAGAAATGCATGAGAAGGAGCCACCATATTCAAAGCTCGGTTGGTGGCCAAAGGGTACTTGCAAAATGGGGAGTTGATTATGATGAAATCTTCTCTCCCAGGTAGTGAAACACACTTCTATAAGGCTACTACTATCCATAGTAGCACAAGAGAACATGGAGGTGGAGCAAATGGATGTGAAAACTGCTTTCCTCCATGGTGATTTGGAGGAAGACATCTACATGAGCCAACCTCGAGGGTTCGGTGAAGCAAACAAGGAAAATCTGGTTTGCAAGGCTGAAAAAGTCTCTCTATGGGTTGAAGCAATCTCGAGCAATGGAACAAGCGCTTGACTCTTTCATGATGAAGATTGGATATAGAAGAAGTGAATCGATTCTTTGTGTATACACTCATGTATTCAAGGATGGTAATATCATCCTTTTGCTTCTTTATGTTGATGACATGCTAATTGCATGTAAAGACATGTCAAAAATCCCAGGGAATTGAAGTCATTGCTTGGAAAGGAGTTTGGCCATGAAAGGATCTTGGTTACGCTGTGAAAGATCTAGGGATGGAAATAAGGAGAGACGAGAGTTGGTGGCAAGCATCATTTGTCACAAAGTAATCATCACCAAAGTACTTGAAAAATTCAATATGTTGGATTGCAAACCCGTGTCTACTCCTTTGGCGGAGCATTTTAAGTTAAGTGCAAAGGAATGTCCTTCCACGGAGGAGGAGAAGGAAGAAATGAGCAAAGTTAGTATGCAAGGCTTGGTAGGGTGTCTCATGTATGCAATGGTTGCACACGCCCGACCCTAGCTCAAGTAGTGAGTGTGGTGTCGAGATACATGGCGAATCGGGCAAACTTCATTGGACGGCGTGAAGTGGATTCTCGAGTACTTGAAGGGCACTAAGAGGCTTGGGATATTGTTTGCAAGACAACGAGGAAAAGCAAGTGTGTCGAGGTATGTAGACTACGATTATGCGATTTAGACAGAGGAGATCCAGCGCCGGGATATGTTTTCACTTGTGGTGGAGGACCGATAGTTGGAGGAAGCTTGATGTTGCAATCGGTTAGTGCCTTGTCTACTGCTTTGACGGGTATATGGCGCTCACGGAAGCTTCAAAAGAAGCGGTATGGTGAAGAGATTGGCAAAGGAATTCGGAATTGCCCAAGACATGGTGGTGATTCAAAGTGGTCAAAGTGCAATTTGCTTGGTCAAGAATCAAGTGTATCATGGAAGGTCCAAACACATTGATTTCCGATACCCAGGATAAGGGATTGGGTGAATGATGGAGACATCACGGTAATGAAGGTTCATACATCGAGAGAATGCTTGATTGTCTCACAAAGCCGATCCGCAGTTTGCAAAGTTCAAGCATTGCTTGAGCTTGCTCAATCTTGTTCCATGTTAAAGATTGAGGTGGAGTTCTCGGGAGTTATCAGGACGATTCTCAAGAAGTTAAAGATGTCCGGAAGGCAATAATCTTCTCGAGGAGCTTAGGCTCGCCATGGTGGAGATTGTTGGGAAAAATGGCTCACCTAAGGATGCAAGGATCGAAGGAAGCGGCCGGTCGCGAGTTTTAGGCGGCGGTCGCATGTGCGAGCAATTCAAAGAGGTTGCTACGGTATGAAAGCGACGTCGCGAGATCTACAGGCGACGATGCAAATTCAGAGCGGCCGTCGTTTTTCGAGGCAGATTCAAAGTGAAGCTTCACGGTATAAGCGGCCGATCCGCCATACGTCTTTGTGCTGTTTTTCCATTACGTTTTCTACCTTTCTTTGGATGCTAATTGGTCTACCAATTCACGTATACACAGCGTTAGTATAAGTCCAAGGCAGTTGGCAAACCACCAGAAAAGTCCTAAACATTGATTAGGTAGGTTAGTGGGTTGTATGATAGCCTATCTCTTTATGCTTTCTGAAATTAGGGATCCATGTTTTGAGGTAGGCTGGTTTGCTGCATGTGGGTGGCTTCTTTTCTCTTTCTTTTATAGAGCTAAGTAGCTGGAGCAAGTGCTAAGTGTTGCATTCAGATTTGGGAAGCCAAGAGAGAGAGTGAGAGCATCTTGTATCAAGTGAGTGAGCTAAGGGGTGAGAGAGAAAAACAGATAGTGAGCTTGGGTTCTAAGGGGGTTTCCATTGAAACCAAATCTGTAACTCCATCTTCATTATTGATATTTCTCAAGGGGATCACCAAAGAGGACGTAGGCAAATTGCTGAACCTCTATAAATACTTGTGTTCATTGTTCTTGGTTATTTTCTGAGTGTGTGTGTGTGTGTGTGCAACAAGTTCATCCTTGAGCTTGTCCAAAGTCCATCAACAACAAGGTCTAAAAGGGAGTGAGTTGGTTCTAATTCACAACATTTCTGTTGTAGTCGATTCATTGACCAAGATGCAGAACGAAGAGGGAGTTATCACTGAGCTTTACATTCCCAGGAAATGGTATCAATCTAATCTAATCAAAATTTTGTGTCATTGATTGTTTGTGTGGTTTTGATGTGAGGGTATTCTGTTAAACTTGTGTGATATGTGAACACAGCTCGGCCACCAACAGGTTGATAACTTCAAAGGACCATGCGTCCGTTCAGATCAACGTCGGGCATCTGGATGAGAATGGCATCTACACAGGCCAGTTCTCCACTTTTGCTCTCTGTGGTTACGTCCGTGCTCAGGTCCTCCTTACCCGCATTTCAGTACTAGTTCATGATATGCCAGTTTTATGCAGTTGTCTAATTCTACTATATATGTAATGCCAGCCTATTCAGGCACTTGCAATTTGTCAGTTCACTAATTCTACTTCTGATATATTGCTCTCTTTCTTCAGGGAGATGCCGACAGTGGTCTGGACCGACTCTGGCAGAAGAAGAGAGCTGAAGTTAAACAACACTAGGAAGAGAAAACTGTTTTTCTAGTGTTTCTTCTTTGGACATGTGTTCTTGAGTATGGAAGTGTTTAATTAGTGAATTGATACATTATGTGGAGCAATTTTCTCTCCATTCCTATTGTACGTTGCAACTAGTTGGCAACTTTTTGGTGTTACATCTTGAATTGGGTTTTTTTTACTATTATTAAGTAGTGAAACTTTTACTTATTGGAGTATCGTGAAACTATTTCCACCGGCAATGCATAATGATCTGAAAATCCACGTTTTAGCTCATCATGGATGTGATACCCCAAAAGAGAAAAAATACATGTATGAAGGCGCTATATAAACTCTTTTGGTGTAGGTAATTCAAGACATGTCTACCTTATTTTATAGTTGACAAATTCCCAGCAGAAATGCTTTTGCTGTTTCAGATTTGTCACTTGCTGCATGTGGTACAAGGGCCCAGATTGATTTTTGTTATCTGTTTCTCTTGCGGCATGCATATGGACGTCCCTTTTCCCAATTTTATCCCAATATTATGTTTGGAGTCGAATTTAGGATTGATTCTCAGACAAATAGGATTGGAATAAGGGGATTCCAATTCCAATCCAAAAAATTCCGGAATGAAAATTCTATTCCAATTCCGTTCCAAAAAATTTCGGATTTTCTGGAATATTTCGAAACTTATATATTTCAATTTTTTTTGGAAAAATTCATAAACTAGTTCAAAATTTGAAACATAACCATTTGAACAGATAAAATTGGCTCACAATTTAAAAAACATATCGAACCCTTGAAAAACCCAATATATTTCTAATATTTAAAAATCATATTCTAGTACTTGGATGTTGTTATCCTTGATGGAATAACTTGTCTAATTTGGTCATTAAATTATATTTTGTTCAACATGAAATTAGTAATTGTATGTCTTCTAAGCTTGAAATATATATTTTGGAATTCGGAAACTCGAGATACATTCCAATTTCAATCCAACTTTTTTTTTGGAATTTTCAGATTTCGAAATTTATTTGGACTTGCCAAAATTGGAAATTTTCGGATAGGAATCTGCCATAACTTGCACCCCTAGTCAAATCTCTCTCTCTCTCTCTGTGTCTCCCTCTTTATTTTAGTTGAGGAAAAAACTTAAATTTTTGTTTAGAATCGACAACTTTTTTAATTTTATGGTAAGAAGAATTTGAGGAGTTGGGTGTCCATAAACAATTGTCGGGTGTTTTGTGTTTGATTATGGGCAGTCCGGACTTAAGACCCACCAAGACAGAGCCAATCAAAAGCAGGCCCATAAAAAGCCCAAATCCAAAAAAGAAATTTGAATAATTTGAGTTGACCCGCACTAAAAACCCTAATGTCAGATGCCCAGTACGGCGTCGCCCACTGTCTCACTGTTTTGTCGGCTTCCTCACCAAAAGACAAACAAATATTCCACTCAGGAACACTACTTCTTCAGCAAAACCAAAACTGGCCTACATTCAAAATCCACCTCCATTTCCTCACTGAGTCTCTCTTGTGATAGTTTATATTACAGGGAGAAAATGGACCATTGCCTCAGTCACAGTGAAGCAGCTCTCTCTCCCAAGCTCTCAATTTTCGCCAACTCCAAGCCGTATTTGTCGAAACCAAACCACTTTAGCTTCTTCTTCTACTCTAAGAAGCTCGGAGCCAGAACCGCCGCGCCCTCTCTCCACCTCCGATCATGGCCCTCAAAGCTCGCCACTTTCACCAAGCACCCGAGCCGCCGAGTCAATTCGGTCCGGAGCGAGTCTTCCCACGCCGGAGCTGCTGCGAACGGAGAGCCGCCGAAACTGGGGAAGAGAACGGACATAAAGAAGATCCTGATACTCGGAGCTGGGCCGATTGTGATAGGGCAAGCCTGCGAGTTCGATTACTCGGGCACTCAGGCCTGCAAGGCTCTCAAGGAGGACGGATACGAGGTCGTTTTGATCAACTCGAACCCGGCCACCATCATGACCGACCCGGACTTGGCTGACAGGACTTACATTACGCCGATGACGCCCGAGCTGGTCGAGCAAATCCTCGAGAAGGAGCGGCCCGACGCTCTGTTGCCCACCATGGGTGGCCAGACAGCGTTGAACCTTGCCGTGGCGTTGGCCGAGAGCGGCGCTCTGGCCAAATACGGCGTCGAATTGATTGGAGCGAAGCTGGAGGCAATAAAAAAAGCAGAGGACAGAGACTTGTTCAAGCAGGCCATGAAGAACATCGGAGTCAAGACACCGCCGTCTGGGATTGCGACGACGCTTGATGAGTGTATCAAAATTGCTCATGAAATCGGAGAGTTTCCGTTGATTATTCGGCCGGCGTTTACTTTGGGCGGGACTGGAGGGGGCATTGCTTATAACAAAGATGAGTTTGAGGACATTTGCAAGGCCGGGATAGCGGCAAGTGTGACGTCTCAAGTTTTGGTGGAGAAATCGTTGTTGGGTTGGAAGGAGTATGAGCTTGAGGTGATGAGAGACTTGGCTGACAATGTGGTGATTATATGTTCCATTGAGAATATTGACCCAATGGGGGTTCATACTGGGGACTCAATCACTGTGGCACCTGCTCAGACTTTGACTGATAAGGAGTATCAGCGGCTGAGGGATTATTCCATTGCTATCATAAGGGAGATTGGAGTGGAATGTGGTGGTTCTAATGTGCAGTTTGCGGTTAATCCTGTAGATGGTGAGGTTATGGTGATTGAGATGAACCCAAGGGTGTCGCGGTCCTCAGCTCTTGCTTCCAAAGCTACTGGTTTTCCAATTGCGAAAATGGCTGCCAAGTTGTCAGTTGGGTATTCCTTGGATCAGATACCTAATGACATTACAAAGAAGACACCGGCTAGTTTTGAGCCTTCCATAGATTATGTGGTAACCAAGGTAAGTGCTTATTCATTACCTTCTTCATTAGCGCACTCTGATTAAACACATCGAGCTTTGTATTCCTGGATTAATTAGTTTTTGATTGCTTCATTTATGGATATTCAAATTTTCTTTTTCGTATGTCTGTCTTTGTTATTGCTAGATTTTATTGGACATTTTTAGTCCTAGCTTGGATGTAATGGTTAGACCTTACACAGGAGTTGAGTTTTTTGGTCAAATTTTAGATTGCATTGTCCATTAGCTTCCTGGATAATATGCTGATCGCTATTACTTATGCCTGTAGGAATGTCATCAATCATTGTCATCATTTATCTTATTTATAGCAACACATTTCTATTAATCCATGCATTTTTAGATCCGTTTTGTATGTCATCTCAATTTTCTTGTTTTTGTTTTATTGAATTGTGCAGATTCCCCGGTTTGCATTTGAAAAATTTCCTGGTTCACAGCCCATATTGACTACCCAAATGAAATCTGTTGGTGAGTCAATGGCACTGGGTCGCACATTTCAAGAGTCCTTTCAGAAAGCAGTTCGATCTTTGGAATGTGGGTTCTCTGGATGGGGCTGTGCGAAAATTAAGGAACTTGACTGGGATTGGGAACAGTTGAAGTATAGCCTCCGAGTTCCTAACCCAGACCGCATCCATGCCATATATGCTGCAATGAAGAAGGGGATGAAGGTAGATGATATTCATGAGTTGAGTTACATTGACAAATGGTTCCTCACACAGCTTAAGGAGCTGGTAGATGTGGAGCAATTTCTCCTGGCTAGAAAGTTGTCTGATCTAACAAAGGATGAGTTATACGAAGTGAAAAAAAGAGGTTTCAGTGACAAACAGATAGCTTTTGCCACTAAAGCCACTGAAAAGGACGTCCGGTTGAAGAGGCTATCTTTAGGTGTTGCTCCGGCATATAAGCGGGTGGATACGTGTGCTGCGGAGTTTGAGGCCAATACTCCTTATATGTACTCTTCCTATGACTTTGAGTGTGAAGCAGCTCCCACCCAGAGGAAGAAGGTTTTGATTTTAGGTGGAGGACCAAATCGAATCGGTCAGGGGATAGAGTTTGACTACTGTTGTTGCCATACGTCCTTTGCCCTTCAGGTGTGTCTCTGATATGTTTACTGCCCACTTGCCTGCCTTTCCTTTTTCAACTCCCTCTCTTACCACACCTTTTTCATTCATGAACGCAAGTTTCTAGGTACTTAGATATCTTATATTAACTTAAAATAACTAGGGTGCATTAGCTGAATGGAATTGATTTCTTTATTTCTGAATCATGACATATGCTAATCATCAATCATGCATTATTTTTCACATGTGGCAGTGGGATCACAGAACTTAGGCAGTTACAAATTGGGCGATCGTTGCACCTTTTTCTCCTGATGAGAACTAAAATTAGATAACTTTAGTCGAGATGCCTCTAGGATTTACCCTTGGGGGCGGCGAGTGTCATAAACTACAATTTAGGTACAGTTGATAAGAGATCTGGATGCATTCATAATAGCTTGTAGTAGAAAAGGAGAAATTTTAGTTACTTGCATATCTAAAATAGTTCTATGGGATATACTGAATTTGGCGCTTATGTTATAACAATGAACTTCTGGATTACAGGATCCCTTCTGTGTGATTAATTCACATTCATTCAAACGTATTTATATATTTCCAGTCATTATTTATATTTTTTCTGTGCCATCGTAGGTACCAATCTAAAAGTTTGCCTACTATTTATATAATTTGATGAATTGGTGGAGTCTATGCATTGATATTTGAAATTGTTCAAATCCTTCATTGAGATTCCTGCTTCTCTCCTTCTCTTTTACAGAAAGCAGGATATGAGACCATTATGATGAATTCAAATCCTGAAACAGTATCCACAGATTATGACACGAGTGACCGTCTATATTTTGAGCCACTGACGGTCGAAGATGTGCTGAACATAATTGATTTGGAAAAACCTGATGGCATCATTGTGCAGTTTGGAGGTCAAACACCATTGAAGTTGTCTCTTCCTATCCAGCAGTATCTAGATGAGAACAAGCCTAAATGTGCAAGTGGGTCTGGAGATGTACGCATTTGGGGTACTTCACCTGCTAACATAGATGCTGCTGAGGACAGGGAGAAGTTCAATACAATCCTTAACGAGTTAAAGATTGAACAACCAAAAGGAGGAATTGCCAAGAGCGAAGCTGATGCTGTTGCCATTGCAAAGGACATTGGGTACCCAGTTGTTGTCCGGCCTTCCTACGTATTGGGTGGCCGAGCCATGGAAATTGTATATAGTGATGACAAACTTGCGACCTACCTCGAAAATGCTGTTGAGGTGGACCCGGAACGCCCTGTATTGATTGACAAGTATCTATCCGATGCAATTGAGATTGATGTTGATGCACTTGCTGACTCTCAGGGTAACGTTGTCATTGGTGGAATAATGGAGCACATTGAGCAGGCTGGGATCCATTCTGGTGACTCTGCTTGCTCGATTCCAACAAAAACCATCCCTGCTTCTTGCTTGGAGACAATTAGGTCATGGACTATAAAATTGGCTAGGAGGCTGAATGTGTGTGGGCTGATGAACTGTCAGTATGCAATTACATTGTCTGGAGATGTTTTCTTACTTGAAGCAAACCCTCGTGCTTCCCGTACCGTCCCATTTGTGTCCAAGGCGATTGGACATCCATTGGCTAAATATGCTTCCCTTGTCATGTCTGGGAAGTCTCTTCATGATATAAGTTTCACAAAAGAGGTAATTCCTGCACATGTGTCAGTCAAGGAAGCTGTTCTTCCATTTGAGAAATTCCAAGGCTGTGATGTGTTGCTGGGGCCTGAGATGCGTAGCACTGGTGAGGTGATGGGTATTGATTATGAGTTTCCCATTGCATTTGCCAAGGCTCAGATTGCTGCGGGGCAGAAGCTACCACTTTCTGGCACTGTCTTCCTCAGCTTAAATGATTTGACCAAACCTCATCTTGAAAAGATTGCGACAGCCTTTTTAGGGCTTGGATTTAAGATTGTTTCAACTTCTGGGACAGCTCATATTCTTGAGTTAGCAAAAATTCCAGTGGAACGAGTGCTGAAGCTGCATGAAGGGCGGCCTCATGCTGCTGATATGGTTGCTAATGGGCAAATCCAGTTAATGGTGATCACAAGTTCAGGCGATGCACTTGATCAGATTGATGGACGGCAACTAAGGAGGTTGGGCCTTGCTTACAAAATTCCAGTAATAACAACAATTGCCGGAGCTTTAGCAACTGCCGAAGCAATAAGGAGTCTAAAGTCCAGCACTGTTAAGATGATTGCACTTCAGGACTTCTTTGATGGTGAAAACAAAGCTGGGAGTGATAAAAAGTTGGAGTCAGTCTCCTCCTCTCTGTGAGCTGACCCAGACTTTCTGGTAAGCTGTTGGGGTTCCTCTGCCTTATTTATTGTGTTTCTAATATATGTATCCTCTAATGCTTTTGGGACAGGTTTCTGTTAAGTTACTAGCTTTTACCAAAATTTTGCCAATCCAATTTTTCTCTCCTCTCCTTTTTGTTTAAGCTATAATTTCAAATTTTGGATAGCTATATGTAGAAAAATTTAGGCATTGGAGTGTGTAATTATGGCAATCTGTGCTGTATGTTCTCTTGCATAGACATGCACTTTTCCAAAGTTCTTTATAGCACAGTTTAATCATCAGAAAACTTCTACATTAATGAGAAAGTGAATCTTCTGATGTACCAAATCTAGATCTTGCTTAGCATATAATATGGCAACCATTGGAACTTTACTTGTTTGTATATATTTCTAGACATGGTAGTTAAACAATTTTTGGTATAGCTACGGGATCAATCTCTCCCCCTTTAGGAATTCAATTTTTGAACATATCATGCAGATGGTTTCGCCTCGGCTCAACCCTAGAAGAAGATATATTTTCCATTACCCTGGCCCCATATCAACTATGAAATCACTTTTGTTCTACATATTACTTTGCATGGCGTTAACATTTTCTTTGGATCACGTGTGCAGCGTGTGACCTGATCTTGGTCATTTCAGAGTTCTGTTGAGCTAGTAAAATTTGATTTAGGTGTAGCAAATGAATTTCCTTTTCGCTTTCTATCCACCCAAATGCTACTTGAGCTAGGGTCGTGACTCATGAGTGTAGTTGATGAATTAGACAGTGGATATATTTGTTTAAACTGTGGAGTAAAAGGACATCTAAACAGATGAGCTTTGTATTTGTCCAGATGGAATGATTGTGGTTGATCAAGTGATTTCGTTTTCGGCCTAGATACTTCGAGCATGACATTGGCTTTTTCCCAAAGTGACTTCAACTACATGGCCTGCTTGACCATTCCCTCTGCATTGTCAATTTAGTTTGAATTTAGCTGGTCTAGGAATGGTGTGGTTCATGAATTCTCTGACTGTTGATGGTCTAGAAATGGTGTGATTCATGAATTTAGCTGGTCTAGCTGGTCTACTTGCATAGAATGTTCGTTATGTTTGCACTTAGAGATACATTGAATTCTCCTCTCGTTTTCCCTTTATGGTGTGATTCACGACCCTCCTTTTCTTGGGGCTTATGATTGCTGAATTGATTGTAACGGTTTAGACACTTCATATATTTTCATTCTCTAATTATTAGTTAGTTTTAAATGCTTTGTATTTGTATCCAATTGTGGATAGCGGTCAAGCCAAGCCTGCCTCAACTTTGATGTTGTTTATTAGTACTTTCTTCAAAGACTCTTTCTATGAGACCAGGCATGACATCTAGTTATTCCCGGTGCATTCAGTATTGCTAACTTAAGTCGTGTATGGGCGTGCAAGAATTTTCTGACTGTTGATGGATGCGGCGGGCCACTTATTGTACGGTCAAAAATCAATCACACGCCCACGGGCCACTTATTGTAGCATAGTTATTCCCCCCAAATGGTTATCTTTCATTTTCTTTTGGCAAACCGCCCTCTTGTTCTCAAAATTACTACCTACTTGATTTCACCTTTATTGATACGCACCATAATTTTTCGTTTTTAACCTTTTTGTTTTCGATGGAATAATTCTGTAAATTTAATCGTGTACCAAAAAAATACACTAATGAAGTTACGCAACCCTTGTTTGTTGGGCCTCCACTTTTGTTTTCCGCTTTAGCCCTTGGCTTCTTATTGCATGTTTCTGTTCCAACAAAAAGTAGAAGGAAGCTATGGATGTCGGGGAAACCCAAAAGAAAAAAGGGAGTTTCATTATTATCTCCAATATAGGGCCCAAATTATAAAAAATCTATTATCTAAAATCCATTTACAACATAACAAAGAGACTTCGAACTTCCTATAAATTACAAAATTGTCATCAATTTCTTAAAACAAACTCAACCTCAAATTCTCATGAAAAAACCCAAAATACTCAACAGGGTATCAAAGTAATTTAATAATCAAAATTAAATGCAAAATGGCCATCTGTCCTTTTTTGGATTTTTTTAGGTTTGTTTATAGAAATTAAATGGTGTACGGTTTATCTATATCACTAGTGCTAAGAATGAGTATATAACTAACTACCTCAAGAAAAAAAGGGGAATTCATTTTTTCTTTCAATAATGGAAGGAAAAATACAACTAGATTAAGAGCTAATTAGTATAAACATAAATTACTTTTTTGGATAAAAGAAAAAAACAAAATTACTTGTATTGATTTGAAGTTTGTGAAAGCTTGTTAAAGTGGGGTGTTTAAACTAACAATTAGTCACGTGATATTTATCTCTATTTTATTAAAAGATGTTCAAAGTTCAAATTTTCATCGTTCTTCAGTGACATGATATGATAAGTTTAGGGCCATCCTTTAATTTATGTTTTGTGTTGTGACATGATCTACTAGCGTCATGTTGTGATAAGGTTAGGTCCAAATGTTATTGTCTTTTTATGTAAATTTCGTGTGTTAATTGATCGCTTGGAATTTTGCCAAGAAAGCCTTGATCTCTCCACATTTTCAATGTAGGATGAACAGTCGTATTCAAGGCCTCCTTTAGTCCTGCATGTGATAAGAAATACCGACATCATCGACTTTGTGCGTGCCTTCCATTTTACTTGCAGGACTACGGTGCTTGTCCGGTTATCAATTCTTTTCTTCCCATAGTCTACCAGAAAAACTTCCATGTCTCCTCCGGTTGTGTTTAATCACGTGCCGATCTCTCTCATCATTGACTAGTAATGTAATGACATAGATAGATACATGGTTGATCTCTATCACCGGTTGTAAATAATCAGAATCTATCTCTCTCATTATATGACTATTCCCTTTGACAACATAGATAAACACATAGTTGCACACAACTAGTTTCACTTAAGATTTTCTCGTGGCTTACAGATAGATAACACGTAGTCTAGCATTTCAGCAATAAAATGATTGTTTTTTTGGTTTTGCTTTGAATGTGTGGGCTTAATATTCTAGTCGTGCACTCAAATTACCGTGTGATGTCCGCTAATTTGGCTGCTCGAAGTCATTGAAAGAGAGTGAGAGAGAAATTAAGGAGCCGTAGGAGGTCAATTGCTCTTAGCGGTCGGAGTGGGAACTGGTTGTAACAAAAGACCCTATTATGCTAAAACCGTGTGGACCTTAATCTCTGTAAACAGCCAAATTCTTCCTTGGAATATGGAATTAGAAGCCTCAGATCTGGAAAGCTCTAGAATACCAACAAATTGGGACCCATATGAATAACATTTTTTTCTTATTAAAAGCGTAATGTTTTCTTCCATAACATATTATATTATCAGACTGTCAATTTAGATCACATATTCAAACATACATTGAAGAGTATGTTAATTTAACATGTTAGATTGTTTGATAAAGAACATCTCCTTAACGATAATGCTACACAAACCGAATCATGAGGAAAGAAGGGAACCACCCTCAAGTGGATTTGGATCTGGATCCTCTCCAGTGGTGCACATTTATGTGGTTTACAACTATGGTTTGTGTCTCGACTGAAAATTGGAAAATTTTGGTGAAGTCTCTAGAATGTTTTGGTTCTGGTCTTGGTCTTTGATATACATGGCATAAATGCAAAGAGCATTTAATGGGTGCCCTATCTTGAAGAGCATGGCAACATAACCATGCAACCCTACACGATGGAACGTCGATAGATCATGAAATAAATTTTTGGTCTTCGGGTGATGTCAAGACCCCCAAAACCAAGTATCCATCATGTTGAAAGTTGAATTTATTAATGAAGTGTGCAACCAAATTAAAGTTAAATATTAAAAGTGTATAAAGAGAGAGCATGGAAAAGGAGGGCGATTGGACGCTCAAACTCAAAGTACCAATGCCGTATAGAACATGTGAGCTTCTTCTTATGACCATCTATTCAACTCGAAGAGGACACTCTGTCATCTTGGAAATAATAATACATCGGGTGCCTAACCCTAAGTAGGACATTTCAAAAAAATAATTCGATGAGACTGGCACTCGATTTTTTACTCGTTTTCTTGAAAATTGGCTTTGATAGTTTATTGAACAAATAATTCAACGAGTGACGTATGTATGTGAGACGTCCGTTTCATGAAATGATAGATGTAAGCAAGTTTTTCCTCCACACAAGAGGGCAACATACCCATTGGCACTATTGCCTAACCCATGCAACTGCATATAAGAATTGACTCATTTCCGTATGAATCGATTATATATATAACTTTCCTCTCACAAAGTGTACTTAGAATCCATACACTTTAGCTGAATTCGAGGCTATTTTCTCATATACTCTTCTTCATCATAATTTCGAATTCAGCATTGCAAACTCTCTAGAAACCAGCTAATTAATAGTACGGAATGTGAAAACATTAAAAAAGGTACCGACTGTTTGTTGGCGAGGTGCGTATTTTGTTACCACGTCACTAAAATGAAGTCAAAATCAATCTTTATGATGAAGATTGAGAGAGTTAATGGATGGCGAGGGAATTAATTACTGCTCACTCTATGATTGAGCCACCCCAAAACAAGAACATTGAGTTTTCATATTGCTTCTTACATGTACATGACATCATATTCACGAAGCAACCTTCGTTGTTTAGATAACCACTGACTTCAAAAGTTTAAGTAATACTCTGCAAAAATGGGATCAAACTTAGGATCTCGTGCAAAGTGAGCTCTAAGACCAATTATTAGATCACCCACTAACTCCAAAATTTTAAAGTTTTAAGTTATTTTCAGAGAATACACCATCAATGTATATCAAATTTACGTTATAAGAGCATTTGTTATGAGCCTTTTGCATTTTGTTTTGTTGCATTTATATATAAATGTGTGTGTGTGGGGTGAAATCGAAACTACTTCTGTTTACATGGCTAACTTGCTATCAATATGAACTGATTGTTTTCAGTTGGACTTTGTGAGTTTTGATGGTGCATGAGCAAACTACAAAAGTAGAATTTGGCATATGCTTTCTTTCATTAAGGTCCACGCGCATAAGACTCTTTAAGAGCAAAAAAAAAAAGAAAAAGAAATTGAAAGGTTAGTGGGGTGGAGGTGGAGATGGCAAAACTCAGTTTAGTTAACAAGTGGCAAACTCAGTCACTTAAATATTATATAATAATCGAGAATCTATTTATTTTTTTCTTGGTTAAGAACAGAAATATATTAACTTAAGATATCTTTTTTTTCTCTTGGATATGGAGAAGTCGCAATCGTCAATGGCAGCTTAAGACTTTAGATTACCAGAGTTTCTCACCTCATGCGCGCAACGAGCTGACCGGCTCCCTACCAACCATACCCCACCTTTATCTTAACTTTATACACAAAAACACGCTTATATTTTCCTTTCGTACCACATGTACAGTGATGAAGTCAGAAATTTATCATTATGTGAAGATGACAAAAAAATAATGAAATAGAATATGTGCATTTCGAAAAATGCATATATATGTTCACTCGAGAGTAATTGAAGGAAAAAAAGAGTGAGTTATTGTGATGAATTGGCCATATTATGACTTATACTGATTATATTGTTGATCACATATCTTAATATATGAGATTTCTATAAGACTAGTTTAGAAACTTCACCGACCACTTATGTGAACGAATCTAATTCGTGTGAAAGATGTGTTCAAGTTTAAAGGGTGGTAGTTATGACATTACCTAAAAGAACAATGCTTTTTCAGATTTATGGGTTTTAAGAGCACTTAAATTGGCTAGTTAGCTACATCGGGATACTTAATTGGGTCGTTCTCAATGAAAATGAGTAGGTCATTAGGCGGTGGTTAGAGGAGGTAGAAAGCTAGCACTGTCTCAGTGAATTCAGCAGGCCCAATCACTCACCAAATAAACCCTACTTTTTAACTCATTCACCACAAACCTCTGCCACATGTCACCACGGCAAAAACCTACACAATAATTAGTTTCAAGTGTGGACCACATCTGGATTTAGGTTTTGGTTAACCACATTTTGTAATTCCATTTTGAGTGATGACATGAGGAAAAAAAACAAAAAACAAAAAAAGAAGCCAAAAAGGAAAAGGTTTAGGGTTTTGTAATGTAGCTTTGGGGCCCTTCAGAAGAGGAGGAATACATTTTGGTTTAAAAGTTAATGTCAGTGACGGATGGTATGTCAAATCGAAAACTATATTTCATTACCCTTCTCATCCAAACCTTTGACTCTTAAAATAAATATGACTTTTTTGTGTATTCTTTTTTTGTGTTTGAAATAACAGCTCTATGTATGGCTCAAGTCCGAGAAAATGGGAATGGAGGGAGAGAGAGGGTGAGGCGCCAAATTTCCCCAGTAGAAAGTTAAAACTTGAAAGTAGCTTAGAATTTACAGAGATAAAACAAAATTTCAAAAATGTCTTTGAGACTATTTTGGCTGCTGAGAAAATTCTTCATCATAATGAAGATTTTAAAACAGACTTCGATATGTACAATCATCCACAAACCAAGCATTTCAAATCACTTTGAATGTTATTTTGTTCATAAGGATTTGAGTTTACGACGTTTGAATTCAAAGCTCATATCTTACTTGTTGTGGATTAAAAAGAGAGAAAATAAACACTACTTGTTGGGAAGGAAAGTTGCATGTGAAAACAACGGCCGTCGGTAGGGCACTCCTTGTCCTAGACAAGGGTTAGAAATAGAAATTTTTTTGCATTTTTCCTATCTTTGTTGACAAGGTTTTTCATCATGAGTTAATTCTTAATTTATACTATAACCATTTGACTAAACCCAACCACCCAATTTTATATATGATTAAAGAGCAAGTGAATTTGATTCTCTTTACTTTAACAATTCCAGCAATAAAGATTATTTCTGGTGCTTGCTTGCTACCACCAAATGAAATTACTGAGTAAATGCAAAAAAGTAGAGATCTATCTGAAGTGCTTTGGTGGTTAAAAAGATTATTTGAGAAGGACTTTTGGTGGAGACTAATCGAATTGTTTGTATACGGCTATTTTGATTTTAGACTTCAAAATTGTGTCTGCAAACTGGGTTTTTTCAGAGAGGATGATGAATTTTCAAACTTGAAGATAAGTTTTTCCTGCAAAAAAATCAAAAGTGAAATTATATATAATTCTGTCATTAAACCTAACGGCTTAAGAGAAATTAAATATAAATCCGTCTCTATATGGCAGAATCAGCAGCCTAATTAAAATATTCAACAGATGACGTCACAATGACACCTCCCCCCAACGCTTCCTTTCCTTATTTATACTCGCACTTTGTGCTGCAGACAAACCCCACCTCACCTCTCTCTCTCTCTCTCTCTCTCTCTCTCTCTCTCTCTCTCTCTTCTCCGTTTTCTCTCTCTACACAAAAGCATAGCTTAAAGCTCAAAGCTTAAAGATTTAGGTGCAATGGAGTGCAGTAATGAGACAATGAACACAAACTACACAACCACCTCCTCAACCCCTCTGTCTCAGTCTCCTTCTTCTTCACCATCCTCTCCTCTGCCTCCTACTCCAACTCCAAACCCACCTGTGGTTATAAGTCCTTGTGCTGCATGCAAGATCTTGAGGAGAAGATGTGCAGACAAATGTGTCTTGGCACCTTACTTTCCTCCCACCGAGCCAGCCAAGTTCACTATTGCTCATCGCGTCTTTGGGGCTAGTAATATCATCAAGTTCTTGCAGGTACTTTTCTTCATGTACCAAACATGTAGCACTACTTGTCAAAGTAGGTCTAAGACTTTGCTAGACAACACATGTCTGGCAAGAGGACACGAAAAGGCTGTTACTTAGCTAGAACTTAAGATCTTTCTCCCATGTGAAATATGAAGTGTGTCAGATTTTCCTTGGAATATTGTGTTAGTTGCATTCATATTTGAAAATTCTAGGAAGTATACACTAGACCCAAATGGAGACATACCAAAGTGGTAGGAAATTCCCTTTCAGCCCTTAGCCCTGATATTATTTTTTATCAAGGAAATCAACTACTCTGACTAAATTATGTTGATAACAACAGAACAAGGGAGAAAAACTCTCAAAAGTACCTCTTTTTTTCTTTTTCTTTTTTCTGTTTCTGTCTATTTTCTCAGTTTGCAATATCTGTCTTAATCTTCAAGGAAGAGTTTATTGATCAACTTTAATCAATTAAATATTGAAGGTCTATTTGTAACTAAATGAAAGAAACATTTCAAATTTTCAGGAACTTCCAGAATCTCAAAGAGCTGATGCAGTGAGCAGCATGGTTTATGAGGCCAGTGCAAGAATTAGAGACCCAGTTTATGGGTGTGCAGGGGCAATCTGCCACCTCCAGAAACAAGTGAATGAGCTGCAAGCACAATTAGCCAAGGCACAAGCTGAGCTTGTCAACATGCAATTCCAGCAAGCCAACCTTGTGGCACTAATTTGCATGGAGATGACACAATCTAATGAGCAGTGCTCTCCTCAGCAATCACTTGATCACAACTTCATCACCAGTTCTCATGGCAGCAACCAGAGCAACTTAAGCTTCCTTGATGACACCACCACTCTAGGCTCGTGGGAACCACTTTGGACATGAAGAGAAACAAATAATTAAGAGGAGGAATGCTAGCGTCAGTCGAGCATGAGCACGTGATGTATCTTGATCAGTGTGGGCTCGACAGTAGGTCTCACACTCATGCATAACTCAGAACGCATCACGCATGTGCGACTGACGCTAGCATAAATTATTAATTAATTATTATAACACAATGGATTGAAAAGAAGAAAAAAAAACTTGTTCCAGGAATCCAATCAAATTCTCCTAAGGAGAAGTTGAAGGACACCATATTAATTAATAAATTTTAGGTAGCTCTCTAGTAGGAATGAAGTAGAACTAGATCTTTTTTTTTTCTTACGTTGTGAGTTGCGGGCAAAAGTAGCTAGCTTGGTGGGTTTTTTTCTTTTAGTTCATGTAATATTTTCCATATTGAAGAGAAAAACAGATATATGTCTGTTAGTCCATTTGTTTGCTGATCTTACTGAATCTAGCTTTAACCAACTTTTGGTCACCTACTTTAATTACTTAATAAATTGATGTTTGATGCCTGAATTAATTCCTTGTCAAACTAACTTTTGACCATCTTTCTCTATAACGACCTTTAAGCCCACCAAAAGAAAACCCTCTCTCTTGCAACTTGGGATAAGCACCATGTTTATCAACTAATACGATCAGATTTTATTAATTAACTTGAACTTTAATTTTTATATGGTAATTAACAATTAATTATATTTATCTGCGATTATGAGTTGTGCGATGTAATTACGTGGAGATGAGCAATTGGAAATTAAATTGCATGGGATGTGTGTTGAAGAATCTAAAGTCCCATATCGGAAACTCATATCAGAAACTATGGTCCATTACTAATAATACTGAGGCCTTTTGTTTCACTTGTTGAACTTTAAAGGTAGTTAATTTAGAGACAATATCACTATTGGTAGTAGAACCCGATGATCTGTTGCTGTAAAATCTAACAAACCTATTATCGTTTAGAATAAAGACACCATTTCAGCATCAGGGTCTGTTTTTATCTGCCTTCATTGGGCAATGTGGACCTATTATGACTTTTCACCTCTGGCTCTCAATTGAAAATGAAACTTGATGTATTAAAGCTGACGATACATTTTTTAGATTTATCTAACCATATATGCTTGGCTCTTGAAAGTACATGTATGCATAAATCTTGATCACCATGTCAAAGATGTACATTGTATACCTTTGGCTTTGGGCTGGCTACAGATGTTTTGGCTGATTGCACAATCTTTTAGTCCATGCTTTCAAGGAAGTAAACAAAATACAATTCCATGGTGACATGACCTTTTTTTTTCTTTTCCATGTTTCTTTTCTGTTTGATGCTGCAGCAGCAGCCCCTCCTTACTTTATTTCACACTGATCGAGTTTTCCTGCTAATAAAGGAAATCTTTTGAGTGAATATGCAACTTGACCTCAATATTCTTGATTTTCTCTTTTATGGAAAGGTGGGATAGTGTTCGATGAAATGTTTCAAAGAGTTATTCACTACTTCATAAAAAAATAAAAAAGAACGGATTAGGGCAGACTTGCCCATGTTCAATTTCATAAGCTTCGTTTACTCTTGAGCTTTCTTTGATGGAAAAGGGCACACTGTTTGATAAAATGTCTCAAAGAGGCATATTCATAACATAAAGAAGGCTAAGGTACACCTCCTTATGTTTAATTTGATGAACTCTATTCATCATACCCCGTAGTATTCTAGTATTTTTCTTTATGATATTGTGTTTGATGAAATGTCTTAAAGGGGCATTTATAAGCTAAAGGAAGGTTGAAACTAAGGAATAAAATATCCATAATATTCTCGATATTTCCACGAAATTTCAGTATTTTTGAATCCGATATTTCCGATACCATCGATATTTTAGATATCCATGAACCAAAATATCGATAATATCGACGATAGATGAAATATCGATAATATCCCGATATTTCCATCGAAATTTCCGTATTTTTGAATTTCACCGATATTTCGATATCATCGATATTTTATTCCTTGAAACACATCACGTTTATCACACTCTATAATAGTGACTTACAAATTTTTGATGTGATGTTACGTTAACTATAATATAAATCACATATTTACACATGAATTATCTATCTTTTTTTTTTGGTTGAGAAAAAGCGATAGTAATTATTATTGATGAAATGTATCAAAGTACAAAGCCACAAAAGAGCCAAAATGGGTACATCTCTAGTGACCAAACACAACAACATGTTGATTTGATCTGGAGAGAATTACACATAAACCAGCAAATACTCAACCCCCTGATTCAGCATCTCGAAGGACTCATACTCAGACTAACAATACATCTCCATTGCGCAATGGTAGAAACGGTAGATCTGTATTGCAGTCGAAAACTAGAAAACAAAATACAGAAAACTCCTAAAAAGTTCATGAGAAATAAATGAACAAATATAGCAAACTTCGAATGAGTAATAGACTTAAAACAAGAAACATGAACACCGCTCTACATCCTCTCCGGCAACCGAAGAAATCCATAACATCATACCGGCTAAAGCCTTAGTGTTGCACTGGCTAAAACTCCAACCCACACAAACCAATAACTTTCATAATTGAAACGCCAAAACTCTGTATATGTGGGCTAAAAGCGGCAACTAAATCATGACAACATTGATGTTTCACGGTGTTTGCTTCCACATCACATATAAACTAGCATAGCAACCGTGACTACCTCTATCGATGTCGACGCCGCCGCCTCCGCGGGGATAGATAGCATCACCGGTAACTCTTATTACAACCAAGCAAAAAAAACCCAAACCAACCAAACCTGCAGCCAGCAACAACAAAAACAAAACCAAGATCCACAGGAAATATTGGAAGGGAAGATGAGAAGAGAAAAAAAGGAGGATACAAAAAGAGAGAGGGGTTGAGATGGAAGAGAAATGAGGAAGATAGGGACGAGATTGGGGGATTAGGGCCTCCCCTGTGCGGCCCTGAAGGGTGGGGGTTTAGGGTTTTTTTCTCTTGCTAAAGGGTGAATTATCAATCTTTTTTTTATTGCTAGCGATTGGGGGAGGGGAGTTTCAAACTTCTACCCACATAAGTGAAGGTGAAAAAACTCAACCAACTGAGCTAGCAGATGAATTCAACTACATCATAAAATAATATGTCATAGAAATCCTTCCAACTATAACCAATGATTAATCGTGGTGGATCAATTAGATATTACTTTTACTGTCCCAAACTGTGACACTTAGCCAATAAGTCACTTGATGTTGTTAATATTAGTTATTACTGTCCCCCGTCTCCGTTAAAAGTCACAATCTTTTTCCTCTTGACAATGATGCAGAAGAATTTTATAAACAGAACATTGGCCCCTCTTGATGCGGGTCATTGCCACGTGTCCATTTGTTACTCTCCTCCATTGATAGTAATTAGTAACTGGTAATCATAGCTTTGATCCCCCCCTAATTAAACGCGTTTTTGAGGCATAATTCAAATCATGTGCACCCCACGTGCGTGAGTTGATGATGATCTCAGATTCTCAACTAAGCAAAGAAGCAAAGCCAACAAAAGATTGTCACCTGTCGGCAACCGATTGATGCTCTCTTTCTGTCCTTTTTTTCTTCTTTTATCCTCAAGGGACAAAATATCCATGTCTCACCCAACATGCCATAATTTTCTATGCTCGAGCGGGAACAAAGTCTGTTTTTTTGACCCAATTGTACCTCTACATAGGCTATAAAATTAAGCAAACCTATTGCTATATAAAATAAAATAAAACTTTATAAATAAAGAAAAAAATGAGTTCCACAAGTCGATGATATGATCCTTTAAATTAAATTTTTCACTGTCATGACAAGAATTCTTGTGTACTGGTTTGTAGTCATTTTTGTACGTGGTGAACTTTATCCAACCTAACACATGCTATAGTGTGTAGGAAAGATGATGGCTTTAGAGAGGTTGATCATAAGTTGACTGGTTAAACATGTATTCCTTGTTGGCGATTCATAATTATACAACACATTTGTAATTAGTATTACTCTAAGTTTCTAATTACTTTGTATGATATTTGATTAAATTGGTGTTATTGTGCGGATTCTCTCCAGATCAATTCAATTTGTTGTGTTTGATCACTATATAATATTTACCCATATTCGGCACCATAGTTTACTTTGTACTTTTGTTTTTCATTAATAATTACTATTGATTATTCTATAAAATTAAAAAAAAGTTTGCACCACCAGAAAAAGTCGTGAATTAATTACACATGCACAATTACACTATATGGTGAATATATGACGAAAGAAATTATTATATGAAACTTTAAAATGTTCACCAATATTTTAAAGTTACTATTAGCATTTGATTATGGAAATTCAATTGGTGAGATGAGAATATGGTCAATTAAAACTGTTGTACCTCCAAAAAAAATTGAGTATTATAGGTTCTTTTCATAAATCAATCACCGATTAACTTTCTAGGTGAATGCGACCCCATATCTCAAGGATTGTCTCATACCAAATTAATTTTAATTTTAATTTTTTTGTAGAATTAAAAAAAATAAAATGTCCTATTTTTATAGAACATGATTATCCATTATTATTTTTAATTTAAAAAACCAATTGGTATACGCGTGAACATGCCGAGGGGCTAGTATAGATAATAGGTATGTGGTGTGCTGAGTAATGTGGGGAGTGGGAATAGATCCCCCCTACCAACATTATACTGTTTGGGTGCATGCTTAGATCTATAAATAGATATGAGCTATATTTGTATGGCACCATCTTATAATCAGAGTAGTGTTCTCTTGGTCAACTAGTGACCAAGGAATCCGTGATCATCTACCTTTGGATTTAAATCTAAAAGCCCATCTACTTTTCCACTCCTTTTAAAAAACTCTATTGGACCGTTGGATTTAAATTCAACGGTGGGTGACCACGGATCCTTGGTCACTAGGTGACTAAGAGATCACTACTCCTTATGATCATAGAAAGAAACTTTATCACTGTACATTATAGTGGGTTTAGATCAATCCACATCATTTCCCATTTGCCCATATAGTGGTATTAGGTGTACGCAAACCTATTTTAAAAGGTCACATTGCACCAAATTTTGTAAAAAAAAAAAAAGAAAGTCAAATATAAGATAGGACAGAGTAGGAGACTTAAAGAAAAGAATGATCCAATACATCGATAAACTAAAGCCAAATTTATTACATTAAAATTAACAAAAAGCAAGATCGACAAACCCACAACTAAAAGGGACTTAAAGTGTCAAAAATTTGAAACAAGTCTTATCCATATTGTTTGAATTTGCATTACCTAAACAACTGCTATTGAGGAGAATGTTGCAATGGGGACTAAGACATTAACATTTGCTTTGTTGAATCTGCATATATGTATATAGAAATCAATGGGAAAAAGACCAGAAGAGTCGCTTCTTTTGATTCTCGTTCTCTCTTGCTTTTTGAGTTTTGATCTCATTCTGTGCCTTTTTCTGCTGCTTTGATGTGTATGTATGCATATATAGCTAATTAAGCCCACTAGCTGAGTTTTGCAGTCATTTGAGGCTTTTGAGCTTCTTTTCTCACTTCAGAAGTTATGGTGGTGATCATAAAGCGTTCATACCAAACATAAAAGTTTTGTTCTCATGTGGATGGTGGGTTGTCGCTAATTGATGAATTATGAGACTCACTTGCATTATCGACTGAAAATCCCACGAGAACCCATAGTGAGGAGACTGCCCTTTAGCATCACTTACAGAAAGTACTAGATGATAAAAGTGGAGATAGGCCCGACATTATTGCACATCATGTTAATTGGCAACACCGTACGTCTCGTGTGCCTTTGGCCGTCATTCCATGAGACATTACCAAAAGTTGCATGGTACAAAGTCTTATAGCCTTTAGATTATATACACCTACTTCTATTTATTTTTTGAAAAACTATCATATATCTTATCCAAATTAATTTTTTAAGTATAAAAAAATAGGGAAAAATTAAATAAAATGAATAGTAATTGCCCTTGCCTTTTTGGGGTAGAGCTACAAATGCAAAGGCTGCTACTATTCACGTGAATAGTGGCTGCCCTTGCCCCTTTGCCCTTGTCCTTGCCCTTTGGGGTGGAGTTGCTCTTACACTACTTTCATTTGATATGTTTTTACCCCTTATTGTGAGCAAAAGTCTTCAAGATTAGTCCCTAATTGAGGAGTGAACTCTTGGTCTAGTGGAATTTCTTTTTCAATGTTGAATGATGTTTTAAGTTCAAACCCCCCCTCCCCCTTTACGAAGAAAAAAAAAGATTTTATTTGCAATATTGTTTTCCTCGTCACACACGTTTCCGCATTTTCTACCACATGTGCTTCTTTATTTTTCAAAAGTTTTGGTTAAGCTTTAAGAAAATTGAACTTAAAGGTTTGCTTGGTCTTGTAGGCCATGTCACATATACTAAATCAAGTTTTTTGTTTTTGTTTTGGTCATGAAATTTATTTCAGATTTTTTTCTATAAAAAAATTAAATAAAAATGAAGATCACATCACATACGTATTAGAATATCTAGGAGGCGTAAGATGAGGCAAAAGATGCAAATAGAATTTTCCGTTTGCTTGTTCAATTCAAAGAGAACTTTATGATTTGATTTCCGAGGTATTGACATCATCGATACTGTGATTAAATCTTATCCAGTGAGCATATAAGCTTTCTTTTTCATGAGATGGTGAAATTAGGATAACTAAGCTATGGCAATGGTGCTATCAACTGTTTTGAAACACATGGCCATTTTCAAGAGTCGTTTAGCATTTGAAAGGAAAACTTCAAAGTTTGCAGGGAATCTTGAATAGAAATAATTGATTTTTCAAACCACGATTTTCACTCATACTTTTGAAATTATATTATAAATTAACATTTAGCTAGAGATCAACTTCTCCACGTAATTAAATTTTGTATTGACTCATTCATGAATTTTTTTTGGATGAAAAAAGGGGGGTTAACACCCCAAAAGCAAACTAAACATACTCAGAACAAATCAAACGGGTTCGAGACACCCCTAATACATCATCAGCTAACAAGGAAGCTACCCAACTAGGAGACTCATTCATGAATTTCAAACCATGTAAATCAGGAATAATTATACATATTTGTAGACGACGACAACAATAAAACCCTAGTCAAAGTATTTTTCTGTGTTTTTTTTTTGGTTTGATTTCCCTATGAAATTTTTTTTTCTTTCTTTCTTTTCTTCTAGACTGATGAGGAAAACCAATTTAATAAGCAAATGTTTAGACAAATCGCAATTGATTTCTACCATAATACCTAATGGTATGAGAAATTTCAAAGTAGTCAACCAGTCCAAGCGAAACTGCCATGTGTATAACACATTGTCATTTGTTAGGTAATTTAAGCGAGAAAACTAACACATTTGGACATGAAAATTGAACTTGACCCTTTGGACTCTTCCATGACTTATTTTCCCAAGTTGAATGAAGTGCTGTCTCTTACATCTAGGGTTAGAGGCGGACAAATTAACTTTCCGTTAAACCCAACTAACTTGACCTGAATAGCATCCGTCGATTCAATTTCACACGCAAAAAAGAAAATAATAATAAAAAATCAAGTATTTTTTATGAAATGAAAGACCTAAACTTTCCACGATCAAACACATCAAATGGGAAACGTTTTAAATAAGGAAAAAGCCAGCTAAGTACATTCAAAACAAAATTGAAATTTTCTTGAGTGCTTATAGTATAGTACTTATCAAATTGTTGTCTGCATTAAGAGGCGAAGTTCTACACGTGTCATTAGCATGTGAGAACGCCAGCTAAGCCCATTTTTCTTTAAACTCAGAACAGAGTTTATTTTTCCTAAGATGACCCAAATGAAGAAAAATTGGTAATAAAATTGAAGGCCCAAAAGAAAATAACAAAAATACACAAAAGCGGACCAAGTGTTATACCTAGTGGGCTTTCCTATTGGTATTATAATAGTGTATCTAATAAAAATAAATAATAGTGACCTAAGTTAGTGTTATGCCCATTGTGTAACTTTCTTAGTGGAAGACTTATGTTAAGCCTTATAGTAACTTCAATGTTTATTTTCTTATGTACAAGATAGGTAACTTATTTTATAGGTACCTCTTTCGGTTGTGAACTCTTTTTACTTGGACTTCTTTGGACCTGCGTGCCCTCGTGGGTCGAAGTTCTATTAGTTTTTTTCTTTTTCCGCATAAAAACAAAAACAAAAACAAAAAAAGAGTCAATTTCAATTCTAATTCTATTCCCAAACATGAATCATCCACCAATGCCAATGCCTAGGACATCATATAGGACTATTTATTCCTATATTTCTATGTCCATTCGTTGGAGCACATGAGTATAATGACCCTAGTGGTGAAGTAAAACTTCCATGTCATTGTCATTGGATTTATCTCCACACTCTCTCTCTCCACTTTTTTATGTAATTCGAGTGGTGGGGTAAAGCTTCATTGTTATGGGAATATATATGTCTACTTTCTCAATTTCAATCTCACTCATTACATAAGTCACGATAAGTGAGATATATAGTGTCGATAAATCGCCAAGTACGTAGATAAATTATTCTGCAAACAAGGAGTATTTAGAATTAGACTACGTCAATGGCTCGATTCTCACTCCTATATACAAAAAACTAATTTATGAGAGTGCCTAACCCAATCCTGTATCTCATGTCATGAGCTGTTATATCCAAAGATTCAATTGTCATGTATCATAAATGCTCGCCAAAGTTGTCTATTTTGGCCAGACACAGAACACAAACAAGAACAATTCCAAGGTTATACTTGTCAAAGCCTAACAACAATAGTTTGCTATGTATACATTTTTATGTGCTGCCTGATATGAAGAGATATGAAACACTGTGAAAATATCACACCAACCTGATATCTGTTAATATCTAGAAAGCATGAGCAAGCGTTGGACAATGGCCTCATGTTTCATAAGGACCAAGGGTTGGCCAACTAAACGAGAAAACCACAACATGCGCTGCAGCTAAACTCAAGTGTAGCATTTAGAACGTATCGGATTTTCATGCGCTGAGTGGGACTAAGGGTCTTTCGTATTGGAGATGAGCATATTCAGTCACTTCAGTAGTCCATTGTCATGAATGAGAAAGGAAATGATGACTTCCAATCCCAAGCAAAATTGCCATCTGCATTGCAAACAACTCAAGCACTCAACACCCTGTCAACATACATTTAATAATTTGTAATCGGAATCAAGTACTAAGACAATGACATGTTTACATAATCAGAATCCGTAATCAGACGCATCTACAACAATGGCATGTTCACTAATCCATTATCGGAATCAAGCACACTAAAGTGGTCTTCCACACATACAAATATATGTGTTTACAAACACACATGAGTTTTACTTACTGTATTGGTGGAAATATGAACAGAAAACATAAACTAGCTGCAAATTAAAGCATTTCTTTTTCTTTTTGATAGGAAATATAGTACACTATCTTCAAAAATCACTTTGTAAAAACTCTCCCTTCCCTTCCAATCCCAATCTTGGCATTGGGGCAAGTATTTTCCATCATGGCTAACTAGTTCCAACTTCTAACCAAGCAAAACATCTAAAGAGTTTGACTGGTATAAATAAACCAGACAAGAAATGAAAGAGTTTTAACTTGGAAAATTAGTTTAGTTAACATAAAGATTGGTATGCAACATAAGTTCAATCAAGGAACAACAGTATATATACCATTATCAGCTGCTATCCCAATATAACACACTCCTCTCCAGAACATCAATGAATTGCCAAAGTTTAGGCTCAGTATTTCATCCTCAAACTAGAAGCCATTAGTATATATATTATACATTATGTGGGAAGAGAGACAAACCAACCTTTGATTTTAAAAATCCTCTGTAGATGACTAGACACATTTGAATTTTGAAGTCAATGTCAATTGATTTAACCTATAATGGTCTATGTTTTGTCAAAGTTTCTGATACCCGAATAAGTAGACACATTATCTGTAGAAACATTTTCATGCTAGGAGAGTCGTGAGAAGGCACACCTAAATTTATATATTTGGCCTTCTAATACTGCAAGATGCCAAGTGATAGGAATACAAAGTAAATAAATCATCATAGATAAAGGGAAAAATTCAAACGAGTGCTAGATATCCCATTAAACAGAATTAATGCCAGAAATTAAGGATGCAAGTGAGAAGGCATTTTCACCTCCTGCCATACGCACACAACCACTGTAATGCCTTCATGGTCGTCAAGGTGCAGCGGTTCCAAGTTTCATTGTCCACAGATGCATATTAATTTCACAGTGATCCTTTTATCAACAGTAACAAAGCAGGATCCACTTCATCTTTCGACAGTAAATTCACTATCAACTCCATTGTTGATGCATCTGCAGAGAAACCCTTCTCCACCATTTGTTGAATACGTAACGTCGCCTTTGATATCTCATTGTTATTGATAAGGCCTCTGATAATTGTGTTATAGGTGCAACCATCTGTAGAACAGCCTTTCTTGTCCATTTCGACAAGCAACTTTTCTGCTTCACTTGTTAGGCCTGCAATACAGAGTCCATTAATCATTATAGTGTATGTCCTCACTTTAGGTTGAAGTCCCTTCGATGATAAACCACAAAAGAGATCCCTTGCAGATTCAGTTTTTCCAGTTATGCACAAACCTTCAATAAGAATATTGTAAATCACAATATCAATATCCAACTTCTTCGCTTCCATCTCTCCAAACAATTGCAATGCCCTAGAAAGTTGTCGGTTTTTACATAGGCCATTCAGTAGAACAGCATAAGTTTGAACATCTGGAAGCTGGCCAAAAGCTTGCATCTCGGAGAACAACTTTTGTGCATCATCTATTCTACCCACTTTGCAAAAACCGTCCACAAGACTGGTATAAGTAATGGTATTTGGAACCAGTCCCTTATGAGACATATCCAGAAAAAGCATCATGGCCTCATCTATTTTTTTAAGCTTACAATATCCATTTATCAATATGTTATAACTAACAACATCAACCATCAAACCCTTCCTAAGCATTAGTTCAAAAACTTGTTGTACCTTGCCTATTTCTCCTCGCAAACAGTAACCATCCATAATTGAAGTGTATATAAATATATCAGGTTCAATATCTCTTTGAATCATCATCTCAACCACGCCTTCTGCTTCCACAACCATTCCCTCCTTACAAAGTGTGTCTACCAAGACGCTGAACGTGAACACATCTGGAAATATATTTTTACTCACCATTTCATTCAACAACCTTGCAGCTTCTTTCCACTCACCTAATTTGCAAACTCCATGAATCAAGGATGTAAAGGTAATGACATCTGGGGCAATACCCTTGCTCATCATTTCTGAGAAGAGGTTCAATGCATCAACAACTAGTGTATCCTTACAAAGACTGTCGATGATCGTGCTATAGACAACTAGGTCAGGCTTGGAAGCTCCTTCCTCCATCTTCCTAAGCAATTGAATAGCTGCACTGTTGTTACCTTTCATGCAAAAGCCCCTTATTATTGTGCCAAAAGTAACCACATCAGGCTGACAATTACCTCCTCATCATCTTGTGAAGAAGGGTTGCTGCCTCCGCCACTCTATTCTCAAGAAGAAAGCCGTTGATTAGAGTGTTGAAGGTAAAGACATCTGGTTCAAGACAAAGTTTGAAGAATTTTCCCAATAGAGATAAACTAAACCCCATTTGGTTCAAATGACAATAACAATTAATGAGAACGTTTAGAGTATAAACATCAGGTCCAATTCCCGACACATCCATTTGGTTATACAAGGAGATGACGGCCGAATAATGTTTCAATTTCGCAACTTGACCCAATATTTGATTGAAACGTACAACTGAAGGCGGAGGACGCATTTGGAGCATTCTATCAAACACATTGAAAGCATCCTCAACATTTGTGATTTTGGGTGAGTCTCTCACTGGCTGGTCTAGTTGGGTTCTTGTAGATTTGATTGGTTTCGAAGGTTGAGAGTGAAAGAAAGCAAAGTAATTGTTGTCGAAAACAACAAGAGTGGAGTTAGAGTGAAGACAAGGCATACCTCTCCATCTCCTGCTGCTGCAATAAGAAGAAGAAGCAGGAGCTATATTCCGCATCATTATCTTCAGCATCTCAGTGAGTCAGTGAGTCTCAGCCAGCCTTCAACATTTGGGAAGCGAGACCAATCTCGAAGGGGAGCGGAGCTCTCATGTGCGTGGATGATGATCCAGTCGACAAAAACTTTCTTTCGTTGAGTTCCGAATTAGATTTCCTTTCTAATTGCATTTAACAATGTAGGGAAAGGGTTGTGCTTTTCTTTTTTCTTCATTTTTACAAAGAATTTATTTCAGTGAATTAAATATTTCGGAATTATCTCGAGTCCTCATTATATAAAGGAAAGGATGTCTTTTGACAAGAAAATAAAAAATAAAAAACAAATATATATATATAATCTCCCCAAAATCCAAAAGTCCCGCGAGTCAACGCACACTTCATTTATTTCTCCCTCTCTCAGTCCTACATGGCCAGCGGCGACGATGTTTTATTTGCCGTCTCCGAGCAACGTCGCGAGCTCATGGAAGCCGAATCCCTAGAGTCCGACATGGATCTCGCCTTTAACATCCAACTCCAAGAAGCCCTCGACGCCTCTCTCGCTCTCCAACCCTCTTCCTCCTCCACCCAACCCCCGAAACGACGCCGTTCCGACCATCCCCAACACCCCAACCCACGTCTCCCTCAAATACGAAGAACTCATAAGAATGGAGCAGGAATTGAAAGACCGCGAAATCGAAATGCGGAAAGCCAGAGAGGATCTCAACCGTCGGATTCACGATGATCAGGTCGCGAGGGAGGTCAGGAAGATTCCAGAGGACGAGTGGCAAGAGTCCGGCGAACTCATCGCCAAACCCTTCGGCGAAGGCTCCTCGTCGTCGTCGTCGACGAAGAGGGTCGAGAGTGAGAGCGTGTTCAGGCTCTACTTCAAGGGTTTGGTGAGCGAGGAAATGGTTGGAAATGAGACAGTGGTGCTGGCTGGGGTTGGGGTTGCGCTATGCGACCCCAGGGATAATTTGGTGTTCGAGGTTCGGAAACCCCTGATTGGGAATGGGATGAACAAGAATGGTGCCCAGTTGAAAGCCTTGATTGAAGGACTCAATGCTGCTCTTGCTTTGGACTTGAAGCGCATCACCTTTTACTGTGAGAATTTTCCCATTTTTCAGTTTGTGAGTTGCTATCTCTTCTCTTCTCTGCCTCTTTTCGGTCTATTGATGAAAAATAGTTAGGCTAATTGTGGGTTTTGCATTTTAATATAAAAATTCAATTTTTTAAAGATATACTGATGAAATTGGATAGAGCAGATTGTATATTATCTGTTGTGGACCGAGATGATACATTTTCTCTGAGAAATTTTAGTTGGGCTTTCTCAGCATTTGTTTAATTTAGTTGCTAGTATTACACCACACCAGCATTATATTGATGCTGATGTGGACTAATTAGTTATGACAGGTGTCAAGATTAGTTAAATTAATTTTTCTTTGTTGTCATATGGCAATGTATGTAAAGGCATTCTAGCTTCTGATGGAAGAGATGATATCATTATCATATTGAATGAAATTACAGAGTTCTTCACTTCTCTGTTTCTCTCTTGCTCTCTAAACCTATATTCTTCAAGATTTTAGCCTTCATTCTACTGTAGTTCTGTGATATTTGAATGAATCCATGACATCTATCATAATTAGCCTTCTATCTTATATATATGGTTATGGATGCTATGGTTTACACTGACCATGAAAGAGACTCTTGTGAAAGAAGTCTAAAGGAATGGAACTTACTATTATTTTAGTGTATACGATGTTGTAGGTTTTGCGAATTAATATTGTTTTTCTTGGAACAATAGTGAACTTTCAATTTTCAGATATACTTGATGAAATTTGATAGGGCAAATCGTATATCATCCATTGCGGACAAAGAGATGCTTTCACTTTGAGAAATTTTACTTGTGTCTTCTCAGCATTTGCGAAATTAGTCTGCTATCTTGTATTTAAATTGACCATTAGAGAAAGTCTTGTGAACATGGTCTAAAATAATGGAGTTTATTCTGACATTTATGTGTGCAATGTTCTAGTATTTGTGTTGAAACCAAGAATATTGGATGAACTAGTCACTGTGCTACGGTCTATTTACACCCATGAATAGAGCTTGTTGAATTTCTGACGTTATATTTTATGTATGAAGGTTACTGGTAAATGGCAAGCAAAGCAGCACAAGATAGCAGTACTTGTCAATCAGGTTAAGAGCCTTCAAGGAAAGTTTACACTTTGCAACCCAAGGCTTGTGCCCCGAAATCATATTAAATTTGCATTTAAACTTGCAAGAGATGCAATAGTGTCTCAATCTCAGACCAACCAACCTGCACAATCTACCACTTGTAAGAATGTGAATGAGACTTGTGTGATATGTTTGGAAGATACTGATGTTAGTCAAATGTTTTCGGTTGGTGGCTGCCTGCATCAGTATTGCTTTTCTTGTATGAAACAACATGTGGAGGTGAAGTTGCTTCACGGGATGATTCCTAGATGCCCTCATGAAGGTTGTAAGTCTGACCTTAGTGTTGACAGTTGTGCAAAATTCTTGACACCTAAACTTTTGGAGACAATGCGCCAACGCATAAAGGAAGCTTCAATTCCTGCTGCGGAAAAAGTTTATTGCCCGTATCCAAGGTGCTCCGCTTTAATATCAAAACGTGAGCTTTTAGAACACTCCAAAAAAACCTTGAGGGATGTGGAACTATCAGGAATTAGGAAATGCATGAAATGCAACTGCCTTTTCTGCATCAATTGTAAAGTCCCTTGGCACAAAAACAGAACATGCTCTGACTACAAAAAGCTGAATCCTTATCCCCCAGAAGAAGATACAAAGCTAAAGTCTCTTGCCTCAAGGAATCTGTGGCGTCAGTGTGTGAAATGCAACCATATGATTGAACTTGCTGAAGGTTGCTACCACATGACTTGCAGGTATTTAGTCCCCATTTTTTTGGAGTTTTCCCCTCATATTAACTTTTCGAAATTATTTTCAGTAAAAAAATATGTGAGGGAACAAGATTTGTTTTAGGCATTTCAATCTACCTCAGTCATTGAGGATGTTGTATACACTATTGATGTCCTAACTAGAAAACAACAAGGCCATACTTTTGGCTCTAGAAAATAATCTGCTTGCTCCAGTTTCCTAAGGAGTGGATTTAAAAAATAAAAGAATAGCTTAAATTCTGTAATGGGAGTTTTGAGATGACTTGCTAGTAAAAGTAGAGGGCATGTGGAACACAGATTCGAAATTCGAATCTTGTGCGGAGTTAAGACAATCTATGTGTTTTGGGAGTTGAGAAAATTCATATTTTTTGACATTTAGTCTTAACCATCAAGAAAACATGTGTGGAAAGAGTGCTTGAGGAAAATGGTAAAAATCAAATGTAGATCAAGTTGAAGACAGAGAATGGGAAAGGGTTGATAACCTTTGATTTGGTAAATGTCATGATAATATAAACCCAACTAAGAGGATCGTTGACTGGTGTTTTGTTGCCCAAAGTTGTTGGGAATCTGGATTTTATCAGTATTATTATATTGTAATTGAAATTTTGAAAGCTGTTGTACTTCAAGTTTGCGAGTTACTGTATTTATGTCATCTTAGTATTCATCCTAATGCGTTTATTTCTTTTGCAGATGCGGGTATGAGTTTTGTTATAATTGTGGAGCTGAGTGGAAAGATAAGAAGGCAACATGTTCTTGCCCACTATGGGATGAGGGTAATATTTTGTACGATGAAGATGAATATTTTGATTCAGAGGACGTGACAGAGTCAGATTCAGAGGAGTATTCCGACAACGAATATCTTTTACCGTAACATCCCCTCTCTAAAGTCATTCCTTCAGATTTTCTCTGAATGGAAAATATTCTATAGTATTTATATTAATATGTTGTGTTAAGTATCAAACGATTTGTGGCCAAAAAAGAGAATATTCTATTCCAAAAAAAAAAAAAAAAAGGTTACTGCTTGCTCAAAAGGTTTTCCCATCTCATGATTACTGTAAAGAAAGGAAGGAGAACATGACAGTTTGAAAAAAGAACCTACATTATAGTTGACAAAGAGAATGTGCCCATGATGACTATGATGAAGACACAAGGATGAACAAATGTGTTTTATAATTTTATATGTTTGTATCAGTGTGCGTGCGTGTTCCAGATTGCGTACCATCCTTGGGAATCTGCATTTTTTTAAATTGTTCTAATTGTGATTGAAAGCTGTTGAAGGTCATTCCACCTGAAAGAAAAAGATGCAAATCAAGTTTGCAAACAACTATTTATATGATCTTGGTACCCATTCTCACGCCTTTATTGCTTTTGCAGAAATGTGCCGCCTGAGTTTTTCTGTGACAGTGGAGCTGAGTGGAATGTCAAAAAGGCAACGTGTTCATGCCCAACATCAGATGAAGATGATATCTTGTCTAATGAAGATGGAGACTTTGAGGAGGAGGAAGAAAAGGATGAAGATGAGGAAGAAGATGAATATGAAGATGAAGATGAAGATGAAGATGAAGATGAAGATGAAGTTGAGGATGAGTTTGAGGAAGAGAAGCAAATATTGTCTGCTGAAGATGATGGAGATTTTGATGAAGAATATGAGGAAGTTCAAGAGAAAGAGGTTGGGGAGGACATTCAGGACGAAGAGGAGGAGGCGGTGGTTGAAGAAGGTGAGCATAACTTGTCTGCTGAAGACGATAGAGATTTGGATGAAGAATATGAATATGGGGAATATGTGGAGGAGGATTGTGACTCTGACAGCGAGTGCTATGACTCTTACTCAGATTATTAATTGTAACGTTATAATACCCACTCGAAAGAATTTTGTGTTCGCTGACTTTTTGTCCATGAGGTTTTCTGTTTCATGATCTGTCTGTTCTGCTCTAATTTGTTTTGATACCATTAAAGGAGAGGAGGAGAAAAATGAAGACGAGAAAGACAAGAGTTGAGAGGTAAAGAGAAGGGGAGGAGAATTCAAAACAGAAAATAGTGTTTTTAGTGTGTTGTGTTTAAAATCTAATTAACAATTATTGAATATTAATTAATTAATTAACCGAAATCTGATTATAAATAAAAATATGATTACAAATAGGCCATCCGTCATCTAGTGATAGTTTCGTGTCCAAATTAGAAGATACTGAATTTTGAGTTTAGGAAAGTTCCAATCCATGTCATTTGCAAAAGTGCTGCTTAATGGTCAAAATTAGTCAAAGTAATTTCACCGAGAGATTATAGAATAGTAGTATTATGGTCACGCGGTATAACTTGTCACCTTAAATCTGAAGACTCGATTTCCAAGACGCTCTTGATCTCTTCCTTATCTAGCAAGTTTCCACTCCTTTTTGCCTTCCCTTGCACGCTTTACAAATATGTGAGTTTTGTCACTAAAGGATCCATTTTTATGGGTCTTTTGTGTTTTTGGTTTGGAGTTATTGGGTGGTGTTTAGGTCATTGCCATGATTTTGTTATGGTTAGAGAAAATAAGCAATTTTATTTAGAGAGGAATGAAACAAGTAGATTCAGTTCCTCAGACTTCTTATATGTGAGAAAACTACATTGCCAATGGGCCATCAACCCACCAAAAGAGCCAATCTCTGCATGCTGATCTAATTGACGTTTATGCTTTTGTTAGCAAGCATTGTATGAGATCCTAATCATCTAAACAGTTGTACTTTTTTATTTTTTTTTCCGGGTACTGCTATTCATTTGTATACCAATCCTTGTGGTTTGCCCATGCTTGCATTGTCTTGTAGATGTGGTTACGAGTTTTGTTATACTTGTGGAGCTGAATGGAAGAACAAGAGAGCAGCATGTTTCTGCCAAATCTGGGATGTGAGTAACATTATACGCCCACGACATGCACCGCCCATTGTGCCTGAGCAGCCACGACAAGTATGGCCACAACGATGATCAGGATTACCAGGACTCTTGTTGGTTACAATTTGTATAAATAGATTTAGGCTAATAGAGTCATCTTTTAGCGTTTTGCTTTCCTTTGCTTTCTTTGTTATGAAAGAAAGGTGAAGGGTGTTGAATTGAACAACCAAATCCATGGAATGTTTTTTTCTCGTAGGAAAGTACTTGCTATATATGAACCAGTAAATTTCTTTGGTCTTCGGCTAGAGTTGGTCAGTGCTTTTGAATTGACTAAATTTTTTTTGATTTCTTAGATTTAGCTCAAAAACGATTAATTGTTATTGGATTTAGTCCTCGCGTTTTTTGTTTTAAATGTAGGTTCTTTGACATTTATTACTTTTTTTGGTGTGTCGATTTTACCCTTTGAGGTAAATAAGGAAAACACATTGAAAATCTAAATTTAATGCATTATTTCCTTGTAATTGAATTCCAGAATTTAAATTTTGAATTCCAGAATTTAAATTTTGAATTCTTTCCTTAATAATATTCATAATATATGGATAAAATACAATTTAATCAATAAAAAGTAGAGGCTCTTAGATATAGATCCATTTTCGTTAGTGCACATTGGATGCAGTCCACAACCATCCTCTTATCAATTGTAGTCCAGTGAGTCAATTGCCTAGCCATGTAAGCAAATGGATTGTCCATCTTTTAAAAAATATTTACAGCTCATGCCATTATCATAAAAGGCAAGTAAAACAAGAATTCACTCTATTTATGTTTCTATCGAGAAATCTTGGCTAAATAGACGTGTGATTCATCCAAAAATCTTGGAACTCTGAAACACTTTCCTCTAGTTTCGTTTGGGGTCATACTTATTTGTTAGGTATGTAATTTTTTATCAGATTTGATGACATTTTTGTTGTTGGAGTTCTAAATATGTTATATTCTTATTTTACCTGGTTCATAGGTTTTTGTCTTTGTTGGGTTTCATTGTTAATGGTTGTGGTTGATCATTGGGCTTGCAGGTGTGTACACAAGTGTTTTTGTTTTATTGTTTTGTATTTTGGGTTGAAGTAGTTACCTGAGTGTAAGGTATTAAGTTCAAGTATTATTACCTCAGTAAGAGGTAAGTTCATCTATTACCTCACCAAGAGGTATTAGGTTCAAGTGTTACCTTATTAAGAGGTACTATGGGTTAGAAATAAAATATCCATACAACATCTATATGCATATACCATCGGTTGATGTACCTATGTCTTAGGTACAATGATAAAATAAGGCCAAAAAACATGACCACATATAACTGAAATATAATCAACATCAAAACTAGTGGCACAGTTTAAAAAATATCAAAACTGGTATCATAAAAAAGACGATGTCAAATGTCAACATACATACAAATAAAGAAACAAATACTAAATTAAAATTATCATTAAGCATGGTAATTATTGTCTCACAAATCAGTTTCTTACCTAAATTATATACCATGGACATAATGGGAAACATAAAATAAATTGAAGAACCCAAAAAAATTACATTCGTGTTAGAAAATACAAAAAAGGAATATAATCATACGTGGCATAAAAATCAAAGGACTTAGATCAAAAACAACAAATGCGTGGATTACACCCAACTTATGTTGTTAGATTTGGACTTATTCCAAAATTTTTATAAAAAGTAAAGACCCACACATTATATCAATCGATCAAACAAGCACCCATATTAAATTATGTACATGACATACAGGTAAATAATGTTATTATTAGCAACGAAAAATACTCAGTGATAAAATCGTGACCTATAAGTTATGAACATAAATTAGAAGACTACTTATAAGTCAGATACAAAAATAGACAAAATAAAATTGTATGTTACCTATAAAAAAAGGTATATATATAATATACCTATGTAATAAGCAATATGACATCAATGACTATTACCCGATTCAAGTCATAAGGGGCAACAAATGGAACATAAAAACTGATTTTAAAAATAAATTAATAAAAAGATTACATCATAAAATATTTTTAAAAGAATGTAATTCTATGTGGCACAAAGTCAAATGACTTATATCAAAGTCATCAAATCCGAGGATTAAACTCAACTCCTCAATAGAAATTTGGATCTATATTAATTTTTTTAAAGCTACTTGATAACATTCTATTAAATTTTTATGGTCTTTTTAATAAATTATTTTAATGAAAAATTGACTGTCCAGTTTGTAACTTAAATTGAAATGAAAAAATTTAATTAATAAATTCCTAACATAAAAAGTTTAAGTGGCTTAAAAAAAAATTCCTCTATTGGTCATTTGTTTGGCATCTCAACTATAATTATGATTATTTTAACTAGAAATTTCCTCATCTAAACACACGATAAAGTTTTTTCAACAAAAAATAAACACACCGTAAAGTTTTAAATACTAATATTTGATATCAAATCTCAACTCGAATGTGCGTATTATTATTCACGATATCTGTCAGTTGCCTCAATAAAGTTTTGATACAACATGTACGAATATTATTCTGAAGACTCTCATCAATTTCGAAAATCTTCTGTTTCCCTGGTCTTTTCCTTGTCTAACACGTGTCCCCTCCTTTTGCCCTTTCTTCACGCTTTGGCTCTTAAAAAATGGAAGCAAAACGTTAACCAACCCACTCTGCGTCCTCCACTTAAAGAGCCAACCCACTCTGCGTTCTCCACACAGACCAATCATGGATGATCGTACTGACCCAGACGACCTCAACACCATTCTCTCCGAGCAACGCAGAGACCTTATGGCAGCCAGAACCCTAGACTCCGACCTCGACATGGCCTTCAAGCTCCAAATGCAGGAGGCCATGGCCGCCTCTCTCGCTCTCAATCCCTCGTTGGCCTCGAGTTCGAGTTCGCTCAACTCTCCGCCTCCTTCGCCGCCCCACGAGGCCATTTTAGACCTCGCCGCCAGGCTCATGCTCGAGGACGTCGAGCGATTCGCGCAGGAGTGGGAGGACCACGAGCGCACCGTTTCGGAGATGATGAAGACGAAGGAAGATCTCAACCGTCGAATTCACGATCAGAAGTTCGCCGCCGACCTCCGCGACGTGCCCGAGGACTACTGGGCCAAGCACGGCGACTATTACGAGCGTCCGTACTGTGCGGACGAATCGTCGTCGTCATCGTCGACAAAAGCTGCGGCGGTGGAGACTGAGAATTTGAGGTTGTATTGCAAGGGTTTGGTGAGCGAGGAGAGGGTTAGGGATATGAAGGTGGTGGTGGCTGGGGCAGGTGTCGCGATTTGTGACCCGAGAGACAATCTGATATTCGAGGCGAGGAAGAATCTGGAGGCGGTGGTTGATGGTGTGGTGCTGAGCAATGAGGCTGCGGAGCTTGAGGCCATCATTGAAGGGCTTAACAAAGCTCTCACCTTGGACTTGAAATCTGTGACCTTTTACTGTGAAGACTACATGCTTTACCAATATGTGAGCTTTAGCATTAAACACTCGCTTTTATTGGTCTTCTTTTATTTATTCTCAAATTCACTTTTTAATTGGGTGGGAGTTTGCGTTTATGTTAATGGTAGTAGAGTTGACTGTTGACTGGTGTGCGTTGTTTGTTTCATTGCAAATTTGAAATCTTTGGCTGTATGAACTATTGGGTATCTTCTGAAACAGAGGAAAAGAAAAAGATTGTGCATTTGACCATTTTGGAAGTGGGATAGAAATTTTGGGGCTTACTATATGTGGGTTTGTTTGGGAGAACATTATCGGAGATTGAGCAGGAAGATTGTGGGTAACTATGAGAAGTGTGAAAGCCAATTACTAAACATCAATATGAGTGAGTTGCTGTATTGGTTTTTGGTTCAGTGTTTGGGTTGGGTTAATTGGTTGAAGTGCAATCTAACAAGTGTATGTCATGTCATTTGTGACAGTGTTTTGGAGTGTGTTAATTTAGCTTTGTGCAGAAGCTGCAAGGAATAATCCCAAACAACTTGGTATTTGGGAGAATTAACAGTTATCTTGTTAGACCTATCCTTCTTTCAGTCTATTGTGTTAAACATTTGCTGAGCTTGCTGCATTTGTGTGACAAAGCCAGTTACTAGTATTAATGTGTTAGAGTTTCAAATTTCGGGTTCAGCAATGATTCGGTCATGCAGTTATACTATTTTGTTGCTGTTAGAAATTTGTTAATTATTTTTTGGTGATGTGTTCTGTCAAACTTTGTTGGTTGTATTACCGGATAAATATGTATTTTTTTTCTATTCTGAAGGATTCAAACTGTATCCAGAAAACCCAAGTTCTTTTATTTTCATTTATTTTCCTCCTTATTGATAGTATAATTCATGTCTTTACAAGTTTGCTGCTCTCATCACTATTCCTGTTTATAAAATAAAATATGGGGGCATAACAGAAAATTCCATTTGGTGCCACTCATGTAGATGATTGACACATCTTATAAATACAGGTCACAAACCGAGTGCGTCCTGGAAACAGCAAGGTTGCAACATTAGTCAATCAAGTGGCTCTTCTACAAAGAAAATTTGAATATTGCAGCCCTTCTCTTGTAGCACGTACTGACATTAAGTTTGCACTTAAAGTTGCAAGAGAGGCTATAGTTTCTCAGATCACCTGGCGTGCAGACTCTAGCAATGGAAAGAGTTTGAAGGAGACTTGTGTAATTTGCTATGAAGAAACTGATGTTGCGGAAATGTTTTCAATCGATGGCTGTCTACACAGGTATTGCTGTTCTTGTATGAAACAGCATGTGGAAATAAAGTTTCTTAATGGGATGGGGGCAGAGTGCCCTCATGAAGGCTGTAAAATTGAGGTGAATATTGATAGCTGTGCAAAATTCTTGGCACCTAAACTAGTTGAGGCCATAAGCCAAAGAATCAAGGAATCTTCTATTCCGGTTACAGACAAAGTTTATTGCCCAAATCCCAGGTGTTCTGCATTAATGTCTAAAAAGGAGGTGTTAGAATATACCAAAACTACTTTTGTCCGTGCTGAGCAAACTGGAGCCAGGAGATGCATGAAATGTCATTACTATTTTTGTATCAATTGTAAGGTCCCTTGGCACTTCAATATGACCTGCTATGATTATAAAAGATCACATCCCTATCCCCACCGAGAAGACCAATTGCTCAACTCGCTGGCTACAAAGAAACTCTGGCGTCAGTGCGTAAAGTGCAACCATATGGTTGAACTTGCCGAAGGTTGTTACCACATAACTTGCAGGTATTACTCCCCACTCTTCCATCCTATTTGACTTGTCTTTTGGTCATTGTTCTGTTGATTTTGTCATCTTTAGATCAAATTAGCAATTTTTTGAAAGGGATGAAACAAGCCAAAGATAAAACAAAATATATAGCTAGTGAACTCAATATGATCTAATTGGTAGCAAGTTGAGTACTAGAGTGGATATGGCTAAGTATAGTGTTGGGTCTCAAGTTCCTCTGAGTTCTTATGGTTGAAAACCACATTGCCAATGGGCCATCAAACCACCAAAAGAGTCAATCTCTGCATGCTGATCTAATTGGCGTTCTCTTTTATGCTTTTGTTAGCAAACATTGGATGAGATCCTAGTCATCTATAAATAGATATCATGGTAGGGCCTTACACTGTCCCCTCAGATAGTTATGGTATTGGTGTATTGCCTTTACTAGTTGCAGACCATCTTTTCTATTCTTTTACCCCCAAAAAGAACTAGTTTTGATTGTTCTTTTCTGGGTGCTGCTGCTTTTTTTGTATATCAATCCTTGTGGTTTGTCTATATGCTTGCATTGTCTTTGTAGATGCGGTTATGAGTTTTGTTATACTTGTGGAGCTGAGTGGAAGAACAAGAAAGCAACTTGTTCCTGCCGAATCTGGGATGAGCGTAACATTATACGTGAACAGCCACGACAAGCACAGCTCATTATACGCGAACCACGACAAGCACAGCTCATTATACGCGAACCACGACAAGCACAGCTCATTATACGCGAACAGCCACAGCAAGCACAGCCCATTATACGCGAACAGCCACAGCAAGCACAGCCCATTAGACGCGAACAGCCACGGCAAGCACAGCCCATTATACGCGAACAGCCACGACACATTATACGTGAACAGCCACGACAAACACAGCCCATTATACGCGAACAGCCACGACAGGCACAGCCCATTATACGCGAACAGCCACGACAAGCACGACGACAACAATGATCGGGATTACCAAGACTCTTGTTAGACTACAACTAAAGATTTAGGCTATTAGAATGATCTTTTGCGTTTTGCTTTCCTTTGTTTTCTTTGTTATGAAAAAAAAGGTGAAGGGTGTTTAAGGATCACAATGTCAGATGCTAAGCTAAATTATTGCCCAGCTTTTTGTTAACTTTTGGCACATTAGTTTTGCATTCCTCTTATATTTTTTAAGGGTATACCCCTTGACACCATGTGGTACGCGTTCAATTGAACAACCAAATCGTTTGAATTCCCTTCTTTTATTTTTCTCGTAGGAGAGTAGTTGTTGCTTTGGGGTGGGCACGAATTGGGTTAGGTCGGTTTTGATCCTAAATTGTAACTCAATTCATACATAACGGTTTATAATTTCTTAGGTTTAAGACCTGTTTATTATTAGGTCAACCAAACCCTACCAACCCTACCTAACTCAATCATTTTTGGATTCAAGACCCGCTTCTTAAAAAAAAAGGACAAAGATGGATTCAAGACCCGCTTCTTAAAAAAAAAAGGACACATGTCACTTTGTCGTTGAACCACAATAAAAGGTAAAGGTAAGGAGGAGGTCTTTCTTACATGCGAGGGAAGTATTGTCCATGTTTTATTATCATTCTTAGAAGACTAACATATCAGAAACAAAAGCCCGAGGCAAGTGTTGTCCATGTTTTATTATCCATCTTAGAAGACTAACATATCTGAAACAAAAGCCCGTCAAACGAGGGGGGAAAAAAGGGATTTTGATTTTTAGTTAGGACGCAGAATGAAAAGCCATCAGATTTCATCGGGCCATAGTTCCATAGAAATAAAATGGGATCTTTGAGAGGGTTTTGATTTCGGAGGAAGGAGGAGTTATACTTTTTCTTTTTCTTTTTTCCAGTTAGTAGTTGATGAAGTGTTAGCTCTCTAACCCTTGTATTGTATTTTATTGATGCGGCAATCTTATATTAAATGCCAAGCAGATTCTAGCACAGAAAATATAGCAGATGATCCAGATCATCGAGTCGCCCTAAGTTTTAAATTGATGGAATTTTTAAAATCTCACATATGCGCGATAAAGTGGAGCATCCAGGTATATCGTCAAAATCTTGATAATATCAGTGATAAATTTACCAAAATCAGTGCTTAAGTTAGCTGTAGTGTTGGCTCGATAAAATCGCCAAAAGAAACAGAAAATATCGCCGAAAAAGTTGATAAAATTACGATAAATTAAAGAAACTTGCCAAAATATCTTAGTATGACAAAAAGTCTATAAAATTACGATAAATTAAGGAAACTTACCAAAATATCTTAGAGCATCCACAATGGACTCCCTAAACCACCTCCTTAGCTAAAATTTAGGGAGGAATTGAAAAAATCCATCTCCAACCATGCTCCCTATTCAGCTCCTAAAATAGGGAGACCTCTAGGAGCTCCTAAATCTGAGGAGAGAGAAAGGACTCCTAGTGACTCCCTATAATTAAATGCTTCTTTATTTAATATTATTTTAAGCATTTATTTAAAGCCAACTATTTTTTATTGTTGCTTTTGTGTCTACACTTTATTCAAAAATTGAATTAAAAAAACATTAAAAACATTTATGACTCTTTAAATTAGGGAGTATGGTTGGAGTTGAAATTTTATAGAGAGCTCCTAAAATAGCTTTCTAGTGTTTTTAGCTAAATTTTAACTAAAAAATAGAGAGCATGATTGTGGATGCTCTTAGTATGACAAAAAAAGAGTCGCCAAAATACTATCGATACTTAAGACTATGGGTGGGAGTGAGTGTCTTGCAGTCTATATATTACTTGGTGCCATCTATGGTTTGAAAGAGTTATATAATTCAAATAAATTTATTAAATTAAAAAACAAAACAAAACCCCCCCAAAAAAACTACCAATTGCGACTTGCACAGTAACTAGGGCATGAGACAATCATTCTCAATCAAAATGGCTTGCCTTCTATAGTCTCAGTTCCTGCTCTGCGCACCTTCTTCCTGAACCTTGATGCACTGCGTCTATGTCCAAATTCGCCTTCGGGAGATTAGGTCAAGTTCACCTTGGAGGGATTAGGTCAAATACATCTTGGGGGACTAGAAAAGCAAAATGAAGATGCAACCGCCTGTACATCCAATTCCAATAACACTTTGCAACTGAGAGAAATATAATAAAATCCAAAGACTTGAGAGATTTTCCAATTTCAGTAATAGTTCATAACGGAGATGCAATACGTAAATTACCAAACTGCGACTCTCTGACCTCATGTACGCATATTATAAAGTCACTGTGTGTGTTCGAGCGTGTGTGTATGTATAAAGTGATCCTACCATCTTCCATCCATCCTGTTTTATCTATGCTGTAGTAAGATGTCCTCAAAACCGAGCACGCTAAAGATGCGTAGCTAGCAAACAGTATATTGTTCTCCCTTCCTTGTTCTCACCCCAATTAGAAGCGAAAAATGCTTTTTTCTTTCTCACATAATCACTTCTAACAGATGAAGATGCAATTCGGCGTGTTTCCAACACATTCAGATATCCCATGCATCTTCATTAAAATGCCAAACATATAAGGATTGATCACAATCCGAATTATACTTTTACAGATCTCAAAGGCAGGCAGGAAAGAAGTTATATCCTTTGCTAAGTTTCCAGTGAAAATATCTTATACTTTTCCACAGCAAAGGATTTGAGCATGACAATAAGAAAAGAACACATAACCAGTATTTTGGCAGGGTAACTAAATGCTGATAGGTATGTCATGTTGCCTAACGTCTGGGAAATTACATTCCTTACCAATTACGGAGTACCATGCAACAATTAAAATGGGAAATTCGCATATGTTGCCACCCCACCACAACAGCAGAGATGAAAAGATAAATAACTTCATTTACAGTATCAAGACAAAGATGAGTACCTGCAGATCCAGCTTGTGAACACCAAAGATGTCCTTCATACGATGTGAATTATATGCTAATAGATAAGATGTAAATGCCTCTTTTGCTGATTTCTGAAGATAGTAATCGCCCTCAACCATCTCCTCCTGCCTCAAAGCAATACAAAAGGTACTTCAGAACCAGTTATTGTATAGCCACCAACAATTGAACAACAAACAGGAAATTACCAGCTGTGACTGCAGATTTTTCACCTTCTTCAACTCAAATTTACAAGGTTCAAAGACAAAATTTTCAGCCTGAAAACAGAATGAAATATGGAATTGAAATCGAGAACAGAAGTTACATTGGCTAAACATTCAATCAAGTTTACTTTGCATACAAACACCCTTCTTCTGAAATAGCAAATAAATTGCAACTCTTCAGGAATGAGGAAGAGTAATGCCTTTCCCATTGAGCTGTTCGACCAACCCTGTGGATATATTCCTGCAAGAAGATGTCCCAGGAGACACTGTATTCAAAACGGACAAAGAAGAATTACTCGATACCTAAAGTAATTGAAATATGCTAGCAAAGAAGGAATATTAGACACCTCGGGTTCATCCGGAAGATCAAACTGCACAATCCAGTTCTACAAGCAAAGGAAAAGAAGCATAAGATTATCACTTGCATGTGCTTATAGCAGATACTGCTAATGTGAAACATGATGTCCAAACAGAATAAAATAAAGGCAGGATAATCATAATAGTTTTTACAAAATTTTAGTTTTCAACTCAACAATAGTTACTACCATACTCTGCATTCAAATGAACAGTGTTTTTACAAAAGGCAAGTTAAATATTCAAAATTGGATAAATAAATGTCAGCAATCCAATTCTCTATACTCTTGCAATCGACTTAGTTTACGCAGGTGAAGGCAGTTGAATATAAGGTCAAATGAATATATCCTACAGTGTATTACATTTCCTACATAGGAAGAGATACGATTTAAGAAATCTTACTAGGATACACATGAACTGGCTTGTTTCTTTTGAGGGGAGGAGGGGCACGATGCCCTGAAATGGGATGTTAGCTCAAGAATGCTGCCATTTTTTATTTATCATTAAACAAATGTTGTCATCGCCGTCAAACACACTGGGATATTTAACGCTATCCATAAAATAATTGAATTATAGACAAACTATTGAGAACAATAAATTAAAAAAAAAGTAATCAAATTACAAAAGGAAAAAGGAAGCACTTCATAGCAGGAATATCCAGCCGACGAGCAGCAGCATCAGTACAAAGTCAGATTCCTTTCTCTGCTTTGCAGAAGTCAAAGAAAGTAGTTGTCCTCTGCTGCTGCTTTTGCTCTCCATGGATATCAAAGCAATCCATATTAACGTACCTAAGAAGGTCAGAGTGGAATTTGACTGAGTTACAAGAAGAGAAAAAGACCATCACTTTCTTCGACTGATTCTTCATCAGAAAATAATAGAGGAAAATGAATCTCTTCGCACTAGGCTCAATACAATAGCTATGTTGGAGCCCTGCATTGGTGTCCTATAGTGCACACAATCTTATCAGATTATAAAGATGAGGGCAAAATCACAAAGGAAAAAAATATGTATTTAGTTACGAATACGAAGAATGCATAATAGATATGAACATAAAACAAATGTAAAAGGAGGAACACATAAAACTACAGGTAGAAAACTAAATCAGCGTACCTTTGGTAGAATCTTAATAATTTGTTTCATTTCTTCCTCAAAGTTTGCTTCCAAAATCCTGTCAGCTTCATCAATTACGAATTTACGAGGTACTGCATTTCCAAGAGAACAATAAAACTAAGGATGGTCAGAAAATAACCAGTTACTTCAAAGAGTCATATATCACTCCAATATCGAAAACCCCATCAACAAAACCCACTTTTACTCCACCGTTTGTATCAGTGCTTACTAATACTTCACAAGACACAAACTAAATTTTAACTTAGGTTAGGTACGTGAAATTTGCATAGGCATAAAAAAAAGATAAAAATATAAGAACACTGTAACACATGAAAACAAATGCAACAATGTCCAGGGTCTCACCTGAATAGCAAGTTCCGGTGTTGGGCAAATGACAACGCCGCAAGTTCCCTCACGAGGAGTAAACTGTGTCCTATATAGCAACTCCTGCTGGTATTAGAAAAACAAGAGTTTTCCCACATCCTGTCCTTGCAGCTCCGATGACATCATTTCCGTTCAATAGTGGTGGGGGGATTGCTTTGTCTTGAATCTGCAGTTGTAACAATTTGTAAATTGCTGTAAGCCAAAATCATCCGCAACTTTACAAACAAAATATGTAAAAGATATCTCAACGAACAGACACATTTCTTATAAAGTGGAATCCCAACTTCCCCAGAACATTTCTTATATTTTATTTGCCTTTGGGTAGGGAGAAAGGGGAGATGGGTTTGATCGGGGGAGAGAGGGTAAGAGAGAAAAAATAATTTACTTTTTGTTTCTTTTAAAAATAATATTTCACATTTTTTAAAATATTTTACTCAGTATAAACATTAAAAAATACGACTCACGTATGTCATTATGCCACATCCTCACTTAACAAACTTTCTAACAACCAACTTAATGGTAGAGCTATATTACAAAAATTGATAGAATATGGACAAACATGTCTTATGAGTAAAACCACAGGATACCAAATTGCAATTGACCCAAAAATTTATTTTGTTCACTATTAATTTGCGAATTTTACCAGTTTTGGAGCCTCCAATTTGTAGGACTCATTTCCATTTGGGGCGTGATGTTTTAGCCCCTAATTTTTTAGCAAGCAACTTATTGAGTTTCAACCAAACTTTATTTACTAAATGGGTCATGGAACGAAAAATCTTACCTTCCTCTTAGTCATCAAACGGGAGAGCTATTCTTCTTTCGTGTATTTAGCGGTAAACCATGCGTTGCTACTTAATGTTAATGAATCTTTAGGGGGAGTATAAGGAAAAAATACATCATATGCCCTTCTTTCTGCACTCTCGTTCTAGGACGCATTCTGTCAAGCATGATGGGATGAAGACGATTATGTGCAGGACAATTTTCGCCATAATATAAGAAAGGATGGAGTGTGTTGGTTAGTCTTTCTCTTTTAGCATTGCCATTCGGTTCTATAAAGCCCATCTCTTGCAGTTGGATAATTTGTAATTGCAATGACATTTGTTTTCACACATAAACTCAAAATTTGAATTCTTATGGACTCTTGTGATAATAATAATATCCGAATTTAAAAGAAGATAAGAGAGGCGATAGTGAGTTTAGGAAAGTTGGGGTTTTAACGGTCTGCAGTTTTTTTAGTTGCTTGGTTACTTTGGTTTATAGCAGCTTAGATTATACGCAAATAGTTATAATTCATTTGAGTTTCCTAATCAACTAAGGATTCACTCACACACACACACACACACACACACACACACACACACACACACACACACACACACACACACACACACACACACACTCTCTCTCTCTCTCTCTCTCTCTCTCTCTCTCTCTCTCTCTTAAGGATTCATTTAGGTTTCTATTTCTCATTAACTTACTTCACTTCACTTGAATACACTCTCTATACGCGGTTAGGGTCAGGGTTTCTATATTTCTCAGTCTATACTTCGCTTGCTCACTTTCTTCTATCTCATTTAAATTCAACATGTGTTTCTCCCGTACCACCAAAGCCTGGGTTGAGAGAATTCTCTCATATCAAACCATTGAAAACGACGACGTTTGTGAATGTAATGATTGGTCATGGTACGACTACGCAGCAAAAGCGTAGCAAATTGACGACTAACCCTTCCTCGTTTTCCTCATTTTTATCTTCTTGAAGGAAAGTTGTATGCCGCCTTCCGAAAAACCCAATTCCACCACCATTAGTACAACCGACTAAGAAGCTTCCCAGTTGTTCCTTCTCCTCCAACTGAGAAGCATCCCTGTTGTTGCTCATCCTCCGACTTTGATTCTGAAATTGAAATGTGGTTTGTGGATCAGGAAAGCAAGAGGGTAAAAAGGCTGAGGATCAAACGTAAGATTGACGATATTCATTTCATTGTTGTTGTTTAGTATTTTGAGTTACCTTAGTTTGTGGCTATTATTTACCTAATTCAACTAATAACATTTATGCAGTTGGATAATTTGTAACTGCAATGATATTTGTTTTCACACATAAACTCAAAATTTGAATTCTTATGGACTCTTGTGATATTAAAAAATAAAAAACTAATGGTACATACAAAGTATATGAAATATTACATATTTCACTTTGCCCCAAAAAAGAAAGAAATAACAATAATATCCGAATTTAAAAGAAGAGAAGAGTGGCGATTGTGAGTTTAGGACAGTTGGGGTTTTAACAGTCTGCAGTTTTTCCAGTTGCTTTGGTTTATAGCAGCTTAGATTATACGCAAATAGTTATAATTAATTTGGGTTTCCTAATCAACTAAGGATTCACTCACTCACACACTCTCTCTCCCCCTCTCTCTCTCTCTCTTAAGGATTCATTTGGGTTTCTATTTCTCATTAACTTACTTCACTTCACTTGCATTCACTCTCTATATGCGGTTAGGGTTAGGGTTTCTAGATTTCTCAGTCTATACTTCGCTTGCACACTTTCTTCTATCTCATTCAAATTCAACATGCGTTTCTCCCGTACCTCCAAAGCATGGGTTTAGAGCATTCTCTCATATCAGTCGTGCAAACCATTGAAAACGACGATGATTGTGAATGTGATGATTGGTCATGGTACGACTACGCAGCAAAAGCGTAGCAAATTGACGACTAACTCTTCCTCGTTTTCCTCAATTTTATCTTCTTCAAGGAAAGTTGTATGCCGCCTTTCGAAAAACACAATTCCACCACCATTAGTACAACCGACTAAGAAGCGTCCCAGTTGTTCCTTCTCCTCCAACTGAGAAGCTTCCCTGTTGTTGCTCCTCCTCCGACTTCGATTCCGAAATTGAAACATAGTTTGTGGGTCAGGAAATCAAGAGGGTAAAGAGGCTGAGGATCAAATGTAAAATTGACTATATTCATTTCGTTGTTGTTGTTTAGTATTTTGGGTTACCTTAGTTTGTGACTATTATTTACCTAATTCAACTAATAACATTTATGCAGTTGGATAATTTGTAACTGCAATGATATATGTTTTCACACATAAACTCAAAATTTGAATTCTTATGGACTCTTGTGATATTAAAAAAAAAATTAATGGCACATACAAAGTATATGAAATATTATAGATTTCACTTTAACCCAAAAAGAAAAAGAAAAAATAATAATATCTTAATTTAAAAGAAGAGAAGAGAGAGGCGATAATGAGTTTAGGACAATTGGGGTTTTAACGGCTGCAATTTTTCCAATCGCTTGGGTTTATTGCAACTTAGATTATACGCAAATAGTTATAATTCATTTGGGTTTCCTAATCAACTAAGGATTCACTCCCTCCCTTCCTCTCTCTCTCTCTCTCTCTCTCTCTCTCTCTCTAACTTACTTCACTTCACTTGCATTCACTCTCAATACGCGGTTAGGGTTAGGGTTTCTATATTTCTCAGTCTATACTTTGCTTACTCACTTTCTTCTGTCATTCAAATTCAACATGCCTTTCTCCCGTACCACTAAAGCATGGATTAAGAGCATTCTCTCATATTAGTCATGCAAACCATTGAAAACGACGACGTTTGTGAATGTGATGATTGGTCATGGTATGACTACACATCAAAAGCGTAGCAAATTAACGACTAACCTTTCCTCGTTTTCCTCAATTTTATCTTCTTCAAGAAAAGTTATATGCCGCCTTCCGCAAAAACCCAATTCCTCCACCACTAGTACAATCGATAAGAAGCGTCCTAGTTGTTCCTTTCCTCCGACTGAGAAGCGTCCCTGTTGTTGCTCCTCCCCCGACTTCGATTCCGAAATTGAAACGTGGTTTGTGGGTTAGGAAAGCAAGAGGGTAAAGAAGATGATGATCAAACGTAAGATTGACGATATTCATTTCGTTGTTGTTGTTTAGTATTTTGAGTTACCTTAGTTTGTGGATATTATTTACCTAATTCAACTAATGACATTTATGCAGTTGGATAAATTGTAACTGCAATGATATTTGTTTTCACACATAAACTCAAAATTTGAATTCTTATGGACTCTTGTGATATTAAAAAAAAAATAATGGCACATACAGAGTATATGAAATGTTACAGATTTCACTTTGACCATGTAGAGGTCTTTTTCTTCTGGCAGCTGGACGAATGGGCTGAGCCACTGTAAAAGCAATCGATGAAAAATTGCTCTGAGCCTGAGTTCAAGAACTAGGCCCTAAAAGTGCTTCGAAAGGTTTGAGAAGCCTTAGGAAGCCCTTCGGTTCCTTTCACCAACAAAGAAGACAGTAAAGACAGATCAATATTATGGCTTGGCTTGAAAAGCTTGTGGCATGGGAGCTAAATATTCTTGAGTCTAGCAATAGAGAGATAGAGCTTGGGTTTCTTGTGAAAAGTAAAGGGGCAGAGCAGGGAATGAGAGATTTGGTGGGGTTTTGGCTTGAGGAAGAGGAAGAGGGTTGAAAATAGAGCACGGGGTGGCTTGAGTAAATCTCCAGCTGCTTGACAAAGCTTGGTCGAGCTCTGGATGTGATTGTCGTTGTTTGCTAGAAGGGAAAATTGGAGGAGATGAAGGGATAGGGCTCGAAACCGTAGAGTTTTAGGTGTGAGAGATGAGGCTTACTCTTTGGGTTGTTGTGTTTCTAGGTAGAGGAAGCTTTCTTTTATAGGCATTTGGAACCCTAATTTCGTCAATCCTCCATTCCCACTTTTCCTTTGCTTTTTTCCATTCACTCCCTTTTGGTGAAACTCTTCTAGTCTAAGCACATGGGCCTGAAGCTTTTTGGAGCTTCAGGATTCTCACGCAGTTGGCCCTCCTCATGTAGGTGAGGCGCCACCCTCTTTTTACCATGGTTTTCCTATTAGAGCTTGCAGAGGAACAAAACAGGGGCAAAGGCATTAGTACAATGGGTATTCCTCCTGCACACATGGATCTCCGTTGGTTTTTGCAGTGGCTTGCTATTTGACTTGAGGGTACGATGCTAGATGTTTTGTAAGGTGCTGGGCTGGGCTTTTGCTAAGGTATTGGGTCGTTGGCATTTTATTTACAGTGGCTAGCTAAGTCTTCATGGTTTCATCAAGCTGCTGGAAGCAACTTATGACCTTTGTTTTGTCAAGGCATGAGGCATCCTAGCTAGTGCGAGATTTTCCTAATTACTACAGACTATTGGGCATCCTCCTAAGGCATTGGGTCATTCTTCTCTCTTTCTATTGCTTACCAATGTTTTTGGTCCCAAGAAATGGGTGGGCTTGAGTTTTGGTGCTCCCAAGTAGCCCAAAACTTCCACTTCTTGGTCTATCAATGGGCCTCGTGAATACTTGTGACCATCCATACCACAATCTACTCAACAAGCCCCAGGCATTCGCGTGGCTTGGGCCCACTTAAGCTTGTAGCGTGACTTGGTGTTAAAATAACGATGTTTCGCTTAACATTGCGTGTTTTCTTTTGGCATGTTTGTGCTTGATCTTAACCGTATTATGACAGGCTATGACGCTTGATGGGAAGATGAGTAAGCTTGGATTTCATAAAGTCAGCATGTTTCAAGAGCTCGTTACAAAATTGCGTGTTTACTTGGCATGGCGTGTGGCCCATAATTTGTGCAAGTGTTTACGACGAATTCCTGTGCAGCCAGTTGTGCCTCTTTCTGAGTTAAGTGCGATATTGGGCTAGAAACGCGTTCAGGCCCAACCTTCGATTTTTTGGGCCTCAACAGACCCAAAAAAGAAAGAAATAATAATAATATCCGAATTTAAACGAAGGGAAGAGAGAGGCGATAGTGAGTTTAGGATAGTTGGGGTTTTAACGGTCTGCAGTTTTTCCAGTTGCTTGGGTTTATAGCAATTTAGATTATACGCAAATAGTTATAATTCATTTGGGTTTCCTAATCAATTAAGGATTCACTCACTCACTCACTCACTCACTCACTCACTCACTCTCTCTCTCTCTCTCTCTCTCTCTCTCTCTCTCTCTCTCTCTCTCTCTCTCTCTCTCTCTCTCTCTCTCTCTCTCTCAAGGATTCATTTGGGTTTCTATTTCTCATTAACTTACTTCACTTCGTTTGCATTCACTCTCTATACGCGGTTAGGGTTAGGGTTTCTATATTTCTCAGTCTATACTTCGCGTGCTCACTTTCTTCTATTTCATTCAAATTCAACATGCGTTTCTCCCGTACCACCAAAGCCTGGGTTGAGAGCATTCTCTCATATCAGTTGTGTAAACCATTGAAAATGACGACGTTCGTGAATGTAATGATTGGTCATGGTACGACTACACAGCAAAAGTGTAGCAAATTGAAGACTAACCTTTCCTCGTTTTCCTCAACTTTATCTTATTCAAGGAAAGTTGTATGCCGCTTTCCAAAAAAAACCCAATTCCACCACCACTAGTACAACAGACTAAGAAGCATCCCAGTTTTTCCTTCTCCTCTAACTGAGAAGCATCCCAGTTGTTGCTCCTCATTCGACTTTGATTTCGAAATTGAAATGTGGTTTGTGGGTCAGGAAAGCAAGAGGGTAAAGAGGCAAAGGATCATACCTAAGATGGACGATATTGACGTAGATGCTGGTTTCAATAAACATGGTCGTAGCAGTTATGGTGGTAAATTGGGCTTGAATCGTAAACGTGAAGATGGTTTGAAGAAGAAAGTGGTGGACGGTGGCTTCGCTTCCAAGAAAAATAAAGTTGATACTAGGTTGGGTGTGAAGAGGAAATTTAAAGGTGCTTTGGGTTTGAACAAGGAAGTTGAAGGTAGTGATCATGGCATTCTCTGTACGGTAGCAACTTCTTCTTGTGAGGTTTCTTCGTCCCAAAGTTGCAGTAATTTCGGTGAAACACCAGTGACTGTACTCCATCGTCCTCCTTATCATGCCTCTCTTGTCAAAGCTGCCTCATTTGCACCTGATCATGAGATTAGTAACGGAGGATACCATTCTTGAAACTCTTCAACTGATTATTCATTTCTCATTCATTAAGAAAAAAGACTGGAGCTTTTTAGCTTTTTAGTTTAGGAGATGAAAGTAATCCCACACACACAAGAGCTCAACAAAGGAAAGTTGTGTACCTCGAAATTCTATTAGATTGTATCTCACAGGTTAGGGAATTTTATAGGTGGTTGTATTAGAGTTGGGCACCCTAGCCGAACAGGATCGAGATGTCAGAACTGTGTACTAGACCGAGCACTCCGATTTGATGTTCTCCAATACCAAAGTTGAGCCGCAGCCCTTTGGTTTGTCGTGGTTCAATGCACTGATTATCCGCTACGTTTAGACTTGGTTTCTGCGAGAAATCAAGAGAGAGAAATATAGTTGCTGAATGAGAGGAGAAGAAGAAAGAAAAAGAAGGAGAAATAAGAAAACGAAGAAAACCCATAGAAGAAGTGGAAAACGAAGAAAATGGAGAAAAAAATGGAGGTTGTCAGCGGCTGAAGAATAAAAAAGATGTTTTAGGGTTAATGACAATTTAGTACCATGTTGTTGCACTCGTAAGGCATGTTAGTCCATGTCCTTTCGATTATTGCAATTAGATACCTCGGTCTTTTCAATTTGTTGCAATGTAGTTATGTTGTTAAGGTTTCCGTCAGATCTCCCGTTAGTTGCCTACATGGCATTTATAGGTGCCACAATTTTTATTTTCATTTTGTTTAAGTGTAATAAAATATTCATAGAATATTTAAAAATCAATTAAAAATAAATAAAAACCCCATTAGCTCCAAGCCACCCTACACTTCGACCTCGACCGCCACGTCATCGTTGTCCCCAATCCCATCACAACCGCATCCCATTAGACTGCAGTCAACGACTACTTGGCCGACCTCTCCACCAACTCTAGGCTAAGCACCGAGAAACCTATGTGGGAAGTTCACCTTATCATGGTTCACAAATGCGACGTCTTCTGAATCCACCATGCTTTGGGAGATGAGGTTTCGCTCATGTCTATGTTCTTGGGAGATGAGGAAAAGATACCAACATTGGCTTATGGGAAGAAGAACAGAGCGAATTGTGGAAAAGGGCTTGTGTGTTTTGTTGATTGGGTTTGTGGGTGTGTTATGGTTTAGCTTGATTTTTGTGATGGAGTGGTGCTTGATTTTTGGGGATTTAGAGATTGGGTTTTGGTCTTGGGTTACTTTTGGCTTTAGGGGATGAATTTGGGCAATGGTGGAGGAGGTGGTGGTGTCAAGGCTCTGAGTTTGGATGAATCTAGGTAGTGGTTTGGGGCTAGGGATTGGGGTCAGGAAAATGGGTGGCTTGGGGTTGATGGGTTTTTTTAATTTTTAATTTTCTTAATTTTAATTGATTTTTAAACATTCTATGAATATTTTATTGCACTTAAACAAAAACCAAAAAATAAAAATGTGGGACTCATAAATCTCACGTAGGCAACTAATGGGATATCTGACGGAAACCCTAACGATGGAACCACATTGCAACAAATTAGAAAGACTGGGATATCTAATTGCAAAAATAGAGAGGATATGAACTAACATGCCTTTACGAGTGCAACCACATGGTATTAAACTGTCATTAACCCTATATTATAACACTCGCATTTTTATAACATTTTTTATTCCTCTAACAAGATTATATACCACATTTTTATACCACAATTTTATACCACATGATGTGGCAGCTGATGTGTACATACCACATCATATTAAATACTAATATTTGTTTTCCTAATTTTATTTATTAAAATACATTTCATTCATTTAATCGATGTGGCATATAATATGGACATGCCACATCATGTGGTATGAAAATGTGGGATAAAAATATGGTAAGTGTAGCATTACTCTTGTGAATTGGATTAGTCTTACCAGTTTGGGTCGGTCGGGTTAGCCGAGTTGGCCGGTTTTCTGTTGGTTGGTGTGCCCTAATTTCCGCATCCATGTGGCTCAAATGAAGTAAAATTCATTTAAAAAGACAGAGCAACGAACCAAGCTATGCATTCTAATAATGCATAGCATATGAGCTGAATTGGCCTGCCTCATTAACATGTAGCGTGATTCTTCCAAGCTGTGGCATGTGGCTGTGGGTGTTCAGTTATAAAAATAGTAGGAGTGAGGACCACCAAACCACCACCATACTCTATGGGCCCTATTAAAATCGGTCACAAGTCCTGTAAGCGTGCCATGTGCTACTAACACTAGGGATCTTTTCATGCTCTTCAAGCCACTATGATTCTAAAAGTATGGCAAATCTTGCTCACAGTTGTAAATACCAACCATCTACTTGGTTTTGGGATATAGAATTAACATTTCTTTTTTGTCCCTATTGCATCAAGTGTTGCACACAATTGTTGACTTTCTAGGGAAAAAAATGTTGTGAACAAAACAACTAAATACAAGTGATAGAATTTCGACCAAAAAAAATACAAGTGATAGAATAGGGAGGGGTCTCACACACGCACATTATTGTTTTGGAGTTTCGAACCTAAGAGTATCTCCAACAGCCTCTTCAACCACTTTGGGACGCTTCAAATAGGTGAGCCACATCGTAAAAATTCCTCCAATGGCCTCTTCAACCTCGCCATCAAATCTGCAACCTCATTCTCTCTCTTCAAACCCAGTAAGTTGACTCGCTTCTTCAAAACATTTATTTTGTTTTGGGAGAATCAAAATCATATCAAAATGCTAAAAACATTTATTTTTCTTGATGGGTTTGATGTAAATTTCATAAATATTATTTATTTTCCAGAATATTATCTTTTAAAAAAAAAGAATGTTATTAATTATTTCAAATGTTATTAATTATTATTGTTTTAAGTCAAATATTATTTAATTGAATTGAAGAGATCGATGAAGACAAATTATTAAAATAAAGAATAAGCGCTTCTTCAAATCGCCACGTAGGCCAACAAACTTCAATTTGAAGAGTTTTTTTTGCTACCACTGTTGGAGATGCTCTAAGACTACTAATATGCAAATCAAGACTATTTTTCACTAGACTAGACCTCGTTGATAGGAACCTCAATGTTTAAATCTAAGTAATGCAGGCTTCCTAGTACAATTAAATTTTGTTAAGGACTTATTATTAGGAGGAGCCTCTAAAAACAAGTAGTTGGTAGGAAGAAACCAAGGGTTAGAGTTGACATTTTCAATATCTTGAAACGTAAAGCTTCTGTGCTTTTATGCCTGAAAGATGCACTAAAGGCCATAATTGAATAAATTTCTTCTGTCATTCTCTATCTTAACCTTTGATTGTTAGATTTAGATGCTCATGGGTGACTGCTGGTATGGTTTTAATTTGCTTTTTTATTTATTCAAAAGATGGAGAGGATCGTAAATAAATTCTTAATGGTACTTATTATTTTATTTTATGACATTGGAAAATGTTCTAAATTCAATTCCCTTCACGTCATTCATCATAAAATAAAACAAAAATGGTAGCTGTTTTTCAAACACCATGTCGACTCCATGAGCCAATGGTAACATGGAAAATGGGGTGGCTGGCTCCATGTACCATATTATTGAAGAAGAGTAAACTTAGCATTTATACCCTAGTAAAGGAAGAGTAAACCATATTATGATTATAAAACTGTTATCACAAATAATTTGACAAATTTTTTCTTTGATACAAGCGATATTAAATTTCAGATTTGAACATAGAATCTCGAGCGAGTGAAGAGATAACAGCGTTACCACATAAATTACAAATTCCTTTACAATAATATATATTTTTAATTAAATGATGTGACATACATTATTATTTGATCTAATTTCTTATTTTTTGTTGGAACATTATCTCATTAATCTGTGGTGTCTTAGCCGTGAGCACCAAAATGTCGTCGTCTTACTTTTTGGTAACCCTCCTGTATTGTCAATTTATTCATTTGTACATAAAATTCCATAAAACAAAAAAACAAAGAAGAAAAAAAAGTTAATTATTAGGCACAAGTCACGGAATAAACTCACCAGAAACAAAGAAAAAAAATAATACGAAAAAACAAAAAGTTTATATCCTATTTTAATCTTTTCGATGACGTGGCGGGCGCTGGCACTAAAAGAAAAACGAAAGAGAGAGAGAGAGAACGAAGGTCGTTACTACGCAACAACCGCCACTTCCAGCATTGACGTACTGTCATCTCGATGTGGATTAATCCTCACCGTCGATCTCATCCTTCACACCCAGTCCCTGTCCCACCACAAATTCCCATTCCCCACTGCCCGCGACACCAGATCCCACGCGATCCAAAAACAAGTAATAAAAAATTAAAATAAACAAAAAAAGGTTAGAGAATAAATATTTTTTTTCCTTCAAAGTTTTGTAGTGGTTATAACAACATTTACCTAGCAAGGAGCTTCTAGTTAAAGGGATTGAGCATTTATCTTTCGACTCGAGGTCCTAATTTTGATTAATCTCTTTATTAATATTGCTTATATTTCTATAGAGGAGGTTTTGTTTTTGTATTTCTCTTCTCTGTATTTAAAAAAGAAATTTAATTGCGAATGGAGTATAGTTTAGTTGATTGAATTCTTCCAGCTATGTTAATATGAACACATCCCCACTGAATATTTGTGTAAATACACTCCTTTAAAAAATCCTTACGTGCCAAAATAGAAAGTGAAAATTCCACTGCAACCGCAACAAACCGAAAGGCACCTCTCTCTCTTTTTCTCACTCAACTTTTTACACCCTTTCTTTGTCAACCTTTTAGTTCAGACCTCATTTTCTCCCACATTTCCTTTTTCTTAAATTTTTCTTCTTCAATGTAATAAAAATCATTCCACGCTCTTTTCAACTCTTCATTTTCCGTTTTCTTTGTTCGCCGCAATTGCTTTCTTTATGTCGGGGCCGGATTCTGGACCCGAGTTCTCTGCGGGTCGGCCCAGGCCATGGCGACCCGACGATCTTATAAACAGCAACAGCAACGCGGAGAGAGCAGCGTACGGAGTCGTTCCGGGGGTTGTGGGCGCCAATGCGAGCGAGCCGGTGCCGCCGGAGACGCTGGGAGGGCTTGTGCGGGAGTTTTCAAAAGCGGCGGCGGAGATGGCCGTGGAGTTCGGGAAAGGGTGCAGGGATATAGTGCGGCAGAGCCTAGGGAATCGCGACTCTGTATTGGTCAGAAGCTTCGGAAAGGTCAGGGACTCGTACTTGGGGAAGAGAGTGACGTGGCTTCGCGGGAAATTGAGGTTCATCAACGAGTATTTGCCTGAGGACAAGGAGCCGCTTCATGCCTGGTCTGTGATTGTGTTCGTCTCGTTTCTTGCTTTTGCAGGTGCGTGAGAGAGTGTGTGTGGTTTGATGTGTTGTGTTTGGTTGGTGAGAAAATGTGGGTGGAAAGAAACGAGCTTTTGCGGTTGTTTATAATTTATGCTCTGTTTGGTTGCTGAGAAACTTCAGGACTAATAGGTTTTTTTTTTTTTTTTAAATAAATTTTTTTATAGATTATGCGTTTTGAAATTTTGGTAAATCCGAAAAATTTTGGGACATTAAAATGTTTCAGCAGAAAAGGTGTGACTCAAGTTTTTGTTCTGTTTTTCGAAACGTTTTCTTGTGTTTGGTTGATGAGAAAATGAAGGAAATAGGACTTTAAATTTTACTGTTCACGATGTTTATTTATTCAGTTCTCTGGACTCGTGGGAGCTTACAAATGGATCCTTGAAAACTACATGATCTAATTCCTTTCTCGACAACCAAGCATAATATTTTGGAAATCTTGGAAATGTTCTGCGAAAAGCTTCATACAACATATCTGGTCTCACAGTGGTCAAAATTTATCATATACCGCAATTAACTTCAGTACAAATATTTTAATTTTAATTTTAACATTTGAAACTTGAAATTTCATTTCAACCATTCTTACATGTAGAATGCATGCTCCTGTTAGTCAGATTATTCATGAGATCTTTTTTGTTTATTGTTGTGTTTTATTTCCGAAGTATAATTGGGTCTTTAAAATAAGTATGCATCTTGCTGACATGGGTTTACAAATTTCCAGCATTGTATGTGAATAGCGAAAGTGCTGTTTCCAGTCCCACCCCAGAGATAAAGAAGATATACATTCATCCTCCAAGTGCTGCTCGCATAATGCTTCCAGATGGTAGATACATAGCATACAAGGAGAAAGGTGTTCTAGCAGACAGAGCTAGATTTTCAATCATTGCTCCACATTCTTTCCTTTCATCCCGGCTTGCAGGTCCAATATTTTAGATGTTTATCTGCTTCACTACCCTTTTTGTTTAATGCACAATGCACTTTCTTAGTTTTGTTTGTATCATTCTTTTGAAAATTAGGAATACCTGGACTTAAGGCTTCTCTATTGGAAGAGTTTGGCGTTCACTTATTGTCATATGATCTTCCTGGTTTTGGAGAGAGTGATCCTCATCCCAACAGAAATCTCGAATCTTCAGCAATGGATATGTTGCTCTTAGCTGATGCTGTTGGTATTAATGACAAGTTTTGGGTTGTGGGATACTCGAGTGGAAGCATGCATGCCTGGGCAGCACTCAGATACATTCCTGATAGACTTGCAGGTATCAGTGTCTCTCTTCTATACGATGTTTCTATGACAACGCTTTTTTCCAAGTATTGCAAATGTTTGCAAAAACAATTAGCAAAGAAGAGGTAAAAATATGGGCACACTGTACTTTGATTCTTCGAGTGTCATCGCCTCGAAGGAATATCTGTGCTGGTAGTCTCATCTCAAGTACTAATTATTATGGTAATGACCTTGAGTTTTGCAATGTAGCCTGAAATTTATGATTTTCATGCAAGAAGTAATAGCCTGAAGATTTCTACGTTTACCTGGGTGAGATGTTGCTAGGTTTTTGTAACCATCATTAACATCTAATAGCCTGATCTGGCAAGAAGCCAATTACTATATGGATGATAAGTCTTTGATTAAACCAACATTTTATGTTGATTAAACTTATAGGTGTGTTCTACAAGATTTTATGATCATTTAGAATTTTATCTGGTAACAAAATTTTGATGCCTCTCATGTACTGTAATGAATAAAATATTTTGGAGGAAATTGGGATCTCTGCTGTATTTTTGTCTAAAAGCATTTTTTCATGATCAATAGCGGTCTAACTTGCAGGTGCTGCCATGTTTGCTCCAATGGTTAATCCATATGATTCAATCATGACTAGGGAAGAGAGACGTAGAACCTGGGAGAAGTGGGCGCGAAGCAGAAAATTTTTGTACTTTTTAGCTAGGAGGTTTCCTAGATTTCTTTCGTACTTCTATCACAGAAGCTTCTTATCTGGAAAGCATGGCCAAATTGATAAATGGCTGTCATTGTCACTGGGAAGGAGGGTGAGGACATTATCATCATTCTGCTTACAGATTGGAACATTTGGAAATTTGGCAACTAGATTTTAAATTATTACACGAACTGATAAGTTCCTCTTGTATGTAACTATGTATATGGACACGTAATCTGATCTTGGAGGTCTTCTCTTGTAACAATGAAGAAATAATATCAAGGTTGATCTCTCACATGTCACAGTGCAGTATTCTAAAAATGTACCAAAGTTCATCTACAGTTGTTCATCCAAATTTTTTTAAAAACATCTTCTTCTGGTAGGTCTGGAATATAATGCATAAATAATTTGTTAGAAGCTTGGTTTTCATGTCATTCTAATTCCATAGTTTGGCTCTCATTTCTCTATGTTTTACTTTTGGAATCATTGAATGATCACAATGAGACTATTATTTAATCTAACCTGTATGAATTCTCATTGAATGTTTTTTTGTTGTTGAGATTCTCCAGGACAAAGCTTTAATTGAGGACCCAATCTATGAAGAGTTCTGGCAAAGGGATTTGGAAGAATCAATTAGGCAGGGAAATGTGAAACCGTTTGTGGAGGAAGCTGTTTTGCAAGTGTCGAACTGGGGTTTCAGCCTTGCAGACCTCAAATTGCAGAAGAAACAACAGGGGAAAGGCGTGCTCAATTGGCTTAAGTCTGTGCTCAGCGCAGCTCAGGAGGAATACATTGGCTTCCTTGGCCCAATACACATATGGCAGGTCAGAAGCATCTCCATTGTAACATGTTTGTTTCAGCTAATCAATTATTTACTGCTAAGATACTTGCAATATTTTGCAAGAAGATCAGGTTAAATGTTGAGTAGAATTGTAGAAAAACCAAAATCAGCCAATTGACAGGGATTATTCTGATTGAGTTTCTTCCCCTCATGCTAATTTAAAATGTTACACAACAACTTTCGCTAAGTTCGTCAAGAACAGATTTCTGCTAACATGCTCTTAGACAGATTGCTGGAGATAGTTTCCTTGTAACCACAATGAATCTCAAAGCAGTAAATGGCTTCAGTCAAATTACACAGAGGCCCTTATTATTGCTTATCTGAGATATCAATTTTCTGTGAAATAAGATATTAATTAAGACCATTTTGCTCCAATGTTTGACAGGGGATGGATGATAAGGTGGTCCCACCGTCAATGACTGATTTCGTGCACCGGATTTTACCAGGAGTTGCAGTACATAAGCTCCCATATGAGGGCCATTTCACCTATATCTACTTCTGTGATGAATGCCATCGACAGATATTCACTACACTCTTTGGAACACCACAAGGGCCACTGGACATTACAATAGAAGTGGATCAAAGTACTCCTGAAGGTAATACTGAAGAACAGGAAGAAGTAGCACTTGGTGATTCTGTTCCGGCACAGGCCGAGACATGATTTATTCTAAGTTTACGTCAGAGGTACAATGTATATACCATAGGTCGCTACGTTACTCGTAGCATGGAAAAAAAACATAGAAAGGGGAAAAAAAGAAAGAAAAGTTAAACATCATGTTAGTTCTCTTGTTTAAAGTTTTGAGCTGTTTATCTAAAAAAAAAAAGTTTTGAGTTGTTATAGGGGTTCCCAGGTGGAGTCTGACCTTTGGAGTAAGCGTTGTCCAGATCCAGAACAAAAATATACAAAGAAATCCAATCATTCTGATTTTCAATTATTTACAAAATTATATACAAAGAAAACCAATCATTCTGAGTTGGTGCATGTATCGATTGAGTTTAGTGATTGATGCCACTTCACGCAAATAAATAACATCTCTTATGTGACCCTGCTAATCATATTTTGGTTATTTTAGTTGCGCTTCACATATGGTCATAATGGGCTTTGACAATTTGCGAGCCTTTACATTTAAAAAAGACTGTGCATTTTGTCGAATTTCTTACATCTAGATCGTTTTGAATTTCGTTTTAAATTTTATGTATTTTTTATTTTTGTTTCTTTTAAATTCATTATATATATTAGCCTCTTTGCAAGCGCCCGCGCCTGTGAGATGTTTTTTTAAATTTTTAAATTTATTTTAGAATTAAAAAAGATAATGAGTAGTTGTATTTCATAAAAATATGATTCATTATCTGATTTTTCTTTTAATTTTAAATTTTTTATATGAAAAAGTGTGAATTTACCATATTATCCTCATTTAATTAATAATTTCAATTCTTAATATTTGTATTAACCTGGTATTTTATGGTATTTTAAATATTTTATCATTTTCTGCATTTTACTTTATATGTATAGATTTTTATGTTATTTGGCCATATGGGATAAAAAATTTGTCCATGTCCGCAAAGAACGAACACATAGGTGCCACCTAGGCAAACTTAACCCTAACTAATTAATTAATTAATTAGTAGAGTTATTTTGGTCAATACTGTTATGTTAGAAGGGACAGGTGTCAAGAAAGTAGTTAGGTAACAGGGAGGTACAGGGAAAAGGAAAACAGGAAAATTGGACTCCAGAGCACCTCTCTCTCCCCTGAACCCGGTCGCCGCTTGTTCCTACTTCCAAGGTTTATGACACACAAAATCCCAGTGCAGCAACCTCCAGAACCCGCCGTGTGTCTCTTCCACTTGGCGACTCACCCACATTCTCTCTCTCTCTCTCTCTCTCTCTCTCTCATATAAAAATACAAGCGTAGAGGGTTGCACGTCAACAGTAGCGATTGAATGTGGGCGTCGCAGAGAATCATCTATGCTCTCGCTCTCCCTCCTGCCTTCTCGTCTTCGTCTCCAGCCCTCGTTTCCGGAACCTTCCTCTTCCTCAGGTCCTCCTCTCCTTCGTACGCATACACAGCCAAACCTCGCTTTCTCTCGCTCTCTTTCTCCTCTTCCATTTCTCCCTCGCATTCCACGATGCCTTACAACCAGGTACCAATTTTTTTTCTTCCAATTTCACGCTGTTTTTGTTATTCTACCAGCGATCATTTTCTGTGTTTTTGAAGCTCGTTTGAGTTATATTTGTTTATATAATGCGGAGCAATGTGATTTTAATTGATTGGTGATGGTTTCGCTTGTTGATCGTCGTCTGAGTGGTTTATTGTCCCAAAGTTTGGTTGGAAATCGATTAATTTCTATTTGTGATTTCAATTTAGGTTTAATTTTGAACGGTGTTGTTGTGCAATCCATTTGAAAATGCTTGGTAGAGTTTTCTTGTTGTTTTTGTAGATGATGATGATCATTTGCTAATTATGGCTGAATTTAGCTTTGTAATTCCATGTGGTATATAGGCACTGTATGGTTACTTCTTAATATGATATTAATTTCAGTGAAAACTAGGTTAGTTTCCCTATGTCAATATCAGGTAGTCTTGTATAGCCTAGTAGAACAGAAATTACACACATGAATATGTATACATGCATGTCTTTGTGTGGTGCACTTGGTTGATTGTATACATATCTTAATGTGGTCTGGTTGCAATTTAGAAGTTATATTCACATTGCTCCTGATGAAGCCAAGAGCCTCATAGGCTTACTGCAATGTGATTAAGAGAGAGGATACTGTAATTTTGTTTACTTTAGTTCAGCTTTCCTAGAGTTAATAGTATGATTGAGATGTTTGGTCTGCTTTCCAGAGAAGGGACGGGCTTAGAGAACAAAAGTGGACAGAAAAACAAAAGACTGACAGCCAACCAACCTCCACAAGGGATTCATCAGCAGCTGCTGTGGAAGTTGCCACTAACAGAGTTGGCGGATTGAGTCTCAGTGGAAGCAGTGGGCAGACCAATGCTTCAGTTAAACCCATACAGTTTGGGAAGGTCCAGTCGATAAATCAGGGTCCAGTCCAAGGTCAGAAAGGAATCTGGATTCCTAAATCATATTCGACAGTCAGTGGAGCTATGACAATAGAAGTTGAAGCACCTGTTGATAAAAGCACAGTTGGAATCCCGGGCAATGGAGCTGGACAAGGAGCAGATAAAAAAACCAGTGTTGGTTTAAGTAAGTTGTTCAAGGGTGACCTGTTGGAAAATTTTACTGTGGACAACTCCACGTATGCTCAGGTGCAAGTGCGCGCTACTTTCTATCCCAAATTTGAAAATGAGAAATCAGATCAGGAGGTACATTTTTGTCTTCATGCTTTTCCAATTTCAAACGTTCCATCCCATTTGCGTCTCTTGTATGGGAATAACCATACTTAAGGCTATCTCGAACAATGATGGCGTGTTCATTGGATCATCTCATATAGCCAAGAGAAACAAACAGCAATCTGGTCATCTTTTTATAGAATGATGTGATTCGATTGCTACTTGCCTTTACATAATGATTAGACTATCTATTTTTTCTTGGATCATACCTGAATGCTTGTCTGGTTAATCTGTCTTTGTTCAGATAAGGACAAGGATGATAGAGATGGTATCTAATGGCTTGGCTACCTTGGAGGTAAGGGTTTTTTTTATGAACTCTTTGTTTTACTTGCAAAAATTGCATTTCTTTCTTTTTGCATGGAAATTTCATATGTTGGCTTTCATGTTAACAATAACAGTTTTTTTTTGCTCAGTTTTCTAGTTGATTCATCCTAATTTTTTTTTGCTCAGTTATTGATAGTGATCCTTTTTGCAGGTTTCACTTAAACACTCTGGGTCTCTTTTTATGTACGCTGGTAATAAGGGTGGGGCATATGCCAAAAACAGCTTTGGGAATATGTACGCACGAGACGACCATTTCTTCCATCCTTTTTTATTTTATTTCAATTGCTCAATCCAATCAATGAAAGAAAAGATCAATGAATGGCCGTGCATGTTAAACGTCTTAGGGGTATGAGTGGTACACTTGGGTAGCCCATCCTTGTTGCTTGTTATTAGTAGCTGATTTTCTAACCACATGTCTTGAAGAAGTGGGAATGATATGTGCAGTGCACAGCCAAAGGGACATGAATTTCTTAAATATAATTGTTCTATTGCTTAATGTCCTCAAATTGGAGGTATACTTCAATTAATCTGATTACCGTGCAAGTTCTGGAACCACTTTGGGAGAACATTTCTGATTGATAGAAACATGTTCTTGAAATTTAATGTGCTGGTTGTATCCGTTATATATGTATTTCTTGCTTGCTCTGTACTCATTTATATAGGTTCATCAGGGTTTGCTGAATATTCTATTTCTACTACAGATATACTGCTGTAGGTGTATTTGTTCTTGGACGGATGTTTCGGGAGGCATGGGGATGTGAGGCAGCAAAAATGCAAGCAGATTTCAATGATTTTCTTGAGGTGCTATTCTCATGAGAAACCTGATCATATAGAAAACTGAACTCCATTAAAAGCTATCAAATTCTTCCACTATGTGCTTTGTTTAGTCAAATCTAAGGCTGGTTTTGATAGTTCCTAAACAAATTTTATTCTCAAATTCTGTTTATTTAATAACTTAGTCACCAATTATTATGCTTAAATAACTCTTCTTGCTCCCTTCCCCTGCCTTCTAGAATCTAACTTTTTTGTTGGTCACTCTTTCAGAGGAACCGTGTGTGCATATCAATGGAACTCGTAACTGCTGTTCTAGGAGACCACGGACAGCGCCCTAAGGAAGATTTCGGTATTGAGTCATTTAATTAATTCATTTTCCTGTGGATTTTGTTAAAGTACTCTGTAAAGTCAGCATAGAGTTGCCCTCCCCTGGCTTTGCCACTGCATTGTATAATTTGAACTGGTTTACAGATGTACCTTTATTTTGGGGCTAGAGGAGATAATTTTTCTTAATTTTATTTGAGATTTTTCACTCGGTATAAATTGTCCTTTATCATCATCTTCATCATTGTCATTGTTATCACTTTTTTTCTTTGTAGACAACTTTACTTATATTTGGTATTTGACACTTAGATGCTGGTTTTTTTATTATATATTTTTATAATGGGTTATTGCAATTTCCCTTTTGCAGCCCACTACTGTATCTTTTTCTGTCTTTTATTTCCATAAAGCATCTGTTGTTGCTTATCTTTTTTTTTTTTTTTCCTTAGTTCTTGCAATGCAACATTCTTAGAAAGAACTTCTGCTTATGTGTTTTTTATTTATTAAACAGTTGTAGTGACAGCAGTCACAGATTTGGGCAATGGGAAGCCAAAGTTCTACGCAACCCCTGAGATAATTGCTTTCTGTAGAAAATGGCGTCTACCGACAAATCATGTATGGCTGTTCTCAACAAGGTGACGACCAACTATTTCCATTTTCATTATACATGAATGATAAGATCATAATATCAAAATTGATTGGGTCCTGTTTAATATTTTCCTTTGTTTGCAACTAAAGGAAAGCAGTGACATCACTTTTTGCTGCTTTTGATGCTCTCTGCGAAGAAGGAACTGCAACACCTGTATGCATAGCTCTTAATGAAATTGCAGATATATCTATACCTGGTAAACTCTTCAGTGCATTTGCTTTAATTTTGACATTCGCTACTAGTGATGCTTGTCAGCTTAACTTTCAGAAATGTTGCCTGTTAAACAACCTTTGTAGGATAAAGGGGAAGAATAGAGACACGAAGTGATAAACCAAAAACATTGTGTCTATATTATAATACATCACAGTACTTATTTTCTGGACATGATCGATCCAATAACTACGCCACAAATGATATGGAACATGGAGGGAAGAGATAGAAAATTGTAACTCATAGGAGTTTATTGAATTCAAATGACCTAAGAAAAGCCGAGTCTGAAATTGAAATTTGTACCAATACATGGTAAAAGGACTGTTGATTGATCAGCCTCTTGAAAGACCATCTACGTTTGGCCCTTTGGAATCCTACACTTACACCTTTGAAACACATATATCCATGTATTCATAGCCTTTCAAGCTTATTGCAGGTCACTTGGCAAAGAGGCTTTTAAAAAAATTATTGGGAACATAGATACTGTTGCTAAAATTAAAATAAACTAAAGAAAGAAAGTGGATAAGATGCTGGATTTTGATGCTCTGTCTCGGTGGCACATTTTTTCATGGTTTGCTCAATGGATGGTTGTGCATCACAAAGGTGTTCAATTAATCAGATCTGCCATTTTCTTTGGTGTTTATATTTTCTTGTTAGCCTTAGTTGGACACTGGTTTCAAGAGGTATTTGTGAGGTTTCCAACTCAATGGTAATTCTGTATGCAGGTTCAAAAGATCATGTAAAGGAGCAGGGTGAAATCTTAGAGGGTATTGTTGCTCGTATTGTAAGCCAGGAGAGCTCAAAACACATGGAGAAAGTCCTGAACGATTTCCCTCCTCCACCAATGGATGGAGGTACGATTTTTCATTCTTTCATCTTTTTTTGGGATTATAGATCACATCAACATGGATTTTTTTTGGTCTTTTGGGTCTGGTCTTATTTTGATTCAGCCACAATGTTCACTCTTGAAATTTATTCAACTCTTGTCTCCCTTTCCATTTCTTGTGCCTAAATGAAATTTCGTCTGCTGTCAGAAGGTAAAATGATAGGTTGACTATATAACCAAAGTTTTATTGAACCACATTAAAAGGTACATTCACAGTGGGCAAGCTGTCCACTTACAGTAACAAAAAGGTATAAACAGTCACTAATTCCTAACGACTCTACTGTATTGATGTGTTATACTCATATACTCAACATTGACATTGAGAGAAGAACAGCCCTCAATCTGCAAAAATAGAAAATAAAAAAGGTATGGCCCAAACTCTGAAGAAAATAAGGCCCGCAGTGATGTCCAAAACTGGAATTTATCCCACAATACCTCCATCCTTTCCCACTATATTCTTCAAAAATCCTTTTATTTTCCTCCAATTACAGCACACACTGCAACTACATAAAATGTCTCCCCCACCAAAATCAGCCAAATCCAAGTCTTTTAACTGTTGATTATCACCATAATTATTTCAGTGTTTATAACATTATGTTCACCTATTTATTTCATCACAATTAAATGTCTTAAGTGGTTTTCAATTTGGCTGATATTTTTGCAAGGATATCCTTGAATAAGGAAATAAAAAGTAAACAGTCCTTATCATTGGAGCACATTGTAGGATTGTCTCCAGATGTGGTCCGATCTTTTCTTCAAGAAGGCACCCTCCTAGAAGCTCCTTTGTGGCTTATTAATACTGCTTAAAATTACATATAGGTATCTGTTCATTAGATTTGGACTAAAGCATCGGTTCCAAAAACTAAATTTGCAATTTATAGGTTCAACCTATCAAGGTAGAGTCAACACTTCGGGTTTGATTCAGGGGAGAGAAGACCTAATGTTTGTCTCACCCATTGATGCATTCTTCATTATCTACTGCTTTAAAAATTGTGGTTGAGATTGTTTTGGGTAAGCATATCTAAGTTGTGTTTTAGAATGTTGTAGTGATAATGTAAGCACAAATCAAACTATTGGATATGAAGTTCTACCTAGTCCCTTCTTGGATTTATCTCTTGAACTGAATAAGTTAAAAAAAAAAAAAAACACAGCAACAGTTCCTTGTATTTATTCAAAAATTGCTCTTATTAGAAGAATGAGGAATAAAGGGAGAGGCATAAACACGGGCAACAATTTACTGTTGGTTATAAACATCTAAAATAACATATTTCAAAATTTTGATTTGCTTGTGTGACATTGAAAGTATTTTTGGGACTTGTAAAAGAAAACTGATATGAGAAAAGTTGAGAAAGAATGGATATATTGGAACTAAGAGAGAAATTTATCAAGATATCCACTGATGGATCTGTTAAAATAAAATAGTTGAGATCCTTTCCTTTTTCTCTGGCTGTGTAATTGTGCTTGCATGTTAAACTGTTTTCACTAATCTAGTAGAGTCATGAACAAATATATTCCTTTTCATTTGATAATGCAAAAAAAATTTAGTTTTGAACTGATGACATATATTCATGCTTGCCTGGACTTGAAAATCCATTTAAAGCTGAAGTTCTTCCCATTACCCTCCTCTTGAAGATAATTTTATTGACATATGAGAATACTAGTCAATTTTGAATCTTTCTTTTTATTATTTAAAATATTACCGTGTTTGATTTATGTTTCAGTTGGTCTTGATTTGGGACCTAGCGTAAGGGAGCTTTGTGCTGCAAATAGGTCTAGTGAAAAGCAGGTAATGGTTAATTCTTTGAATATGAGATTTCTCGTGCTCAGACTTTATCAACAAAAGTGGAAGGCAGATCCATTACTTTTAATTTATTTTAATCTTTCTGAAAATCCTTATGCAGCAAATAAAAGCGATTCTTGAGGGTGTTGGCTCCTCTTTTTGCCCTGACCATTCAGACTGGCTTGGAGCTGGAGCTGGTGATGCCCATTCCAGAAATGCAGATAATAAATCGGTGTTATCAAAACTTTTACAATCTCATGCTGCTGATTTTTCTACCACCAAATTGCAGGTCAGTCTAGTTTTCATTTCAAACTATTTTTGTAAAACTTTACCTTCCATGAAATATTACTTCTGAAATACAATCAATCTTAAATGCATGCATCGATTTGTCTACATGTTTTTGTAATGGTTTAGTACATGTTGGCTTCATTCATGTTTCCACTGTGTAGACGTTCTCACTGTGTATCGTTCTTTTGCAAATAATTTTCTCCTTGACTCATTCAAATTATGAATTGCATGTGGAAGCCCAATGGTTCTGTCATGTTTTTGGGCCTTTATTTTATTTTATTCAAAGTGTTAGTTTTGGTTCAGACTAATATTTTATTTGTTGAATCAGGAAATGATTCGTTTGATGAAAGAAAAACGTTATCCTGCTGCCTTTAAATGTTACTATAACTACCACAAAATTGATTCCATATCAAGTGACAACCTTTTCTATAAAATGGTCGTCCATGTCCATAGTGATTCCGCATTTCGACGTTACCAGAAAGAGATGAGGTATTGTTCAAACTTCAAATTCACTCTCTAATCTCTATTATCTTATTTTGAGTTTTTTATTTTCTTGAAAGTTAGCCTTTGTTTATATTTATATTCTTATTTTGTTTTACATGTCGTGAATTCATTAAAGTAAAAGGTTTGGTGTATTTCAGGTCAAAGCCAGGATTGTGGCCTTTATATCGAGGTAAAAAAAGAAAAACCTTTGCTGAATGAAATTTAAAACATCATGCTTTAACCAGTTAATTGTTGTTTCTGTTCTGGGAAATGCACATTTTTTGTTATATCCTCAATTTGGTTAGCCTTTCAATTATTGTATTAACCTTCACTTTGTTACAAATGAGGCATCAGGCCTGGTTTGAGGGGAGGGTGAGAATCAAACTCTCACCGCGGGTTTGGTTTTAAGTATTTTAACACTGGAACTATAAGCCCATATAACATTCAAGAGAAAATAAGATGCAGAAAATTTCTGATATTTCATTCATCTCCAATGGGAGGTATTTATAGCTATACAAAGGGTGGAGATGCAGCTGTACAAACACTAACACAACAGATAAAGATAGCGGTATTTAACACTAACACAAATTTGCACAAACAGCTATACTAACACTCACTAACACAATGTACAAACACAATGTATATTCTAACACTCCCCTCAAGTTGGTGCATGGATATCGCACATGCCCAACTTGTCTAGTGAAGAGTAGAGTTCCTGCTAGAAACGATGAGTCATCATATCTGCAAGTTGGTCTTCACTCTTTATATACGGCACTCGAATGACATTTTTTGCCAAGTTGTCGCCGATAAAGTGTCCGTCAATATCAATATGCTTTGTTCTCTCATGATGTACTGGATTATTTGCTATTTCAATGGCAGTATTGTCACAATACGTAATCATAGGCTTCTTAGGTTCAAACCCGAGTTCCCTTATTAGAATCTTTAACCAAATAAGCTCGTTATGCCATGGTGAGTGCTCTATACTCGTCAGCCGCTAGATCTCGACACAACCCCTGTTTCTTACTCCTCCAAGTTACAAGATTACCACCAACAAAAGACACATAACCTGAAGTTGATTTTCTATCAAGTTTTGAGCCTCGCAAAGTCGAGTCGGTGTAACCTTCCACATCTAAATGCCCATGTTTTGAAAACAATATACCCTTGCCTGGAGTATACTTCAAGTACCGAGAATTCGATCCACTGCACCTTGGTGTGCTTCACTTGGATTATGCATGAATCGGCCGACAACACTAACGGCGTAAGACAGTCAGTCTTGTATGAGCCGATAAATCAGCTTTCCAACCAACCTCTCGATACCTCTCTTTGTTAGTGGGTATCCGATCCGGATAAATTGACAATCCATGGTTAACCTCCATTGGAGTATTAATAGGTTCACACGCCAATTTTCCAACTGCTAGTAAATCAAGAACATATTTTTATTTGAGATAAGAAGATGCCTTTCTTAGAACGTGCAACTTCAATTCCTAGAAAATACTTGAGAGATCCTGCATCTTTCATTTCAAACTCTTTGGCCAAGTAACTTTGAAGATTCTCAATCTCCTGTTCATCATTACCTGTAACCACCATGTCATCCACATAAACAATTAGCAAAGTAATCTTGCTGCCAACACGCTTAAGAAATAGTGTGTGATCGCCTTGAGACTGTTTAAAGCCATAGTTTCTCATGGAATGATCGAATCGGCCAAACCAGGCCCTAGGTGATCGCTTAAGGCCATATAAAGCCTTCTTTAACTTGCAAACCTTTCCCCTTTAGGTGTAAACCCTGGAGGAGGGTCCATGTAAACCTTTTCTTGTAGATCTCCATGTAGAAAGGCATTCTTGACGTCAAACTGCTTTTAGCGGCCAATCTAAGTTGATGCCAACGAGAGAAGAACTCGATCGTACTCATCTTGGCAACAGGAGCAAATGTCTCACGATAATCGATCCCATAAGTTTGGGTATAGCCCTTTGCCACAAGTCGGGCTTTATACCTCTCTATCGAACCATCTGAATTCGCTTCACTTGTGAACACCCACTTGCACCCACGCTTTCTTGTCTCTTGGTAACTCAACCATCTCCCATGTAGAGTTTTTCAAGAGCCTTCATTTCTTCTACCATAGCAGATTTCCATTTAGGATCATCAAGGGCGTCCGAAACTTATTAGGAATAGACACGTAAGACAATTGTTGTGCGAAAGTCAAATGAGACTTAGAAAGACGGTGGTATGAAATATAGTTGGAAATAGGATACTTAACATTATTGGATGAAGGGAAACCAAATTTTTCGTGAGGGTGACGATCACGTGCAGATATCTTCTCCCACGGTCCTCATCATGTGGAACCAAGGGAGTTTCTAGTGGAGCTATATGATCGATTCGGATAATGAGTCAATATCGGAAGAATTAGATAAGATAGGGATAGAAGCATGTACCAAGATCAGTCCCAGAATCGATCGATTGGATGGTAGGATCATAGAGAGGAGGATCCAAAGAAGGAGGTGGCGTTGAAACATTCACATGTTTCTTTTTCTTCTTTCAAATGTTTTCAAAGTAACAGTTCATGTTCACCAATATCTCCCCTCACCTTGAGTAGGGAGAGTAGGAGAACTTTAATTTCGTGTTCAAACCACAACTTCTCCTCGTCCGTACTTCTAATCTCCCTCAAGAGAGGGGAAGTTGTGACTCCCGAGAAATATGATTCCTGCTCACAAAATTCAACATCCATAGACACATATGTCTTACCCGAAGGAGGATGAAAACACTTATATCCCTTTGAGATGGGGGTATCCGAGAAAAACACACTTAAGGGCACGTGGATCTAATTTGTCCCCTGTGGAGAGAATGAACATGGACATAGCAAAGACAACCAAAGATTTTAGGAGGCAAATTAAGTAAGGAAGGGATTGAGTGGAAGTGAGACAATACTTTGATGGGTGTTTGATAATCAAGCATACGAGTAGGCATTCTCGTTAATGAGGAACGCAGCAGCCATGACAAAGATCAGCCCAGAATCAAGCTTTAACTTGCATAGTAAAGCATAAGGACCGAGCCACATCGAGAAGATGGCGGTTCTTACGCTCTCGCTATACCGCTCTGTTGGGGTGTAAGCCGTAGTTGTCCGGTGGATAATGCCATGTCAGCCGAAGAACTCAAGAAGAGAAAGATTGACAAACTCACGCCCATTATCGAATGAAAAACCTGGATTTGGACATGAAACTGGGTATTGATTAGTTGATGGAATTTAGGGATAATAGTACTAACTTCACTTTTAGATGTCATCAAATAAACCCAACACACTCGAGTGCAATCATCAATGAAAGATATAAAGTATCGACAACCCGAAGAAGTAGGAGTAGAAAATGGTCCCCACACATCAGTATGAATACGAGAAAAAGGAGTAGTACTTTTATTAAAGCTTGGTGGAAATGAGACCCGATGATTTTTCGCATAAATGCAATGTTCACATCGAAGACTAGAAACTGAAACATTAGCAAATAAATGCGGAAATAAGCGTTCTAGATAGATAAAAGAGGGATGTCCTAAACGGCGATGCCATAGAAGAATTTTTTCTCGATCTAAAACTGGATTTCCAGCTACCTGAAAACCACGGCCAGATTGGATATGAGATTGCCCCGCCTCCAAGTAGTAGAGACCCTCTCTCCTTACCAGCACTAATCGTCATCTTCGTGAGACGATCCCGAAAGATACAATGAGTAGGAAAAAGGTTAATGAGCAATTTAAATCGTTGGTAATTTGACCGATAGAGAGAAGACTATTAGAGAGGTTAGGAACATGCAAAATGTAAGATAAAGGTAAAGTAGACGAAAGTGATAGGGAACCAGCCCCTTGAATCGAGTGAGAGTTCCATCTCGCAACCCGAATCAATGACGAGATGGACAGTAACAGAGGTGAACCGAGATGAGTCACTAGTCATATGATCGGTTGCCCCCGAATCAATTATCCATGGATTTTTAGAAGAAATAAACGACACTCCATTCTTACCTTTACCGAAATAAACCCGAGATGCTTGTGATGTGTCAAGAGAGACCGAGTTAGCCTCGAGAGGACTTTTTTCCTTGCGTTCACTGTTTCAACTTGAACCATTCTCGGTATCCTACAATTTTCCAGCAGGTTTCCTTCTCATGACCCTTACGATCACAATGAGAACACTTTCTCTCGCAAAATGTTGAAGAAGTCCGAGGTGTTGTAGAAGTAGTAGTTTGCCAAGGTTGAGCCCTATTAATCGCCAAGGTCAAGCTTCGGGGTTCCTTCGGCAGCCATGGTGACTGGCGCCGTGCTTCTACGAACCATAGAATAAGCTTCATCAATATCAGAAGAGGTGATGTGGCCAGAATACGTCCACATACTTGATCCAGATTATGATCAAGTCCAAGAAGAAATGTATAGACACGTTCTTCGTAGATGCGCTTCTTCAATTTGGCGAAGTCTCGATGGATTCTCCAAGTCATTCTGACGACGGAAGTCAAGCTCCATAAAGGTGGAATTGAGTTCCGTGAAATAGATGGTCAATGGTCGGCCATCTTGACGCATTTGGAAGGATTTTTTCATCAACTCATAGACTTGGGAAGCATCAGAAGCATCATGATACGTTTTCTTGACGGTATCCCAAACATCTTTAGCAGTCTCACAATGAATAAAATTCATCATGAGGGCAGGGCCATAGAATTGATGAGCCACGACTTCACTAGTGCATTTTCGGCCATCCACTTCTCAAATTTAGGATCTGAATCCTTTGGTGCAGTCCTAGTCCCGGAGATGTAACCATATTTTTCACGGGCAGCAATATGCATCTCAAGAACTTTGGACCAAAGACGGTAATTGGTGCCATTGAGCTTTACCCCAATTGAGGAAGGTGTATCTTGCTGGAAATTCATCATTGGGGCAGATGTTTCAGCACCAAGAGAATCTGAAGTTTCTGATTTGTCACCCATAATAGCAGCGGAAATTTGTGTTTATGGTAGAGAGAAATAAAAAAAGGAAATTTCTGATGTAGAAGTTCAGTCTAGCTGCAACTACAGAGCATACTCAGAGATTTCAGTAAGAAATGATAGAGAGAACACCAAAGTCAGTATACCCTTGGTGAAGATGATAGAGATCTGTGGTAACACAGAAATAGGAAGGAATAAGAAAGTAAAAAGAGCAAATTAGTATGCTCTGATACCAAGTAGAAAATAAGATGCAGAAAATTTCTGATATTTCATTCATCTCCAATGGGAGGTATTTATAGCTATACAAAGGGTGGAGATGCAGCTGTACAAACACTAACACAGCTGTAAAGATAGCAGCTGTACTAACACTAACACAGCTGTACAAACAGCTATACTAACACTCACTAACACAGCTGTACAAACACAGCTGTATATTCTAACACATTCTATGAGCCTTTCTACAATTCGTGTATCTCTCTAATGAATACTGCACACATATGTCATGCCTTAATATCTTCAAACCAGAAGAATATGTTTGCCTTATGATGTTTTTACTTCATTGAGTTGTTTATTTTAGTAACTGATGCTCTTCATATTTATGTAGGTTTTTTTGTTGACATTAATTTATTCAAGGCAAGCAAGGAGAGAGCTGCTGAGATAGCAAAAGACAAAAGTAGCATTGTGGAAGATGTTAGCAGTGATATGCCCGGAAAATATGGATTGGCTGATGAAGATGCAAACTTAATGATAAAATTGAAATTTCTTACATATAAGGTATGCATTCATATCATAAAAGGAAGGTATTTACTCATAAAAATCTATTAAGGAAGCAAAATTAGTATGTTGGTTGTTCTCTTTTACATGTCAAATATTATTCTTGCTTAGAGGAATACTTGTGAAACATATATGGCTGATAAATGTACCTTTCTATTGTTTGAAAATGGCTATGAAAGTGGTGCATTATAATAGTAGCAAGTTAAAGATTATATCTTCTGGATTAGCAAGGTTAAAGTAGAATAGATTGCAGCTACAATATAGTACAGACAATAATGAATTCTTATGGAAATTCAGTATGGTGAATGAATGAGAGAAGGGCAAATAGTTTCTTTATGGGAAGTGACTATTCAATCGAAGGAAAATACCAGTAGACCAGCTATATTTTAATATGTTAAATGGTAGGCTATTACCTGGTTTGTCTTCAAAGTGGGATTCATAATGTAAACATGGGTGGATATAAAGTATAAAATAAGAAAGTTGGCTCAGTATGTACCATTCAATGTTGGAATCTTCTTATGAGGGTTCAGAGAATTAAACGTTGATTGTGCTTATCTTTCACTGCAGCTGCGAACCTTTTTGATTCGTAATGGTTTGTCAATTCTTTTTAAAGAAGGTCCAGCTGCTTATAAAGCCTATTACTTGAGGTGAGTTTCTGAGCTTATCTTACATGCTGTGTCTGAAACTTGAAATGAGGCATCTGGGGATTGAGGTACTTTATGCTGTCACGTCTTTGGAAAATGATCAATTGGACATGTATATGGGACAAATACAAGTATAGTCTTTGGAACTTATATACTACGACTTAATCAAATTGAATATCCCAGAAAGTGGAAACTAACCTACCAGATTCACATTTTTCGATGAACAGGACAAATGCTCGTGACCCTGTGAGGATGAGTTAACTCCAAAAACCCGTCGTCAGTTCTGATATTCTTACCAAAAAATTTATTGATTAGAAACAGCTCCTTAGAGCTTCTTGTCCAGAAGCAATACAGATCTGCCTTTTATCTATGTGGTCTTTCCTCAGAACATAATATTTTTGGTAATTTATTGCAGACAGCATGACCAACTATGACCTCTCTTTCTACTTACCCAAAAAAAAAGACCGCTCTTTCTAGACCTATGGACTAAAATCTTCATGTTCCACTCCGAACCCACTTTTTTCCTTCCTGATAGGACTTCTACTGTTGTAATTTCTCTATAAACTTAGCCACTAGTCACCATTGTTTATTGTACATATATTAAGTCTTCAAAGTTATTGAATGACAAAATATAGCACCTGTCAACTCATGAACATGATGGTTCACAGCATGATTTAAAGATGTTACGTAAGATCTTTTTTTGGTCGAAAAAGATGTTACATAAGATCTTGTTTGGTCGCAAAAAGATGTTACATAATTGGAGCTACATTTTTTTTTAAAATCTAATGGGTATATGAGAAAAATGATGTTGTAAACTAGTATAGTGGTTATTTATTGCAATGAAAGAGACCCCGTAGTACTTACCTTATTGCTAAAAACTGCAATATTTCCATGCTAGTTCGACAGAATCTTGTTTTATGAACTATTTATTCATTACCTCTGTCATTATAGGCAAATGAAAGTATGGGGAACTTCAGCAGCAAAGCAGAGGGAACTCAGCAAGATGCTTGATGAATGGTGATTTTATATAACATTACTCTGTTCTTTTCTTGGTGCTTATGACTTTGTGATTTTGTTCTGCTCAGTTGCTAGAATTTTGCCCCTTCATGTTCAGGGCTGTGTATATACGAAGGAAATGTGGAAACAAACAGCTGTCATCATCAGTGTACCTCAGTGAGGCTGAGCCTTTTCTTGAACAGTATGCAAAACGCAGTCCACAAAATCAGGCTCTCATAGGATCTGCTGGAAACTTAGTAAGGACTGAAGATTTCTTGGCCATTGTTGAGGGAGGAAGAGATGAAGAAGGTGATCTTGAGAGGGACCGGGAGGTTGCACCTTCAAGCCCCAGTGCCTCAGCCAGGGACACCATTCCAAAGGCTGAGGGTCTCATTGTCTTCTTTCCTGGTAAAAATTTTGCCAAATCGACTGAGTTGTGGTTTTTAATTACAACTTTGAGAAGTTCTCATGAATACAATTGATGCAGGATGCGTAGGACCTAAATTTATTAGTTTCCTAATGTATTTGTTAGTTTCCTAGATTCTCTAGTTTTCCAAATTCTAGTAGGGTTTCTACTTTTTTAGATTTCCATATTTCTAGTTTTAAGTTTCCTATTTTATTTGGGTTAGGATTTCTGTTTAAGCAATAGATTTTTATCTTATTATGTCTAGGTTTTAGTTTGCTATAAATAACCCCATGTAGTTCTTTAAAATTGAGATTTGGATATTGAATAAACCTTCTCTTAAAACCATGTGATTTCTGTCCTTCCTTCTCGGTTCTCTGATTTCGGTCCTTTCTTTCGCCCCTTCAATCTATATTTTTGTCTCCTCGACCTCCGATATTCTTCTTGTTCTATTGTTCTGCCCTTTCTTTCGTCTCCTCGATCTCTTATATTCATCTGTGTTCTATTGTTTGAGTGCTTACTCTAATACCTACGGGTTGTTCTACATCAACAATACACAACATTGAATAGATTTTTCTCTTACTTATACATCATGGAACTTTTTCGTTTCTTGGGAAGCCAATGTCTCCCATGGTTATACATTGCACCCACCATTTCAGCTATGTTTCTTTCACAGTGTGCCCTTATGAATTTGAATATCTTTTGATGGGGTATTTGGTCTATGCATGTCTTGATATTCCTTTCTTGGATTGGCATTTTCAGGACTACCTGGTTCTGCTAAGTCAGCACTATGCAAGGAACTACTAAATGCCCCAGGAGGAATGGGAGACGATCGGCCAATTCAAAGCCTGATGGGTGACCTTATCAAAGGTAATTGTATTCTCGAATAAATGTTGTAGGCTAATTACTGCTTGCTAAGTACTTGGAATTAGCATTTTTGAAGTTGGGGGATTCTTGCAGTTTCTTCATCATGTCATTATGCATTCATATCATAGATATCCTTCATCATCATGCTGACCAGTGTTGGTATGTTTCTATGTATGAATCTGATCAGGTCATCGTGGCTTCATGTCAAAGTTATCCTTGATCATGGTGTTGATTAGTGTGTTTGTCTGTCTCTATGTATGAATCATTCATACTACTAGTTGAAAATTTTTGGAAACTCGCTAGAATGAAAGTCTGGCAATACTGTCAGTGATATATTACCACAGTTCTAGCCTGAATGTTCGCTTCCATCCAATTACTGCAATAATTCGAAACTTCTTCTAAGATTTGTACATTGTAATAGCAAAACATATGAATTTATGCAAATTATTGACATATAGAATATAATTGGGCTTCAAGAATAGTTCAAAATATCTAGAATTTGAAGCTTTCTTCTCAATTTTAGGATCCATATTTTTATTACATGTGTTGAGAGTATTATCCCACATTGGGGATGGGAAGCCTTGCAGAGTACTTGGAAAGATCTCTGGATTGCCCACACATTTTATCAGTATATTATCCCTACCTTTAGTTAGAAAATTCTTTCTTTTCAGAATAAATTCGTTGGTATCTTATTGTCAAAATATGCTAAAAGATTATTTGACTAGTTAACAGTAAGGTTATTTGTTTATTGTTTATAAGCAGGAAGATATTGGCAGAAGGTTGCTGATGAGCGCAGGAGAAAACCATATTCAATAATGCTTGCAGACAAGAATGCACCAAATGAAGAAGTATGGAGACAGGTAATTTTCTATTGGCATTCACTTTGCCATGATTCACTTCAAGGATTGTTCTACAATCCATTCATGAGTATCCAGAAATTGTGTTCCATCTAGCCCAAATGGAGGCTGCTTTGTTGCCAAAGGTCCTAACCAAAGACTTTATTTCCCAATGCTTGTTAATTTCTAAGGGACTAATCAGTAAAAGTGGATTGCTTTTGAAACCCTAAATGGTGCAGTGGTCCAGAAACTAAAATGGTACCCTAAAGGAACTGAAAGAACATCTTGACCAACAAGATTGATGGCTACAGTTTCGTGGCAAAGTGTCCTCGTGAATTTAAGGCCAATAACTCAATTGAGAGGACACATTAGGAAAATTCTCTACATATGAACAATTTTTTTGGGGTAAATTAAAACAAAATGTCAGGCATTTTTCTGTTTTCTATTTATAAGTTTCTCAAACCAAACTTTACTGTTTTGTACATGTCAGATTTACACCAATATTTTCCTCGCCCGTTTTTTTTTCCAGATAGAAGACATGTGCCACAGCACCAGGGCCTCTGCAGTGCCAGTTGTTCCTGATTCTGAAGGTTCTGTTGCCGCTGAGGCTGTTATTTGTTGGGTTCCAGTTCACTTTAGGATCACTACTGTCGTCAAATAATGAATAGAATGTACCTTGATTTGTGTAGGAAATGATGTTCAGGGCATTGTATGCTTTTACATTGTGGTCTTTAAATGTGCAGGAACTGATTCAAATCCATTTTCGCTTGATGCATTAGCGGTTTTCATGTTTCGGGTGCTTCAACGTGCTAATCATCCGGTATGTATTTTATTTGTACATTTTCTTTTTGTTCGAAAATATTGTCAGACACCTTCACTTATTACCATGTTCCTAATACTTGTTATTTCTGAAGGGAAACCTTGACAAGGAATCTCCAAATGCTGGCTATGTGCTGCTAATGTTCTATCACCTTTATGAGGGCAAGGCATGACATGATTTATGTATTTACATTTTCTGTTTCATGCTATATTGATGCACCTAAATTTGTTTCCTTTTTCTGAATTTTTATTGTCTAAATTTTCAGAGTCGCCTGGAGTTTGACGGCGAATTAGTAGAGCGTTTTGGCTCACTTGTCAAGATGCCATTGCTGAAATCTAATAGGTAGTTTTTCTTTTTCTTTTTCAAAGAAAAAACAAAAGGCTTGGTACCTCTCATGTTGGTTAATTTCTATTTTGAAAACGCACCTTGTATTATTTCATAATGATAAATATCAGGGGAAAACTGTTCATGACATATCAAATCATTTACCAGTTAAGGTGGGGTTTTTGCTAGGAGCACTCTTTTTCGTTCCTTAATTCATGGGTGGGTGGATAGTGGTGGTGTTAAAAATTAAGGGGACTTCTCAGTTCGTTTGAGTAATTAATAATGAAAAATCTTTAATATTATATCACTTTAACTTTTATTTACGAAAATTTTGAATTAAAATATTGTGCTCTCACTGCTTAATGCGACTGTTTCAAAACTGTTATGGATAAAAGAAAAGATAATGCAATTGGTTTGTGGGATTGATTTCACAAAGCGTATGATGAGGTATATTTTTGTTTGTATTTAAGGCTTATATCTGTCCTCACTTGCCATGCAGTTACACTATTGTTATGGGGTTTGTTTGTGTAAAATATAAATCTTATATGTGTCCTCTTGCAATGCAATTACGCTGATGTTGTGGAGGTTTTATTTTGCATACCCAGGAATCCATTACCCGATCCTGTGAAGTCTATTCTGGAGGAGGGAATAAATCTATACAAGCTTCACACTGCCAAACATGGAAGGTAATGCAACTTTATGCATGCTTTACATCGAGTTGGTGTGAACCAAGGCTTGTTCTTTCATTTCCTCGTTGGCTTTGAAATTTCATGATTGTAATAGATCCTCTATAATGAAACTCCTCTTTCCCCTTTTAATTGTAAAGAATAGAATGTTAATCTTTGTTGAGAACTACCATTGAAATTAGATTTTAGCACAACGGAGATTCTCTTTCGTTTTCATTTTACTTTCCCACTTAATTGACATTTCAACAGAACAGAGCTTTCAGCTGTCTTCTTAAACAGTATCATTTTAAACCCTCTTCAACAGTAGCATAGCTCTTATAATTTGGCCAGTCATTGATTAACCACTGTTGCTGCTGCTTTCATGTGGTTACCTTACCTGTTTACTTGTAAACCTGTACTCAGATTGGAGTCAACAAAGGGAACCTATGCAAAGGAGTGGGCTAAATGGGAGAAACAGCTGCGGGATATTTTATTTGGCAATGCAGAGTATCTTAATTCTGTTCAGGTCGGCCTCATTTTTTGTATTTTTTTCCTTTTTACCTTCTGAGCTGCTGATTCTGCATTGTCCAGTTCTATTACATTGACAGTCACTGGAATTTGCTTGGTGAACCATAAATTTTTCAGATAATTAAATGAACTCTCTGTACAATCTTAATGTCCTCAGGTTCCCTTTGAGTCTGCTGTTAAGGACGTATCAGAACAGCTGAGAAAAATTGCACAAGGTGAGTACAAAACTCCAGATACTGGGAAGAAGAAGTTCGGGGCCATTGTTTTTGCTGCCGTTAGCTTGCCTGTTACGGAAATCAGTGGTCTGCTTGATAATGTAAGTCAATGTTTGTTTTCTCATCTATTCTTACAAGTCCCTTTACTGGCAATATCATGTAGAACTTAATTAAAATCCACCAGATAAAATAAGTGAATATTTGCCTTCTCATCTCTTCTTTATAATATGAACTAGAATCTAAATTGCTTATTTTGTTTCATCTGACTTTTGATTAAATAAAGTCCTTTTTTGGACAAACAACTACTAATTTCAACCTGTATGATTTTTAAATTAGCCAATTAACTACTAAGTTTTGTTCCTAGTCACTGTTAAAAGTCCTTGAGAAGCATATCTCTTTGAGCCTGCGGCTAACAGATTTCTAGGCTAGGCGTGTTTTGCTGTGTTTATTGCAATTTGGGCTTGGGTGACATTGTGTAAAATTTTGTACTCGGCCAGGCCAAGAGGAACCTTTGATTCTGCAGCTCTGCCTTAGCTCTGGGAGAATATCGATTTTCTAATATCTAGTGAATACAGTGCGTGTTAAGATTTATAATGGATGGCTATCATAGTCTGGTTTTACTCTGCCACTGAGGCTGGTGCAGCCTCGTGTTTGTGGGCCGGATCTTTTCACTTGACTGCCATACCTGATTTCCTGCTGCATGTATACAAAAAAAGAATTGGTGGTGCCTTAATTTTGGCCAAGAATGAAATGATAGACAAATCTTCATCTGCATCTGCACTATACTTCTGGTTAATTAAAATGAAGGGTAACATCAGATTATATGCATTGCTTATTTCTGATCAAGTCGGATTTGGAGCGCAAATCCTTCGCACTCCAGAAGAGCATTGTTTTTTTTTGGCTTCAGAAATTTCTACTACTCAATCGTTTGTATTTCATTCTTGAGTTGTTTTCATCATTCATGTATTCTGTTCATGCAGTTGGCTGCGAAAAATAGTGAAGCTGGAGCTTTCCTTAAAGACAAGCATTTGGAGAATCTTAATAAGGCTCATGTTACTCTTGCACATAAGAGAAGTCACGGTGTTACTGCCATGGCTAGTTATGGCACCTTCCTCCACAAAACGGTCCCTGTGGATCTAACTAAGCTGTTCTTCTCGGATAAAATGGCTGCACTTGAAGCCAGCCTTGGCTCTGTTGAAGGTGAAAGAGTAGTATCAAAAAATGAGTGGCCACATGTTACCTTATGGACTGCAGAAGGGGTTGCAGCAAAGGAGGCCAACAAGCTACCCCAGTTGCATTCAGAGGGAAAGGCTACCTGTATTGCAATTGACCCACCTGCCACCGTTGATGGCACGCTGGAATTTTTCTGAGGTTTGTATTCATTTTACACGCGGATGGACCAGACCAGACCAGACCAGGCCAGATTGACCTCCTACAATTTCCTTTGATGATGCCGGTGTTCTATGAAGAGATAGCTTCACTGCTCAAATGAAGGAGAAAGTTTTGTATGCCAGGAGAAGGAAATTTTGATGAGTTGATTCTGTTGAGAAGTTTTGTGTATATAGGCTATTGAAGTTTTGAAATAGATTTTGGAAAAAAAAAAATTGAAATAGAGTAAAGGTCTCTCTCTCTCTCTCTCTCTCTAGAGAGGATGGGAATTCGGTACCCATGATAGTGGTGGTGATGGTGATGGCGGGTGGTACCCAGTGCTCACCCCTACACACTAGCCATTATTGCTTATTCGTGCAAAACAAGTTTACTTCTGTTTGGTTAACCAAAATAAGTATATTCTAGTTTTAGCAAAATTTAAGCTCAAACTGAATGATGAAATATTAGAATAAACACTTCGAAGTTGGGGAAAGTATGGACTGCTAATTGGTGATTGAATCAAGAATTTGTGAAAGTTTTATGGGTTCGATCAGTAACGACGCAACTGGCAGGGAATTCCCCTCAGCAGTGGGTTCGAGTAGAACGGAGATATGAGGACATCTCTATATTCAGTTGCTCTTACGCAGGTGATTTTTTCACCTTCGATGCATAATGGGATTCTAATTTTTGGCCATTGATACATCAAAGGCCAGAAATTAGTGACACACGACTGATGCTAGTATTTCCTCAGACATATTTACTTGTAATTGTATATTAATTCAGCTTTTACAATCGAATTTCATGGATGGAATTTTGGGAACCCATAATCTGAACGGAGCTGATTGCAGAAATCTTGAAATCATCCGTCCAAAAAAAGAAGAGAAAAAAGGTGGACGTTATCCATCTAGAGTTTACAATGTAATTTCCTTGAGACAAATTTTTATTAAATAAAGGAATGGAGCAGTTGGAATAAACCATACGTAGAATTTCAGCCACACTGAATTGCTTTTGAACTTTCAATCAATACAGCAGTAGCTCACCCCTGAACCGGGTTTCTGTCATGCCGAAGTATTCGCTTGTTCCACAGGTGGTGCAGGTAAGATGGCCATTGCCTCACCGTCAATGACGATAGCACCATTCTTGAAGCATGCTGTCTTGAATTTCACTCTGAACCACACATGCAAGCAAACACCCAGATAAGTTAGTCTCTATATAATTTGAGTCATGCACTGCAGAACAATTGCTTTGTCAAATAATAATTTAGCTTACAGGTATCTGTTCTTCTGTTCTCTTATATTAGTTGCTTCTACCTCGCCAACAATCTCTTCGCCAATATAGACAGGCAACCTGAAATGCAAGCTTTGGGAAACATATATAGCCCCAGGCTGAAAATACCATAACAATGTCAAGAAATTAGTCATTCGGATCTCAATGGTTGCGACCAAAAAAAAGAAATCTGAACATAAATGTCGGAAAGGTTTCGCACTAAAGAGTCCAGGATAGGATGTTTTTCAACAATGTGATAGCTAAAAATTTTCATTATCAAGTAACTGTATGTGGCTCTTGGATCATATATATTTCTGACTCAATTCCAACCATATATACTTCTACAACAGAAATTCATATTCACCCAACTTGGTTCTTATTATAAGGCTTCCTCAAATTTTTTGTTTCTTTATTTGTGATTATGAAAAGTAAGCTTGATTTAATTAATTTGTTTTCTTTCCCTTCTCCCATTAATGAGATAATAAAAAATACTGTAACATTCTGAATAACCAAAAAACAAGCCAAAAGTAAGAACATAAAGCATCAGACTTACAAAGTGAGAAGATATGATCTTGGGAAACAGGGCAGCAACAAGCATCCCATGAACCAGTCGATCTTCAAATCCGGCATTTCGAGCGGACTCAGAATCGAAATGCAGAGGATTAGAGTCATGACTCACTTTTGAGTACTCTAAGACATCTTTACTTGTGAATATTCTAGATAGCTTCAATGTATCCCCAGTTCTAATAAAACTAGCCACCGCTGATGAAAAACCTCTCAAACAAGGTACATTGACTGAGAGTAAATTCCGGGTGAGCATAGTTGTAAAGGGTCCTCTAACGTTGTCCCTCAGATTACCAGCCAAACAAATTCTGTTGATTTCTTTTACCACAATGTTGTTTTCCTCTCCATAAAAAATCCAAGTTTTGGCATATCTTACTTACACCTGTGACTTTAAGATAAATCATATATGACCATCAAATTACACTATACCAACAATTGGTGTGACAAAATTTTGTTTTCTCATAAACTGCTTGGTGAAGTGGAAACCATCATTTTTTTTTTTTGTTAGCATTGTTCATAAGTCACTTGTATGAGGAATTATTGCAAACAGTTGGCGAGCATCCAATAGGCATCAATTTAGACAAAATATAGATAAGCCTAGTGTGGTGAGCAGAGCAATGATCCAAATGCTTGCAAGGACCCACCAGCCAGAACCCAAATAGATACAGATATGATTCACATGAAGGTGTAAAACATAGCACAGAAGGTTCATGGCAGATAATGCTTTGCTATATTGATAAAGCCAAACCAAAGTATTAAATGGGAAAAGCTAGAATTTCAAACACATGCACACAAATGCATGGATATCAAAAGTCACACATTAAGCTTACCTGATCTTGTTCAGCATACTAGTACTTTGCATCCCTTAGCTCGGGTCTTGGTTTTTTGGAGCACAACAACGAAGGACAGAGGGAGAGAGCGCGCAAACAAGCAAATGGTTTTGTAGTTTCGGCGGGCTATTTGCTACTTTGACTTATCCCCACCAGTTTTTTTTTATTTAGAACCTTTTCTATGGAAAGGGGCGATAGCATACTAAACTCACACACACTACACGGATGCTAGAACTCAAATCCAAGACCTTACTTGAGGGAGTAAATACTCCAAACCACTACACTAGTGGGTCCTTTGCTATCCCCACCAGTTTTAAAGTCCATTACTCATACATACAATTATGTGGTGTTAATAATTGATGTGTTATTTTTTTGGGTCAAATGTAGGAAGGGGACGGGGATTTACTCATACATTGGTGTCTTGGGGTTTCGAATCGAATACCACTAGTCTTAGGCCAAACATATTTTTTTACTATGGTATGACCCTATTGGCATGATGTGTTAAAACATGAATGGACAAATCCAAAGTTTAGTATTAATAAATAAATATATGTATTACAACATGAATACAACATGAATAGATTGATAATACAATGTGGCACTGTGAGTATGATGCTAAAAAAAATTACTCTATTTTATGAGTCTTCGGAGTCTTATGACTCCGCTCTATTTTTCATTTTCTTTTCCTTTTCATTATTAGCACCAAACTTTATATACCAAGAGAAAAAGAAAATAAAAGAAAGTTTCGTTTAACCTTTAAATCATTTCTACATTTTCTGGCTGTTGATGATAATTCAAAGAATTGCTGACAAATTAGAGTTTTCACTTGAAGGGTTCTTGAATCATTTACGAAGATGTGTTGACTTGGAGCTCTCTCTACTAGTTTTAAGTAATTATATGCACGTCTTTGCAGAAACTCAAAAATGAATTGCACATAATTTTGACAGAGACATCTATTCATAAACTTTACTAATCAAACAATTGAATTTGACAACTCCGTCCAAAAAATAATTTGCAACAATTGAATCAAATAACGGTCACAATACAACATGAACGATACATTCGTGGCACATCCTAAGGACAAATACAACACAGCAATTACAAAAGAAGCAACTTTGAAAACTTGTGCTTCTTTGTACCCTTATTGCGGATGCTGATTGAAACACCGCCAATGCCAGTGTTTTTCTCTAACTTGGTGGATCATTATGGTTACCATTTTTAGCAGGGCAGACGGAAGAATATTGACAGAATCCGCATTTCCATCGCTCTTCCTCAGGAGTGTAACTGGCTTCTCGCTCTCCTAGCCAGAACTCAAGACAACCCTGAATTTGATTCTTGACCCAATCAGAGTCATATGCAAACTCATCTTCACCAAGTAATGAATGATCTTTCTGTAACTCATATCTGACTCAAAAACAGTCATATCAGTGTCTTTCCAAAAGATATTGTCATCCACATGAACAAACAATCGGTAAAATTATGCATCACAACTAATGTCTATCATTCAAGTTCAGCTTGCTCCTTACTTTTTGAAACATTGATGCTAAGTTAACATAAAGTACATAACAGGGGTGTGAGATAAGATTTGGATGTAGCCTCTTACAAATCATTATTTAAAATTAAAATTAAAATAAATAAAAACCGGTGTCCACTGGATTACAACAACTTAAGATTGACAAAGCTAGAGACCAGATGATTAGGATAATCAAAATGGACTGGCTACCTTTCATTTCTAATGTGTGCTCAACTAGTATGCACCACATGAATCTTTTGTGGTAAACATATTCATCCACAGGAATTGGGACTTCAATAATAATATCTAGAAGAAACTGAACATGAAAACAAACATGGAAACCTCTGGCATAAATTTTAGTTTCTCACCTCAATAACAGATAGTCATGAGCAGGTGGGAGCATGCTACACGTGTTTCTATAGTATCTCACTACATCATCAAGGGTCTGCACAACCAAGAGAAATTTTTACAAAAGCTATAGAAACATGCATTTGAAGTGGTAATTATCTGAAAACTTTATGTTAGATACCATTTTATTTTTATGAACTGATCCATGTCATTTGGTTACTGGACAAACCATCAATAACAAGTGAAGACCCTTACTAAAAAGATGCTGCTCTCAAAGAAGCATCTTTCTATTAAGTGATCGGTTTAAGAAGTATGCATCTAATAATTCAAGTGGAGAAAATCTTTACCTCTGCAGGGAACCCTGAGTTAGCAGTCATCTCTCTGATTTCATCAGATAAGATATGATGAGGATTTAAGGAAAAGAATTCAAAAAATTTGTTGGATGGGAATTTATCAGCAACTAAATCGTCCCACATATACTTGTAGCACATTAATTGAAGCCTGCCAAAACAAATGTTCAGAGTGACTTCATTTTTGGAGCATTTCTCATCAATGGCAATGAAATATAAACCAACAAAAGAGCATACCTTCCATTTCTTCGTTGTGGTTCAGCAGGAAGTGTATCTTTCACACGAGTCTTTGTGTCAACTAATAATGGGTTTCTGATGGTTTCTGTTACAGGCATTCGAATCTCATCAATCACTCCCACCATCCATACCCCTTCTGCAAAACCTATTCTGATATGATAAGAAAGTATAGCGAATCACTGACAGAAAAGAGGTTAGAAAGATCAACTTTCCAATTTCTTAGAGAGAGAGAGAGATTTAACTGAAAGTCTAAAGTACAAGAACATACCTGCCACTCCGACTACCAATATATAAATGTTATCAATTTGAGAGAAGCATGAAGCATATTTCTAAGGAGTAAGTCTCAACTTACTATAGGTAAGACAATACAATTTTTCTAAATCTGTTCTCTATCTATCATGTGTATTATGGATCATTTCCATCATGCTACATGACAAGATGTACGCTAACTTAAAGGCACTACAATCTTTACAATCCAGGGCTCATATTAACCTTTAACCCATAAGAAAACTGCTAAGCAAGGATCAGAGCTGCAAGCTTGATCCGAGTCATTCCTTATATATGAGAGAACTACTATATCCCCTACCACAAGAATGGGCCATCCTGATATGATGACCCAATAATATCAAATTAACACACATGCTAAAGAAACCACATTTATCTAATTAATTTTAACAAGTTCACAACAAAGATAAATTTATAAACAGAAAGATAAACCTTTGACCTCGCATGGGTAAAACCTTTATAATAACCCATTGTCAATCTGGACGTTAAAAGCCACCTAAATAGTGTATCAGGAGTCAAAGATGGAATCAGAGACAAGAGATGGTTTAACTTACAGTGGCAGCTCACACGTCAATCCTTCAAATAATAATTGATTTACTCCAGTTATAAAATTCAGAAGCTTCAGAGCCCATCTATCTTCTATTGATTCGATACGAACTTTAACTTTTTTTACGACCTGTACAAAAATATAATCAGATCGTAAGAGTGCATAGAAAACATGGAGGTAAGAATAAGAAATTCCAAAAGCCAAATAAAATTTCCCTATAACTACAAAAAGGTATGGAAGAGTGCTTTGTACTTTGGCAAAAAAATTTAAACATGTACCATTCATGCAGTACAAAACCAGAAATACTACAAAAGTAGAAAAGTCACTCTCTAATGCGTACCTCTTCCTCAAGTTTTGCATGGCGAGCACTGCCTTTTTTCATAGCCTTGCTGACTTTTCGCTTGCCAATGAGTAAAACAAACTCCATTTGTTTTTCACACCATTCCTGTTGTTAACATGAAATGGAATAGATCTAAGTCAAATATCTTTTGAGATCCTTAAGTTGGATGACAAAAAAAGTAGCCACAACCTCTCGCAAAATAATAAGAGTGTTCAAATTATTGAGGTTGTTTATCCACAGTTACTGCTAAATTATGCTGCATTTGGCTATACTATATATGGAAAACAACACAATACATGGAAAATGAAGGCATTCACACACTCACACCAGGGAGATCCAGATGCTCAATGGGAGTCCGGCTCACACATTTACCCAACCAATACAAGATTTCAAATTGGGAATAATAAGATGCCCTTCTGATCAAATTTTGCTATTAGATTTCCAACATACACATTGATGTGGCACTAAGAAAACTAACAAATTTAAATCATTCTATTGTACAGAAATCTTTGTCATTGCAATATATAATTCAAAAATCAATTTTCTCAAACATTCAGCGTAACCATCCAAACCCATTTCCTAAAATCCCATATGATCCACAATCTTGCAGCAATAATGCCTCAAAATTTACAAACACAAATCCAAACCCATTTTGCAAAAACTTCGAAAAAAGAGTCTGGAAGCCAAGAAATTCTATACCGTGGCAGTAATATCAGTTACAGACAAGCCCTTCTTCCTAAACCGGTGCAAAAACGAGTCAGCCATCCGAGTCTTCTTCTGGGCACTCTTCAAACCACCCGAATCCTCAATGTCGGGTTCGGAGCAACCCGATACCCTCCTCTTGGATAAAGCAGTGATCGACTTAATAGACCTGACGTTGCTGCCGAACGAAAATGTTGAGCAGCGAATTGCAGGGCTCGCAGAGAAGGAAGCGCGGGCGGAGACCAAAGCAGCTTCGAGCAGAGCCATCTCTTGCTCGCTCACAATCTCAATTGGGATATCGGGCACGATATCGTTCTTCTTGTCGTCGATGTTGCGGTTGAAGGGCGAGTCAGAGAGTGACTCGGAGGGTGACTCGGTCATTTTGGGTGAGTCTGTGGAAAAGTGACCGTTAGGAGCGCCACGCTCATAGGGCAAGTTATCGTGGTTGATTTTTTTTCAATTGTCCGAATGGAGTTCTCTGTACGCTACGCTACAAGATATTAAGACCATATTAACGTGCTACTTATAATAATAAAAGTGTCATGCTAGGGAGACCAACTTTCAGATACCAAATCGCTGATCAACTCTCTAATAGAGTGGTTCACCGATATAATGGGCCCCACACTCTATTAGAGAAATTTCAGACAATGTTTCTGCAGACACAAAGTCATTCTTCCTAGATTTTCCTTAATAAAAATATGTGGGGCCGATGGCCGATTTTGAATTTTGAGTGGCCATAGGTGATAAACTAAATGACCCGCTTTCATTAGTATATAATTACGAAAAAATAACAAATAAAATTATTTTACGTAGCACGTAAAGCACATTAATAAAAAAAAAGTAGTATGCAATTATAGTAGGATATATCTACGTAAAAAAATTTCAAATTAGATATTTAATATCATGAAGGATACAAATTTACAAACCGACATTCCAGCAACTAAGAGCATCTCCAACAGTCTCTTCAACCACTTTGGGATGCTCAAATAGGTGAGCCACATCTGAAAAATTCCCTCCAACTGTCTCTTCAACCTTAGTTATCAAATCTGCAACCCCATTCTCTCTCTTCAAAACTGGTAAGTTGACCTTACCTCTTCAAAACATTTATTTTGTTTTGGGAGAATTAAAATCATATCAAAAGGCTAAAAACATTTATTTTTCTTGATGGGTTTGATGTAAATTTAATAAATATTATTTATTTTCTAGAATATTATCTTTTTTTAAAAAGAATGTTATTAATTATTTCAAATGTTATTAATTATTATTGTTTTAAGTCAAATATTGTATTAATTGAATTGAAGAGACTGATAAGGCACAAAATATTAAAGTACCAAATAAGGCTCTTCAAATTGCCACGTAGGTCAACAAACTTCAATTTGAAGAGTTTGTTTTGCTACCACTGTTGGCGATGCTCTAATAGCCCAAGGAAAAAGTTTGTTGTTTGCTTCTATAATTGGAACATGTCCTTGAAATTGGTAATTTTCTTACACTTAAAACAATGTCATTAATGTATCGTATAAGCTACTTTTTATTTTTTGTTTACCCCTATTAAATGTATTGACTTTTTTGTTTTAATTTACAACAAGCTAGTCTTTTTATAATTTTTTTTTACCCCCTTGTTAAAAAATTAAATAAATAAATAAAAAGGTCAGTTTTGTTGTTGTTTTATCTAGAGAAATGAAACTCCTATTTTCTCTTTGTTTCTATTGGTCATTGACAATGACTATGTAAACACCACATGTGCAGCTTCCGCCTTTAGAGCATGGCGTTAGAGCATCTCCAAGGGAGATGTCAAATACCAAACGTCAAATTTAAATTTGATGGTTGATGTGGCATTGACATCTTATACACTTTATACTCCACCCGATATGTCAAATTAAATTATTATTTTATTACACTTTAGTGTTGATTTGTTTTTAATTAAAAAGAAAAGAAAAGAAAAAATAATAAAATATTCATTTGACATCTTGCTTTTGGGATGTCAAAAATAACATCTCAACCTCCAAACCTTCATTCCACATCGCCTTTGACACATCGGTTGGAGTGATGTGAGATGTTATTTCTAACCGTTAAATGCCTATTTGGCACTTTTGACACATCGGTTGGAGATGCTCTAATCAATCAATAGTGGTCTAATTCTTTTTCTGTTTAAAAAAAAAATGTCCTCTCTTGAAAAGAAAAACATGTATTTTCTATAATAAATAAATAAATAAAACTAATGTTTTTTTGTTATTTAATTTTTAAGTAAATTGTCGCACACTCCCCCTTGGAATTAGGATCCCAATCGAACTTAACTCCTCGAATTAAAAAGTAAGCCAATTGAACACTCGAATGAATTAAATTGGCTAATTTAGCCTTTGCCGTTAAGTTTTTCGAAATTTCATCCATTTTTCCGTTAGTGAAGGTAAATTTGTAATTTTGAATAAAATAATAGTCAATACATAAATTAAAAATTAAAATTTAAAAAAAAAAGTTATTTATAATTGTAAAACTTATAAATGATTTTTTAAAACCAAAAAAACCTCAACCTCACCACGCCAACTGCCACAACCCACCTCTTCCTCCTCCACCCACCCAATATACCCCACCTCCGCTGCTGCCGTCCCTGACCCCGATAGATTTCCTTTTAGACTCCATTAGCATACTCTCTCAAGCTTAGAACAACAGAATATAGCAAAGAGAAAACAGAGAAGATTAAGAAAGAATGATTCTCATTACTTGTTAATACGTACTAGACAAGAATATATATACACGTAGATCGGCTTTAATTATTGCTTAACCTAATGGTTAACTTAACAACCTATAACAGACTATTAACTAACTAATAACAGCCTAACGATTTGCTAACTAATCCAAGACAACACTTAACACGCCACTCATCACAACTCATCATTTCCAGTTAATCAACACGTGCATGAGAGCTTTAATCCGGTGGGGTAAATTTCTACAAGAGTCATAGTTTATGGGGTAAAACGGCTGAAACTCCTTAACATTTTTAACAAGGTGGTAAAATAGTACCCCAAAAAAAGATAAATAAAGGAAACAAAAAAGCTACTACATTTAATAAGGGTAAATTTTGAAAATAAAAAGTAGCTTGTGTGATACATTAATGATATTGTTTTTATGTGTAAGAAAATTGACACATGTTATAAAGGGAAAGGAGAAGGTCCAATAAAGAATGTTAGAAAGAAAATTGCTAGCATTCCTCTTAATTTGAAATGGAGTTGATGAGAGATGAAACTTGTCCGCTAGTTGAAATGACTAAATTAGAAAAATTCATATAAACATTAACGAACAAAACACAGTTGGCAAACATCGGTGTTTTGTAATTTCGAAGAATTGCATAAATCTCATGGGTTGACTGGCCTATTATCTCGCAAGATCACAGTCAATTGATTCATTATCTTTCTGATTTTACTTTCAACGCTTTTTGGGGGTGTTGATTAAAGTTTATTTCGGTGTATTAGGCATGGAAGATGGTGCAGCCTACTTGCATAGTCGACAGAAGCAAGGGCTGTCATAATTAAGGTTTTGTGTAACCCTCGAACTTCTTCATGCGATTTATTTTTACGGTAAGGACAATAGTGAAAATGGGAATTATCCTTCAAGTTCAAGGGCTCTCATTCTCTTCTCAAGAAATCAATTAAATAATTCAATGTGTATGTGGCAAAGACAAAGTAGATAATAGGGTGTATATAAATGGAAAGAGATCATCATGGTCTTTATTAATTATGTATTTCTTACAATAACACTGAACCCAAACCTTGGTTTTATCTTAATTGCATGGGTTTCATGCATCCTAGTCAAACTGAGGTTACGTATGTACCCTTAATTGACCTTTATTCATTCAATAATTATTTTTAAAAATAAAAAAAAAACAGATAGCTAGAGGCCATGGAATGGAAGCATCATATATATTATATGATGTATGTATTAAGCTGTAGCGTGGAACCCACTAGCAAGAACATTGAAGATACGGAGGATGTGGTCGATGATGGTTGTTCCACCGAGCTGCAAGGCCGATGTGAGAGTTGTTGGAGGCAGAGTGGCGTTGCAGGCGGAAAGTGGTGTGGTAACCACTAGGTTGCAATTAGACACTATGGAAGAGACATTAAAGTTCAAAGCATTCAACAAGATCGAGAACACTCCGGCACTCGTGGTTGTCACGGAAGCAGTCGTCGTATTTGTAGCTCCACACTGGAGCACCACAGTAGCATCTGTGTAGATACGTACAAGAAAACACAACGATTTTTAATTAATTAATTAAAACCATATAATTAATGTAAGATAAGTAATTAATTAGTTAACTTACTTGGGAATTTTGGGGTGAGAAGGGGACCCAAGGCACCCACATTGCCATCGGCAGTGCAATACAGAATCCCTTGTATGCGGATCACATCAAGAAGGGGCCTGAGAATTTGAGCTTTCGAAACTGATGACACTGCAGCAATCAAGACGCACACAAAGAGAATTGTTTTGAAAGGAGCCATTGGAGTTACTAGAGTACTTTTCTTGCTAGCTATAGATTAATATTACTACTTGATGTTGATGACTTGCAAGATTGCTGTGCACAGAATAACCAATTTATAGGCTTGCAGCAAAGCCCCCAAGTGGACAATTTTGATGCCGAATTCTTTGATTAAAATGGACATAAAGCTAACTAATTATATTTCCTTACTTTTTCACTAGCAATATTGGCCCGATTGCCTAACTATAAGAAAATATGGTGAATGTTTTCTGTTTTGATCACTGTACAAAGATTACAAATATATAACAAAGCTTAAGGAATACAAAAGGAAAGAAATCTCCAGGTCGTATGTCTAAGGTAATTACACAGTAAAGGAAAATAATTGATGTCCAAGTAAGACAGCTATACAACGTTAACTTCAATCTAAAGTCTTCCTTCTATTAAGCCTTGATTTCTAACACTCCTCTTCAAGTTGGAGCGTGTATGTCTAAAAGATTCAACGTGCTTTTCAATCACAGGAAAGTTTCCTTGCCCAATGCCTTTGTAAAGATATCTCCGATTTGATCTCTAGAAGGAAGGAAAGTTTCCTTGTTCCATCTTGAATTTGATACCATGTAAGCGTGATTCTGATACCATTGGAGCTAGAGGAGTAATTCGTGATGACATACCGGATTGGACTAGTGGTTTTCGTGATAGATCAATAACATAACATTTTAAGGCTCAAGGCTGCATGATCTGTTGATGATATACATTTCTCCTACAAAGTTAAAGAATCTTGTTCATGTAACAGCTTGTGACAATATAAAAAAAAAACAAAGGCTAATGGAAAGAGCTCTGTTCAGACATGTGCTCTTTAGACATAGTAAACACCAGAAAATTACTGCGAGTTCAAAACTAGAATGAAAACAAACAAACAAAATCTGATTATTTCTGAAGAGAACGAGTAGAAGGGTAGGTTTGGTTTGATTTGGTTTGGTTTGAGATATTCATGCCGATGACTCTGTCCCTGTCTTACAAAGTGTTCGAATATTTCTCTTCAAATCCCAACTGTGTCTAAACCAAAACCCGCCAGCAAACCCCCCAAACTCTGCATGGAGGACACGTGTCCCCCTCAACTCTCTCCCTCTCCTCTTCATAAACTCCCCCACCACTTCACTCAGAAGCTTCATACAGTGGAAACTAGCTAGCAAAAACAACTGATCAGATCATCAGAGAGCAAAAGCAAAGAAAAAGAAAAAATGGGAAATAGAGTTCTGGGCTTTGGGGTTCTTCTGCTTGTGATGTGGTATGGAGTTTCAGTGGCTGTGGGGTACACTGGAGACCCAGATGAAGATCGGAGGAGAAAGAAGGAAGAGAGAGAAGGGAGGCAAGAGAAGAGAGACTGGAGAGAAGAGCCAGAAAGTGGTGACACGAGGAGGCCAGAGTATGAGAAACCCGAATCAGAAAAAGAAGATTGGTATTTGCTGCCACTCAAGGCAAGTGGTGAAAACTGAAGCAGGGGAGATGAGTGTTGTGATGGAGAAATTTTTAAATGTTCCAGGTACATCACGTGGTTGGTGTACCATCCAATAGACTTAGGACATATGAAATTACTCTTCAATTTACACATGTCCTACGTCTAATGGATAATACACCAACCACGTGGTGTACCGAGAACACCCAAAAATTACTCTGATGAGGGTGGAAAGGGAGAAATTTTTGTAGGTACTCGGTACACCAAACAGCTGGTGTACCACCCAATAGATACGAGACATATGGAAATAAATATTTTTTTTAAAATCTAATTAGTTGGAGACTCACAACGGCATCATTCTCCCTTTCTTCCTCAACCTCTCAATCTTTCCATCTCAGCTTTACTCTCCCTTCCTCCTCAACCTCGCAACCATCCCAACTCCACTCCTTTCGTCTTCATCCTCCAAAAAAAAAGGTTACTATTTAGGTAGGATGGATGTAGTCCAATGGCTAAAGCTCTGCCAGCTTCTTGTAGACTGAACTCTCTTCTCTTTAGGCTCAGAGTTGTTTTGGGGAGGATGGTAGGATTATTTTCCGCCACTAGTGGCACTGGCAATGAAGTTCTTGGTAATTAATAAGGGGGAAGGAAGAACTCCACTTATTTCATTCGGTGCCTGCGGTGAGGCGCGACCCACAACAAAGGGGAAAAGCAATCAACGGCCTATGTCCTCTTCTTTCTCGATTTATAACCATTTCCATGGGGTATTGACATGCACCATTGCAGAAACATGTCTTAGCTTTTCTAGGTTTGGTGGGTTATTCAATTTTGGGGTTGTGTGACTTTTTACTGCAATTGGGTTTTATGGGTAATAGAGTACTTCTGTGTTGAAGACAAAACAGAAATAAAAAAAGGCAATCGTTTTTTGGTGTTCAAGGATTATTGGAGGATGAAGATGAAAGGAGTGGAGCTGGGATGGTTGCAAGGTTGAGGAGGAGGGGAGAGTGAAGCTGGGATGGAGAGACTGAGAGGTTGAGGAGGAAAGGGAAGGGAGAATGAAGCGTTGTGAGTCTCCAACTAATTAGATTTTAAAATAAAAATATTTATTTTCACATGTCTCTTACCTATTGGGTGGTACACCAGCTGTCTGGTGTACGGGTACCTACAAAAATTTCTCGTGGGAGGGATAGTTGTTGATAAGCCAATGCATATTGGGTTTATTACAACTGAGCCCAAGTCCCTCTTCATCCCTCATTATCTTGACTCAAACCTCGTGGTATTTACCCAAAAAAAAAGACACAATTGGCAAACATCGGTGTTTTGTAATTTAGAAGAATTGCATAAATCTCATGGGTTGACTGGCCTATTATCTCGCAAGATCACAGTCAATTGATTCATTATATTTCTGATTTTACTTTCAATGCTTTTTGGGGTGTTGATTAAAGTTTATTTCGGTGTATTAGGCATAGAAGATGGTGCAGCCTACTTGCATAGTAAACAGAAGCAAGGGCTGTCCTAATTAAGGTTTTAAAGGCCTAGACGAACCACAAAAATGTAACCCTCGAACTTCTTCATGCGATTTATTTTTACGGCAAGGACAATAGTGAAAAGTGGGAATTATCCTTCAAGTTAGGGGTCTCATTCTCTTCTCAAGAAATCAATTAAATAATTCAATGTGTGTGTGGCAAAGACAAAGTAGATAATAGGGTGTATATAAATGGAAAGAGATCATCATGGTCTTTATTAATTATGTATTTCTTACAATAACACTGAACCCAAACCTTGGTTTTATCTTAATTGCATGGGTTTCATGCATCCTAGTCAAACTGAGGTTACGTATGTACCCTTAATTGACCTTTATTCATTCAATAATTATTTTTAAAAATAAAAAAAAACAGATAGCTAGAGGCCATGGAATGGAAGCATCATATATATTATATGATGTATGTATTAAGCTGTAGCGTGGAACCCACTAGCAAGAACATTGAAGATACGGAGGATGTGGTCGATGATGGTTGTTCCACCGAGCTGCAAGGCCGATGTGAGAGTTGTTGGAGGCAGAGTGGCGTTGCAGGCGGAAAGTGGTGTGGTAACCACTAGGTTGCAATTAGACACTATGGAAGAGACATTAAAGTTCAAAGCATTCAACAAGATCGAGAACACTCCGGCACTGGTGGTTGTCACGGAAGCAGTCGTCGTATTTGTAGCTCCACACTGGAGCACCACAGTAGCATCTGTGTAGATACGTACAAGAAAACACAACGATTTTTAATTAATTAATTAAAACCATATAATTAATGTAAGATAAGTAATTAATTAGTTAACTTACTTGGGAATTTTGGGGTGAGAAGGGGACCCAAGGCACCCACATTGCCATCGGCAGTGCAATACAGAATCCCTTGTATGCGGATCACATCAAGAAGGGGCCTGAGAATTTGAGCTTTCGAAACTGATGACACTGCAGCAATCAAGACGCACACAAAGAGAATTGTTTTGAAAGGAGCCATTGGAGTTACTAGAGTACTTTTCTTGCTAGCTATAGATTAATATTACTATACTTGATGTTGATGACTTGCAAGATTGCTGTGCACAGAATAACCAATTTATAGGCTTGCAGCAAAGCCCCAAGTGGACAAGTTTGATGCCGAATTCTTTGATTAAAATGGACATAAACCTAATTAATTATATTTCCTTACTTTTTCACTAGCAATATTGGCGTGATTGCCTAACTATTAGAAAATATGGTGTATGTTTTCTGTTTTGATCACTGTACAAAGATTACAAATATATAACAAAGCTTAAGGAATACAAAACGAAAGAAATCTCCAGATCCTATGTCTAAGGTAATTACACAGAAAAGCAAAAGAATTGTTGTTCAAGTAAGACAGCTGTACAACGTTAACTTCAATCTAAAGTCTTCCTTCTATTAAGCCTTCATTTCTAACACTCCTCCTCAAGTTGGAGCGTGTATGCCTAAAAGATTCAACTTGCTTTTCAATCGTAGGAAAGTTTCCTTGCCCAATGCCTTTGTAAAGATATCACCGATTTTATCTCTAGAAGGAAGGAATGCAGTATGTAATGTTCCATCTTGAATTTTTTCATGAACAACATGGCAATCAATTTCAATGTGTTTGGTTCGGTCATGATAGATCTGATTTGCTGCTATATATATGGCAGCCTTGTTGTTGCAATAAAGTGTACCATGAAAGGAATGTGATATACCAAGATCTTGTAAGAGATATCGTAGCCATTGTAGTTCACATGTTGTTATAAAAAATATAGTTTTCCTCTTTCCGTAAAGCTATTAAGGTACAAAAACCTTTATATTATAATAACATATAAACAAATTGAAAAGCTATTAAGATACAATGAAACTGAAAAAAAAAAAAAAAAAAAAAAAAAAAAAAAAACACCAAATTGGTAGGTAGGTAAAAGCAAAATAAATTATAAGTAAGAAGGTGAGCTTGGTACGGTGAAGCACGTCAAAGACGCTGTCCTAAAGCCTTTGTAGCCTCCCTACGTGCAGCTACTGACGGTCTACAAGACTCCAAGATACGACCCCTAGTACAAGATCCGCTATGAGCATGTTCATAGACGGAAATAGGTATCCAAGTCACATAACCATTGCCCAAAATAATAATATAAAGTAGAGAATATATATAAGAGTAGAAAATGAGAGAATCAGATTGTGGTATGTGATATTCTGATGGTGTGTCAAATGTGAAGGAGGAGTGGCCTTTTATAGGCATCCAAGAACATGTAACCTTCACAACATTAAACCAGAAAATTAAGGCATTTAATATAGAAATAATACCTAAAAATTAAATATGTATAACCCCTACAATAAATAAAATAAAACAGCCAAAATAATTAAATAAATAAAAACGGTTAAATTTTTAAAACTTTTTAAAATTCCAACACATGTAGCTACTGCCATTGCCATTTACTCGGCTTCTGATGAGGACCTAGATACAAAGGCTGTTTTTTGGTTTTCTATGAAATTGGACTTGTTCCAAGAAACACACAATAACTAGTTGTTGATCTTCTTGTCATGGGGCAACTTGCCCAATCTGAGTCACATAAAGCTTGCAATTTTAATTCATTATGTGATTATAATAGAATACCTTGACCAGGTGATCCTTTTAAGTAATGAACTAAACATGTGGCAGCTTTCATATGTGGTTGGCGTGGTTGGTGCATGAATTGGCTGAGGATATTAACTGCAAAAAGAATATATGGTCTTGTAACAGTTAGATAACTAAGTCTTCCAATCAAGCGACGATATGAGACTGGATTATTGAGTACATTGCCATCAATATTGTTGAGCTTTAGATTTTCTTGCATGGGATAAGGCTCAGTTTTAGCTCGCAATAAACCTGCGTCTTTGATAATATCCAAAGCATATTGTCGTTGGTTCAAACAAATGCCTCTTCGTGATCTTGACACCTTAATCCCAAGGAAATATTTGAGATTGCCCAAGTCTTTTAGCTTGAATCGCTGATGTAGGAAGTTCTTAAGCTTGGAAATCTCATTTGCATATGAACCTGTGTTAATTACATCATCAACATACACTAGTATAAACACTGAGGAGATACCTTTGTGTTTATAAAACAGAAAGTCGTAGGCTTTGGATTGAATGTAACTAGCGTCAAGAATGGCCTGTGAAAATTTGGCAAACCATTGCCTAAAAGCCTGCTTAAGTCCGTATAGTGATTTATGTAACTTGCAAACAAGATTCTCCCCCTTACTGACATAACCAGGCGAAGGCTGCATATAGACGTCTTCATGTAAGTCACCATGCAAAAAAAACATTGTTGACGTCTAATTGATGAAGAGGCCAATCCTTGGAGGCCGCAATTGTAAGGAGAACCCGAACGGTGACCAACTTTGCAACGGGAGAGAAAGTCTCTTTGTAATCAACACCCTCTAGTTGAGTGTAACCTTTAGCAACGAGGTGAGCTTTAAACCTCTCGATAGTACCATCCGAATTTCGTTTGACTTTGCATATGTTGTGCGAAAACACTCCAAGACCTTGTCATTGATGGACTATGCGACGGCACACACACAAACTCCTTGAGAATAAAACACACACCAAACCACAAAGTAAACACACCCACAAGAACACAAAGATTTATAGAGGTTCAGCCTCCTGCCTACGTCCTCTTGGTGATCCACCCGAGAAATTCACTAGTATGTAAGAACAACTTTGGTTACAATCAAAAACCCCCTTAACTCTCACAAGAACCCTAGATCTCTTTTCACTCACCCTTGGAAATACTCAAGAATTCACCCTTGAATTCTGTCTTGTGTTTCTCCCTTGAAAATTCACTCATGAATTTTCCTCTCTATTTGTGCTTGTAAAAAACCTAGTTCTAAAGTGCCTATTTATAAGTATAGGGCTTTGGTACAATCATACAAGGAATAGGAAACCTAAAGGATCCCAAAACAAAGAGAAAACCCAATCCAAATCTGACAAGGATTCCAAAACAAGGAAAAAACCTAGTCCAAATCTGACAACGATTCCATCCTTCCTTCTATGGTGAGCCAATCTTCAACAGTATACCTATTTACAACCAATGAGGTGTTTGTTGGCAGGGAGAGCAACAAGGGACCAAGTGGAATTTGATTCACGAGCATAGAGTTCATCACGCATGGCGTCACACCAATGAGGAATAGGAGAAGCCTGTGAATAGGAATTAGGTTCCTCTACAGTAGAGATAGATGCTAAAAAAACATTGTGAGGGTGAGAAACATTAGAATAAGTGAGATAATGAGAGAGAGGGTAACGGGTACCTTTGTTAACTGAACATGGATTGACATGTGTATTGTAATAGTGGTAGTCGAGGAGCTTGATGGGTGGTCGACGTATACGTGGTTCAAGATCAAATGCTGGAGAAGTCGGCAAAGGAGGGGAAGGATTAGTGGTTGGATGGGCAAGTGGTGTTGTGTTCTTGTTCGTTGTCAATGGAGGGATAATATGGGATGGGATGGAATGATTATTATTTTCATATATAGAGGAAGGGGGTGAGGGATGGTTAGGAATAGAAGGTGATGAAGGGGATGAATATGTGAGATCATGTTGTTGGTCTGTAGGTGTAGGAGTGGGTACAGCATAAGGAAAAGATGGAGGGGTTTCAATGTCATAGGTATCTGTAGGTAGTGTAGGCATATTTGGAGGTGAAAAAATGGTGGGATCATGAGTGAAAGGTGTTGTTTCATAAGGAAAATGGTTTTCAAAAAACTGGACATCCCGACTAATAAAAATTTTGTGGGAGGAATAATCATAAATTTTGTAACCTTTTTGATTGTGGGGATAACCAACAAAAATTCCAGGTGTGGCTTGTTTGTCAAATTTGTGTGCTTTGTGTAAGACATTGTTGGCAAAGCAAAGACAACCAAAAAGTTTTAAGTGTGCATATGTTGGCGTGGTTTACCAAATAAAATTTCATATGGTGTTTTACCTTTTAAAACCTTACTTGGTAATCGATTGATGAGATATGTAGATGTCAAGATGCATTCTCCCCAAAATTGGAGAGGTAGATGAGATTGAAAACGGATGGATCGTGCCACATTGAGAAGGTGATGATGTTTTCACTCGACTACACCATTTTGTTGTGGTGTGCCAGTGCAAGTGTATTGATGTTGCACTCCTATAGAAGAAAAAATTGTTGAAGATTAGCATTAAGAAATTCTAAACCGTTATCAGTGCGAATTTTGCAAATAGAGGAATTAAATTGCAATTTGATCATAGAAAAAAATTGTTGTATAAGTTGGAAAGCTTCAGATTTGAAATGCATGAGATAAGTCCAAGTGCAACAGGAACAGTCATCAACAATGGTTAAGAAAAACTTAGCACCAGTAAAAGATGAAATAGTCCAAGGACCCCAAATGTCACAATGTATTAAATCAAAGCATTTAGAACTGGAAATAGTACTTAAAGGAAAAGGAGTTCTAGCATGTTTTGCTAATGGACAAATCAAACAAGTATCCTTATTAAAACAAGAAACATAATCTGAAAGGTGCGAAATCTTGGATTGAACCATATGGGAGGGATGGCCTAAAAGCCAATGCCGGAGATTAAAGGTTGCAGATGTGACGATGGAAACAATGGGAGCATCTTCGGAATCCAAGTAGTAGAGACCACCACGCACACTACCCTTGCCAATCCTCTTCTTCGTAACTAGGTCCTGGAAAATGCATTCATTAGGATAAAATGTGAAAGAACAATTTAAGGACTTGGTAATCTTATGAACGGACATTAAATTGAATTGAAAAGAAGGTGCAACGAGTACATTTTGTAAGGGTAATGTGGGGATGGATTTGATTGGCCTATATGTGTAATAGATGTTGTTTGGCCAGTGGGTAATTTAACTGGTGCACAAGTAATGGGTGTTTTGGTATGAAACAATTTTGAATTTGATATCATATGGTCAGTGGCACCCAAGTCAATAATCCAAGTAGAGGAATTGAAACTAGAGGTAAGGCCACATGAAATACCTGAAAAATTATTAGCCAAAGGACTACTTTTACCATTTGAAACCATGGAAAGAAATTTTTGATATTCCTCTAGAGTGAGAGTTATGCCGATGTTGGCTGGTGATGGATTGGCATGCAAAACAGCAGTGAAGGGAGGCTTATTGGATCTATTCTGATTATTCCTGCTTGGTGGATGGTTCCTATTCGACTAATTTCTGGTGGATTGATCTCCAGTGGACTGATTGCCTTGTCTCCTTTGGTAGCGGCAATGAGAGTCGGAGTGCGCATCCTTGTCACATATATCACAATGATATTTTGAAGGATCTTTGTTCCTGCAATGAGATTCAGTATGACCATCTGCTCCACAAAAATCACAATGATATTTTGGTTTGGATTATGAACGAGAAATAACAGCCAAGGCAGATTGATTTGGTATTTGTGTAGTTGGTGAACTCAATGAACGTTGACGTTCATCCTGTAAAATAAGAGCATGGGCCTTAGTAACTGTGGGTAATGGTTCAATCAATAGAATATTGCTTCGAATAGTAGAATAAACTTCATTAAGTCATGTGAGGAATTACATGAGTCTCTCCTCCTCTAAGATATCATTACGAGAATTGGTGGCACCACAAGAACAAGGAGCCACAGATGTGTATGATGAAAGTTCATCCCAAAATCCTTTGAGGACAGTGTAATAGGTTGACACATAAGATGTCCATTGGTGGTGATTAGATATACTCTAATGTATCTCAAATATGCGTGGAGCATTTTTTTTGCAAAAAAGGTTCCTTGAGATTAGTCCAGACATCAAGCGCGCTCTCGGTATAAATGACGTTGTTGGAGATCTCTGCAGAGAGTGAATTGACAATCCAAGAATTCACCATACTGTTGCAGCGAATCCATTAGTCATAATCTAGGGATGCCTTTGCAGGCATGGTCAAGCTTGCATCAATGAATCCAAGTTTATTCTTGGCTTCTAGAGCTCTGCGTATAGCTCGGCTCCAGGTTAGGAAATTATCTCCGATAAGAGGCTTGGAGACAATAATAGTGCCAGGGTTATCTGAATGATGAAGGTAGAGTGGTGAAGAAACTGCATAATCAAGTATTGAATTAGTTTCCTAGTTGATGGAGTTTTGTGTTTTCGGACACTGCTTTCCTCGGTATTTGTCATGATGAAGATTGCAGGAAGAGCAAAGAGGAATCATACGTTTTGCTCTGATACCATATAAGAAAATATGGTGAATGTTTTCTGTTTTGATCATTGTACAAAGATTACAAATATATAACAAAGCTTAAGGAATACAAAAGGAAAGAAATCTCCATATCCTATGTCTAAGGTAATTACACGGAAAAGGAAAAGAATTGATGTCCAAGTAAGACAGCTATACAACATTAACTTCAATCTAAAGTCTTCCTTCTATTGAGCCTTGATTTCTAACACTAACTTTTATTGAAGTTTGAATTTTCAATATTTGTTCCCAAAACAAGTGGTCATTTATATACTTGTTTAGGTTTTAGCATTTTCATCTTGGACACAAGCAAGGAAACATAGAGTAAAGGAAAATTTTTATAAATACCACTTGAACTTTTAGATATGTGCGTCATTACCATCTAAAATTTTAATTTTTGTTTTAACCACCTGAACTTTGTAAACTATTGCAATCCATCACCTATGTCTAACTTCGTTAAAGTTTCCCTTAAATTTAGGGGTATGTCCGTCAATTCCCTATAACTAAAAAGAATTATAAATATATAAAAAACAGAATTTTAAAAAGAAAAAAGAAAGCTAACCTAATTATAGCACACCTTCTCCTACTCCCATTTAATATCAACATATGCAGAACCTCAATCTCCCTCTTTTTCATCTATCCCACCACTTAGAAGCCTATCTGCAGCCATTCTCTCACCAATTTTGCCAAAATGGTCAATAAAAAAAAGGCTTAATTACACCAATACGTCCTGAAACTACGATCAAATCTCACTTCTCCTCCCAAAAAATTTAAAATGATCCACTTTCCCCCATTGACTAGGATATTTTTGTAATTTAATGTATGGCCCAGTTTTTTTAATGACATGGACTCCATGTTGGCAAAATAAATAATAAACAATTCTTCAATTAATTTTTTTTTTTCTGTTTTAAAAAAAAAAACCAAACCTAGCAAATTCTCCCCTCCCCTCAAAACCACACAGCCCCCAGCCGCCACTCACATCCCCGAAATCAAAGTAAATGATGATTGAGGCGTAATGCAATCATATATCGAACCCCATATCAAATTCGACTCATTCATGAAATGCAATCAAAGATCAGTGCCTTCTTCAAACCCTCTTCCTCTTCTTCTTTTACCTCTTTCTTGGAGAAGCTCTACTACAATCTTTAATAAATGTATAGTACTCAAATATATGACTACTTAGTCAAATCCTTCTTGCTTGGGAGCCTCCCCCCCTTGGGCTATGACAATTTACAAGCTCAATGTATTCATGTAAGCGTGATTCTGATACCATTGGAGCTAGAGAAGTAATTCGTGATGACATAACGGATTGGACTAGTGGTTTTGTGGCTAATCTTGGAAAATGTCAAATCCTAGAAGCTGAAGTATGGGGACTGTTTTTTTGTGTTGAAGCTTTGGGGCATGTTGTCTTTGATGATATCTCCGGTTGGGTAGGGGCTACTTTGACTGGTGATATGTTAAGAGTTGATACAACTCGTACTATTTTTATTGTTTAGTTTTTTTTATGGGTTGATCCCTCCATTTCATAAACAAAAATATAACTACTTAGTATAACTCGTTTGCATGTTATAATATGACATTTTTAACTCGTTTACATGTTATAATATGGCATTTTCAACTCGTTTACATGTTATAATATGGCATTTTCATTTCGATAAGCTTACTTGTTCTTTAAAAGAAGAAAACAAAAGTGGGGTCATCCCTCCAAAACTGTTAAATTGAAGTAAAAATAATGATATGCCAGGCTCACGAAACTTTGTTCAACTTCCTTACCATTAATGCCTAAAAAATCATCATTCAGCTTCTAGCAACAAATCAGAAAACAAGTGTTTGAAGTTCTTCAGCATTTACTACATTGATAGATCAATAACATAACGTTTTAAGGCTCTGTTCAGACTTGCTCTTTAGACATAGTAAACACCAGAAAATTACTGCGAGTTTAAAACTAGAATGAAAACAAACAAACAAAAATCTGATTATTTCTGAAGAGAACAAGTAGAAGGGTAGGTTTGGTTTGGTTTGAGATATTCATGCCGATGACTCTGTCCCTGTCTTACCAAGTGTTCGAATATTTCTCTTCAAATCCCAACTGTGTCTAAACCAAAACCCGCCAGCAAACCCCCCAAACTCCGCATGGAGGACACGTGTCCCCCTCAACTCTCTCCCTCTCCTCTTCATAAACTCCCCCACCACTTCACCCAGAAGCTTCATTCAGTGGAAACTAGCTAGCAAAAACAACTGATCAGATCATCAGAGAGCAAAAGCAAAGAAAAATAAAAAATGGGAAACAGAGTTCTGGGCCTTGGGGTTCTTCTGCTTGTGATGTGGTATGGAGTTTCAGTGGCTGTGGGGTACACTGGAGACCCAGATGAAGATTGGAGGAGAAAGAAGGAGGAGAGAGATGGGAGGCAAGAGAAGAGAGACTGGAGAGAAGAGCCAGAAAGTGGAGACATGAGGAGGCCAGAGTATGAGAAACCAGAATCAGAAAAAGAAGATTGGTATTTGCTGCCACACTCAAGGCAAGTGGTGAAAACTGAAGCAGGGGAGATGAGTGTTGTGATGAGAGTGGGAGGGAGAGTTGTTGATAAGCCAATGCATATTGGGTTTATTACAATGGAGCCCAAGTCCCTCTTCATCCCTCAGTATCTTGACTCAAACCTCGTCCTCTTTGTCCGCAGAGGTAATATTTTATTTGCTTGATTTTGCCTTGCTCTGTTGGTTTCTTCTTAATTTGGTTTTACTTCTTGGATTAAAATTGAATTGAATTCAATGCATGCAAGTATTCAAAGTGGCAGATTCTGCATGAGATTATGAGCTGAATAATTATAATTTGTTGCAGGGGAAGCAAAGGTGGGTTTGATTTACAGAGGTGAACTGGGGGAGAGGAGATTGAAGTCTGGGGATGTTTATAGAATTCCAGCTGGTTCTCCATTTTACTTGGTGAATACAGGGGAAGGACAGAGGCTTCATATCATCTGCAGCCTTGACACATCTGAGAGCTTGGGGCTTGGTTCTGTGCAGGCAAAATATATTTCATTTCTTAATCATCATAAATTTTTCTGAATTAATGAGGTCTATAGCACTTAAAATTCTCAATCTCTATAACCCTATTTTGATTTTTAAATTTTTTTTTTTTGGGTAAATAATGCAGTCTTTCTCCATTGGTGGAGGAATCAACCCACAATCTGTACTTGCTGGGTTTGACCATGACATACTCACAAATGCCTTCAATGTAAGCATCCAAACTTAATTGTACTTAATTAAGTGTTAATTAAGTGATTTATGATTAAACATCATCATGTGGTTTAAATATGATCAGAAATGCGAGTCCTCTTAGAATCAGAATCCCTACAAAAATTAATGACACAATATTTGCAGGTCTCATCATCAGAACTAATGGAGGTGTTAACAAGTCAGCAAAAGGGTCCAATTGTGTATTTGAGTGATTCTCATTCACCAAACCTCTGGGCAAAATTCCTCCAGCTGAAAGAGCAAGACAGGCTCCAAGAAATGAATAAAATGTTTGACTTCCAACAAGAACCTGATCATCATCAGGACCAAACACAAACATGGTCATGGAGGAAGCTCTTGAACTCGGTGTTCGGAGCCGGTTCAGATGACAACAAAAAGAGGGCAGAGGACTATTACAAGGGAAAAGGAAAAGCACCAGACTCTTACAACCTCTACGATCGAAAACCCGACTTCCGAAACAACTACGGATGGAGCATGCAGCTTGACGAATCGGATTATGCGCCATTGAAAGACTCCGGCGTAGGTGTCTACCTTGTCAACCTCACCGCAGGGGCTATGATGGCGCCGCATGTGAACCCGACAGCAACAGAGTACGGCATTGTGTTGAGAGGCTCTGGGACAATACAGATTGTGTTCCCAAATGGGACATCGGCAATGAACACCAATGTACAAGACGGTGATGTGTTTTGGGTGCCGAGGTACTTCCCACTCTGTCAAATTGCATCAAGAACCGGGCCGCTTGAGTTCTTTGGATTCACAACCTCGGCAAGGAAGAACAGGCCTCAGTTTTTGGCCGGTGCTAGCTCTGTTCTTAAGACACTCAGAGGACCTGAGCTTGCAGCTGCTTTCAGTGTGAGTGAGGATCGGTTGAGAAAGTTTATTGATGCTCAGCGCGAGGCGGTGATCTTGCCTTCCGCACAAGCAGCACCACCATACAAGGAGGACAGGCAGCAACCAAGGGAGGAAGATGAGAAGCAGCAGCCAAGGGAGGGAGATGAGAGGAAGCAACCAAAGGGGGATGACAGGGGGACATTTGAGAGGGTGCCAGAAGTGATCAAGAGTTTTGGGACTGACATGGTTATGGGTTTTGATTAAGGGTCTTGGTGGAGGTGAACAAGAGTTTGGTGGTGTTGGGTTTTTTTTCAGAGCTATTTTAGGAGCTTTTGTTTATGTGTTTAGGTTTTTTTGTAGTTGAATTTCTGGTTCTGTATCTGTTCCTGGGTTTGTGAATGAGTTGCTTGTGAATAAGAATTCTACTACTTTATGTTTCTACTTGGTGCTTTGTGATGAATCTATGAATTTCCAATTCTGTTGACATACGTATTTAGCTATGGCAGTGTTTTGAACCCATAACCAAGGATGAAGTCCAACAAGAAGTAAGCAAATCACTTTCAATCTAACAAAAACTAACATCAAAAGCAATGATATATGAACCTTTCAAACCATTGGTGCAGACATCTGAAGCCTATCCCACATAATAACTTTTCCTCTTTACATACTCCATTAAATTTGGTTTCTTGGATAGAATCTGATTAGAACAAGACAATGCCAGAGTTGAGGCACTTTGATGGCTTTGTTAAAAAGGAAAAAAGTAAGCTTCTGCTGCGTCTAGTATTTGCAATTTCAATGGTGCGTTACTTTCTCAAATGTAGAGAAAGCCTTAACAAAGAGACTTGAATGAGATGTTCGAAAGGGATGGAAACAAATTCAGCTTAAAGAACGTTGGTTAGTATGCTATTTTTATTTATTTATTTATTTTTCTTAAATTGATCTTACTACCTTTTTTCTAAATAAAAAAAAAGGTAAGTCTATATTTAGATTAATCATGCCTCCGCAGTCCGCACCCACAACTCGTTGATCCTTTCTTTGGTCAAAATTCCTCCTTTTTCGGTTTGATTCGACTCGGTTCGGTTTTTGTGCCCACCCCTATTCACAAACAACTCTGAAGTTGGTGTGTACATGACAAAGGAAAAATGCAAGCATGGGTCACATGAATTGGCCCTACAATTCGTGCAACAGTCCGGTTAAATTAAGACTCACATCGAGAATCAATTGCCCAATGCACATAAAGGTTATGCTAGTTGGCTAGATAATGAGTTCGTTCCTTTACTCCCAAATTCAAATCTCCCTCCTTTAAATTAGATTAATTTAGTCTAATTTAGACTATATATTATATTTTTTAAAAATTAAGGTTAATATGGTAATCACATAACTTTTTATCATCACCTCCCTTATCGTTATTGTCAATGTGGCATGTGCTTGTTTTTATTTTTGGTGGCCTTTTTGCCTTTTGTTTTTTCTCGCTTTGAGAACTAGCAACCGTCTCTAGGTATTTGAGTGGCTTCGTTATTACCCTTCAATCTAATTTCCCGGAAATTTGTAATTTTCGCAGCAGCGATGAAAACCCACTCTGCTTCTCTAATTTTCATTTCAGCCCTTCTCTTTCTTCTTCTAAGTCTAACAATTCATACCAGAGCCGAGGTTATAACCCTAACCGCTGACACCTTCTCCGACAAGGTAACAACTCCAAAACCCTTTTCAAATTCTTCATTTTTTTACATTCAAAATCCCAGATCCAATATATGAAATAAGCTTATGAGTTGTTGCTGTTCTTTTATTGCTCCAGATGTGTTTCAGTTCTGTGCCCAATTTCTGGCAGATTGGGTAGGACTTGATGCAGATCATATTTTTCATTTCCTACACACAAACACATATAGCTGGGGTTCCTAACCCTAACCCAGCTCACCAATCCCTGGTGGTCTTATTAATCCTAATGCCCACATTAGTTTTGCTCTTTGAGTGAATTTTGTTTTAATTTTAGCATGGATGCTGCATGAATGACGATTTTATACACCGAAATCAAACTGGTAATGAGAAATGTTATGAGTTGGGTTTTATAAGAAATGTAGGATTCCGGGGGGGGGGTGACAACAAAAGGTTGAGTTAGTAGGAAGTAATTTGGAAAGATATCTCAAGCTAGCTAATTATGATTTATGGTCTTGCTGATTGTTTATGTCCATATGTGTGTTTCTTAGGTGAAGGAGAAAGATACTGCATGGTTTGTGAAATTTTGTGTACCATGGTGTAAACATTGGTAAGTTTTCCCAGCCGTGCTAAGTCTATGATTATGAGAACTTTAAGATTGATATTCTTACTAGTAATAACAACATTTGCTTTCAGTAAGAAATTAGGGTCATTGTGGGAGGACCTTGGGAAGGTAATTGAAGGCGAAGATGAAATAGAGATTGGGGAAGTTGATTGCAGCACAAGTAAACCAGTATGTTCAAAAGTTGACATTCATTCATATCCTACGTTTAAGCTATTCTATGATGGAGAAGAAGTTGCAAAATATCAGGGTAGGATTCAAATTTCGTTTCTGATAGATCAGTTGTGTTTTCATCCATCGTCATCTATTGCCCCCACCCCAAAAAAATAATGCCTTATATTTGATCTGAATCTCAGAACTTAACCTTATTGTTATACTATCACTTTATAATTTGATCGAATGTGCTTTTTAAATTTCTATGAAATTCCTGTTGAAGAGGGCTTTGCCAAATAGTAAATAGATTTCAATCATTTTAGTTTGATAGAGATTCATTTGGGAAAGCATTATGATATATTTTGGGCATCTTAGTTGACCACCGGATCAGCTATTCTGTAGTTTCATGCCATTTTCAGCAACTTGGCAACTTATATTATTAGAGTCTGGACAGTTGTAGTGTCCTAAGTTTAATAAACAACATTGAAAATTCATCACAACACAAATAAGAAGACCTAACATTTGGTAGCGTCAGATATTGAAAGAGGCAATACAGTATCATCTTGGAAAAGTAATCTTTATTGCAATTAATTTACCTTTGTATACCGCAATGATGAAAGAGATGTGTGCATGGTTTTATATTTTATTTTTTCCTTTTTTTTTGGGTGGGGGAGGGAATGTGAGATGGAAATTTCTAGAATGTTTAAGGGGTGCTGTGTTTAGTGTGTACCTGTGAAAGATTGGCTGCCTTGGTATGGCAGTGATAATGATGATATTTGTTTTGGTGAAAGATCCTTGGCTTAGTTAGTATGTACATGTGTAATAATGGCCGCCTTATTTAGTATGTTTATGGTGAGATCAGTTCTGTTAACTGTTAGATTGGTAGCCATGGTTAAAAAACACAATGACTATAATTTCTGTGTGATGTATGATACCTCAAATTATAGCCAATTACTTGGGTTCCATAAGAATTATATGTAATGGCAAAATCTTTGACGAGGGAAAATATTTTCGTAGTTGTCTGTTACAGTCAACTACTCAGGTCCCACAATCAAATATAGGTAATGGAAAAATCTGTGGATGAGGGAAATGAATTTTTTAGGTCTTTTTAAAATTGATCTTTCAGGCCACCATTGCATGTGTCTGTGTCTGTGTACATGTGTGTATTTGGCTTGGCCATTCAAGCCATCCCTTAAGATTTGAAGTGGGTTTGTTCTGTTACCAATCCAAATAACTGTTTCATCTGCCTTGTGCATTATTTGTAGACTTGAGTCAAGTGCAGCCCGCAGGCACTCAAGGCTAATTGTTTCAAAAACTTATTAAACTTTCTCTGGTGTAGTATCTGACTTAGTTATTGTTTCTTGTGCAAATGGTCAGGGCCGAGGGATGTTGAAACACTTAAGAATTTTGTCTTAGAAGAAGCTGAAAAGGCAGCTACAAAGGCACAGCTTGACAGTGATAAAGAATTGTGATTTACTGTCAGGTAGAAACTAAACATCTCTTTGTAGAGCTTTTTTTCATTATACCGCATAAGAGGTTCTGAATCCGTTCTGAAGGTTGATTAAGAATTCTTGAGAAATTTCCTTTATTTACTTATTAAAGAAAAAGAATGGAGATATCTCCTTTGTTTAAAGAATGACTTGGAGAATGTGGATCTGGGGATCCTTGGGATCAATTTGTATGTAACAATTGAATGTCGTTACCTCTGCAGATGTGACTTGCGCGTTGAACCAGCACTTGTGCACATTGTGACGGACTGCCGGTATATGCTTTTATGGACAGCTGCACATCTTCAGTAGTTGGGTTCTGGCATTACAATTTTGTACTTGGGAGGACTACTCCAGTGAGGCGAATACTAACTACAACCGATATATGGGCAATAGCAGCTTGTATTCGTAAACGAATTTAAATACTCAAGTCATTTTCACTGGAGATTTTCTTTGGATATGTTCATAAGTTTAAGCAAAAGTGTTGATCAGATTTATGTTATTGTGGAACTAAGGTTATCACAATTAATTTATGTTTGGAGTTACAAGATGTTTAAATATGAGAAACAAATTTATATTGAAGGTTTATTTTCATTGGGATCTATAAAATTCTTTTAGTTGTCATTATGAGACAATGAGACAGGAAAAGCATGTTAGGTTTCATCCAACTTAGCTTGCGAAGACGGCATCCCGTGTAATGTTGGTCAAAACAATTATTTCGTGATGACAGAATTTACTTACAACTACATTAATATTAATCCAACACAATTTCATGCATTTTGAGATCGTACGAAGAACGTGCATTTTAGATCCTATGTTGTAAGCAGTGTATTTGGAGAATGCTAAAACTTTACTAAAAACTTTTATCTGCTTTAGTCAAATTTTAAAAGCCTTTTTCGCCACAGATCAAAACAGATGCCTGAACAGAGGGTATGCAAGGCGACTCCGTTACTTCAAACAAAGAAACCTGCTAAGCAATATAATACTCAATGTTTAGATGAGTAAAGAGTTGAGCATAACTAATCTCATAAGATCAAAAATCTCGAGAAAAATTGAAGTAAAACACAAAAACAGAAGTTGCAAACATTAATACGAAGTTGTTCGACTACACAACTCATCTCAATGTATAAAACGAAAACACGACGAGCCTACAACACAGCTAGCAGAGCAACCGGAGGATGATCCAACTGCTCAGCTCCTCCACAACCCTTAACAAGGGGTTGGTAGAGGACTACGATGTAAACATTCAAAACTGTCCACAAAACTTCCATAATAACACCAAACAAATTGAAAAGAAACAGCATTGGACAAAACTAGCCTAGCTCAGGGGCACGGTAAAACAAACATCTCACTTCTTCTTTGCTGCAGCCTTGGTGACCTTGGCACCGGTTGGATCCTTCTTCTCAACACTCTTGATGACACCAACAGCAACTGTCTGTCGCATGTCCCTCACGGCAAAACGACCAAGTGGCGGGTACTCAGAGAAAGTCTCCACAACCATGGGCTTGGTTGGAATCATCTTCACCATACCAGCATCTCCATTCTTCAAGAACTTGGGCTCCTTCTCAATCTCCTTACCAGATCGCCTATCAATCTTTGTCAAGATCTCAGCAAACTTGACAGCAATGTGGGAGGTGTGGCAGTCAAGAACTGGAGCATATCCATTTCCAATCTGGCCAGGGTGGTTCATGATGATGACCTGAGAGGTAAAGTTGGCAGCCTCCTTTGCAGGATCATCCTTGGAGTTGGAGGCAACAAAACCACGCTTGAGATCCTTAACAGCAACATTCTTGACGTTGAATCCGACATTGTCACCTGGAAGAGCCTCTTGGAGAGCTTCATGGTGCATCTCAACAGACTTAACTTCAGTTGTCAGTCCAGTGGGACCAAAAGTAACAACCATACCAGGCTTCACAATACCAGTCTCAACACGTCCAACAGGGACAGTACCAATGCCACCAATCTTGTACACATCCTGAAGTGGGAGTCGGAGGGGCTTGTCTGAGGGCCTCTTGGGCTCATTGATCAAGTCAAGGGCCTCAAGAAGGGTGGGACCCTTGTACCAGTCAAGGTTGGTGGACCTCTCAATCATGTTATCACCCTCGAATCCAGAAATGGGGACAAAGGCAATTTTATCTGGGTTGTACCCAACCTTCTTAAGATAGGATGAGACTTCCTTCACAATTTCATCATACCTTGCCTTTGAGTACTTGGGAGTGGTGGCATCCATCTGTACATATCAGTTTAAATAATGAGTCCTGTGTTAGCGCTGCTAATAAATAACAAAGACCATAATGACTGACATCCAAAACCATTGACATATAAAATATAAGCTTTACCTTGTTACAGCAGCAAATCATCTGCTTGACACCAAGAGTAAAAGCGAGCAAAGCATGCTCACGGGTCTGACCATCCTTGGAAATACCAGCTTCAAAACCACCAGTGGTGGAATCAATAATGAGGACAGCACAATCAGCCTGGGAGGTTCCAGTAATCATGTTCTTGATAAAGTCACGATGTCCAGGAGCATCAATAACAGTGCAGTAGTACTTTGTGGTCTCAAACTTCCACAAGGCAATATCAATGGTAATACCACGTTCCCGCTCAGCCTTGAGCTTGTCCAACACCCAGGCATACTTGAATGACCTCTTGTTCATCTCAGCAGCCTCCTTCTCAAACCTCTCAATAACACGCTTGTCAATACCACCAAGCTTGTAGATCAAGTGACCAGTGGTGGTTGATTTCCCGGAGTCGACATGGCCAATGACCACAATGTTGATGTGAAACTTCTCTTTACCCATGATGGAATTTCAGCAAGATATCTGAAATTGCAAACAAAACGTGTCAAAACTCAACAGGCAATTAGCCTGAATAGAATACAAGATCATAGTAACATGGACTTTTTACCAAACAATAAACAGACTGAACATAAGCAACAACTAAGAATTCAAATACAAAGTATTGATGGTAAAGATTTGCGAAAAAAATTAGGTATGTGCTACTACTGCAGAACTCAGTCCCTTAGATGTTCTTAAAGATTTGCGATCATATCCGCAAATCATTACAGGTCTGTAGGATCATCACCGTTGCTAGTAAATAAATAAACTACAAACTGTATAACACCATAAAATAATTGCAACAAAAAAAATTTCTTCATTGTAAATTATAATATCAAAGCATGCATAATGAAAAAAGTTTTCGTAAATTAACAAGAGAAAACAATTAAACTCAGTCCCTTAGATGTTCTTAGATCTGCGCTCATATCCGCATATCATTACAGGTCTGAAGGTTCATCACAGTTACCAATAAATTTATACCATTGGAAAATCTACAAAATAAAAACAAAGAACAAAATTTACACCATTGGAAAATTTAGTTGCTCCACTGTTTCCCAAAGAAACAAGACGTAAATTTTGAGGTAAAAATTTATGGAAAGCAACACCTATTAATTTTGCTTCAAGGGAACGAGTCACATGGAACTGATAAATCCACAAACCAGATAATGAAGCCTAATAATATATAACACCAACATTTGAAAAGAAACACCATAAACAAATGTCAAGAAGCACCAATCAGATCAGATCAGATCTTCCTGTAGCAGATACAAGATTGTATTCGACCAGCAAACAATAATACTCATCAACCGAACGCCTAAAACCCACATGCAATTTCTATAAGAACACCAGATCTAAAACCCATCTTTGAACAAAACCCAGTTCATCAATTAACTTAAATCAAACAAATAACAGAACCAAACTTTAAAGCGACAAACATTCAAACGGGTACAAAGGCTTAAAGCAATAACAGGGGGATAGAGATACGAACCTCAAGAACCTCAAAGTGAAGAATATATGGGGGATCTCTCTCGCCGCCGACTTTAGTCTGAAGAGTGAGATGGAAGAGAGGATGAGGAGAGTGAGAGGCTTGGGGATTTAAAGAGGAGCAATTGCTACATCTGCTTGGTTAGGGTTTCTTTCTGCGCCGTTGGATCTTGGTAGATTTGATCTAACGGTTGTAATGCTCACTTGCCACTGCGGCGCTGCTGATGCCCTAATCCTTAGACATGGTGTCGCTACTTTTGCACAAGCATATTCTTTTTCCGGTGAATGACCATCCTACCCTTTCAATTAATTCACTTTATTTATTTCTTTATTTAATTCTTTTTGCTTTTTAATTGTGGGGGTAAAGAAGATCATGAAGAAGAATACTGCTTAGGAATTGTTAAATAAAATATTTAATAGCCATTCAATTTTCAAAATTTTATGTTGAGAGTGTTTGTTCCACATTGAAAAGTGGTTTTGTGGTGGAATCTCAATTTCCTTCATGGTATCATAGCAAAGCTTCGCGTGTTTGGTCCAATGGGCACACATACAGTGTTTTGTTTTTGTCCCACATTTTACACTACTCCTCCCATTACCGATTTATTTTGGATAGACAAATATAAAATAGTCTTAACTTATCATGTCCATCAAAATTGCATCAAAATTGCAAGAAGGTGGATGGGCCTAAAATACCTTTTCATATTAAGTGGAAGCCCCCCTTAATGTATGGGTCAAATTGAATTTTGATGGCTCTGTATGGAATGGTTCTGCGGCTATTGGCTTTGTTATCTGTGATTTTGATGGTCATATTTTACGGGCTGGTGCTAAGAACATTGGTGATAATACCATTTATGTAGCGGAATGTATTGCCTTGCATGATGGCCTTGCTTGCGACTCATAGAGGATGGCGCAAAGTTCTTGTTGAAGGAGATTCTAAACTTATTATTGACTGCGTTAATAAGAAAGCTTTGGCCTCGTGGAGTATCAACCTCTTGATTAAAGATATAGTGCTTCTCAGCTCCTTCTGTGATTCCTGTTCGTTCAGTCATGTTTTTCATAAGGCTAATTTTACGGCTGATGATGTTGCTAGCTTGGGTCATGGGCTAAATCCTTCCAAGCGTTGGGAGGCGGGGTTGCCTCTGAACTTTTCGATCCCTTTCTATTTTGACATGTTGGAGCATGCGTGTCCTCGTGGTTTTTGTTTGTAGTTTTCCTCTTTTTCATATTTTTTTATTAAAAAAAAAAAAAACTTATCATGTCCATGCCAATAAAAATAAGTTGGGTATTTTGATCATTGTATTTTGCTCGAATTATCATTTTTGGAAAGCTTATAGGGCTAGAAAGCTTATAGGGCAAGAAGCCAAAGCAGCATATGAAAAAACAAAACACAAAACACAAAAAAATTAGCTAACAAAGATCACCTAATGTAACAATTAATGAAAAGTGAAAAAAAAAAATTTTAAGTCGAATACTCATTATAAAAGATGGTGAATTTCACTATTATTTTATGAATGATTATTTTTTTTCGTTAGAGTTCATATTATGGAATCCACTATTATTTGTGGATGATGATTCCTTTGTCGTGAAAGTCGACGTAGGCGTATAAAGACTATAAAATCGGTATTTAGGTCCACCATTGTGGCTTAGGTTAACTCATGATAAGAGGATAAAATGTTTTGGTCAATTTGTGACACTCCTCCGCTAGAGCTCTCATGCAACATGCCTAGTGATATATAGTCCCTTTTGCCAAAAATGGGGCATGTTTTTATTTAGCCATGCATCCTATCATAAGTGAGATGTATCTTACCTTTATAGAAGATTTTTATAGTTTGATTTTTTCAATCGCGAAACCTAATGAAAAAACTGAAAAATAAAGTACTAGGCCAAAAGCTAGTTGATCGAGAAGGAAACACACACCCACCACTTAACCCCATCAAGTCGTTTCCAAATAACTCGAAACAAAGCTACAAAGATATACTACTAATTTACTTCTGTAAATCATAAAATTATAACTTGTGATCATATCTAAATTTTAAATAAGATGATTGTCTGACTCTTCACACTAAAAAAAGTTGATCTTCAAGCTTTTGGTTGCTCTACGCACATAGGCCCGCACTTCAAAATGTTATGCCTTTACTCGCAACACACTCAACATATTCTAAAAGGAGACTTAAAATTAACTATCATTTCCTTAAAATAAAAAAGTTTATAAATAACAAAAAAGTACAATTACAGGCTTTTATAGGCCATCACTGGGGGAAAGTAGCATCTCATCTTAAAGGGTGCACCGGTGCTTCAATCCAAGGGGACACAATGGACACCAGTTTCAAGGCCCACTAATGTTTTTTTTTTAAAATTTAAATTTTAGTTTTTTTAAAAAAATTTCTTTTCTTTTAACTTTTTTATTGAGGAGAAATTTTTATATGTTATGAGTTGTGGCATGTGTACTATCTAATAGATGTAGGATATGTGGAATTACTCTCCAACTTACTCGCATTGCTTTTTATGACATGTGACTGAATTGGAAAAATTCCACATGTCTTACGTCCATTTGATGGTACTCTAGTCACGTGGTGTCTGGAGATAGGCGAACTCACGCACACTACACGAATGCTAGGACTCAAACCCATAACCTTTCATAAAAGAGCAATTACTCCAAACTACTACACTAGAGGGTCATTTGGTTAAATTTATTTTACTGTAGAGTCAAATCATCATTTTAGTGAAAAAAAAATTGAAGGGAGTTTGGTTTCATAAAATTTGCTTTCATAAAGTGTCCTTTTTCATTTAAAATAAGGGTAGATTTGGAATTAAAATTGGGTGTGTAGATCAATTTCTGAATACAACAATACAAAGACGTGCTTGGGTTGGGCCAAAATTTGGGTTGGGTTTGGAATTGCCGTGGAGTCCGTGATATAAGAGAGCACGCCCACGTGCCTACATTCGATATAGACATACGTTTGTTTAATCGGCAGCACAGAGCAGCAGCAGCAGCAACAGCAACAGCAACATCAGCAGCATTACGCCTCTCTTTCTCTAAGTCTGAAGGTGAGTTGGTATATCAGCACACAAACGCACCGACATCTCTTTTTCACATTTGAATCATGTGATACTGGAATGCACTGATGTGGGTTTTGATGGTGAAAACTTAGCATTTATATCCTCTAAGAATTTGATTAAGTTGGTGGGTTGGATATGAATTTCAGTGGCTTCTCTAAGAATTTGCTGAAGCTGTTAGAGAGAGAAGGGGGTGGGGAGATCAGTTGATTTTCGGATTTAGAGTCGTTTGGCTAAGTTGGGTTTTTTAGTTCTGCCTTTGGTGGTGTTAATTAATTTGACTCTTTGTATTTTTATTTCAACACATGGCATAAGACGTAAAAATTTCATTGGAAATTCAAGCATGTTATGATTCTTGAATTAAGCTGTTTGCATTTTTAGGATTGGTTAGTTTTACTTACTTGTGAATTGAGCTGTTTGTAAAAGCATGTTCAGATCTGAGTTGATTTTGTCAATGTCTTAGCATTCTGCTCTGCTTTTTCCCTTTCAGTTTCATTTTTTTTTCCATTTTTTAATCTACTATGTGAACTGGATTGGCTTTGTAATGTGAAAAGGATAATTGATTTGGTTACACAGTAATGAAACCCAAGTGGGATTCCTTTAGAATTTGAAAACTCTCAATGGTGATAACAATCCGAATAGCTTTCGATGTGAAATGGATGACATTGATATTATGTGGTTGCTTATTGGGTTTATTTTCTAGTCTAGTTGAATTCAAGGTTCATGTTTAAGCACTATGCTGACATTTGGTTGTATCTGTAGAGTTGGATTCACATATACTTTTCTTTTGTTATTTTTCTTCTGCTATCATATGCAGATCAACTTAAGTGAACTTGTATTTATGGTACTGAATTTTGTTTTTATGAAACTAAAGTTACCTATTTGCAACTTATGATTTGATGACACAGGAAGAATTCAAATTTTGTTTTCCTTTCTTTGAATATGAGCCGAGGAATTTAACAGAATTAGAACTTTTATGCAGGTGTTGTAAAGAAAACATATTTGTTGAGCCTAAAAGAAATTCGGCGTGTAGCCTTGTGATCTTTCTGAATTTGAAATACTGTTATGTATATTTAAGTATCTTGTTTGATCATTTTGCTTGCCTTGTATGGCCTGGTCTTTGTCTTTACTCTTTATGGCTTTGTTTAGGCCTTTGTTGTTGTGCAGCGGTCTTCTCGGTTTTATTAATTTAAGCATGTATTCAAAAAGAAAGAAAGTAGAAGGGCATATTCAAAATGTGTTTAGTGTGATTCCAAACTTGTTGGACATTTTCAAGTTCTAGTTTTGCAGCAATCATTCACATTACAGCAGCGTAGTTTTCACAACAAAACGCCCATGTAGTCCTTGATTAGTTGAACTGCATGAATGTGGTGACAGTTATGTGGTTATAGCAATAGCTTAGGAAGAGTTTGTCATTGTGCTTGATAAAGTTGGTCTTTCCCCTAATGTTGCTGCTGGGGTCATTGCTAATGCAAGTTCGAAATTTCAGACCGGATTGAACTGGTTTAATGAAGCCCTCTTCAAAGGAGGTTACTTGAACCAGATTATGGTGACATCCATTGCCAACTTGTTTTGCTGACCTTGGTCATGCAACGAAAATGAACTCTTCTTTAGAATCTTTATTGGGTGATTATAGGTTTTTTAGCCAGTGGGTGATTACAATACGAAATCACTGCAAAATAAAATTAAAAAAAGTTCTCTATAGAAGTTATGATGTTCTATCTTTGCCTCATCAGCATGAATCTGTTGTAGAATTATATTCACCTTGATGTAGGACACGGGTGAATTGGAGTATTTAGGTAGTTTAGCGGAAGCGAAAACAATGGAAAACAGAAAATAGAACAGAAGGGATAGGTCTGGAATCACTCCAAGGGTTTGGCTTCACACCAAGTAGTCTCCAATCTCTGGAAAATAAACTTTTCTTTATATCTCAACTCTGCATTTTAAAGAACTACATGGGGGGTATTTATAGCAAACTAAAACCTAGAGATAATAGGGTAAAAATCCCTTACTAAAACAGAAATCCTAATCCACAAAGGAATCAATCCAAATAAACTAGGAAACTTAAATCAAATCCTACTAAAATCTGGAAATTAAAATCCTAGTGAAATCCTCTTCCATCTCTTTCGTTTGTAAACCCTAATGGGTTTGACAAAGATGTCCTCATCACACTTCATTTGTTAGTTATGTGACGAGATATCCAATGCTAGGTTAGGCCAATATGTGATTATCTGTTTTATTAGTTCTTACCTTTGCAAGTCTTTTTTCTTTTTCGTTTTTTGGGTGGGACTACTTTTTCAAGTCTGATCATTGGGTGAACCTGCTTTTTTATCTACATAGCATTATCATAAACCTTTCTCTTTATTCAAGACATCATAAGAATCAGAAACAGGGTGGCGGCTGGTGGAAGAGTTTCTCTGCTATGGTACTCTCTCTCTCTCTCTCTCTCTCTCTCTCTCTCACACACACACACAGAACACAGAGACGCCCATAGTACTGTCATTACTCTCATGATTTATCTATCTTATTATTGCAGATATCATTTCCTTTGTCTCATTTCCTCTGAAGATTTTAATCTTGAGTGCCTCACACATTTCTTTGATTCCTAGGTATATCATTGTGGACATTTTTCATGAATGTGTTGTTTTTTTTTCTTTCCCTTTTTAGTTCCTTTTTGGTGAGAAATGGCTTCATCTTGTATATGTTGTCACAGGAAGCTTGACATGAATGGCGATTTCACATTTACACTGTCTGGAATCTGTGAGAGTTTCTTTCCCCTGCCGTCCCATTTCTAACAATTATTATTATGGTAGAGACAATTTCACAAGAAAGGGCAGTTCCCTTGTTTATGCCTCCACCAACAACTTGGACAGGGACCTTCATCTTCAATCAAAGGTACCTATTTATGCAGCCAGATCATACCTGGACTGTTGTGTTGTGGTACGGACTTACATGTCTTAAACAGAGAAAATAGAGAATGATATTGCTGGATGGTTTTTTCTCATTAGCATATCTTGAAGCTGTCCATTGTTGTTCGATACCATCTGGACTGTACGCTCCTTACTTCCAAAGAAAAAGTATTACATAGAAATATTTCTAATAAGTGATACAGAAGGATTCTTCATTGTTTTTATCTTATCTTGATAAACCCATTAGCATTTATAGAATCAGTACTGACTACATCTAACAACCGTTCTTTAGCTGTTTCTCAAATAAAATAAAAATTTGTTACACTGGTTCATTTCAATACCTGTTCTTTAGCATGATTCTTCTTCTAGAAAAGTACCAATGTTCCCCAATAGTTCACGTATAAGTGTAGCTATATGTGGCCACATGTGAACTCTACATACTGACCCCCTTTCTTAATTGTTCATATTATTTACAAATACTTATAATTTTCCTTTTCTTCAGCCAGATATTGTCACATATGTGTGTAGGTAACAGCCAATTGTCAGAAATCAAAACTTACTTTTACAAACTTCTTTCTCTGAGTGTGCATTCAAAAAGACTTAAATTTCCTTTTCTTCAGCCAGATATTGTCACATTTGTGTGTAGGTAACAGCCAATTGTCAGAAATCAAAACTTACTTTTACAAACTTCTTTCTCTGAGTGTGCATTAAAAAAGACTCAAATTTCCATACATTTTCGAAGCATTCTTAGGATAGCGCTGGTAAGTGTCTACCATATATTGAATAGGACATAGGAGGAACCATAAAACCTATTGGCAAAAGATAGGACATAAGATGTTGTGCATTCTCGGTTCAGATTGGGTGACCCCTAAAGGGTGTTCCGAGCTTTTAAGCATCAAGCAGGCGGTTTCGGGGAGGAGGAAGAAAGCTCAAGTTTTAAAAGGTTGTCTTGTTCAATCCATTCTATGGAATATTTGGTTGGAGCGTAACCGTAGAATTTTTCAAGGTCACATTGGGGTTAGGGCTGAGGAACTATGGGAAAGAGTTAAGTTTTGGGCTTCTCTTTGGGCATCAGTTTCTGGGCAATTCAAAGAGTATCACTACTCTACAATCTTGAGAGATATTGTGGCAGTTTTAAGTTGATTCGGTTGAGTGGTTTTCTTGCTCAGATTCACTTTCGTTTTCAGTAGTTTAGTTATTTTTTTCCTTTTGGTCCTGGTTCGTTTTGAATTAGTTCCCCTTTTGTTGTAAAATCGAGGATTCCTCTTCCTCTTGATTATTAATACATTTCGATTCAAAAAAAAAAGATGGGACAAAACTTGAGAACGGTGTTCCTGCTGCTCTAATGTTTTTTTGTCTTAACGGTGTTCATCATTCCAGTGGCATAATTTACTTTATGGTTGTGTTATCAATAATTCCAAAAGGATTTATTTTCTCTCTTCATATTGATTATCTGATAATCAAACAGTCTCAACTTTGTAATCCTTGATTTTTTATACTTGTATTTTTAAGAAATTCATCATGTTCATCTGGCTACTGTTTAAACATTTTTTAATTTATCATTTTCTAAGAACTCTTTTTTTTTTTAAGAAACAAATTTTATTGCATATAACAAGAAAATACAGCAGTGGTCAAAATGACCACAAAAGAAAGCTAAAACACAGGTATAACAACTAGACGAAAACCAGATGCCACTTCATCTGTGTGATTTGCCACAGATGCCAAGTTTTTAAATTTCACTTGTATTATATTTTGTATTCTTGCTCTTGAATGAACCTTTCAATAAGACTTGTATGGTTTATCTTTTCCATATTAACATATACTTTATCTTGCCACCTTTGTTTGATTCAGCTGTTTAGTTCTGTCAAAGCCGTAGGTTTTGTCTTCTGATTATCAGCCATAACTGCTCCATGTAAAATTAGTTGTGCGCATGGTGACAGATATTATATTGCCATATCTCATATTGGTGACATATATTATAGGTTTTGTCTTAATTTATTCTGTACATCATGTTTTTCCTTTTTCTCCATTATCAAGATAGAATTTTGGATATGCAAATGGATGAGACTGTAATATCTGTTAGTATTATTTCAGGTTGAACCAGTGTTAGATAGTGTAAAATGGGATGACAGAGGTTTGGCGGTTGCCATAGCACAAAATGTTGACACAGGAGCCATCTTGATGCAAGGCTTTGCGAACAGGGAAGCAGTGGCTACAACAGTTTCCTCACGGAAAGCAACATTCTACAGTCGGTCACGTTCAATGTTGTGGACAAAGGGAGAGACCTCCAATAATTTCATTAATGTCCATGACATCTTCCTTGATTGTGATCGAGACTCTGTATGTTGCTTGCTAGTTTAATTGGAATATATTTGTTAATCTATGTTTATGTGCTTGATTTAATTACTTTAACTCAGACTTATTTCTCAGATAATTTACCTCGGGAAGCCTGATGGACCTACTTGCCACACAGGATCAGAGACTTGCTATTACACCCCAGTGTTTGATTTGTTAGAAAATCAACAGGTTTTCAGCATTTAATGAATTAAAAGAGCTTACATATTTTTATCATTCATTCATGAGTCAAATTACAGTGTTTTGTAAGTGATTCAGATAATTTGTGGCAGGACAAAGAAGATAAATTAGCATTGACCACTTTGTACTCATTGGAGTCGACAATTGCCCAGCGAAAAGGAGAATTAGAAGTCCCACAGAGTGGAAAGCCCTCGTGGACTCGACGACTACTACTTGATGAGAAGTTGTTGTGTTCAAAAATAAGGTATGATGTTCAAATTGTCAAATTGTGTCAGATTTGAGTTGTAATGATATAAGTTTCTCTTAACCTTGTATGATAACTTCTTAAGAAATCAAAGGTACCAAAAGGAACTAGAGAACTTATATGCATTTTATCCTTACCAGAGAACTATGTTAGTAAATGAACTATCCTAATTTTCACCAGTAAACCTTTGTTCATGCTTTTCTTTGTTGCTCCAGGGAAGAGGCAGATGAGCTATGCCGAACACTAGAGGACAATGAGGATAAGCCACGAGCTGCCTCAGAGATGGCAGATGTGCTTTATCATGCCATGGTTCTGCTGGCCCTTAAAGATGTGAAAATGGAAGAGGTTCTAGACATTCTTCGACGTAGATTTTCTCAGTCAGGTATCGAGGAGAAGAGAAGTCGCAACTCGCAAGCCTAGACTGTGGACGCTAGAGTCTGTCAAATTTAATGATATGCTTTGATCAATTTTCTTTCTTTCTTTTTTCGGGATTATATGCACTACCAGTCAACGCAGAGACAATAATTAGGAGTGACTTGTTGACGAAGAATATTTCTCAAGGAGCCAAGATGACAAGGCTGCTGGAGATGCTTTTATGTTATTGGCATTGCCAAGGAGATGCTTTTACTTTCCATTTGACTTTGTACTATTTTTATTTGGTCATGCGAAAATCTAACTTGGCAAGATAAATTTTTGACAAGATCAAACTACATCAAATTCCTAGTTGATTTTTCGATATGGTATTCCAAGTAACTTGTTCATGAGATAAAGCAGTTAAAAATACATGGCAAAAAATCCTTCTCATGTTTGTAGGGAAACTCACTCAAAACAATAGGCAAACATGTGGAGACTCCACAAGACAACGTCCAACAAATTAGTCAGTTTGAGGAAAAGTGCACAGTGATAAAAACTCAAACACAAGTAGTGGCTCCCTCATTACTAAACCCTCCTTTTCCTTTTCCCTTGGTTGTAGAGCTCTTGGTGAAGGCAAAGTGCACAGTGCCCGTAAAACAAATTTGGACATTAATAGGGGTGGGGGAGAACGCCTATGTAGTGCAGTACTAAGTTACTCCATGATTAAGGTACTTCACTGAGAAACAAAAAATAGAACGGTGACTGGTGAAACAACTTGCTGTGACCTGTGAGATTATGCTTGGTGAATATTGTGGATAGCGCATTGATGCTTTTAGAATCAAATTCCATTATCTTCATCCAGTTCTCAAAGTCTTCAATTTCCTACGACACAAACAAACCCACAAAAGAGTCAAACTATAAGCACATCCCACTCTTGTAAACATCAGAATAAAAAGACCAAAAAGCATGACAAAGGATTAGTTCGACTCAGCTGTGACAAGAAATTTTGGCACAGCTATTGGCTAAAAAGAGAAAAAGAAAATCAAAACAACACATGCTATGCATGAAAATTACATGTGGATATTTTGGAAAGTTATGCACAAGCTGGATTCTGTTGGGAATCTTAGTCCACATTTCTCAAAAGCTAATTATTCTTCTTTATTTTTTTAAAGTTAAACAAACCTTAATGGCAGTGTTAATAGAACGAGTGAGTGAGAGCCACCGATCAGTCTGTTTGATGAAGGAGGAAATGGTGGCAGTCAATGCCCGTATTTCAAGCTCAATTCGTTTCTTGTTTATAAACAACTCTTTCACCCCATCGTTCACTGCTTCCACCAGAAGCTCTGCCACACACACTGCCTTTTTAGTGGCTTCATTCTGTGCCTTCTCTGCCACAATCACTTACATTACTATTCATTAATTAATTAGTAACTACTTCATTACAATAGTTAAGAACTTTTGCAACATAAAGAAAAAAAAAACCCAAGATCAAATGTTGGGGGGACTAACCAGTGAGTTTGTGGATTCTGAGGGAGGTATGGTGGTGCTCTTGGACCAATTGGAGTAAAGAGTCTTCCAGATCACTTGGATTTATCCTGGACAAGGAGGAGGATGCCATGAGAGCGTGTGCCAGTGGAAGAGATGCCGGTGAATACATACTTGGCAGCAAGCTCTTGTAGAGTGGGTTGTGCTGATTTCTTAACAGCACTGTTTGAGGTGAGCTAAAATGTTATTATTGCCTAAATTGATTTTTCAACCAAATGGCAACATTTTTCGTGATCGTCAAACTCTACGTAGTGATGCAATGGCTTAACTTCAACAGTAAAAGAAGAGCAACTTTTAGAACTCCGTTTATCTGCAACAATGAAGGAAACACTGGATCAGAGTTTATTCACATCCAATTAAGCAAATTGAGTAAGCTGCAAACTAATAACTATCACTCCAAGATAATATACTTCCCAATTCAAACAGGTGGAGACTCAACCTGTTCCAATAGATAAAACTTATTACAAGTGACTGATATGACAGGTATATAAAAAGCTTCGTCCAAACACTTGTTACAAAGACTCTATAAATCTTATAGCCAATTAGGCTACAACAATTGACTGATATGACAGGTATATAAAAGAATTCAACAACCTATTCAGAAAATTTTGCCATACACCAGCTGCCAACCGCATAATAAGCACTAATTTAGGCACTATCCCACACTAACAATACTGGCAGTCCAGTAGATTTATGGAAGATAACATCTAAGTAATCGGAAGATGTGCTCACAGATGATCAATGACACTACCTGAATTAAGAGTGGGCACTTGAATCTCCATAGTCATCTTCAAGCACATATAGAAGCTTCCTGTAAGTATGCCCATTAAGAAGGTCTTTCTCTTGGAACTCCTTCAACAACCTCATTGCCTCTCCAACCCTTCCTTGTCTGCAGATTTCATCAAGCACTGTCCTATAAGTAATGAATTCAGCTGATCTTTGCTTCTCAATCATCTCCCACAAATACTTCACTGCCTCCTCAACCTCTCCATTAAGAGCCAAAGCGTTCACAAGCGAGTTGTATGATTTAATACTTGGGATAAACCCTTTACTCTTCATTTCATTGCACAGCTGCTTAGCATTGTTTGTTCGGCCTTGGGAACATAACCCATGGATGAGATAATCATACGAAAATGAGTTGGGCAAGCAATTATAGACCACACCCATCTGATGGAATATTCTAAGTGCATCACTGACATGAAGGGAAAGTACATACCCCTTAATCATAGAATTCAAAGAGTAAATATCAGGTTCAATCCCATCATCCACCATTTGCCTAAACAGGCACCTAATGGTCTCCATATACATGTGATTTATGTAAGAATTAGATCCCCTACTCAAAAAGGCTGTAAAAAGAATATTATACGTCCTAATTGAAGGCCTACAATTCAAGTTTCTGCTATTCAGCATGTGTTTAAATATATTGACAGCTCTAGTCAACTTCCGAGCTTCCGTGAAAAAATAGATAATGGAATTGTAAAGCGCCTCAGAACCAATGTAGGAAATAGCAAGCACTTGATTGACAACATCATCCATTTCTTCATACATTTTAGCTACCCCAAGTTTCTTTATCGTAATGTGATAAGTAGAAACATCATGTTTGAACCGTGGCTGTTGCGATGCCCAATTGAACAACTCTGAACACACAATAGGATCGTCTTGCTGAGTTATAACATTGCAAAGTTCTTCAGGTGTAAATCTAGGCAACAACTGGGATATGGTCCTTTGAAATTGGACTTCATCGAGAGTTGATTTACTGGATTTGACTCTTTTACTTTCTCTCCTTCTAAAAGATCGCGATGGGGGCTTGGTTGAGTAAAAGTAATACAACAAAAACCGCTCATATATACCAAGAAATCCATTTGAAGCAATTTTGGGAACTGGGTCAATTTGGGTTCGAGTCAAAAACTGTATAGGCCTCAAAGTGCTATTAATTGGATTCGAACTATATGAAAGAACAGCCATCCTTTGCAGGTTATACAAGTATTGATGAAACGAATGTTCATAACAGAGCCTACTGAAGTTTCTGTTCATGTAACTATTTCTAAAGCCATATCTACAAACAGAATTCATTTTACTGAATGATTACCAAGAGATGGGAAGCACCAAGTTTTGTATTGCTGAACTTGTTAATTTGGTTGGGTCTCCTTTATGGACTTTCACCAAGAAAACTAAAATCACAACACACAAATTATCAAAGCTCAATCAGACAATTAGTTTTATTAGAATTAAAATTATACTCAACAAAAGGAATACTGTCTCATATCATCAAACCATGGCCGTTTCATCAGCAGATAGATAAATACAATGCATAGACAGAAGCTCAACCATAAATAAATAAATAAGTAAAAATTAAAATTAAAATTTAAAAAAACTCCTGCAATGATCTTCCAAATCAAATATGAAAATAAAATTTCAGAGGGGTTTCCAAAAGGCAACACCGATTCCTATTGGTTCAAGGGAACGAGTCATATGAAACTAATTCAATCAAGACCAGAAAACGAAGCATGAAAACAAAAGCACCTAACTTTTGAAACAAAGAAGAAACATAAATTAAATTCAAAGCACCATTCAATTTTTTTTCTTTCTATAATCACATACGCGATTGTATTCAATCAACCAAAAATCACATACATCAAAGTACACGTTTTGATTTTATTAATACTAATAAACGATGGCCTCCAAGTAAACATGAGAACAAAATCAAGCCGACCCAGAATCCAAAATCTCAAAACTAAACCCAGAAAACAAATTTCTCCAACATCGTCTGAGAACTGACAGGAACACCTAAACCCATTGGCGATTTATACAGAAACACAGAGCAAATTGTGTTAAAATCAATTCATTTCAGTCGGACAAATAACAAACAAAAGGTTGGGCTTTCAAACGAAGAACCAGACATAGAGAAAGCTGAGAGCTGAATCAAACATAGAGAACATAGTGTGCTTTTTATTAACAAAAGCCATAACAGAGAGATACGAACCTGAGCTATAACAGAAAAATGAAAGGGGGCTGGTCGACTTGAGCGTTCGTGAAGAAGAGCGATAGGGAGCTCGAGCTGGAGAGACGAGGAAGTAAGCACGTGACGCCACGAGGTTTCGTGTGTGTATGTGTTTTTTTTCTAAATTTGAAAATTAGCAAAAGCTCCCTCTTGTGCATGGAAGAAAGAAGAATTTTTATGCATTGGAGTTTTGTTGAAAAGTAAAATGTACATCGACCAAACTTGAATTGTGGAAATATTTATTAACCTGAATTAAATTTTCTCAAAATTTAAAATGTATTTAATCTTATTATTAACATTTTTGCTAAATTTGGAATTTATAAGATAAATTACGAATAAACTCTCTTAATTTTTTTTCTTCTTAAAAAAAATCTCTCTTAACTTAAATATGTAAATCAATTTAAGCACTTAACACTAATTTGAAAAAGATGTACGTCACTCTTAAATCATGAATGAGTGGCAATTAGACTTTTCATTGTTGACATCTATTAAAAATTGTTAACCATGCACATATATGGGCTTAACCAAGTTGGTTAGAGTATATGTGCTCCTCACTCTGCACCCGAGTTCAAATCCCACTATCCGTAATTTAAATTAGATTAAAGTATAATATTGTGTGTAAAAAAAAAAAGTTAGCACATGCTAGTCACAAAAGGTTATTTGTCACTTATTCCTGGTTTAAATGGGCCATTATTCAAGTTAAATATTTATGGAGTAAATGTTAAACCAAGGTCTGACGTGGATAAGTCAGCCGAGTTTTTGAATTTGAATTCATCTAGTTTGAATGACAATTCTTTATCCTCTGGTTATTTTGAATGAGGAGCTTTGTGCTGTATAGGACTATATCGCTTAATAGTTGATATCCTGGTTTGTAGGAACAACTTTATGATTTTCAAACTTGTACTTATCTATACAATCATTATATATACATAGCTGCAACCATATTGATTTTGCAAGCTTTCACGCCATTTCGAAGTCTTATATAGTATCCAGAGCCTCTAGTCTATTGACACATTAATTTTTTTATGCTCTCATGGCTACCAACAACTCAAATGCTGCTCCTGCCTGCACCAATTATGCAAACCCACCATCACCTCCAACCAACAATTCTACCACACTCACCCATGTTGCTGTTGGAAATTTGGCTCACATTAAGGATGCAAGCTTCGGGAGAAGCGACCGGTCGCAAGGTATCCGCGACCGATCGTTTTGAAGCAGATTGGAGAGCTGGAAAAATCGCAGGAAGCGACCGGTCGCAAGGTATCCGGGACCGGTCGTTTTCAGACAGATTCGTATCCGACCGGTGGCGAAGAACTGGCGACCGATCGCCTGCCACCTGTGCTGGATTCTTTCCACGCATTTTCAAGTTGCTTTTTCACATGGGTCAGTTCCCTACCCAACTCCATGTGCCTCCAAGAGTCTTTTATGAGTGCTAGGACATATGGCAGCTACTAGGGAAAGTCTTAAACTACATTAAGTATAGATTGGTGGGTTGTTGATAGCCTACCACTTTTTGCTTTCCTGAAATTATGGATCTTGTTTTAGGGTGGCTGGTTTGCCACATGTTAGAGACTTTTATAGGGTGGCTGATGATGTAGAGAGACTTTACACTTGTCTACTTAAGTGGGAAGTGCAGACATTACAAGCAGTGCTTAGTGCTTTGTGCTTAGAGTTTAGTGCAAAGTGCTAAGGCCAAGGAATCAGAAATCCAAAGGAGTTCAAGAGGCTAAAGGGTTTGAGAGAAAGCCAAGGAAGCCAAGGAGAGAGAGAGCTCAAGTGTTGGAGTCTTGTAAGTCTAGAAACCAAAAGGGGGAAACACCAAGTGTGAGAGAGTGTTCACAAGTGCATCAAAGTGTTGAGCAAGGGTGTGAGAGAAAAGTGAGCTTGGGGAGAGAGTTGTTCTAAAGGGGTTTTTTCTTTGTAAACCAAAGTTGTAACATACTCTTTCATTAGTGAAATTTCTCAAGGGGTCACCAAGAGGAAGTAGGCAAAGAGTTGGCCGAACCTCTATAAATCTTGTGTCATTTGTGCTTGGTTATTTTCTGGGGGTGTATGTGTGCATGATTCATCCATCATTGTGTTTGTTACAAAGTCCATCAACAACAAGATCATTAGGGGAGTGCATTCAATTGCACAACAGTTGCTCCACCCGCAATTTCCACTATTGTTACCATCAAGCTCGACAAAACCAACTATCCACTTTGGTTAGCTCAAATATCTCCCATTCTTTGCAGCCGTGACCTTTTTGGCTATGTTGATGGCTCGATGCCATGTCCACCCAAGCATCTCCCAGCAACAAATACTTCTATACTGAATCCTGTTAATTGGGTGCAACAAGATCATACCATTCTCAGTTGGATCAACAACTCATTGAGATTGAGTCCGGCAGTATTGGCTGTTCTCGATCTTTCCCCCACTTCGCGCCAGATTAAGCAATCATTGGAGCGTCGTTATGCGTCCACCTCACATAATCGGATTTTACACTTGCGAAATGAGTTGTTGCGTACTATTAAGGAAGATATGTCAATTTCTGACTTTTTGGACAAAATGAATTCGATTTCTGATAATTTGCCTTACAATACCTCACTATTACTCACCCGGACTTGTCTTATGTTGTGAACCAAGTCTGCCAATTCATGCACTCACCTACAACAGTGCACTGGCAGGCATTGAAATGCATTATGCGGTATTTAAAGGTCACATATGATCATGAGCTTTAGTATCAAGCTGGCAAGCTTGAATTAAATGCTTATTCTGATGCTGACTATGCAGGGGATCCTAATACAAGACATTCTACTGGTGGTTTTTGTGTCTATTTTGGTTCTAATTTAATTTCCTCGAGCTCAAAGAAGCAGAAGACTGTTTCACGTTCTAGTACAGATGCTGAGTACATGCAATTAGCTTATATCGCTCCTGAGTTATCTTGGTTACGCTCTTTATTCCGAGATCAGTGTATTTTCTTACCTATGCCTACCATATGGTGTGATAATGTTTCTTCTATTGCTCTTGCTTTCAATCCGGTTTTTCGTTCTTGAACTAAGCATTTGGAAGTCGACTACCACTATGTTCTGGAGAAAGTGGTTCATGGTGAGTTGAATGCTAATTATATTTGCTCCCAAGATCAGGTCGCTGATTTGTTCACTAAAGGTCTCAGTTCTTCTCGGTTTAAGACACTTGTTTTCAAGCTTCCTGTTCTCCAAGGACCACTTAGCTTGAGAGGGGCTGTTAGACCAAGGTCTGACATGGATAAGTCTACTGAGTTTTTAATTTGAATTCATGTTGTTTGAATGACAGTTCTTTATCCTTTGGTTCTTTTGAAAGAGGAGCTTTGTGTTGCATATGACTCTATCGCTTAATAGTTGATATCCTGGTTTTTAGGAATATCTTTATGATTTTCAAACTATCATTATAAATACATAGCTGCAGCCTTATTGTTTTTGCAAGCTTTTACGCCATTTCAAAGTCTTATAGTAAATTGGCACACGGATGGAGTTAAAGAGAATTATCTCCAATTCATTAATTTCAAATAATTGCATAAGGAATTAAAATAAATTTGAACATTTTCCATGTTAAAAAAACTCTAAAATGGCATTGTGGGAAAAATGTAGTATGGTCTAGAAATTAAGGGTTTAAAATTAGGAATTAAGTTTTTATTTGGATATATGTGGGTGTAACTGTTGTGTAACGTGTCGGTTTCAAACTATTATTTTATTCATTTGTACTCATTCCTTTTATAATCTTGTCTTTTATTGAGTAATTAGAATGAGAATCAAATAATTACTCCATAAAATAATGAGAATCAAATAATAAAAATAAAAGAAGGAATACAAATGGGCAACACAAGAGTATGAAAATCACTACACAATTGCAAAAGAGTAAAGGTCTGTTTGGGAGTGCTTCTAGAAGGGCTATAAGCACTTTCTGACAACCAAAAGCACTTCTGACAGCGTTTGATATAAAAGTTTAGAAGTGCTTTTGGGTCATAGAAGTGCTTTCTGGAGAAGCGCCTACTATGTGCTTAGGAAGCACTCCCAAGTGCTTTTACAAGAAGCACTTGGATTTTTGAAGAAAAATTCAATATCTTTATATTAAAAGCGCTTTGACTATAAGCGCTTATGAGCAGAAGTACTTCTAGAGAAGCAGTCCCAAACGAGCCCTAAAGAGAGTGCGATATCACGGCAATACAAAAATGCAAAGAGTATTGTTTTTTTACTCGATCAATTGGTACTATTTATATTTTTAAATATAAAAGCGATAATATTTTATTGATAAGAATAACAAAAATAAGTACAAAATCACTATAATGCCAAATTGTTATTAGACTACAAATATATATTTTTTATTTATGATACAAATGATATCAAGAAAAGAGAAAGTAATATTTTAAACGCTTGAGCTACAAGCTCTTTACGTAATATTTCTATCATTGTTTTAAGTGATATTTTTTGGGCAGAAAATAAAGAAAAGTCAAATGAGTGTGATAAATTACAATATTTTACCCAAAGTAAAATGAGTGTATATTCAATGAATGTCGTTAGCAGGAAAAATAGTGAATCGGAATTACCCAAAGAGTGCTGTTAAATGAACCCTTAAATTAACTGAATACACCCTACTACAAAAATATTTATTGAATTACTAATTTATCCTGATATAAAATGACGAAAAAGAATATATGAAATTGGGAAACAAATATAATTTTAATAAGTACACTCCACTCATCATATTCAACCCTAATCAATTAAAACAAGATCCTAATTTCAATTTTCTTTCTTTCTTTTTTGAATTAAACATCCATAAACAAAAAATGTTTTCCTGAAACAAAAGCATAAAAGGCAAACTAGAATCCGCACCTTCTGTTTGATCAAATTTCTGAACGAAGAAAACCTCTATGTGCTGTGCGTTGGAGGTCTTGAGATGATTTTGGTCAGAAAATTCAAAGCCAATTTTCTCAAAGCTTTGATTTTGCCCATCATGCCAGTTGGCTTTCCTGCTTTGTTTGCTATTGAACCTTAAACAATTTCTTATTATATTCAGACGATAATAAATTAATGGGTTATGGTTAACATGATGTTGAATAAGGCAAACTCTAAAATATGCCATTGAAATCCGAGTGAAAAAGATAAAATTAGAGTGGCAGCTTCAAACCAATTGTCATCATCAGGATTGAAAATTGCAATACTAATTCTCTTGAATATTATAAGCAAAAGCAAAACAACTTGTCAAACTCCTCTGCACCAATAGGTGATGTCTAAGAGAAATATTTGTCGATCGTTGAGAAAATTGCATAGGGTATACACAGTTAATTAGGTTGTTATGTGATAGAGTGTATTATGATGTATCATGGGTATTTTTGGTAATTAAATAGGGTGTACTTAGTTAATTTTATATTTTGATTAAAATACTAGAATATACTTAGATCATAGGGTATACTCAGTTAATTTTAGGATTCGTTTAGCACCACTCTTACCCAAAATGTATAATATGCCAGCGCAGCACATTATGTCACGTGCATGGTATGGATGACGACATCAGCAGCCTAAGTCGCAAGTAAACACTATAGCCGTTAGATCAAATCCCCCAAGATCCAAGGGCGGAGAATGAAACCCTAACCACAGTGAAGCACATTGGCTTCTATTTAAAAATTCACAAGCTCCTCTCATTTTTCTCATCCTCTGCTCTGTCTCGCTCTTCAAACCAAAGTCGGCGAGAGAGACCTCTGAATCTTTTTCCAGTTCTTGTCGTCCGTTTCTTCAGGTTCAAATCTTTGTCTCTTTGTTACAGCGTTTATTATTTATTTAATAAATTCAGTTGCGATGCTATTTCTCCGATTTAGCTCTAATTATTTTCAGATGTTCATGTCTCGAAAGCTTTTGAAAAATTCTCCTTTTGTTTGTTGTTTGTTGAACTGATGAATTTGTGAACTGGGTTTTGTTGGTGTTTTTGATTAGATCAGGATTTTCGTATAAACTGCATGTGGGTTTTAGGTGTTTCGTTTTTCTGATCGTGTTTGGTAATTTTTTTTTTCCATCTGATTTTGTTTTTGGATTATGGTTCTGTTCAATCCGTTCTCATGCCTCTTTAATTAGGATTCGGAAAATTAAAATATTTTGTTTTGATATTTGTTTATATTTTGATGAAGTACAATCATGTATCTGCTGAATGATGGTTTGGTATTATTATATACTCTGTCCCTATATTTTTGTAAAATATTAATCCCTTTTATTATTATGCTTCATTATCTGGTTTGTGGATTTGATCAGTTCCATGCGACTCGTTCCCTTGAAGCCATAGTAATAGGTGTTGCTTTTTGAAAATATCCCTTCAATTTTTTTAGTCCTGTTGATTTGGGGAATTTCAGGAGCAACTATATTTTCCCATTATGTATTTTGTTGAGATTACAAAAATGAGAGATTTCTTTTTGAGTTTATAGTTGTGAGTTGTTATTTGTTGTAAACAGTGATGATCCTACAGACCTGTAATGATTTGCAGATATGATTGCAAATCTTTAAGAACATCTAAGGGACTGAGTTCTTTAATAGTAATGCATCTTCCGGTTTTTGTTCATTAGTCTTTAATGTTAGTTGTTTTTTTCGTTCTTATGTTATGCTTATGTCTCTGCATCGTGTTTATTGTTTGTTGACGAATATCCATGTTGTGATTATCTCGTAGTGTATTCAAGCTAATTTGCTGATTGAGTTTTGGTAATCGGTTTGTGATTTCAGTTATCTTTCTGAAATCCTGTAATGGGTAAAGAGAAGTTCCACATCAACATTGTGGTCATTGGCCATGTCGACTCTGGTAAGTCGACCACCACTGGTCATTTGATCTACAAGCTTGGTGGTATTGACAAGCGTGTTATTGAGAGGTTTGAGAAGGAAGCTGCTGAGATGAACAAGAGGTCATTCAAGTATGCCTGGGTGCTGGACAAGCTCAAGGCTGAGCGTGAACGTGGTATTACAATTGATATTGCCTTGTGGAAGTTTGAGACCACCAAGTACTACTGCACTGTTATTGATGCTCCTGGACATCGTGACTTTATCAAGAACATGATTACTGGCACCTCCCAGGCTGACTGTGCCATCCTCATTATTGACTCCACCACTGGTGGTTTTGAAGCCGGTATTTCCAAGGATGGTCAGACCCGAGAGCATGCTTTACTTGCTTTTACTCTTGGTGTCAGGCAGATGATTTGCTGCTGTAACAAGGTGAGCCTTATGTTTTAAATTTCAATTGGTATTGGATATCAGCCATTGTTGTAGTTATTCAGAAGCAGTTCTAACTTGTCACATGACATCAACTATTGTTTACAGATGGATGCCACCACTCCCAAGTACTCAAAGGCAAGGTACGATGAAATTGTGAAGGAAGTCTCATCCTATCTCAAGAAGGTCGGGTACAACCCAGAAAAGATCCCCTTTGTCCCCATTTCTGGGTTCGAGGGTGACAACATGATTGAGAGGTCCACCAACCTTGACTGGTACAAGGGTCCCACCCTTCTTGAGGCCCTTGACTTGATCAGTGAGCCCAAGAGACCATCAGACAAGCCCCTTCGACTTCCACTTCAGGATGTGTACAAGATTGGTGGTATTGGTACCGTCCCTGTTGGACGAGTTGAGACTGGTACCCTGAAGCCTGGAATGCTTGTGACTTTTGGCCCCACTGGGCTGACTACTGAAGTTAAGTCTGTGGAGATGCACCATGAATCTCTCCCAGAGGCCCTTCCAGGTGACAATGTTGGATTCAACGTGAAGAATGTTGCTGTTAAGGATCTCAAGCGTGGTTTTGTTGCTTCCAACTCCAAGGATGATCCTGCAAAGGAAGCAGCAAACTTTACCGCTCAGGTCATCATCATGAACCACCCTGGCCAGATTGGACAAGGATATGCTCCTGTTCTCGACTGTCACACTTCCCACATTGCTGTTAAATTTGCTGAGATGTTGACAAAGATTGACAGGCGATCTGGTAAGGAACTGGAGAAGGAGCCCAAGTTCTTGAAGAACGGTGATGCTGGATTTGTGAAGATGATTCCCACCAAGCCCATGGTTGTTGAGACCTTCTCTGAGTACCCCCCACTTGGACGATTTGCTGTGAGGGACATGCGACAGACTGTTGCCGTTGGTGTCATCAAGAGTGTTGAGAAGAAGGATCCAACTGGTGCCAAGATCACCAAGGCCGCTGCTAAGAAGAAGTGAACCGGACTGGCTCATCAGATTTCCGCAGGGGATATCTTATATGAATATGATAATAGTAGTAAAAACTTACCTATTGTCACTATTGCTATTGTTTGTTGGTCATACTGTTTTATATGTTATAGTTTTTGGTCGTCATTGTTAGGCATCCAGTCCCAGAATTGGGTGCTTGACAGGCGGTGGCGACGTTATAGTATACGGAGTCCTTGTCCTTCAGTTCGGTGTTGAGTCTAGTCTAGGTGCTTTGGGTTTTACCCTAGGCGGCCAAATATGCTTGTGATTGGTTCTGCTACTCTGGATTTTTATTAAAAAAAACTATGTTTTATTTTCGTGATGATTCTATATCCCTTAGGTATTTTACATTTCCTCTCATGTGCATTATCCTGTTGTGGTATATGAATTTTGATGCAGCATGTTTGTTGATGCCAAATCTTATATCGTGCCCATATCCTGCGATATCTTACTATTGTATAGTGGATATGGTTATTTGTCTTTTCGGCCTTCGGAGGCATTCTTGTTCTTTGTTTATTCTCACTTGTTTAGTTTTATCCTGGGATTGGACTTGTGCTGTGTTGCCTGACAAAAAGGATTACACTTGTGGAGTCTCGTTAGTAAAAGCATGGTAAATTTGGATTCCGATTAATTTCAATATTCATGTGTTAGTAAACGGATAAAAATCGGAGTAATTTTAATACTCATGTGTTAGTAAACGGATTAAAACTGGTGGAATACATTAAAATAGCTATTCTTAGGGTTGTCTTTGTGAAAATAATCGCTTATCCGATTTCTTTGTGAGAGAAATCGAGTTGTGAGATAAAGCGGTTTGACGTTTGGTAAACTTTTTGTTAAAAGTGTTATTGGTACTAATTCCCACATAATCAGAAAAATAATTCGCATAATCATTAAAGTCAGGCCTCTTGGCTGATTCATACATAATCGTAAAATGAAAGCACTCATTAGCTTCCTTATAATTTTCTCTCACAAAGAATTTTTAATAATAAGTGATTTTCTCATAGTTTACCAAAACGGGTTGGGCTTCCCAAAATTTTTAAAAATCACTTATTATCCCAAATAAGAATGCCAAACTGACTCTTAAGCAACCGTATGTGTTTTTGAATAAGACTTAGGGCCAGTTTGGCATTCTGTCTTTGTGAAAATAATCGCTGTCAGTTCTTTGTGAGAGAAATCGGTGTGAGAAAGCAGTTTGGCGTTTGGTAAACTTTTTGTTAAAAGTGTTGTTGGTACTAATTCCCACATAATCAGAAAAATAATTCCCGCATAATCATTAAACTTAGCGCCTCTTGGCGATTCCTGCATAATCAAAATGAAAGCACCTCATTATTCCTTATAAATTTCTCTCACATCAATTTTTAATAATAAGTTATTTTCATAGTTTACCAAACGGGTTCCAAAATTTTTAAAAATCACTTATCATCCCAAATAAGCGATGCCAACCCAAGACTAAAATGAAGAGTATAAATACTCAATTTTACTAGTAGTAATCTGATCCAGAACCGACATTTAAATAAAGGATAGCAAAGCATGGGGGACAATGCTGATAATTGAAACTTTGAAAGTAGATAACCTTAATCTACATAGCTTATAGGGATCCACCCAAACCCTATTCCTCGCACTGCATTTTGGCAGCAATTTTGTCCCCACATCTCCACCATTAATCGCGCGTGCATATGCATTGCTCTCTCTTGTATGCGAGGCAACAAAGTCTTATGTCAATAAGAAATTTTTTAACGTGCGTGACTGTCATATTTTAGTATTATAATCCATTCATACTATAATACGTATTTTGTATGTTGACATAGTATTCTAAAATATAATCCCGTCACACGTATATTGATTATAACCAATAGTCGTACGATGATCACTTTGTAATGATGCATATTTTGTCTGTTGACACAGTATTCTGAAGTATAAACTCGTTATACATGTATTGATTATAAAAATAATAGTATGACGATCACACTCAAGTATTTTCCAACGGCCATAATGTAATATGACGATCACACTCAAGTACTTTCCGACGGGTCATACCCTACCAAAGAGGATTATCTACAATACGAAGTCTATAGCGCATAGACACTAATCATGCACACATGGGAATATGGGCATTTAAGCTAAGTGGAATCTTTTCAAGAAATACAGTGGGAGACTTATTAAAGACATTGATCTCCCTTTAGCCACTATTTTCTAGGGAATATAGTCAAACAAATACTGTATGAATGAGAAACATTGGAGACCTTATTCTTCTATGATTTTGTGAGGACCTGTCTTCTTTCTTTTCGCTGCCGTGGAGTATGACGTAGAATTTATTATTGATTTTTTTTTTTTGTGTGCATTTCAAAAATCTTATATTCAAATTTTGAGGCAAGTATGAAATATTATGTAATACTAGATGAATTACAAATGTGAATCTGCCACGTGCTCTCTCCAAAGTGGGCTCATGAGTTAGTGGAAGTGGTTACATGGTTATTAGTTGATGCATGTCCCTAGACTTTAGTTGTTGAGTAGTTGTAGTAGTGATGTTAATCCACTTCAATAGTAGAGGCGTCGTGGGAAAATTTCCCTCTTTCTATGCTTTCAGTTAGAGTCCTTATTTGTATAAATTTCAGTGGCTTTTCATTAATCGAATATCAGATATTATCTCTTACTGTTAGTTTGTCAAATTTGGAGGTTTGGGGTTCTCTCGAAGCAACCCTTTTGTCTAATTATTATCCCGGCTGAGCCTTTTTAATATTGATGTTACCATAGGTGGCCGTAAGAAGAAAACTAGATACCAACTCTCCGTACCTAATCGCCCAATCACACGAGCCCTGTCCCAAGCACGTAACAGAATCTCAGATTATGACTACTCTATATGCATCAAATGCTAAACTCAACGATTATTAGTAAAAACACTATATATATACAAATTCTGTGGACAAAACCCACATTGGGTAAACTATTGACATATTCATAACTTGTGTTTTTGTGTGACTGTGAATCTTTTTATTTATATTTTGACCGTCACTTTGAAGAACTACTCGATAAGAAGCCGATATCATATTTGAATGTAAAAATTTAGGGGCCAGCGACTGCAGAATTCTCAGCCTACTCAAGGGGCCGGCGACAACTTGGCTCTTACATACAGTCTAGTCTTATCTTCTTCTTATCCACGTACAATAATCTAATTTTCAAGCCAATCTTGTATTCTTCGTTTCTTGATCTAAACAGTGAATCTCAGCCATCACAATCTCCATCCAAATTCTAGCCGGAGACACATTCATTGCTGCCCCATGGTAAAAATTGGTTTACAGTCCATGACATCGAAGACAGGACAAGAGTACATATCAGTGGTGCCTTAATTCGACAGTAAAAGATAGAGATATGTCAACGATGGCGTGACCAAAAAAGTGTGCAAATTGATAAAGATGGGTGTTTGTATTTATTTATCAACAGTGTCAGTTGTTTCATCATACGTACCATTTATGCCCACTGCTTTTAATGTAATGTTTTGCTCATGTCTTCCACACGTTTGTTCCAACCCAACCCCCAAGGAAAGAAAACCACAACATTATCACTTCATCTTTCTCCAAATTTAACTACACCATACACCTTATTTTTGCTTGTTCGGACCAACCCTTTCGTTTCTTCTAGTACACGTGAAATTAATAGTTTTCGAGTTTGAATCTTCACCCGCTTCTACTAACACCACCCGTATTTAGTTTACCTTTTTTTTTTTTTAAATACAAGAAGGAGGAATCGAACATAAGACCTCGAGTACATGAATAAATACTCTTAACCACTTGAGTTACAAGCCCTTTACAATTTTACCTTTTAAATAAAGAGTGACGCTATTCCCGTCTACCATTCCTGTTTTCTTACGTCTCTTTGAAAACTGAGAGGCTAATGCTGCAGTCATGGGTGGGTGCCCACCTTCTATGGTAACTCACTTGTTTGAGTGCCACATATCTCACAATGGAACACAATATCAAAGAGTATTGAAACACAGCTCCAGCCCTTTTTCACACTTCCCTTTACAAAATTGTTGGAACCACATTGGACCAATGGATGAACTTCCAACCACTACATTGAATCGCCTACCAATTTCAATTTAACAAACTTATCAATGGAACATAAATTTTTCTTGATTTTCCTTTCTTTCTTTTAAAAGCATGTAGGGTTGAACTTGAACCAAAGGTTTATACATGTATGAGTTCTAGGGTTGTGGCTAAGTAAAATGGAAGTGGACGTTGAAGGTGGAGAGGAAGGAAAGAATACGTGGCTAATAAATGGTTGAAAAGCTCATGGCTTGTGAGAGGAGAGGACTTTAACGAAGAGAATACGTGGCTTATATATTATTCATATAATAATGCCAATCGCTAGTTTTCTTGTTTTACAAATTTCTGCACTGAGGTAATTTCAATGATCTGTCTTCTGCTTCTTTTTCTTCCTCAAAAGATTCTGTTTCTTTTTCTTTTTCCTTTTCTTTTTAGGATGAATTGCCTATAAACTTTCTTTGTTTTTTTTGGGATGAATTGCCTAGAAACTTTCATTTGTCTTTGAACCAGAATTTGAACTTGAACAATGTGTGCAGAGAAACAGTCCAAAACAAGAACAATGACATCAAAGCAAGATCACAAAACTACAAAAAGGCAAAAAAAGCCAAAACGGCCAAGGAGGAAACCAGATCGAAGATAAACTCAAAAGATATGAATATATAAAAATTAAAACAAACCCCACAGAGAATATTAAACATCAAGCAGAAGTAGGTCCAAAAACATAAATATTTGATTAATTAATAAGCTAAGCTAAGCTAAGCTAATTAAGCTATGCAGCTTTTGCAGTACAAGCCAAATAACTGCAACACAGATCATGTAGCACACTAGCTAGATCTTCATCAACCCCGCCTTCCCTGATCTCTTCTCCCACGCTTCCACTGCTTCTCTCAAAACCCAGTTCTTGATTTGCATGCAGCTCTGCTCTGGCTTGTGATCTCTGCCTTTTCATGGCCTCCCTTCTGCGATCATGATCTGCCATCCTAAAACAAAACCACCCACAAAAAGAAAAAAGAATAAAAACCAAAAACACATATTCAAGAGAGAGAGAGAAAGAGAGATGAAAATATACTCCTTAGAGAAGGTGAGATGATGATGGGTTATCCCTGAAACACACAGAGGAAGGCCAAAGGTGCCATGGAGGTTTAACATGGACTGCATTTTTTGTTTTATTTTCTCTGGTTTTTGATGGATGTGGAGAAAAAATAATTGAGGGAATTTTAGATTGTATGTTGTATCTATTTCAAGTCTTGGTTTTTGGGGATTAATTTTGAGAAATGAGATGGTGTAAGCTCTGAAAAGGTTATTAAAGCAAAAGGGGTTGATCTATCTAATTGTAGAGAGAAACTCTGACACACTAGGTTATAGCCTTATAGGACCATGGTAGAGATGCATACTGTGAAAGCTTGCCACATGGTGAGGGAAAGGACATGGGCTCTCATTTCTTGTTGTCTGATCACAAGGCAATAAGATTTGCTTCATGCATTTGGTTCTAAACCAAGCCCAATTTTTATGCAAAGTCAAGTCCAGTAAGTGTGTTTCTAAGCCTAAAAGCCCAGATGGTGATGATGCCAAAAAATTTATGACTGAAAAGTATTTGCAACCTCGTTAGAGCATTCACAATAGACTCCTTAACTAGAGAAGAATGAGAAAAATACAACTTCAATTATGTTTCCTATCCACCTCCTAAAATATGGAGACTTCTAGGAGCTCTCTAGTTTATGACTTCCTAAACTAGGGAGTATGATTAGAGTTAAAATTTTATAGAGAGCTCTTAAAATAGTTTTTATATATTTTTAGCTAAATTTTAACTAAAAAATAGAGAGCATGATTATAAATGCTCTTAAGGATCCATTTAATTCACGGAATTATTTGCTTAATTGAGTCCCAGTTTCTAAAGAATGAGAATAAATGATTCTAATTCCCGGAAATGCTTGAAAATAGTAACCATGAAATAGGCTTTATTCTCATTTAATATTTGGTTTGTACAATAATTGAAATTAAATTATTATTTTTCTTACTTTTCCACTAGCACCCTTACCTGGTCATGGTGTTTTTGAACAGCGTTATTGATCTGTAGACGCTTTTTGAATTAATTGCATGCCTTGTAGTCTGTCCCTGTGGCTGTGTTCGTTACTGGTTAATTGTCTTTCTGTGATAAAATTTACTTTAAAAAAAAAAAAAAAAGAAATTTACATAACTACCGTATAAACTTCTAGGCATGTGCGCAAATACTATCTTAACTTTTAATTTTTATTTTTAACTCCCTGAACTTTGAAAGTGTTGCAATTCACCATCTATGTCTAACTCTGTTAAAGTATCCGTTAAGTGTAAAGGTATTTATATCAATTCAATATAACTAAAATTAATTATAAAAACTGAATTAAGAGAGAGAGAGAGAGAGAGAGAGAGAGAGAGAGAGAGAGAGAGAGAGAGAGAGAGAGAGAGAGAGAGAGAGCTGCCTTATCGTTAACCCATCCTCCACATAAGTAGCATTCAACGGGTCTACATTGTCCATGTCCCAAAATTTAATTTGGAACTCATCACTTGCATAGCAGCCAAGAATAAGTTCTTGGTAGTTGGTACGTTGTATCAAACTGCACTACCCCCAGTTTTTTTATTTCCTCGATTGTGCCCAATTTCACTACTTTTGGTGCCCTTAATATTGTGAAGTTGTCTATTTAGATCCCTCAATATAAGTGACGATTGTATGGAAGGGGATTGTGTTGAATTGTTTGGATTCGCATGAGGGGTTGGGGGTTGGGGGGAATTGGCGTTGGAAAAAGGTAGGTGTAGGGAAAGGTTTTATATATACATATTGGATTAAGCATCAGACATAGGTGATGGATTGCAACACTTAAAAGTTTGGATTTTTAGCCATTTCTTTTCGAACTATTAAGCGATTGAACTTACACTCGAATTATTTCATCTGCCGATTTAGTCACTCAACTCGTAATAAATAGTCAATTTCCACTTCACTGTTAAATTTATCTAATTCCATCAACTTTTCTCATTAATAACAAGTGCAAATTTGTAATTTTAACTCAAAATTCATAAAAATATTGTAAATAATTAACTTTTAGAAGAAAAAAATTATTCTCCCCACAAAACCCCCACCCTCACCAATTTCTTCTTCCCCAAAGATTTTTTTGCTTCTAAAAGTTAATTATTTACAATATTTTTATGAATTTTAAGTTAGAATTACAAATTTACCCTTGTTATTAACAGAAAAATGGATGAAATTAGATAAACTTAACTAGAAGGGGAAATTGACTATTTATTACGAGTTGAGGGACTAAATTGGCAAACGAAATAGTTCAGTGTAAGTTCAATCGCTTTATACCAAAAAGAAACCGCACTTTACCCTAAAAGTTTAGGTGGTTAAAAATAAAAATTAAAAGTTCATGCGGTGATAACGCACATACCTAAAAGTTCATGTGGTATTTATGCAAATTTTCCTTTAAAAAAAAATTTAGTGATGTGAAAAGCTTTTGAAGATTGAAGATGAAGTTTGAATACCAAAAAGTTAATAAAAAGGGGAAGCACTAGCGCCCACCGTGGGGCTCGAACCCACGACCACAAGGTTAAGAGCCTTGCGCTCTACCAACTGAGCTAGACGGGCGACTTATTGGATGGTGGACACTTTTGATTATAAGAATGCTACTTGCATATCGTAGAAGGAAACTATTCTTTAATATGAAAAAAAAAATGGCTAAATGATTCAGTCGTTCGCCTGAAAATTGAATTGGAAGAAATAATAGGATAGTGCAGCAATTTGCTTTTCTTTCTGAGAATAGACATTGGAATTATCCAGGAAAAGGAGCTAATAGATTCTATGCCTGTCCTATGATAATGGTTTCACAGTGAATTGCGAACATTTGACGTCTTCTTCTTACACTTGGAATTTAAATCATGACATATATGGATTCTAGCTAATGTCATATAGTTAAATTGCTCGAGCGGTAACAACTTAGTTTTATGAGAAGAAAATGAAGAAATGGAACTGTAAATGACTGGTTGGATCAAATTTTTCCAAAACGTTTCTCCTAAATTATCCCATCCAAGTCAATCTAAAGGAGGCAGAATCCAACATCCTCATATCAGGAAGAAAATATCCTAACCCAAGGATAGGGGGATTTTTGCTCGAAAGAGCTCCGGCGGAGGATCAGGATCCACCACCTGCAGCATCCACTTTGAATGCTCCAGGAAATCACAGAACAAATACAAGAGCAAGTGAGAATCAGTTGGCAGCTCAACAGTCCACTTGTGCTTTTTATCATATACTTCTCCACTTCCGAGATATTCATAATTCTTCAAACAGGGTCCTTCGGCAAGCTCTGTGAAACTCCACAGGAAGAAACCGAGTTTAGATTAGATTACAGAGGCAAAGGATAACCATAATATATTTCCAGTTACCATAACCTAAGTGATCTCATTAATAGACTGGTAGAAATACGACCTAGAAAGTGTGGTCTTTCTACCCTTGTAGTTAATTCAGGTTATTCAATCTTTCTTAAATAGTCATATCCTAATTTCACAAAAATCACATTATTCATAACCCTAAGACTACATCAGATGCCCGCATAAGGTGATATACATAGTGAAAAATCACAAAACCAACTCTCCCTTCATCAATGCATGAAGCCTCTGGTGTTCAGTGATGGCATCCACACACTCCTGCATAAGAGGGACAAATGGATTCTGCTGTGGGGTTTGTTGCAGATTGGCTTGAGGCAGCTTGGCTGCATATGATGAGAAGCATCACATTAAAACATCAGGAAATACCTTTCGCTAAAACAATTCAAGAAGAGTTTGAAATGAAATATGTTCACAAGTGAAGAGCAACTTACAGGCCAAAGCATCAATAGCCTGGACGAGAGTAGCTCGTAATTGATGCATATCCATCTTCATCAATAGTTAATGTTGGCTGCCATTCCTTAGTCCTATAATTGAAGACACTGTAGTAGTTCTAGTAGTTAGTAAATCACTTCCAATTGTTATTTTCATCCCAAGCTTGGCAAGTGCTTGGATTACCTCTAAATTTAAGATTTTTATACTGATTTAGTATTGATGGAATGCACTATAGCCTATATACAGAAACATGCACTAATACTATTCATCGTGCCATCAGATTTTTCATTTTTGGTTCTGCAGTTGAAACATAACACTCTTTTACCAACCGTAGCTCCTGTTAAACATAAGAAGACAAAGAAGATGACTTAGGAGGTGGAAGTGGTGAAGACAAAAATGAATATGACTGGTTCAATCTTGTCCAGTTGGGGAATAAGCAAAACTGAAGAAAACCATTGTCTGAGGCTGTCACACCACTGCTCAACTTGAGGATAAATTCCCAAACGCTCAAATGCATTAACAGCTTGTTTTTCGGATATTGGCCTTGTTTTCTCGAACTTGAGATTATCTAGCAATCAACAGCAACATTCATAATCTCTCTCAACCATAGTTGCCCATCTTCAGCACCAGTTAGACCAAACTATGCCCTAGAAGTTGGAAGGCATTCCTCTCATCCAACAAGCTTCTCATTCTCTAGGCATCACTAAACCTTCCAACCCCAGCAAAGATGTTGGACATAAGCACGTAGTCCCCTCCATATCCTCTCTCCATCTCCAGTATCTTCTTTGTCACCCTCTCACCCATCTCCACATTACCATGAAAGCTACAAGCACCCAAGAGCGTCCTCCAGATCACAACATTAACGATATCGGAAGGAATCTCCAAAGCCATATTTTCTGCTTCTTCTAATCTCCCTGCCCTCCCTAGCATATCTATTAAGCATCCATAGTGCTTGATATCTAGTGCAATTTCATACTCGTCGACCATCTTCCCAAAGAAGTTTAGCCCCCTATCAATTAATCCTCCATGACTACAAGCATTGAAAATACTCAAGACTGTCACTCGATTTGGTTTGAGACCAACTTGCTCCATACTATTAAAATACTTGACGGCTTCTTTCCCCATTCCATGCATTGCAAACCCAGAGATTATGGATGTCCACGACACCAAATTCTTCCTCGCAACAGATATCTCCTCAAATAATCTCAATGCACTCTCAATGCAGCCACATTTTGCATAAGAATCCAATAGGGTATGTCAGATGCATTAAATCCTCTCTTCTCAAAATAAGCATGTAGTGATTGGTAAATCTTAAGAACCCCAAGAACCGAAACAGCTGGAAATATGGCCAGAAATGTAACCTCAGTAGTCTCAACACGATCTTTAACAACGATTCTTCGAAACAATGCAACAGCTTCACGGTGCTGATTCTTTCGGGAGTAGGCATCAATAATAGCAGTACAGGACACAACAGTAGGGGCTGGCATTTGATCAAAGAGAGACCGAGCCAATTTAAGCTCACCCCATTTGGCCAAACCAGTTATCATGACATTCCAAATGACAGAATTCCTCTCGGGCATTTCGTAGAACACATGGAGAGCAAGGAGCAAAGAGTCACAAGCAACATACAAATTAAGCAAGGCAGTTTGAACATAGACATGGAAATGGAAACCGAGTTTGTGAGTGAGGGAATGGATTTGGGTATCTGGGTTGTTGGATTATGGAGGCGTGGAGAAGAAACGACTAGGTGAAGGAGTCGAAGGAAAGGGAAAATGTTGGAGGTGTTTGTAGAAAGTGAAAGCTTCAGGAGGGAAGGGGCCAAAGGAGTAGCAACGAAGCAAAGTGTTGAAGAGGAAAAGATGGGCAGTGGAAATGGAGTGATGGAGGAGAAAGCCAGAGGTGAGAATGTGAGAATGGATTTGTTGGGTGGCTGAGCGACTAGTTGGGTTTTTTAGCGAGATAGAGGCCAAGTGCCCTGGTTGCTTGATCTAGGTTGGTGTTGAAGACAATGAAGAAGATGAAGAAAAACAAAGGGCTTGAGCTCAAATTCAGCCTCACCATCAGGCACGACCCATGATTCAGAAGGATGGGTTCGTTCTGGTAGAATGAGAACTTGGCGGGAAAGCCCATAGGTTTTGGTGATGTCAACTAATTTCTATTGGCAAAAAAAAAAACTAATTTCTGACCCATGAGTTTAGCTTGCAACCTCTTAAGGGCCCTTTTCGTTTGCGGAATGAATCTTGGTCCCTGGAGGATGAGAATGAAGACTCCTATTTTGGAAATGCTAAAATGAAATTTTTTTTTCTTGTTCTCTTTTTATTAATTTTTTTAAAATTAGCGATATATTGTATTCATAGATCAGGCACAGAGGCCATTAGCCGAAGAGGCAAGTACATAAATTAAAATTTCTTCTCCTTTGATTATCGCTTATATTTAAAATTTCTGTCCTTTTCGACTAGTACTCTTATTAGCTTTGTCAGCTTCTTTCTCAAAAACTTCTAAAGCGGATGTCTACAAATTTGTGAATCAAATTGAAGCCTAGCTGGTTGTATTGGTTTAAACTGGAATTAGATTCAAAGGGGTTTCAGTTTGTACTAATTTCTTGATTTCCATTCATCAATAGGAGGGATACGAGTGCAAAGAAATAGCAACGATCTCATTCCTCGTACGAAAGTTTATAATAATTCCATTTCATAATTTCCTTACTCTTAATTTAGTGATATTTTTCTTATCAACATTCAAAAAAATTTCAGATTTAAACCCGTCTCGTTGATAAAGAATTATACATATTAGGAGTAGCTGCATGATCATGATAGATACAGCCAGGTGTAGCGTAGATACACATTGTTAAATATGTATACGTTTTGTGTGTACAAATTACAATCATGATCTCTTGGACCCCTAAACCACATATTCCTTGGACCCTTGGGGTCCAAGAAATCATGACTGGTACAAATTATAGTAGTGGAATGTCTTCTGCCGTACATATTCTTGTGGCCAACCAGTGAGGGAGGCTAGCACCAGAAGAATGGCCAAAAGAGTGGTCACGGATGCTCTATTATTTAGTGCATGTATAATGAGATATTTAAACCTGAGAGGTCCAAAGCTTCTCATGGGTCTGCATCATCATAAATGAAACAAGTTGATGAGTGATCTGCAATGAAAAGTCAGCAACAAAAAAAGCCAAGCAGCTACAACATTCTACAAGTTCACAAAGTTGAATGACTTGTAGTATAAGAGATTTTTTAAGCTCCGCCGCCATTGTTGGTTAACTCCGTAACATAGTAAGTCTTTGGGTCTAATGATTGTCTAATACGATTCCGATCTTTGATTGTAAAAATTTAAGATCTTCAATCTTGTTCGTTCCTGGCTTCGTAATTGATTTGCAAAATGAGGTGTAGTTACACGTATATAGGTTTACCTCTTCGCATGAAGTCATGAGGAAAGGTGCTATATTTACCTTTAATTTCAATCATTGAGTTCGAATGTTTAGAAAAGTCCTCAACAAACTATACAACTTCTCTTTTTTGGGCCAAACCCTTAACATTATCCCTAGCCCCTTCTCTCTCTATTTTGGGTGTGGTGGGGCTTGCCCTTCCTGTCAGTTACGAAAAGGAGGGAACCATACAATCTGCAGCAAAGTCACCCTTTTACCTAAAATGAAGTATATAACAATATGGATGGATCCTGAGGAGGTTCAGTGAACAAATGAGACCTGCATATGCCATTCACTGAATAAAGGACACCCTTGAAGAGTGAGTACATGAGAGGCTGAGACATGATTGTGCCCTTTTCCTTCTTAAACCGTTGAACTGGATTTTACATAATGTGACCACTCAATAGTGCAACTCAATGCTCGTAACCGCCTATTTTTTAGGTCGCTCCTTAAGGTTTCTCTTGTGAAACATTAGCCAAATCGATAATACAACATGTACTAAAAGGAAATCATTTTGTTGGTAATCAAATGACTAAACAACGAGGACGGTTCAGATCATTAGAAGACATGTCGATGCTCGCATAGCATCCTTCACTTTCAGATTCTCCCATATTTATAGCAAACAAGTGACACTCCTTAAATGAATAGGAATTTGGTGAGCCTAATGCTTCCAATTATTGATGCCTTGTAATTTTATATCAGTCCACTTGATGACCAGCTTAGCATTTCTCTCGTTGAAGTGATTGAGAGAGAGTTTTTAACTCTTATGCATCAATTGCTGCTTTTTGGTGTTTGTGGTTCAAGTTGCTCCGTCCTTTAGCTGTATGATTTGAGCTACAAATTGGGGGGGCCTGCATTTGCTGCCGCAGATAATGATTTTTGCAATTTCCGGCTAATAACGCAATGACATGTAGGATAACTTTTTCACATGTCATTGTGTTATTGGCCGGGAATAGCAAAATAGTGTTATCCCCGTTTCATGTAAGTTTTTTTTGGCATTTTTAGAGTTTTGCCGAGCTGACAATGTGGGAACCGAATTTAGTCATAATCATAGGTCAAATATTTCATTCCATTTGGGGATTATTTGACCTAATTGGGAATTATTTAACCTAATTGGGAATTATTCAACCTAATTGGGAGTTACTCAATTTAATTGGGGATTATCCAATTAAATTGAATGTTACCTAATTAGGTTGAGAATTGATTTGGTACCTACCACAATTCTCAATTAAAGGAGGAGTTACCTAATTAAGTTAGGGATTGATTGAATACCTACCACAACTAGGGATTTGATTTAAATCCCTAAATACACCAACCTCACCTACCACACCAACCTCACCAACCTCGTCGAGGCCCCCTATAAATACATGGCCACACAAAGGGTTGAGGTACGTCTAAATTTCTCTATGAAACTCTAGCCACCTCCTTTCTCTCCCTCTCTTACATAAGGCTCCAGCCGCCCGGTTTACACCATAAACATATATATCTCCGTACCCTAGTTAGCTAGTGTTTTTCTCATAAACTCTCTAACTAACTTAGGCATCGGAGGGCCTTTGGCCAACACCCCCCGGGTGTGGTCCTCTTATTGGTTCTATTTTGCAGGGAGAAAGAAGCGGCAAAGAAGAAAGGGGAATCTTTTCAACCGAATATTCTCGTGGGGAAATTTGCTCCCACGGACAAGATACCCCAAACTGTAGAAACTGAGTTTTCTATATATTTCAAAAGAGATATTACAACCTATTTATATACAAGGAATAGGATGGTAGACCTATCAATTACAACATAACGGAAATACATTGATAGCCTAATAATATCATAATAGCAGAAGACAATGAAACACTGGCATTCATTGGCCCTTTACTAGTCATAACCCCTTTACGAGTCATAACTATGATAACTGCCTAACATTCCCCCGCAAACTGGACACCGGAGAGGTGACAAGTTTGGAAACAATACGTTCAAAACGGCCAGCTGGTAACCCTTTTGTGAATACATCTGCAAGCTGAAGTTGGGATGGAATGAACTGAACTTTGTGACTGCCAGAAGCGACCCGTTCACGAACAAAGTGATAATCAATAGCAATGTGTTTTGTACGAGCATGGAAGACAGGGTTAGCAGCTAAGTATATGGCATACAAGTTGTCACAATTGAGTAAAATTGGACGGGTAAGCGGATAACGAAGTTCAGTCAAGAGACCTTGAATCCATAGAGTATCAGCACAGGCATTGGCAAGAGCTCGATATTCAGCTTCGGCACTAGAACGAGAAACTGTGAGCTACTTCTTGGCACTCCACGAAATGAGGTTGGGTCCTAGAAACACACAATACCCGGTTGTGGATCGGCGAGTGTCAGGACATCCGGCCCAATCTGCATCGGAATAGGTGACTAAGAATGAACAGTCAGGGGACTTGTGAATTGGAAGGCCAACTCCAAGCGTGCCTTTTAGATAACGTAAAATCCATTTGACTGCTTCAAAATGAACATCACTTGGTGATCCCATAAATTGAGAGACATGTTGAACAGCATAGGAGATATCAGGACGAGTCATGGTGAGATATTGTAAAGCACCTACCATCTGTCGATAAAGAGTAGGATCTGCAAGGGCAGTACCATAGGTTCGAGAAAGTGTACCTTTCGAAGCCATGGGTGTAGAAACAGGTTTGCAGTCCAACAGATTGCTGCATTTGAGTAGATCAACAGTGTACTTGTTTTGAGTAAGATGGATGGAAGCAGGTTGATAATGAACCTCCACACCAAGAAAATAATGCAAACGCCCCAAATCTTTTATGTCAAACTCAGTGCCCAGGGTGCGGATAAAAGCTTTGAGATGAGAAGAATCACTCCCAGTGAGAATGACGTCATCGACATATAACAGTAATATCATAACAAAAGAGTGATTCTGATAAACAAACATAGAGTTGTCAGCCTGACTTTGAGTAAAACCAACACGAAGGAGGAAAGAACTAAAACGTTGAAACGGGGAGCCTGCTTAAGGCCATAAATGGCCTTATGAAGTTTACACACATAGTTGGGACGATGATGATCAGCAAAGCCAGGTGGTTGCCGCTTATAAACTTCTTCGGATAGAGAGCCATGCAAAAATGCATTTTTGACATCGAGTTGTCAAAGAGACCATTCATAAGAAATAGCCAGACAGAGAACAGTGTGAATGGTTATGGGCTTAACCACAGGACTGAATGTATCAAAATAATCGACACCAGATTGTTGATGAAAGCCTTTGGCAACAAGGCGTGCCTTATAACGTTCAATTGTGCCATCAGAGCGCAGCTTTACTCTGAAGACCCATTTGCAACCAACCATATTGAGCGAAGGAGATGACGGCACCAAGGACCAGGTGCCCTGCTGAAGGAGTGCACGATACTCATCAACCATGGCTTGTTTTCATTCGGGATCGCGAGAAGCTTGTGTGTAACATGTGGGTTCGACGTCTGTGGTAACCAAAGCAGTGAAAGCTTGTGGAACGGGGTATCTTGTTGAAAAATTGGCATGATATTTGGGATTTGGCTTGACAATTCTAGATTTGGATCTGGTGTGAACAGGACTGGTATGCCCACTTGGTGGTGGAGGAGCGACGGCGGGAACTGCAGCAGGGGAAGGCGAAGAACTTGATGTTGATGATGACGGGGATGATATGGCTGGTGTTGGAGAAGAGAGTGAGATGGCAGGCTGTATCGGTGGTGAGACTGGAGCCAAATTGGGCGTGAATTCCGTAAGAGAGATGGGAGAGCTGGGATCGACAGGAATAGATGTAGAGGAAGTGGACCCGGATGTGGGCTGGGCTGAAGCTTGTGGTGTGACAACAACAGTGGGCTGAGCTTGTGGACTAGGGAGGAAGCCCATGGGGACTACAGCAAAGTCTGTGAGTTGAGCAGGCTGAGGAACAACAACATAGTAGAGTTGGTCTTCATGAAAAATGACATGGCGGGAAATGTAGAGCCGACCTGTGGGAGGATGGAGGTAATGGTAACCATGATGTCGATCACTGTAACCAACAAAAACACATTGAAGAGAACGAGGTTGTAATTTGTTAGTTACATAATCTTCAAGATATGGGTAACATATACATTCAAAAACACGAAGGAATGCGTAATCCGGGGAATGGCCAAATAAGGTATGATAGGGTGAAGTCCCTTTAAGGATAGGTGTTGGAAGCCGGTTAATTAAAGAAACTGTCGTACAAAAGGCTTTGACCCATAGGGTGTGAGGCATGTGAGCAGTATGTAAGAGAGTGCGTCCCATATCAGCTATATGACGATGCTTTCGCTCTGCTAACCCATTCTGTTGGGGTGTATGAGGACAAGAAAAACAATGCACAATTCCATGAGTAGCACAAAACTGTTTAAATTGCAGGTTATCATATTCCTTTCCCCCATCGCTTTGGAATTGTTTGATAGACAAAGAAAATTGATTTTTAACATATTGTACAAAAGTAGAAAAATGACCAAAAACTTCTGATTTAAGACACATAGGGAAAATCCACGAATAACAAGTGTAGTCATATGTAAATAAGACATAATAGCGATATCCAGAAACAAAGACAATTGGAGACATCCACACATCTAAATGGATTAAAGCAAATGGCTCAGTAGAACAATGTGTAGTAGACGAAAAAGAAAGTTTTATTGATTTAGCTAATGCACAATGGCTACAAGTGGAATGTGACAAACGAGAAAAAGAACCTAATAAGGACCTAGAGACAAGTGTGCTAATAAATTTATTGGAGGGATGACCAAGACGACGATGCCACAGAGAAGACGAGGCGACGACAGAAGAAAAAGCTTGCTTGGAACAGGACAAAAGCGTTGGAAAGATAGGGTAAAGACCATCTTTACATAGGCCTTGAAAGAGAACAACACCAATTTGTAAGTCACGAATTTGGTATCCCGAAGGAAAGAAAGTAATACTAACATTAAAATCACTAGTAAATTGAGCGACAGATAAAAGATTTTTGCGAATGGAAGGAACACAGAGAACATCAGAGAGACGAAAGACAAAAGTACCCGAAGAAAATGAAATGTTACCAGAATGAGTGATGGGGAGGGTGTCACCATTACCAATAACAACCTGATCCGAAGCTACGTACAGAGTGCCAGAATGGAATGGTTGCGCATCATGGGTCATGTGATTGGTGGCACCGGAGTCCAAATACCAGTTAGGGTCGGCAGAGGACGCAACATGCATGCCGGCAAAAGGACGAGGATGAGGACACTTGGCTTGAACATGACCAAATTGTTGGCAATTCCAGCATTGAAGTGACTGGCGAGAGGGTGGAGGACCCAAAAGACCTTGAGATGAGGATGAGGGACGCGGAGCACAGTGGAAAGGTTGGCCAGAGCCAGAGAAATGACGAACTTGAGGCCGACAAAAGGGACAAGCGGATTGGTCACTCGGGCGCAGGTGGCAAGGGCCACGGGGGGACCAAGCAGCAACAAAAGCGATAGGAGAAGCCATAGGAGCCATCTGAGCGGCTAAGGCATGTTGCCCTTCAAAAGCAAGGAGGCGAGTTCGTAGGTCCGAGAAGGAGGGAAGCGGTGGGAAGTTCAGAATAACCGTCACTAACATTTGGTAGTCAAGACCCAGACCACGGAGCACATACGTAACCAAGTCGGAGTTGGAGACAAGTTCCCGGATCGCAGCGAGTTCATCAGCCAAACTTTTGGCTTGAGAAAGGTATTCAGAGATGGATTTGGAACCTTTGGTGAGAGAGAAAAGTCAAAATTTCAGCTTAGCAGAATTGGCAAGAGATTACTGTGAGAAATTCTGTTGGAGACAGTCCCAAATGGCATGCGAGGTGGAGAACCCAATGACTTGTTGAAGAACACTCTCAGACAGCGTAGCACGAAGAATACTAATGAGGCTTTGGTCAGTTTGAAACCAAGAGGCATAGGCAGGATTAGGCAGGGGTGGAGTAGAAGAATCAGACTTATCAGAATGAGGCAGAGTAGGTGAGGGGCAAGGATGAGATCCATCAACAAAACGCCTGAGATTCTGGCCTAGTAAGAAAGGTTTCACTTGGCTTTTCCATAGGAGATAGTTGGTATCAGAAAGTTTGACAGAGACAAGGTGAGAGATATTGGGAATGGAGATAGTGGGAACATCGCTGGAAGCCATGGAAAGGGAAAAAAAAAAAAAAAGGTTTAGGCTCTTGATACCATGTAGAAACTGAGTTTTCTATATATTTCAAAAGAGATATTACAACCTATTTATATACAAGGTATAGGATGGTAGACTATCAGTTACAACATAACGGAAATACATTGATAGTCTAATAATATCATAACAGCAGCAGACAATGAAACGCTGGCATTCATTGGCCCTTTACTAATCATAACCCCTTTACGAGTCATAACTATGATAACTGCCTAACACAGACAATAGCTAGCATAGGTATCCTATTAGCTCCTGTCTTATATATGGTACGGCTGACGTTCCACAAATGACCTCATAATTAAGTGGAATTTTATTTTCTTATAATTATTAGCTCCATGAAAATATATATAACATGAAAATTTTGTGTACTGGTTTATTGGGGCTGACATATCACATATATGCTTGTGGCTGAGTCTTTACTTCATGAAAAAATATATATATATTTATGTATATATGGCTGGAGACAGTCTGGATAAGTAAACATAGAATATTCAAAGCCAAGATGGGTTACTACAAAATACCTCCTTCGTAGAGCAAAACTAAATCATAGATGGAAGGAGAGTAAAGCATTGAGAGGTTCGCTACGCAGGAGAGATGTCGCCGTCGTCAGTTATGACCCTGTTGGGGGGCTTGGGACGCCGGCGTCATCTCTCCTGTATAGGAAACCTTGCATATGCAGGAAAACCACTACCGTGGCAAGCAATGGCAACCAGAAGTTTTAGTTTTGATGAAAATGGGGTTCAACTTTCTTTGTCTTAGCAAAACACTAGGAGCACAGCAAACTTTGTACACTTCAAAAGAGTATTTATTTTCATTTTGTTCTCATCCTTACAGTTTGCTGTTTACTCTTTGTTTTGCAGGTGCAAAATGCCTGCATTTTCAGCTCATACATGTCTCTGGTGCAAGTTCTCTCGGTTTCTTCTGTGCCAAGCTTAGACTTTGATGGCATAATATTTTCCCCCAAGAAAAGCATAAGAAGGAGCCCACACTTCCAAGCTTACAAGCATCTAAAGAACTAGCTGCATAAAACTTGGTTACCAATGTTTCTATTTTAGTTTTTTGTTTGTTTTTTGTTTCCATAACAATAAAGTATGTGTGTCATCTCATATAAAATATTCCTTAATAGTTGATAACTCATCCAAATTATTGTAAACATTACATGTACTCTCTTGGAAATGAAGTGCTTTTACCTAAAATTCATTTTGATTGTTAATTTGTTGGTCTACGATTCAACTGAATCAGGCATACCAGAAAGCTAGATCCAGGTAATGTTTTGTTTTTGCTTCTATGTATGCTTAGCCAAGATTCATCCATATTTACCACGTAAATCGGTTATAATACCATACCCTAAAGTAAAACTTCCGTCGCCCACTTATATTATAGCACATAGATTGGTCATACCACGTGGCAGTGTTCCATTACCACGCTATAAACTTTCAATGTATGTTCAATCGACAGTGTTTTATCAGTAAACATTATCCATCAAAACGATACTGTTTGCGTTAAGATGTTGAAGCAATAATCTATTCTTGTAAAACGCTAATTTTCTTCGCAACAATAACCCAGGACGTGAACATTTTTGGTCAAGTGTTTCATGCTTCCGACAGTTTGCCTTCCATCTGGAGAGCATAAAATATAATCGTCTCATCACAAAGAATTTTGATCACACATTTCACGTCTGACGGCTCCAAAAATATGTTATAATCTAAAGAAACTTTCCAATTGTCAAACTAAGACTGATTAAAACCATCCCCTCCTAGCTCAACTTAAAAAACACTCCTACCACAAAGCACTGTGGAGCTTCAATAACCGTGTAGCACAAACAAGAACTCATTTCTCCTGCTTAACAACAATCCATGATATCCTCCTATTGTCCCCAGTATCCCAAAAATTCTAGAAAAAGCCCACTCTATTTTGTATGAAAACAAAGAAAATCAGATGCCAGATAGAATTCCTATTCCTATTATTGCTAATCAAACAATTTATTGATATATATATATATGTGTGTGTGTGTGTGTGTGTGTGTGTGTATTCTGCAACCGATTATATGAATTTCAAACCACATACTGGCCAAATGATTCAAAGGAAAATAGACATTGCTTTAAGTGTCACTACAATAAGTTCATACTTGTTGGATGCTGCAACACCAAATTTAAGAAAACGATGGGTATTATCGCTAAAATGTTTCTCAAAAGCCAACCAGCTATATTCAAGTCAACACTGTTACAAATTCATGGTTCCAACAACTGTAGAAACACATTAAAGTTCAACTTAGCTTCAAGTTGGCTGTTTCATGTTCAGAAGCCATGCCAGTATTCAACTACCATGACCCTTCAGCACCCAACGTTGGATTTTCGAAAGCAGAGAAACCCCAGAAAGTCTTCAAAGAGTAGGGCTGAGAGATGGTTACACCTTCTTCAGTGATTTTGGAAATCTGCAATTTCAAAGTTTAAAGTGTGTCATCTTACAAGGAAGTGCCAATCCATGTTCAAGCAAAACAATACACTCCACCCATACAATGCACAAAATTATCAAGATCCTTAAACACTGATTGATGGATTTTCCTTTTTGGCCTTGCAACTACTATGCCAATTTCAAACTATTAGTTTCACTTCTAAAAACAAAAATAATATCTCATTGCAGTTATCTGATGCGTGCAAATATGCAATATCACTTTATTAACAGAACTTTCTAGAAATAAGTGTTTTCACTTTACTAGCAAAGGAGGCAAAACAGAGGAAATTGTTTCACACCAAACTAAATCCACAAACATATGCCACAAACCTTCAGCGCCTCTTCAGAGACGAAGGTGGTGTTTAAAATCATGTGATGTTCATAACCACACAATATCTAGCATTAAGCACATCCAAAGATCAAAAACAATTTCCCTCTTAAATGACCCATCATCACCTAAATGCTTCCTTGTATAAATATGACCAATAGAAACGATGAGTAAATTCTACCAAGCAACTCATTGTATAATGTGATTTCTGATTTGCATAAAATATATAAAGAACAGATGTTAGAAAACTTGTTGGGTAGAAATAGGAAAATATTCCGACAGAAAATTGAAATCAAAACCATGCAATCATGTTCATTAGCATAATACTTTTCCTTTCCTTTCCTCTGTCTCCACTTCAAACACTTTCCGGAGCTAAAGCCCAATTAATAGTCCAGTAAATAACTAGCACTTCACCAGTGAAAGGGAATTACAAAACTTATGAGGCTCATGAGAGTTTCTTACATGACAAACTAGTACGATCAAGAGTGACAAAAGTTTAGAGAAAACCTATTTGAACGTGTGTATGTGAGAGTGAGAGAGAGAGAGAGAGAGAGAGAGGTTACAACAATAGAAAAACAAAACACTTCAAATATATTTAAAAAGGTTTACCAGGTTTCATATTTAAAAAGGTTTATATGTTGAAGACGATTAAAGATAACAGATAGGTGAATTATATGGCAGGTCAAAAAAAATAAAAAGATAGATAAGAAGGCCCTAAGTAATTGCTAGTCAAATCATCGTTTCTTAAAAGCCTTAATATTATGGAATCGATAGCTTATAGCACTGTTATTATTATAGGATGACAAAAGATAGAGTAAATAACATTAATTAATTACTATACCTGAAGCTTGTTGACAGCAGACCGATCACGATAGAGAAGGACACGCATGCATTTCTCCAGTAGCTTTACACCCTCTTCAAAAGTCAAGTTCTCATGCCATTCATCACGAAGAATAGGCCGTGCAAGGTGATTTCCAAATCCTGTAGCTACATGATTGTCCTCAAAATTTACACCTATCATGCTAACCTGGATAGGGATAAAAGAATATGACAAGTAACTAAGTCAGCTCATTCAGAAACTTTATTCTTGAATAAATAAATAAATAATCAGCTTTCCTAATTGCACACAGCATGCTACAATGCGTTAAGGGAAGGATTATATGAGGCCTACCATGCCAAGGTACTTCTGTCCTTTTTTCACTCCACCAAGGACAAGAGAGTTCCACAGTGGATTGAACTTGTTACGCCTATTGTACATCACACGGGTCAAATAGTTGTGGACCTCTTTAGGTCCCAAAGAGTTGCCATCATCCCACATGTTGTCATATAGGCTACAACCATAAAACTCAAAATGAATAATCTTTTGAACTCCAGTTGCAAATGATACCAAGAAGCATAGCAAAAATCACAATGAAAGAATTAGGGAAGGTATCTTCTACATAATTTTTCTTGAAAACAATGCTTACATGAGCTCATCAAGATAACGTAATAGCTCTTGAAAGTCACTTATTTCTCCACTTGCACCAAGAAGAGAATGCTTTCCAATAGGCTTCATTCGTTCCACACTCTTGTATCGCAGGGTAGACCCATAAGAACCTATTAGTAAATGCATCATTTGATATTGTTACAAACCTAAACAGAAACATGAAAAGGAACATACATGGGTGTCTAAATTTTGCAACGTAAACAGCATTGAAACTCCAAAAGAAGAGATGATGAGCATTGTTCGTAAAGCGATGGACTTTAACCTTTATGTCAAAAAATAATTAAACTTGAAACACAATCTAAATTGGATTGACAGCTAACCTCCCATATCAGCAGCCATCAAAATTCCATCTTTGTACTTCAGAGCCACCACAGATGTACCAGTTACATATGGGTACCTTCAAAAAATTGTATTTTAAAAAAAAAGAATTAAAGGATTGAAATGTCATATAGAAAGCAAAAACCCCAAATACCATAAGGTCTACATACATACCAAAAATACGCATCATACATTTAACATTAAGAATGAGAAAAGCGAGAAGTGTGAGAATAGAATACAGGGTTCTCTGAGAGGCTTCAGGGTTGCACAGTAGGCCGGGTTTGGCTTGGTTCGACTCCATTAACTGCTCAAAAAATCACAAATTCAAAATCAAAGTAATGAAACAATAATATGGGTTGTGGAAATCAGATAGAGAGTGAAAACTTACACTCGTTTTTGTTCTCTAAATGTTGAGGTAACAGTTATGGAAAGCAACACCTATTAATTTTGCTTGAAGGGAACGAGTCACATGGAACTGATAAAATCCACAAACCAGATAATGAAGCCTAATGACATATAACACAAACATTTGAAAAAAAAACACCATAAACAAATGTCAAACACCAACCAGATCAGATCTTCATGTAGCAGATACAATATTGTACTCGACCACCAAACAATAATACAAATCAAACGAACAGATTATCTTTCATAAAAATTTGAAAAGACTAGCATGTAAATTTGAGAACCCATTTCATCAATTATCAAACATCGTTAGAAAAACAGAACACCTAAAAACCCACATGCAATTTCTACAAGAACCCCAGATCTAAAACCCATCTTTGAACAAAACCCAGTTCATCAATTAACTTAAATCAAACAAATAACAAAACCAAACGTGAAGATTTCTAAAAAAAACTTTAAAGCCACAAACATTTAAACAGGTACAAAAGCTTAAAGCAAGAGCAGGAGGATAGAGATACGAACCTCAAGAAACTAAAAGTGAAGAATACAGAGAGGGAACTCTCTCGCAGCCGACTTGAGTCTGAAGAGCAATATAGAGGAGAGCGAGCGCTGTTGGATCTTTTTTATTTTCCTTTTCCTTTCGCTCAAGAAATTGAAAACCCGGTTCGATTTACTGGATTTGGGTAGTCCATGTGGAAATGGGTGGGCTAAGGCTTTAGATTAGGCCCAGTCAGTGGAATTGGGCAAAAAGTTCACGCCCAACTATAATTTAGGTCCAGCCCAATTTGAAGATTTTGAGTTTAGCGCACAAATAAAATAAGCATTGTGGAGAGTTGCTTTAGTTTTGTGTCATTAATTGCTTTGCTGCTAAGAACATCATTCTATCTTTTCTTTGATTTATTAGGATGAAATCATTTATATTCATAGGCAGTGGGTGCTTGATGGTGAAAGGAAGATGCCCACCAGGAATTTGCATATGCAATTCCATGGGAGAGAGATGCATTCCATATGCTTTGTCTCAGAAGGATTTCAACCTGGAGTATATTGCATGTTGTAGTCTACATAAAAATGAATACATGCATGATATTTAACATATGAACCCGCTTGAGTTGCAAGACTAGCTAATTGTCTAATGATCACTTAGGTATATGGCAGGTGTTGAGAATTGGTCTGCATCAAAATTGATTGGGGAGCATGTTGGTGGATCAGCTGTGAGAGATCAATATGCTATGTGTCAAAGATAAGCATAGTTCCATCAGATGTGACCAACATACCCGATATGAGACATGGACAAAATGCAGCAATTGAGAACAGAGAAACTCATGTTTTGTTGATTTCTGTTGGTGCAAATCTGGTATTGACTTCTTAGCTACTAAGAAATAGGAAGGTAGACAAGAAGGAAGAACAGCATAACATTACTGGAAATAGCAATAAATGCTTCAAAAGGATTCATTAGAGCTTCAACATCACATGATTTACTATTCACTAAAGCTTCATAAATATATATATATATATATATATTTACTAAGAAGTTTGTAGAATTTTTTGTATATTTTTTTCTACTATTTAATGATTATGATTTTTGGAAGTTAAACCATTAAAAAATAATAATAAATGGAAGAGAATGACAAGTGGCAGCATTTGAATAGTGCGTCGTCAATGCTTAAAAGATGAAAGAAATGTGATAAGGAGTTTGTGAGATTTTTTTTTCTGAATTTTTCAGATTTTGTATGAATTTATTATGATTTTTGGACCTTAAAGCATTATAAAATACTAAAAAATAGAAGAGAATGACACATGGCAGAGTCAGATTGGTGCGTCATCAAAGTTTCTGACAAGTGTCAGTATCGCGTAGCGAAACGTGTCATCAGATGTAATTTCACAAAGAATGAATAAAAAATCAGAAAAATGCACAGAAAATTTCTAAAAATCTATTGCGACATTATCTTCGACTATGATGTGTGAAACCAAAATTTTGAATTTAGAAAATTTGAAGTAATAATTGGAGGAAGAGTTGTTGTAAGGGAGAGTAATGATGTTCAACATAGTATTATTGTTAGTATAAAAATAAACTTGACTTTGAGAAATTATTTGAATTTTGTATATGTCAAAATTATATTTTTAAAGCTTAAAAGATGAAGGAAATGTGATAATGAGTTTGTAGGATTTTTTTGGTGAATTTTTCTGATTTTGTGTGAATTTATTTTGATTTTTTGAAGTTGAAGCATTGGAAAATACTAATAAATGGAAGCAAATGACACATGGAAGCCCCAGATTGGTGTGTCATCAGAGTTTCCGACAAGTGTCAGTAGCGCGTAACGACACGTGCCATCATAGGTTCACGTTTGTATCTTAAACGTAAAAAGTTCACAAAAAATGAGAAAAAATGCACCGAAAATTTTTAAAAACTCCTTGTGACATTATCTTTCGACTATGATGTGTGAAAATTTGACCTTAGAAAATTTGAAGAAATAATTGGAGCAAGAGTTGTTGTAAGGGATGTTAAACATAGTATTATTGTTAGTATAGAAACAAACTAGGATTTGAGAAATTATTTGAATTTTTTATATTTCAAAATTATATTTTTAAGCTTACAAGATGAAGGAATTATGACAAGGAGTTGTTGGGATTTTTTGGTGAATTTTTCTGAATTTGGATTAATTTATTATTATTTTTTGAAGTTAAAATATGAAAAATACTAATAAATGGAAGAGAATGACACATGGCAGCGTCTCATAGGTGGGTCATAAGAGTTTCCAATAGGTGTCAGTATCGTGTAGCGCCACGTGTCATCAAAGGTTCATTTGTATATCTTAAAAGTAAAATTTTCACAAAAAATGAATTTAAAATCAGAAAAATGCACCAAAAATTATAAAAACTCATTGTGACATTATCTTTAGCTATGATGTGTGAAAATAAAATTTTGACTTTGGGAAATTTGAAGTAATAATTGGAGCAAGAGTTGTTGTAAGGGATGTTCAACATAGTATTAGTGTTAGTATATAAACAAACATGGATTTGAGAAATTATTTGAATTTTGTATACGTCAAAATAATATTTTTAATTTAAAAGATGGAGGAAATGTGATAAGGAGTTTGTGAGATTTTTTGGTGAATTTTTCAGATTTTGTATGAATTTATTATGATTTTTGGAATTTCAAGCATTGGAAAATACTAATAAAAAATCAGAAAAATGAATAATACTATTACTCTCCCTTACAACAACTTTTCCTCCAATTATTACTTCAAATTTCCCACGGTAAAAATGTTATTTTCACACTTCAATTTGGTAGGGCTCGTCAATGGGCCGGGCCGGGCCGGGCCTGCCCAAATTCAATGGGCTTGGGTCGGGCCGAGCCGGGCTTTAAGGAGGAGAGAGAAAATAACGGGCCGGGCCGGGCTGGGGTTTTTTAGAAAATTCAAAGTCCATGGGCTACCCATGGCCTGGGCCTGAGAAAGCCCATTGGGCCGAGCCGGGCTAAGCCCAATGGGCCGGGCCGAAATGGGCCTACTTCATTCAAAAAGAAGAAGAAGAAGAGGAGAAAGAAACATAATTAAATATTTTTTTTAAAACGGATGGTATGAATAAATATGAAAATACTTGGTGACGGATTCAAAAAAAGCTTGATTATATTTGGTGATATGATATGATGTTCGTCTTATTCTTGATATATATAATTGTTGTATTAATAATTAACACAAATTAATGTGCTAAACATTCAATTATAAACTAGGGATGAGTAAAGAGAAGTAAAAGAAATGAAACAAAACAAAAAACCCAAAATAAACACAAACATCCATTTTTATCACCCTTTTATCACATTGTATCGCTACTGTATCGCCACTCTATCACCAGTTTATCATGTTTTAGGCAGAATTTTTCAGTTTTGACATCTGTTCAGTTTCTGACCTATAACTTTTCAACCGTTTATCCAAATTTTGTGTTCTTTATATGGTTGGATTCAGCACGGAAAAATGAAGAACACTACGCGGACGAAATGTCAAAAATGGATACAAAAATGAGTAGAATTCAGTGGAAACAAACACTACGTTTTCAAACAAGTGATATAATTCTAACGCTTGAATGTAACCAAATGCTAATTATCAATAGGGGGTATGTTTTCATCTTCCAAAGCTACTTAACTTTGATGCACAAGCTTTTGTTTTTTTTCCAGAGAAAAAATTCACCTCAAACCACAAATCCTAAACCCTTATTTATAAATAATTATATATGTATGCGAGCCTAACGGGCCGGGCTTTTGTGGGCGGGCCGGGCCGGGCTTTCTTGGGCTTAATCGGGCCGGGCTGGGCTTCAGACACCCAAGCCCAAGCCTAGCCCAGCCCATTACGGGCCGGGCCATCCCAAAGCCCATAACGGGCAGGGCAGGGCTTTTTCTCGATGGGCCGGGCGGGCCCCCATCGGCCCATGAGCCCTACAATTTGGCATTTAATATACTTCTGGCATTTGACTTACAATCTTTTTGTGTCTGAATATGCTTCTGGCATTTATCTTTTATACCAATTTGTTTGATGAAACAATAATAAATATATTTTATAGTCATTCACGTCATTTTTTGTTATTCCAGGAACAACCAAATCTCCCCCTAACCATGGAAATTTTGTCTCATCAAAATGATAATGTGTCATAAGTATTGTCCTTCAGGGACAAAAATGCATATAAAATAAACAATACAACATAATGCAGAATCTTCAGGTTCACTTAATATAATCATCGTATCAAGTAGTACAAAGCATAGAACTTCGGATTCTTAACATCAATGGGTGCAAACATGCTTATGACACAATATAATAAGTATCAATCATGTGCTTTCATAAACTTACAACAACCTTAAAACTGTAAGGCTAACAAGCTTCCTCTTTGCATGAGGATTTTATAGGTTTCATGAAGGACATGAAATATAGTGGAGAGATATATGTTCTGGAGACACATATGTTTTCTGATAGGAACTTACTATGTTCTTGTTCCTAATGAACAATGTCTTCTCTCTCTTTTCATAAATTGACCCAGAGGCTAAGTGAAAGAGGCCGATTCATGATCAAACTACTTCCCTAACTGAGTAGTGGATCATGATCAAAGATAATCTTGCTTATGAGGTCTTGATCAAAGATAATCTTGCTTCCATGAAAATCTTCAGGATTTCTAAGATGCCAAGTGCTGTTAAAAGGAATCGGGTAGGTATCTTATCCTTTGTTTAGAAAGAAACAACAATGGGGTATTATAAAATTGTCCAAAAGTAGGGAATATATATAGCAAAAATAAGAATATAGAAAACATTTGGCTTCAATATAAACTACACGTTAGTCTCAAATCAACCAGATTACTTTTGACAAAATTCTCAAAAAGACAATCTGGAAATTCAGTAAAGAGTAAAACAATAAGAATTGAATCTTTTCACAAATAAAAATATCTCAAAGGTTGGATCGAATACCTGAAAATGGTCGACAAGCTTTAGTGACGGTTCACCCAAAATGGTTACTATTTATGTATAATACATTTGCCATTATATTTACTATTCATGTGTACGACACTATTACATTATCATGGAGTTTCAAGTTGTTAGTATGAAAATTGTATTGCCATTTCCTAGACTCTAGCATAGGTTGGGAATTAATGTGTGAATATAATTTGCTAGAAGATTTGGCGCAACACATCAATTCCGGATTTTCAAAGAAAGACTTGATCGATATGAGGAAACTTATTTCAGGTAATTCATGACATAATCATGCATTCATTATAGGATTTCTAGTTGGAGTTATTTTCACTATGTTAATCCTATTTTTAATAGGATTAGATTTTATCTCTTGAGATTACTTTCCTAGTTAGACTCTATTTTCTTTTAAGTTAATATATTATCTTTTCCTACCTATTTGGCGTCTTTTACTTGTGAGTCCATGTTGGTTCACAATTGAGATTAATGCAAGTAATATTAATTGAGATTTTGACGTTTGTGACTAGTGTCCATATTGGAATATATATGTGAAGTCATATTTGATTGGTGTAGAGGTTAGAAGTCGACGAAATCATATAGGAAACTAAGATTCCATATTGCATGGGAACTAAGAGTCCTTACGGGATTAGTTTGATAGTGATAATTGATTAGAAGGAGTGTACACTTGGGTTGCGGTTGTATTGGAGAGAATGGACGTTTAAATAAACGTTGGTTTCTTTCTTTTTGTTGGGACAGCTTTCGACATATTGTTTTATGAGCATATAGAATTCTAAGAAAAGCTGTTGTGCATATTTGAGATAAATCATCAAGTGTTCCATGTTTACTTGGTGATTTATCAAACACTTTTATCATTCATATTGCATTCATATGCATGTTCGGTGACTCATACGGTTGGGTGCACTAAGACCGTGGTGGCGGTTTTCCTCCGGCGAGCTTGAATTGATCGTGACCAGTATCGGATTCAACATAAGGAGAGTTGGTTTTACTCCGGCGAGCTTGAAGCAATCGTGGTTGGTATTGCGTTCAACATAAGGAGTGTCGAAGATCATCCCGTGACAGAAGTTGAGTTACGAAGAAGTCGGTAAACATTATCTAGAAGGTGTCTAGGATAAGTGTGTGAGTACTTCTTGTAATCATCGTTCTATAGTGGATTTGTGTTGGACTGAGGAGTCCCGTGGATTTTCCCCAGAGGTGGGGTTTTACCACGTAAAATAATTCTCTGCGTGTTCATTTATTTTTACGTTCAGCACGTTTCAGGATTGATAAGCCATATCAATCCTGATACCAAAGTTTAATTTTTTTTATTGGTTATAATCGTTAATTGGCCTAATCACCCTCCTCTAGGCATTTTTAGTCATCCTACAGGTAATTTCACAAGTCCTAGTTTATATGTCAAGGATCTTCATGTCCGATCACTTTTTCACAAATATAGTTCCGAAGAAATTGTCAACTCTCATATTATTAATTTATTATCATTATCAAGGATCTTCATGTCTTGATTTAGTTGTGTGATGAGGATCAAGGAACTTTTGGTCATGATCTCTGTATACTGTAAAAATCATCATATCACATGATTAATTCATAAAATAAATTGCTATAAATTGTTTGTAAATAAATTGCTGATATGGACGATAAACCTGCACCATACTTTAAATAAAGTTTAAGTGTGCATTAAAATAAATTCATAAAGTAAATTGCTTGTTGTATGGACGTTAATTTTGCACCATACTTTAAATATTAAAGTAAATGTGCGACAAAGTAAATGTGTTTGTATGAGTACTAATTCTATTCCATACTTTAAATAAAAATAAAGACAGTTGTGTGGATGATAAACTCACGCCACACTTTTAAATAAATACTGTTGTATGGGTAATAAAACTACACCATACTTTAAATATAAAAAAATATCGGGGATAAAAACCATTCCACTAAAAATAATTAGGAGGTTAAACCATCCATTAAAGTTACAATAATAAAATGAACATATAATTGTAAAGTGATATTAACAGCTCAAATGAGACTATATATCTTAGGAGTGTCTCCAAAGTTAAAAGTCATAAAAATGACATAACTTTGGTACTAAATAGTCTCCATGGTTCATGTTACTCTTTAATCATACTTTAGTGAACCATAAAATTATCTATATGTACGTGTGTGTATATATATATATATATATAGAGTTTCCATTGAGGGATCCATGAAATTAGCTTATTTGAGGGACACCCTTGTAGGGCCCACTCCGTATTGTATTTCACTACAAAAAATCACTTGAATCCGATATTATTTGACCACTCAATTGAATTATAAATTTTTTAGTACTTTCTTAAAGCACTATACTCATTGATTTTGTAGGACACAATTGGATATCGAAACGGTTTCCAATTTGTATAATTTTTTGCAAGGATGATCTATAAATATAGACTTAAAAAATAGATAATTTTGATCGTTAAAAAAAAAATTGTAGGGAACCTTAAAGGGTGTCCCTCAAATATATATATAAGTAAAGCATAAAGTAAATGACTATATATATGACATATTATGTATACTAAAATATTATATATATACTAAATATATTATATTATGATATATCAATATCAATTAATCATGTTAAGTATATATCTTTTATATATATATATAGCAAAAGGTAGAGAATGGTAAAACATTTAAAATACCAGAAAATGTCATTGGTTAATGCAAACGTTAAGATTTGAAATTATTAATTAAATGAGGATAATATAGTAAATTCACACTTTTCATATTAAAAAAATTAAAATGAAAAGAAAAATCAGATAATGGATCCTATTTTTATGGAAAACAACTACCTATTATATTTTTTAATTCTAAAATAAATTATATATATATTTTTTAAAAAAACCCTCTCGTAGGCGCGGAAGCACGTGCGAAGAGGCTAGCTCAAAGAAATCAAAAAGGAAAATGAGAAACCAAACCCCAAAATTAGGGCACACGACCCTCCTCTTCCTTCTCTGTTTCATCGGGGTTTTCACTCCACACGACGTCGTTGCAGTTCAGATTCTTTCGAAACCCTGCAAAAGTCGTTATAAAACAATTATTTGATCCAAAATGCCCGAATCTAGAAATTTCTTTCATAGCAACCATATGTATTCATGTCATCATCTTTTGGAAGAATCTTGTGCAAAGAAACCATTAATCATAAACTTCATAAAATAATATATATGGATGTTAGTGAAACAATGAATTGAAATTCAATAAGAATTATAAAGGAAGAGATATACCAAGATTAAAACTCTCCAAGAATCTCGGTTGGTGAGCAAGTCATGATGATAACGTGTTATAAAACTAAGGGTATTGAGAGAGGATTTAAGAGAGTATAGATATAGAGCCATAGAAATTCTATAGGCTTGTTCTTCTAGTTCATCTTTTCATTAATATGGGTGCTTATTTATAGGCATATGTAATACACTATTCACTACAATATAGTGGTGAGTCATGGTAAGTTTCAATCACAATGGCAGGAATTGTGAGGGAAAGATATGATGGTAGGAAAAATGGATAATGGGGGGCATCCATATTAATCTTTGGTGATTTACAATAATCCAATCTTTTACTAAATATTTTTGGTTCGAATTTGACCGGAAAAGTTTACAATAAAATAAATAATAATTTAGCCAAGTAAAATCAAATTGTCGGTACAAGAATTTTTCAAATAAGAAATTTGACTAAAATTATATCATACCATGTCATGCATTATGCATCATGTGAATGGACTATACAACTAGTCATATATACAACAACCTCAAATAGTTTTTTCACCCAACTCATAATCAAAATTTAAGTCAATAACTTTATTAACGTCATCAATTAACTTTTATTTGTTACACTCATATTTTTTTTATATAGTTAAATTCCGAAAACATTATTTTATTTCGCAAGGACACTTGTCAACCTCCCAATAGCACTTAAGATATTACAATCCGATTGAAATAGTTACAAAATCTCATTGAACTAATGCAATCAGAAGTGCGATTGAAACCAAATCCAATTTTCTACCAAGCAATTTCTAGAGAATCTCATATTCAAGTTGTTCAATTCGTTGGAATGACTTTTTCCGCTTTTTCGTTCTGTGGGCCCCCCTCTCGCTTTGTCCGTCTTTTTAACGCGGCGCTCGGAGTTTTCCCATCTGCCTTTTGATAATTTCTACACCAAAAAAAAAAAAAACAATATAGGAAAAAAGAAATTTAGTATTTTTTATATATAAATAATACATACATGTGCAAAAAAAAAGAAATTGGTATCCTGCGGGACCCACAAGCGATCGTTCCGTGCTCCTTCCTCCATCTTTCCTGATTCTCTCGTGCATGCTTTTTTCCAGTCCACTATGATCGAACACCTAATTGTACGGTTATTAATATTTTAAAAAAGCGATTATTTTAATTTATTTAGTGTTTACTGACGTGGCGAGATCTTAGCGGGGTACAGGACTATTCTATCAGACCGAAGAGCCGCACCGTAGCCGTACTTAAGGCTAAAAAGAAGCCAGAGCTGGGAGGGCGTGGCATACAACATACACGTGAGCGCACCGAAACCGAACCCGGACCTGTCCCCGTGAAAAAACCTGATTGGATAATCGGCGATACGTCCGAACTTTGTAATTGGGGGATTGGTTCTGGTTGGGTCTCGGTCAAAAAAGAAACGCAAAACGCGAAACAATAACAACAGGGACGAAGAGGAGTAGAGTCGGCGTTAGCAAAAACCCTCAACTTCGTCCCCCAATTCGTTCACCCAAGTAAGATTTCAATCGGTTTCTAGGGTTTTTCTTGTGTGCATGCTGTTGTTGCTATTCAATCCAGGACTTTCAGTTGAAATGTTTTTGTTTTTGTTTTTCTGGTTCTGATTAATCTGTTTTTGGATTTTTTATTTTGGTTAGATCGATCCCCGTGGAGGCTATGTGCTGGTATGTTTGGTTTGGTGGTTGATTAAATAATTGGTCCGGTGAAGATTTTGTACTTCTTGGGCATTAATTTTTGGTGGTGAAAATGGATTTGGTAGCTAGTTGCAAGGTATTTAGTTGATTTGTTGCAATTTGATTACATTTTTTTTTCTTGATGATTATTGTTCTGAAATTTGCTGGGATATTAAGTTTGTGTTGATTCTTATGCATGCAATTTTGTAGTTGTATTGTAGTGGATGGAGTTTTGGCATTTGGTAGAACATTTGCTTCAGAAATTTTACTTTGCTATTGTTAATTTAGTCAATTGTGGTCTTGTTTTACTTTAGTGAATTTAGTTAACCAGTATGCAACTGGCATGATTGTAAGCATTAGTCGAAATAAGCTTAATTAGCAGCTTTATGCGTCTCACTTGGTATGTCTTTTATCCAATTACTATATGACATAATGTAGTTGGGTATGATATCGTTTTGCTTATTGTTAATTGTTCCCTTATTGTTGCTTGTGTGACTTGCATAAGGTGTGAATGGATGACACTAGAAGAAAGATTTAACCATAGAGAAATGTGAAGAAGCAAGCAAAGACATTTTACTTGAATACAGTTGATCATGAATAGTCGAGCAAATAGTGTTGATGGGGAATTAGCTTTTAAGAAAGTGTAGTAAATCTAGTTACATACTTGGCTGCAAGTTTTATTTTTTTCCATGTCCCATATTTTTTTTTAATGTTAAAGTATCTCATGCAACTTTTAATTTCTTTGAAACAGACAGTTTTCATATTAAATTGAGCTTCTGAAATTCATAATATCTATCTACAGTTTTTCTTGGATGAGTATGGTTGGGTTTACTGGCTCTATCATTTGAAGGAAAAAGAGAGAGAATGTGTTGTATATGGTCATTTGTACAGTATGTCTAATTTCTTTTGTTTAAAGCATCATCTATCTGTTACCATGGTTTGGTTTGTCAAAGGAGTTAGTGACTTATTTCTTTCAGAATCACAACAGGAGGTAGTAGTGCAGATACGATGAATTTTTTGAGAAAAGAGTGATTTAGCTATTTATTTTCACAGTAGGAAGTCAAAAATTGATTAGGTAGAGAGGGTATGATGTTGCAGTTGTTAATTATATCAGTGTTTGTTCGTACTATTGCAGTTAGTTATCAGAGTTGTTATTCATACCTCCATATTTGCTTACTATTGCAGTGAATTGTTTTGGTATCCCCACTGGTGGAATGTTACTTATTGTTGCGGTGAACTTATTAGAATTTTTGTTTACTACTGCAGGAAAAATTGGCATATTTTCGAATAAAAGAGCTCAAGGATGTTCTCACCCAATTAAGCCTTTCAAAGCAGGGGAAGAAGCAGGTGAGATGCCAGAAAGACTGCTTTTGTGCTGCGATGTTGGTTTCCATAGATTGTGGATATTATCAATGCACTCACCTTGCCACTGCATTTTGTGCCATAGTGGCGTAAATTTTTTTGAGTTCACAGAAAGTCACGTTTTTGTGGCTCTTATGGTTCTTGTTAATACTCCTATGAAAGAAGTTAGGCCCTGTTAATATATTCTATATTTTACTTTAGGTGCAATTTGTTATGGTTGGATTGAAATCTTCCTTGATATGTAGTTATTGTTGTGTTTTAGAAAGAAATTATTGCATATTGTGTTCTGTGCTATTATTCTTGATGACTATCCGAGTTGCCTGGTTAATTCGAGTCTCTCTGTTTCTCGCCCCACCCCAAAAAATAAAAATAAAATAAAAATAAAAAATCCTCCGATCACTTAAGTTTGCAACTGTCAATCCTATGAAAATATTGCAACGGTCAAGATGGATTTATTATTGTTATTCCTTTCCGTGATGGCATGGATCTGTCAAATTATTTGGATATATTTTTTGCTTGAATTTTCCGCTCTTGTATAAAATAAGTAAACTTAGGCCCAAATGTGGCCTGTTCATTGCCATGAAAATAGCCTACCTTTTACGATGGTATCTTCTGAAGCCATTTTACTTGGTTTTTGAGATAGTTGTTGTAAGGGAGGACCGTTGTCTGATTCACCAATGTCTATTATGCAGGATCTTGTTGACCGGATCTTAGCACTTCTTTCTGAAGATCAAGGTAAATGGTTCTTTACCAATTGTTTTCTTCCTGGTTCAGATGCTTTAATTGTTCCAATAACAGTCCTGATTGGGTATACTGTTTCTTTTTATAAATGCAGCTAATCTTTTGGGGTTAAACATGGATAATTCCTTTTCATCATCCTTCATGTAGTACATATAAGAAATTATGACTATTTTGTTCTCAATTATTTTCTATAATAAATTCTTCGATGCTGTGAATCCTCGTGTCACAATTTGTTGTACTTCGTATGACATGTAATCTTTGTCAGCATGCTACATGTGTTTAACACTAATGGTACTTTGTATGAAGTAGCTTTCACTTGCTATTTGTCTTGTATTGTACTGACCTAAAAACGAGTGGGGCTCTTGTATGTGGTGTTTGAGAATCTTAGAATTATGACTCTTTTTTCCGAAAGAACATTTTCTATTTCAGGAAACCAGCGAGGACATTTTAGTTGTAAATCCAGTGGAAGTAAATTTTGTGCTATCTACACTTCTGTTAAATCTTTCTGCATAGAATAAAGGGTTGTTATCTAATCATTCAATTGTTGAGACAAATAATAATATAGAATCAAGTGATTCTACAGCTGGATGGTTTGTTGATTGTTAAAATCTTCGATCCTAATGATCGTTTCCTTTTTCTTGTCCACCCAAATATGTTTCTTGAACTGTCCTTGGCTTTAACTTCTATGAGCTGAACCTTATTAATTTTAATTTTTTATGATTGGGTTGTGTTATTTAATCTTTTTTTTGGTTTGGTTTTGGGGGATGGGGTGGGTTGAATAATTGTTTGTGTGAGTTTGTAACATCATATGTTCACATGATTTTAATTCTTTGGATATGTTCCATGTCTGATTCTTTTAAAAGATAGTACTGTATTTATTTCTATTTATGTACAGTTTCTAAAATGTGGCCAAAGAAGAATACAGTTAGAAAGGAACAGGTGGCGGAACTTGTAGATGACACCTATAGGTATGTTCTCATATATGTCATATATTTGTTGCATGATTTTATTAAAGGGCTGGAATATTCTCTTGCTTTGCCTTTTGTTTTAGTTAACTTCGTAGTTACTGACCTATCCCTTGTAATGATATCATGTAGAGCTACAGTTCTCCTATATGTTTCATAATCTATGTAATCAGATGTGTGCGTTTACTTCTCTTTCCTCTGACTTTCTTGTGTTTTCTTTTCTCCAGAAAAATGCAGATTTCTGGGGCCCCTGATTTAGCATCAAAGGGACAATGCATCTCTGACAGCAGTAATGTGAAAATAAAAGGTGAAATTGAGGATCCCTTTCAGTCAGATATAAAGGTTCGCTGTCTCTGTGGGCGTTTATTAGAAACAGAGTCAATGATCAAGGTATGCTTTAAATTTTCATATTTTCTTGAGTCTCCTTAGATGTAGCATGGTTCTTTGTATTAGTAAACACACAAACAAGTGTTTCTATATGTCCATCCCTTTTGTCATTTGACCTACTATTTCTACATGAAACTTTTTATCATTTGAACACCTTTACTGCACCTTTCTTATGGCTTTCCCTTTTCTGGTTGCTTTAATGGCAGTGTGAAGATCCAAGATGCCAAGTGTGGCAACACATGAGTTGTGTTATTATTCCAGAGAAACCTGTGGAAGGCAATCTACCAGTTCCCGAATTATTTTATTGTGAAATGTGTCGACTAAGTCGGGCTGATCCGTATGTGGCACCAGTATTCTCTTGTTATAAAGACTCTTTATAATTAATTTTTCAGCGAAGCCAATTTTTTTCTTCTTTTTTTGGGTCACGGGTTTGTTTAACTCATACATGCTGAGCCTCTCTCCCAACTTCTTCTCATTTCTAAGTTGGGCTAAATCTTCCATATTATGATGTTAGTATATTTCATATCACTGCATCTGTGCATAAATGCGATATGTCATTTTGGTGTTATGATCTCTATAACCACCTATACTCAGTTTATGTACCATTGGAACATTTGAACGTTTTTTCCCTTTGGGTTGCTAATCTCTCCTAGTCGTGAGCTTACAATACCATGGTTAGCTTCTCTTAAATGTCATAATATTTGAGAAAATTGTATGTCATGAAGATGATAACTTTAGATTCCGAGTTACTCAGCTTACAGGCTATTCTTATTTCATATGACATTTATTTTCTGGTATAATCGCTCGATAGTATGTCATCTTTTGAATAATCTGAAATTGACCATTCAAATCATTTTAAAAGAAGCTAAAGTTTCACTGTCCAAATTTGAATAAAGCTATTTTACTAGTCAGAAGAAACCAAAATTAAAGAATCGACATTGAGCAGACATGTCTTTCAGGTGTCAACTAGGTCTCACTTTGGGCTTAAAGTGTCTTTCTTCTTGATTGTTTGCTTGCTTTTTTGAGCATCACTTGAGAAATGAACTAGCTACAATGATTGAAGGTGCCATTTTGGCAAGGAGGAGAGGATGTGTTTAGATCATTATGGGGTATAATTTAGTGGTTGGTACGACATTAGCTGGATCTAAGTGGCAAAAATTCATCCCAACATAATGATTATGCCTGATTTGACCATGTGGCTTTCGGCATTTTACCTTGACCTTATTGATGTAATGGCTATTGCCTCACTTTGTTTATGCTTAACAGTGCAAATTCTTTGTCATCTTTTAAACTATGGCTTTTCTTTGGCCTAACCATTTGATTCTTCTTTTTCAGGTTTTGGGTAACTATTCAACATCCTTTACATCCTGTTAAGTTGAATGCTACAAATAGTCCAACTGATGGGTGAGTGGATCAGTCTTTGCATTGACTTCAAGCTTAGGATATGTGAAGTTCATAGTAGTTTGTTTTCCCTGTTTGTCTTGAAGCTATTTAGTTATTGATGACAAGAGGAGGAAAGTTGAGCTAAATTTTTGTGTTTGGTAGACAGGAATTTTGGAAAATCATGCTTACAAAAAAAGAAAAAATGATTTTCTAGGAGCTAGTTGCTTTTGTATCCAGAGTTCATTTTTTCTAGTAATTTCTTATATGTGTTTTATGTGTATTTAGTATGCACATGCCCTGTAATAATTTTCTAATTCTGAGCAACAATTAGTTTCGTCCCGAAGATGCCATTACTTTGCGTATGATACTTAGCCCAAAATATGATACATAGGATATAATTTTGGGAGTAGCTTGTATTTACTTCACAATTCATAATACTGTTTATCAGCCAGTATATTTTTGAATGACTAAATGTCTTGTTGGCAAAAACTTCATGTTAACCTCCTTTGATTTACTCTACAACAAGTAGAATTATTCTTATGAACTACTTGACAAAGATCTATGTACACTCACATACAGAGAAGAAAATCCCCTTTTTGATAATCTGTGCGCATTTTTTTAATAGTAATTACTTCACAATCCATGTTTTGAATGCTGTACTTTACATCTGATATTGTTCCTCATTGACCTTGCAAATTGTCCAGTTCAAACCCAGTCCAAACTGCGGAGAAAACATTTCACCTCACCAGGGCAGACAAAGACTTATTGTCTAAACAAGAATATGATGTCCAGGTTGGTTAATGTATTGAGTGATGATTGGTGAATCATTGGCCTTGTACATGGCACTAAATACGTTGATTTGTCATTCTGACATTATTTTGCAGGCTTGGTGTATGCTTCTAAATGACAAAGTTGCATTCAGGATGCAATGGCCGCTATATGCAGATCTACAGGTCAATGGTATGGTAATTCTGATTCTTTGACATTTATTGATGAATTTTGAGCTTAATCTAAAATGTGGTCTTAGAGAGGCCACTTTATCACGGTTATGTATTTGGAATATATAAATGCATTTACTTGAATGTACTCTCTGTGTTTCATCGGAGATTTCTCTGGATTATATGCAGGTATGCCTGTTCGTGCGATTAATAGACCTGGCTCGCAACTTCTCGGAGCTAATGGTCGTGATGATGGTCCAATTGTGAGTTCCACCTGTACATTTATTTGCTTTTAGTTGTCAGTATTCTTTCCATGCTTTTAACCCATATCACCTTGCTATTGTCGATGAGATTACTTTCTTTGTGACTGCAGGGCATTTTCTGATTGCTCTGTGAATCAAAACACTTAACAAGTTGTTTCTGTATTTAGTATCTTAGTGTACTTCATGTTGTTTTGTCAGATCACACCATACACGAAAGACGGAATTAATAAGATTTCCTTAACAGGATTGGATGCCCGTATATTCTGCTTAGGGGTTCGTATTGTGAAGAGACGCACTTTGCAACAGGTAGTGCTGATTTTTTGAATATGTTTTTTTTGGATAGTTGAGCTTGTTATTACGCATCTTGTAGTTTCTATAGTATATGCTTGTAAAAGTTGTAACCTGAAAAAGAGACGTTTGTTAAGTCCTGCAAACTACTAGAAGGATGAAAAAAGCGGCATATCAGGCAAATTTTTTGCAAATATGTCTAATGTTTTGATGATTATGAGTATGGAGAAAGAAAAAGGGTGTGTGTGTGTGTGTGTGTTTCTTTTGTAAGTCAATTTCTTTTAGAGATGTACCCCATATAACGTTTTCAGGGTCTTTGGAAATGTTGGGAATGTGTTTTAGTGCAGCAAAGAATGAGCTTTAAATGGGAGTGATGGGCAGAAAAATTAAATTTTGCAATGTGTATGGATTACATTGTTTTGGCTCTTTCTCACCCAAATACAAAACATGTTCTTTTGTGTATGGAGGGTTTGAAATTGGTGTGTATATCCAGTGGGACATTTTAGGACTAATTTTAAACCAAAAAGTGGGAAGAGAGGTAGCCGGAAATTGTGGCTGATGGGAGGAGAGACAGTGGAAACATAAAGATGCATATGTCTGGCATGCTCAGCGCTGGCAAAGATGTTTTTTTTTTGAGAAGAGACTGTTGTATTGAAAATCAAGAGGATAAGCTATCCTCGAAATACAACGAATAAAAGATCTGCGTCGTAGAGGCAGGGAAAAAACCGAAGACAGCTACTCTATAACATAGATCACAGGAATTGATATCAAGACAGATACAATTGGCGCTAAGTATTCTTATCTAATGACTGCTTTCAAGTTCCTTTTGATAGTAGAGTAATGATAGTCGTTAAGATGCCTAGACACGGAGGCCCACAGTGAGCCCCAGAATTTAACTCTCTCCCATAAGTCTTCGATGGACGCGCCGCTATGATTCTGAAAAATTCTTCGATTACGCTCCAACCATACAGTCCATAGGGTAGCATGAATAAGGCAATACCAGAGGGTTTGGGCTCTTTTCCTGCTTCCCGGCACTGCCCATTTGAGGCTAAGTAGGTCTTTACAATCTCTAGGTATCACCCAGGTGACTCCAAATTCGGGCAAAGATGTTTTAATCAACATGTGATCTAGCTGGTGTCGTTGAACTCCCTAGGAACTCTTTTATTGATGTAAAGTGTTTCAGGCGTGTATGCCTGTTTTGGACTTTTCAGTATGTAAAATGTTGTTGAAGATGGGAGAATTCAATGGAATGAAGATGTTTTGTCACCTAGCGTCGAAGCTTCAAGATCATACTTATCAATGGAATAAAGATGTATTTTCAAGATTATACATGGCTTGCAAATATACAGGACTAGTGTATTTGTTTTATATTGCTGCCAGTACTTGTCCATGTTCAAGTTTGTCTATGCCAACAGATAATAGTTATTTGTTATTGTATTTCCTTGGTATTTATTATATTAGTAAAATATTTTGAATTTTATTTTTCTAGGTTCTCAATGTGATTCCCAAGGAGTCTGATGGTGAGCGTTTTGAAGATGCTCTTGCTCGTGTGTGTCGTTGCGTTGGTGGCGGGACTGCAATGGATAACGATGATAGTGACAGTGATTTGGAAGTTGTTGCAGATTCTTTTACTGTCAATCTGCGTTGTCCGGTAAATCGTTTTTTTGATCAAATTTTGTGAGACGAAAATTGCGCACTTCGTTATAGGAGTTTATGCAGCCAGTAAATTTGACACAATTATATAATGCATTGTGGAATGTTATATTTTGTATGAATTTTACTTGTGTATGAGCTGAATTATATGCATTGCAATTAGTCTCAACTCTTGGATTCAAGAATGCTTGAATTGCCAACCATGCGAATAACCAAGGGGTTCTCTTCTAACTTATTTTTCAAATTCTTATATCGATTATCAGGAGTCTGTCTCGATAGTGCTTGTTAGGCTAATTGTTTAGAGTGCTTCATCAAGTTCCAATGTTGTGAGTGCCTCTCCCTAGGGTTGTACCAAAGATAAACATCCCTCTACTGATGGGACGGTCCAATATTAGCTGATGCTGACCCCTATTGTTCTAACACAAACACATACTATCAATGTGGTTTATATTTTACTTTCAATGCAGTAATTCTGTAGTACAGGATATCAATTGTCTAGAGAGGTTTTCTTATGTCGAGGAACACCTTTCATGCTTTCGTTCGTATGTGCTATTTGTTTCTGGGACTGAATTGGGTATTTTTATGCATGTATTTGATAGATGAGTGGTTCAAGAATGAAGGTTGCTGGGAGATTCAAGCCCTGCCTTCACATGGGCTGTTTTGATCTTGAAGTGTTTGTGGAAATGAATCAACGGTCAAGGAAGGCAAGCTTCTACACAAAATGAAAGATGTGGTTGTTTTGTCCTTATTTATTTATTTATTAGTTTTAAAGCATGCTTTGCTTTATGATTGCAGTGGCAATGCCCCATTTGTCTTAAGAACTATGCACTGGAGAATGTCATTATTGATCCATATTTTAATCGTATCACGTCAAAGGTAATGCCTTCTTATGCACTACAGAAAATTGTGTTTCTAAAGTATCGTTTTATTGATCCAGTTTTTTTCTTCTTTTCTGTTTTTTTCCTGGTCATGGGTTGTTACAGATGAGGTATTGTGGAGAAGATGTAGCAGAGATTGAGGTGAAGCCTGATGGTTCTTGGCGAGTGAAGACTAAGAGTGAAAGTGATCGTAGGGATCTTGGGGAACTTGGGTGGTGGTACCTTCCTGATAGTACACTTGCCCCAACAGATGAAGAAATTATCCCAAAAACTGAAGTTTTGAAGCAGGTCAAACAGGAAGGTGTTTCAGAAGGTCATACTGGTTTGAAACTAGGAATCAGGAAGAATCGCAATGGCGTTTGGGAAGTTAGCAAACCTGAAGATATGAACACCTCTTCTGGTAATAGATTACAAGTGCCGTTTGGAGACCACGAGGTAAAAGTTATCCCAATGAGTAGCAGTGCCACCGGAAGTGGTAGGGATGGTGAAGATGCAAGTGTAAATCAGGATGGTGGTGGGAACTTTGATTTCTCTACTAACAATGGAATTGAGATGGATTCCTTTTCTCTAAATGTTGATTCTGCATATGGATTTTCTGGACAAAATCCTTCTGCAACTGTAGGAGATGCAGAAGTTATCGTCCTAAGTGATTCCGAGGACGACATAATGCCCTCTGGAACCATCTACAGGAGTGAGAGAAATGATACTGGTGGGATTAATTTTCCTGTGGCCCCTTCTGGAATTGCTGATTCATATGGTGAAGATCCCACGCTTGGGACTGGTGGGAATCCATGCATGGGTCTTTTTAATGGCAACGATGATGATTTTATTCCGCTCTGGCCATCATTAGCTCCCGGAACTCAATCAGGCCCTGGATTTCAATTATTTAGTTCTGAGGCAGATGTACCAGATACCCTAGTTGGTCTGCCTCATGGTTCCATCAATTGTTCCACATCTATGAATGGATACACCTTGGCTTCAGAAACTGCCATGGGATCTGCTACCCTAGTACCTGATTCTTCTGTTGGTCATTCAGATGCTGACATGAACGGTGGCTTAGTTGATAATCCATTGGCTTTTGCTGGTGATGATCCCTCTCTTCAAATATTTCTTCCCACAAGACCATCAGATGCATCAGTGCATTCTGATTTGAGAGATCAGGCTGATTTGTCAAATGGTGTCCCTACTGATGATTGGATTTCTCTGAGGCTTGGGGGTGATGCCAGTGGCATTAATGGTGCGCCTGCAACTCCAAATGGATTAAATTCGAGAATGCAAATGCCATCCAGAGATGGTGCCATGGATTCTTTGGCTGACACAGGTTCGTTCTCTTTCGACAGAATTGCTACAATGAGTTTTAGATCGGTTCATGATTGGCATTAAAGGTAGCTTGATGGTTATTTATGCTAATGGTTTAATATACATCACCTCTGTTTTCATTGTGAAGGTTTTGTTTGAGAAATGGTTTTACTCTATTGGTGATCAAAATTTTTACCTTTTAACTTGTACTGGATATGAAAAAAGATTTGAGGGTGGGATGAAATGGGTTGTGTTTATTTGTCCTTTTCTCCAGTTGCAACACCAGTATACATAGTTCAGGCAGGTGCTATTTCCACATCCTTATATTGCTATAGCCACAACATCTTTAATCAGGTTATTGACTTTTCAACTATTTTGCAAGTTTCTTATAAGAAAGATAGTAATATTTATAACTTTAATTCTACTATTGAGAAACAAAAGTTGATAGCACATGACATTTGCTCCCAATTATCTCATAACCCTTACATGGCTAAGCTTCTGCCTGTTTAATTAGTATCATTATTTTTTTTTCAAATATTGTTGAATTCCTTGGCCGAGCCTCTATAAAAAAAAAAAAGTAAATATGTTATTTTCTTATTTAAACCTTTTGAAGCTTAAAGTCTTTAAACCAAAGAAATAGATTAGAAAGGAAAAAAACTAATTTGGTTATTTTTAATATTAAACACACAATAAAACATATCAATTTTGATTTATTTCAATTAGGTGGCCAAGCTTAAATTGTTTAATCTAGTTTTAAGTCTTTCTATAAAGTTGTTTAATGCTTCTAGAGTGCCATGCTAATAGTTGAAGGTTTTAAGTAAAACTGAGTTCTAGAGTTCTCACCATATTCTAGTGGTTAGAAGTTTGGTTGACATCTTCCTTTTCATAATTCAGTCTTGTAATTGAATCGGGTAACCAGTTGAGTTCAACCCAGCAAAACTGTATCGCACGCCTTAGCTCTGTTGTTGAGCACATTTAGAAATTGTTTTTGGTTTTTACTTAATTATTAGATTGGTGTGATGATGTCACAAATTTTTGATTATGACCATGGAGAAAGGTAGAAGGAACTAAAAGAGAATAGATTATAAACATGCTTAAAATGTGAGACATAGTCAAATTTATTTTCTTTGAACAACTTAAGGGTTGTATGAGTGAGCGATATCTTCTTTTTGGCAGTAAGTTTCACTTGTACAAGTGAGCGCTATCTCATGAGATTGAGTAATGAAGTCAATGTTACTGAGCTTATTCAAGCTCAAACTCGTGGAATCACATATTTAAGTTCATGAACTCCATGGGACTAAAATCAAGTAGGACACTGCCCAACCTGTAACTCTTCCCAGCTTGTTGCTGTACTCCGAGTGCAACCTTTTAAAGCTCTTCTCATTTCTGCCTCGTGTACATCCTAGTTTACTCTAGCTTCTTTGCAAAACAGGAATTGAACCATGTTCACCAAGGCACGATGAAGAGGCAGATTCTTTGTGAGCCTCTTCAGAGACCAGAATTTAGAGGTTAACAGAGAACTAAAGGAATGCTTCTGTGCATTCATCTATAAAATCTCTCTTTTAGGAAATCTGCATAGAAAGAGTTGAAAAGACAATAACCTTATCAAAGAGACGGTCTATAGCAATATAAGGGTGTGGAAATTGTCCCAGCCATTGTATTGTTGTCATTCCCTTTTTGGAAATCTTTGCAGTTTAATGATCATTAGGCTCATCACTGTTGTACCTTCTGCAGCTTCTTTGCTTCTCGGTATGAATGACGGTAGCAGATCTGACAGGACAAGTAGGCAGAGATCAAATAGTCCTTTCTCATTTCCTCGCCAAAAACGTTCTGTCAGGCCACGGTTGTATCTTTCTATTGACTCGGACTCTGAATAGAGGAACTGGAACTTTTTCTTTATGAGAACTATCTTTTGGGCTTTTTTAAAATTTTATTTCCCTGGGATAGAAAGCATATCCTGGAGTAATCTTATGATTGACTCAGAGAATCTAGTTTTGGGTTTATAATTTGAAGAATGCTGACAGACATTTGGTCCCTGACAAGAAATGAAGTGTTAGATGCGGCACAAGGCACCTGGGGGAGAACAAAGTGTTAGATGCGGCACAAGGCACCCGGGGTAGAACAAAGCGATTTAATACACAAGGCATCCAAATAGACTGCCTGATTGCAAAACTTTTGCTGGCGCCTGCAAATTTTTTCCCTTGGTTTGTAAGCTTGAGGCCTTTTATCGTTTTTCAGTATCCTGTTCACGTTTCAGGAGCTGTGTTCGTGATGCATGTTTGACTAAACAGGAACAGGCTTGTTCAAGCCCTCTTTAATGATCTGCAGGTCCAGTGCTGGTATTGTACAGGAGATGTGATTTGAATCCATCAATTCAAATATTTGGATGTAGTTGGGGGAACCCCATCACAGAAATACAAGATAGCTGCCTTGTCTCGGTTTTATAGTGAGAAGCAATAGCCTGTAAATATTCACTCGGATTCAGTTGTTTATAGAGAAATCATTTTTTGTCAAAATGGATGTTTTTCTCTTTTTATGGTTTGGCATGGTTTTAATGATTTTTTTGTGCCCGTTACTCAGGCACGATATTTGTAGTAACGTATAGAGATCCATTTGGACACAGGGCAAGGCCCTTGCTCGTTGCTCCAATGGCGGGGCAACATAGAAATTATAGAAAGTTTTATGAGTTTCCAATTGAGTTTCATGATAGACTATTCCGACTTAAATATATATAGATGAAATTCTTGTTATTCTGACTTTTGAGCCTATGATCATGCTCTTCAGCCAAAGAATTTTTTTCAAATTTCAAGCCAAAGATTTTTTTGCACGAGCCTGTCATCGGTTTTCCATCAAATAAAGGAGAGTAAAATATCGTGGACAAATTCAAACCCCTACAATATTCCAAACAAGGTCTAAAATATCGATGGTATGGGAAGTATTGGTAGTTCAAAAACGGAAATTTCGATGGAAATATCGGGGTATTATCGATATCGATAAAAATTGAATAAAAACCATGAAAATTGTAAGAAAAACCTAGAAATTTTTATTGAAACTTTGGAGGATATTTATTTAGTCAATTATTTATTAGTTTATCACAAAAAATTGGAAGGAAATGCATTGCATGATGGGTTTAACTGATTTAAGTTGATTATATAACGAATTGACAAACACTGTGAGTGTAGAAAATATGTAGTGATTAGTGAAAGAAAATTAAACACACCATAATCATTTATATATAATGATTTACTACAATATTTTACACTTTATACATTGCATGGTAAGATACATGAGTGATTTAGTACCACATAGAGTTCCTATGAGGTTCAAAATTTTCACTATCTTCTTCATCTCTATGTGTAGTGTAAATGTATTGTGAAGAGTAGATGGAAAGTTGAAACTTGAAAAGTAAACTCATTCTCATGTGCAAATCGATATTTTTGATATTATAGTGATATCATGTCGATATTTTGCCAAAATATTGCTAAAATCTAAGCGAAATTATCGACATCGATATTTCCTCGACATTTCGTCGATATTATCGATATTCATACGATGTGAATGGATATGTTCCAAAATATATGTGAATCGAAAAATTTCGTCGATATTATCGATATTTTGCTCCATGGTTGAAACCAAGTATACTAATCAAGGTCTAAAATATCGATGGTATCGAAAATATAGGTAGTGCAAAAACACGGAAATTTCAATGAAAATATCGGGATATTATCGATATTTTAGACATTGATTCCAAACACCCAACCGTTAATGCGTGTGATGCATTGGATGAAGATTCAATGGTTTAAAGCCAAGTTTCTTATAAAATTATTTTTGGTCTGAAAATTTCCCATTACTTGGACACCCATATGAAGACATTAATACATGATTCTATAAATAAAACTTTTTAATCTGTCTTTCGTTTACATAATTTACATTAGCAAATTTGATTACTTGAGATGAAAGATAAATCTTGCATCATATGTGAGGCCATCAACAAACACACAGCAAAAAATGTCGATCAATTCCAAGCAAAACCAAAGCAAAGAGGAGCAAAACTTGTATTAAGACAATAGATCTCACAGTACTTTAAGTCTAACATATCTGCATTTTCAAATGCGAATCCCTCCTCTATGAAGTTATGACTAACAAATCCTCAGCTGCAATGGTATCGACAACAAACAAGGAAAAAAATTCCTCGGTTTCTTAAACTATCGTTTATGGCAATTTGGAAACTCGGATTCATCAATGTACCGTCAATTACTGTGTTTTCTTTTGTAAGGCTTGATGAAGAACATCAGAGACACCCAGCAGCTCCGATTGAACACTGCCACATGTGACAGTAGCCAGGTCATAAGTTCGGGTAGTACAAACAGGGTTAGTACAAACAGTCATGAGAGACAACCACATATGTGGAGGCAGCAGTACTTCATCCTTTGTTAGCATTTGGTATCTTGGAATGCCTAGCGCTCTCACAACCTGGGCAGTTATGCAAGCTTTCATGAATATAAATGTCACAATCAAGGCAGAAGTGCTGTTTGCATTTTGGACAAGCAACACGAAGGCTGGGTTTGTTTCCTGTGTCATAAACAGTGAAAAGGAAGTAAGCCAGGGAAGTGATGCCACCTGTTACATAGGCAACCGGTAAAAAGCTGAAAACATAGGCAAGGTTTATATATGACATCAATGAATAACTTCGTTTTATTTGGGAGGTGCTCCTACTCTTTCCCTGTGATTTTTATAATTAAGGGTTGAGCCAAATTTCTAGTTCACCTTTTCACTTTAATTGCCTTTTCTCTTCCTTCACTTTTCTGTTACTGCCTCTTTTTGGAGGGGATAAGATGCCTCTCATTCTCTCATCATCTAACCTATTCCAATTTAGACTCTTCTCCTCCTAAGTAGTCTTATCATTATTACACTCAAAGGCAGCTAGATGCTGCTTCCTAAGGGAGCATCTGCTAACATGTTGGGGAACAATTGCATTAAGGCAAAGAATCACTAAGCTCCCCAGCTTCCTTATTGGACCTGCAGAAGTTTTAATGTTGACAGCAACACAATCATAGAAAACATGACTGATCTACATCTACAACATTTCATAACCAAACAAAAACACAGATGACCAGTAGAAATGCCATTCAAATGCATGTATGATCAAATTTATTGCAAAAGCTCCAAATGATCTATTTTATGTACATAAATACTTACCGGGATTGAGAAGACTCTGTTGGCAGCCAAAACAAGCTCTAGGAAACTTGTTTTGTTGATCAATTAGTAGTGACGGAGAGACCTCATCAAATGGCACAATGGGGAAAAGATGATGATAAGACCTTGCCAAATGAGGAGAAGAAATGAGCGTCAACCCACAAATGCGACATTCAGTAGGTAGGTCACATACACGTGCCTTGCACCTTGGACAAGTGTATCCACCTCCGACCTTTGCCTCCTTGTGACATGAACAAATTGCCACAGAGCCCTCTGCCGCTCTTTGTGGGAAGCCCATCTTTATCAAATTAGCAATTGCAAATTCTGCTATTGCTGGTGGTGGAGGTGCATGTTCCAAGATTAACTCTCTTAAGTGTGGCTACGCAAGGAGATACATATCAGAATGAATGTTTTAAAAACAAACTTGTCAGTTAAATCTAATAAATAACTCTGGATGAACATCAGACTAAAAAAAATTAAATGTTAAATCTTTTAGGTGTGAGACTGAAGATCACTTTCCAGTCTCTATGACAACACTGTTTCTTATTTTGGGTTATCAGCAAGGTCATTCTTGAGAAACGTTTCATCCAGATGATAGAATTTGTGCTCAAATGCCTTGAAAAACCAGAATTCATGTTATTTTAGTAGTGTAGGGTTACTTAGTTGAACTCACCTCATCCAATGCAATATAGTATAAGCCACCAGTTTCCTGGCATAGATGTTTGCATATGAAAATTTCTGCTGAGAGACCAATAACTGAGCACCGAATTTTGGATTTCTTACATTTCTGGATAGTTTCCATTATATCTCCTGGATCACAAGTACTGAGAGCTGAATATAAGATCAGAACTTCTCTATGACCATATGATGGAATCTGTTCCAGATACCCATGTACAAGATCCAATGCGTTCTGTAGGGACGAGTCACCTGAGCATTCCAGCTTACCCATCAAAGCTTTAACATGAGAATTGGGACTGCCACCAAGATCCGTTAAGCAATGAGCAACACCGTCTTTTATAGTCACCAGGCCAACTTGACTAAGCGGATTCTGGTAAAAAAACTCTCTAATGAATGCCTCAACATGTTTTGCAACCACGCCCATTCGGCTTGGTCGAAAATCCATTTCCGCAGCAGCCTGCAAATATTAAAAGAAACCAAAGGCAACAATTTGAAATCACAAATTAAGTAGATATATATCACCCAGAACTATCAAAGAACTTCTGCATCCATGTATCTTAATATATCATTTTCATTATTGATTGAAGATGATATAAACCAATGTCCTTGGTTGTCCTCACTCAGCTCTAACCATTCTTCAACCCAGAATATAGTCAATGTACTTCAAATCAATTTGAAGTTCCAGACTGTACTAAACAAAAGGTTCCAGAACAACCAACTCCATCAGATCAAACCAAAGAAAAATAAGCTAAACTCTCTCTCTCTAAACACAAACAGACGGACCCATAACCAAAATTGAACAAAATTCTTTAGAGCTCAAAAGGGTATTAAGCAAATGGGAATCAAATACCTTAGAGAGGTCAATAACAATGTAAAGATAACGAATAAGACCCTTTTGAATTCGAGCAGTGGAGGCAGCACGAAGGCGACGACGGTACTGAGCATGTTTAAGGCTCTGGTTGTCAATGGGCTGAAGAAGCCCAGACTCGTCCTCTTGCAGTGACTCCCATGACCTCTCATCAGCGTAGGCTCGTTCCCAAGCAGCGAGGCCTCCATTGTTTGCATCGTCTTCGTCTTCGTCTTCCTCTGCCTCTCCATTTAAGCGTCTTTGCTCGCCGTTGTTCATGTTTCGATTGACCAGGATTGCTGTGGCTCTTGGAGTGATGAGACCCAGAGCACAGAGCCACAGACCAGTTCATAATGTACCAAGATTTTCCTAGGTTATTAATTTTCTTTTCTTTTTTCTTTTAACTAAATATTCTTTCTTCAAACAAATTAAAAAAAAGTTATTTCTTTAGTTTTTTTTAATGGAAGATTAGAATGTTAAAATTAAATTATGACCTTTAATTATTAAAATTATTTTAAAAAAAGGATAACTATTTTCTGATTCATTAAAAAAAGAAAGCAATCCATTTTTCTTTTAACTTTTAAAACCAACTTTCTCTACTTCTTGGTCTTGGCCAAGACAATGATATGATGATATGAACAGAAAAATTGCAATATGTAAGTTGGGGAAAAAAAAAACTCAACTTCGATGAAACAATTCCTTATACATTATAATGGGTTTTCTTCTTCAGTTCTTTAGTGCTTTGTTGATCAATTAACGTGAACAAGGCTATTATTTACAACTTCTCTTAGCATTTTTGTGGATGAAGATTTATGTTCTGTCGAGACGGAATAATTTTTGTATGTTTACCATTCAATATATAGTGGACATATGAAAATATTTTATTTTTGTGCATACAAAAATTTATCGTGGAGACTTATCTAAAATCCCTTGGAGCTTAAAAAATTTTCTTTAAAATTTGGTCTCTTGCAAACAATAACTCAATAATTCATATTCAATTCTGACATTTTTCCTCCGGTAAACTTTAGTTGCTTGCTCATGTCTTAGCTAAATGGGCTTTTCTCCTTGGACCTTCAATTGGTGGTCTCATTCACTTTGGGCTAAAATACACTTTTTGGTCTCTCTGGTTTGTTGAGATTTCCAAATTAGCGCCCAAAATCCTAAAAATCATTACTTTGTTGAAAATCTATGATAAGATGGATGTCCACCATATACCTACCATACCTATATACACTATGTAATACCTACCTCTCCCACTATACCTTTGTGATGTGATTGAAACCTATCACGTATGTAGTAAATTATGTAGGATAAATTTCACTTTACTACTCGTAAATTTTCCGAAATTCTGACTTTACTACACAGTTTTTTTCTTCTCACTTTCGTACCTAAAGTTTGACTTTTCTACCATTTTCATACATCCGTTAGTATTTTCGTCATGTTTTCCGTTAGTTGCCTATGTGGCACTGTGGGTCCCACGTTTTTCACATTTTAAATTATAAATTGATTAAAATATGAATAAAATATTTAAAAATCAGAAATTTAAAAAAATTTTACCACATCATCTCTCTCTCCTACACGCTCCCTCTCCATCTGTATTTTCTTCTCCTTCGCCTCTCCTCTCCCTCTCCCTTTCTCTCTCCTTCACCATCTCCACCCTCACCCCAGTCGAGAAAACAGAAAGAACCCATCTTTACTAGAGCCAAATTACCAACACAAACAATTGAATGCAAAGAATTTCAAACCCTACACATAATTGAAGTATATACATAAACACAGCCTTTAAAACGCAATAATACTAAAAACCCAGATCCATAAATTCCCATATGCCATGAAAGAAGCCCAAGAAGCAAAGGATCTAAGGAGAACCCAACAACCAAAAAAGAAGAAGAAAAATACTTCGCGCTTCCGACTGCAAAGGACCTTCAGCCCTCGCGCTTCTGACTACGTGGATCTTCAGACTTGGGGCAAAGGACCTCAGCCCTTGCGCTTTCGATCTGTAAAACCTAGGTGGTCGGGTTGTCGTCGACCTCAAAACCGAGCGACACGCCATAGGGGACGAAAGAAGATCCTAGGGGGGAGGGGAGAGAAGAAATACTGGTGGGTGGGGAAGAAATCGTCGCAGGGGTGGAAGAAAGAAATCGTGGGGAAGAAATCGGGTGGGGTTACGGGTATGTGGGGCTGGAAATTGTGGGGTGGGAGAGAAGAAATCTAGGTGGAGGGGGAGAGAGAGATCGGGATAGAGGGATAGCGTAGGGGGAGAGAGAATGAGAGAGAGAGAGAGAGAGAGAGAGAGAGAGAGAGAGAGAGAGAAGAAAGAGAAGAGAGAGTGTGTGTGTGTGTGTGTGAGTTGGGTTATTGAGATTTTCTAATGTTGCAGGAATCGTTCCATATATTTGATTGACTCCAAGGTAGAGTTTAGTGAGTTGGGTTGACAAATTGGCTATAGAGTTAGGTAAAACACCTCCAAAATTGTTCGAACTCATATCAAGAATTTCCAGGTTCTTTGCAATTTGTCATGGATGTTATAAAACCCAAGTCATTATCCGAATAATTTCCTAGATTATTGTTGCTCAAACCAAACCACCGGAGATCCGCAAGATTTCCAAAACTTTCTGGAACTTGCCCCCAAAAATTATTTTTGTAATATAAAGTATTCAAGTCGAGAAGCATTCGAAAATGAAGTCATCTTCCCAGGATAATTCATTTCCACCAATTCCGATCTGTTGGGTGCAGGGGCTAATGAGAGAGAAAGGGAGAGGGAGAGGGAGAGGGAGAAGAAAGTACAGAGGGGAGAGAGATGATGATTGGGTTTTTATTTTTAATATTTTTTAAATTTTAGTTGGTTTTTTAATATTTTATTCATATTTTAAGTAATTTAAATTAAAAAATATGACACGTCAATGTTTAACAAAAGTTCTGATGGCAACATGGACAAAGATATGAAATTGGTAGTAAAAGTAAACTTTGAGTATGAAAGTGAGAAGAAAAAAACTTTGAGTATCAAAGTGAGAATTTTGGAAAACTTACGAGTAGTAAAGTGAAATTTACCCAACTATGTATTTCTCATGCCTATAAATAGGCACCAAAGATGAATGAAAAGCACACAAGACTAGATGAGTAGGAACTCATGGTTGAGCTCTTGAGAATTGTTCTTCCATAATTGTTTTCTCTTTCCCAAATTTCTCTCCAAAATCCTCTTAATTTTATAACATACTTGTTTTTTAAATAAATTTTTTTGTTACTTTATAATTAAATGTTTAATACTCAAGAGAAAAGTATCCCAAATCTAAGGTTCAATTAAGCAATTTACATATGAAACTCAAATATAAATCCTTTCATCCGAATCCACCCTTTAAATCATGAAATTAAAATAGTCAATTTACTTGTTTATTTCCGCCTTTCAAAGCTTCGCATCTTTGTATCTTTTACGCCTACAACTGAAAAATATAACCCCAAAAAAATTTCATTTCCATATAAAAAAGAAAAACAGACAATATGGACAATGGGAAGAGGAATGCCACAATTGGTACCCTGCATCAGAGACTCCACAAGTCGAATCGTACAGTCAGTTAATTGGCCAGGTCTTGGAGACAGCATGGATCAATGAAAAAAACTATGCCTTCTGATGCGGTACTTTTAAAACTTCTGAATTGATGCTGGAATTGCCTTGTTGAGATCATCTGGGTATGTATCTTCAACCTTTTTAGCACCAGCTCTCAGTCCACTTTTTGCTCCATGTGTGGTAGTACTATATAAAAATTTCTCTCTACCACACCACAGGACATTCAAGCTTTATGAGTTCTGGAGAAAACCCCACTCCTAGCCATTTATTAAAAAAGAAAACAACATGATTGGATTGCACCACAGAATGTCTATTGATGTTAGTAAACTGATAAATGGTTGACTGAGGAGCAATATGTCATTAGAAATTCAAGCCGATGGCACAACACTTTGCAAAAATGATAATACCAGAGAAAAAGTGAGAGTATTAGCAGCTTGCTTATAAATTCAAGGCAAGAGAAAGAAATAAAATCTAACCTCTAGAACTTTCCGCTGATAGTCGACCTTAATTTGCATTGCCCGCTGCAGGATTCCGGCCAAACTGGATGATCATTGGTTTGCCTTTGAATACATACCCATTCACTAGATTCTGCAACCAAGGTTTACAATGCACAACAAGTGAGAACTTTTATACCTCCTTCGACTCATAAACCAATATGTAATTGAAAAACCTATATATATATATTTATTTATTTCTTTTTGAATAGAAACAAAATTTATTGAAAGAATCGAAAAGGAACAACAAGTGGATAAGGCATCCACAAGCCAAACGATCAACAACATAATAACAGACGAAACCAGAACCAGAAACAGACACACTAAAACAAAGGCACCAGCCAAACTACATAGAGTCCGCAACACCAAAAGGACCAAAAGAAGCGAGCCAGAAAGAATCTAACAAGATCCAGCAAAAAGCTAAAAAATAAAGACACAAAAAAACACTTCACATCACAGCAGCAGCCATATCCCTCAATATAGTGGAGTAAGAATAGTCTTTGAAATCTGAAGTGACAGAAGCCCATAAAGCTGCCCAGAATTTAACTCTATCCCATAATTCACCAACACCCACTCCCTCATACTCGTAAAAAATCCTCCTGTTACGCTCCAGCCATATGTTCCAAAATACAGACTGCACCAAGCAGCCCCATAAAGTTGAAGCACGCTTCCCCCTGCCCCATACGACCATAAAACTAGCAGGCAAGCCTCCAAGACCACCATGGTACTAAATTATAGAACAATTATTATACGAGATTGGCAAGATACGTACCAAAGCATAATGGGCTAGTTCAACTGATGGAAATGTCACGAAAGCTTGGCCCCTCATTCTTCCTTCCTGACATGACAATATTACTATCAGCTTATGCAAGTAGGAAACTATGTCACTTGATGCGGATGCAAAGATCAGTAAAAAATTGCAATTGGCTTTCAGTACTATAAATATCATGCCAGAGACACTATATATAAAGAATGAAATCTTCACAAAAAGTAGTCTTCATCAAGGCATTCAAATTTATAAATGGACTCTGAGATCCTTTCTTCATAAGCCAAGGTAAAAGTCTCGTCCAACCTTAAAGTCCCCCATATTCCTCTCAAATTGGGCTCATAACACCTCATAATCTTCTCTTTTTCCACCTCTTTTTGTCTGGTCCATCAGAAGTCGATGGACAAAGAAAGGTTCTCACAATTTTCTGTTATTTCATTTGACAGTTGTGTTGCGCATCCTTTTACTAAGAGTAGCAAGGCTCCACCAACATACTTGATTACAAAAGACAACAAAATATTGTTTGCTATTGTACTTTAAAAGACTCTCAAATGTGGTGCATCTAAAAAACAACTTAAGACATCAAACTGAATCAAATATGCAAAGCTTCACTTGGAAGCATAAAGGTTGATCAAGAGACCTTACCTGCATAAGCTTTAGACTGAGACCAGATTTGGCTGCATCAATGCTTCCAAATAATGACCCTACAAGCACAATATAAGCATTACTTTAGGTAGAAAGGTTAACCAGTTTGAAAGTTCTTGGACAAGGAGAATTGGAGCCATATGTCCTGACTGGACACAAAAAACAAGAGAGATATGAAGAGAAATGAAGTGTAAAGAAATCACTTGCTCAACAGTCTACTCTTAGAAATCTCAAAACAAAAAACATGCAGAAGAAACTAAGATTCCGAACCTACTGTAAAAGAAGATTCAATGAATGATATAATATTCATCAGGATTGTGAGCTCACCAAATATGTAGTAGAAGTCATCAGCAACGATGTCCTTTGCCAGGTTCTTTACATACAACACAGAGGCAGGATTCCCAGCTGCATAGTTCTGAAGATTCCAAATGAGATTTTCATACTATTTTTTCAGAAGTCAGCTAAATCTTAATTTTGTCAGCTATATTTATTAAGAAAAATGTTCCTCAAAATTCATATATATTTTTGCTGGCTACTAGGCACCTCCTCAGACTCTGAATGCCAGCCCCCACCTACCAACCTTGTAGAAAATGTAATAGGCACAAAGCAATTGAATTCCACAAACAACCCGGTGCAAAATACAGACTAAGCAAAATTAGAATAGTAAACAAGTTTGCTTGCAAAAAGTTAACCGCAGACACAAAAATCCTCTTTTCCGTTGCCATGGACTTTTAAAAGTTAACTCTGGTTTCATGCTAATCAATGGTGACAAACTTTATAATTAGTCACGTTTTTTATTGTTTTTTTAATACCAGGAAACAAAAACAAAATTTAAAAATTAAAACTAGTGACTAAAACGAGGAAACATACTATGAAAACAACTAAGAAAAATAACTTAAAATTTTATTGAATTATATCTTAAGACTGTCATATTAGCATGATAACTATGCGATGAATTTGGGTTAATACAGGTTTGATCCTTCCACAGAGAAATTAGTAAATTTGATTGTGTCGAATGCTCATTTTACCAAAATAAAGCAAAATTTTCGATATTGATACCTTAAACATCGGCAGCGATAATATTTCTTCTGGAGGCAACTTTCCTCTTTCTAGTTCTTCTGGAGTTGCAAAAGAGTTAATATCTGAACTCTCATTTTTTGGATGCTCTGAGTCTTTGGTAATGCTATCATCTTTATGTTCATTGTTAACAACTTTGGGAGCAATTTTTATCTGCAACAAGGCAAGAAAATATATCAAAAATTGCTTGAAGATAAGAGATCCTACTACAAATACGATCATTCATCTTGAAAAGTAAATCACCTGTACGATAGGGTTCTTCTTTTTTATCATTGGCCTCTCTTTAGGGACCAGAATAGCCGGTTTCAATCCAACATCTTCGTGAGCTACATCTTTATCAACTGCGGGACCAACAATAGCTTCTCGTTTGACACGCTTCCGTCCAATTGAAGTTCCGCTTGAGGGTTTTCTATCGACCTCCTAATAACAGTAAATTCAAAGTCTCAAAGAATGTATAAAGCAACTAGAATAATTAAACAGTCAGTGTAACTAATTGCTATGCAGATGAATTAAAAATTAAAAGAAAAAATTTGCAACTGAACTTTTTTGAGGACTGGCAAGCAAAAGCTGGCATGCCTCTGGTTCTAAATCTCCAGAATTAGGGAGGAGAAGTATTCTTTGCACATGGTATTTGTAGATTGCACGCACAAAGAAATGATCAAAGTGGTCCAGATGCATTGGTGCTTGTTTGGTAAAATTTTCAGTATTTAATTTTGCTCTTTAAAGAGAGAGATGAATGAAAGAATAGAAACAATGGTTTCCAAATAAAATGGTTTTTGTCTGTTTTTTAAAAATAAATAATTAAATAAAACCATACTACCCCTCTTCTCTTTCATATCTTTCCCTCGTCTCTATCCTCTCTCTCACATACAAATGTTATCTAATGAGCATTTAGCAATCTAAAGGCAAGAAGTTACCTCGTCTGAAGACTCCATTTCTGACTCTTCACTTGATAAATCTGCCGAGGGAGGCTTTGCAGCTAGAGGAGGGGGAGGTGGTGGTGGCACGGGTACCGAAGGTGGTAGCGGTGGAGAGGGAAGAGCCATACGAAATGGAGCTGGTATATTCATTTTGTTCATCAAGTGCAAAACCTACAGTTGATTATTCTAAGTCTTAATTGATATGGCCGCAAAAACATGTCCAGTTGACTAGACAAAACAAAGTACAAATTCAAATTAAGGGAGCCAAAGTATATAGTAACATTAGCTTATCATGAGATTAGAGAGAACCTGTGTATAAAATCGAGGAACGGCGATAAGAGCATTTACAATGTTGGTCAGTATATTTCCATCTGGTGCCGGGTAAGCATACCTGTAATGAAAGATTTACTTATGTAAAAGCAGATTGGACATTCATAACAGAGCAATGTCAACCTATTAGACATTCATAACAGAGATATAGCATGCCATTCATACCACAATATGAGATAATACGTCAAGGGAGGCCAAGGGGCCAAAGGTAACTGGGTTATTGTCTTATGTAACAAGAAGCTGAAACTTTAAGCCACTGTAGCCTCATTCATTTCATCAAACCATATCTTCTAAGCCTTCTATTAAGATAGCTATAGTTTGTTTGAAATAGAGAGACTCCTTTCTGGCCACTAAGGGCCATAGATAATAGGATCATCAAGGGAACTCTTGTAATATGAATTCAGAACATACTTGAAAATATAGTAACAAGTATTGATGATGGTTTATAATCTCTAGAAGAATAAGAAAGAAAAGAAAAAAATATACATCAGACAATCACATGAAGAATAGACAAAACATATGTATGTAATACTCATAAAAAAGATACCCTCATAAAACATGTCTCAGGAATTTAAAGAAATTGAAAAGGTATAACATACTCAAGGTGGGGAGGAAAGGGATAGTCTACACCAAGCCTAGGGGCAATGGGCTCTGATCTTGAGACTTCAGTTTCTTGAATATCTCTATTGATGGTAGGATTGTGGACCAAAGATGATTTGGAAGTGGCGGTTATAGAAAGAGAATCCTTGTTAGCAGCCTGCGATGGCTTATCATTATTAGCGGTCGCCCTCTCCACTTTTAAGACCTTACCAAGAAACCTCAGCCTACCCAACAAAGAAAACACAGCCACCAACTCAATTATTAACAGAACATTAGAATATGACATTTTTGCTTGAATCAAGAAAGTAAAAGAGATATGGCATTACCCGTTCAACTGACGCTGTGCTTGGTAAGCCAAGCCTTCATTTTGGAAATCCACAAATGCGCAGTTCCTCAACCTATAGTCATATACACAGATCAAAGTGAGGGGGCAAAAGGAAACAGGCAAACAGGCAAACAATTGAAAAGGAAGAGAAGAGAGCATTGACCGGCCAGTAGCAGAGCAAGAGCGCACAGAAGAAGCACCATAGTGGGACAATAGCCGAAACAGGGTCTCCTCAGGAATGGCTTCTGGAAGGTGACGAATCAATAGACTCACCCTATTGCTACCAATATTTGATGATTCTTCAAAACCCAACTGTTGTTGTTGCTGTTGCATCTCAGCCACTATACCGACTGTAGCAGCCAAAATTTCTGGGTTCGCCCAGTACCTGTCTGAGAGTCTCGAGTCTCTAGACTCACTGTATAACTCTTTCTTTTGGCGGACCGGAAGGGTGAGAATTCTGGGGAAAAGTATTTCTAATCCGGAACGGCCCTTTGTTAATTGGGCGGAGATAAATAGATCCTTTAAGTGGAATTCGGGTGGGCCCAAACCCAAACAGACTATCCACCACGGTTGGCTAACCTTAAACCCTCATATTGACCAAGAAACCTTAAACCCTCAATTCACAGCTGCATTCTCAGAGTTTCTGCGAGAGAGCTGATCTTATTCCTCAGCGTATGAGAACTAGTCGCCATGACAGACCCAATCCGTTACGCAATCTCCGGACGACGAGACGAAGAAGACGACCAACAAGAGAAAGAGAGGGAAGAAACCATCGGAAGAATCAGAACCTCGAAACCCTTATCAGGCCCAACAAAACGAAGAAGAGGAGAAAGGAGAAGGTGATGATGACAATAAGAAGGAGAAGAAGACGAGGAGAGGAAGCAGAGGCCAACGCAGAGGGGGTGGAGGAGGAGAATAAGAGGAAGAAGAGGGTCAAAAGTGGTGGAGGGTCTGGGATTATGAGCACAGACTCCTTTGGTTCATTGAATTTGTCTGCCAACACTTTCAAGGCCATTCAGCAACTCAACTTTCAGTATATGACTGAGGTACATTTTCGGGCTGAACTTGGTTTTATTAGCTCCTAATTTACAGGGTTTATAAGTTTCTAATAATCAAGGCCTTGGCCTTTTATAGTATTGATCGGAAAAGATTTACACCTACAGATTCAAGCCAGAGCAATCCCATCACTATTGGTCGGAAAAGATATCCTCGGAGCTGCAAGGACAGGATCCGGGAAGACTCTTTTATACCAGCTGTGGAGTTGCTTTATCACACAAAGTTTACTCCTCGTAATGGAACGGGTGTTGTTGTCATTTGCCCAACAAGGGAACTTGCAATTCAGGTGAGAAACCCCGGCATATTCTCGTTATTTGTTTTGAAATGTTACATTCTTCTTATATTGCGCTCGCTCCAATTCAAGAACACATCTTTTTGATGCCTCAACAAATTTGACGTATCTAGGTTAAGATTTAATTTTTGCCTAAAGAGAATGATGCCGAAAATGGAAATGTGTGTGTAAAAATTTATGGCTTTTAAGATAAAAGAAATTGTGCTTTATTACTTGTTATGCTGTTGTATTCTGAGATTTACAGTTGATCCCCTTCTTTCTACCCTGACTACTTTTCCTTTCAAATAATTCAGACCTATGCCGTGGCAAAGGACCTTCTGAAGTATCACTCACATACTGTAGACTTGGTTATCGGTGGTGCAGCTAGGAGAGGTGAAGCAGAACGTCTTGTAAAAGGAGTAAATCTATTGGTTGCAACCCCTGGTCGACTTCTTGACCATCTCCAGAATACCAAGGGATTCATATATAATAACTTGAAGGTCATTCTCATCTATTTTTCGGCAATTTTGTTGTAGTTTTTTCAAAAGTATTTGTAACTGGTTATTTTCTGAAATGTTGCATATTGCTTCAGATGGCTTTCTTATTGAAAGAAAATGCTACGTAATGATTCCCTGACTTTTGAATATTCTTTGTGGTTATTAATCCTTTGGCCGAGATACTGGAGTGTAATTTGGAGTCCTTTTGCAATTTTGATTGTTGTGTTAGAGACGAAGTTTATCTTGTTTGTGTGGTTGAGCTACATATGTTTGATTGAGATGAAAGCTTGTATCACGACATCACATCATTTGACGATCCTTAGTTTGATTGTTCTCTTGGACTTGCAGTGCCTCATAATTGATGAAGCTGACAGGATTTTGGAAGCAAACTTTGAGGAAGAAATGAAACAGATTATTAAGCTTCTACCCAAGGTACAGTATTTGAGTTAATAATCTACCTTGTGTTACAAAGACTCTAGGCTGCAAACAGTAGATGCATCCAGCTCACAACATAACTTTCTGATTTTCTTTTAATAGGAGCAGCTTGGAGTTTTGTTAACTGTGTGATTATATTCGGCATTCGGCCTAGAGGCATTAATTTGAAGGTTTTAGTTGCAATTTCATATGGATTTTATGCAGTTATGTCCTGTGGCTGATTGAGTAGCTAATGGATGTGCAGAAAAGGCAAACAGCTTTACTTTCAGCAACCCAAACTACGAAGGTTTGTGCCTCAGTCTTTTGCTTTCTATATTGTTTTTAAATATCTTTAGCATAAATTGATATGCTACACAGTTCAATAGTTCACTAACTTTTAATGCTTTGAGTCTACGCGTCTGTGTGTGTTCCCATGATTCCCTTGTGCTGAAAATACTTTTCCCATTAAACCTGTAGGTTCAAGATCTTGCTAGATTGTCGTTGAAAGAACATCACTTGATTGATGTCGATGGTGGGAGATCTAAGGTAGGAATCCATCTGTTTTTTATGTATTCCTCCTTTTACATTTATTTTGTGTTCATCATGTCTATTTTGAAATTAGATCGACTTCATATTCTTATCTAAATATATGTTTTTTCTTCTCGTTTTGATTTAACCCTGATCTCTAAAATCTGACATTGTGTGCAATATATACAGGTCACCAATGAAGGGCTGAAACAAGGCTATTTTATTGTGCCTAGTGAGGAGAGATTTATTCTCCTATATTCTTTTCTGGTGGCGACTCGGTCTAAGAAAGTGATGGTCTTCTTCTGTTCTTGTAACTCAGTCAAATTCCACTCTGACCTTCTTAGATACGTTAATGTGGATTGCTTTGATATCCATGGAAAGCAAAAGCAGCAGAGGAGGACAAAAACTTTTTTTGACTTCTGCAAAGCAGAGAAAGGAATCTTACTCTGTACTGATGTTGCTGCTCGTGGCCTGGATATTCCTGCTATGGTATGCTTCCTCTTTCTTTTTGCAATTTCCCTGAACTTTTTTTGAACATCATGTTATGCCAATACGCTTCTTTGTCTCATTATAGCAGTATCACAATAAGCGAATGCTCGTGGTAAATCTAATGCTTGTTTTTTCTTTGCTTGTAGGACGTGATTGTGCAGTTTGATCCTCCAGATGATCCCAAGGTGTCTAATTTTCCCTCTTTACTAACATATTTCAACTAATTTTTGTATCAAGTAATTCTTCCATATCCATTTTGTAGCATGGTGAATATATCCATTCCCGAGTTCTGTTTCTTTTTCCTATTCTTAAACGCTTTCACAACAATGGGATATCTGCTTGCAGGAATATATCCACAGGGTTGGTCGAACAGCTCGAGGGGAAGGTGGAAAAGGAAAGGAATTTCTTTTTCTCATACCCGAAGAGATGCAATTTATTCGCTATTTGAAGGTATGATTTAGTCAAGAAGAAAAAATAAACAGGAGCAACGAAACCCCAGCACCCCACCCCCACACACACACAACAAAAGTGCCATGCTTTCCGGAAGGGTGTCTGTATTTAAAGCAAGCGCCAATCACTTTTTTTTAGGTTGCTACGTGCGGTGCTTGTTCTCCATTTCAATTCTTTATTTTATTCTGTTTTCAGGCTGAAAAAGTCCCCATTGAAGAGCAACAAATTAATAAGAATATGCTGAAAAATGTGCAGTCTCAACTGGTAATTTCCTGTTTTCAGGCTTCAATTGTTACATATTACTGCACATAACTGGTTCCGAGGAACCTTATGTATTGACGTGACTGATGCAGGAGAAGATGGTTGAGGGCAACTACTATCTGCGCCAAGCAGCAAAAGAAGCATATAAATCTTATATATTAGCATATAATTCACACTCTATCAAGGACATCTTTAACGTTCACCGTCTCAATCTGCAGGTACCCAAACTTTTCCTTGATATTGTAAAGGAAATTATTTATCTTTTAATCTCTGCTGTTGTTGGGATGTCAAAATATGAAATGTAGCATGGTTATGTATCATCATTTATTCTGCCAATTAATTGCAAAGTGCCGTTGGACTTGGACCTACAGGCAGTCGCAGCTTCATTTTGCTTTTCAAGTCTTCCCAAGGTGAATTTGAACTTAAACAGCAGTGCATCAAAGTTCCGGAAGAAGATGCATAAAGTAGGAGGAAGTCGAAATGGATTCAGCGAGAGCAATCCTTATGGAATGCAAAAGCAAAAAGGTAGAGATGAAATTCGACAATTTGTGAAGCATTCGAGGAGCCTGCGTGCAATGTATATATATAGGGGTGGATCCGTAGCACTAAATTTTTGACACAATTTTTAACCATTAGATTAGAATGTATCGAATGGTTGAGATTAAGTCTCATTAATTAAATAATTAAATAATGAAATTAATTTTTAATTAACAATCTCGTTATGTTTTCTCTCTCTTCATTGATGTTTTCTCTCTCTTCATTGATGTTTTCCATACCTGCTGTCATTAAACCCTTTCTCGAACTTTCTTCTTCTTCTTCTTCTTCTTCGTGCCTATTACTACTTTAGTTACAGATGGTTTCCATCTAAAGTCCGAAAACAGCATAAGCCTAAGAGAGCAGTACCTTGGGTGATCAAGAATTGGGGAAAAGGGGGTCTTTTACATTTTTTATTAACATTTTCCTAACGGTAGTTGCTTCTTATAACGAGTTCTTAAGTTTCTGAATTGATGTGAGAAAGAGTGAAGAAGAAGAAAAGATGATTGTGCGATTGAGCTTGAAATGAGGCGAGAAAGGTCTACTTGGAAATTGGGCCGTCAACTGCATCCACTTGCAGAAGCCATTGCCATGCTTTTATTCAACGTACTTTTTATTCCAAGTGGAAGCAGTGGTAAATGGAACCAGCAGAAGGCCTCCATTTGACGGGATATCAGAAATGTTAGGATCAGGCTGATAACAAGGCATCAAAGACTAGAATAACCAATAGACTCAAAGGAGAAATTGTACCAACGAGTGCCTTGGGATATAAGTTTCATTTTGCTCTAATTTCCACTGAAGCATATCGATGAAAGAAAAAATGAATGTCATCCTTCCTTGTACATTTTTCTATGTGCAGGATAAAGACGCTAACTCATTCACTCTCTCAGACACCAGCTATCTTCCGAATTCTTGCAGTCAAGAGTATTCTGAACGTTCATTTCAACTGCAAACCCATAATTCTGCAATCTCAAATGCTTGATCATATCATCTAACACCATGGAAATTTGTCTTTCACTCCCTACTGGACCAGCCAGAGCTCGAGAAGAAACTGAATTTTAACGACCGTGTGTTCTATGAGCATTAATTACATAGCTACTGCTGACCTCAGAAGCTTGTTCACAGGATCTTGGCCTTGTTTTTTCAAACTTAAGATTATCTAGAAATCATCAGCATGGCATTCATAATCTCTGGCAACCATCATAGTTGCCCATCTTCACCACCAGTTAGACCAAACTATGCCCTGGAAGTTTGAAGGCATTCCTCTCATCCAGCAAGCTTCTCATTCTTTCGGCATCACTAAACCTTCCAACCCCAGCAAAGATGTTGGACATAAGCACGTAGTCACCGCCATATCCTCTCTCCATCTCCAGTAACTTCTTTGTCACCCTCTCACCCATCTCCACATTACCATGAAAGCTACAAGCACCCAACAGCGTCCTCCAAATCACAACATTAACGATATTGGAAGGAATCTCCAAGGCCATATTTTCTGCTTCTTCTAATCTCCCTGCCCTCCCAAGCATATCTATTAAGCATCCATAGTGCTTGATATCCAGTGCGATTTCATACTCGTCGACCATCTTCCCAAAGAAGTTCAGCCCCTCATCAATTAATCCTCCATGACTACAAGCATTGAAAATGCTCAAGAATGTCACTCGATTTGGTTTGAAACCAACTTTCTCCATACTATTAAAATACTCGACTGCTTCTTTCCCCATTCCATGCATTGCAAACCCAGAGATTATGGATGTCCATGACACCAAATTCTTCCTCTCAACAGATATCTCCTCAAACAATCTCGATGCACTATCTATGCAGCCACATTTTGCATAAGAATCCAATAGGGAATTGGTGACACGTATGTCAGATGCATTAAATCCTCTCTTCTCACCGTAAGCATGAAGTGATTGGCAAATTTTAAGAGCTCCAAGAACCGAAACGGCTGGAAATATGGCCAAAAGTGTAACCTCAGTAGGTTCAACGCGATCTTCAACAACCATTCTTCGAAACAAAGCAACAGCTTCACGGGGCTGATTTTTACGTGAGTACACGTCAATAATGGCAGTACAGGACACAACAGTAGGGGCTGGCATCTGATCAAAGAGAGACCGAGCCAATTTAAGCTCACCCCATTTCGCCAAACCAGTTATCATGACATTCCAAGTGACAGAATTCCTCTCAGGCATTTCGTAGAACACGTGGAGAGCAAGGAGCAAAGAGCCACAAGCAGCATACATATTAAGCAAGGCAGTTTGAACATAGACATGAAAATGGAAACCGAGTTTGTGAGTGAGGGCATGGATTTGGGCACCTGGGTTGGTGGAGTTTAAGGCAATGGAGGCGTGGAGAAGGAAGGAGTAGGTGAAGGAGTCGAAGGAAAGGGAAAAATGTTGGAGGTGTTTATAGAAAGTGAAAGCTTCACGAGGGAAGGGGCCAAAGGAATAGCAACGAAGCAAAGTGTTGAAGAGGAGAAGATGGGCAGTGGAAATGGAGTGATGGAGGAGAAAGCCAGAGGTGAGAATGTGAGAGTGGATTTGTTGGGTGGCTGAGCGACTTGTTGGGTTTTTGAGCAAGATAGAGGCCAAGTGCCTTGGATGCTTGATCTGGGTTGGTGCTGAAGACAATGAAGAAGATGAAGAAAAGCAGAGGGCTTGAGTTGGAATTTGAGTTACAAAGTAGAGAAGGGGATGTCCCTTGAAACTCAGCCTCGCCATGGACTGTTGTATTTGGCTTGCTCACCATGTTCAGAATTTGAAGTGTGAATACCAAGGTCAAGAGCCTCGCGCTCTACCAACTGAGGTAGGCGGGCAACTTGTTAAAGACATTCTTTATAAGAAAGATTATTATTGGCATATCTTGTTTTTTCTTCTTTTGGTCTAATTGTTATTGGCATATCCGTTGAAGGAAATTGCATGTTAATATGGATTGACAGTAATAGTCCAATTACGCAATTTAACTATATAATGGTAATAACAACTCAATTTTATGAGAAGAAAAAGAAATGGAATTACAAATGACTCGTTTAGTCTGAACTCGAAAATATTAGGTTGTACTAGTAATTCAAGTTACAAATTAGTGTTTCCAGTGTCTTTTTTTTTAAAACTAACCTATTCATATTGTCAAAATCCAAATCGTTCTTCTACATTATCCCATCCAAATGGACCCTTAACTTATGACTAGGGAGATACTGGATCTGCAGACAGGCAGAATAATCTTCAGGATAGTCCAAGTCAATCATCTCCAGAATAATCCTAACTCGTCAAATGGAACCTTAGCTTTGAACAGTCCTCATATCAGGAAGAAAAGATCCTACCCACCTGGCAAGTTCAGCAATGAAACAAATTCCTTGATGAACTGTTGATATGCTGGTTCAGGGGACCTGTTGATGATGTATGCAATAAGAAGGCAATTGCAAGGGGATATTTTGGTTCCGTCAGTCCTCGGCTTCTGATTCCAGAACAGGGAGGATGCTCAGGGCTGAAGAACTAAGATGCATTCCCCGAACAATCCCCCCATATTCAACCTTAATCCTGTGGCACAGAAGCAATATCGAATCCCACAGTGCCGTCATTCCCTGAATTAAAGATGAAACCTCTTTGTCAATTTAACCAATACAACAGCATATCCCATTTCCAGGGATTCTGTATATTGTTGGCACAATCAATATTTTAAGATGTATACATGTGAGTAAAAAGCAATACTGCAGGCACAATAAAGATTGGACAACCAGCAATCTAGAGAAAATTAATTTGGCATAATTGTGGCAAGTGGTAAGTACTTACCTGAAGAGAAAACTGCAATTTCTTATCCCAATACAAGGCAAAAACTGGGGGGCTTTGCCTTCCAACAACAAGTACAGACGCTCCAGGGTGGAGAGCAGAAGGGACACCAGATACGACAGCTATGTACTTCTCAGGAAACCTTTCTTTTGGAGGTAGGACTCCCAAGAATAGAGGATTTTTGCTAGAACGAGCTTCAGCATAGGATGCAGGATCCACATGCAACATCCACTTTGGATGCTCTAGGAAAGAACAGAACAAATACAAGAGCAAGTGAGAATCAGTTGGCAGCTCAAGAGTCCACTTATTGTGCTTTTTATCATATACTTCTCCACTTCCAAGATATTCATAATTCTTCAAACAGGTTCCTTCAGCAAGCTCTGTTAAACTCCCCAGGGAGGAAGGGAGAAACCAAGTTTAGATTACAGAGGCAAAGGATGTACATATAATATATATATATATATATATATATATATATATATCAATTATTCTCTTATCCGGATGTATTAATGTGCAGAACGTGCGGATGCCATTGTAAACAGGCAGGAAAGCAGAGATGGGTGGTACAAAATACATGGCGTCCGCACAACTGAATGTCTGCATAGGAGAATTTCTGTATATATATATTTCCCACTAACATAACCTAATTATTCTCATGAATAGACTGGTAAAAATAAGCCCTTGAAATTTGGTGGATAGTTCTGATCGGCCTGACATGGGACTTTTTATTTTTACTGCAAGCTACTGTTCATAGTACTGTAATTTGAGTATGTACAGTTCATTTAATAAAAATTTGGTATTTTATTGTGGGCCCATTTAATAAAAATTGTCTTTTGATTATGTTTTATTAAATATAACCATTAGATTTGTTTTATTTCAGGGGTTTAGATTACTGTATTAAGGTCAAGTCATTGGCAGATACCTATATAAGCTTTGTAATGGCTCTCGTACACCAAATGAAGATTGATTTTGGTTTGCAGCCACTTGAGCTCTCTCAAACCCTAGAAAGTGTGGTCTTCTATCTTAGGAGTGATCCAAGAAATCTACTGGGATGAGTTAATTCAGGTTAATCAATCTTTCTTAAATAGTCAAATCCTAATTTCAAAAACTCCCATTATTCATAACTCTAAGACTACATACCCACAATCTGAAAACTATTCCCCTAGATATCCTACATGAGATGCCTGCATAAGGTGATACATAGTGAAAAATAAAGATTTTAAGCACCTCGAATCCTTTGTACTGTATATTCTGCTCGAATGCTGCTTTGCGGTAGAAGACCTTTAACTAACTCTCCCTTCATCAATGCATGAAGCCTCTGGTGTTCAGTGATTGCATCCACACACTCCTGCATAATAGGGACCAATGGATTCTGCTGTGGGGTTTGTTGCAGATTGGCTTGAGGCAGCTTGGCTGCATATGATGAGAAGCATTGCATTAAAACATCAGCACATATCTTTTGCTAAGACAATCCAAAAAGAGTTTTAAATGAAATATGTTCATAAGTGAAGAGCACTTACAGGACGAAGCATCAATAGCCTGGACGAGAGTGGCTCGTAATTGATGCATAAGTCCATCTTCATCAAGAGTTAATGTTGGCTGCCATTCCTTAGTCCTATCATTTGAAGACACTGTAGCAGTTCTAGCAGTTGGTAAATCACTTCCAACTTGACTAATTGAAATTGACATCCCAAGTTTGGCAGCTGCTTGGATTACCTATAAATTTAATAATTTATACTGATTTAGTATTGATGGAATGCACTATATACAGAAACTTGCACTACTACACTTATCATGCCATCAGATTTTTGCTCTGCAGTTGAAACATAACACTCTTTTACCAACCACAAAGCAGCCATAGCTCATGTTAAACATATGAAGACAAAGAAGACGACTTAGGAGGTGGAAGTGATGAAGACAAACCTGAATATGACTGGTTTCAATCTTGTCAAGTAGAGGATTAAGCAAAACTGAAGAAAACCATTGCCTGAGGCTGTCACGCCACTGCTCAATTTGAGGATAGATGCCCAAACGCTCAAATGCATGAATAGATTCTTCCATGGACATAGGTGGAGGAAGCTCGCCCTCTCCTTTCTTTGGGGGAGTTGTGAACTTCTGAGAACCTGGAGACATCCTCACAGGCCTCAATGGTGTACTCCTAGTAGTTCCAGATGTATTAGCTGAACTTGGACTGGCTGCACCAAAGCCTCTAATGGTGGGTGGTGGAGTTGCCAGTTTCCCCGCTGATTCCGTGATTTTTTCATCCACCTCTGCCAAGAACCTTTCAAACTTTTCTTCTGACATTATCTCTCTTGTCGATGCTCGCTTGCTTGACCAAGGGGTGGAGACCACTGAATCTACTCCAGGTGAATTCTGAACAGAAGACAGCGGTGAAACACTTCCTGACACAAGATACAAAGAAGATGTAGAACCCGGTGATTTAGAAGGGCTACTGATAGATCCCATCTTAGTTCCTCCACTGATGTTTGACTTATTCGCGCTGATTCGAGACAAACGATTTGAACTGGTGATTGGCTGATGAAGTGGAACAAGTACATCTGAAGGGGAAGACATGTGGGGTTTAGACTTGGGAGGTTTCTTTGAAGACTCAGATACGACTTGCTCAACCTTTGGCTTAATTCCCAAAAGTCCTAGTTGACGATTTGTAAGGTGTGGTTTGTCACTATTTCCTTTTGAGGGTGCGGCATTTCTCAGTGAGATGGCTCTAAATAGTGCAAATAGAGTTCCCAAAAATACTAAGCCCACGAAGGTCTGTATCGCTTTGGAAAACAAATCTGAAGGACAAAACGAGGTGTTCAAAACAAACTAAATCAATCAATGCATCAAGTTCAAGCCAATCAAAGTTTTCTGGATTGAATTTAACAACTTACAGGCTGCCTCGTGGGAAAGATTTTTTAGCTTCAAATTGTCAATAAGCCCATTTTCCCTTCAACAATTCAAGGCAGTTTATTGCGTTAGCCACATGTAATAATATATAGCCGAATCCAATTTCCATAACCAAAGATCTAAAAACACATTCTTCTAATTTAAATTCGTTCTTTAATAAATAACAAAAACTTAATATGAATAATTCAATCCTTGAATTTCCTGTTGGTCAATAAATAAGCTCAAACAAGCTATGCAAATTTAGTTTGTTCATTCAGGTCTTAAAAGGACCCAAAAAAACCCAAACGAAAAATAAGCTCCAAACTATAAATTTGAAGTCTTTTTTTGTTTTTGTTTTTCCTTCTTCCTTTTATACACTTTCATAGCAAGTATTAATAAAGGGTTTTTGTTTTCCAGAAACCAAACACTGATAAATTCAACTCAAGCTTCTATCCCCATTCTTTCTTCCTTCCTTTTCTCAACAATCAAACAGAGCGAAATTCCCATATTAAACACACACAAAAGAACCCAATAAATAAAATCTTCGCTTAAACCCTCTTAAAACCCTAGCTTTTCAAATTGAGCAATTGGGTACCTGGAAAACATGGCAATGAAGGCAACGGCGGAGGCGGAGGAGAGAAAGAAGATGCAGAGGAGTGCATGCTTCGAAGGCCGGAGGCTATTGGCGGTGAGGGCGGCGGACAAGGATGGGTTCTGGTACACTGAGAACTTGGCGGGCTTTGGTGGAGGCGAGGCTTTGTCTCTTGATTCCATGGCTGGAGCAATGCTGCTTGTAGTTGCTTGGGTCCGGGTCCAGGTGCTGAGGTAAACTTCGAATATGTTAGTTCCCACAGAGTGGAATTAACAAGAGAGACTGTTTCAATCTCTCAATTGGTTTTGGCATTGTTGAGCTTCGTGGCGTGGGTTATGGGCGGTATATAGTCACTGGCCTCTCCCGGTTTTGCTGGGGTTTGAAAAAGAAAAAGGGTTTATAAAAATAAATAAATAAAAGAAAAAGAAAGGCTTTTTTCCTTTTTTCTTTTTTGGGTAACAGTTTATAACGTTCTCTGAAAAAAAAAATACCACAAAAAAAGGAAACAAACTTGCTTGGCATTTAACTTCTTTGTTGTATGGGCGCCAAAGTTCAATGCTAATAAACATACTACGGATCTATGTAAGATTGTATAATATACCATAATAAAGTAGATTTTTGGGATACACCAATAAGTGCCAATTTGGCATTGCTTATTTGGGGTGATAAGTGATTTTTAAAAAAATTTGGGAAGCTCAACCCGTTTGGTAAATTATGAGAAATCACTTATTGTTAAAAATTGTTGTGAGAGAATGCTATAAGGAAAACAATTTAACGAGGTGCTTTCATTTTCTCGATTATGCAGAATCGGGCCAAAAGCATTGGATTTAATGATTATGCGAGAGTTATTTTCTCGATTATGCGGGAATTAGTACCAACAACACTTTTAACAAAAAGTTTACCAAACGCCAAACTCGCTTTCTTCTCACAAAGAACTGATATTGATTATTTTCATAAGACAAGAATGCCAAACCTACTTCTAAGTCTATTTCTCTTGTGACCTGATCGCATTAGTAGTCCAAACACTTTCCCTATAATTTCCTTATAGTTGAGGGGAAGTTTGGGAAAGAAGTCAAGTTTAGGGAGGAGCTCTCCAATAATAAGATTGGTTTGAGAAAGTGTTTGGGAGTCCTATCCTTCCTACTAGGTTTGGGGAAAGAGTTTTAGGGAAGTTATCAATGATAAGCTCTATTGTCTAATATTTTTCTCATTTTTAAATTCGATAAATATTTACAAGATGATTAGAGATAATTGGAATTAAAATTGTGAAAAAATACAAGTATGGTGATAAGAAAAATAATGCATAAAAGCGCACCATAAAATTTGGTGGTTCAACCAATAGTCACACATGAAGCAAAAAGTGTACGTAGTAGCTTTACCAAAAGGTGGTTGGCAAAGTCCACCAGAGGCTTCCCTCTTGGAAAAGGGAATGAGTAAGCCTCTGTCTCTAAGCTAGGTAACTCAACGAGTCAGCTCTAGGCAATTGGTCAAGTTTAACTTCTTCAGTCTGTAAAGTTTGGATTTGCCTGAACAAAGGTTCCTCTTGGCTATGAGGAAAATAGGAAAATAGGAAAATCTATTTGGTTACTTGGGAGATGGTATGAGGCAATGAAAATCAAGCTTTCTTGGCTAATTTGGTGTGGAGATATATCTAATCCGTTTCGATGGAAGGATTTGGATTTGACCGCAAAGCTAAATTTGCTATAAAAACAAGAATTATATTAGATTGAATGTATTTGAAATTCATTTGTTTTTTTTTCTTTCAATTTTTTTCATATTTTGGCATATACGGAATGTAACAGTCCATGCAAACAATTTTACAATATCATCTCAATTGTAAATCTATAGATTCGGAACCACTTCATCCGAATGGAACCTAGGTTGTCTTCTTGTTGTGGCCTGGTAACAGTGCCACAATCACAACCAAAAATCGTATCTACTAGCCTCATCCTATTCATTCCTATTTAAGATCCCAGAGATAACGTAGCCAGCATGAGTTCAGATTTTCTGTTCATGCTTTTGTGTGTTCCTCTCTGTCCATGCCTTAATTTTGTGACACGTGGTATTCCATTTAATCATACTTTAACAAAATTAATGCTTTTATTTTTTAATACAAATAAAATAATAAAATAATATTAGTGTCACAAAATTAAAGCATGGACATAGAGAGACACACAAAAACATGGACAAAAAATCTGAACCCAGCCAGCATGACACGATGAAAATGGATAAACATTGTATCTGTCGCCATGCCCAAAATTGATAAGCTCAAACTCCACTCTGAAAAACTAGTCTGCACTCAAGTCCACTGAACTCAACTATCTCTTTGAAATCTGATTGGCTATCTCTGCAAAGCACCCAATCATACGCTGCCACACCAAAAGGGCCCACAAAGATGAATTATAACGGAAATTCCCTAATTTGTCTGTATAAAGCTATTATAAACGACACCCATATTGGCTCTCGTTGGCATTTAGCAGCTACCGTCAATGCCAGACATCGTCGTCTTCGTCTTCTTCTCTTCTCTGAAACTCTCTCTATAAATATAGGCTTATCTCTATAAATATATTCTCTCTATATATATTATCTCTTTCTAAAACGAAAACATAAAAGTGAATATGCAAAGACTATTTGCTGCGAGGTCTCAATGCTCTGCAATTTTCAAAAATCGGAGAAAGTGTGCTTCTTTTTCTACCGCTTTACTCTTCGATGATACTCAGATTCAGGTCTCTCTCTCTCTCTCTCTCTCTCTCTCTATATATATATATATATATGAATCAAGTTTGCAAGTAGAAGTATTTATGTTGATTACATTTTTTTGCGAAAATTTGGAGAACAATCTGTTGGAAATTTTATATTATTTAATAATATTTATTTTCCAAAGTGAATGAAGTAATTAATTTACAGTCATATTAGCAGAAGGTTTTTCCTTTCAATTGAAGTGATAAATTTAGAGCAGGAGCAGAATGAAATCAGACTGGTCCCAGATAAAATAGTTGCCGGGCCCATTTTGACGATTTAAAGTACTCCGTAGTGTTCTTTAGCGCTGAGACAATTTTCTGTTTTTTTTTGTTTGTTGACATAAATGCAGTTTAAAGAAAGTGTTTCTCAGTTTGCACAAGAACACATTGCCCCTCATGCGTCAAAAATAGACCACACAAATTATTTCCCTCAGGAGGTGAACTTATGGAAACTCATGGGAGATTTTAATCTTCATGGAATTACTGCACCAGGTAGACTTTCATCATGTTATGTAAGAGCTTTTCTAACTACAGTTAGTCTCTATTGGGGTTTGAGTGTCTTATCGTTTTTGTTTTAATTCGTGTTTGTGTACAGAGGCAATTTTGGATGTGAATGTGATGCTATGTGGGTGTTGCTCTTTGTTTTAGGAAGCTTCCCTTTTTTTTTAATTGAAAATAATATAAATTTTTTGTTTGGATGTGCTTCTACCCGCGATATTTTTGGGCCTCAGTTGTTAGGATCACAAGTTCTTACTTACATGACAATTTTTTAGCTATTATAAATTTGTAGTCTAGCATGCAGTAAGATAGAGAAATAAAATGTTCCAAGAACATCTTAATATGGAGCATGTGTTGGCCCCCTCACCTCCTTTGTCATACGAGATGTCCAACCTTTTTTGAATTGGAAGATGGAATTACTATTCCAAGGCTATGATCAAAGATCATACTTTATTTGCAATTCATGCAGGCTGCAGTTGTCTTGTTAGAAACTGTAAACCTCTCATTTCTTTTATGCATTTTGATTGAATAATCTGCAGTTTCATGGGTTTAGAAACTTGACCATGGGTTGTCTTGTAGAGGAATATGGAGGGCTTGGTCTTGGCTACTTGTATCACTGTATAGCTATGGAAGAAATAAGTCGTGCTTCAGGGTCTGTTGGTCTCTCATATGGTGCTCATTCTAACCTGTGCATCAATCAATTGGTAAACAAACGAACTGAGTTCATCTGTGACATCATTTGCGCATATCTGATAAGCTTGTACTTTTTTATTTGGTAGGTGAGGCATGGAAACCCGACTCAGAAACAGAAGTATTTGCCAAAGGTTCTACCTTCGTTTGATTCAATCTTATGCATAACAGTGTAGTATTTACAATTATACAGGCATGCTTAATTAGAGATGAAGAGTTCTGGCGGATTCCACTTATCTCTGCTATGCTTACATTTATTTTATATACTGGATAGCTTATGTTTTTGTAAAGTATCTTATTATTTATAATGATAATGATGATTATGATTATTTATCCAAAATGTGCATTGCAATCATTAGCATGTAGAGAATTTTGACATCTCTCATCATCATCAAACTGAATTTCTTTTATGGAACTTTGTTCCTCATGTGTTATTGCTTACTATTTCGGTTGCCGTTGCATCTTCAAGCACTAATTTATTTAAGCTGCTTCAGCCAATTAAGCATGAGATGATCAATGATTTCTGACCCAGAAGTTTGCAATGGTTTCCTATATGTTTGGACTCTTACTTTTTATCTACTAGGCGGACAAGCTGTTTTTCATATTTGTATGTTCTAATTGCACTTATCGTCATTCATTGTCATCACTTTGTAGTCAGATTTACCATATCTTTTATTTGTTGTTCTCTCAAGTTTTGTGGGGAAAGGAGAGGAAAAGAAGATGGTGTGGCCTAATGCTGGGCTTGTAAATTCTGTAAGGATGGTTGGATAGTTTAGTTGAACAAAATTTTAGGAACCAGTCAAAAGTATCTATCTTTCTGGAGAAGAAAAAAAGTTTGATTACTTGAGTATGACTCATAGTCACTAATATACTATGGCATGTGACATACATATCCTGATGAGTGTTAGGAGAATTTAATCATGCAGTCCGCTAATTATTTGGTTTTGAATACATTTTTAACAGTTTTTGTGTGGGTAGTAGATACTAATTAAATAAAACTTTAGTGATTTTATTAATAAAATACTGATCAGAAAACTTCCTGGGTAGCTTGATATACCTTTTCCCTTCCTCTCTTATTTTCCAACCCATTAAGTAGGTATTATTTATGTCACATGAAATCATCTTTCTTCTGTTCTAGAGTCTTTCTTATTTAGTTAATTTTCAATTTCTTTCCTTTTTGATTGACAAAGTCTCATCTTTCATTCTGTAGCTTATCAGTGGCGAGCATGTGGGGGCTCTTGCAATGAGTGAACCCAATTGTAATTTATGTGCATTACACTTCTTTCATCTTGCACTTAAATTCTGAGTATTATCTAGGTTCATTTAAGGTAATTAGGCTGATCTCTCTCTCTCTCTCTCTCTCTCCAGCTGGTTCTGATGTTGTTAGCATGAAGTGCAAGGCTGATCGTGTAGATGGGGGTTATGTGTTAAACGGGAACAAGATGTGGTGTACCAACGGCCCAGTTGCTCAAACATTGGTATGTTTTGTTAGAATTGCTTTAGCTAAGCATGGATATTACTACCCATATGCTTCTCTCTCTCTCTCTCTCTCTGTGTACGTGGGGGTGTAAGTGCACTCATATGTTGCTTGTATTGTATGCTCTGAAACGTTGGATATTTGTCGAATTTTACTTTTGGTAGCCATATTGAAAGCTGTCTAATATGTATATGCAAGAGTAGAATTTGTCTGATATGTACATATGTATTATTTTTATGTAGTTTGTGCTTAAAGCATCTTTTCCCAGGAATGTGAGAGGTTTAAGATTTCGTACAGCTTACTCTGGGAACCCATAGAATAGGCTAATGCACAAGATGTCTCCTGATGCAGTCTCTAGATGACTATTGAGAACCATTCCATGAATAATCTCGAGGATGATTCTGTCATCATTGAATTGCAGCAGATGTGGACTTTCTTTGTTTAATATCTCAATGTTTTAACTTACACATGTGAAGGACTAAGTTTTATTACTAATGATTGCTATCAGAGGCAGCTCTCAATGATATGCATGCTATACTATGTCAGCCTATAATTATAAACATTTACATTGGCCCACATTCATTAGGAGTTATGTTTTAGTGGTTATACTAGTACTGCATTTTCAAAGCACTGTCTTTAGCATACTATTTCATTTTGACAGTACTGAAGGCTTTGTATGCTATATCATATCTAATATTTCTGTATCGTGTTCATACATATACGTATGCACATGTGAATTTATCATCTCATTTACCTGATATTTAGAGTTGGATCAGGTTGTTTATGCAAAAACAGACATAACGGCGGGCTCAAAAGGAATTACAGCATTCATCATTGAGAAAGGAACACCCGGGTAATTAATTGTGTCAGAAGACTCTAATACGAACCCGACCTGTTTATTGATCAAGTTGTTTGTGTTAACCTGTATATTTTACAAGTTAGAAACTTAGTATTAGGAACTTAAGGATTTTTTGGATCCATAACATTCATTAGATCAAGTACAATGACTATCTTTTCGCTAAATTTTAGTTAGGTCCCTCCTTCAGTAATTTGTTTGCCCATTTTATAGGTTGCTTGTACATTTTTCAAAAAGTTTTGCTAACACTATTATAATGTTGAAGCATTAAACATAATTACTACTACATTTACTCAAAGTTTGAAATACTTTACTTTCATTCTACATATCCATTTTACATTCATATATATAGGGCAGAAACAAGATCAATGATGAATTTAAAATAATGTAGAAACAAGATATGTAAAGGATAAACTTAATTAAGCATTTTAGTAGAAGTGGGTGGAATAGAAGCACTCCATACAAGCAGAAGAGGAGAAAATGAAGCCTACTTGCAATGCATAAAATCAAACCATAATAACAAAATGCATTACGAATATTTTGAATTCCCTCACTTTTATGAAGTTATTTATGCCTCAATGCAGGTTCAGTACTGCTCAGAAGTTAGACAAACTCGGCATGCGAGGAAGTGATACGTACGTCCAGAATGCTTTAAGTGAAGTTGTCTAGTTTGGGAGTACATTCCCTTCTTCGTTCTCTCTTTTTCTACTAATAGTGGCAATGGTCTGAGCAGATGTGAACTTGTCTTTGAGAATTGCTTTGTTCCAGAAGAAAATGTTCTTGGGCAGGAAGGAAAAGGTGTAGTGATACTTATATTTACAACTTTAATTATTGGAAGGAGATCATTTGGATACGTTGCATGTTATATTACTTAGTAAGCAATGATATGTTACATAGTTTGAACCTGATTGCTCATCTATCTTATGGCTTTAATTTGAACCTTCTGAGCTGCTCTTTACTATTACGGTTGTCAGAACTCACTGTTAGAGCAGAACAAAGTTGCTTTTGGGCTTATTCTTCCGTCACTGTAACTGCTCAGCCATACTCGTTTTGGTAAAATATGATGAACTTAGCTATGCCAAGAGTTTTCTGTTATAGCACTGACCTCCCATAGTGTCTCACCTAAAGCAGTTAGAAGGACTTTCTTCTCCTAATTTGAGGGATAAGTTGATAACGCGTTGAATCTTGAAACTAATTGCTTCCCGTGGAAATTCTTGTTGAGGGAATGTAGATACCATTGATATTGAAATAACAAGTGGAATATTTAGGAGTTTTTTTTCTTGGGTCATTTATCCTATGTACTTAGTGTGGGTAGCATAAGCGTCTTATGCTGTCGTGATTCTGGTTCGACCTACATTGTTATTGCCCTTTCTTTCAGGTGTCTATGTCATGATGTCCGGATTGGATTTGGAGAGGCTTGTTTTAGCAGCTGGACCCCTGGGCATTATGCAGGCATGTATGGATGTTGTCCTTCCTTATGTTCGACAGAGAGAGCAGTTTGGCCGTCCAATTGGAGAGTTTCAGCTTATACAGGTTTATTGTTGTATTTACGCAACTTAAGTTGCTGTTTCTAGCTCCTGTTTGTACTTAAATTATAGCCCTTATGCTGTTAACGAACTTGCAATTACAGGGGAAAATTGCTGACATGTATACTTCTTTGCAATCATCAAGGTAAAAAGATGTTTATTCCTTTATCACCGCTTTTCTTTGTTTATTTCTTGTAATATTCACCTGGTAGCAGAGTTAACCATTTCTCTCTTTTTGTCCCCCCTTCATTTTCAGGTCATATGTGTATTCTGTTGCAAGGGAGTGTGACAATGGAAAAGTTGACTCGAAGGTGCTGTTGGGGTTTCTGAATTTTTTTCCTTCACCTAAGTTATAATTTTATCAGTTTTAGCATTTGGCAAAAAAAGCTTTGGCTTAGGCAAATAATAACTCTTCTTGATACAAATTTTCAGGATTGTGCTGGAGTTATACTCTGTACGGCTGAAAGAGCCACACAGGTAGCTTTGCAGGTAAAAGATCCTGGATAAATTCCATTCTATCTCTTATTTTTGCAAATTAGTAATTTTTAAAACCCCAGTCAGGCCAACCAATTTGGTCTTAGTTGAATATACAAATCATTTTCTACATATTGCTTGAATGGCATGGCATAGTTTAGATCATTATTTCCATTCACATGGTTAAGTCTATTTTGAATGTTGCAGGCTATACAATGCTTAGGCGGTAATGGTTATGTAAATGAGTACTCAACTGGTCGTTTCCTTCGAGATGCCAAACTATATGAGATTGGAGCAGGGACTAGTGAGATCAGAAGGATGATAATTGGTCGTGCGCTATTTAAGGAGCAGTGAGAGACTCATGTCCAGTTGCTGAACTGCGATGATCTGCAGTACTCGAGCACTGTATCCAGGATACACCTGATGTTGCAGTCAATCATTTAAGTTTACTTCACACACATATTACGGAATACAGAATCAAGAAAGGATCGAACCCAAATGTGCGCTGGTTTATCCACGATAGCAGAAAAAATGGCTGACTGATCTTACTTGGTTGGTCATCATTAAGTAGATTGATCTTCCTGGCATTAGACGAGAATCAGAGTTTTCTTCTGGTGATTAAGAAACTAAATTCAGAAATTGAATTTCTTTTTTTCACTCTTGCTGGAAAATTATACTCATTGTATGTACTCTAAAGTCTAAACCATGGTCGGAAATAAAAGAGAAGCCATGTTTGGTGGTTGTCAGGAGTTCTTTTTTTGCGGAGTAATGAATAAGGGTTCTACAGTGACTTTGCTTTGAACACACCGTTTAAGGTCAGAGAAATAAACCAAAAGATCTAGGGTTTGAAATGGCTAACTTGAAATGTAATGAGATTTAAAACATGGAATTTGACGTTTATTATTTTAGAGGGTATCAATTTATAAATGAGAGGTTGTGGTTAGGATGTGTTAATGGCGGTGGTACCCTCGTGTCATGTGTGATGCTGGTGGTAAGATGGTGGGTCGGGGTGGTGGTGCCGATGGTCATATGTTGGTAGTATAGGTGCTGGTAGTAGTGGTGGCGATGGTCGTTGTAATGTGGTAGTAATAGAGGTGGTGGGTCTGGTGACAGCAGTGATGGTGGCGTCGTCCAGGGCAATGTGGTGGTAGCAGAGGTGGTGGCAATGGCAGCTTACAAGTTTGTTTTCTGTTCCAAGGTTTTTTTCACATTAAAATTTTAAATTTCTTTGTTTATGAATCCAAACAAGGGAATTGATGTGTGTCAATTTACATATTCTGACTTTTACCTAAATTCCAAGTTTATATCCCTCATTTGTCCACAGAGTAAAGTTTGAGGCAAGTCAGGAACAAATTTAAAAGATCTCCTTCACCTCACAGGAACAAATTTATATGGTGGTCAGCATCCAAAACACCAAACTAGAAATTCTTTCATCTTCTCCACTAAGGCGGAGACTTAAGAGAACATATCCAACAATTTTCGAGATGTGTTTGGCCTAGGAAATCCAGAAAATGCATAACTAGGTTCTGGTGTGCATTATTTGCATAAGCAGATAAAGTTACAACAACAAAATGACAACCCTGGATTTTATTCTTTTTAGACCCTGATTACTGTTGGGGAAGAATCTGGCTGGCTCACTGATGAGGACTTTGACATTTCCAGCATGACTGGGGCTTGTTCCAAACAACTTTGAGTATCGTCACTGATCAATCCGATGGTCATCTTCTCCACTTCTTCCTGGGTATATATATGAATTTTGGAGACCACATTGCAAAACTCACTGCATCAAGAACCCATCATTTTCAAAAGGTCATATAAAAAAATGTTCATATGGATTGTTCAGAAAACTCCAAAACAACATATCCTGATAGCGAAGCAACATATTCTTCTGCAGTTAACAAAGCTAAGATGAAATGGCATTTTATAATTCAGGCTAAAACGAAGAAGAGAAAAACACACACACACATATCTGTCTAGAAAGGGGAAAAACGAAAATAATTAATTAATTCTTTTAGTACACATCTTCTTGTTGCCTTGCTTGGTATCCTAAAAACCCAATTGTTAACCGAAATTAGAGCTGCATTTATGCTATTGCTTCCTATGACATAAAAGACTATGCACGAGTATATCGTTCAAAAGAACTAGGCAAACATAAAAGTTTAATTCAGAGAGAGAGAGAGAAAGACACTTACTGCCATGGGTCATCCCCAACAACCATGACATCATTCTCACTGTCAGTGTACAAGATCCGCCATCCTTTATCAGAATCTCGTAGAAGGCCTTCCATGCTAAATAGCCGTTCTAGTTCACTCAGCAGGTCACCATAGCCATTCAGTTTCAAGAGATCAATGGCTCTTCCCACTAAGCTGCCCTGCTTGTGAACCTTCACTCAATATATGTAACATCAGTTGGCAAAGATGTCCAAGACATGGCAAGTTACAATCCAACTTGAGGGCTACTGTAGCTTACCTTTGTACAACTCCTTTTACTGGAACTCTGAGAGTTTGGAGTGGGATTTTCCCCAGTCAAGGAAAACCCAAAAAGTTTACATCCAGTAACAGTTCCTTTAAAGTCTTCATCATGGGGATTTCTTGGATTTGGCACTAAAGTGGGAGGAGCAGAGCTACTCTCCTGCGGCTTATGCTCACTAGGTTTATTTGGCCTTCCAACTTCATTTCGTGTAACTCCCATTTGCATAGAATACGGGTTGATTTTCATATTCTCCCTGGGTAAGTTAGTAGCATTAGAGCATATCACAGGATCTTGGCCAGCTCTGCGAATGTCGCCATAAGGAAAATACATATTTGGAAGGGATTCAGAAGCTAGAGAGAAAAAATTTGGTTTGGGCGCTTGATAAATGTTGAAAGAGGTGCAACCAAGGTTGGATTCCCAATCACCTAGGGTGAAATTTGCTTTTCCTGTCAAAGATCTCAATGGGCATATTTCTTGACCTTGCAAGACTTTTGGAAACCTATCAGATTCCGCAAATCCTGTGTAGGTGGAGTGGCGAGCCCTCATAAGCTCGCCAATAGTAGCCTTCTGTGTTGCATTTGATGCAAGACTTAGATGTGCCGGAGCTTGCATCTCAAAATCTTGCGGGCGGTTTACAGTATCACATCCATACAGGGGTGATATGAAACCTATATTTTCTTGACCTTGCAAGACCTTAGAGGATTTAACTGATTCCTCAAAGTCCATAAACCCACCCCCTCCAGCTGCAAGAAAATTGACACATTGAGGATAGAAGTTGAAAAAATGAAAAATTCTTGCTCTGGTTGGGAAGTATTGTACCAGTGATGGAGTTGTTGGGCGGGGTTGCCTGCAGACTTGTCCGCAGTTTCTTCATCAATCTTGGAGAAGACTGAATGCTCAAAGGTGGGAGAGAAACGGAAGGATCAATCTCCCACGGGGAGACTCGTTCTTGATGATCATTTCCTATATCTTCATCCCACCTGACCTGGTAAATGTAAAAATAAAGGGGTAACTATAAGAATTGCTGCAACACTGCAATAATAGAATCATAGCTCTTGAAGTTGTCGTCTCTTTACACAAAAGGAAGTGCATATGTGGTGCACGGTGAGACACAATTAAATAAGAAAGCAGCAGCGACAATTGATGGGATCCATTTGAAACCATAATCTTCCCATTTGTTATTCTAAGGATCAACATTTGTGCCATGGACAAGTACTTCTTCAAATGAAAGAGAATATCAATCCAATAAAAGTACCAAGGGGAAAAAAGGTATTTTCTCAGTGAGGTTCATCAGATAGTTGACCCCAAACAGTATAGTGTAAATTTTCATTCTTCTCTCTCTATCTCTCTCTCTCTCTACATCTATTTTCATTCAAAAGGAATTGGGTAGTTGGGGTGCAGTTCATTATTGTTTTAAAAAAAGGAGAATAAAATACAAAGCATACCATCAAGCATCTCCATTTGGAGTTAGGCCATCCATAGGGATCCAAGTCGCTGATGCCAGTCACTACACCACTACACCTACAAGTTGTATCAATAGAAAATTCAACAAGGAAAATATGCTGGCTATGCCATTTAATCTACTTATAAATACCTTCTTTCCGGTGAATCATCCCTATCAAATCTCATTTTGAATCTTGTCCCGTTGGTCACTGGATTAGCAATGCTTCTGACATACTTTTGGTAGGGGATGACAAACTCTGCATGGCTTGCCCTGCATTACCGCAATTGAAACAAGTTCAAAGGTTCTGTTCAATGCATAAGCCCAACCTAGCATGTTTACAAATCTCCAAGGAATCAAGTGACAAAAAAGATGCGATTTAATGTATACATAACAGCTATTATACACATGAATAGTCCCAGCTTAGTTAAAAAGCCTGATATCATGTGATGATTGTAACAGCCACAATTTTGTTTTTACTTTTTGAAATCCTAGTATATAGTCACTTCATTGCATTAGAGTGCTCCCATTGCATGTGCAACATTTACCCACTGCTTTCATAATTCATGCAGTCCATCACTTGTAGCTCCAATTAGTAATGAATTGATAGTGAACTACGTTAGGCAGTAACCTTAGGAGCTCCTTATGAATTGCTTTAACCCTCCTGGCCCCTTCTATAGGCAATGATAAATAATAGCCTCCTAAATACATAAAATAAATTCATAAACGTAACAGAGGAATTTAAAAATATTTCTCCAGTAGATATCTCCAATTCAAACACGATGAATAAGAGAATAACTATAATGCAAGGCACGGAAATCATTTTAAAGAAAAAAGGTGCAAGGTTAAAGAGAAGAAGACTTGAAGAATGTCAAGTGAACTGCACCATTGGCTGCTTCCATGTTAAAAAAAAATTGGCAAAAGAAATATCAAATTTTTTATATATAAGAAACAAACTATTAAAGGAAAATTAAATAACTATCTGATTTATTACATGTTTTTGAGCAATGGAGAGAAACATCACTGTCATTAAGCATACAATAGAATGATAGGAACCATAACTAAGCCTCGTATAAACTATAAAGAGAGAATCATCCTTAAAAGAACGATATGCACAAAACATAGGAAAAACAACTTGGTAGATTCTGAAGTTAAAAGATTACTAGGTTTTTTGGTAGGTTTCCAAGCAACTCTGCTGTCTATTGGCAGAGTAAACAAAAAAATAGTACTAACCATTTTATTGATGCTCGTGTCTCCCCATTTCTATAGACTGTTAGATGTCTAGTAAAAAATCAAGGCCAGAAACATTGTATGTGAACCATCAATGATAAGCAGGATGCCCTAGGACATTCACAGAAATAAAGTTTTATGAGTTGTGGCCATTTCCTATTTCTTTAGTGTACTTCCTGATAAAGGAACCTCAGCCTGGTAGTTTATAATGTTGCAATACTTCAGTCCCCTAGGATGTTCACAGAAGTAAAGTTTTCTTTTCTATCTTTTGTGTGGAAGCATACTTCAATTATCTTTGGCACACAAGATCAAGACAAACATATTTGAAGAGTACAGGAAAATATGCATTTTCAGATATTAAGTACTAGGTTTGGCTTATTGGGAGGATACACAATAAATTAGTGATCTAATGAAAAAGGCTACATATAAAGATACACAATATACCGTGGGGGTACTGATAGAATCACCAAAGAGTTGATACTATTATTGCCAAAAAGTAAAGTGGAATAATAAAATAAAAAACACAATACATGATAAAATTTCCAAATAGTAGTACCTAGGGCTGTAGAATACATGAAACATGCTCTTAGTGGATATTGCATTAGCCACAAGAGAAAGAACACTGGGATAAGAATTCTGGTTGCCCACAATTGAATCAGGAAGACCATTTCTAGGTCGAACAGCTCTTCTAATTCCCAACCTTAGCTCTCCATTTTCACCCCTACAAAGAACATTATAAATTATTCATGCTATCAAGATTACCAGACAATGAACACAATCAAGCAAATTTTTAACGCCACAGAGACGTCAAAATAATCTTGTTCCTAGGACATAATATTCTTATTCATGATAATACACATAACACAAGTCAATATCCTATCATGTGTGAAAACCTCATTTTTGCCTTTGGGGCATTAAGTACTTGAATATACACATATACTCAACCAATATACGGAGAATCAACGCTTTACCATCCTTAATAATCTTAAATAACTCCTTGACAATGAAATCTCCAAAACCAATCTAGCATTAATGTCACTTATATAAATGAAATATTTTCGCTACTTCTCACCATTTTAAAGATCAAAAACAGCCTCCAAATTGGAAAAGATACAAATTTGAATGATAACTCAGCCTTGGCCAATTGTCACTAAAATAGGAAATTAATCGTAGTTACCTCAAAAAAAGCACAGCATCCCCCGAGACAAGATTCTTTTGGCTTATAAAAATACTCCATCCTGTAGTGAGCAGGTGTCGCCTTGGCTGACCTGATGAGTAATACAAACTGAATTGTATCAAATTTAATCATCAATCAAACTACACAGAGTTATAAATAATTTACCTCTATAAATATGTCGAAACCTCCACTCCACCCCATGCAGGTCCTTTGCAACAAGCTCTTGAGAGGGCCTCTGCTGCTTATAGTCCTACAGAAAATAAAAAATCTGTTTAAAGTGACACAGAAATATCTTCTTTGAACACCAGAGAAATATAAATGCATTGATTCGTACCAAGGGAGGAAAACAGTCCTCAGCAGCTCTGCGAGGAACAGAGAACCCTCCATGGGTACTGGTGTCGGACGCTGTAAGTGTTTTGCAGAACATGTGTGGGGTTGATTTTGTAGGTGATCCTCCATCCCCCTCATCCACTCCTAACTCTTCAAGCTCTTTGCCGTCTAAATTTGTTCCTACCAACTGTAGAATACCCAGAACTGGCACTCATTATAACCATTAAAGAAAGATAAAACTGAGCAGCCTTAAAGAAAAGATGCATTCTAACAGAAACTTTAAATCTACAATGATAAAGACTTAAGAAGTCACATAGAACACTGTCACTCCAAGTTTCCAATAGGAAACATGTAATTTCTAGTACATGGTCAGTTTTTAGTTACTTAACCAAGATGAAGTACCTTCAATGACAATCAAGAATCATACCTCTGGCTGAGGAAGCAAAGTGACATGTGTATAGACCTCATCATTCTCCTTGTTAGCCTGTCTCAAGAATTCAATAGACAATAAATTTCATAACCAAACTAAAAAAGCAAGCATATTTGGAAGATGAAAAAAATTACAATGTTGGAAATTCTATATGGAAGTATGCATAAAGAATTGACATTGGTACTTACAAGTAGCTGGACATTCACAACCTTGCAGAAGATCTGTGGCTGGAGATCAAAGGTGGGCATCTCCATGGAAGAGAAAGGAGAGGATGAGGCAACTTGTTCCAAGTGACCTTGTGGGAAGTAGACAACCACATTCCCTTTCTTGGGCAGTGAGATGAGTGGACCAGCACAAGCATGCCAAAGCTCCAAATAAATTGAAGAAGCCACAGGAGCTGAAGATGAATTTGAAGAAGATGAAGAAGTTGAAGAGGACAAACAATAAACACAACCACCACCCACCTTATCACAATCCCCATTACAATAAGCACTGTTCTCCACCTCAGTCACTGCATGGTTCAGATCAATTTCCATGAACACCGAGTAATATTTATGTTCCCCAGAGTTGCTCAACAGAAAGCACAACCAAGTAAACAATCCAACAGCAGAAGTAGAAAGAAATTAAAAACAACAAAAGATGGGGATTAGAGTAAAATGAGTAATCAAACGGGAAAAGTAAAGGGTACCCACAAAGCAAAAATAGAAAATTGGAAATGAGGAGGTCAAATCATGTCAATAAATTCTCATACTTTGAGGGGTACCCAGAAAGCTAAAACAGGAGAGGAATGTGTGGTATGAGCAGATGAAGAGAAAAGAAGAAGAAATTCATGTTTGGTTTGCAGGAAAACCCAGTAGCCAGTGAACTGAGGCAGAGAAGACTGAAAGATTAGAAGGGAAAAAAAAGAGAGAAGAGGGCATCAAATGATAACAAGAAATTCAAAGTATGATTCCATTTCCTCCCCCATTTGCAGGTACTGAGAAGAGGGAGCAGAAGAAGCAGCAGACGTAGACAATTGCATAGGAACACCGAAACAAAAGGCGAAAAAAGCCAATGTGGTGATGGGCTTTTCGACTTAGACTGTTTAACAGAGAGAGAGAGAGGGACTGTGTTGGGTGGGGGGACAGGCTAAGACAGTACATTACCAACACTCTCCACCCTCTCTCTCTCTTCTCTCTTCTCTCTCTCCTCTCTGCTTTTGCTCTGCCTCTTGGCTTTATCTTTTTTCCTTTTAATTAGTAATTTTCCTTCACTGTAGGACGTAGGTCCTCCACCAAGACAAAAGGAAGGTTTAGCAAGAAAAAAAGAACTGAAAAGACAAAAAGGGGTTTCAATTCCTTTTTTTTTCTTCTTCCTCTTTATATAAACGTGAAAGAAATCAGTAAAAATTAGAGATGAGAGTACCTTGTGAGCCAAATTATTGTGTTGTTGGTAGAATTGCTAGATTTGCAATTTTGGTTTTTATATTTTGTGTTTGGAAAGAGGAGCTTCAATTTAATCAAGCGATCGTGCTTGAAGATCAATGTACATCATATTGAGTTTCTTAATTAATACATTCTGTTTTTTAAGGAAAACAAAACAAAGATGAAACTAATCACATTTATGAATGGAGAAAATAATATATATCACTCACAAATATATGTTCCCAATTAAATTAATTTATAGTTTAAGAACTACGTGACTTGTTTTCAACTTCTCATAGATGTAAGAGAGATACAAAATAGAGATGAGCTCAAAATTAAAATTCTAAGTTTAAGTCAGATCCCAAACCATGTATAGTAAGGAATTAAACCACCCTACCCTTTACTCTTTTAAGTTAAAGTAACTACTTTGTATGTACACTACACAAACCCTTTAGATTTAAAAAAAATACTCAAACTAAACAAAATAGAGCTAAACATAGAAATAAATTTCAGATATGCACGTAAGAAACGTGTGTCGCTCCAAATCATCTTTCTATTAACTTATTTTACCGATTTAACTAATTGGGGATTGTTTTAAATAAATTACATGCTCATCATTTTTATATTTATTTTTGCCAATGTTCTTAAATAAATTACATGCTCTTAAATGTCAAAATTAAAACCAGATGAAAATGGAAGATGGGAAAACTACTTTTTTTCTTCTTCTTTTTTTTCTTTTCAAAGGTTGTGTGTTAAGATATTTCTCAAGAGGGTGCAAATGGTCCAACAAATGCCCAAAATAAGTGGTGATCTTTTCAGTTTTATGTTTGTATGTATAACTCACTAATTCAGTTTATGGTTGAGATACCATATCAGAAAGAGGCCATTAATAAAACAAAAAAGAAGTTGAGAGAGAGAGAGAGAGAGAGAGAGAGAGAGAGAGAGAGAGAGAGGGGGCCCTTGTGACTTTTGGCAGCAAATATGGTGGGAGTGTTGTTGTTGTTATTGTTAGTTGTTAGGACTCACTGACTCATCACACCCCCCTCCCTGCTCAGTCCACACACCCTTTTTTCCATCTCAAGTCTTATCAACCCTTTCTCTCTTGTTTTTCACACAACACCCAACCCCTTATCTCACCCTGCTTCTAGCGCGTGTGCCACACGATTATGGATTATTCAGTCTGACGCAAGGTCGTGAGAGAAGAGCGCGTGTGGGAGATTTCGATGTCTTTTGGCCTGCGCCTTTGGCGCTGCTTCGTTGCCCCCACACATACATTCTTTCTCTCACACGCCTCGATTTTTGATATACCGAATTTGTCCTCTGGGGTTTTTGTATTTACCGAGCGCTCCTCCGTTAAACTTCTGAGAAACTGACATGTGCAGCGCACGGTCATTTACAAAGCTGTCTCCCTCCTCTTCTCACTGACATCACGCGCCCTGTTCAATTGTCACGAAGCTCCATTGTATTGTCAATGGACTCCTCCCGCGTATGATTATGAAGTTTTAGACCAGCAATTTAATTAGTCAATCAAATTAATGGTAGCATATGCGGGTCAATTGGTCAAGATAATGTGTATGTTCTCCTGCATTCGAGTTTTATCTCATATTCCGTAGAATATCATCTCGTAAGTAAAATAAAATAAATAATAATAAAACTTTTATTGTTCACATTGAAAAAGATATCTAAATTTGAATATATTATCTCAAAAATGACTATAATTTTTATTTTTATTCGTGTGGCTTATAATTTAGTTATTTCTACTTACAACTATTATTTCCCTATAAAATTACTTAAAATCAATAAAGACACAAATAAATAGATAAAACTAAAATTATATATCATTCATACTCTCCACTTGTATTTATACCTTAATCTGATAAAATGTAAGTAAATGACCAATTAACCTTTGATTTTGTTGTAGTACACTTTGCTTAGTTGGAGGATATTTCAGGTTTGAGTCACATATTTGTGGTGAGTTTGATATATAAGTGTGGTTAGTCCATTCTTATGACGGAACTTTATTGAGGATGAATTACTTCGATGTAAATATCCTATTATTTGTATAATAATAATAAAAAATGCACCAATAAGCTTTTTGAAGAACCCAAAAAAATAAAATGTAGGATTCAATCAACCCTAAACCTAGATAAAGGGTTGCCACCATGCTTTACCAAATTGAATTTGACAAGTCTTCAATAGATTCCAAAAGTGGACGGAGAATTTTGTACATGAGTAGTAGCGAAAGTAGCAATGCAACTTGGCCAACAAATACAGTGCTGTGACAAAATAGTCTGGACAAAAAAATTGCAGCCACAGCTTCTTTTCCTTTTTGAGAATATAATTATTACCAAAACAATGGAAACCATAGCATGCATGCATGCATTTAAGGCATCTCAAAATATATGGACATTCGTATTTGCTCCATTGTCTGTAAGTAGAAGCATCATCTGAATAAGCCTCTATTCCCGTTAACATTGATGTATGATGACATGCATGATGCATTTAATTTTGAAATTGGATCTCACTTTGGGACCTAAGTTACCTAACCCTTTTTTTTTAGGCATCAATTAAATGTGTTTTTTTTTTACAACAAAGTAGTGTCGCGAAGAAGATTCTCGACGGATTTTATTTTCAAACATGTCGAGTTTTAATCTGAAAAATACGAAAGAGGAAAAATTACAAAACCATATACAAGAATGATCAAACTGATGTATCCTTAAATGCCTTTGAGAAGCTTACCATTTTTCTTTTTATCTTTCCTTTTTTTTCAGGTCAGGAGATGCTCTCTCTCATGGGTTCACGTGTTAAGAAAAGGATAAAAGACAATTTTGAAATGGACATCACATAGACTGTTTGTCTTTCCGTTTGGGCTGGGAATATGTCGATACCAGACTTGTTCGGCTTGGTCCGAATCCGGATATACCAAAAGAACCTTAAACGGAAAATATTATCAAGAAAATAAATTTACAACCCGACCTTTACCTTTTGTAACTTTGATGCAGGTACATATATGTCAATTTCAGATTGTATATTTTTGCACTATATCTGGAACCCTGAGGTGGATCTAAATAAAATTATAAACCGCTTAATTTATCAGGAGTTTGCATGACCTAGGTTTCTACGGTGATTATAATATAAAAAATGTACAAGTATTGTGGAAAAAAAACTATCATTTACACTGGCGGAGTATACGATTGCCCCATCCTCCATTATTGCTACACATGAATTGCCCAATGTTTAATATGTTTGTACTAGACTGGGCATATGGGACCGAAAACTGGCCAAACCGATCGAACAACCAGTTGGATTTGACTTTACATAAGTTAATTAGAATAATATTTGGGTGTATTTGATACACTGCGTGACATGCTAATGTAGCATATCGAATAAATTAATACTATTTTGCTCCGTGTTTTGAATTCATTATTTAGCGTTAGGGTTAAGATACTAACAACAAATGCACATGTATACTTTAGGTGAATACTTTAGGGTTAAGATACTAACTCCAAACTTCATTACTTTAAAACATGTATAAAAATAAAAATAAAAGCGTGTAGTGTACCTAGGATGATTAATTGATAGAATGATAAAATATATAGATGGTGAGTGTGTTAAATGTGTGAAAGGGAAAAAGAAGAAAAGAAAAGAAAAGAAAAGTTGGATAACATGATGATTCAGATACTGAGATGTCACAGCGAGGGTTTTGTCGCTTAATATAATTAGAATGACTTTATTAAAAGGCACAGCCCAAGTGTCACCCTCTAGGGTTTGATATTTGTGTGTCATCAGGCAGGCTCATTTAATCAGCTGCTAGGGCAGCAGTCGATTTACTTGTTGTATCTGCAGAAATAAAAAAAGAGAGAAGAGATCAAGAGAGATCAAGAAAGAAAGAAACCCTCGAGAGTCATGCCGGTTGCTTTTTCTGCCGCTTCCACTCACAGCTTGACAAATACTAGTCACAAATAAAAAAAAACTGACCAAATTAACTCACTCCATCCATATATTATCTTTTTTCTTTTCTTTTCTTTTCTTTCTCTCAGTATGGTCATCACATCAGTACTGTTACTGTTTGTTTTTCGACTTTAATCAATTTGTGTTTGTCTGTTGATGTCGTTGGTCTTTTCTTTTAACTTTAATTAGCTTTTTGGCTTCTCATGATCATCATCTTTCTTTCTTTGTTTCCCGCATTCATCGTACCCTTTTCTCATATGTCCATGTCTGCTCTCTCTCTCTCTCTCTCTCTCTCTCTCTCTGTGTTATAATGACACAGGTGTGACCCTACTAGCAGCTAGTAGCTATCTAGGTCCAGCCAAAGATGAGGGCTGGTTGACATGCCCACCAAAATTGGTGGGGTTTTCCGCTTCCGGAAATATTCGAATTACCTTCTCATTCCTTCACTGTATTAAGTACTTATGGAATGTTTATTAATCCGTAATTAAATTAAGAGGACTTGAATTGATGATGAATTGAATTGAGGAGGAGAAGTTGGATTGAAGAGAATTAGATTTCGGATTCCTATTAAAGTTATTTACTAAACCATATGGATTGAGGGAAGTTAGATTCTAGATTCCTATTGAAGTTGTTTACTAAACCATATGAAATTGGAGTAAGAGTGGTACTAATTACTAAAATATTCTCGTTATTGGGTTAAAGTAGATGACAAATTTGAAAATGTGAAAATTTGAAAATTTTGTGAGGATATAATGAGTAAAAAATATGAATTTCTAATGGGTTAGTTCTCCAGGAATTAGAATATCACCTTCCACCTAAGAATTGAATTCCTCCAAAATTAGGAATTCGATTCCTAATTTTGTGTGGGCCCCACTTACTTTTCAATTCTTTGATGTGAAGTAAACACAGAAATCCTCCATATGTGGAATTCAATTCCTGATTAGTAAACACACCCTTAATAGTAAAACTAAAAACATATTTTTAGAATACTATTACCTTTTGATCCAAAACACGAAAAGAAAACTATTATATGGGTTAGCATTCCTTCAATATTACGTTAACACAATAGTAACATGTTTACTTAACATGTCATGTTACGTAGTGTACTATTCAAACACGTTTTAACATGTTATAGTAGCATATTATCTTTGTGCAATATGCTTTTTGTTTTAATGTGTTACACTTTTATTATGTGTTTGACATAAGTATTTATAAAATATTTTGTATGCTACATTTGCTTGGTATTAATTTGTTAACTTTTGACATTTAATCATTTGGTTGAGAGAGAGAGAGAGAGAGAGAGAGAGAGAGAGAGAGAGAGAGAGAGAGAGAGAGAGAGAGATGTAAAATATGTATATTGGGATCTTATATATTTGGAAGGGTTCTAGCTAGAGATCTGTTGGTTAATTACTTGTTTGTTTCTCCATCCAAAATACAGAAGGGTTTAGGGAGGCAAATGGTATCCCCATGCCATGATGACAAGCTTGCATTCTGGGCATCACAACAAGAGTCACGGATAGCAATCGAAAAAGAAAGAAAAGGTGACCACACAGTCATCATACTTTATGGATAATACTAAATTTAATTAAAACACAATTATAGATAAGAAGATTTTGTTGTTTGGAGCTAAGATTTGTTTTAGACTCTCTATTATCACTTAATGATGATTGATAAAAGAAAGATTAAACAAGAGCCAAGTGGGGCCTACACGCAATCTATATCACCTGATTCTAAAACCTACATGTAGTAGCAGATGAAAATTCATATATAATTTCATGTGCAGGAACTCAAAAACTAAAAATCAACGTCATAATAACTTCTCTTCTCCTCAATATTTTTTATTTTAATCGGCACTTACCCTCCTATAAAGGAGAACGATTTTCATAAAATGAGATAACATTATTTTGCTATCCCTAATTAATAATGCTATGATACGCATGATAACACTTCCAACGTGACATAACATTATTGACCGGCCAGGAATAGCAAAATTGTGGTATCCCCATCATTGCAACCAAGTTTTTCTCCCTAAAAAGATCTCTCAGCTTTCCCAGTTTCTCTTTCTTTTTTCTTCAAAAAATTGTCATATATATCAGTAACTAACAGGCAAGCAGCAAATTGTATAGAGTTTGATATTGAAAAAAAAAGAAAGTAAATTCCAGAGAGGACAGCCTGTTGGCAGCTAATCCCTTTTATAATTTATAGAGGAAGAGTTTAATTAAGGTTGAATCAAGGGGCCAATTTGGTCTGGCTGGTCTGGTCTGCTGCATGGAACCAAAAGCCACATTTTGGTACGATGCTCCAGCATATATAGGGTATGATAAAGAATTTGTTTCCATTCCCTTAAATAGTACTTAACAAATTAACCCTAAATAAATATTATTTATGCTTGGATATACATGTGTGTTTTGGAATTCATCAGACATGTAGGAACCAATGAGCCCTTTTTTATGCGACCATGATTTGAGTGATGTGTGGGCAGGAAAGGGAGACTGAGTCATGTTTCATGAATAATATGTTCTCGTTCGATTTCACACATCCTAAGCTTATAGTTAAATTATGTTGTTAAATGTTTCGTAGAAGATTTGTAGCTCAAGTGGTTAGAATACTTATTTCCATCTTTGTAGCAAAAGTTTGATTATTTGAGGAAGTCTTTAGTAATCTTCTCTCCAACCTATTTTTGAGCGTATAATTATCTTTTATGACGTGTGTCGATTTCTATTTAAAAATAATGCCTAATATATTAATGGTATTATTTTTAATGTAGAAATTGACACATGTCATGAAGATAATGAAGAAGGTCCAAAAGAAAAAGTTAGAGAAAAGATTGTTAGCATTTCTCTTATTTCAAAGTTGATCACCTCGGAGGTTTTTGGGGATATACCAAGGTTTTTCCAACGTCTGAATTTGGAGTCACATTCGAAGTTGATTGATTGATTGATTGATTGATTGATTTGCACACCCAAATGGTTGGTGCTTTCGATCTGCCTTTGGGCCTGTGGGCCTTTCCATTTATTGTCTGCAAATGGGCAAATGGGCAAATGGGCAAATGGGCACTGCTCTTGTCTCATATCTTGTACTGCGTTGCATGTTGATTCTTCTAGCAGCTTTCTTTTTTGAGATTGATGCTTCTTGCCTTGGTTACTTTTTCAAAGTCACTGATTTTGCAAAGAGTTTTATTCTTATTTACTTACTATTTCTTTTTTAATATATAAATATCAAACACCTTTTTAAAACTGTATCAATTGATTGCTAACATGATATAGTATAGTGAGAGATGGCCTTGACTTACAGATCAGTGATCTCAAGTTCGAAGTCCCATGATACTTTGATAGTGTAGAGTCATTCTATAATGAGGGCCATATATAGCCCTTAGGTGTGGTCATATTTCTTAACCGTTAAATCAGGCTAACCAATTTAATCCAACAGTTAATCAATTTAATCCAACGGCTAAGAGTAAGAGATAGAGTCTTACCTAAGGGTCATATATAAGAGCATCTCCACCCCCAAAGGGCAATGACAATGGCAAGGGAAGGCAAGGGCTGCCACTATTCACTTGTATAGTGGCAGCCCTTGCCTTTGTTAGCTCCACCTCAAAGGGCAAGGTAAGGCAATTACTATTCACTTTTATTTATTTTCCTTCTTTTTTTTACTTGAACAATTAATTTGTATACAATTTTCGGATAAGATTTTTGGTTGCCACGTGTCCATATTTATTAAAAAATTCACATCTCACTCATCTATACAATTGAAATACCTACTTACTCATCATAAAAATTAAATACTCTAGGTCCTCATAGTCCGACACAATTGAGTACGAAGACGGCTCAATCATTGGTGGAGGCGGTTCCACCGGATCACCACGTGGCGAAGTATTTTCCTTCGGAGGATGTAATCGTGCCATTATTTCCTCTACGGAACGCACCACGGGAACCGATTGCGGGCATTGTTCGCTTGAGGAGCCATGTGTAATGGTTTTCTTCACAGAACTGAACGAACCACGTGTATTGAATTTCGAACAACTCTGGAAGAGGCAATGTATTTTTTTTGACACAAAATAGAAATTTTGAGTGGAAAATGTTGGGTGGAAAGTAAAAAATATTGAAAGGAGATGAATTTGTATGCAAATTTGGTGTGGAAAGTGAATGGGTATGGTTTGTATTTATAGAAATAATTTCTAGAATTTTATTATATTTTTTTAAATTTTTTTTGCAATTTTTTAAACCCAAAAAATTGCCTAGCCGTTGGATTGTACAAAAAAACCTGATCAGAGGCTCCAGCGTGCGCCACGTGACAAAGAGCCGTTGGGCGCTAACGCGACGCGCTTCGTTCAATTTTTTTTAAACGTTGGCTCGTGCATTGCATGCGCCAACGGTAACAAAAATTGGAACGAGGCGTGCTAACGTCAGTTTGCCTTCGAGCTTGGGCGAGGGCAAGAATTACCTGTGGGCTTGCCCGGGTTGGTAGGACCCGCGCCTTGCCTTGGCTCGGACTGCTGTGCTGGAGCGACGTTTCGGCCCTAGGGCTGCCTCCTGCCTGCCCTTGCCTTCAGCGCTGGGCTTGCTCTAAGGCCCCCACTATAGAATTCTTGTGACAGTGTGTGTGAAAAAATCTCATCTCCCTTCCTAACTTGACAAGAAAAAATTGTAGCAATTGATTGGGCTATGAAAATTATTGTGCCTCACCAGTCTTATGAGCTAAAATCCCTACAATTAACTACGGCGTCTTCTTGGTTCGATTTGGTGGGAAGATGACCAGCCCATCAACATGCTCAATTGCTCATGTATTTCTTTGCATTGAACCAGGATAAAAATTACAATTCTTTTATGCAGTAAAGTTTTTCTTCTTTTTTAAAGATTTTTTATTTTATTTTATAAAAGTTACCGTCTTGGCCATCAATTAAAAGATTCACATGGATAAGTCGAACAGGGGTTACCTCAATGGTTGTGGCCCTCCCCCTTCCCCCCTTGTTTGCCACTCAAGATTGAAACCCCAGGGTTTCTTTCCTCCCAATGCAACCAAAAAAAATATACACATAGATAACAAAGTACTCGAAATTATGCTTTATATATGTATTTTTTAGAGCTCACAAGGTAAAAATTCCAATCTAAAGTCTAACCATATGAAAAAAAAAAAAACTAGCAGTTATACAGGCATGGTCAAATTGATTTGAGAAATCACAATCCTCTAATGGAATAATCCTATTTATCATACTTGCTTTGATGTGCTTTTGTTTGGCTTATATAGGTATTTTGTCAACGAAAAAAGAGTTTTTGTTCAAGTTTGTGTTGTGGTCACTTCCGGCATTTCTATATGTACCTCACCAGATGAAACATTACTAGCTAGTTCAATTTCAGTTTGCCCTAATCTTTGTTGATGATCTTCCACAATTTCTTGGTTGTCATCAACAATCTCATTTTTTTCAGGCAAATTTTGGGTGATTTCCGCGAAAGTTAGCTGCCGGCGATGAGAAGAGATATCCGGGGAGTTCATGATTCCCCTACTGCTTCCTACAGTAGAAGAACCTTCGTCATGGCCAGATTGTGAAAAGTCTTGTTTCTTTTTCCTCTTTTTCTTCACTTCAGCGTGCCACTGCTTTATAACATTTGTTGTTTCCTCTTCAAGCACTGCTGCACTCTTGAAATTTGATCCCATCTGCAGAAAATAAGAATGCTTTCTTATCAGACAATCTGACATGTTATATTATCGATTAATTTAACCGTTGGCGATATAGGGCTTGTTGGGACGTGAGGCTCAAATGAATCCTTTGGGAACACAATGTAACATATTATCCGACAAGAGAAAAAACTTATATGTTCATGTCTTTAGGAATGCATACCTGAGTCACTAGGGCATAGAGTGGAAGAGTAATGTAACTGCACATCACTTGAACAGTGACCCTGCAGAAATTCGTCAACAATTAATTAGGCAGCTTGCGTTAAAATTTTACCAAATCTGTGTAGTGGCAACATATGTAAATGAAGAGTAATTAAAACACCATGGAAGATGAGCATTGGTACTTACGCTAAGACCACCCTTATAACGATAATCTGTATGTGTTCATGGTAGCAAGAGTGTATCCCAAATTGTAGCTGAAGTTAATAAGAAAAGAGGGGTAAAGAAAATGTTTATGTGGACTAAATACGAGTAATATTCTTTTACTAAACAGTCTGACATGTTATGTTGTCACATTGTTAATCTGAACACATATTCAGATAAAAATTCACCTGATTAATAGTTTGGTTCAAATTAACAATATGGTAATATAATGTTTGTAAAGGGACATTTTAAAATACTAAATAAAACGAACATGATGAGTTCAAGTTAAAATAGCGACGCACCGTGACCCAAATGAAGAAAGCAAGTTCAAATGCATTCTGGAAAAGATGAAAGCAAATTAGTCGGATGGTTGGATCATAAGAATTTACTTAGGGTAATTAAGCATTAGTTATGGAGTTAATCACGAAGAAGATCAATTATACCATAAACAAAGTGAGATGTATAAGGGTCAAGACGAACTGTGGTTGACTGAACCAGAAGTGACTGTCCTTTGGTTGCACCAAAGGAGTTCCTTTTATCACGTTATGCTGATCATGAAGTTGATGAGCCATTTGTGCTACCACTACTTCAAGTTTGGTTCCAAGAACCAGCACTATCTACCAACACATAATACATAATTAGCTATTAATTAAGAGAACAATCAGTAATTAAGTAAGAACATGATGAGCAAGAGAGACAGTTTAATTAAGCTCTAGAATTGGTACATACAATTAGTGGCAAGAATGAAACCCAGAGATACACCTGCCAACCTGTGTAATTAATTAAGTTCATAATGTTAATACCATTAATTCAGTTATTTTTATTAATTAAAGAAGTAAATGACTTGGATGGTGCTTAATTACTTACCATGCACGTCCAGAAAGATGAAGATGACGACTATAAACCACATGAATGGGCTGTCAAGTGATGTACGCACACAATTAGCCAACACGAATTAATTTAATAATATGGTAATTAAGTTGTTATAAAAGGAGTAAGATTGGTTCATATGGGCACAAATTTGATGTGCAGTGAATACAAATATATATATAATTCCAGTAACGCTACATGTATCATTTTAATTTAATTACCGATCACATTATTAATTAGATTCAACTTTATAAGGGTAAACCGTAGAAGTTGAATATAATCTTTAGGAGAGATGTAATTAGTAATACGGTAGATTTATATACAACTCAGTCACATTTATATTTTATCACATTGTGATTATGTACCTCACTCAAAGTAGGATTCGTATATTTATGTGAAGGATGTGATCATAAATGTGTTAGAAATAATTTTAGGGTTACCTGATGCCAACAACAGCTCTGAAATCGTCCTCCAGCGAACGTTGAATGTAGTTTTGGAAATCGAATGCATTATTGTTTGTGGGCAAATGAGTCTGAAAATTTTGTTATCAACAATGATCACAAGTAGAAAGAAAAATAATTAAAAAATAATTGAATGATATATTTTCATTTGTATATAAATATTTTCATTTATTTATACTCACTGAAACGAAACCGTGGCGTAAAGTGAGATAATCAACTTTTTCCACTGAATGGAAGAATTGCCGGAAGAAGCACCTCTGCATGTATATAATTAACAACTAATTAATTACTTATAATAAAAACTAATCATGATTCATGAGAGCTGCATATATGTTAATAAAATTAATAAAAAATAAAAAAATAAAAAAACTCACAATCCACATTTGAAAAGATGTCCCTGTTCCTGTACAAGAAGTCATATGTCTACGACCAAATGTGGTCTGCCTTGTAAACCTAAAACGATTAGGATCTACAGGAAAAAAAAAAGAGAGAAAAGAACGGTTGAATTAGTTGCTGTATTATATTGAAATATAAATGCCGGAAAAACTATTTGTTTGTTCAAATTAAACGATAAGTCATTAGTGTTAGACGATGTTCTAAGTTCGAATCTCTTCTCCTATTATCTTAAATTACCATTTGCGACTTGGTATTCCACCGTCTGAGTTTCTTTTTCCCATGCTTCCCAACGCCTCATCTGTCAATAAGTCACACAAAAAAAATGTAAAAAATTATTTGACGTATGGAGGTGCTCTACCACCACATATTATTTTATGACCATTTAATAAAATAATATGCAACACCAATAGCCTACATGCAATAATTAAAATGTTACATACTATTTTTCTTTGACTAGTTTGGAATGACACTTGGGCTAATTTAAAAATTGGGTAGGGCAGGGGTGTGTGATCCGAATCTTAATGCATCTTTTTGGGCTGTTACCTACTAATCTAAGTTTTCAATGGGGTGGCATAAATTGACTTCACACACCCAAGTGCAACATTTTCAATGTAAACAAAAACTCTGTTAAATGTTTTCAGGTGGAATGCACTCTAAAAGGGTTCAAAAATTCAGTTTCTAGAAGTTTAAAAATATTGCATTAGCTGAAACATGGTCGGTGAGGTTGTTGATAGGGGTGTAGTTAGTAGTAGAATTCTATACTAAGGGATGTTCTATTTCTTAATCGTTGAATTAAATAATGACTCACAATTAATAAACTACATTGGGGTGGGCTTATGACCTATATGGCTGAGACTTATGCAGATTTGTTTTGGGTGATTCTAAGCACACCCTTTTTTTTTCTCTGGACACCCCACCCAGTTCCAAAGACATTTTTTAGTTGCCGACGAATAATTCTTTGACTAACGACTACGAATAATTCTTTGACAAACGACTATCGTGCCCACTGCGAGCTTTCGAGCAGACAAAAGAAAAAGACAATTCTAGAAGTAGTGTTACATAAACATAATGCATACATCCAAGTTATAACTTTGTATTGTTTAGTGGGGTGAGAGCCATCAGACTCTGTCCAATCACAAAATATATTATAGCAACACAAAAAAAAAGAAAAAAGAAAAAGAAAAAGCATACCTTTGCCCTTCCTAAAGCCATGGTGAGAACACTATACACAATCTGCATAACTGCTAACACAAAGATGAAATTGTTAAGCTGGTTGAGCCCCCCTTGTGATATAAACGAGGTTTTCCCCTGCAAATTCAATTCCATTTTAATAAAACAAAAAAAAAAGAAATTAAAGTAACAAAATAATTAAAACAGTTTATGTACCTACCTGGGATTCACAGTGATCCTCAGAAGAAGTTTCTGCTAGTCTTCTTTCCAAGAATTGAATGGGCTCAAAACCAAGTGCTTTGGTGGTTTTAGTGGGTGCACTTTTTCTGCAGGGAAGCATGGTATATGCAATCTTTGTGGGTATGCATATTTTGGATATGGACCTTTGTGACACTGTCAGAATTAGGGACATGAAACCCAGCAGCATAAGCACTGCATGCACCCAACCAAAAAAAAAAACTAATTCAGCAAATTTTATCAATTAGAACATACATCTTGCAAAATTGTCCAAGTGATGAGGCATTCGGGAAAATTGGTCGGAATTAGAATAGGTCATGGGTTCCATCGTTTTGCTTACCTGATTTGAGCTTCTCTACGGCCTCGAACAAGGCATTCTTTTTACGTTTTTTGAGCCACTGCATCATCAAATACATGAACAAAAAGAAGAAAAAAGGGAGGGTGTAATTAGTGAAATCAATTTCAAAAATAAATATGATGGTAATTTCTTACAAAGGGTCATTAGATACATACTTGGCTAAGGAGATCGATCAAGTGCTCTATAAAGATAGAGAGAAAAATGAAGATAAGGCAAACTGTTGCCAAAGCCCAAGTGGGTGTGTTTTGAAGCGAGCGGCTGGATGCCGCTGCTGAACCTCCAGAAGCCATACTTGCTATGTGTTCTTGAGGGAAAAAAGAGTCAGCAGCATTAATGGAGGAAAGGAATTAATGAAAGAAGAGATGAGTTGAAGAACCCACAGAGAAAGGTGCTTGAAGATAAATACTTGAAATAAAGCCAAGGAAGGGGACCAATCAGAGAAGAAAGATGAAATGTTCAAATCAATTGTGCTGCTGTGACTTTTTCTGGGCGTTCAAGTCCAAAGGCTCCAAGCAAAACCTGCATCTGTGAAGGTCGTATCCATTAAACATGGTTTGACACGGTTTATATTTAAGTTTTTTTTGGTCCGTGAAAACCATATCTTCGCGATGCGCAAACGTCCAAATGTGGGTAGTTAGGGCAGGTGGGGTGCTCTTTATTTTGGGCCACCTTCTTTACCACTGCATGAATGTTTTAGGACAATCAAATTATAGTTGTCAAGCATTCGCACCAGGGCAGTCAACCGACTAAGATGATAATCGGATCAGAAGAGAAATGGTAAGTTATGATTGGTCCATATATTTCGAGTCGGGATCTGCTATCCCCAATTTACATGTCCCTCTTCCCTTATCTCATATTTCTTTGATTGACACATATGTGGCAAATTATTTATTGAAGAAACACCACATTTTGCAATTTTTGTGCTTGTCCTTTCTGATCCGTCAATAAAATCTAGACCAGTGAAAAAAGGGCTTTGACTTAGTCTTAGATATGAACCCCATAAACTTTTAAGTTTCATATATACTTATTTTTAATGTTGAACCTTGTTGAGAATATTATTCTCTACTAGACATGGACTTCTTGTATTAGTATTTTAAGTATGGTACAGGTTAATAGAGTAAATGGTTTAAAAATACCTTAGTCACGAGAAATGATGAGAATGCACTTGAAAAAGGCCTCGTGCTTATAACCTACCATTATTAATGGAGGTTAGATGAAAGTGTGGACGTATGTGCCAAACTGTAAGACATCGTGAAATTTGATTCATTAATTGTAAACAAAAATTTAGTCCACGAGGTAATTACGAAACAGTGGAAAATTCAGGTTGTTTTGTTGCTAATTTTTTTGTTTTCAAAATTAAAACTGTAGGGATCAATTTGAAAAAGGCCTCACAGTCACAATTAATGCATGTACAGGACTACAATTATAAGTTCCCGTCTGAATTTTGTGGGGGTTGAACTTGATGAACATATTAAATTTGGTGACTTTATGTTGCGTTTTATAACTTCCATGCAGACTTACAAAGCACATTTTCGATTCGGAGTCCCCTTGATGTACTATCATATATTAATTATTGAATATGACCTTTTGGATTAATTGGCCAAACTAAAGAAATTTATGTTTTGGGTGAAGGAGATGCTTCCAATCCAAGCATTTTTAAAATATTTTTACCAGTCACGCACTACTAATAATTGGAGGATTTTATATTTTGGTCTTGTCATAGGTGGCTTCCCACTGTAGAATTGATTGTTAATTGTATCTTTAAGGCCTTCTCCAACCCACTTGGAGCTAAATCCAAATTTTTCCATTTTAAAAAGTAACTATTTAGGTTTTGCTCGGATTCAAATCGTTTTTTCTCTCAACCCTCCGGATTCAAATTTTAAGTCCGCAACTATATTAAATTGTTTAAGAATGATTTACGTCTAATTTTTTTTAAGGATAACTTTTCTTCATTTAATCTTTTTAAATAACTTCATAATTTAATTTTTTTAAACAATTTGACCTCAAAAAAATTGAAATTTCACAAATATAATTTTATTCTAAAAGAAAACACACAATACTTCAAATTCACCATACATGAAATCCGATAGGAATAAACTAATAACCACTATCGTGGGGGCTTGGATAATAGTCCCCTGAGTTGTCTTCAGGATTAACGATAGACTGTTGACCCTGTGCATGTTCTTGCATAATTTCATCTTGTTTATCCCCCCAATACTTCTTCTTTCCTGGAGTAAATTTGAACACGTCCATGGACATTTTTTTTTGTTCTTGGACTTCCTTATCTTGTTGCTTCTGATATGCATAAGCATCAGCTTGATTTTGGACAAACTTGTCCAATATGTTGAGCTTTCGTCTCCTATCCTCCTCGAAATTAATATCTTGCTCAACCAATGATTCCAAGTACTTATCCCTTGTTTGTTGAGAAGGGCCTTTTTTTTTTTTTTGCAGCCTTTTGTTTATCTCGCCCCTCAGGCCTTGGAGTAGGCATGGTGATGTCGTCTGCGTCGTTATCCAAATTCACCATACTTGCACTAGCTCCAGAAGATTCCAAGTACTTATCCCTTGTTTGTTGAGAAGGGCCTTTTTTGCAGCTTTTTGTTTATCTCGCCCCTCAGGCCTTGGACTAGGCATGGTGATATCGTCTGCGTCGTTATCCAAATTCACCATACTTGCACTAGCTCCATAAGAAAGTTGTGTGGGAGGTTCATTTATATCGTTCCACTTTGGGCAATCTTTTAAGATTTCCCAAGCATGGTACAACTTGAAAAGCCTATTTGGAGGCTTATTATCATTAAGAAAGATCATTTTCGCATACACGTCCTACGCATGAAAAAATAAATTTAAGTTTGGAGTTGAATAAAATTACAAATATAAATTTAAAGCTTTAATAAGAATGGTTACTTACCACATCATGTAGATTTGATCCACTTTGTGGGTTTGTATTGGCCTTAGTCAAACCTGCCTTCCAAAGAGAACATTGTTGGTTGATAGTCTTGAACCGAGAAGCAATGGCTTGGTATGTTCGTCGCTCGGGTCCACTAATGTCCGGATCATTTTCTAGAAACTTTTGATATACACGCTTCCACAATGTGTCGCTTACTTGATTGGTGTCAATAGCCCCATCTTCACTGACGGAAACCCACCCTTTGCACAATGCCTCATCTTCTTCGGGCCTCCAATTCACACGTCTTTGAGATTTTGTGGACATCTTGAACAAGAATGAAAGGGGATTGATGAGATTGACAAAGGAAAAATAAATTGAGAAATAGATAAAATGTTTTTGGTAGATTATTTGAGAAATGAGTGGGTATTTATAGAGTTTGGAGTGAGTTTTGTGGTTGGATCAGATCTAGATTAATTTAAAATATTATTTTGACCCTTGAATTTAAATTTCAGCCGTTGGATTTTTTTTTTTACGGTTAAAGTAGCTTATAACGTACCATTATTAATGGAAGTTAGATGAAAATGTGGACGTATATATGTGCTAATGTGTAATACATCGTGAAATTCGATTCATTAATTGTAAAAAAAATTTAGTCCACGAGGTAATCACGAAAGAGTGGAAAATGCAGGTAGTTTTATCGCTAATTTTTTTTCTTTTTCAAAATTAAAACTGCAGGGATCAATTTGAAAAAGGCCTCACAGTCACAATTAATGCATGCGCAGGACTACAATTATAAGTTCCCGTATGAATTTTGTGGGGTTTGAACTTGATGAACATATTAAATTCGGTGACTTTACGTTGCGTTTTATAACTTCCATGCAGACTTACAAAGCACATTAATTGATACTCTCCTCTCTCCTCTAGAAGCCCCTCCTCACTCATTATTCATGGCTGGGATGTTAATTTCTTCCTCATGTACTAATGCTTTTCAACAACTATACATGATTGTGCAAAGGAGACGGGAGTTACGTAGGCCAATTGATTAGGGCAATGAGTCTCTTTTTTTTGCACTCAAGTTCGAATATCTCTTTCCATATATTATATTAATTTAGAGTAATTTATAGTATAACAAAAAATAGGATCTGATTTCCCCACTCACTTTTTTTCCACTTACACTCCATTTTGCTTTTTAATACTTTTAATCAATTTTGTTCTTTCTCTTTTCTATTCTACCCTTACCCAACATTAATTTCTTTTTACTTTACTTTTATATTAGTTCTTTTTCTTTATACTTAATTTTCCAACTTACACTCTATTTTCAGTATTTTTTTCCTTTAATCGAGTAAAAAATTAAGTTTTTTCCCCTTAATACTGAAAATGGAGTGTAAGTTGGAAAATTAAGTATAAAGAAAAAAATATATATATAAAAGTGAAGTAAAAAAGAAATTAATGTAGGCTAATGATAGAATAGGAAAGAGAAATAACAAAATTGATTAAAAAGTATTAAAAAGCAAAAGGAAATGTAAGTGGAGAAAGGGGGAGTGGGGAAATTAGCTCCCCAAAAAATTTACATTGTTTGTACCATATCTGACCCGCCACTCATGTCGTGACACATGGAGAAGCCCATGGCCCACGCTGACTGGCCCAGTCGGACGGATCCGCAGGTCCCCTAGGTACGTATGACAGTTTCGTCACCAGCGTGACCTCGTTACCATCCCAGCTGGCCCAGCGCTGCAATCGGTGGTCATCTTCTGCTCGGCATGCTGATTGACCACTAGCCGATCTACAGACATCACTGGTGTTCGGCATCGCATACCGATTATACCTCATCACAGATATCTTCCATATCTTTCTCGAGTTCTCTGCCAGGATATTTACTCCAACACGTGTCAGCTTCGGAAGGCACTCTCCCGAGTCCCACATCGAAACTAAGTGCTTGGAGGATCCCCAGCTTGCTCTATAAAAGGAGCCTTTCACCCTAACTACAGGGTAAGGACAACTCACTTGACTTTACGCCTTTGCACTGTCAATAAACTTTCTCTTCCTCCATACTAACTTTAGCATCGGAGTGCCTTCGGCTGGTACCACACCGGTGCCGAAGGTCTGATCAGTCTCTTCTTTGGCAAAGATCCATACATCGTCTGCCGAAAGGAGAAAGCCTCTCTCTCGAAGGTTCATTGGGTCCCTCGACCGTCCACATCACTTGTAAGTTGCCTTAAACTATTATCTGTTTAGTTTCTAGCGCCAATATACATAATTGTGGAAGAAGCAAAGCTAGAATTTATAGTTTAATGGAAAAAAAAGCACATAACAAGGAAAACTTTTATAACTAGCAGCTAGCACACATCAACCTAGCCTAGTGGTAGGGAATTTAAGAGCAAAAGAGGACCATGGGAGACCCAAAACAACCCAAACAAATGGTTATTGACGCCTAATTTGAAGCCCTTTTATTCCAAGTATGGGTGGGTGCGGTCCGGTTCGGTTTCAAGCTCACATCGAAATTGGTACTTTTCATCCGGTCCTATTGAAGTTGAACTTGGAAAAATATTAATTATAAAATTAAAAATATAGCATTAGATTTTAAAAAATATATAATAATAAAAAATGATTTAGATAGCATACCTTCGGCTAAACTTTAATACTTAAAAAATATAGCATTGTTGACTTTTTGGTCAATCGATTTTTTTCATTCAGTCCGGTCCGGTCCGATTCGGATGCCCACCCCTAATTCCAAGCCTATCGAGTATTCAAACAAAATAGAAAAAACCTAACTGAGTTTGAACTTCACTACATTTCAATATTTGCATTTGTCATTTTGTTAGTTTCTTTCCTTCGCCGTCTCATTTCGTGTGAATTTTCTCCATTTTTAAATATATTTTGTGAATTTCTTCATTAGATGACTTTTCAAAGAGAATAAATATTTAGTTCAGAAAAGGATATCGTAATTCCTAACTACAAAATAATATGATGATTAGTAATAAAGTATATGGGATATAATAGATAATGACAATGACACATTGTGCATCATTAGAAAAAGCTACTACAAGATTTGTCCCAAATGACTTAATTAGTGTGGAAGTCTTCTCGTCTGATTAATCCTTGGCCCAAGGGGCAAGCACTTATCGTGATTATTTAAGAGATATATAAATTCTGAGGGCAAGTGCATATCATACTTATTTTATAAAAATTAGTTATGGTTTAGTAAATTAATCACCGATCTTCTTAATATTAATGCCACGTCAAACATGTAATGTCAAGATCGCGAAAGACTACGACTCCCCGGCGGCTGATCATAACATGCCACACTGCAAGACCTTTAGCCCGAACTCCGGTCAAATACAAGCAATTTTGCATATACAACTCTCCTATCTTCATATAGATAATAGACACCAATACCTATAATTAAATCATAAATTTATAATTAATAATAGTATTAGGGCATCCATAAAAGAGTTGAACTGTTCATGATATATAAAACTTTACTCTTCTAGAGAATCCAAGTCCTCCCAAAATTATTTATCTAGTTCTCCCACATTATTATGTTAAGTTAATCGATCAACTATATTATAAAAAATGACACGAAAACAAATTTTTCTTTCTTTCTTATTTGTTGTGTAGGTGTTATCTTGTCAATCATTACGCTAAATGCGGCCATCTAATATTTGAATTATTCCTTTCGATTCGAGATTGTGGGAGGATAATACAAAATCTATTTTCCTCAACTTGAATTATATAATCTAATCGTGCTTTTGGTTCAAGTTTATTGCAAAAATGGAAAGACGAATAGTATTGGTTTAAATACTTTTATTTATTGGATTAATATTGGTGACACACGCACACCGTGACCTCGACTACTATACAAAACCAGCCATCCAATGTTGAACTAGAATTCCATAAGGGTTTAACTGGGGAAATTACTAAATTAGTACTAATCCACGCATACAAAATTAGACAAATATAAAAAATATACTTATTGCTAATTATATTATTAATATGTGTAAGCAAGTCCCTGTTATCTGCTGTTGAAAGTAAATTTTTTTAACCTTGTTATTATAATTGTGATGTTGTGAAGACCATTTAGAAGTCACGCTTGGATATTTTCAAATTTTGAAAAGTTCATGTGATACAAAGCTACATGTCTTATTATATAGTAATAAACTCAAACCATATTTGAAGAACCTAGATGTCTTATTAGGAATGTTCAAAGAGTGTTGCTATTGGGATCACATTTACTGACCATCTCTTTAATACGGGTGAGACCTATTTGTATTAGAGGAGAAGAACTTACATGTAACGTCGGGAATGTCACCGTGGCGTAATCCCAAGCCTATCATATATTGCCATTTCAAAAATTAAAATACATGGCAATTGGTGATTGGCTCGAATTAGCTCCACAGTGGTCTCCCCGATATAGATAAGTTTTTCTCGTATTAGAGAAGTCGTCAAGATGTTCAATAAATATAGTACAAATAGTATTATAGATGTTCAAATCTGACATCAGGTTAATTATGAGGTATATATATTTATATATGTGAAGGCTTGATGAGACTTTGTCTAATTAAAGAGTAGAGATTTGTGTCACTGTAATTCAACAAGTCAACTCAGTTGCCTTCTTGAAGGCAAATTCGATTCGGAGTCCCCTTGATGTATTATCATATATTAATTATTGAATATGACCTTTTGGATTAATTGGCCAAACTAAAGAAATTTATGTTTTGGGTTAAAGGGGATGCTTCCAATCCAAGCATATGACTAATAATTGTAGGATTTTATATTTTGGTCTTGTCATAGGTGGCTTCCCACTGTAGAATTGATTGTTAATTGTAGCTTTAACTACTATCAGAGTTTGACCCACAAAAAAATTTGAAAAAAATTAAACGGCTTTATATTTGATTGAGATTATTTTAAAAAATTGTTATTGACACTTCAAAATAGTTAGTATGCACTTAATTTTTCTTGTATGATTTCATAGACTACGTAAAATTGAAATTTTGAAGACATAAAAATATGGAAAATACAAAGTTAACCCAGCAAATGTTGAAATGTTGTATTATTCGTGAATATATTTTATGATGGATGATTTTGTGGATGTTTTCATGGCTTATGGCTTTTCTTTCACGTTCCCATGAATCTAGAACCAATGTCTCACGGTTATATGGACAAGAGGGGAGGACTAGGGAAAAAACAATGAAATTATGGTATTGGGCTTTTATGGAGTAATCTTTGTGTTTGGGTGTGGTCTAAAATCCCAACCGAGGTTGGGGTCGAGCAACTCGAAAGTCAAGGTGGAACCCAACTCCAATTCAAGTTCAAAGTGGACAAACAATGAAATTACTCCAATCCAAGGTTTAGGTAAAAAACAATGAAATTATGGAATTGGGCTTTTATGGAGTAATCCTTGACCTCAAAATGACTCAAGTTATTTGACTAAACAATTCTAATTATCTTTATTCAAGTCTACATGGACTTAAATAGGAGAAGAACTTACATGTATCGGGGATGTCACTATGGTGGTATCTCAAGTTTATTACGCATTGTTATGTCGAAAAATTAAAACACACGACAATGAGTGATTGACTTGAGATAGCGCTATAATGATATCTCAATATATAGGTAAAATTTTCTCCTTAAATACATTTACAACTAATTATCTGAAAAATAGGACTGCAACAGGACTCCACTAACTCAGGTTTGCAGAGCATACACTACTTCCTAGTAAGTAACTACTTCCCTCCTTACTCGTTATTCATGGCTGGGATGTTAATTTCTTCCTCATGTACTAATGTTTTTCAACAAGTATACATGATTGTGCAAAGGAGACGAGAGTTACGTACGCTAGTTGATTAGAGCAGTGAGTCAATTTTTGCATTCAAATTGCAATCTGTCTTTTCTTAAATTATATTAATTTAGAGTAATTTATACTTGTATAACATAAAATTTACATAATTTGGAAGAAGCATTTGCGGGTCAAAAAAACACATAACAAGGAAATTTTTACAACTAGCAGCTAGCACACATCAACCTAGCCTAGTGGTAGGGAATTTAAGAGCAAAAGAGGACCATGGGAGACCCAAAACAACCAAAACAAATGGTTATTGACGCCTAATTTGAAGCCCTTTTATTCCAAGCCTGCCGAGTATTCAAACAAAATAGAAAAAACCTAACTGAGTTTGAACTTCACTACATTTAAATATATTGCATTTGTCATTTTGTTACTTCTTTTCCTTCGCCGTCTCATTTCGTGTGAATTTTCTCCAATTTTAAATATATTTTGTGAATTTCTTCATTAGATGACTTTTCAAAGAGAATAAATATTTAGTTCAGAAAAGGATATCGTAATTCCTAACTACAAAATAATATGATGATTAGTAATAAAGTATATGGGATATAATAGATAATGACTATGACACATTGTGCATAATTAGAAAAAGCTACTACAAGATTTCGTCCCAAATGACTTAATTAGTGTGGAAGTAGTATCGTCTGATTAATCTTTGGTCTAAAGGGCAAGCACTTATCGTGATGTTTTAAAAGATATATAAGTTCTGAGGGCAAGTACTTAGTTGTGGTTTAGTAAATTAATCACCGATCTTCTTAATATTAATGTCACGTCACATATGTAATGTCAAGATTGCAAAAGACTAAGACTCCCCGGCCGATCAGAACATGCCACACTTCAAGACCTTTAGCCCGAACTCCGGTCAAATACAAGCAATTTTGCATATACAACTCTCCTATCTTCATGTAGTTAATAGACACCAATACCTATAATTAAATCATAAATTTATACTTAATAATAGTTTTAAGGGATCCATAAAAGAGTTGAGCTGTTCATGATTTATAAAACTTTACTCTTCTAGAGAATCCAAGTCCTCCCAAAATTATTAATCTAGTTCTCCCACATTATTATGTTAAGGTAATCGATCAACTATATTATAAAAAATGACACGAAAACAATTTTTTCTTTCTTTCTTATTTGTTGTACAGTGTAGGTGTTATGTTGTCAATCTTTACCCAGCCATCTAATATTGAATTATTTCTTTCGGCTCGAGGTTGTGGGACGCTAATACAAAATCTATTTTCCTCAACTTGAATTATATAATCTAATCGTGCTCTTGGTCCAAGTTTATTGGAAAAAAATGGAAAGACGAAACGTATTGGTTTAAATACTTTTATTTATTGGATTTTTGGTCTAATTATGAGCAAAGTTGTTAATCACTGGTCAGTGAGTTGGCTAAAGTTAAGTTATGTTCTTCCCTATAATTTATTTATTTGTTCTATTGACATCTATGTGTCACAAAAAGATCCTAATCATAATTATTTATACAAGATTAAGTATTTAATTAAGTGTTATTATGAATTAATATTGGTGACACACGCACACCGTGACCTCGACTGCCATACAAAACCAGCCATCCAATGTTGAACTAGAATTCCATAAGGGTTTAACTGGGGAAATTAGTACTAATAATGCATGCATACAAAGTTAGACAAATATAAAAAATATACTTATTGCTAATTATACTATTAATATGTGTAAGCAAGTCCCTGTTATCTGCTGTTGAAAGTTAATTTTTTAACCTTGTTATTATAATTGTGATGATTATGAAGATCATTTAGAAGTCACGCTTGGATATTTTCAAAATTTGAAAAGTTCATGTGATACAAAGCCACATGTCTTATAGGAAGTCACGTTGTTATTTGGATCATATTTACTGATCATTTGCTAACCACCTCTTTAATATGGGTGATGCCCATTTGTATTAGAGGAGAAGAACTTACATGTAACGTCGGGAATGTCATCGTAGTGGAATCCCCAACCTATCATATATTGTTATGTCAAAAAATTAAAATACATGGCAATTGGTAATTAATTCGGAATAGCGCTGCAGTGATACCCGATATAAGCAAGTTTTTCTCATATTAGAGAAGTCGTCAAGATAATCAATAAATATGGGTAAGATCAAATCTGCCATCAGGTTAATTACGAGGTATATATATTTATATATGTGAAGGCTTGACGAGACTTTGTCTAATTAAAGAGTAGATATTTTTGTCACTGTAATTCAACAAGTCAACTAAGTTGCCTTCTCGGAAGGCCAATTCGATTCGAAGTCCCCTTGCTGTATTATCATATATTAATTATTGAATATGACCTTTTGGATTAATTGGCCAAACTAAAGAAATTTATTTTTTGGGTTAAGGGGACGCTTCCAACCCAAAGCATATGTAAATATTTTTATATTTATATTTTGGTCTTGTCATAGGTGGCTTCTATGAATGATCACCATCGCAAAATTCTTTGAATCTAGAACCAATGTCTCATGTTTATATGGACAAAAGGGGAAGACTAAGTAAAAAACAATGAAATTATGGAATTGGGCTTTTATAGAGTAATCTTTGTGTTTGGGTGTGGTCCAAAATTCAAAACCAGGTCTTGGTCAAGAGTCAAAATGGAACCCAAGTCCAATCGTAAAAAACTATTGAATTTATGGAATTGGGCTTTTATGGAGTAATCCTTGACCTCTAAATAACTCAAGTTATTTGACTAAACAATTCTAATTATCTTTATTCAAGTCTACATGGACTTAAATAGGAGAAGAACTTACATGTATCGGGATGTCACTATAGTTGTATCTCAAACTTATTACGCATTATTATGTTGAAAATTTAAAATATATGGCAATGAGTGATTGACTTGGAATATCCTCATAATGATATCTCGATATATAGGTAAATTTTTCTGCTTAAATACATTTACAACTAATAATCTGAAAAATAAGACTGCAACAAGACTCCACTGACTCAGGTTTGCAGAGCATACACTACTTCCTAGTAAGTAACTATTACCCCCAAGAACTAACTCCACTTCCTAAATTTTAGCAATTACTCCTAAATACTAATGAAAAATTGTTCAAAATTTACAAAACTAAAAACAAAATAAATTATAAACCCATAACACACGTATTATGAAACTATTTTCTTGTTCGGTCGCACGCTCCAATGAATATTACTTCGATAATATAATTAAAATGCCATTGTTTAGACGACCATTAAAGTAAATTCAAGGTATAATAACATTACTTTGCATGAAAAAGCAACAAGGGCATTTGGTCTAGTGGTATGATTCTCGCTTAGGGTGCGAGAGGTCCCGAGTTCAATTCTCGGAATGCCCCATTTGTTTTGGCTTCATTTTGGTTGGGCGCACTTTTCAATGTTTGGCCCATTTCATTCTTTTGTGACACAGCAAACGGCATCGTTATAATGGGCACAAAACACATGCCCTTTTTTTTCTTTGTGCTCTTTCATTTTGATATAATGGGCCCTTATGCTCGTTTGGGAGTAATTTTGGATGAGATAGAATTATTTTTGGGAAAAACTAGTATCTCTATATAATCACTTTTAGTGATTTTAAGTGATTCTGAGGAGCATGTGCTTCTCCATAAAATCACTTAAAGTGATTATATGGAGAAATGATTCTTCATAAAAGTGATTATTGGTCTATCGACAATCACTCCCAAACGAGCCCATATTTGATGAGTATAGAATGACATAATTGATTATTTAGGGTATAAATTCTGATTGATCATTCATACCATACACACACTATAATCAAAACTTGATATATATATATATATATACTCATTTTTGACTTGTTCGATTTCTAGAGGTTATGTGTTTGAAACCTACAACTCATCCGGTAATTTCCTGTAGGGTACGCCGTGTCCACCTGTCCGTGTAGGTAGGAGTGAGCGCTAATAACACTCCGGTCCACATTCACATTGACGAGAGCTTTCTTGCAGGTACAAATTTCTGTTATCAACATTTCAGCTTCAGCACATTTAATGAACTTTTGACATAGTACTACTACTATAGAATGCCAAAACCCAAAGGATATGCAAGGTGAAAGCCCTACTTTAATTTCTTGGTCCAATAGAACTTGAATTATTGGGACAAGGACAACGATTGTGTGGCTCACAATTAGGATACTACGCGTATAGCACTTTCTGATTAAGCATAAGCAGTGAACTTTTTTTTCTTTATTTTTTGGTCGAAGTAGTAATTCATTGAAAACCCCACAAAATGGCAAAGAACACTACAGAGGGGCCGAACAAGGAGCACCGGCGAGAGAACGCAACATAAACAAAAAACAAGACCTGATTTAACTAAAACCCAAGCGCAGGCACAGCGTGAAGATCAAGATCCCGACCGAATGGGAACTAAAAAGGCCTAAGAGCATCTCCAACCGATGTGTTAAAAGTGCCACATAGGCATTTAACGGCTAGAAATAACATCTCACGTCACTCCAATCGATGTGTCAAAGGATGCGAATGTGGAATGGAGGTTGAGATGTTATTTTTGACATCCCAAAAGCAAGATGTCAAATGAATATTTTATTATTTTTCTTTTCTTTTCTTTTTAATTAAAAACAAATCAACATTAAAGTATAATAAAATAATAATTTAATTTGACATATCGGGTAAAGTGTAAAGTTTGTGTATGATGTCAAATCACATCTACCATCAAATTTAAATTTGATGTTTGGTATTCGACATCTCCTCAATACGCTCTAAGGCCAACAAAAAACAAAAAACATATATTAAGGTGTAAAGACACAGCGACTCGCGACCGCCTTCTCCTCCACGTGATTGCATAAACATTTTCTTTTGCTCGTAGTACGTTGACCCATGGTTTTCCACACTAGACGCAGGACATCCTTGACAACAGCCTGTGGTGGTTCTGCATTGGCAATAAATAAACCCATCAAGGTTATCTTATTGAATTGGATAGATAGATCATCGTTGCATATGTCCTCCATCACTTTGAAGTCACACAAAATCTCTTTAAACAAGATACAAAAAAATACCAGTAGCTAGAAGCAGTAAACTTAATAGTGCACCACCTCATTTAATACCAGTAGCTAGAAGCAGTAAACTTAATAGTGCACCACCTCATTTATTAATTCTTAAACCTAAAACAAGCTATAATTCATAGTTTATAAAAATAATAGACAATGTCAGGAGACTTATAGCTTTATACATCTAAGCCCAGCGACTCACGACTGCGACATAGTCTTTATTCGCAGTAACAGTTCGACTCTTGTAATCTTCTCCGTCCCCAATAGTAAATGAGAAGCAAGCAGATGGAAGATATGGGAAACTAGATGAATTGAAAAGGACCTAGACTTGGGTCATGAATTGCTTGCAACGTGTATACAAATCAACTCAAAACGTGCAATGTGCTCTTGAAAAGAACAAAAATAAGCTTCTTTTAAGAGAGAAAAGAAGAAAACGAGTGAATATTCATTTGGACCACTTTTGGTGGGTATGTATGCCTCTAGGCAGAGGACCATTACAAGGGATCCAACACCTTTCGAGAACATGAAAATGAGACTCCAGCCTACGAATCTGGGGAATGATAAGAATGATATACCAGTCACTGCATCTTGACTTGTCCTAGATGTTCTCAGTGAGAGCTTTGGAGTCCGACTCCATCATCACCTTAGAAGCATTTAATTCCGTAGCAAGCTCTAGGAGGGTCATTGTGGAAAACTTCCAAGGAGATGTAAAAATTACAATGTTGGAGGCCGTCAAGAGAATGATGTTTAGATTAAAAAAAATACAAAAACTTGGTTTTCTATCCTTAATGACTTCTTAGTGACAGATTGAATAATTTGACTGAGTCATATATATTTATGTACATTGCTAATTTGGCTTATACATCATTGAGTTACATTGCCATGAGACATGACTTTTTTTTTATTTCCGGAAAGGGTAATGTTAGGTTTACCACATTTTTATACCACATCTCTAATAGAGATGGAACCCACCAATACAATAGGGTCCATCTCTATTAAAGATGTGGTACACAATGTGATATAAAAATGTGGTAAGCCTACCATTTTCCTTCCAGAAAAGATACTTTATTAAACACCATAAGAGTATACAACGGATAGAATGAAACCATCCGAACATGAGACATGACTTAAACGCAAATTTGGTTGGTGTAATTTTATTTTTTATTTTGGCATATATATATATATATAGTATACTGCTATTTATACCATATTTACTGATCACTTTGCTAACTACCTCTCTAATGCAGGTAAGTCACACATATATTAATAGGGCCCACATGGTCGATAAATGTAATACAAATAGTAATATTGATATATATATTCCCTACGTTGCACAGACACTCCGCCGAGCCATCGAACACTCATGTCCACGGTCAAGACACGAGTCAATTCATAGTCAAGACACGGCTTAAAAAAATGGGAAAATTTTATGTGTTGCAGAGAAGGTGTTGTGCACTTGGGGAAGAAGACAACGCCTACTTTGAATTGGAATCTTGAAAGAATGAGAGAGGAAGAGAAGAAGAAGAAGGAAAAATGAGAGAGAGAGAGAGAGAGAGAGAGAGAGAGAGAGAGAGAGGTAAATATGGAGAGATGGAGCAGTGGAGAAAAGAAATAAAAGAGAAAGAGAGGAATAAGAAGTAAGAGGGAAAAAGAATAAAGAATAAATAACAAAGAAAGAGAAAGAAAGAGGGTTGTCAATGTTATGGTTTTTTTAATGTATTATCAAGTGCATTGCCCAATAAAAGTAATATTTTTATGTTATTGAGTATGCAAATTTTTTTATTTATAATATATATAAGTACATTTTATTATAATTTATTATTATTTTAATTGCCGTGTTCGTGTCCTAATTTTTTTAAATTTTCCGTATCATCATATCGCATTTTCGTATCTTGGTACCTATATTCGTGCAACATAGTGTATGAACAAGACCAAGCCATTAGGTCAGTTGGGAGGGAGAAGGGCCTACAGGCTACATCATAAGGTCAACGGCCTAAATCATTGCATCTTCCACAGTCATCATTTGCACGGCTGTTGTTGTAAAATTCTAATCACAGCCGTATGGAGTAATGCTAAGCGCGTTTGTGTGTACGTGAACCTGGACAAAAGACTACTTCAGGTCTTTTCAAGCCATAGTCATCATGAGTGCGTAGACCAAAACCAACTTTGTCAAGAATAATTCGATCGATTCATACAAAATTGGCAACTGCTAATGTTGTTGCCCACCGCATAGCACGCTTTTTTTTACATTGGAATTTGGGACTTCCTTGTCTTGATTTGAAGTAAGGAATAAAATATTTATAATATTCTCGATATTTTTACGAAATTTTTGTATTTTTGGACTACCGATATTTTCGATACCATCGATATTTTAGATATTCATGAACCAAAATATCAATAATATTGACGACATGGACCAAAATATCGATAATATCCCGATATTTCCGTATTTTTGGACTACCGATATTTCCGATATCATCGATATTTTATCCCTTAATTTGAAGAGCCTTCGGATTTTATTTCAGAAGTTTTATATTAATTTCCTTAACCATTCTAAACAGAAATTTTACAAATTATTTGGTTTGGTGCGTCAGAAATGGCTGCAATGAAAATACAAATAACTACAAATAATTGGAGAAAATTGTCAACTTGGGATTATGCATGGGTCCCGAACACCTTACACCACCGGTCCGGAAGGACTTACTTAGCTTTTTGAGCAGTATTTAAAATTATAAAAAAAATCTTAAAACATTTTTTTTTTTTCGTTGGTCAGTATCTAAATTTGTAAAGTTCCCCTTGAGTGTCTTGATCTTGAAAGAGGGACTTCAAACTGGTGATGGAATCTCCTGGAAGGTCACAATTGGTTGGGCCAACCGTTGGTTTTTTATTATTATTATAAAAATAGTAAATTTGGCTTACATCCTTCAAATTCAATTTGCCATACATGTAACCCTTCACTTTTTGTTCCTATAAATAATACCGAATTTGTATAAGTAAAAACCCATGACTAGGATCCAACTCAGCAAGTTACCTAATTAAGCATAAAATCTGATTTATTGTACTTTTCATATTCCAAAAATATCCCCAACTAAGCCATTATTGCATTTTGTATATTAATGTAGGAATCAATATGGAAACAGTTTTTAATTGGATTGTATATAATGATAGACGTTGAATTTGGAAAGATCTCCAAATGGTTGTAATAGATGTAGAAATTAATTTGGAAACATTTTTTTTTTAAATTTAACAATAAATACAGATTTAGGTAATTGGTTTGTTTAATAAAAATGTTTATGTTATTTTCTTTTCTTTGAATTATACATGACTACTAATCTACTTTATAATTGTTTATGAATAATATTGTACATACTAATTATGTTGAAAAAATAATGTACCTATTACTTGTTCTATGAAAAATAACTAATAATCTTTTTATTGTTTGTTTTATGAAAAATATAATTTACCTAGTATGAATAGTGTACCTATTTTTAATTTATAAAAAGTGTACATAATTATCTGTTCCAATATACCTACATTATACGACATCCAATATACCTACATTAATTTTAATGTACTTACGATTAGGATTTAGGTATTATATGTCATCCAATATACCTACCATTTGAATAATATACCTACTACGAAAATATGTATAGGTAAATTACCTACATTATACGACATCCAATATATACATTAATTTTAATATACCTACATTATACAATATATACATTAATTTTAATATACCTACATTATATGTAATTATTATATGTATAGCTATATATAAATATTATTTATGAACGAATATATATTATATGTATTATGAGAATGTATTCATTTGTTGATTCCAGCAACACCATAATAATGGAAAGGCTAGATATTAGGGATTGTTTAGGTAACAAAAATGGAAGGGTTTTGTAAATAAGTAATAAGAAATGGGCAACTTTTATCCTTCATGGCATCCGTTTTCAAAATTGGGTTTTGGTTGGAAGTAAATATGTAGATGAATTTTTGTATAGATTATTAGAGTTGCAAGGGCCTATTATATAATGACCCTTATAAAAAAAAGTAATTAATTTCTCTTTCTAATCAAGGTTGAATTTTCGAAGCTGAAATAGATAAGAACAACAAGAGAAGGATGTTGATAGTTCTCCATTGGTATCATTGGCTGGCTAAGCCAGGCCACGTAGACATCCCAAAGGTATCTTGGCTTTGTGTTTATTTCTCTAAGTTTAATAGTTATATATGGTTTAGGGTTTAAGGTTTAGAATTTCGACTTGATTGCAAATGAAACGAGAAAGACCAGAATGTAAAATAATAGCCAAACTACGGAAACAGAAAATGTAATTAATTCCAGCCAAAATATTTTACAAAGTAATGGATGTATGTAGAATTTAATCCAATGTGTCAATAGAATTGCCCATCCAGCCAAGTCTTTCGTATGCTTCAAGCCTTGAACGTTTTCCATCGAAAATATCTTTGCCGTATATTAAAGTAGTACTTCTCTTCTCTATTGTTAAAAGATGACCTAATTTATTGGAAGGGATCAAACCCTTTACCAATTTTTACCTTCACCAGTATAAGTTTCCCACCCTTCCTCTCAACTTAGTCCAACTCCAAGGGCTTGACATATATATTCTAATCTCCATTGCCTTGAAATGGAGTAATTTATCCGTCAAAGTTAAGCTGGTTCACCTTTTAAACTGTCAACACAAATAAGAAACTAGAATAATTCATCCAAAGGAAAATTTTATCTGGAACCTTTTCTCCTTTTGGTGTGTTAATTTGTAATGTCAGCAACACCTCGTCTTTGTTTTTCGTTTTGAATCGTTTATTTTGTCAACGTGTTTAAAACAACAATATTATTTGAAAATCCGCCCACCACGTGATTATTTGAACATTTATTTGCAGTCTACAACACATAAGATCTACACAAAATACACACTAGAATTAACTTACAAAAATGACAGATGTATGACAAGTACAAAGAGGTGTACCCAAAGCTTAATTTCTCCATGCACGTGAAGAAAAATGCTCCAATTTCTTTCATAAGGGAAAGGCTAAGCTTCTCGATGCCCTAGATTAAAAAAAGAATTAACTTACAATATTTATGACAGATGTATGGCTCGTACAAAGAGGTGTACAAAGAGGTGTACCTAGATTAAAAAAAGAATTAAAAGAAAGAATTAAGGTTATCTAAGATGGCAGGCATAATGAGAAAACCATTGAGCTCCGTTTTCCACTATTGTTTAGTATTTTATTCAATTTTTAATTTTTTTATATACAAGGGATATTTGAGGTGCCGGTTTATTCTTATTGAATGTATTAACTCTTTTTAATAAAATAACAAGCTAATTTTTTTACAACTTTCTTACTAAGTTGTTAAAAATTTAAATAAGAAAATAAAAAATAAAGTTTTTTTTCCCAAAGATGACGTATGTTTTGTTAAACACAAAATAATGATGATAATAATGTCATGAAACAAACTTAATTTTTTTAAAAAAATAAATGGTGTTTTTTCTTTTTTTCTTCTTATTTAATTTTTAACAGTGTGCTAAGAAAGTTGTAACAAAATTTGGATAAATTAAAGGAAATATAAAAGCTAATACATTTAATAAGGGTAAACTTGGAAAACAAAAACTAACTTGTGTGATGCATTAATGATATTGTTTTAAGTGTAAGGAAAGTGACACTTGTTATAAGGAGAAGGGAGAAGGTCCAAAAGAGAAGATTAGAGAGAAGGTTGCTAGCAATCCTCTTATTCTTAACTACTTATGGCGCGTTTACTAACCCGTAATCGGAATGAGAATTCGGAATCCGATTCCGATTACGGATTATACATGTGTTTACTAAAATTGGGAGGAATCAAAAGTGCGTGGAACCCACACGAAAAATGGAATTGAATTCCAAGATTTGGGTGATTTGGATTCCCTACATACATAAGGTATTTGGATTCCGGATTTCATCCGTAATCGGAATGCTAATTTTTTTCCCTTTATGCCCTCACTTACTTTCATTATTTCCAAGATTATCCTTAACCCTATAAATAAAAACAAAATCATTTTAGTGTTAAGGATTAACTAATAGAAATACTTACATTTATAATAATAAAAAATACTTATTAATAGAAATACTTACATTTATACAAAATAAAAAATACTTAAATTTATAAATAAATAAAAACAAAATCATTTTAGTGTGTCTATGAAATAAAAAAACAATTTAATTTTTTCTTACTATTATATACTATATCAAATTTTATTAAAAAAAGTATATAAAATATTTGATTTGGGATAAGGGCATTTTAGTAATCATACTAGTTTATATTCCGATTCTCATGAATTAGTAAATGTACTTTATGGAATTCTATTCCGTTTCCGCATGCTTTTAGTAAACAACTTCAACAGGAATCTAATTCGATTCCTCCTCATTTCAATTCCTCCTCAATTCAATTCCTCTCAATTTGATTACTGTCACGCCCCGGACCCGGGGGTAGGCGGAAACCCGCCCGGTAAGTGAGAAAATAAAATAAAAATAAATAAATAAAAAGAAGCCAAAACATAAAATAAACTTTTCTTATAAAAATAGATCCCAAAATCTTACAACTTTACAATTAATAAATAAAGCTCTGTCACTCTCATCTAATTCTGCTTCAATCGATTTAGTCCTTGTCTTGCCCACTAATTCATCTGAAAAATTAAACATGGTGAGGGATGAGCAACCACCGCTTCGATGAGTAGATTATGTAATATGCCAGTCAAGCAATGCCGTTTTACACACTCTAGAAAGTATCATGAAAAGATACACTAGTCCGCATCATATCACATCATCCCTTCATATCTCGGTTATCCTTCATAGCATGTAACCAACCACGTGACCCCTATTGGCCTCACCGCCCTATGTCCCCGTGTGGTACATCTATCCCTCGGATACACCAACATTGAAGTTCTCATGTTCCATGAATAATACATACTTCATAAATATTCCAATCAATATATATATATATATAGTGTGAAAGATTGCACCAAATTAGACATGCTTGACTTGAAATAGAGAGATATTTGTAAATAGAATAAATTCATGATAATTCATGGTTTTCATATTTTATCACAAAATAAGAACTTTTAGAACACATTACATAAACCACTCACCTCGCTAATGAGAACCCTTTAAATAAATTGGCAAGACAACCCATTTACCTATCTTCATATACTACCACTCAAATCAAGCTCCAAGAGTTTCATCACCACTCTCTCTCTCTCTCTCTCTCTCTCTCTCTCTCTCTCTCTCTCTCTCTCTCTCTCTCTCTCTCTCTCTCTCTCTCTCTCTCTCTCTGTTAATTTCTCCTTCTCGTTTCTTGCTCTTATAAGGATGAAAGGCCCTATTTATACTAGAAGGATGTCGGCTACTGCTGCACTCCTATTGGATGGTTTGTTTGTCGGCAACTTAAAGGATAAAAGCTCACATATACTTATTGCCCAAGCAAGAATCTTCATATTTATCAACCTATTTATTAACCAATTGTATGTTAGTGAGGTGTCAATTAGATGAATTTGGACTAGTCTACGTGGTGCTCTACCAAAATTCTATTATTTAGGAATGCATGTAATATCTCCACGTATCAACTCTAAGCCATTGGTGATTGACAAGGAAAAAGCAACTTGATAGAATAAAAACTATTCAATGGCATCTCTAGAAATGATGAACAAACATATAATTTTAACAAATCCTTTTTATTAAAAAAACATATATATAGAATAAAATAAGAACAATACGTAATATATATACCTATATAATAGAATCAGATATATATATATATATATATATATATATATATATAACCAATTACTATATATATGTTATAAAATATTTAATCTCCAATAATGTATATATACGAAGAACCATAGAAATAATTAAATATTATATATATATAATTACTATAATTCAATACTTATCAAAGTATTTACTTAGAAATAAAATGTATAACTTTTAAATAACCTTTAAGAATACGGACTCTCACAATTACGGATTAGAACGCGCCATTAAATTCCAAATTCGATTTGAGGTGGGGGTTTGAATACAAGACCACAGATGAGAAAGTAACTGTTCTTAACTGCTTTCACTGTTAACCACTTGAATTCCAAACCCCACTTAAAATGAAGTGTTTGAACACAGGACATAAGCTGAAAAAGTGATTGTTTCTTTAACTACTTGAATTCCAAATCTCTTCCTTTCTACTATATATGCATAGGTGTATGCAAAAATTATTCAGTATGTACAGACGAAGTCATAAATAATCATTGACTTGGCACTTGTTCTATGATTTGTTAAGCCTTGTCACCCTCAAGATAGGTTTGTAATTGGAATTTTCTTCATAACATATTCGAACCATACATTTTGTTTGTTTTGTTTTTGTGATATTATAAAATATTATCGTAAGTCGTCAGGAAACTAAATTTGTATTTGTCCATGGCGTCAATTATCAACTGTTGAATTTGTATTTGTCCATGTGAAGGGAGGGTTGACTCTTGGAAAGTGATTAACCGTGGTGATCAAATTAAATAAATAAATATTAGGTCCAGTCTTTTAAATCAAGGGATAACATTATTATTCAGTCAAAGAAAACTGTGTTTGATCTTTCTAATCAAGTCACGGACTCATTCAGTCTTCATCCTCTCTCTGTCTCTGTCTCTGTCTAAGTCCCAAACGCGTTCAAAAGTAAAAATGATCCCCTGGGGTCGCTTCTATTTTTATTTCCATGAGTTCATTTCAACTCCTTTTAACACCCGCAACCTCTTTATACTTTGTACATTTCATATCCTCCTCATCATTCTCTCTCTCTCTCTCTCTCTCTCTCTCTCTCTCTCTCCATTTGATCACTTGGGTTCCTTTATTTCATGTTTTCTTCTCAACTGGGCTAAATTGAGAAGCAAACATGGCAGCCGCAACCTCAGGAAGATCATTAGAGCAAACACCAACATGGGCTGTTGCTGTAGTCTGTTTTGTTTTGGTCTTAATTTCAATCATCATTGAGCACTTAATCGAACTCGTAGCAAAGGTAAACTATGTCTTAGTTGGATATATTGTCGAAGGTTATCTAATGAAGTTGTTCAATCGGGTTTTCCCGACCGTCTTCTGGGTTTTCTTTTTTCCAATTCTTGCACCATTTTTTTTCTGCAGTGGTTGAAGAAGAAACACAAAAGAGCTCTCTTTGAAGCTCTAGAAAAGGCCAAATCAGGTACGAGTTCATGCCATATCTTAATTACACTAATTAACCAAATCTTAATTGAGATTATTAAGCTAATATATGTTTAATTTGTGTTTGTTATAGAGCTTATGCTTTTGGGGTTCATATCCTTGCTCCTAACAGTAGGACAAAGCCCCATATCAAACATTTGCATATCAGAGAAACTTGGCAACACTTGGCATCCATGTGGCAAGAAGCAAGAAACCGAAAAGAACGAGAAGGATACAGAACATGACGATGAAACCCCAAGTAGGAGATTACTCTCACTGTTCAATCAGTCTGATGTTGGCGTACGCCGCGTTTTGGCGGCTGCTAGCACCGACAAATGTGGAGAGGTACGAATGAAATGTCCACCACTTACTTTAATCTACAATTTAAGTTTTTTTTTTTTCCTTTTCATTTCTTCTTTTAATTCCTCGAACTAAAATATCAGCCAAGATACATAGTGCATTCGTTGAACGAAAGGAAAAAAATCATCTTGCATTTTAGGACGATGACTTTTTTGGAGTGTGAACAACATGTATTTTCGGAAAAAAATTGATGAAAAATTATTCACATTTCAAGAAAGTTCTAGGTAATGAGAATTGGTATTCGGTACCAGTCAATCAGTAACGCGTAGCGAAAATTTTCATATATTCACATGCAAATATATTTATGTTTTTCTAAGAATATGTTTATAATTTAGGAAGGCTCATGCAATGTGAATTGGAAATTTTGCAGGGGAAAGTTCCATTTGTATCCTCGGATGGTATTCATCAACTGCATATTTTTATCTTCGTGTTGGCTGTTTTCCATATCCTTTACTGCATCCTCACCATGGCTTTAGGAAGAGCCAAGGTAATTTCCCATAAATTACTTACTTACTAGTTAATTAATCTCTTTAATTCATTAATTAACGATAATGACGATTTGGTGTGTGCAGATGAGAAGCTGGAAGCGGTGGGAAAAGGAAACAAGAACAGCTGAATATCAATTCTCGCATGGTTAGTATTGCAAATTAATAATCTCCAAGAGCCAAGAAAATTTTGATAAGAAAAATAATTAACATAAAATATTGGATTATTTAAGTCATGTAGTTGTCTAATTGTGATTTTAAATTACAATTAGAAAACGAAATTAATTCTTAAACAACATACAGAGTCAATGAGTGACTGTAGTTGTTGCGTGTATGGCAGACCCAGAGAGGTTCAGGTTTGCAAGGGACACATCTTTTGGGAGGAGGCATTTAAGCTACTGGACCAAAACACCTTTTCTCATGTGGATAGTAAGAACTCTCTCTCTCTCTCTCTCTCTCTCCTCCAATTATCTTTTTTATTTTATTTTTCGGGTCATGCATGATTCAGAATAAAACATAACGACATAACATGTCAAATGATTTAGTAAAACATATTATGAGCAAATTTTTACGTACTTAGGAAAGTTTTAAACCTTAAAATATGCAGTTTAATCTAGGGGTGGGCACGGTATGGTACGGTACGGTATTGAGCTCGTACCGATACCGATATCGGAAATTAAAACCGGTATGGTACGGTATGAGATTATCGTTTGTCAAAGTTGGTACCGTACCATACCGTACCAAATCGGTATTGGTATGGTACGGTACCATTGCGATACCAAAATGACACAACTCAAAAATGAACCAATTCAATATTCAACATATTCATTCACCAAAATAAGTGATGCCTAAGTTATAGATTCAAAGATTCAACAAATTCAATATCCAAATCCTAATCACCCAATAACAAAGCTTAGTCAATTTTTAACAAAGCTGAGAATGGAAACTATTAAAATAGTAACAAAGCAAACGTTACATGCTTGGTTTATTTTTACATAAAGATTCTTGTTCTTGTCTTGATGAGAACAAGTTCTCTCTAGTTTTCATAACACTTTAAAAATAAAAAATAAAAACAATTTAAAAATTGAAGTTGCAGTGAAGGACCGTACAACAACAACATAACATACAAAAAAAAATAATACTTCAATTCATGTATTCGGTACGGTATACGGTATTGACCGGTACCAAATACTTGGTACTGCTACCATACCATACTCCCTTGGTATGGTACGGTATCGTACTGAATATCTTCTCATCCCAAATGAAACGGTATAAAATCGGTATGGTACGATATGGTTAGGTACGGTTTCGGTATTTTGGATTTAGGTGCCCAGCCCTAGTTTAATCGGCTTTTTTATTTTTATCTTTCTCTATCTCTCATATATCAAACGTGATGAGAAAGATAGAGAAAAAGAATGCACATAGTCGTGATAAGGCAAACTTTTCTCGTGCTTGAAGGGTCCTCTAACAATTTTTTTATTATATAAATGTCAACTAAACATTTTGCATGTTATGGGAACATACAAAAAAATTGTTGCAAAACTTTTTTCTCGTAAGTGTTTTATAGTTTTTATGCTTTTACGGCGAAAGCGTTAGAAGCTATAAATCAGGAGTGTCGAAATCACCACTTTATAAAACAATCGACATGTTATGTTTTCAAATTATAAAGACATGTCAAAATATAATAGATCATTCTATAAGAAAGCCTTGGCAATACAAACTGGCGGTGGCGGTCTAAGTTTGCCAATGACTGGGTGGTGGTGATGCCCAAGGTAATTTCCTCCTTTTTCTAGTAGTTTGACTTTTCTACAGGACACCTTTGTGAACCAGAGATCTTCATGTGTCCAAGACTTCCTATGCTTAGGTCTTTTGCTACATTGTTTTGTTTATTTGTTTTTGTATTGAAGTTTATCTTGTTTTTTTTAAATTTAATAATTATTGTTTTTTGTCATTTAAATATTATTTTTATGTATTATTGCAGGTTTGCTTTTTCAGACAATTTGTTAGGTCGGTTCCTAAAGTTGATTACTTAACCTTGCGGCATGGGTTTATCATGGTAAGTATTTTTAATAAAAAATAAATATTTTTTTTCTTCTGAGTAAACTAATTTATTATCGTACATTATTTTGTAAAATAATTATTGTAACAATTAACATTGCAAAACAATATTTCAGGCACATTTGGCACCCCAAAGCCATCAGAAATTCAATTTCCAAAAATACATAAACAGATCCCTTGAAGAGGATTTCAAGGTGGTTGTGGGAATCAGGCGAGTGATTTGGTGTTTTCTTCTCCTTTTATTCTTCTTTTCTTTCCTTATAAATTTTGAATTAATTCATCTTTTTTTTTTTGGTCTCAAATTGCAGCCCTCCAATTTGGTTCTTTGCTGTGATATTTCTACTCTTTAATACTCATGGTAAGTATAAATAATAATATGTTTCTTCATACTGGAGGTCCTTTTTAGTCCCTCATGTATTGTTTTGGTTTCGGCAGTAGTCTTCTTTTTTCTTATTTTTTGCTTCGTCGTGATTGGTTTAGGCTGCGAATCTTTTTAAGATTACGCTCTTATTTCTGGCTTTTATTTTTCATCCTCTCCGTTGTATACTTTTATCATGTTTTAATAAAGCATCTTTTCCAAAAAAAGAAAAAAAAGAAAAAAAGAAAAAAGAAAATGAATTTTTTCTTAAATTAATTATTTGATTATTTATTCTTGAATTTCTTTTGGACAGGCTGGTATTCTTATTATTGGCTACCCTTTATCCCATTGATTGTAAGCAAATTTCTCTTCCCTCACATACTCTGTTCAAATAAATTATAAAACATGGTGGAACCACAAGATGGATCTAACGGTGGACAATGCACTTGGACTTGCAGATCATTCTCTTGGTGGGGACCAAGCTACAGGTGATCATAACCAAAATGGGTCTTAGAATCCAAGAAAGAGGAGAGGTGGTGAAGGGGGTTCCGGTGGTTCAACCTGGTGATGACCTCTTCTGGTTCAACTGGCCTCGCCTCATTCTCTATCTCATCAACTTTGTTCTCTTTCAGGTACGTTCCTAAATTAATTCATATGAACTTAATTAATTTTTAGAGTTTACAATTAGTCAAGTCTCATATATACTGACCATTATTTTTGCATGATCTTTCAATTTTTATCACTTGCAGAATGCCTTCCAGCTTGCTTTCTTTGCATGGAGTTGGGTAAGCTACAGGTTTTTAGCCCTTAAATCGGTTAATTAATTTGAGATTAGATAAGTGTATAAGAAAATTAAAACACTGCTACTTTTTGTGTTTTCAGTATGAATTTAGTTTGAAATCTTGCTTCCACGAGCACACTGAGGACATAGTCATCAGAGTTTCAATGGGGTGAGTCTCACTTTCTTAATGCCCTTTAATTCATACTTTCCTAATTGTGTAAAGTGTTGTAAGTTCTAACACTCACCGAATGGTGGACATTTCAGGATCCTTATACAGATTCTGTGCAGTTATGTTACTCTCCCCCTCTATGCCCTTGTCACACAGGTAACGATTTAATTAAAGTGAAGACTAAAATGTCACTAGACCGAATGATCATTAACTTATATGATAGCATTTTAACAAGACTTAAGTTGAGGATCTAACTTGAGTACTTGTATCTTTGCCATTACTAATAGTCAAATCTGAATAATAAAGCATGATGTATTGTCGGATTGAATATGAATCACACTTTTAAACATGCTTTCACTATAAGTTACCAATGATTGAGACCAAACCATACGAAGAAAATATTTACCAAATATATTTGAGTGATTCTAAAATATTTGAAGTCCTAAGTATTTTGAAATAAATTGTGATGACTTTATATATTTGTGATTTGGGCAGATGGGTTCAACCATGAAGCCAACCATATTCAATGAAAGAGTAGCCACTGCCCTACGCAACTGGCATCACACGGCAAGGAAGCACATAAAGCATAACAGAGGGTCCGTGACCCCAATGTCTAGTAGGCCAGCCACCCCATCCCACCACTTGTCCCCTATCCACCTCCTCCGGAATTATCGGAGTGAGGTGGACAGCTTCTACAACTCACCACGAAGATCGAACTTTGAGGGTGAACGTTGGGACACGGAGTCACCCTCCCCATCACACCACCTCCATGTGGATGGTACTTCATCCTCCCACCATCACCAAATCGAATTGGGAAATGTAGAGCATGAGAGGGATGTTGATGTCAACGAACCAAACTCGGTTCATGCAGCTCCTACCACAACAACCAATCAACCGGCTGGAACCCAACATGAAATTAATATGGGACGGACCAAAGACTTCTCGTTTGACAAGAGGCAAAGTATATAACACATTAATATGTGCATGCATGCGTCGAGAATTTCGTTGCATTGCCATTAGAGATCGATGAGGATTGGGACAATGACGATGACAATGGTAATTGCTTCTACAATGGCGATTTAATTGAAGCGAATGGAGATACTTCAAGCCTTAAATTTTGCATTTTGTCTTGTATAATATTGTTTTTTTACTTTACTTCTTTTCTTCTTTAATTTGGTTCAAAACGGAAATATATATACATATATAACATTGATTTTTTTTTTCTTTCCTCGTATCAACACTCTTAATTTGATCTGAATTTGTGGAACGATATAGAAGAGAGACGAAAAAAAGAGAAAGAAAAATAATTTTTTAAATTTGTACTTTAGTGTTATCGTAATTTCTTACAAATTTGATTTTGAATCCTTTTAAGAGAAAATAACTTTTATTATTATTGTTTTTTATGTGCGTGGAGACTACATCAATAAAAAAAGAAAGAAATAGAATTCACTTTTACCACGTAGGCATTTAACATATATTTATTAATGATTTCATTAACGAACGGCCTTACATGTAACTTTTTATTATGAGTTTGTGTATGAATCTATAAAGTTTTATAACATCGCATGCCAATAAACTCTACAATTAAGTTTTTTGGCGCCATTGTCGGGATAAATAAACAAACTAATTGATGTGAATTCCAACACATTACTACAAAGTTGTTAGACAAAGCTTATCTGCTTGTTCAAATTCAAACTCTGTAACGGGTGTGGAGGAGGAGTCTTAGTCTGTGTGGACTTCATCAGTTGTAATCTGATATGATTTTTGTTTGTATTTCAAATATATGATTTTGGCTCCCATTTATATAGGGATACGATGTAATATTTGTAACTGATACACTTATTTTGCTAATATAAATAGTTGTTCCATCGTGTTGATGACAGGGGCGGATCCACATAGGGGCTAGAGGGGTCCCTGCAAGCCGGGAATCCACCATTGGAGGCAAAGATATTGACCCCTGGAAATTGCTCACAAACTGCTTGATAGAATGTTCCAGAAGACGCAGCACACCAGCACAACAAGCAGATTACCTTATTTCCACTTTCAACATTTAAGTAAATGTCTTTGTCCTTTTACTTTAATTTATTTTTATATTACTCAATTTACTTAAGTTTACAATGTAAATAAGGAAGTACCCCCCATTTGGATTCAAATAAAAATACTAGAAAATCAAATTCCTACCAAATCAAAATATGAAAAATCGGTTTTAGTGCAAAATACGATTTAGGCTAAAAATGATGGCTCATTAAGTCAATATATATTTCATACTAAAATCCCATAAAATCAAGTTTTCTTATTTGATGTGTAAGGAATAAAAGCCGCCAAAAATTATCTTAGGAAAATGATTATTCCGAAAAACTATTTTTCATACTTAGCCAATATTTTTACACAAAACAATTTTTCATGTATGATATGAATGCATAAAGAGACCTAAGGTCAGTTTAGGTAAAAATCCTTAGATGTTCAATCCACAAAGAGTTTTACAAGAATAACCTAACTCTTACGTATTGAAGAAATATTTGCTTGAATAAGCTCCCCCTAAGACAGTACTCATAAAGGTCCAAAGTTTGAGAGTTAGAACCCAAAATAAATGTAGATAAAGCCCAAAATCAAAACGATGAAGAACCTCAAAAATGACGTAAATGCCCAAAAATGAGCAGGATTACGCTAATATATGTAAGTTCTTATGTCAAATAGGACGAGACGCCTTGGGAGGCGAAGAGGATTGCGCTAATTTTTTGGTTTATTATCACATTCTTAGAGATATTTCTGGTGTATTGCAATGTGTGTCCATTTTTTGAAGTTGATGCACTTCTCTTTAATAATGAACATGAGTATTTTGTATGGTTTTATCTATTAACTATGAATTAGAGTATTATTATTTCATTTCGATGGGTCTATTTTGTATTGAATTTTTTTGAATCTTTTACACATTGATCCTCGGAATGAAAATTCCTGGATCCGCCACTGGTTGATGGAGATAAAGCTCATCAAACCATTCTTGAGTTCTTTATTGTTTTACAAAAGTTACCTCAAGGTGGGGGCGGTTTAAACTTTGGCTTGGTGATCAACTCTAAATTGCACCAACCAATGCCTGCATCCCACCAAAGATCACTAAAATTTGGAAGCTAGCACAAATGGCTAACCCTCAGCATCGAAATCTCGGTGTGTTCACGCCCCAAAACCCACCATTTTGCTGCCATGTTAATTTAAAAGTCCCAAAACCCCACAAAAGACATAAAAAAGAAGAAGAACGCTTTTATTTGAGATAATATTGTAAAGGATAAAACATAGAGCCAAGTAGGTGTAGTGGAGGATGTACTTGCACATAATGCCATCTGAGGTTTTGTGCCACAGTTTGGATTCAGTCGATGAGGACAATTGATAGCTTCATGATCAAATTGCTTGCAAATTTGACAAGAGATTCTTCTGCTAGAATTGTTGAAACTGGATCTTGAACCACGATTATAACGGTGATTATTCTGACGAGAGAAGTTGGGCCTCTGATTGTTATTCCTGTAAGTTGAGAAGTTCCTATCCATACCTCGATTTTGGAGATTGCTGGAGTGAGAGAAATTTCGATCCATACCACGGCCTTGATTAAAATTGGAGAAATTTTGTGCAACATATGCCTGAGAAATGGGAGGATCAGGTGGTGTAGGAAGAAGACCAGTAGATGAATTGAAAGCGTGGATAGGAGCGGAAGAGGTTTTCTTGCTGTTGTTGAGTTGAAGTTCATTACTGAGGAGGAGTCCATGTAATTCATCAATCGTAGTTGATCCAAGACGAAATTGAACAGCATCAATGAATGAATCGTAGTCACTCCATGAAGAGTTACATATATCAATTCAGAATCGTCAACCGGAGCACCGGTGCTGCCAAGAGCATCAGCGATTTCTTCGATTTTCTGGAGATAAACTGCAGCGATAGATTCGCCTTTTGTGATATGATGATGACGTGATCGAAGATCATGAATGTGAGACTGTGAAGCCAACGCAAGTCGTGATTCAAGTTTGGACCACAAGTCTCGAGAGGACGTAACACCAACAGTGTAAGGAATCAGAGAGTCAGAGAGAGTAGAGTTGATCCATATCAAAATATTCTGATCATTTTCATACCAAGTTACGAACTCAGGATTCAACGTAGATGTGCGATTTCCAGCCGAATCGCGAAGAAATTTGGGCGGAGCAGCCACCGAGCCATCAACAATGCCAGTAAGATTGTACCGGCGAAAAATTGGAGCGAAGAGAGCACTTCAGGTAAGAAAATTCATGGTGGTGAGCTTGATTGGAACCAAAGATCCAATATTCTGAATCGTGATTGAAGAAATCAACAATTGAGAGGAGTTAAGGCACTGATTTGTGACCGGAGAGGGATGAATTTCAGAGTCAGAGACGGAGGAGTTGGCCACCATGGTTGAAATCTAGGGTTTTGAAGAGGAAGAAGGACGAAGAACAGGTTGTTGGTGAGGAAGCGAAAAGGATTAGAGGAAGAGAGTCTTGAGACAGAGGTGAGTGATACCATATTGAATAATTGTGATTTCATTTCTTACTGAATAAGATTACATTATTGGTATATATACAAACCATATAAAGCTTTGTACTTAACACCTCATCTATCTAACAAAAAGGACAGCTCACCTAACTAACCAAAATATCCAAAACAGATAAAACAAATATAACCAGTGGCGGATCCACCATGGGGTCAATGAGGTCAGATGACCCCATGGTAGTCCTACAAATGGCTTAGAGGTCTCTGGTTTCTCTTGGCAGTCATGGGAGATGACCCCATGAAGAAGAAGATTCAAGCTCCAAGGGAGAAGCAAAGAAATAGGGAGGAAGAAAAGAGAGAGAGAGAGAGAGGAAGAAGAAGAAGAAGACCAAAGGAGAAGAAAAGCGTTGACACAAATTATAAAAAAATGAAGATATTTGTTAGGGGTTTTTTAAATAGAAAAGTTGATATCTGTTGGATAGACCTATAAATATTAAAATTATACATCCAAAGCATAGATACATCAATTACCATAGTGGTCTTTTAGTTGAAAATGAGCTTAAGGTCAAGGGTTCAACACCCATGGTGCTCTTTTTTGTAATATTCAAGGTATTTTATTATTTAAGTTATTTTTGGGTGACTTTATTTATTATTTGGAAGATTCAAGGTATTTTATTATTTAAGTTATTTTTGGGTGACTTTATTTATTATTTGGAAGATTCAAGGTATTTTATTATTTAAGCTATTTTTGGGTGAGTTTATTTATTATTTGGGTTGGTGTTATTATTTTGATGAAATTTATGGTTTACATAATACATATATGGGCTTGATATATTGAATGATGTTTTTGTTAATTGGAATAAGTTTGATGTTTTTTTTTTGGCATTGTTTTCATCTTAAAAGAAAATCAGAATTTTAACACTATTATGACCCCATGAGGTAAGAATCCGGGATCCGCCGCTGAGTATAACAACTCTAAGTTTTATCCTTTACAATATTATCTCTAATAGCTTTCAGTTTCAAAATAAAAGTCTGCTGCAAAACGACAGCCACTGCCTCATCAAACGCTTATACAAACAACCCCTGGTTTTCCCCTGCTTTCAGCGGCGGCCGCCTCCTCCTCCCCTTGTTTCTTTGCCGCCTCTGATCAAAACTCCAAGTACCCTTTTGACCCTTCGGCCTCCTCCTTATAAATATTATCACATACAAGAAATTCATATCAATTTCCAAAAAGAAGAAAGAGAGAAATTTGATTGGGAGATATGGAGATAGCAGAGGGCTTGTTGGGCAAGTTGGGTAGGCAGTGTTATGCAGTTTTGTGCTTGGGGGTGATACTTTTGGTGGTAATTCTGGCTAACTATGCCGGTGCTGAGGAGCAGAAGGACCCCATGGAGCGGACCAGGCGGCGGCTTCGTGCCATCCATGGCCCGCCTCTTTGTTCCAGCGGCAGTCTGCATAAAGCTTAGGGTCACTTTGGCAAGGATAGCAGTGAATCTGAGAAGCATGTGTTTTTGCTTCTTCTTGTAAAATTGTCAACGTTAGTTTCTTTTTCTAATAATGTAATTATGTAACTATTAAGTACTGACATGGTCCTACAGTGTATGTGATCAAATATTTAATTTGTTTTAAGTATTGACACGGTTTTGTTTCTTATAAATACAAATTTTATTGCAAACAATCTACTAGTGTAGTGGTTTGGAGTATTTATTTCTTCAGGCAATATTTTGAGTTCGAGTCTTAGCATCCGTGTAGTGTGTGTGTGAGTTTAGTATACTGTTGCCCCTCTTAAAAGAAAATATTCTATAAACAAAATACAAATACAAATTTTATTAGAAGCAGTTGAGTTATTCTTATTTTAGTGGGAAAAAAACCAAAGAAATTTTTTTGTTTTAGAAAGACGAAATTTATTGAAAGTTTAAAGAGAGGTACATGTTCTGGATTAGATCAGGAGGTTTTTCAAACCAAACTCAGTCTATTAATTCATAAGATTAATTATTTCTTCGGGTGAGATCATTGCCAACAATAGCAGATTTAGTAACTTAACAAATAGGTTTAATTGCAATTTTTATTTATTTATTTATACAAACAATATGATATTTACAAGATACTTATGGGGTAGGGAACTAATTACAAATTCACACAAGTTTTTGTATAGTAGTGGTCATCAATCTGAACCTAGCTAAATTTGCCAATTTGAATCGTAATGGTCGGTTTGGTTTGATTTTAATTAAGAAAAAAAATCAAACAGTTTAAAAACAAACCGAACCATAATGATTTATTTTGGTTCGATTTTGGGCTTTTGCAAACTAGCCTAAATCGAATAGTACCATGTACTTGTATATTTTATTTTACACGTCTACTTCTCTCATTAGATAATAACTAGATATGGATGTTGAATGAATGTAACTTTGAGTTATTGATATTTGAATTGTAACTATATTAATTATTGAAATTTGAAGTTTTATGACATATTGAATTTTAGAATGGTCTGATATGCTAGAAAAAGAAAAGAAAAAAAAAGAAAAGGTAACAAGTTATAAGTTCTTTTTGTTGTAATTGAGCTAACAGAGTTGAGAAAATGCAAAAGAAAAAGGAATTGGGCTTAGGCCCAAATCAGTCAAACCAAACTATCCTAAATTGATTTGGTGTGGTTTCCTCTAAGATTTTTGTTACAACCAAATCGAAACCAAACTGTTTTATAGTAATTAATGTCGTAATTTTAAAGTGAAACCGATCCAATTCAAATAATGTCCGCATCAAATTTTATAAGAAGGATGTTTAATAATGCAAGCCCATTCATACATTGTAAGGAAACTATGGATTGAATACCAATTTGGGCCATTCCCATTTGAGTCCAATACTAAATGAAAGGTGGCGAAATTCTATAGGGCAAATGGATGGACTCAATGTGCAACAAATAAGTATAATTGCAACTGTACTAAAAGCAAAGCTGCCGAACTCTCCCGATCCATTACTATCTTCGTTATTGTTTAACTAACCCAACCATAATTCAGCTTAAATAAAAAAGAAAAGAAAAAAACCCAACCATAATTAAGCCTCGTTAAATAAATTCAAAGTTTTTCACATTAATTACGATCTCTACATTTCTCCTTTGGTTCTCCTCTCTCTCTCTCTGAAGCTCACGCTCTCTTCGTGTTGTTGACAATGGCTCGAGGCACATCTCAGTCCCAAACGACGGCGTCCTCCTCCACCTCACGCCCTGGCGTAATGGCTCCCCGCGGCTCTGCCGCCGCTACGGCCGGAATGCGCCGCCGTCGCATAGGAGGCTCTACCAGCTCCGGCAGCATCAGCGGAGGCGGAGGCGGAGGCGGGTCTGGTGCTGGCAACAACATGCTCAGGTTCTACACAGATGACGCTCCTGGATTGAAGATCACGCCGACTGTTGTTCTCGTCATGAGCCTCTGCTTCATCGGCTTCGTCACGGCTCTTCATGTGTTCGGCAAGCTCTATCTCCACCGATCCGGTGGTGGAGCTTGAGTTTCGGGTCCTGGTTCAGATCGGGTCTCTATTCGAAGCTTAATCGGTAATCGAACAATACGGCGTTTTCTTTTTGTTCTGCTCTGTAAATTTTCGCAGGGTTGATGTTGGTAGGGTTTCAATTTTGTTTGACTCTGGTTTGGTTGGATCTTGGATGGTGGTTTTAACGAAATCGAAGTGATATTTAGCCGTTCTTAATTTTGCTCTGATATATTTTTTTTTACATGTTGATCTTGATTTTAGCTCCAAATCGATGGTTGTGTATGTTTTGTTTCATTTTCGTTTTGGATTTGTTAAAATTTAAAGAGTACAAGAAAACAGGATTTGAATATGTGCACATAGTTCCATGATGCATAGGTATAAAAAGTATGTAGCCTTTTTGCTAGTAAATGCTGAAATTGGAAAACGGTATCCAAAGAAAAAGAATAGATCTTTGGAGAAAGGTGTTTTTCATTGCAGAAGCCCGCTTTTGCTGAAAATTCCTGGCTTTTATGTGTAAAGCATGTGATCTTAGGTGGTTCTTTATATGGAATAGTGCTTATAAGAATACTGTTGTATGATTAAATTTTTTTTTGGTCGAAACTGTTGTATGATAACAAATCACTGATAATTGGTTAGTCTTCTAATTGCATACAAGTTCTTCTGAGTATCATTGAGAATTTTTAGCAGATCATGAACTAGATAGTGTTATTTTTATATCCTAATAAATGGCTAATTTACTCTGATACATGATCTCCCCTAATGTTTGCCTCTTGAGAAATTAAGTTAGGGATGATTTTGCATTGCATTGGATTTGTCATTGTACATTGACTTTTAATGTATGATCAGATAACCATGCCCTTGATCCTTTTTCTTGGGGGGTTGACATCTCAATAAATGGAAAAAAAATAGATTAAACATCAGCAGAATGCAAAGAACACGATAGAAACTTACTTTAGCGAGGCTTCTTGTCTAGGTGCACAAGATTGTCAATTTGTCAGTGTAATTAGAAGGAGGGGGGGGGGTTGGTTCATAAGTTCTTATAGAATGCCCATTTCCCATGCATATCTTCGAATCATTTAATACTGACTTTGATCGCAACAAATCTTTCATTGATGATTAATATAATGTTTAAGGCTAACATGAGTTTTGGGCGGGGGCTGAGTATATCCAGAGTTCACCATTTTACACTTGTTGATCCCCTCAACGTCTCAGTGGTTTAGTGTATAGATAGATCATTGTGGATTTGACATTGCGTGGTGAGTGCAGAACAAATAGAAATATTTGTTGTTCCAATATATGACCGCACAAAAGTAAGAGTTTCCCTACATAGATGTGTTCTAATTGTATGATAAAACTCTTTTAAGCATGATATTAGTTACTTTGCTTGTTCCATTGAAGCTTTTAGAATGAGGTGAGCTTTATGTTTATATTAGAGTTCATGTCTACTGGATGCTCTGTTGGTTTTGGGATTTGTGGCAGACCCTGCATGTAAGGTTAGTTGGATGAGTTTTAACTACCTGACAGATTGTTGAGAATTGCAAAATATCTTACTGATTTACAAAACTTTTTGAATAAGTCGACACTGCCCCATGGTAGAATATTATTTTGAAGCAAAGTGCTAGTGATTGTTAGGATTTATTGAATGGGGATGGATGAATATACCGATAGTTATACCTCATCTGATTTTTCATTTGCTTTCAAAACAAATAGTTTCGGCTTTGTTCATGTAGTTTAGTTGTCAAGATTGTGTTTGGTTATGTTTGTGTGTGTTTCTGCGTTGTCCTCTGTCGTCCTTCCGTTCTCAGTATAGGATTAAGGTTTCCATTCTCCTCAACATCTGTGAGGATCTCTCCTAATCCTTTTCCCTTCTAAACTAACTAGGCTTTTAAGCATCTTATGCCATGTGGAGAAGCCCACATCTTATGGGATTGCTTTCATTTTCTCTTCACTCTCTCTAACCTACAAGGCTAGAGAGAGTGAACTGAATCTTGCTTAAGTTTCTTCTCTAGATCTGCCAATGATGAACCTAAGCCCTCGAACAGTTGTGAACCTTGCTTCCATGCCAGTCAAATTTGGTAAAAATAAATAGGTTCATTATGATCCTAGATTTGAGGGTTTATTGAGTGGTAAGAAATATGAGGTGATGGAATCCTAATAGTCCTTTTTTTTAAAGGATATTTCCTATTGAGAGGGGTGATAATATACTAAACTCACACACAATACACGGATGATATGACTCAAACTCGGGACCTTGCCTGGGTGAGCAATTGCTCCAAACCATTATACTAGTGGATCCTTTGCAATACTAATAGTGCTTTTAATCCACTAAATTCATTGAGTTATTTTATTTAGACTTACAAGGTGACTCTTTTTTATTTGACACCCCCAAGTCGTACAAAATGACAGTCCATTGATTATGCTCTATTGCAGATAACCTTTTTAACATAAAATCTGGTTGTTGAACATGATGGATAGGAGAATGAGTTTTGGATTTGTTGTGCTTGGCCTGCAAGCGAGCTTTGGATAGGAGGAGAATTGAGTTTTTGAGTTATTTGTGCTTGTGTGAGGTTGTGAATTTCTAGCTCGCGTACTGTAAATTGCATGAACAAGACTACAAGAGAAAACATGTCATAAGGATGCCATTCAATATCACATCTATATTGTTCAATGTGTCTGTGATAGACTAAATATGGTTATTTTTGTAGAAATGTAATAATACGAAAACCAAAAAAATAACTCTCTTCACAAATACAGTTGCAAAAAAAAAAAAACCCCGCGCTAATCATCAAATATATCAGGGATTATATCTGCTAATTGCTCTCATCATGAACCACAAGAGTGCGACTTAGCACTAGAGCATCCATGTGGTACTTCCTCATCATCATCATCATCAATATTGATCACCACATTCATTGATTTTTTTTTTCTTTCATGTATTTGTTGTGGTGCTTTATGGGTCTTTTTATGAACACTTGCTCTTATTCTGTCGAACTTATTATGATTCTTCCTCAATCGACAAACCACAAAATCAAAACCAGGAGTAGTTTGATCATGACCATCGTCACCTACAAAAAGGCTATATTCATCCAAAAACCACTCAGCATCGTGCTCTGACTTTGGATTCTTGTACCGAAGCTTTCTTACGCTACCAATAGGATTACGGTTTCCATCGTAAATCAATTTGGGAGCTACTCGTTGGCTCCAAGTCCCTTCGCGGCCAATCCTGCGATGGGTGCGCGAACCGCAGTAGTTTATCCTCTTGAGCTGGCAGAGGAAGTATAAGTCTTGATCATGGAGTTGATCTCTTCCATAGTCTTCCCATATCCTCCATGGTTCTTTGGTGCCGAAGAGGTCCTCGTCATGAACAATGCCGTGGTATGACGGGTTCAAAGGCTCTCTCTCAATCACCATCTTGTAGAGAATTGAACGGATGATTTCTTGATCTGTGGGGTGGAAGTGCAAAGCTAACGACACATTACGCGAATTAGCCATTAATGCTAATATATGATGTATAGAGTGGAGTAGTTCTTGTTTCTCTCTATTGTTTGCTTAAGGTTTTGATGGGACAAGGAGACTAGGGCAAGAGATGTGTGGTATTTATAAGCCTCACTGAGTACATGTAGGAATAGGCACTGAGTACATGTAGGAATAGGAATATCCTAGGAATAGAAGTGTTTGGGCATGCTTATTTATTCAGAATGGGAAAGTTAGGATTATTAACCGAAATGGTAACTCGGAAAGTTATGAATCAGGAAACTTAGGAATATGAGAATTAAAGAATTATAATTTAATTAAAGGTTAACTATGTAAAACTACTTGAACTTTGGGGGTCGTTTCAAGTTAGTACCAAACCCTTTAAATTTTAGACGTAAATACCTAATTAAACTCACGGAAAACATACAAATCAAACCTTTCGTTAGCAAGTCTGTCAGAATAGACATTGAGTGTTGACGTGTCAGTTCTGATGTGGAATTTCTCAGCCCACACTCTGCACCACCGCACCACCCACCCTTTGATAAGTAAACATGTAAATTACTTGGAGATGGGAGAATAGATAGTAGCAAGGCTTTTCGAGTTTCAAATCTGGAACATGATTTTCCATATGGAATTAGGAAAGCGTAGAGAGGTCTGATTCTAGATTTTAATTGGCGCAGCAGGGAGTAGGTGTTAGTCTTTGCACCATGGGCCGCCTATAGGACCCGACCCATCAAAAGAAGAATAGATAAATTAAAATTAAACCGGGTCGGGAGACGGAATGGCCAATGGGATGTGTACCCGCCAAAAATACCGTTAATGAAGTCGAGGCTGACGAGTCTTTCCTTCTCCAAAATGAAAAAAACCGTCCGAAAACTCAAAGGAAGACAGAGAGACGCAACACAGTGCCTGAACTAGACGAGACGAGAGAGAGCCTCTCTAACCCAGCGAGTCGACTCAATATGCAAGAAATATGCTCTCGTTGACCACGAAATCCAACCCGCTCTTGTGATTTGTTTTTTCCCATCTGATTGTTTGTGTTTGGTTGCTGAGAAAATGCAGGAAGTTTTGAGTTTGTGGTGTTTGATTGTGTGTGGGAATATGTAGAAAGCCAGAAGGCTTCGAGGGAGAGTAAGTGTGGAGATTAGTCGGACCAAATGCTCGATTGGCTCAGAAAAAGGTGAAATCATATTATCTTCTTTTCCTTCTAGGCCATATTACCATTTCGTATCTCCTATTCATGTTCTACCCTGCTTCAAAAATATACTTCCCACCTTATGATATTTCCATTGCACTTTTGATAACTGATCTGCATTTTGCTTTGACAACAGAAATTGCAAATGTAACCAACCCATATGTTAGGTCTTATCTTACAATTTTGATAGCAGTATCTATCTATGATAACGCTTTTTCTTAGAGAATTCTTGGGAACATCAGTCCTGCAACGCCGGAGCATGAATTGGAGTAGGGACGGTGTTATGAATTTTAGATACCCTAAAAACCGAGATTAGTCTAAACATAAATTATGCACAAGTGCACATCATAATTTAGCAAGGCAAATACAAGGTCATTCGCACGAGGATTGAGTTTAACTTTTAATTAATTTAACCTAATTAATTTACTTCACAAAACACTTAAAATCCCCATTGTGTTTACGTGACTATGCACTCACGTAAATACAAAGGGGATTTTTGAATGAGTGATTTAATTAACTAAACTAACAAAATTAAAAGACAAAATGAGTAGAAAAATCAAAGCACACAAAGATGATAAATTCAAATTTATGAAATCACTAGGACAATGAATTCACCACTAGAAATAAGATCTAGTCTCTTATTCACCTATTAACTAACCAATTGATGTTGCCACTTAGTTTTCATTTTTCATGAATAGCCTATGGTATTTAGGCTAATTCAAATATTTCTACATGCAATTCGCCTATGGTATTTAGGTCAAATATGAATACAGAGAAACTATTTAAGATCAGTGAAAACCTCTACCAAGCATGTAAACCCTAGGAGCATGGTATTTACCCTAGAAGATTTACAAATCTTGATCACAAGAAGCAAGCCTCAAATTAAGTAGGGTATTTACTCTAATTTGCATAAGATAAACTCAATTAAAAATCTAGATGGTGATCAAGCATCAAGTAAATCAATCAAGTTATAAAGCACAGTGATTAAGAATCCAACATCGAACGACAATCAATAGATAGGCAAAATAAGAAAACTGGATTATCATACTAGGGTTGCATCATGCCCTGGCAAAAGAAATTCAGTCACTCATAGTCATAGAATTCGACATAAGCAAAAACATAACAAAAATAAAATAAAACCCTCGCAAAGTTGCTGCACTCTTTTGATACTCTCTAATTTCTCCAAGTCTTGCGTAACTCTTTGCAAGAAGATTTTTACACGCTTAAATAGAGCACCTCACATCATATTCCTAACCTAGCTGGGTTTTTACAACAGGCCAAAAACAAAGAGAAACCTAATTAAAACAGAAATCTTCAATGGGTAAGTGACAGCAGGCGTAGTGGGCAAATAAATAAAACAAATAAACTTTTAATCCTTTTTGATTCTGGTGAATGAGAATAGCCAATAACAAAGGGCTCTATGCCTTGTTGATTCCCATGGAATACCAAGTTGATAGAAAAAGAGAAAGTTCTTCTCAAATTTTAATTCATAAACTAATTCATCAAACGCTGCCTTTCTTACAATTTCATGCATTATTTATAGTAGCCTCTCAATCAAGATGAGATAACTCTTCATAACTTGCTGCATCCGTAAGTAATTGACTCCTCTTCCTACTTTGACTAGGATAACACATTAGTTGCTCTGCACACATGTTTTGGGGCTGATAAACCTTCTGAAAAAATCTGGAACAATATGTTAAGTATAGCTCTTTGTCTTAGCTTTCCAACCATATATCGCATGCCTTAAGGAAAAGCTGGGAAAGTTTGCAAATATTCATTCTCTCATAGCAACACTATTTTGACTGGATTGTAACTTATGCTGACTTGAGTTGAAAGACTGCTCTCATTTGCTGCTACGAAAATTTTATAAAACTTCTACAAGCATATTCAAGGTATTAGCTTCAATCTCCAATTGGCCTTGCATAAAAACTCCACCAAAAAATTGCATTTCTGTTGAAAACAATTAAGAAAATCCATGGGAGACAACAAAAGGGATCTGTATAGCGTGGGTTTGGGGGGAGAAAGCCACCAACATGCATCATGTTCAAGCGATCAAGGTATTGGTCAAATATGATAATTAAACTATAGAGCCCACACCTCCATATCAAAATCTCAGATATGGGGATGAGTTGTATGGTAGAAGCAACTGCAGCAAGCCAATAGACAACCAGGAAAATCCTAAGGAAATGGGGGATTTTAGAGTTTGAGATTTTGTGGGATGGGAGAGAAATGGATTGATGGGGGGTGAGTGGATGAGAGGAAAAGAGGGTGAGAGAGGTGTAATGACTAAAGAGTAGTGGGAGAGGTGATGTGGAGGAGATCTAGGCCAACATCTAGAAAATCAAGGGAGGAAGGGCAATACAAAACAAACAGAAAAGAAAAAAAGAAAAAAAAGGAAAAGCTACAAGAGAGGGTGGCGGAAAAGCCACACCATAGGTGGCAGAAGTGCTGCCCAGAAGGGCGGCAGCATAGCCACCAGCTGCTCAGAAGAGGGCGGTGGGGAAGGAGAGAAATTCTGGAGAGAAGAAGGAGCCTCGCTTTCTAAAGCTCTCTTGGGTTCTTGCGTTTTTTGAGCATCCATACGGTACTTTCTCATCATCAATATTGATAATCACATTCATTGATTTTCTTTTACTTTCATATATTTGTTGTGGTGCCTTAATGGTCTTTTTATTGGTATTTTTATCAACACTTGTTCTTATTCTGCCGGACCTATGATTCTTCCTCAATCGACAAATCACAAAATTAATACCAGGAGTAGTTTGATCATGATCATCATCACCTACAAAAAGGCTATATTCATCCAAAAACCACTTGGCATCGTGCTCCGACTTTGGATTCTTATACCGAAGCATTCTTACGCTACCAATAGGATTAGGGTTTCCATCGTAAATCAATTTGGGGGCTACTCGTTGGCTCCAAGTCCCTTCGCGGCCAACCTTGCGATGGGTACGCGAACCACTGAAGTTTAACTTCTTGAGCTGGCACAGGAAGTATAAGTCTTGATCATAGAGTTGATCTCCTCCATAATCTTCCCATATCTTCCATGGTTCTTTGGTGCCGAAGAGGTCCTCGTCATGAACAATGCCTTTGTATAACGGGTTCAAAGGCTCTCTCTCAACCACCATCTTGTAAAGAATGGAACGGATGATTTCTTGATCTGTGGGGTGGAAGCCGAATGCTAACGACACATGACGCGAATTAGCCATTAATGCTAATATATGATGGATCAAGTGGAGTAGTTCTTGTTTCTCTCGATTGTTTGCTTAAGGTTTTGATGGGACAAGAAGACTAGGGCAAGAGATGTGTGGTATTTATAAGCATCACTGAGTCCATATAGGAATAGGAATAGGAAGACATGCTTACTTATTGGGAATGGAAAAGTTATAAATAAAGAAAACCTAGGAATACGAGAATTAGAATTCGAGTAATTACTCTCTTAGTCCACTTCCTAATTTTGAGGGGAATTTTTTTTTCCAGGGAGGGGAATTGGATTACATATTTTAACGAGAAACACATAATTTTTTTATTTCTTATGTGTTTAATAAGTAACACGTATCTTGATAAGTAAACATGTAAATTACTTGGAGATGGGAGAATAAAAAGTAGCAAGGCCTTTGGAGTTTCAAATCTGGAACATGATTTTTCCATATGGAATGAGGAAAGCGTGGAGGATCATGAGCTTCGTCCACAGCCTCTGATCCACGGCGATGGCTGTGTTTGCTTGTTTTTCTCATTTGAGTGGTGCATTGAATGATTGACAAAATTACACTGAAACAGGATTTGGAAAGAAGAAAAAAAGTTCCTGGTTTGTTTCTGTGTTGTTCCCGGATTTTATATTTTTAATTAATATATTCCTTTTGTTTAGGTTTTACAAGGTTACGTTTTTCTTTCTTTTGTCCAAATAAAAAGAAATTCAAACTTGTAGAAGTTTAAATTCCTACTATAATTCTTGGAATTAATATACTAATGACAACTAATTAGAAGAATCCCTTATAATAAAAAATAACCCTATGGTACTAGGGGTGTACAAGATCCAATTCAATCCGTTCAAACTGATAGATCCAATCTAATCAAATCCAATTTCAATCGGTTTCGATGATTTAGCGGATTGGATTGGATCAGTAATTTTCAAAACCGACATGATTGGATCGGATGACGAATTTGCTTATGAGAATCCAATCAAATCAAATCCAATTCAATCTAGTTAGTTTTATGCTTATTTTGCTCTTATAGGTATTTGTAGTTGAAAAGGTTATGAATATTTTAAGTCATTTAACGGAGTTATGTTTAATCAGAAATTCTCTTATGCGGATATCCTGGACGTTATTATCGTGCGGACGCAGTATTCTGTACTACCCCGCCTTGCTTTCCTCGCATATTTACACATGCATCCGCACGTTCGCACGTTAATGCATCCGGATAAGAGAATGACTGTATGTTTAATATATTATATAATCAAAATAATTTTCTCTAGTATTTACATTTACGTCTATTAATATCTTTGATTAGATTAAGCCTAAGGATAAATGTTTAATATTTCATTATTGTCTTTTTCCATTATCAAAACTGATCATCCAATCCGATCGAATATCAATTGGATTTAAACATCTAATATGATTGGATTAGATTGAAAAAATCACAATCCAATTTATATTGGATTGAATGCGAATTAACTAAATTGTATTGGTTTCCCCTATATGACATGCTCACATAAATTTGTTATTCATAAATGAGGTTGCAAATCTTGCTTCCATGCTGCCAATTATTGGTAGGAATGAAAACTAATGGGAAGAATACCCAATTAATATATACATAACAACAATGCTAGGCAAGCTAAATTTGCAAAAAATTATAGTAAGTTGAGTGTGGGCAAATACTCGAATGAACAAAAAATTACCACGTCAATATCAAACTATTACTTAACTTAGAGAGTAGAACCGTGTTGCTGATTATCTTGCTGTTATTATGGGGCACAATTTGTCTTTGGACTTGTGTAGTTTTGATGTCTTCCTACTTCTTTGACTCTTATTTTGGATGATAATAGATTAGGCCAAATGTCGGCTCGAAGTATTCTTTGTTAGTTAATTTAATTTAATTTTTGGGTTCGTTCCCCATTAACCAACAATTTTGTTTGTTTGTTACATTCTCAAAATAATTTGGCTAAGTTCGTTGCAAGAATTCTATTGTGATGTCCTATCTCAAAATAAATTGATTAGTTTGATTAAACGGTTAAAAAATTGGACCTTAGAGCTAGACCCATTACAATTTGATTGTTCTTAGCCCAGTTTGGGCCTGGTATAAGGACCCAACAAAAGAAAAACAAGATGGCAATAAGAAGAAATAATAAAAGCGGGTAGAATTTGACCCCAAAAAAAGACCGGGTAGGGAGACGGAAATGGCCAATGGGATGTGTACCCGCCAAAAAGACAGTTGAGCAAGTCCACGCTGTCGCGTCCTTCCGTACTTTCTGGTTCTCCAGAAAAATAGAAAAAACCGTCAGAAAATTCAGAGGCGCAGAAAGAGAGAGAAACGCAATGCCTGAACGAGACGAGAGAGTTTCTCTCTCCTTCTCTCTCTCTAACGCAGCGATCTTCTCTTTTCACTCTGAGAGAAAACGAAAATGAGCGTCATCGACATCCTCTCCCGAGTCGACTCAATATGCAAGAAATACGACAAGTACGACATCGAGAAGCGGCACGACCTCAACCCTCACGGCGACGATGCCTTCGCTCGTCTCTACGCTCGCTTCGACGACGAAATCCAAGCCACTCGCCAGGTTTTGTTAGCTTCCTGTTTCCTTATTCGGTTGCCGAGAAAATGCAGGAAAAGTTTGAGTTTGTGGTATTTGATTTTGTTTTGGGATGTGCAGAAAGCCGAGAAGGCTGCGACCGAGACTAATCGGGCTGTGGCGGTGGCGTCCAATGTCGAGATTCGTCGGACCAAAGCTCGATTGATGGAGGAAATTCCTAAGCTGCGCAAATTGGCTCAGAGAAAGGTGAAATCAAATCGCTGTTTATTGATTTTTAAATTTAGGAATTAAAATTTTTTTTTGGTGCAAGCTGACTTTTTTTTATGAAAGATGTGTGATAAGATATGATTTGGTCGGTCACATTTTATGAAAATTTAATTCTGCAATGGATGATGGGGTGCGATTGAGATTGTGTGTACGGATAAACTGAGTGATAATAGCTCCAAATTGATGTCATATTCTTATCTGATAGCTGGCTTTATCTCCAAAGTCAATAGCTTCTTGGTTTTGGAAAAGTGGTGTAGATTGAGCCGGACTGTCTATCAATGAAAATGATTCACAAGATAAGCAAAACAAGAGTTTTTCTTGTAGTAATGAAACAAAACAATCATCTTCAAAGAAATAGGGTTACTGTAGCAGAATCTAGAAGGAACTAGACTAGGAAGTGCAAGACTTTTGTCAGGGAGGACAGAGAGGAGGCAGACGTTGTCTAGAGATTATGCTAAGAGGAGACAACTGTAACCTTGGTAGATATCTCCCAAGGGATATTGCATTTCCTCTTTATTATACAATTTTGATTCTGGAACAATTGGCATAAGCATTGGGACTCTATAAAGTCCTGCATTAACAAGCAGATAGAGAACCCCATTTTGATGAATTCTTAGGGGTTGATTAGAATATATCAGTTTCTCTACTCTAATGACTTGGCATGCATTTGCTCGTCTTGCTTGATATGTGTTTGCTTCTATGAGTTTCTTGGGAGGCCTTTTATTCTGTCATACTTTACCAGCTCTGCATTCTTGGAGCAAATATGGTGTTCTTAAGGGCTTCATATCATCTTCGTTTCGTTAATTCCCTTAAGGCTATATTACCATTTCATATCTCCTATTCATGTTTTACCCTCAATTGACACAACCTCCTAATATGTTACCTTGCTTCAAAAATATACTTACCACCTTTTGGCAACTAATGTGGATTTTGTTTTGACAACTGAAATTGCAAACGTAACCAACCCATATTAGGTCTTCTTAATAATTTTGGTAGTAGCATCTAACTGCGATAACCATTTTCTCAGAGAATTCTTGAGGACATCAGCCCTGCAACGCCGGATCATGAACTCTTGATCATTAATTGATCTCAAGAGGATGCATGCCTATCATGGGCAATATTTTAAAATGCATGCCTATCTTTTCAACTTAGATTTGTTGATTTTATCACCAGAGTTATCTCTAAAGGCATTGTGTAGGTTTGTTGGTTTTGCAGCCTGAAAACGTTTGAAAAACTCCAAGTTTATAACACGAATCGTTTTATATGTATTTCTAATCCCTTACAATAACAGGTTAAAGGGCTGTCGAAAGAAGACCTAGAAACACGCAATGATCTGGTTCTTGCACTGCCAGAGAGGATACAAGAAATACCAGATGGGTCAGAAACTGCAGCCACAAAAGCTGGGGGATGGGCAACTTCAGCATCTCATAAAAATATCAAATTCGACTCATCAGGTAATCAGTGTGTTTTATGCTTTTTTTTGTTTGTTTTGTGGTTATATTTTTCAATGAATGCCTTTTGTTCGATTATTAATCCTAGTGTGTTTCCTTACCAATCAGATGGGAACTTTGACAGTGCTTTTTTTCAGCAAAACGAAGAATCAAATCAATTCAGGGTGGAGTATGAAATGCGTAAAATGAAACAGGTATGTAACATTTTTTAAATTAATTTAGTTTCTTTTACATTTGCTCTGTGATCAACAGAGAAGAGAGAAGAATCATTTAGTTATACAGTTGCCTCTAGCTCTCGTATGCTATAACTCTGCACTTCTTTTGATTCAGTTGGTCATTTGTGCAGGATGAAGGTCTAGATGTCATATCAGAAGGATTGGGAACACTGAAAAATTTGGCCCATGATATGAATGAGGTTTGGATGTGATTCACATACCTCTGTTTTATTTTGTTATTAGAAGAGTTTAGAGATTGATCATTGTTTCAATATTTTCAGGAATTGGATCGGCAAGTCCCACTAATTGATGAAATAGATACAAAAGTGAGAGCTTATTCTCTCACTAAAATCCTAGTCTTCTCAATGACATCTGGGAGAAATAATGTTGCAAGCATTTTATAAGTTCAATACTTACTGATGATGTTTTGGTGCCTTGACAGGTGGACAAGGTTACATCGGAAATAAAGAGTAACAATGTTAGGCTCAAGGACAATCTTCACAAGGTATCTGTAAGCTGACCTTACTGATCAGTTCCAATTCTCACATTATGCAGGCAGGGTTATAATTATTAGAACCTTTGCTTTATTTTTTGGTTTTTCTTTTTGCAGGTGAGGTCGAGCCGAAATTTCTGCATTGACATTATTTTGTTGTGTATAATTCTCGGAATCGCATTCTATATATACAAGTAAGTATCTCGCTCTGTGCATGTACTCAGAAATCGTAAATTCATAATCCCCAAATGCTAAGAGGCATTTCCTTGGAACTGTAGAGTTGAAACGTTCTTTCAAATTGATACACGAATTTGTCTTCTGGAACACGTCTCATAAAACATTCAACTAAATGTCATTAGGTTGATTTTATAGTCATGACAAATATATTTCGTCGGTTTTATGAATTAAAAAGAAAAGGTTCTGTTTTCTGAATATGCCTTAGAACTGTTCCTACATCTTTCATGGGCGTCTGCTGTTATGACTTCCTGCAGACCAAATAGTCTATCCATCATTATTTACTATTGAACTGTATTTCCTAATTTTGTACTTAGAATTTTGTCTTCCCTTTAGCAAATGAATTCTACTGTTCTTTTGCAGTGCACTGAGATGAAATTGCATTCAAAAGGCTTCAATCAGCAGCTATTATTGGACCATATCTTGCCTGGGCTTTCCTTATAACTTTTTAGCATCTTCAGTCCTCAATTATCAAAACTAGTTTTGGCTAATTGAAGATAATTATTATATAATTTCTTACTCAGTGGTTCTTTCTCTCAATAAAATGGAATTTAATTTGTAGTTTAGGTTCATTTATTCCTGTCTGTACTTATCATGCTATTAATTTATTGAGCATCAGTTTATATTGGTACAAACAACAAATGTTTCGTATAGTCTGTTATCTTCACCATAATCCGTACTGTGAGTAGGGAAAAGTAAGTATTTAACGATGTCAAGTTTGCTTTCTGTATAAGTAAAGAATTGATAAAACTACGAAAGGAAAACGAACTGAATTTATATAATAATGGCCGATATTACTGAGAATTCTACTTTACATTACATAACAGCATCAGAAAAGTTTTTTCTTTTATTTTTTCCCATGATCAAGCATAAGCTTTTATGTCTAGCCATAAGACTATTTATTACACCGTTATTGTAAGGACAATACACATATACACAGAAACAGAGTTAACTAGACAGAAAATACACAGATTGCTGATTCGGTTATATTCATTGCCCGGCCTTGGAGGCCAATCCATACCATGCATTGTACACCTTGTTTACGTTTCATGCTGTATAGCCTGAAACTATCGCCTCCTGACTGTGTCCTTTCTTTGAGGACACAGCTTTCTGCAAAGAGTTTACTTCATTACTCGAAGTATGTCCCTGGGAAGGTCATTTCATTAAACTCCTCAAAGTTGGTGGGATCGGTTGGATGAGCATTGAGTAGGTCATACTGGGAGTGGTTTGGGATGTAGCAGTTGATAGCGTTGCCTACCGGTCTCTTGCTAGGCGGAAGATTCTCATATTTTTTCTTGCTTTCTCGATTGTTGATGAGTGGAAAGTGATTTTCTTTCATATTTTCTTCTCTAGTTTTCATTTTTAGTGTGTTGGAATCAATGCCCCAAGAAGAAATTGATATTGTTGATTTTACCATATTATTTGAACGAACTTCATAGCTATCTTTGCTCCCTTGAAAGCTCACGCTTGAATTGGTCTCTGTTGGAGATGCAGCTTGACCAGAAAGTATGGAAGCTAATAGTGGGCAGTCTTTATATAGAAAATCGATGATAATATCAGCATGAAGGTTTGCATATGTAGGCTGTGTCTGCTCAACTTTTGGTAGGTACCTCCAAAATTCTGTGCGATAGCTGTCTTGACTGTTGCATGTGTTCTTTGATCTGTTTCCTCTCTGTTGAACTCGACATAGTACCCAATTATCCAACTGTGACAACAAGAAGCATTTTTTTAATTGCCTTTGAGATTACATTGTTCTTATCAAAGTTGATATCTGAACTACATAACCAAGTGAAAAAAAAACATGAAAACTTAAATTGAAGCATGGACTCAGGTAAGGTTCTTTACCGTCTGTGTGCCACTCAAAAAACAAAATAGCTATTTCACAAATTTAAGTACGATATGTCTGCACAAGATTGAGTATCTTGAATCTTGAGGAACAATATTTAAGAGGGAGCCTAGGCTAGCATGAAAACCTTCTATAAGCTTCACAAATATGAGGAGTGAAGACTTAGCTAGAGTGTGGTAACTCTAAACGGTTGATGGAGGTCACTCCCATCAACGGTTATCAGTCACATGCACGTGGGTGAGTGACGCTAGCATTTTTTACAGTGTGAAACAAAGTACCGTGTTAGTCGATTAGAAGTCTATGCCCTAACCAAGGAGGTTCTGGTATTGGATACACTAATATGTATCTAAGGCCGTTGAAGTGGTTTGCTCCATCTTTTTGAGATGCATATATTTTGAGATTCATATATGGATATATGCAATCTCAATATCTCATTTATCCACTTACTCTCATAGACCCATTTAACCTTGATGGTTTAACGGTATTGTCAAGCAGTCTATACTCGTTCATGATCCATTCAGTTTTAACTCCTTTTGGAGCACGACCAGTGTAAAAGACTAAAGCCTTCTTCACCCCGATGCGCTTTGATCCACGAAAGGTGAGAATTGGCTTGTCACTGCTAGCAGCCTTCCAATAGCCTGAAGCTGCTACTCTATTTGGCCTCACCCCATTTGGATACTTCCGGTCCCTCGGGCTGAAGAAATACCATTCATCTTCTCCAAACAAAGCATTTTCTGCAAAAACCAAGTAAGGAAAAAAACAAAAAACATATTTAGCTGCTATGATCCATATAGAAG